>JAPQWS010000102.1:9915000-11300000 GCA_028651295.1 Catharanthus roseus | reverse complement strand
ACCTGACCTTGTTTGAATATGAAGGTCCCTATGCTCCGAACTACTAGTTGTATTACAATGTCAAACACCCAGGGTGATTTACCAAGTGCATTTCCGAGGGATCAGCTTCTTGTATTTTCAACCCACATTGTCTGTATTTCTTCCTCTTTTATTATTCAGAAGCAAGGTGGTGGAGACAGAGCCTATTATGCAACCTCCATGCGAATAATGTAGCCACCCTTTATGTTTATTACAGTTAGGGACTACCCAACAACACTATGTATTGAATGATATCTTTGTTTTGCCGAGCATGAGAATGTTATCTCTAGTTTTTTTTTCTTTTTCCCATCTTCATGTATGAATTAGAAATGTTAGAGTAAACAATGGGGAAACCATAATAAACCAGAAATTACATCTTTTAAAGTGACTAACAAGCACAGCAAATTTACAATAGTATAAAGGGTTCTTCACTAACAATATAATGAGATCACGAGCAAAAATAAAAAAGAAACTACTTAGTTGAAAGCCCACAGATTCTCTCTTCATGTCCTTTCCTACTTTGGTGATGTTAAAAATCCGGCGTGATATCGAAAACCCTGCAGAAGTGCTCCGGATCATTACAATTAATCATGTCTAAAACATCTTCACAACCAAGAGACATGCTTGTAGTACTCGAGTACCTTTGCAAGTATGTTGCCAAGGACTTCAGGGAGAAGAATAAACCAACACTGCAGTACCATATCATTGTGGTGCATCTTGGCTATGCCGTCATTATTACCAAAAAATGTCAACTTTATGACGTTCTACACCATGTTGTGCATTTACTTTACATTGATTCAAGTGAAGGCCACTACCATCTTTACCACGAGCCGCAATTTTGTATCACCCACTCGGTTATGTTTTGTGGTCGTATTCGATACGTTATCTTCTTCCGGTATTTCCACCCAGAACATATGTCTTTCTTCTACTTCTACTTTCCAGAATCGAGGTCATGGAGGCTAGACATGTAAACTAACGTCTTTACCAATGATCAATCCAGTGTTGTAGCTTACAGAAATTGGGGTATACCCGACGAAAATGCTATGCACGGTAGCTACATGCTTGAATCACAACATGGTCGGATGTCATTTCCATGGTCACCAGATGGTAGATTATGTAATGTTTGCGTTTTGCTATGTAATTTAGTGACCTATATTAACCTATATTTTTATTATTCCCACTCACTCTGAAAAACGATCAACATGTGACCACATAAAATGCCCGATTAAAGAATAGTGAATGTGAACCCTAAACATGTCATGTTGTCAATTTTTGTCGACTTCAGTTAATTGTTAATGTAAATACATTTTTAAGATGACAAGCTAAACTTTGACTCGAATCGTTTGCTAGAACTGAGTATAGGTAGAAATGCATTTACTATTGCTGTGTTGTTACTTTTTTTTAAGGGTAAAAAATATATATTGCTGTGTTGAAAAAAGCATTTCCCAGGCTCTCGCAGTGATCGATCATAATTGCAGCAAGCACTTGAGCCCTCATTGCTGCAAGTAAGGTACTAAAGAACCAAATATATGTCTCTATGTCCTCATGAGCTAGGAGTACTGAACCAAACAATGCGGATTGGCCATGATGGTTGACTCCAACAATAGTCACAAACGACATCTTTTATCTATTAAAAAGATACGTTGAATCAACACATACCACATCATTGAACTCTTTATAAGCTACGTCACTTCGAGGGTGCACTCAAAAAACACTATCTAGCCTACTTTCATCATCCATGCAAATCAAATGGAAGAAATAACTATTCTTTTGATGCATTCTAATGGATATTCTATTTATGCAATCAACATCCCCAACTCCAATGTTCAACCTCCTCACCTTCAGGAGATAGTTCTTGTAATCTTTAGGCAGACATCCTATTTTGTCTGGTTCTCCAGCTTGTACCTCCAAAATTCCCACACTTTTGTTGGGCCTTAATCCAGCCTACCTTCAAAATTCTCACACTCTTGCTGGGCCTTAGTCCAGCCGTGTCGTGCATTTCCAGTTCCTCTTCATATTAGAACTTAGACTTCTATGAGGAAGCATAAACCTGGACATAGACAGGTGTAATTCGTGATTGTGTTGTTCCATAATCTTTGAGACTTGCCACATTCCATTATCTCCCAAAATTGCACAAATACGAGCAGGTAATTCTATCATCTTTGAATGCTTGTAAGTGCTAGCTTTTCTACATCTATCACAACTAATAGTTTGATATTTTTCAAAGACCGCTTCCTTTCGAACCAGATCTTTTAGTAACATTAAAATCCTTACCTTTCGCATATATCTGATATGAATAAAAAAACTTATCAATGTTATTGAAGTATTTATTCAGTATCATCGCTCCCTTCCCTTAGCTCGCTTTCCCCGCTATTACTATCATTCAACATCAGCTCGCCTCCTGATTCAGAAATGTGATTTCCCTCCATTATAAATCGTTCTCAATCTGGAACTGAGTATTCGATGAGAGAATATCGGGATTCAATTTTTTTTTTTTGGAAGTGATAATTTGCAAAATCGTCGGTATTCTTCCTTCCTTTTATACTCTTATTTTAAATAAAAAAATGTTCAATCAATGTTCTCTTATATGATGTGAAAGAATGAAAGAAGTGAGAGATAGCTGACTTCCTGCTAAAATGGACTCCCTTCCCTCCCATTTTCGCGAGAGGCAATATCGTTTTTTTTACGATTAATTTCTTTCAAGGAGATTCTTGACTTCGAGGAGCAATCTTTACCGTTATATATAATAAAAATAATTTAAAAACTTATAAAAAAGGGTGTGCTTGTGTCCATTCTAGTTGTTCAAAAATATACAGAACTATAAATGGAGAAAGAAATAATGGAATTTTAGCTTCAGAAATACTTACCAAATTAGGTACATAGGGGAAGGATTGGATTCGGGTCGGCCTTATTACTTTACATTTTTAATAATATGATTAATTTTGAACCTTCATTTTCATGAAGTTTACGTAAAAAATTACCACAATATGGGGGTGCTTTCACATAAAAATTGTTTGCTGTTAATTTACAATAATTTTGATATTGGCCGTTAAATGAGACTATAAATATGAGTAAAATAATTTTCCCGTCATACAAGAACATGCCGATGATCTTTGGTTAATTATTTAAAAGAATAACGCATTAATTATGTACATACTTTGTTTTTAGAAATGAAAAAACATTTTACACACAGTTGAATAATTTCATTGGGAAGATATAGTGAAAACAAAAAGATTTTGTAAGAACATGAGCAAAAGAATCTCTCTAGTTTTTATTTTTTTGGTTTTTATTTTTATTTTTTTTTACAACCAAGCAGGAAAGTTTCCCTCATCTTTAATGTTAGTAATAGTAATAGTAGCTAATTGATCTGAGTGTAGATAGGGGTGTAAACAGGTTTAGACCCTCTTGGTACTCATATACCCCGACTCATATCTTTAAATTGAAACATAGATTCATACCCCGACCTAAATTTTCTGGGTATAAAATTTACGGACCCAGACCCGATCCTTCAGGGTCTGGGTATACCCATACTCATATGACATATTTTTATTTTTTTTCCTGTTAAACAAAAATATATATAGAAATATTTTCAGAAAATCTAACATTCAAAAATCATGCCTTTGTTATTTGCCTTTGGAACAAACAACTATTGGTATAAAATTTTGAATGAGAGAAACAAGTCCATAAGAAACATCGAATGGAGAAACAGTAGTAGTGATGTCTCGAAGAAGAAGAAATCTTGAAGAAAATTTCTCTTCTCTAAATTATGAAGAAAATTTCTCTTCTCTTTTCTACACTTAAAAAATAAACCACCCAATATTACAAATGTATGAATTATGTATTAATGAAAAAATAAAAAGAAATATAATATATAAATATATTATTATTTTATTATAACAGAAATATGGATATACGGATATGGGTATCGCCGTACTCTATCTAGACTATTATGGATATGGATACGAATTCGCAAATATAAAATTTTAATTCACGGGTATAGACCCGCGTGATAAGACCCGCCCCGTCTAGCAAATAAGAGGATGGACGACGATGATGATTGTATATTAATGATTATAATTATTTTCTTTAGTTAGCCCATGTGAAATTCTCACCACACTCGACATTTGCGGGTGGCCCAACATTATGGCTCTGATACCATATTAGAATTCGGGCTTGGACCTAATTCACCCCAAAAGATACCTCAAGAGGGGAGGACTGTCCAAGTCTTTATACGTAATAATTGTTTTCTTTAATTAGCCGATGTGGGATTCTCATTCTCAACAGATTGTAATTTCTTCAACCACTTTTTCCCACTCCATTTGTATTTGGATTAATGCTGGAATGTGTATTCAATACTACCTCCGATCGGAATTATCGGTCCTTTCAATCTTTCCTTTGAGTATGATCAAGTGTATAAGTGCTTTTTATACTTTTTAATAAGTATTTATTATTTTTTAAATTATAATTTATTAATTATTCTATCTTTTTTATTTATCTCTTCTTATTTATTAACAATATAAATAGTACTCCCTCCCTTTTTTTACTTATTATATATTGGACATTATATGTTTAATTAGAAAATATGAAATTTTAAATATTTTTTCCTTATATATTCTACAATGCCCTTCAAACTTTTCTCTCTCCTAATTATTATTTCTAATAGTTTATATGTTAGAAGAATGAAAAGAGGTTGGAGTTTGTTACAAATTAAATAAGGATATCATAAGAAATAATTCATTAATTATTGCCATGTAATTACAATGTGATAAGTTAAGAAAACACGAAAATTTTCACAATATGACAAGTAAAAAAATGAGTATTTTTTTAAAAACTTGTCTTGTTTTCAATGCCTTGAATTCTTGTGTATAGACTAACAGGAGGTAGTATATAATTATATCCTGTCTATTTCATAATATAACAATTTCTTTTTGTCATTTTACATACGAATTAATAGTCTGAAAATGAAATTTTTTATAAAAATAAATAAATATTTATAATATGCTTAATAAAGGGAGCAATAGAAAGAAAAATAAATAAATAAGACCAAAGAAAATAGTAAAATTTAAAAAATTGTAATTATTTTTTGAAAAATGTTAAAGAATTATATTATAAAAGTTACTATTTTATCTAGAAGAGCTTATATGTTAGAATGGTGTAATATAAGTATGGGGTGAATAATATAATTTAATAATCTTTCTTGCTTTGTAATACTTTTTTTTTTTAATTTGTTGTAGTTCACATGTATTCTTATTTATTAATTTGTAATATAGTTTACGTATTTTAACTTTTTTACCTGTCTCAATATAAAATTAATCTAATATTAGTGAATTTTTTAATTTATAACCTTCAACTTTTTTATTTGTCACAATTCACATTTGTTTGTTCCAATGTTTCCGTATGTGTACGTGCGTCTAAGTTCCAATAACAACCTTAGTTAATAATAATATAGCCTAAATTCTTTGCGCGTCAAGCAGTTTGGTGAGGTTCTGTGGACGAAAGATTTCGTCTTTTGGTGCCAATATAGCCTAAATTCATAATAAGGACGTGGTTAAAACATGTTCTAGAGGTAGCTCATTTTAGTTAGAAGTACTTCTTACTTGAATTCGATTATTAATCTACATTATTTAATATTTCTTCAATCGAAAAAATAAATATTTTAAAGTTTAAGTTAGATGACAGAAATTATAAAATTATAAAATCTTTTTATATATTTTGATGTGTATTTATTATTTATTTTTCAATTCTATCCTCACATAATTCATTTATTATTTCTCTCCCTTTATTTTTTTCTCCTTATCTATTGAAAGTTAAATTATTTTCTTAAACCTATGTCTGCACAAGTCCTAAAGGACTTATATTCTCAAGTAGAGAGAGTATTATGTTCTGTCAGAAATATAAAAATTTTTTTGTCATTTGATTATACACAAATCGTAAAGTATGAGAATAATGTAACTTTATAGGTAAGATATATCTTTATATCATTAATAAAATATGAGGGAAGCACGTGAGAGAAAAATAAATGAAATAAATATATGAGTAGGTAGATTTGAAAATTAAATAATAAATACTCTTTATAATGCATAAAGGAACTTACATTTCCTTGATAAGGGGATTGTTAAAAGCAACCTATTTCTAGGTGTGCAATTAAATTTTCCATTCAAATTTTTCTCTCAAAATTTTATCAAAAATCCTTCATTAAATCTTCAAAAAATAAGAAAATCTATAATAACATTAAATAACTAACCTACACAAATCAAATAACTTTTAAAAAAAGAACGAACCGACCTTAAAATCGAACTATCCAAAATATGCAAGGTAGAATTAGCCTTCCCCTGGTAGCTGACCCCTAGTTAGCTACTGGGGAATGATAGACTCTCGTCTAGTTGGGCACAAGGGGAGCTTCGAAAAATGCACAATTTCTTTTTTTTTTTTTTTTTGCTTAAAAGAAACTCGTTTTTTATATTTCTTTAGAATCCACCCAAAATTGGTAGTTTGTAATTTAAATATTATAAGAGAAAATTTTGAAAGGTTATTTTAGAGAGAAAAAAGGAAATTGGAAGAATGAGGGAAATTTTGGTTGCACACTTAAAAATAGGTTGCATTTAACAATACATTTTGATAATTCATTCACACCTAAAATGACATTTTGGGGCTGAATAAACTGTTAAAATTAAAATTTAAATTTGAGTTTAACCCAGCTCAAAAGGTATCTTAAGAAGAGAGGATTGTCCAAACTTTATAAGGAGTGAAATTTTTTTTCAACACTATTCATGTAGGATTCTTAAAAGATTTTTTTATTAAAAAAAAAAAAAGTGTCCAGAAATCGATTTTATTTTCATTTTCTTAAATTAAAGAACTATATATTTTTTGCTATTAGGCATATAAATGATCCGTATTAAAAAAAAAAAAAAAAAAAGCATAAAGAAGATCAAATCTTTCGCTTCTATTTGTTAATTGAAATTAGAAGTATATCAGCCACAATTAATGTCGTAACCTACCCATATCATATTATTGTTTGGAATATTTATATACATGAGCATTAATTAATGTCGCATCTTGTATATAGATAAGATCAGATGCACGCACTCGACAAGGAAATAGTTCATTTACTTGGAAGTTAGAAGCACACTTCTTATTCCCGTTTCACATATATTAAAAAAATAGATGAATAAATTTAACTTACGAATATGAATATATAGAGCGAAAAAAATTATTATTTTTTCTCTTGTTCTCTATTCTTTCTCTTTCTACACAATTTTTCTCTAACTTCTCTCTACTCCTTCTCCACTCTAAAACTAAAATCTTTAACATTAAACTTGTATTGGAGGTAGATATAGATCAAGAATTTGTAGAAGAAAATATCAATTTAGATGTAAAAAAAGTTGAAATAAATTTTTTTTTTTCAAAACTGGACCCGAATCGCTCGGACGGGCGACCAACACATGTGCAGGTCGCAGGCCCGATCGACTAGCTCACATCCGGGTTGCCGGTCCGGGCGACCCGAGCCCCTTCTTTTTTTTTTTTTTTTTTTTAAGGAAGAAAGAATTTTTGTATGTATTTGGAAAACTTGAAACATGAATAACTCTGCGATCGGAGGTCCGTTTCACGCATATGACCACTCGTTTTGATGGTTCTCATAAAGATAAACGCAATGGCATCGTCGAAAAAGTGATCCGGATGTATTCTGGGGCCAAACATTTGCATGCAAAAAGAATTCCAATATTTACCAACGTCGATCATTTGAATTTTTAATTAGAGCAAAAAGAAGACTGCTCTTCTGTTTAATTTCAAATTGGTGCTGTAATTTTTTAGTTAACAAGATAGAAAGTATTAGAAAATTATAAAAACTTAAATTAAAACGAAAATAGGTGGAAACTACTTAAAGCTATTTCAAACGCGTAGATCTCGAAAAAATACCCGAAATGCCTACAAGAATAGCCTCAATCAGACGTCCGAACGCAAAGTTATGTCCTGTCAAAGTTTTCGACTCTACGAGACAATTTTATTGTCCCGAAACGCGCCCGGATCACTTTTCCGACGATGTCGTTGCATTTATCTTTAAGAGAACCATCAAAACGAGTGGTCATACGCGTGAAACGGACCTCCAATCGCAGAGTTATTCATGTTTCAAGTTTTCCAAATACCTACAAAAATTCTTTCTTCCTAAAAAATAAAAAAATAAAAAAATAAAAAGAAGAAGGGGCTCAGGTCACCCGGACTGGCAACCCAGACGTGAGCCGGTAGTCCGGACCAGTGACTCGGACGTGAGCCGGTCGCCCGTTCGGGCGATCCGAGCCCAGTTTTGAAAAAAAAAATTATTTCAACTTTTCTTACATCTAAATCAATATTTTCTTCTACAAATTCTTCATAATGATATATATCTACCTCCAATTCAAGTTCAATGTTAAAGATTTTAGTTTTAGAGTGGAGAAGGAGTGGACAGAAGTTAGAGAGAAATTGTGTAAAGAGAGAAAGAGTAGGGAAAATAATGATTTTTTTCGCGCTATACATTCATATTCCCGAATTAGATTTATCGACCGCAAAATATATGGGTTAATTGTAAATTAAATACCTATTATGTGTGGGTGGTTAAAAATACTTCATCTCTGAAATTAAAAAATAAGTAATTTACTCTCTAAAATATATAAAAATGTTTAAAATACTTTTTTATGTATATTATGATTTATTATAAAATAATCCTCTAAAGTTTAATATAAAAAATTATTTTACTCTATAATCATAATCTATTATAAAATACTTCCATAAAATTATATAATATCCTTATAGTCTATATTTTTTAAAGATTGATTATTTAACTTAAAAAATTTGATTATTTAAAAAAAATTAGCATGGTAATTTAAATTTAATTCAATGAGAAAATAAAATATTCATTAGAGTATTAAAATAATAGACGAAAATATAAATTTTTTTATAGTAAATACTATTAAATTTAAAGTTATCTTATTTTTTTCCTAAATAATCAAGCTTTTTAAACATAAATAACTAATCTTGAAAGAATATAAATGTAAGTATTTTATATTAAAAATTTTTTAGTTTATATTCTTTTCATGATTATTTAACTCAAAATAAAAATATTTTATTTATAAAAATAAATAATCTGTTAGAATTAACTGCAAAGAAAAAAATTATATTTCTCTCTATTATTTTAGTACTTTACTTTCAAATACTTTATTTTTTTATGAATTAAGTTTAAAATTACATTACTAATTTTTCTAAAATAATCAAACTTTTTAAGTTATTTAATCGATCTTTAAAGATATAGATTAATAAAATATTAGTACAAAATTAATTGAAGTATTTTATAATAAATTATAATTATAAATTAAGTCATGGACTAAAATAATTTTACATTAAATTTAAAGAAATTATTTTATAACAAATCATAACTTATATAAAATGATATTTTAGATATTTTAGATATTTTCGAAAGTAAAATTCCTGTTCTTCAACAACTTGAGGGTGAAGTGCTTTTAACATAGTTAAGGGTTATTTTGTAATTAACCCAAAAAACAAATCAGATATGCACCTGTTCAACTGCCAAGGCTTCTGTATAAAAAATTAAAACTAAAAAGAAAAAAGACAGGAAAAGCTCATTCTTTAAATTAAATGGAAAATGATAAAAGATGAATGTGCAAAAGAAATGTTGTCTCTCTCCTTATCCACCCTATCAGAGAATGCTTGCCCTTATCTTCTTCAATGTGGGGTAGTTCTTTGTGCGCACCAATATCTAGCCTTCAGTTTGTAGAACTATGATTTGTATTTTCTATCTGGGCATCGGATAGTCTGGTAAAAGCTCTGTAAGCGAGGAATTTCGTCTTTTGGTACAAAAAATGCTTGCCCCTTCTAACTAGTTGGGCTTCAACAGGAGTAAAATTAGTTACTCATATGAATCATTTAAACTATGCACAAGTTTAATTTTAAAAGTAAATAACTTCTGAAGGAATATATTTTTTATATGTTTAACGCAATGCATTCGGTATAGGAATTAAAGAAAGGGAGGCAAACAAAATGAATAAATAAAGACATTGTACACTTAGAAATTGAATAATAAATACTTTTGAATTTGTTTTGTTTTCTTTTTTGTAATTCCTTTTATGAGACCCTTTGTATTAGTACATAATGTCAAATGTATGAAGATATATTTGAATATATGAAGGTATAACTTCTTTAAACTATATTTAGGCCAAAGTTGCCAAAGTTTTATGTACTACGCATAACATTTTCAACTATCTAATAAATTAAACTAACAAAAAAAAATCAAACAAAGACTAGTTTATTTAAAACAAGACTAAAAACTATATATAAGGAAGATCAACACACAAACATCAAAGTAATCTGACAAAAATCCCAACAAACACGTGCCCGAAGCCCATCAGATAAACATACAAAACTATAAAGCTCTCGCTCAAGAAGGTAAGGCAGTAGAGGACTCTTACTCTGCGCCGACAAACAAAAGTCATGTTGCTGAAGAACAGGGCCGGACCAGTAGTGGCTCGGGTTGGCTCCAACCCTAAGAAATTTTGAAAATTTTAAGATTTTTAAGTATTTTACTTTTTAAGTTTTTTTAAAAGTTTTTTTTCAATACAACTCTAAAAATTAGGTGTTTACTTAGTGTGACTTAAAAAAAAAAAAAGAACCTGAAAGACTTAGAAAACAGTACCGGAAATAAAAAAAACTCTCTCTCTCTCTCTCTCTCTCTCTCTTCGTTCCACTCTCTCATCTCTTGGACTCGACCTGACCCTCTGTCTTCCTTCTTCCACCCTCCCTCTCGACTCGACTCGGCGCGTCGGTAACCGTCAGACGACAGGCGATGGCCGACGCGAAGAAGCAAACAACAACACTGTAGCAGCTGCTGCGGACCGCGATCGGCTCCTTCTTTCTTCCCGCTATTTTTCAAATTTTGAAAAAGAAAAAAGTAAATTTTCTAATTAGATTTTATAGATTAATCTATCTAGAAACATTTTTTTATTTTTGATTTTGGTAATTAGATTTTTTACTGCTAAAATTTTGATTTTGGTAATAAAAAAATTTCTAGGATTTTTTTTAGTAAAAATATGATTATTATATAATTTATGTTCTAATTAATTATTATGTCATAAGTGAAATATCTTGAATTGTGAATTTAAAATATTTGAATATTATATATGATTTTACTGTGGAGAAATATTTTGAAAAGTTGAAGAAGGGTCCTAAACCAGTTGAAGAAACATCATCTAATAAAGGAAATATTAATAATGAAGAATGTGGGAAAAAGACTCGACCAGGGGTAAGTTTTCGAATTGTGAAATTATTGATGATCCAGGATTGCGTAAACCAATTGAGTATTGAAAATGAAGACATCTTGTAGCGGTTTCAGAATAAACAAACTCTAAAAATAAAATTGTGATCTTAATCATTCCGTTTACATGTAAAACTCTATTTTAAATCAATTTTCAATAGTGATTTCTTTTTCACTGTAAAAATATTTGTATAAATGTTATTTGCTTTTATATTAATCTTCTAATCGTTCTAAATCAAATTGCAGCTCATATTGGATTTCGCCTTCTGATCATGCTCATCAGTTATCTCAAGATTTTAATCAAGATTCTCATCTTTAATAGATGTATTTATCTCGTGAGTAATGGGTAATCATTTCTCGTGAGCGATGGGTGATCACTCCATATTGATAATGGGCGATTACTTATTTTTTCTATTTTATTTGTAAATTTGAAATTATTTGAATAGCTTTGTACTTAAAATACATCTAATTTATAGATAAAATTTTAACAAAATTTTAATTATTTTTCAATCCCCAACATTTTTCTCCTACTTCCACCACCGTTAAAGAAGTCATAACGGCAGAAAATATCCAAAGACAATCACTACACCTTATAGCAGGCCGAAATCCAGCAAGTCAATATCCTATCTGACAATCTAATATTATACCACCACTGAAAATACTTGAGAAAGAAAAATCATTCTCGATTACTATCTTTCTCGATCAGCCACCGACCTAGACGCCCAAGTCCCAACAACCCCACCACTCAAGACACCCATCGAACAATCGCCGCTGCAGCAAGATCGGCCCCTAAGAAAATCTCAAAGCAAGTGACCAAAATGAGTATTCTTATTTTCCTTTCCAATCTACTTAATAAATAGTACATTAATTAGGACAAATAATTTATTTCTATGCTTTATACATTGCTTATAAATTAAAAGGTTAATTACTATTCCCTTTCTAAAATTATCAAAATTGAAAATTCATATTCTATTTTTGAATAAATTATATATAAATAAAGTTTTCAGTGAAAAAACTTTCGCAAAAAAATTTTCTCTCATTGATTACTGTATGTTACAAAAGTTATGTATAACAGAGCCTTCCTACAAATCAAGAAGCTGTTATATAATCTTAACTATCTACAACATCTCAACAAGTTAAAATATCTCCACCACTACAACAAATACATATCTTAATCCTAACACTTGTAACACTCCCTCCCAAATTGGAGCATGAAGGTCAAAAATGCCCAACTTGCGAGACGACTTGCAAAATTGCGGGAGATGTAGAGTCTTTGTGAGAAGATTGGCAGGTTGTGAATCATTCGAAATGTAAACAAGAGTAATTAACGTGCTTGAAATGCATCCTGCACAAAGTGACAGTCCATCTCAATGTGCTTAGTGCGTTCGTGGAAAACAAGATTAGCAGCAATGTAAATGGCTGCTTGACTATCACAGTGCAGTAGAATAGAATGTTGTACTGGAACTTTAAAATTAACAAGAAGTTGGGTGTGCCATTTCAATTAACATAGTGTCATCGCTATAGAATGGTACTCAACTTCTGCGGAAGAACGAGAGACCGAATGTTGTTTCTTCATCTCCCAAGAAATAGATGAATGCCCAAGAGAGATAAAATAGCCAGTTACAGAAAGATTGGTAATCGGGCAGCTAGCTTAATCAGAATCACAATAAGCAAGTAATGGAGGAGGAGCATTAGACCGGAGTAGAATCCCCTGACTTGGTGCACCTTTGAGAAAACGAAAGACACGAAGAGCGGCTTCCCAATGTTCCTTGCAAGGATTTTGCATAAATTGAGCTAGGACATGCACAGTGTATGCAAGGTCTGGATGAGTTATAGCTAAATAAATCAATCTCCCTACAAGACGACAATATCGGTCTGGCTGATCATAGAACTATCCAGAAGCTTTGGCTAAGTGATTGTTTGGGTCCAACGGAGTAGACATGGATTTAGACCCCGGCATTCCAGTGTCGAAGATAATCTCCAAGGCATATTTATGTTGACCAAGATAAAATCCCGCTTGACTCCGAGCAACTTCAATACCCAGAAAATATTTGAGATGATCTAAATCTTTCATATAAGAACATGAACCCAGGTAGGACTTAAACTAAGTAATACATGATGCATTATTACCAGAAATTAGTAGGACATCAACGTAAATTAAGATGCATAAAAAATATTATTTTTCCTAAAAGTAAAGAGAGAATAGTTAGCATATGATTGCACAAACCCACACTGACAAAGAGAGGTTGCAAGTTTCGAAAACCAGCACCGAGGCGCTTATCAGAGTCCATACAAGGACTTGTAAAGGCGACAGACTTGATGTGGGTCTGAAGCACGGAACTCTGGAGGAATCTTCATATAGACTTCTTCAGTTTGATCTCTGTGTAGGAAAGCATTATGAACATCCATCTGATGAACTTTCCAATTTTGTACAGCGCTATAGATAACAGTGTCCGGAAAGTCACCATTTTCGTCACAGGAGCAAAAGTCTCGGTGTAATCAACCCCCTCCTGCTAAGTATTTCCAAACACCACCAAGCGCGTTTTGTATCATTGATTTGTACTTAATTCGGTAAACCCATTTTCTACCAATTGCTCGTTTGTCGAGAGGTAGTCTAGTCATAGTCCATGTGTTCTTTTCATCAAGTGCATTGATTTCCTGCTTCATGGCATGACATTACTCTGGTATGGATGCTGCTTCAGAATATTTGGTGGGTTCTTTGCCGCATTAACAGCTGCTACAAAACCATGATGTGAAAGAGAAAATTTGTTATAAGAAACGTAATGAGTTAATGGATACAGAGAAGTACCTCTGGGACCCAAAGAAGAAGGTGAAGTGGAAGAGAGGGATATACCAAGTGATAACCAGATAGTATTACATATATAATCCTTCAATTTACCAGGAGGCTGATGTGGCCTGTTACTGCAACGAAGATTTAATGGCACAACATTCTATGCCTCAAACTGGTCACTACTTGAAGAGCTACTAGAACCTGACTAAGTAATCGTCCATGGGACAAACTACTTGACGTCTCTGTCTGTATAGGAGCCACGGCTTCAGGTGAAGGCAAGGAATTTTACTGAATTTCCTCAAGTTGGACAAGTTGCATGTAGGTTACATCAAGTGGCTGGGCTGCATAAGATGGCACGGACTGGGCCACCTCAAGAAGTTGCCGTTGGGCCGCACCATGAAGCAAGGAGAAAGGCTGCGTGTGGGCCACAGCAGGAGATGAAGACTGGGGCACTCTAGAAGGTTGCGTGTGGGCCACAGTAGAAGATGAAGACTGGGCCGCTCCAGAATGTGAAGAAGAAAGCTGCTGTTGGGCCATCATCTTCCCAACATTTATGGAAACTCCAACTGGATGTCCTGGTTGCTGGGCTGCTGCAGGAGCCTGCTGGGCTTCTCCAGGAAATGCAGCAGAATTATTCTTATTGTCACCCGGGCTACTACTCCTACCTCTTGTACGGGTCTCGAGTATTTCACCAAAATCACAACTCAAATTGTTTTCAGTTGATAATGCTTCCCGAGACTTAGAAAGAAAGGAAATTCATTTTCAATAAATACTACATCTCGAGAAGTAACGAATTAATTTGTCTGTAAATAAAAAAAATTTCATCCTTTTTTTCCAAACGGATACCTCAAGAATACACATTTTCGCCCCCGAGATCTAAACTTATCTTTGGGAAACCCGTGATCATGTACATACACCAAGCAATGAGATGAAAATACGACAGAACCTTATTAAACAATAGTTCGTACTGTATTTTTCCTTTCAACACGGACAAAGAAGTACGATTTATTAAATACCTAGTAGTTAGTACACTTTCTCCCTAAAATTACACTGGAAGATTTGTCTAGAAGAGCAAAGTACGAGCCACATTCAGAATATGACGATGTTTACACTCTACGTGGCCATTTTGTTGGGGTGTATGTACCATAAAAGTTTGATGTAACATGCCATTCTCCAAAAAATACAGTTTCAAACAAGTAAATTCAGCTCCATTATCTATACGTACTAATTTCACTCGTTTGTGAAACTAGGTTTAAATCGTAGCAAAAAAATATTTTAGTGTTTGTGGTACCTCCCTATTTTCTGTAATAAAAAAATCTACACACACCTTGAAAAATCATCAACTATGGTCAAAAAGTAGATTGTACCACAAGAGAAAAGAGTTTTATAAGGCCCCCAGAGATCACAATGTATCAAATCAAATGAAGCACTTGCATTATTTAAGCCAATAGGAAAAGAGTCATGTGTTTGCTTAGCACATAAACAAATAGAACAGTTATTCAAGGAATCACATTTAAAGTTTGGTCCCAAAAATTTCTCAATGATCGATTTAGAAGGGTGAACCAATCTGTTATGCCATAAGATACCCATATCAGAAATTTTAGCAGAATAAGCAAAATTTAGATTTTGATGTAAAGGTCTAAAATAGTATATCTCATCTCTCGTCACTTGCCCTAATCGGTATCCCCGAGATACAGTCTTGTAACATTAACACACTATCATTAATTATGACAAGGCAATTTTTTACTTTGGAGAGCTGAGAGAGAGAGAGAGAGAGAGAGAGAGAGAGAGAGAGAGAGAGAGAGAGAGAGAGAGAGAGAGAGATAATAAATTACATCGGAGTTGACGTATAGATAACACATCATTAAATTTTAATTTAGAAGGCAGACACATAAAACCCAATTTTGTCCTAGTGGTTTTTGACCTATTTGGAAGAGTAATAGTAAAAGGAGGAGATGGTTTGTTGTCTGATAAAAGAACCTTTCTGCCTGTCATATGATAGGAGCAACCACTGTCTAAGATCCACCCATTTTCTATCTTACCAGAGAGATTTTCAACAGTTGGAGTAGTGTTCTTCTGGCTGTTCAACATTTGGAGGAAAGAATTCCATTGCTCCAGCGAAAGTCCCGAAATGTCGACGGAGGGACTTGCCTGTACCAAAGCCGCGACTCCCTGCGGCTCACTGATGCTGTCCAGATCTGCCACTCCACGCCGGTCTCCATGAACAGTTGAGCGCTCCAGCAACTGTTGATCGAGGAAGACGATGTTGTTGCAGTACCAGCAACAGCCCATCCGTGAGTTGTCGGAGAAAATGACGTAGTGGATTCCGTCCATCCCTCTTCCTTCGCGACTGCTGGCGCGACTTCTAAGCTCCGATCAGTCCATCTCTGTTCCGATATCCGTTCTGGAAATCACACCAACATGTAGCAATTTTTTGCTTCGTTTCCCAATTTGAGACAGTATATGCATTGCAGTGAGTGCTACACTAATTTCAAGGTTGCAAATACAAGTGCTTCACTTCCAATTTCTGCAGTTCTTATTAATATTCTGTGAGCTTCTTCTTTGATTATCATAGCATATGTTTTCTTAATGTTTGGAATTGGCTCGATTTGCAAAATACTTGACCTTACAGTTCCAAATATTCAATTATCTAGACCTATGAGAAATTGATGAACTTTGTCTTCTTCTCTTTGTTTAATTATCTCATTAATCATTCCACAAGTACAATCAGGCAATTGTTCATAATTGATTAATTCATCCCATATTTTCTTTAGTTGCATAATAAGCTGAGACTGACAAATCAGACTGCTTGCAATTGACCAGTGCTGTCTTGAGTTCATGTTTCCTTGGTGCATTACCTGACATAAACTGCTCCTTTAGATCAGCCCATAACTCATTACAACTTTCTGCATAGGGCATTGTGGCTCTCAATTTGGATTCAATGGTGTTCAAAATCCAAGAACGTACCATTGTGTTAATGGTCCATCATTCTTCTTCTTTTAGAGAGCCAGGTCTCGGCTTTGGAATTAACCCTTCCACAAAACTAAGTTTCTTCTTTGCTCGCAATGCTAATTGCATTGCCTTTACCTATTCGTCGTAATTGTGTTCCTTGAGCTGTACTTGTGTGAGAATTAAATATAGACTGTCTAAAGATGCCAGATGATAGGCATCCTTGCGAACATGATCATTGATGTAATCATCATCATCTAAAATTTTTGCATCAATATGTCTTGACCCACGCATCTTAATGTGTTTGAATGAGTGTTATAAAAATGATAATAATTAATATGTGAATTATGGAATAACAATCAATTGAAGCCAAGAAACTTGGCTCTGATACCATGAAGTTTTCAGTGGGAAAACTTTTGCAAAAAAAATTTCTCTCATTGATTACTGTATGTTACAAAAAAAATATGTACAGCAGAGCCTTCCGACAAATCAAGAAGCTGTTATATAATCTCAACCATCTACAACATTTCAACAAGTTAAAATATCTCAACCACTACCTCAAATACATATCTTAATCCTAACACCTGTAAAAATAAATCATTATAATTTATAAATTGATTATTAAAAACATTTACTGTTAACTAGTTTTTAAGGGAATATGATCTACCAAAGAATTTTGCAATTCCATAAAATATATTTCTACGTGGCTTTGTTCATATATTCATATAACATATATATATATATATATATATTCATAATTCATTCTTTCACTAAAAGTTAGGATTCTAATATTCTTTCTTCATGTTAATTTGCCTCTTATTTTCCTCTTTGACTGGTCGAGAAGGAAATTGATTCTTGGGAGAGTATGAGCCGTATATATAATTTATTTTTTCATTGAAGTACAATTCTGATATTCTTTCGTCATGCTAATTTGGTTCTTCTTTTCCTCTTTAACCAATTAAGAAGGAAATTGATTCTCGGGAGGATATGGTCTTTTTTTAATCTTTGTATTACATTCTAATATGTAAATTTCTTTATCTTTTATATTTTTCTATTAAACTCATGATCCTTTGAATGTCATTGATTTTGGGTTAAATTTATATAGGTATCCTTAAGTATTCGGTCAGTGACAATTGAGTACACAAACTTATTACCTTAACAATTGAGTACCTAATTTAGATGGAAATATTTAAATTGGATGGGAAAAATAAATATAAGAATCACTTATCAATTCTTAAAAGTTTTAGTTGTCAATTTATGGAGTATCTTTGGAAATGAATTTTCAAAAATGCCCTATTGAGTGACTTTGGAAATAAATTTTTAAAAAATGCTCTCAAGTTAATTATTAAATATTTTAGACAAATTTTCACCATTTATTTTTCGATTTTTGCTATGTTTTCTTGCTTCTACTCTTCTATTTTTTTCTTAACTCAACTCTACTATCTCTTAAAAAAAATTTACTCTTTCTTTTTAATGACCTAAAATGAGTTGGAAAAAAAAAATCTACTCTCTTTCTTCCTTTTTCTGTTTTTCTCTTTTATGCCCTGAACTGAGTAAAAGAGAGAGAGAGAGAGAGAGAGAGAGAGAGAGAGAGAGAGAGAGAGAGAGAGAGAGAGAGAGAGAGAGAGAGAGAGAGAGTTGTCTACAATAGTGACTCAATAAATTGACAACTATTATTAAAAAAAATTGAATAAGTGGCCCTTGCATTTTTTTCATTCAACTTAACTTTTTTCATCCAAATTAGGTACTTAATTGTTATGGTAATAATTTAATTTACGTAGTTAATTGTCGCTGACCCAAAACTTTAAGGTACCTATATGGACTTAATCCTTTATTTTGTATTGACATCCCACCATATGTAAGTTTATTTTTTTATTCTTTAATGATTTTTTATATGACATCGTCTAATCAATATTATTTTTCCTTTATTAATTATACTTTTTTGCTCATATTGCAGAGTATCTTCTTTTCATCTTAGGTTCAAAAGAATGTCAAAAGGCAAGTTCCACTACAGATGGTCGCTGAATCACACCTTTCCTACTAGTCTTGTTCTCTAGCCCTATGCTAAAAAAAAGGGTTTTGGTTGGAATCATTTCCCTAGGTCCATGACCATCACCTATTAGTTGCCATTGATAGACCATGCATTACATCTGGAGAACGCTAATTCCAGTCCAGCTCGTGACAAAACAAAGAAAGAATTTAGGTTAAACTTGGACCCGAAAGGGAAGAGAGGTCAAATGGCAAGGCAAGGCTATGCACCAATTTGGCTCCTCGCAGAGTATAGCTCACATCCAAACATCTGATTGGGGAACGGGGCAAAGCCCATGAAGCTCCGGTGGAAAAGGAACTAACAACTAAAAGAAAGATCGATTCTTTGGGATCCTTCATTTCTTCAAACGGAACGAACAGAGAGAATCAGGCTGATTCCTGAAATGCCTTTCTGGCTATTCCTCAATATTCACAGAATGTGAGAAGCAGATGATTAAAGTTCCAACTGAAAAGGAAAAATGATTTTTCATTATCTCAATTGAAGTAATGAGCTTGGGAGGCTCATTACTTCAACTAGTCCTCATGTTCCTCAAATGGATCTCATAGTTGTTGAGAAGGTTGCCCAAAAGCGGTATATAAGGCATACATAGTAAAACTTACAAGTAAACCAGATATAAAGATGGCTACTAGAGTTGCTGTTTCTATTCTTATATAATTTCAAGAACCTAATAGATCTATGATAAGATCCTCAGGGAATATAAGGTTTTCATGAGGCTGATCTTGAGCCACCATCCAAGCACGAATTCTAGGATTCCGTCCGTCTTGTAGGTTTGGAAAGGTGTGGATTTTCAAGAACGAGATACCTTCGCTTAAAAGAATATTTTTAGTGTAGAAAGTCTCAAATTCTGGATCTTCCGCTGCTCGAATTTCCTGAGAAATGAAGTCATAGGCATGTAGGTTCAGGGCTAGACCAACTACTCCAAGAGCACTCATCCATAAACCGGTCAACTAGAAAAATAAGGAATCCTTTTTATTTTAAATGGACGTTCCAAAAACAACGTATTTCTAGATCAAAAAAGCATATTCGGAAAAATATTTGGAAAAGAAAGGGATATTGGACAACTACGACCCCTCTACCCCACGCATCTAACCAGCTCGCGTGGTTCGGTTTGGAGCACTGCAACCAGTCTCTATACCTATCGAAGAGATGGATCCAATCTCTTGGTCCCTGCAGAAAAGAAAAAGAATTTCATGCTCTTCCTTTCGGGAAGGGAGCATTAGGGAAATACTATTGATTGTAGCTTTGTCCAAACCTCCGGGAAAAGCATGACAAAAAAACGACTCCAATGGTACGATATTTGTTTTCCTGATATAACTTGCCGAAGTATTGCTCAGTAGAACCAGACTGTTGCTATTTGTTTGATTCGAACTATATTTCTATTTATATGAAAAATAATCGGGTTGAGATATTTCTTATTGATTCCTGTCAACGTCAAAAGGGACTTGAAATTTGAAATTGTTTCAGCTTATATTCCTACTAATGTAATTTCTGTTGGCCCTTTGGGCTACCTTCACTTTATTTTCATTCTGTTCTTTGGCCCATTTAATCCCTATGATGTTTTAAAACCTTGGTGGGCCTCTTGAAGTGTGAAGTTGGGCTGGCAGGCTCTTTATGCCGGGCGGGCCGGGTTCAACCCGACCCGCCCAGGTGACATGGCTATATATATATATTCTTTTCCCAGCCTACCCTACCACACGTTCTCTCATTCTTTCTGCTGAGATCGCCGCTGCCTCTTTTTCTGACCTTGTGTCTTCCTCTCTCTTCTTTCGACCAGTCTTCCTGTTTGTTTTCTGTGCGACCCTTCAAGACTCCCATCTGCTTGTCTGTACTGACTAACCCTTAGGTTACCG
This sequence comes from Catharanthus roseus, assembly GCA_028651295.1. NCBI lineage: Eukaryota > Viridiplantae > Streptophyta > Magnoliopsida > Gentianales > Apocynaceae > Catharanthus > Catharanthus roseus. Next base: position 11,279,043 of record JAPQWS010000102.1, on the reverse strand, counting down.
TGTGTGTGACTGCAGTGAGAGGAAAGAGCGTCTTTTGGTGAGAGAGAGTTTGAGAGTATCGGTTCTTTGAGGCCACCGGTTTGCTGAGGAAATCTTGCTGTTCTTCACTGGAAGAACAGTTTGGGATAGTCCTCTGTCGCGGACGGTGAGACTGAACTCGCTGTGCTCATTCGTCTCCGACTGTTGGAGTCCTTTCCTAGATCTGAAGGATCTCGAGATAAAGATCCTACCTTTTTATTCTGATATTTACTGTTAACTCTTTTTTGTTTACTATTGGTATCCGATCTTGGCTGGAAGTCGCTGAAGACGAAGAAATCAGTTTGTAATAGAATAGGAGCTTTTGTCTTTCTTTTTGCTTCCTGATTCAAGGTCTGTAATAGTAAATAGAGTTTTGTAATAGTAAATAGACTCTCTGTTTCTGTGTCTTTGGTCGCCGGAAATCATAACAGTGGTATCAGAGCCACGGTTGACGGAGCAACCGTCCGGCTACCACTCGAGTTCAGATCCACGCGGACTCGGTAAAGGGAAGACTCTAAACCTTCCTTTCTCTGTTTTTCAGTTTCTGCTTCTGTTTTGGTATGATTAATTGCTGTGATCGTGTTTTTCTATTTAACTGTCCCTGCTTTTCCTGCTCCTGTTTTTGTTCACCGTTAATGTTCCTAAATCTGCTGTGATTAATTTCTGGGTTTCTGTTTGTTCATTATCATAACTGCAGTACTTCTGTTTATCGATTGTGTTCTGTTTCCAGTTTTTTTTAAAATCTAAAACCCAAGCCTGGCTGGAGTCCAAGAGACTCCCAGTATCTGTGTCTTGGAGTTTTTTTTATTATCCGTTACGAACACTGCATCAATTGGGATTGATTCCGTACTGTGGTTATTTAGTGTATTTTTCGCTGTCTTTGTGCACTGAATCGCTGTTTCTGTTTCGGTTAAACCTTGTGTTCATCCGCGCTGTTTTTTGTAATAAAACTCTATTGCGTTTACTGAACTGTGCGATTTTTCGTTAAAAGCAAAATCCGGGTTTTTATTTGTGTGACAAAACTTTCTTTTTTTAAATCTTCCATTTGTCTCGCCATCGATTACTCCTATTTGCCATTTAATCATGTCTGTTCAAAAGATTGAAACTGACAAGTTTGATGGCAAATCTGATTTTGTAATGTGGCGTAGAAAAATGAAAGCAGTTTTAGTCCAAAATAAAATCGCACCCGCGATCTGTAGCCCCGAAAAGTATCCGGAATCTTAGAAGGGCGACGCGCTTTCTGAAAAACTTGGTGATGCACACAGTTGCCTCACTTTGCATTTAACCGATAACGTTTTGCGAGAGATAGACGAAAAAGATAATGCTTTTGAGATATGGACAAAACTTGAAAAACTATATTTGGGAAAATCTTTATCTAACAAGATTTATTTAAAAGAACGGCTGTTTGGTTTCAAAATGAGCGGGTCAAAATCTCTTTCAGAAAACATCGACGATTTAAACAAAATAGTTTTGGAATTACAAAACGTCGGTGAAAAGATTTCTGATGAAAATGTTGCTGTAATTTTACTGAATTCCTTGCCTGAATCTTTCAATGACGTTAAGTCTGCTATTAAGTATGGTAGAGATGACTTGACTCTTGCTGATGTGAAAAATGTTTTAAAATCAAAAGACCTTGATTTAAGAAAAGAAAACAAATCCATGGAGAAAACCTTTACGTGAGAGGGAGGGTTGAACGGAGAGAACCTCTTATTCACCGCTCTAAAAGTAGAGGGAGGTCGAAATCACGAGACAAGAAAGTGAAGTGTTTTTACTGTGGTAAGGAAGGTCATATGAAAAATAAATGTTTTAAAAGGATCAAAGAGGAAAAACAACGTAAACAAGGTAAAGGGAGTGATCAAAATGACAAAACTCTCAATTTTGAATCAGATGGTAATTCAATGTATTCAGAAGTTTTGTGTGTATCCTCTTCCCTTTCCCGTGTTTCTGAACACTGGATCCTTGATTCAGGCTGCACTTTTCATATGACTCCAAACAAACATTGGTTTTCAGATTTTGAACCCCTTGAGCATGGAAAAGTTTTCATGGGCAATAATCATATTTGTAAAATAAAAGGAATTGGAAATGTCTTCATTAAAATGCATGATGGAGTGACCAGAAAACTAACCAAGGTGAGATATGTGCCCGAGCTCCGTCGGAATCTAATTTCCCTTGGTGTTTTTGACACAAATGGTTTTTCTTACAAATCCGAAAATGGCATCATGAAAGTTTGCAAAGGAGCACTGGTCATGCTCAAAAGTTTTAAAAAGGATGGTCTTTACCATTTGATCGGAAAAACTATTTGTGAAGCATCTGCATTAGTTTCCAAAACCGTTCCTGAAAAGACTCCGTTGTGGCACCGTCGTATTGGCCATATCAGTGAACAAGGACTTCATTGTCTTCACAAACAAAATCTTTTAGGTGGTGAAAAGATTGAATCTTTGGATTTTTGTGACCACTGTGTTCTTGGAAAATAACATAAAGCTAGTTTTTCAGTAGGCACACACAAGTCCACTTCTGTCCTTGAGTATGTGTACTGTGATTTGTGGGTGCCTGAAAAGGTCCCAACTTATGGTGGGAATGTTTATTTCTTATCTGTTGTTGATGATTTCTCTAGGCATGTATGGGTATTTCTGTTAAAATCGAAAGATCAAACTTTTGAAAAGTTTTCTGAGTGGAAACGCCTTGCCGAAAATCAAACTGGAAATAAACTAAAAACCATTAGGACAGATAATGGCCTTGAATTTTGTAATAAAAGGTTTGCTGATTTATGTGCATTGCATGGCATACTACACCATAGGACTGTTAGGCACAATCCTCAACAAAATAGAGTTGCTGAAAGAATGAATCGTACGATAATAGATAAGGTTAGGTGCCTTATGGTGTCTTCAAGAATCCCAAAAGCCTTCTGGGGAGAAGCTGTAAGTACAGCTGTCTACCTCATTAATAGATCACCCTCAACAACCATAAATTTCAAAACTCCCTTAGAGTTGTGGTCCGGAGAACCACCAAGCCTGTCAAACCTTAGAGTGTTTGGATGTGCTGCTTTTGCACATCAAAAGGAGGGTAAGTTAGATCCTAGGTCAAGGAAGGGAGGGTTTTTAGGATACCCTAGTGGGGTGAAGGGGTACAAAGTTTGGCTCAAAGGCGAGCCGGGGGTGAGGGTTGTTGTGAGTTGGGATGTGGTCTTCAATGAATTAGAAAGCCTTGCCTAAAGGCTGAAACTAATCCTAAAAACCCAAGTGACATTCCCGTAGAGGGGAATATTCTTGTGGAGGTGGAGGACACCTCCGAATCTTCACAGCCTCACGACCAACCAGAAACCAGTGAAGAGTCGGATATACTGACCAGTCAGCAGCCGGAAACCGGCACGCCTGAACTGAAAATTCAGATGAGGATGATGAGGATCATCCCGAGGCACAAGCCCAAGCCCTAAGAGACTACCAGCTATTTAGAGATAGGGTTAGGAGAGAGACGAGAAAACCCGCTAGGTATGGATATTCCTACATCGTCTCATATGTATTTGCTGCTGCATCATATATAGAAGAAAAAGAACCTTTGTGTTTTTCAGATGTGTTAAAGAGTCCTAACCGTTCTTTGTGGTTGCATGCCATGGAAGAGGAAATGTCCTCACTTCATAAAAATAAAACTTGGATTCTTGTTCAAAAATCCTCAAAACAAAAATTAATTGATTGCAAATGGATTTTTAAAATCAAAGAGCCAGAATCTGCCAATGAACCTCCAAGGTTCAAGGCTAGACTAGTTGCAAAAGGTTTTTCTCAAGTTGAGGGCATCGACTTCAATGAAATATTTTCTCCCGTTGTTAAGTATAAAACAATTAGGATAATGCTTGCAATTGTTGCCTTTTATGATCTTGATCTTGAACAACTTGATGTGAAAACTGCAATTTTGCATAGGGAACTTGAAGAGACTATTTACATGCGTCAACCACCAGGTTTTGAAGAAAAGGGTAAGGAAAACATGGCATGTTTGTTGAAAAGGTCCTTGTACGGACTTAAACAATCACCTAGGTAATGGTATAAACGCTTTGACTCTTTTACGCTTAAAGCTGGTTTTGTTAAAGCAATTATGATAGCTGTTTATATTTCTTTGGTGATAATGTTGAAACTGCTATTTATCTTTTGCTCTATGTGGACGATATGTTAATTGCCTGTAAGCATAGAAATAAGATTACTCACGTGAAATCCTTGCTAAAATCTGAATTTGATATGAAAGACTTAGGTTCAGCGTCTAGAATCCTTGGGATGAACATCAATAGGAATAGAGTTGATAGATCCTTATTCATATCCCAGAAATCCTTTCTGCAGAAAATTGTTTCCAAATTTTCGATGCATTTATGCAAACCAGTTTGTACTCCACTTGCGAACCATTTCAAGCTTTCCGAGAAAACTTGCCCCAAAACTAATAGAGAAAAGAATGACATGGCTCATATACCTTATAGAATGGCTATAGGATCCGTCATGTATTCTATGATATCCACCCGACCTGACATTGCTTACCCAATAAGCCTTCTTAGCCGATTTATGTCTAACCCTGGTAGGGATCATTGGGCAGCTCTTAAGTGGTTGTTGCGGTATATTAATGGGACCATTGATAGGGGTCTCTTTTATCATAATTGGTCTGATAATTTTGAACTGGTTGGATATGTGGATTCTGACTTTGCAGGTGATAAGGATGGTAGGAAATCTACCTCTTCTTATTTCTTTACTTTAGCAGGTAATTGCATATCGTGGAAATCACAGTTACAGCCTGTAGTCGCTTTGTCGACTACGGAAGCTGAATACATTGCTGCCACTGAGGCAATTAAGGAAGCCATCTGGCTTCAAGGCTTACTATCTGAATTGCATGTTTTAAATTCTAAAACTGTGATTTATACTGATAGTCAAAGTTGTCTGCACTTGTGTAAAAATCCTGTTTATCATGAAAGAACTAAACACATAGATGTTAAGTATCATTTCATAAGGGAAAATGTTTCAAGTGGCTCAGTTAATATTGAGAAAATTAGTACTAATGATAATCCTGCTGATTTTGGTACTAAAATTATGACAACTGACAAGTTTTCTTTGTGCAGGGACCTCCTTCATATAGATGAAGGATGACTCCTTTGAGTCACTGTTGGCTAAAATAAATGAAAATAAGTTCAAGGTGGAGTTTGTTGGCCCATTGGGATACTTTCACTTTATTTTCATTCTGTTCTTTGGCCCATTTAATCTCTATGATGTTTTAAAACCTTGGTGGGCCTCTTGAAGTGTGAAGCTGGGTTGGCAGGCTCTTGATGCCGGGCGGGCCGGGTTCAACCAGACCTGCCCAGGTGACATGGCTATATATATATATATATATATTCTTTTCCCAGCCTACCCTACCACACGTTCTCTCATTCTTTCTGCTGAGACCGCCGCTGCCTCTTTTTCTGACCTTGTGTCTTCCTCTCTCTTCTTTCGATCAGTCTTCTTGTTCGTTTTCTGTGCGACCCTTTGGGACTCCCATCTGCTCGTCTGTACCGGCTAACCCTTGGGTTACCGTGTGTGTGACTGTAGTGAGAGGAAAGGGCGTCTTTTGGTGAGAGAGAGTTTGAGAGTATCGGTTCTTTGAGGCCACTGGTTTGCTGAGGGAATCGTGCTGTTCTTCACCGGAAGAACACTTTGGGACAGTCCTCTGTCACGGACGGTGAGACCGAACTCGCTGTGCTCGTTCGTCTCCGACTGTTGGAGTCCTTTCCGAGATCTGAAGGATCTCGAGGTAAAGATCCTATCTTTTTATTCTGATATTTACTGTTAACTCTTTTCTGTTTACTATTGGTATCCGATCTTGGCTGGAAGTCGCTGAAGACGAAGAAATTCGTTTGTAATAGAATAGGAGCTTTTGTCTTTCTTTTTGCTTCCTGATTCAAGGTTTGTAATAGTAAATAGAGTTTTGTAATAGTAAATAAACTCTCTGTTTTTGTGTCTTTGGTCGCCGGAAATCATAACAATTTCTATTACTGATGGTCAAATATTCTTATGCACAGATCTATTCAATGCTGGAATCAGGCCTGCTATTAATGTGGGGTTTTTATTCTTTCGTACCTTCAATGAAGATTGAATCAAAGATTCAAAATCAAAAATTTGTCAAACTTTCCATTACATATCCATTGTAATTAGTATTTGATTTTGCTTGAGTTGTACGAGATGAAAGTCTCATATACGGTTCTCAAAAGGGAAGTCTTTTTCATTTCGTCGAAAATCGATTTTACAGTATAGACACTTATGACCTCCCCCTTTATCATGGTCTTTGTTTGTATATATTGAAGATGTAATATTTTTCCCTTTTTTTTTTTTTATTGTGGAGGTGTTAAAAATTTTTTCTCTTGTTCTAACAATAATCTTCTTTGCATTTTTTACTTTTTTTCTTTTTTTTTTATCTAATTCTTTTTTTTTTTTTTTTTTGGGTTCATTCTTCTAACTGATGATAGAGGAAGGAAATGGGGGCTTGGTAGGGATTCTATTAGAAGTTATAATTTTTCTTGGAATTTTTCAAAGTTTCACAAAGTGAAAATCTAGAGAAGTTAGTGTTTTCCAGTCCAAATTTTAGTATCTTATAATTCGATTGATTTCTTCTGTTGGAATGTTTTTCTTTCACCTTTTATAATCAATCCTAAAATTTTCAAAATTTCTTATAATCTCTTTCATGTTACTTTTATGGTTCAATATATTAATTTATTTACAAATAAAGATCTAATATACTTTTCTTTTTTTTTCTTTTTAGAAAATATTTATAACATTAAAATTCAGAGTTTGAAGTCGAAAGACTTTAAGTATTATTGTCCTAAATTCAAATAGAATTTTAATGAACCATGTTAGTCATTAATAAAGCCATTACTATTGTTGAAATTAAATGCTAATTTAACTTGATTGATGAACAATACAACTTAGCTGACGCAATTAGAGTAGGTTCATTTTTGCTACACATAGAACCTACTTTTTCATTTTCGAATTTTATTATTGAATTTGAGATGTAGCTAATTTTTTATGGCTTTTGTCAATGGCAAAAATTAATGTATTTTGTATTCTTTTATTTTTTTCCTTTAAAATTTAAAGAACTAAAAAAATGTAAAAAACTATTATTCAAATAGTTCCTTTCCGTTTGAATATTAATGCTAAAATATTAAGGGTGAAAGAGTCACTTGTAGGCAATTAAATTTTCATTTAATTTAATCAACGCTAAATAAAATAAATATCTTTAATTTTTATTATTTAAATTAAATTGATGGAGAATTTATTAGGCCATCCAAATTAGGTTGGATTATTTAAATAATGTCCAAATTTATTTTAAATAAAGCCCAATGAATATGAAACTTATACAATTAGGCGCAATTATATTAAGCTAAATGTCATTTTAAATTAAATATATTAAATAATTGGTTAAATCCGATGGGCTCAGACCTAGCGTCGATGATGGATCGCTTGGTAGCCAATCAACTAGAAGCTTCATTTCCGCCTATAAATGAGGGCCCTTCCTAAGGTTGAGAAATCATTCAAAATGATTTAACAGATTCATAAGAGGATTCAGAAGAGACTCAAGCTTCAAGCAAGTGAAAGCTCTCCCGAGAGGCTCTTAAACAATTGCCTTCTTTAAATCTTCAAGGTTCTTCATCCGAAGGAGTGAAGAAACTTCAATAATGTTGTGATTCGAGATCAAACTTCTAAGCTCTCAAGTCATCAACAAAGTTCATTCAACTCGACATCAAGCTTCTAAGCTACCAAGTTCAAAATCAAAGTTCATCCGACTCGGCATCAAGCTTCCAAGTCGTCGAGTTCACAATCGAAATTTTCCCCATTCGAGATTATACTTCAAGCCCTTGATTCATAATCAAAGTCAGCCCTCTCGAGATCATGCTTTCAAGCCCTTGAGTTCATCATCAAAGTTCATTCGATTCGAGATCAAACTTTAAAGCACTCGATTTATAATCAAAGTTTGTCTGACTCGACATCAAGCTTCCAAGCCACTGAGTTCAAAATCAAAGTTCTTCCACTAAAATATCCAAGTTCATTCGATTCGAAATCAAGCTTTCTAGCCCTCGAATCAATGTTTTGCTGGAAAGAAGAATTGGAGGATTCTTTTGCAAATTAAGAACCTCTCTTGAGATATTGTAACCACTTCAAATATTAAATACAATTCTTTGTCCCTATTTTTCTTGTCTTTTAATTTAAAGACTTGAGATTTTACTACGTACAAATTGTTGCAGGCCCAGTGGGACAATCTTTGCCTCCCATCTCTTCTCCTCGATGTTCAAATCAATTATCTTCAAATCTTCAAAGATTAAACGAATGGCTCCCAAGAACGACAGCTTGAAATCTTATTGCTCAAAGGTTGCTGATATCAAAGAAACCGTCACTATTTCTAGCATCGTTTCACCAGCTTCAAGTGATGGAATGATGAACAAGGAGTAAGTCAAATGCACTTTCTCAAAAGGAAGTTCAAAACACTTTTGCTCCAAAGAAAGATGACAAAACTTCAAGGGATGACTCTGTCCTTCAAACTCCTCATAAGGACTTAAGATGTGACTCTTCTATGATGAAAGATTCAAGCTTTTCTTTAGTGGCGATTATCATGGTGACTAGAACACTTAGCATTTAGGAGCAAAAAGCACAATGTTAGTTGAAGATCTTTCAAAATAACCTGAAGAGCAAGAGTATAAAATTGCTCAACTACCGAATCGTCTGGAAAAGAGTGATGATATATGTCAAGGTCTTTTAAAGAAGCCGGTGATCAAGACGAAATTGTGAACTCAAAGAAAGATCACGACATGAAAATGTCTTTTGGTGGCTTGATTCATGTTGAAATTAAAAGAGTTTATCAATGGCAGCATCAAAGAAAAATATAAAGAGGGTAGCAAATCCATCAGCACTTATGCTAAACCATACTTTGAAAAGACTGATAACATGATGATGCTTAACAATTTGATGGCAAAGGAAATGCCATGCAACATGTGGCTCATTTCGTTGAAACATGCAATAATGCTGAAACTTATAGAGATTTTCTCGTGAAGTAGTTTGTTCAATCTCTTAAAAGAAATGCATTCTATTGGTATAAAGATTTAGAGTTTGGAACCATTGATAGTTGAGAGGCAACTTGAGCAAGAATTTATGAATTGCTTCTATAGCACTTGTCGAGTTGTAAGCATGGTAGAATTGACAAACTCTCGTTAATCTAAAGAAGAACTTGTGATTGATTTTATCAGTAGGTGGAGGAATTTGAGTCTGAACTGTGGAGATCGTTTATGTGAATCATCTGTCATAGAGATATACATTCAAGGCATACATTAGGGACTTCGATACATTCTCAAAGGAATCATGCAGAAAATATTTGAATAACTTGCTACTTGTGTACATGACATGGAGTTGAGCATCACTACAAATGGAGGTAAAACACTTGCGTAAGATCCAAATAAAGAAAAAACAGTATAAAGATTTCAAGGAAGGGGGCAAATCATCCTCCATGAGTGAGATTTGAAAGTAACTCCAAGTGCAAATCGATGTTCCTCGACTACATGAGTATAAACTACAAAGTCACCTCAACAAGTTCAGACACTCTTTGACTGCATGAGCCTAATCTCGCCTACAAATCCAAAATGGTGAAAATGAAGTTCCTTGACTGCACGAGCCTAAACTGCAAAGTGGTGCCAACAAATCATAAATGGTAAAAATGATGCTCCTTAATTGCACGATCTTAAACTACAAAGTTACAAGTCTAAATGATTAAATAAAGATTCTTGACTACACGAGCCTAAACTGCAAAGTCATCTCAAATCCAAATAATCAAAATAGATACTCCTTCACTGCACGAGTCTAAACTGCAAATTTACTCCAATTGATGAAAATCAATGCTCCTCGACTACACGAGTTTAAACTGCAACGTAACTTCAAGAAGTTCAAGTATCGAAAACAAATGTACCTTGACTGCACGAGTTTAAACCGCAAAGTTACCATGGCACTTCAAGTGTAGAATGATAAAAAAAATATGCTCCTTGACTGCACGAGCTTAAACTACAAAGTTATTTCAAGTCCAATTATTGCAAATGACCGCTCCTTGACTAGACGAGTTTAAACTGGAAAGTCATCTCAAGTCCCAAATGATGAAATAAATGCTCATTGATTGCACGAGTTTAAATTGCAAAGTCACTTAAACAAGTTCAAATCAAACAAGACACTCTTTGACTGCACGAGCATAAACTGCAAAGTTACTCCTGGCCTGCAGAAGTATAAATTATGTCAAGGCAACTACCAAAAGTGTTGTATGTGGTTAAAACTGTTAAAACACTCCAATAAGTTACAGTTTGTAAAAGTGGACACTCCTAGCCTGCATGGTTAAAAATCTAAATGGGAAAATCCCTTTCCTACATCAAGTTTCTGTCTTGAAAGTGTTAGGGCAAAGTGATCCTCGTCAAGTCAAGATATAAAGCCAGCATGATGGAGAAGCCGCAATGAAAGTTAGTGCTTTGATGTTTGATATCGCTAAAACTAACCTAGCAAGTACACTAGTTTAATTATTGTATAATCAATGTCGATTTCATAAGGATTTGTATCCAATTACCAATTATTACTATTTAACTTAATTTAAACCGATCATACTTTAGTGATGGATTAATTAAAATTAATGAAAGATGACAAAGGAAATTAATGAGGAAAAGCTTAACTAAGGTAACGATTCAATTACTAAATTATTAATGTAAAGGTGTAATATTTCTCAATAAACCAAATTTTACCTAGATTAACGGCGGAATTTCCTTAATTAGAACTAAGCGCAATCTCTTTGCATAAATACCTTATCTTTAATTAATAACGTACTATATCTCAATGTAGATAGTTAGCTAAAAACGCATTAACATCTTTGTAATTATGAGTTTTGACAATTTTCATAAATTAATTTCTCAAATGAACTGGACCAAGAAATTGCCACAATCTCTTGCCAATTTTACTAGATATTTTATTATTTAGATCCTACTCTATTTATCTCCGCTAGGTCTTAAAACTAAGTACTAGATCATGCCAGAGATGACAGTCAATCATATGCATTAAGGTAAAATAATAAGGATTAATCATGAAAATATATGGCAAAGAAATAAATCAACACAAAAACATTAATTAAATACATATTCTTCACTTAAGCCGTAGTTAAAAAACTTTAGCAAAAAAGATCCATGAAAAGAAATAAAAACATATTCTTTAAAAATAAAAAAACGGTTTACAAAGAAGTATCATAAATAAAGAAAACAAACCTTAAAGAGAGGGAAAATTCTAATATGGACGAGGTGTATATGTAGGGACCTGGACCACTTGGCCAGAATTTAGCCATATAGTCAACTCGTTTTACACTCTTTATACATTAATTTTTAAAAAAATTATGGACTAAGCGATAACTTAACTGTAATTTATTTAAGAACCACTACCATTTCTATTTGCAGAGAAAGAGGACTTCAGGCTATATCAAATTAAGAACTCCGGTGGGCGACATCGTCAATACCAAAGAAATTTACCAGGCGGCACCAAATGTTTTGCAAATTTCTAATTAACAAATCTAATGCGTACTACATCAATAGCCATTTCACTCACAACCAGCATTTCATCATTCTTCTCCTATTCACATCCCTTCTCTGCTTTTCCTCTCTCTTTGAATCATGGTTTACTCTTTCTTCATCTTATTCTCTGAATCAGCATTCATTTTTTTCACCTCTTGACACCATTATTTTCCTACCACTCAAATCTACTAACTCAATTTCCCAACAGAGAAACAATATAATAAGGCACGGTAAAATGTATATTTTAACATGTAGATTAATTAGAATAAAAATTGCCCATGCGCTTCACCAAGAGCCTAAAGCCCAAAAACCACATTATACTCTAAGCAATTATCCCACTAAAAAACCAACCCCTTAAAAAAACTCTCCAATGTTTCCAAGAAAAGCTTATCATTCTTGTCCAAGAGCAAAAGAGAAAGACTCCAAGCAAGGAAACCTCCTGTAAATTATATTTATATTTCTTTTTTGTCCTAAAAATCATTAGTTTCTCTACTCCACATGGTAAAAGATCCGTTCTGCTATAAAAATTTTCATATTGTAGTGTATAAAAATTTTAACAGCACCGATTTCTCCCCAAATTGCTCAAAAATCGAATTAACACGAGCAGTACCGATTGAAATTCAATAATGGATAAGATATTCTACAAATTTTTCTAGTTCTCATTATGCTCTGGACCTTCATATTTACAACAGATGGCTTCTTGTAAATCAGGAAGTAGTTACAGTATATCTGCCTATAAAATCTCAACCAAAAATATAACCTCTTATCAACATAGCTGACAATCCTGACTGTCTAGTTACATACAAATGAATATTTCAACACTCCCACTAGAGTTGGAGCATGGGGATTATAAATGTCCAACTTGCTAGTTAACTTGCTGAAGTGCAGAAAATGTAAATCTTTTGTAAGAAGATCAGCAGGCTGTGAAGCACTTGGAATTTAAATAGGTGCAATCAGACGCGCTTGAAATGCATCACGGACGAAATGACAGTTTATCTCTATGTGTTTGGTGCGTTCGTAAAAAACTGGGTCTGCGGCAATATAAATGGTTGCTTCACTGCCGCAATGGAGCTGTATGGAGTAATCCACAGATATATATAGATCATTGAGAAGTTGACAGAGCCACTTTAATTCACACAACGTCATAGCCATCGAACGAGATTCTGCTTCAGTAGAAGATTATGAAACTTTATGCTCGTTCTTTGTTTTTCAAGAGATGGGAGAATGACCAAGCGAGATAAAATGGCCCATAATGGAACACCGATTAATCAGGCAACTTGCCCAATCAGAGTCCCAATAAGCCACTAATCAAAGAGATGCAATCGATCGAAGTAAGATTCCCTGTCCTGGCGTGCCTTTGAGAAAACGAATGATGCGTAGAGCATCATCCCAGTGTTCCTTGCAAGGGTTTTGCATAAATTGAGCGAGAACATGTACTGAATAGGCAAGATTTGGGCGAGTTATGGACAAATAAATTAATTTACCAACAAGACGACGATAACGGTCAGGATTATCACACAATTCCCCATCAGCTTTAGCCAATTGATGATTTGGCTCCATTGGAGTAGAGACAGGCTTAGAACCCAATGTCCTTGCTTCAGATATAATTTCCAACGCGTATTTGCATTGACTAAGATAAAATCTTGCTTGACTACGACCAATTTTAATGCCTAAAAAAAATACTTGAGAGGCCCTAAGTCTTTCATATAGAAACACGATCCCAAATAGGACTTAAATTAATTGATACAGACTGTATTATTTCCAGAAATTAACAGGTCATCAATATAAATTAGAATGCACGGAAAACCTTATTTTTCTTAAAGGTAAAGAGTGAGTAATCTGCATATAACTACACAAAACCACACACGAAGTGAATCAATAAGTTTAGAAAACCAGCATCGAGGTGCTTGACATATTCCATATAATGATTTATTGAGACGACAAACCTGATGTGGATTTGAAGCACGAAAATATACATCTTCAGTCAAGTCACCATGCGGAAATGCATTGTGAACATCCTTTTGATGGACTCCAAATTTCGGGCAGCTACTACGGACAACATAGTTTGCACGGTCACCATTTTTGCCACAGGAGCAAACGTCTTAGTATTATCAAAACCCTCTTGCTGAGTATTACCAAATACCACCAATCGTGCTTTGTATCGTTCAATGGTACCATCTGATTTATACTTAATTTTGTATACCTACTTGCTGCCCAGTGCTCTTTTTCCAGGTAGCAGCTTCGTCATAGTCTACGTATTATTCTTCTCAAGCGCATCTATCGCTTGTTTCATAGCAAGGCGCCATTCTGGTACAGAAGCTGCTTCAGAATACTTAGCGGGTTCCACACGTGCATTTACAGCAGCTATAAAACCTCGATATGAAAGCGAAAATTTGTCATAAGAAATATAATGTATTAATGGATATAAGGATGTACCTATGGGACCCGATGAAGAAGGCGAAGTGGAAGAGAGGGACATGCTAGAATTGGATCAAACTGAATTACAAACATAACCTTTCAATTTTTCAGGAGGTCTATGTGGCTTGTTGCTTCGACGAACATGTAATGGTTCAACATTCTCTGCTATTTGTGGCTCACCACCGGAAAAGTCAGTCAAACCAAGGGAAGAACCCGAGCCACTGGAACTGTGGCCACTGGAGTTGCGAAAAATTCCATTTCTGGAGTCACCACTGAAACCCATAATTTCATCTCCATTATTTTCATGACCCGCATTTATCCATCTTATTTGTTCCTCATGGGCTGACCCACTATTTTGCCCACTTAATAATTCTGCCTGCGGCCTATATGACTGATTGTCTTCCACTCGCTGGGCTTCATGCTGAGCTTCCATGGTCCAGTCGGCAATTGGCGAAGTGGCCTGTGAAGAAAGACAACCACGTGGCCTGTCTGCTGGTGAAGAAGCAAAATCGTGGGCCGTTTGCTGGAGCGGCCAACTGAAGACTCCTGGAAGGCTGATGGATGGCTATTGCCGATTTGGGCCATTTCCTTCAAAAACTGCTGGGTTGCTCCCCCTTAAAGCTGAACGAGTCCCGAGAATTTCACCAAAATTACAATTTATTTTATTTTCACGAGGCAAACCAACCCGAGACTGACAAAAAAAGAAATTTATCTTCAATAAAAACTACATCACGAGAAGTAACAAATTCATGTGTTTTCAAATCATAAAATTTCTGCCCCTTTTTTCCATAAGAATAACCTAGAAAAACACACAGTCTCCCTCGTGGTCTAAATTTATCCTTAGGTACTCCGTGGTCATGTACATAAGCCAAACAACCAAAATTCTTTAAATGTGAATAGGACAGAGCCTTATTATATAACAATTCGAATGGTGTTTTCCTTTTTAAAACAGACAACAGAGTACGATTAATCAAATAAACTGCATGAGTACACTTTCTCCCCAAAATTCAGTTGGAAGATTTGCCTGAAAAAGCAAAGTACGGGCCGCATTGAGAATGTGATGAGGCTTACGCTACACACGGCCATTTTGTTGGGGTGTATTTACCATAGAAGTTTGGTGCAGCATACCATTTTCCAAAAACTAAGGTCTCAAACACGTAAATTCTATCCCATTATCTGTACATACAATTTTAACATGTTTATCAAATTGTGTTTGAACCATGAAAAAAAAATGTTTAAGTGTTTGCGCAACGTCTCTTTTTTCTTTAAGCAAGAAACTCCAAACCCACCTTGAATAGTCATCAACCACAGTAAAAAAATAACTAGCAACACACAGTGAAGGAATTTTATAAAGCCCACAGAGATCACAATGTACCAAGTCGAAATGAGCAACAACATTATTCAAATTAACAGGAAAAGGTTCTCTTGTTTGTTTGGCACGTAAGAAAATTGAGCAATTATCCACAAAATCAAGATTAAAAGTTTGTCCTAAAAATTTATTGACGACATATTTTGATGGGTGTCCAGTCGTTCATGCCATAAAGCCCCAAAATCAAAATGTTGAACAGAACAAACTAATTTGACAATTTAGGCAGATGTCTAAAATAGTATATCCCATCTCTTTCTTCACCCGCTCCAAATATCATCCATGATATACGGTCCTGTAACATCAACATACTATCACTAATTATGACTACACAGTTATTTGCTTTAGAAAGTTATGAAATGGATAGAAGATTACACCGAAGCTTTGGTATAAAAAGGACATTATCGACATTTAATTTGGAATGTAAATAGATAGAACCCATAGTTTATCTTGTAGTTTTAGACCCATTTGGCAGAGTAACAATATAAGAAGGAGAAGGTCTAATTTTTGATAAATAATCCCTTCTGCCTGTCATGTGATGTGAGCATCCACTATCTAAAATCTAGTGTTTTTCAATCTTACCAGACAAAGTGTCTTCAGATGCATGAGGGGAAGGATTTTGTTTATTCAGCAAATTCAGAAAGAGGTCCATTGGGCTGGCGAAAGACCCGGGATACCGACAGTGCCAAGAGTGTCGACAGATGAGGTCACTGCAGCTCTGGCCAATCCTTCTTGTTCGGCAGAGTGGTACTGATTAGCTTCTCCGTGACTCACGCCTGTTTTGGGAGAGCACAGCATCGCACCTCTTTGAACCGTTGCAGCGATGTCCATCTCCTCGGCTTTCCGATTTGTTGCATAGCGGCCCATCCTGAGCTAGTTGGGGAAGGAACAGACCACTGCTGCGCCGATGGAGATGCGGTTGACACCCCTCGACCATAACCTGTCCTGCCGCGGGCTCTTCCTATGAACAAAAGTCCTCTTTCCTTTCTGCCTCCAATGCCCGCGTCTGCGCTCCTCCTCTCTGTCCACCATTCTGCCGTCGGAAAGCCCACCAAGAGGTAATAATTCTTGGCCTCATGACCTTGCTTAAAACAGTAAGCGCACTGTATTGAATTTGATGTTGCGGCTGCAAACACAACTGCTTCATTTCCTATTTTTGCAGTTCTTATCATTTTCCTGTGAGCTTCTCCTTTAATAATTATGGTATATACTTTCTTAATATTCGAAATTGGTTCCATTCGCAATATATTTGATCGTACAGTACCAAATATAGTATTATCCAATCCAATGAGAAACTGATGAATTTTGTCTTCTTCTCTTTGCTTAGTTATTTTATTAATCATTCCACAAGTACAATCAGGCAATTGCTGGTAATTAATTAATTCATCCCATATTTTCTTTAGCTTAGCAAAATAAATTGAAGCAGACATACCAGATTGCTTGCAATTTACCAATACTGCCATGAGTTCGTGTTTTCTAGGTGTATTGCCTGACATGAAACGCTCTTTTAGATCTACACATAACTCATCACATCTTTTTGTAGAGGATATAGTGGCTCTTAGATTTGGTTCAATGGTGTTCAAAAGCCATGAACCCACCATTGTATTGATAGTCCACCATTCTTCCTCTTCAACAGTTCCAGATTTTGGTTTCAGAATTGTTCCTTCTACAAAAGCAAGTTTCTTCTTTGCTGGCAATGCCAATCGCATTGCCTTAACCCATTCATCGTAATTGACTTTTTTAAGCTGTACTTGTGTGAGAATCAAATGCGGATTGTCTGAGGATGCCAAATTATAAGCTTTCTTTTGAATATGGTCATTGTCATTCATTTTTGGGTATATAGAAAGAAATGGGACTGTTGAATAGATTATTTGATATATATGAATCATAGGAAATAATATCAAGATTGAATGGACTATATTATGTGTCATTTTTGTCAGAATTCTGACTCTGATACTATGAAGTTTTCAGTAGGAAAACTTTCTGCAAATTTTTCTAGTTTTCATTATTCTTTGGAACTTCATATTTACAACAGATGGCTTCTTTTAAATCAGGAAGTAGTTACAGTATATCTGCCTATAAAATTTCAACCAAAAGTATAATCTCTTATCTACATATTTGAGAAATCCTAACTGTCTAGTTACATACAAATGAATATTTCAACAATATGAGAAAAAGAGAGAAGGCAGGAGAGAAGGAAGTAAATCTATAGGATTGTCGAGTTTTTCCTATCAGTCTTCGGCAACCTTTTCCCAACCGACGATGAACGAACTGCAGCAGTAGTTTTCTTTCAGCCTTCTAAAAAAGCTGAAGGGTTCCCGCAAAAAAAAAGAAGAAAAAGATGAGTTTTTTAGGGGATACACCGAACTCTAGTTAGCTTGGTAGTCTAGTTAGAATTTTTTTAAAAAATATAATAGTAAATGGGTTGGTGATGTGGCTAAATTCTAGCCAAGTTGAATCTGTCGTCTTTGATCTTCTTTTTCACTATCTTCATCTTCAAGGAATTAAGGAAAACAAGAACTGAAATTTTAGTCCAAATGGCTAAATCGCTAAACTAAAAAAAAAAATAACTATATAATTGAATAATAGCTCAAAAAAACTCCTTCTAATGTCTGGAAAAAGCCTTACTTATAGAGTCTCTAATCTTACGAGAGTTAGAGTTGAAATCCCAATAGAAAAGTAGTGTTTAATTGACTTAAAAGATGGAAAATATGGAAATTTTGTCCAGAAAATCCTATGAAAATCTTTATAGATTTGGCCATTTATAATGAACTTCGTCGCCGATCTTTTGCAATGTCTAGCACCGGTCTTTATCTGTTTCACTTTTCTTCATTAACCGCTCAAAGTTCAGCACTGATCTTCTACATGTCCAGCGTTAGTCTTCCTTTTTTTAGTCTTTATTCGTTGTTTTGCTCTTTTTCTCAAATAAAATATCCATTATGCCCCTGACATCAAAGTAATATTATATTGAGTCTTTTATACAAAGTTTATGATCTAAAACATATCTATATATATATATATATATATAAATCTATTTTCTTCACAAAGTCAAGTGTAAAAATATATAAAACGTAGATAAATATACGATTTATCAACTACATCACTTAAAATTTTCTCGTCCTCGAGCAAAACTCAAAGAAACACCATAATGTTATATACCTTCAACCAATCTCAACACCACAAAGAATCTTAACCAATTTCATATGCCTAGCAAGAAGAGAAATCCAAATATATTCAAAGTTAATTATCAAAACCCTCGTTTTTTAACAAAAGATATTTCAAGAAGTTTTATCAAGCCAACTTCTTACTAGGCAAAGTAACTCGAACCACACTAAAAGGACATTAAGCAAACTAAGCACCCTCACGGCAAGAATTTACCCCATTACTATCTATTTGATGCGCAAAAGAAGTCTATTCTGACACTTATTGTGTTTGAAATTTAAAAAAATCTCTCCTATAGCAATGTCAGAATAGGCCTCTGACATTTATAACTGTTCTAATTTTACTTCAGGAAACAGCTATTTGTTGGCATATAAAATAACATCCTTAAATATTTTTACCGTCATTTGTTTAGGACAGGAAAAAATATATAATTGTCTAAAATTTCAAATAGTTTATGACATGCAAGTATGACTATACAGGTATATTCTAACATATATTAATGCCAAAATAGTAATATATAATGACATTAAATGCATAATAAAAACATTTTATGTCATTTTACAGTGGTGGTTATTATTTATATTCCTACATTCTAGATGACAAGAATATGAAGTTTTCCTGACACTTAGTAATGCAGTAATGCTCTTTTGCCCTTTCGTCATTTGACAAAATTTTACTGCACAAAGTTACGTCACTCCCCCGTTTTACATCATTTATTTATATAGAAATTATACATCCATATGACAAGTGTGATCAAAAGCAGTTCAATTGGCATTTATATATGTCAAAATATGTAAAAATTTTGACAATAATATATACTATTATGTAAATTACTACTTGCACAGTAAAAAAAAATTTCTGGGGTTCATATTTGTACATAAAATTTATACGACCACAAATATCCCAAGCAAATGTTATTCCAAATATCCAACACTTTCAAGTCTACAAGTCTGACATTGAACTAAAGACATGAATTAACAATAAGAATATGTGCTTGAATTTTATAAGCATAGGCTGCCTGATTGCAACAACCATATCACATGTCTTGATCTCGTAATACCTACATTCAAGAAAATTGAGTTATTTTGGAATAGAGAAAAAATATTTATACAATTAAAGCACTTAACATTTTGAGAATTAATCAAGAAAAAAAAAAAGTAAGACTAGCAAACTGGAGATCAATCTTTTTTTTTTTTTTTCCTTTTTGTTGAAGAAGATCAATCATGTATCTTTAGATATATCTGTTAATATCTCAAAGTTTATATTAAACAAAAGAGGTGTTAGCAGTTCTACTCAAGATGATAAGTTTATATCCAGCCATGACTTGTTAAAATTCATAAAGTGTGGTATCTACATCTAATTTGATATAATGCATATGAATGAATATACATATTAAATATCTAACCATGACTTGTTATATTGATTGATTGTCAAATATGCGAGACTAAATAAAGGTAACTTTACAATCACATGATCTCATTCCAATGGATAACGTGGTACATTTTGTTAAGCATGAGAGAGAGAGCAGATTTTGCACATTTTATACTTTTATTTTGCAAGGTGCATGCTGACTTATTCCACTTTGCTAATATCTCCTCTTATTGCTTAGACCTTTTCTGGAACTAAAATATAGAGTAAAATTGTATTTCAGTTACAAAATAATGTAACAAATAATTATTGCAGTATATACAACATCTAAATGTGTTAGACATATATTTAAAATAGGATTACTATTAATCCTAAACTGTGTATAATTGTGTTTCCTAGTTGTATTTAGTTAGGACTTCTACTTCTAATCTGCTTAGGATTTGTCACTTAGACAATCTATAAATTGTACACTATTCTCACATTAATAAAACAGAAAATATAAGATTATTTTACCCACTAGAAACTTTCATGGTATCAGAGCCAATTGTCTGAAATTTCTCAAAATGAGTAACGACAATATTGGCAATGTTGATAATGACATGGTGGAAGAAAGCCATGTTCACAGAATAAAGAAAGATGCTTATTATGTAGCATCCACCGATGGACCTGGATTGATTCTAACAACGGTCCAGTTAAAAGAGACGGAAACAGATAATAATTATGCAGAATGGGCAAGAGCCATGCGCATGGCCTTGAGATCAAAGAAGAAATTGGGATTCATTGATGGAATAATTACAATTCCTGAAGGTGATCCAGATAAAGAAGAAGAATGGTGGGAGATCAATAATCTTGTAAACTCTTGGATTCTCAACACTATCGAACCCTCTCTCCGATCCACCATATATCATTCTGAGAGAGCTGATGAATTATGGATAGACTTGAAGGAACAATTTCTAGTTGGCACCGACCCGCGAATATATGAATTAAAAGAAGCATTGGCAAATTGTAAACAAGGCGGTGATTCAGTACATGTGTATTTTTCACGTCTAAAAAAGGTATGGGACGAACTAGAAAACTATACTCAACTTCCGTCCAGCACAGACACAGATCTGTTGACCTTTATCATAAAAGAACGAGAAAACGAGAAGGTTTTCCAATTTTTAATGGGATTAAATAGTGCAATTTATGGCACTGTTCGTTCCCATATGATCCAACAAGAACCTATACCCAAATTACGTACAGTTCTTGCTCAGATTTGCAAAGAAGAACAACACAAAAATTCGACACGAAAAGAAGTTTATTCTGGAGATGGCGCCGCCGCCGGAGCCGCCGCCTCCGAAAAAAATCGCAGAAATTTTTCTGCACAAAATTACTGCACCTACTGCAAACGAGCAGGCCACGACATCTCCGAATGTTTCCAGCTTGTTGGTTATCGAGATTGGTGGCCTCGGAACTCACCCAAGCTCGCCGGCCGCGGTTTCTCACGGGCTAATAACAGCAACAACTGGCGTGGCGGCAGATCTGGGTCTGGACGAGGAGGCAGATAGCAAGCGCCTGCGCCAAGACCGCGCGCCACAGATGGAGGAAGACCGTCGGAGGCATGGGCTTATTCTGCACGAACAGCGGCAGAGAACTTCAGCAGACATCGGCGCGCTGGAAATGAAGAGGAACGCGGGCCGATCTACAGTGACGGGCCGGGCAGCGGGCCTAGCTCCAGCAGCAACAGGCTGGGCAGTGCCGGGCCGGGCCCAGGCCCCTTCCAAGCTTTGACAGTTGACCAGTGGTTAACGCTTTTGACCGCACTCCAGACCTCATATAATATGCAATCTGAAAAGTTATCTGGTATGGAAAATTTTTGGATTTTAGATTTAGGGTGTTCTAACCATATGACTGGTAGGAAATTTTTTTTACAAAATATACATCCTATCTGTCCGCATATTATTGGATTACCTAACGGTGCCAAAACTTTTGCTGTGCACGAAGGAATGGTCTCTTTAAGTCCTACATTAAAACTCCACCGAGTGTTGCTAATTCCTGAACTCACATGCAATTTAATTTCTTTACCTCAATTGGCAAGAGACTTGCAATGCTTTATCACACTCTCTGACAAATTTTGTTTTATACAGGACCGTATCTCGATGAGGCCGATTGGAGTGGGTGAGCAGAGGAATGGGATTTTCTTCTACAAACTTATGGAATTGAAGGAATTATACACCTTTTCTAGCACGGTCCTTGATTCAAGCACATTATGGCATATACGGTTGGGACATCCTTCAGATTGTGTCATCAATAATTTTTTGGGTAATTCTAAACACTCTACAACTAGAAGATTACCTTGTAATATTTGTCTACGTGCCAAACAAACTCGTGATTGTTTTCCTCTTAGCATCAGTAAAGCATCTACAATTTTTGACCTAATTCATTGCGATCTATGGGCCCATATAAATCCAAATCCACCATAGGTGCTTCATATTTTCTTACCATCTTAGATGATTATTCTAGGGCTATTTGGATATATCTACTATCAGAAAAAAGTGAGGTTGCATCTATTCTTCAAGTTTACCTTACCATGATCAAAATGCAATTTCACAAAACTGTCAAGACAATCCGTAGCGATTGCACCCCTAAAGTCGTATCTTGCTAACCATGGCATAATCCACCAAACTACTATTGCTAGCACACCACAACAAAATGGAACGGTTGAACGCAAGCATCGACATATCTTAAATGTAGCTCGGGCATTATGATTTCAAGCAAATTTACCTATAAAGTTTTGGGGAGAATGCATTTTGACGGCTGGGTATCTCATTAATCGAACTCCCTCAAAATTGTTACAAGGTAAGACTCCTTATGAGTTGCTATACGAAACGAAACCATCCTACTCTCACATTAAGAGTTTTGGGTGCTTAGCTTATGTTCATAACCACGATATCCCAAAAGATAAATTTCGCGCCCGCAGCAGACCGTGCGTTTTCCTTGGCTACCCTCTTCATAAGAAAGGATGGAGATTTTATGACCTGCAAACAGAAAAATTCCTTGTGTCCCGAGATGTGATTTTTGATGAAACAAGATTTCCATTCCACGAAAAATCAGATACTTCAATTTCTATAGACTTCACACAATTTAACAACTTTGGAGAACAAGTTTTGGGCTCCAAGCAACATAGTATGCAAGATAGGGGGAGTTTAGCACATAACACACCTAGCCCAGATCAAATAAATCCTACTCACAGCCCACCTGCAAACCCAGATCCACCAACCCCTTCCCGCAGCCCACCTCCACTTTCACACACTGATCCACACCTCTCTTCCGGCCTGCCAAATACACAACCCCGCAGCCCAGTTCAGCGAAGCCCACCACCAGCCTCTCCCGCAGCCCCACTCCAAACTAGCCCAAGTAGCAATACACTTCCGGCTCCTTACGACAAACCAAACATTGAGCCCACTTATAGCCCACTTCAGGATGATATTCCTGCTAGATTGCCACAAGACAATCCGCCAACTAATGCACCCAGATGAAGCACTCAAATTAAACATATTTTGACTCGGCTCCAAGATTATGATTGCAATGCCATATGGAAGTCCTCTATATCCCATTCCTCCTCTGCTCTCTCCCCCTCTTCGGACCTCTCAGGTACGTCCCTTTATCCTATAACAAAATTTGTGGACTATAGTAAATTTTCTAATACACAGGCAATTTTTAGCATCTGTAGCAACGGAATCCGAGTCTACCACTTATTCTGAGGCAGTTTCTAATCCTCTTTGGCGCACCGCTATGCGCCAAGAGATTGATGCTCTTGAACAAAATGGTACATGGACTTTAACCTCCTTGCCTCCTGGAAAACGTGCACTGGGGAGTAAATGGGTCTACCGAATTAAGTACAAAGCAGATGGCACCATCGAGCGATATAAAGCCCGTTTGGTAATTTTGGGAAATACACAAATGGAAGGTATTGATTTCACAGACACCTTCGCTCCCGTTGCTAAAATGGTCACCGTTCGTACTCTACTTTCCGTTGCCACTGCTCGCAACTGGCTTATCCATCAAATGGATGTTCACAACGCATTTCTGCATGGAGATTTACAAGAAGAAGTATATATGCGACCACCTCCAGGATTTCGTACTTGTTACAAAGGACAAGTCTGTCGTTTAAAGAAATCTTTACATGGTCTTCGCCAAGCCCCTCGATGTTGGTTTTCAAAACTCACTACCGCTCTCCGTAGGTATGGTTTTTCTCAGTCTTATGCAGATTACTCTCTTTTCACATATTCTCGAGGGAATATTTATCTATGTGTTCTTATTTATGAGGATTATTTACTCATTACTGGAAATTCCCTATCCACACTTGAAAAATTCAAAGCTTCATTACATAAGTGCTTTCACATGAAGGATTTGGGATTGCTCAAATATTTTTTTGGGCATAGAAATTGCGAGAAACTCCACGGGATTATTTTTATGCCAAAGAAAATACACATTGGAAATTCTCTCTGAAATGGGTTTATTAGGTACCAAGCCGGCATCTACTCCTGTGGAACCTAATCATCAGCTGGCAAAAGCATCTGGATCATTGTTTGATAACCCAGATCGCTACCGCAGACTCATAGGCAAGCTAATATATCTCATACTCACTCGGCCCGAACTAGCATACACTGTACATATACTTGCTCAATTTATACACGCCCCTCGTCATGCTCATTGGGATGCTGCTATCCGAGTTGTCCGTTATCTGAAAGGGAGCCCTGGACGTGGCATTTTTCATTCCTCTAACTCTCCTATTTCGTTAACTGCATATTGTGACTCCGATTGGGCCACCTGCCCGATAACTCGACGATCTCTCACTGGTTATTTTATCTCTCTTGGTGGGTCTCCTATTTCTTGGAAGACAAAGAAACAACATATTGTTTCTCGTTCATCTGCCGAAGCTGAATATCGATCTATGGCTATGACTTTATGTGAACTTAAATGGTTATCTATTCTCTGCGGGATCTTCATGTTCCTGTCACTCACCCCATTCCATTGCATTGTGATAACTAGGCTGCTCTTCATATCGCTGAAAATCCTGTTTTTCATGAACGTACTAAACACATTGAAATAGATTGTCATTTTGTTCGTGATGCTTTTCAAGACGGTTTTATCTTTCCTGCATATATTCGAAGTGAAGAGCAACCTGCCGATATTCTCACTAAAGCCCTTCATCCGACACATTTTCATCAATTAGCTTCCAAGTTGGGCATTTCTGACCTTCATGCTCTAACTTGAGGGGGAGTGTTAGACATATATTTAAAATAGGATTACTATTAATCCTAAACTGTGTATAATTGTGTTTCCTAGTTGTATTTAGTTAGGACTTGTACTTCTAATTTGCTTAGGATTTGTCACTTGGACAATCTATAAATTGTACACTATTCTCACATTAATAAAACAGAAAACATAAGATTGTTTTCCCCACTGGAAACTTTCAAAATGTTATTGCTTTTGATCCGCCACAAGTTATGATAAAGAGAACTAGTAATCCTCAGCATTCATCAAAAAAATCAAATTTTCTATTATAAAATATATCATGCAAAATTGTTGAGCACTAAAACATGGATATGGACATGGTATAGCTTTTATCATAAAAAAAATGCATAAATAGGAGCATAAAATTATCGAAAGCGTATAACACAACAAATTTTCCAAATCCCAAAAGGCAGTCTTTGTAAATACAATCAAAAGTTTATAACGTTACCTCTCTACTATGCTTACAAGAATAATTTGAAAAAACGATGACCTTTGATTTTAAGTGAAAAAAGTAGTTTTTAGTAGCATCTTAAGATTGGAATAGGAGCTTACTATTTTCTGCCGTCTTCCAGTTATTTATATGCATCATCTTGTTCAGACCAAATAAGAAACGTTGAGCAACCATATGGTAGGGGAGGTGATGAAAAATTAAACAAACAGGGTTGGACATCGGGTATTTTTTTGACATGGGCCCACTTAAAATTATTGGGCACTAAACTGGCCAATTTCTTTTTTTTTTTCTTGGATCGCCCATAACGCACACTGATTGTGAGTTATCAAAGGAGATAACACACAATGAGTGTGCGTTATCCTTAATCACGGTGTTAACACGTCCTAATTGCGTAGAAAACAGATGTGGTGCTGATTTGACGCTAATTTGGCACTGATTTGGCGATAACGCACGATGATTGTGCGTTATCATCCTTGATAACGAACAGTCATTATGCGTTATCAGGTTGATAACGCACAATGAATGTGCGTTATCACGTTATAAAAGCCGAAACCCTAGCCGCGACTGCCCCTTTCCCTTTTCTTCTTCTTCCTTATTTCTTCTCCCCTATTTCTTCTTCTCACTATTTTTTCCAGCCTCCTCTCCCCTATTTCTTCTTCTCTCTAATTTTTTCAGCCACCCTCGTCCTTAGCTTCTTCCTCAATTTTTTTCAACCTCTTCCCTCTCATTCTTCATTCTCTATTTTTTTCCAGCATCTCCACCTCCTTTCTCTTCCTATATTCTTTCTGCCCCATTTTTCTTCCTCCTTTTTTTCAGCCCCTCCGCTTCAATTTTTCTGTTTTCCTCCGTCTCCGTCGCCGCTCGGTAAGGTTTTTTTTTTCTTCCTTTGATTTTTATTATTCTTTTATTATACTTTAAGGAGTACTAAAGCTGCATTTTAAATTTTCGGTAAGTTTTTAGTTATTTAAAATTTTTTTTTATTATTTATTAAGTGTAATTATTTCGTTATTTGTTGTTTGTTAATGTTTTTTATGAATTTTATTTATTAACTTGAATTAATTTATTTTTTGTGGAATTTAGTTTTAGATTTATGTGTAAAATGTTTGTTATTAATGAATTTGTACAAATGTGATAATTTTATGTATATAATTGTTTTTGAATTTAAAAAGTGATATTAGGGTGATGTATTATTTTCATGAATTTATGTGGATATTTATGTTTAATTTATTACCTTACTTTATGATTATTAGAAATTATTTAGGCATGAGATTCGTTGACAAAGTGCAGGCAGTAAATGCGGTTCGTAAGTACTTCGTCAATGTGGGCCATGAGTACCGAGTTTTGAAAAGTAAGATTGATACATGGACCACAAGATGTTACCATCACAGTGACGATAATTACTGTGCGTGGTACATCCGTATAAAAAAGAAAGCCACGCACAATCGGTGAGAAATAACCGAATTCGTCAAAGAACACACATGCCTTGTACAGATTGAACAAAACGAACACAGAAACGTGTCTTCAAAATTTATATCAATGTCTATATCATACATAGTTGCCAACGATCTTGAGATACCTGTTTCGAACATCATTCAAGAAGTGCAGGTATTGTATCAAACTGGCTGTACTTACAAGACATGGTATGCTCGAAAATTTGCCATCGAGAGGGTTTTTGGTAGCTGGGATACAACCTTCAGTATTCTACCTAAATACTTACAAGCTGTATAGGGTATAAACCCAGAGACTGTATACGAATTTTTGCATCACAGAACAAGCAGTCCCCCTAATTATGTTTTCAAATTTGTTTTCTAGTGTTTCTCGCCATGTATAGACAGATTTTCATATTGCCGGCCGGTGATTTCTGTGGATGGAACACACTTAAGGGGACCATAAAAGGGCGTGCTGTTAATTGCAAGTACGTGGGATGTAAATAATCACTTGTTCCCACTTGCTTTTGCAATTGTTGATAAGGAATCCTCCGAGAGTTGGAATTGGTTCCTTAAAAACTTGCGAGAATACGTAGTCAAAGATCGCCACGTATGCCTCATTTCCGATCGCCACAAAGGTATTTTCTCTGCTATTCAAAGTCAACCTTTGTGGCAACCATCATTTGCGGTTCACCAGTTTTGCTTACGCCATATTCGAGCAAATTTCAACAAGACTTTTAAAAATACAACCCTAAAAAGCATGATGTGGCAGGCCGGGACAGAAACAAAACAATGGAAATTTGACCTTGTAATGAAAGAGATTCAAGAAAGAAATGTGGATGCTTACATTTACTTGATGAAGTTGGACGTAGAGAAATGGACACTTGCATGATGGCGGTCACAGACACGGTATCATGACAACCAACATTCCGAGGCACTTAACAGTGTGTTGAAGAAAGCTAGGGTTCTACCTTTAAAAGCCTTGGTTGAACTAATATTCAATAAACTAGTTAAGTACTTTCACCAACACCGTGAAGAGGTAGAAAATTGTGTGCATCCATTTCCAACTCGAATTTTTGACAAGTTCTTGCGGATTGAACTGAAATCAAGAGAACACAAAGTTGCAACTTACGATCCGCGAGAGGAAATATACATGGTCAAATCTCCAATCCGAGTTTTTGATACGGGCAACAACGTCTATACATTGCGGCTAAATAATAAATTTTTTAGTTGCGCAAAATGACAAACATATACATTGCCTTGTTCTTATGTTCTTGCAGTATGTAAAGAAAATGGGTGAAGAACAGATGCTTATGTATTGGAGGTATATTCACGACAAACGTACAGAAAAACTTACCAAACGAATTTTCATCCGGTCTTGAGTGAAAACTTTTGGAGGGATGTCCCTTTTAATTTGACATTCTATCCTCCAAACATGAAAAAGGAACGGGGTAGGAAACGAGGCAAGCGATTTCACGGGAAAATGGATTATAGAAATTCAGATTCTCTCCCAAGATGTGGTAGATGTCGCATGTCAGGACATAATAGGAAAAACTGTAATAACCTCGGACCGAGCAATGTATAAGTTTGACATTTTCTTGAAATAGTTGTAATAAAACATGTTTATATTAATGAAAATTTTCTTTCAATTTCTTATAATTACTACATCATTGCTCTAAATTTTTACGGTTTCTTTAGTATTACTTCTTCAAATAACTCGCGATGAAATGGTCAAAATGTAAATATATTTTCCAAGAAAATAATATAAATACCACAAAATAAGTTAAATATAATAAATACAGTCCTTTTAAAAAACTTATACAATTATAAGTTTTTCCAAAACAAATTTTTATTTAAAAAAACAATTCATTAAACAAATTACCAAAACAAAATTTATACAATTATAAGTTTTCCCAAAAGAAATTTTGACCGTACTTGAGACTTCCGCCTCATACGGCTATGTCCCGAGCTTCAGTCGTCGGCCTTGGCATTAGAGAATAGTTAACAAATGAGCTATAACTAAGCCTTAGGTAATCTTGAGTTCGCTAGGGCCAGGGTATGAGAATCTTCCTGTCTAATCGACACTAGCGACGTCTCCGCATAAATGCAAGGAGGATGTATAGCTGATGAATTGGGTTCGAATCCCATAGCCCCAGTGTGGCGAAAAAGACTAATTCAACGAGATATGACGTAGTCATTAGAGGAAAGGAATAGCAGATCCCGAAGACCCTTCATTTGCTTGCCTCCTTCCAGCTCAGAATGCCTGTGAAAAACACGATCGCCTGCCAGTGGAAGGTTTTCTGGCCTAAAGCTTCAACCATGGCAGTAAGCAGTAAGTTGTCCTGTGCATTAGCTCTCCCCATCGTAGATGGTTCAGTTACGCCGGGTGCCGGCCTTACTCGATTTCCTTTCTGGTAGGAAATCGAGCTCTTGAAAAGACCACCTTCGGAAATGAAAGAATAAAACAACTCTATGAATGCAACCTGAGGAAAAATTTTTTTTGATTATATGAAGGCGGCCGGCCGCCTGGTTTGTAGCTCCTCGTTACACCTCACCTCCTCTTGATTGATTCCGTGCACCAGAGTTTCGCCCTGAGCAATGAAGCAAGGGACTGATTGTCCACCTGTAGGTAGGATTTTAGGAAAAGGGTAGAATCGCCCTGTGGTTACCGGATGATGGGAATACCAAAGCAAAAATTTGGAAATGAGAGTGACCCGATGACAGGGGAGCCGGCGACCGAAGTCCCGGTGAACGGCGGTTCGTATCTTTCAATGAGCCCCCAGAATAATAAGTCGGAGGATAGGCAGAGCAAGAGCTCTTGAAGTCTACCCGGGCGCATCACCATTGGACATGACGCCTAGTCTGGGAAATGGATTCCTATTCAAAGAGTGCATAACCACCCGTACTGAAAAGCCATATCGTGCGAGTACGCACGTCTATCACCTTTTTCAGCTTGACTTGATGAGCGGTTATTGATAGAGTGAATAGATCTGCCATTTCTTGAAATCTCTCTTCTGATTCAACCCAAATACCATTCGCACATGGCCAGATTTGGCTAACGCGAAAAAAGAGTGCTTTTTCTAGAGTTATGATGACACAGTAGTGAAAATCTATCTTAGTTTCTTCTCTTGCTCTAAGCTCATTGAGCTAGCAGCGTAGGTTTGCATTGCTTCTAAAACAAAAAAAAATGTCCATTCAATAAATAAAATAAATTAAAAAAAATTTTAAAAAAATAAAAACATTAAAAAATTAAAAAAAATTATAAAAAATTATAAAAAAATATAAAAAAATTAATAAAATTAAAAAAATAAAAAATATTACGTAACTGATAACGCACAACGAGTATGCATTATCGCCTAGTCATAACGCACACCCATTGTGCGTTATTAGCCACATAAGCCGAAATCCGTGATTAACTGATAACGCACAATGGTTGTGCGTTATCATTACAGATAACGTACAACCATGGTGCGTTATGACCGATCCAGGAAAAAAAAAACTAGGTCAGTTTAGTACCCAATAATTTTAAATGGGCCCATGTCAGAAAAAAACCTTGGACATCAGCACCCTTTTCTATATTGCTGGTATAATTAGAAAGTTGTTTCATCAACAAATAATCCCCATATGTCAAAGTTCCCCTTTTACAGAATATTGTAATAATAGAAAAAAGAGATGCAAATTAGTTTTAAATATAATTAAGAGCCAACGCCATAAACGTTTCCAAAGGTCCAAAGCCACTATTCCCGAATGTATTAAGTAACATATTTATTTAACTACCAGAATCCAAGACAACTCATACACTTGTAGTCCATACCCACCACCATTACACCAAGGTATAAACAATTGTTCTCATGTATTATATACAAATATGAAAACAAGTTAACAACCTCTACAAAAATATCATTAAAATTTAGTAGATGTATATACACATATAAAAATCAAATAAAAGTAGTTAAATCCAATAGCAATTATGATGCATAGTGATAAGTGATATTTCGACCAAACATAAAATAGTGATAAGTGATATAGAATTTAGATGACGGAGTTTCTATGAGCACATAAACTAATTAGTGATTATAATCTGTTTACTCAGCAACATATGCATGCTCAACCTTCTCTTTATTTTCCACTATGATATTTAAGAAGTTTCTAAGTTGCTTCCAGAGCTCGGCTTCCATAGCACGACTTGCTTTCACTATGACATTTCTCGTCAATGATCAGATATAATAATTGCACTGCAATTAGCAGTTGAAGCTTATAAACATAACACCACAATTGTTGGAACACTATTTACCTGAATTAACATCCGTAAAACATATCACTTCAATGGTTGAAAATCCATTTCCCCGAAATTTCTAAGTTACATGTTGAGGAGCTTCCTTTTAAATGTCTCTACTGGAAAAGGTTTTAAAAGTAAGAATACAAGGTAGATTACTTAGCACAAAAAGGAAAAGAAAAGGAGAATATAAGGCAGATTCAACAGATCATATGGATGCCATGTAGGTAAACTTGAAGAAATACTCACCGGCTGATACTGAAGACATCAAGTGAAGCAATAAAACTAATAGATTATCTTGTTATTTTGCCTTGGATTATAGGAACCCATTTTTTAAAGTTTGTAAGTATATAGAGAAATAGAGAGAAATGTATGTTAAGTTATTCCATTACTTGCGTACCAATAAAGAACTACACTATATACATCTATATACATAAAAGAATGAAGTCTCACAAAGAAAACTAGACGAAAAGTTCAAATCAAACACATAATTCATTGGCATATTTTACATGAAAGTTGCATAGAGGCCTGTTTAGCATACTTAATTTAAATCACAGTGCATAAAATCATAAAGACAGAAATGCTTAGATTTCATTCCTTAGGGCACTAAGAAAATAAAAATGCTACAGCTCTTATATGCAACATATTTCACATGAAACAAGAACTTTCATAGAGTATAATACATCTCCTTTGGGTTCCGTGTTGGTCTGGGCCTTATTTGCGCAGATTTTTCATTTTTTTCTCAGCCAATGCTCCTTATAATGATTATGAACTGGACTCACTAAAAGGAATGGGTTGAAATTTATTGGGCCAAGATGCCGGGCCAACCCAACTTGCCCATGGTGACTTAGGGTTACCATATACATTCTCTTTCTATTTTGGAGCCTGTCCTAATTAGAAGGCAGCCTTCCCCTTTCCTTTTTCTCCTCCTTCTCTATTTTTCTGCCTTCTCCTCCTCTACTGTTTGGCCGCCGCTGCCCCTCTCCATGATTTCTCCACCGCTGACGCAGCTAGTCGGCTTTATTGCCTGACTGCCGTCCAGAGGCTGTGTTGAAGAGAGAGAGAGAGAGAGAGAGAGTGAGAACGAGATAGAGAGAGAGAGAGAGAGAGAGAGAGAGAGAGAGAGAGAGAGAGAGAGAGAGAGAGAGAGAGAGAGAGAATCATCCCGAGTGAAAACGCCTTGGCGAAAATCAAACCGGAAATAAACTAAAGACAATTAGGATAGATATGGTCTTGAGTTTTGTAACAAAAAGTTTGCTGATTTATTTGCATTGCATGGCATTTTGCATCATAGGACTGTTAGGCACAACGCTCAACAAAATGGTGTTGCTGAAAGGATGAACTGTATTATGGATAAGGTTAGTTGTCTTATGGTGTCCTCATATATCCCAAAACCCTTTTGGGGAGAAGCTGTAAGTACAGCTGTCTACCTCATCAATAGATCCCTTTCAACAACCATAAACTTCAAAACTCCTTTAGGGTTGTGGTCCGGAGAAGCACCAAGCCTATCCAACCTTAGAGTGTTTGGATGTGCTGCATTGCACATTAAAAGGAGGGTAAGTTAGACCCTAGGTTGAGAAAGGAAGTGTTTATAAGTTACCCTAGTGGGGTGAAGGGATACAAATTTTGGCTTAAAGGTGAGCCGGAGTGAGGGTTATTGTGAGTAGGGATGTTGTCTTTAACGAGCCTGATATGCCTTGTCTAAAGGCTAACCGATCCTGATAGTTCTACCGATGTTCTACCGATCATGATAGTTTTTACATCTCCGAACCTTCACAAGTTCATGCACATGAACCCGAAACCAGTGGAAAGTCAGATATACCGGCTAGTCAACCTGAAACTGACACGCCTGAATCTGAAAATTCAGGTGATGATGAGGATCATCTAGAGGCACAAGCACAAGCACTTAGAGACGACCACCTATCTAGGGATAGGGCTAGAAGAGTGTCGAGAGAACCTGTTAGGTACGGTTATTCATACATTATCTTATATGCCTTTGCTGCTGCATCCAACATGGAAGAGAAAGAACCGCTGTGGTTTTCTGGTGTGTTAAAGAACCCTAATCGCTCTTTATGGTTGCATGCTATGGAAGAGGAAATGTCCTCTCTTCACAAAAACAAAACCTGT
The DNA here is from genome assembly GCA_028651295.1 of Catharanthus roseus. Lineage (NCBI taxonomy): Eukaryota > Viridiplantae > Streptophyta > Magnoliopsida > Gentianales > Apocynaceae > Catharanthus > Catharanthus roseus. The sequence continues at coordinate 11,245,575 of JAPQWS010000102.1, read as the reverse complement.
ATTCTTGTTCAAAAACCCTCAAAACAAAAATTCATTGATTGCAAATGGATTTTCAAAATCAAAGAGCCTGAATCAACTAATGAACCCCTAAGGTTCAAGGCCAGGCTGGTTGCAAAAGGTTTTTCTCAAGTTGAGGGCATCGATTTTAACGAAATATTTTCTCTCATTATTAAATATAAAACAATTAGGATAATGCTTGCAACCGTTGCTTTTTATGATCTTGATCCTGAACAACTTGATGTAAAAACTGCATTCTTGCATGGTGAACTTGAAGATAATATCTATATGCGACAACCACCAGGTTTTAAGGTAAAGAGTAAGGAACACATGGTATGTGTCTTGAAAAAATCCTTGTACGGACTTAAACAGTCATCAAGGCAATGGTATAAGCGGTTTGACTCTTTCATGCTTAAAGATGGTTTTATTAAAAGCAATTATGATAGTTGTTTATATTTTCATTGTGATGATGTTGAAACTGCTTTTTATCTTTTGCTCTATATGGATGATATGTTAATTTCTTGTAAGCATAAAAATAAGATAGCTAGTTTGAAATTCTTGTTAAAGTTAGAGTTTGATATGAAGGATTTAGGTTCTGCTTCTAAAATCTTTGGGATGAACATCAGTAGATATAGAGCTGACCGCTCCTTATTCATATCGCAGAAATCCTTTTTGCAGAAAATTGTTTCCAAATTTTTGATGCATTTATGCAAACCAGTTTGTACCCCACTGTCGAGCCACTTTCAGCTTTCCGAAAAATCTTGCCCTAAAACTTAAGAAGAAAAGAAAGACATGGCAAACATGCCCTATAGGATGGCTATAGGTTCAATCATGTATTCAATGATATCCACCCGACTCGATATTGCTTATTTCATAAGCCTTCATAGCCGATCCATGTCTAATCTGGGTAGGGATCATTGGGCAGCTCTCAAGTGGTTATTACGGTACATTAATGGGACAGTAGATAGGGGTTTGCTTTATCATAACTGGTCCGATAATTTTGAACTGGTTGGATATGTTGATTCTGACTTTGCAAGTGACAAAGATAGTAGGAAATCTACCACTTCTTATTTCTTTACCTTAGCAGGCAATTACATATCTTGGAAGTCATAGTTGCAGCCCATAGTCGCTTTATCGACTACGGAGGCTGAATACATTGCTGCCACGGAGGCGATTAAGGAAGCTATTTGGCTTCAAGGCCTTCTATCTGAATTGCATGTTTTAAATTCCAGAGCCGTGATTTATACTGATAGCCAAACTTGTCTCCACTTGTATAAAAATCCTGTTTATCATGAAAGGACTAAACACATAGATGTTAAGTATCATTTCATAAGGGAAAAGGTTTCAAGTAGCTTAGTGAATATTGAGAAAATTAGTAATAAAGATAATCCTGCAGAATTTAGTACTAAATTGTGACAACGGATAAATTTTCTTTGTGCAGGGATCTTCTTCACATTGATGAAGGTTGACTCTTTTGAGTCTGTTGTGGCTAAAATTTTCAGGATAAATATGTTCAAGGTGGAGTTTGTTGGCCATTTGTGCATTATTTGCCCACATTTTTCATTTTTATCTCAGCCCAATGCTCCCTATGATGATTATGGACTAGGTTCATTAAAAAGAATGGGTTAAAATTTATTGGGCCAAGATGCCGGGCCAGGTCGGGCCAACCCGGCCCGGCCATGGTGACTTAGGGTTACTATATATATTCTCTTTCTAGTTTGGAGGCTGCCCTAATTAGAAGGCAGCCTCCCCTTTTCCTTTTTCTCCTCCTCTATTTTTCTGCCTTCTCCTCCTCCACTATTTGGCCCCCGCTACCCCTCTCCATGATTTCTCCGCTGCCGATGCAGCGAGTCGGCTTTATTGCCTGACTGTTGTCCGGAGGCTGTGTTGAAGAGAGAGAGAGAGAGAGAGAGAGAGAGAGAGAGAGAGTAAGCTGAAGGAGAGAGAGAGAGTGTGTGTGTGTGTGTGTAAGAGAGAGAGAGAGAAAGAGAGAGAGAGAGAGAGAGAGAGAGAGAGAGAGAGAGAGAATCATTCCAGTGAGCTCGGTCCGACTGAGAGACCTCCTCCCACTACTGGCTGCTCTCTGCCTTTAGCTCGCTGCAGCTCTTGTGGCTCGCCGTCAACCTCATCGAAGCTCGTTGCGCTGCTCATCTTTTGCTGCTGGACTGTCCGCTGCTTCACTGGCGTCCGTGCCGCTGCTGCTTGCTGGAGCCGATCTAGCTCGTCGCAGCTCGCACAGCTCACTGTGCCTCCCCAAGTTGCTACCGCTATTGCTGCTTTCGCCGCTGCTGCTCTCGCCGGCGCGGCTCAGGAAAGCTTTTTCAAGCCTTTACGTTTCCTTTCTTTTTGCTCACGGTTCGTTACAGATTCCGGCGACCTTCTGGTGCGTTGCTGCAAGAGAAGAAGAAGAAAGGAGGCCCTTTCGGCCGAGAAGAAGATAGGGACCAGTTTCAGAAGAAGAAGAAGAAGAAGGACCAGGTTGCAATTTGTAATAGTTTAGGGTCTTTCTGTTATTTCTTATTTTTTGTGGGCTGTAATAGTAAATAGAAAAGTCCTGTGTAATAGTAAATAGGTTTGTGGATCTTTAGATCCGCACAACATTCCGCATTAAAAAATAAAGGAGTGAAAATTTTTACTATACATTGGATTGAAAAATCCACTAATACTTCAAAGAAACTAGCTACTCACAAGAAGAGCCACATTATAGTCCTAAGTACACCAATCACATACTGCCAGGAGGTCTAAGGGAAGGAAAGATACATGGGTTAAGGGAACAAAACATCGACTGCATTCTTGTTGAAGACATCAAATAAGATAGGCAAACTATTCCTATTCCAATTAAACACCATTCAAGAAAAATCTAAGAACCAAAAAAACAGTAGTTAGACTTGTCTAAAGAAAACTATAGATAGTGAATAAGGGAAAAAATATGAACCAAACATGAAAGAAATATTTTTGTTAGAAGAGAAACATTTTCAAACCTTTTACAAAAGCTTCCTATGTTTTTTTCATGTACTTCTTACAATAAATAAAAGCAAACAACAAAGATCTTACGGAGCAATAACTTTGACGAACTAATCCTCCTTTGTTTTTCATCACAAACAAAGAAGGCAACAAAGAAAAGATTAGAAAACACCCCCAATTATTGTTTTGCTCCTTTGATTTAGAAGAAATATATTTTGAGAAAAAAAACAAATAGAGCTAGAATGGAAAACCTACAATGGAATTTTGTTCTCACTAGTCTTCCTAGCCGCCAACCTCATCATAATACTCCAGGTTAGCAGTGGCGCAAAAGGCGGTGTTGTTTGCACCGGCAGCGACCAAGGAGACGGTAATCAAAGGGACCATGAGAGGGAAGTCTCCAAGAAGATTTTCAAAGAGAAAAGATTGGTTACTCGGATTTCTTCCACCCGTAACAGTTGTTTTAAAGATTTAAAAGATTAGGGCAACACTGCCAAATCGAAAGCCGACATTTGCTACAAAAATAGAGATAATTACATTATTTCATCCTTGAACAAGAATAGTTATTCTCCACTGGCTTCGAATGGCAGTTGCAATTTTAGGTGAGGTAGCGTAGTTCTGAGAGGGCGGAAACTCCGCTAGAATTCTATCAGAGTATTTTTTGTGAAAGAGGAGAACTAAGGGGTTTTGATTAGAGGGTAAGATAGAATAATGGCATCACTTTTGAATTCTAAACAAAACCCAGTCACTTATGAAAAACTACATTGTTTTCTTATTTACTTTTGGCACATATTCTCAAAATTTTGGCGGAATGTTTTTTGGGAACTTTGGCTTTCCGCCAACACAATACGTGACACAAATAAAGGTCAGTATATCTCAATTGTGACAAGAAACTTTTCATATAAAATATTTTATTGTTCTATGTAATTTTTACAAAAGACATATGTCACGAAAAATACTTTTGTTTACATTCTTAATAAAATGTCAGAAAAACTGTGTTAGCAATTCCGTATTTTTTTGTAGTGCCTTTTTAAAGAAAATTAAGCAAGTGAAACATAGCCATAAGCTTGAAACTGTGCATTCTCTATCCACTAATGAGGCTTAGCAAATCCAACTTGGGTAAAAAAGGACTTCATAAGCTTGTAATGTTATGCTAATGGACATGGCTACCAAATGAAGGGAAATGATTTAAGCAAAAGTCAAGATAGTAAAGTATAAAATGCATCACACCTTACTTCCTTGTTTCACCCATGGATATAACTCCATCCTTTTCAATTATTTACCTTAAGCATAAAACAACTTCCCACGTAATTTATGGGGAAAAACATATACAGAAACAACCACGCTAAAACAATTTTTTTTTGTGAGCTTTCTTCCATATTTTTCAACATTTTATATTTTTATTTTTATTTTTTTTATTTTCATCTCATTTTACTCTTTTTAAGCATTTTTCTAGCTCCTTTTTGGATAATTTTCAGCAAACATTACTCTTTTCACTCCCTTTAAAGACTCATTACCACACTTTCCCATCAAGACAAAACCCAACTCCAGTAAAAGATGTGTATGCACTTTACTCTCTTGAAAGGGAAAGGATAAAAAATCTTTAAGTTAAAAAAGGTACGTAATTAAAGCTTACAATAAAGGAATAATGAATTGTAGTTTCGACCATTCTTTTCACTAAGGCTCAAAAAAGGGAACTAGAGATATAATGTATTCGAGGAGTAAGCTAAATATGTTCAAACGACTCAAAGAAGGCCTAATTTCATTCCCAAGTCAATCAACCAAACCTTAAATTTTGCCTCAAGAATGTAAAGAAACAAGTTCTAGAGTGTAGCCCACAAAAATTTTCCAAAAAAAGTCTAAAGTTCACAAAATCAAAATCAAGTGTGATCTAAATTCCAAAACTAAGTTGAAAGTATAAAAGATAAAAACACCTTGAATCCTTTAATCAAAAATCAAGAATTAAGAGAAATTTCCTTTAAACATTTTCTTTTCTCGTTTCAAAATAGACATATAAAATCAAAGTCTCTACAATTCATGGCCTCAAAACATAGTCTTAGGAAGATAAAACGACACAAAACAAAACAAAGACTCAACAAAGCATGACAAAAATGCATAAAATAAAGAACAAACTAAAAAATTAAAATAACAAAAAGTTTGAAAAATTAAAAGACAACTAGAAATAAAAGAAACAGAAATATCCTACTCCCCACTTTAAAATTCATCATTGTCCTCAATGATGCACAAAATTAAAAGAGGAAGGTAAGCTATACTCCCTTTTTTGTTAAGCTCACTTGTGCATCTGGAGAGTAGGGAGGAACCAAGCCCTTAGTGAACATTGTCGTGGCATTGTAACCACTTCATATGTGCATCATGATCATTGTTTTTCTTGTTGGTTGTTATATCATTCATCAAGTTCAAGTACTTGAGTGATTTAGCACCTAATTCTGCAAAAGGGAGATTAATATCAAGCTTTTTGAAAATTTCGAGTTGATATCGCTGCCCTTTTAATCAAGTGGTATGAGCGAAAGAGATTCTCACAGCTTCATGGAACATATACTTTGTTGCGGAGGTCTACTCGTGTAAGTTTTGCAGCATGAGAAACAACTTTGTCGATGTAATGTCCAAGTGTTAGCAAGCTTCTAAGGTTGTGCAAATTTCATAATGAAATCAATGTCTTGCCAGTAGTCATCAGAAGTATGGTCATGAAAGGTGTCAAAGCTTCACAAATGCTGTCATGATGATAAAGTTGTCATCATGAATAAAGATCAATGCATGTACATGACGTTGTAGATCTTTGTTGTTGTCAAATCTTTGCAGGGACTCAAGACACCTTGCACCTACTCTTAATGCTTTGTGGTGGAACTTGCTGGGAAACTCAAGTATTAAACTCCATTGAACTTCTCTGTTGATTGTTCTGTGATCGAGTGAAGAAGGCACGTTGATGGAATTCAAAGAGCGAGAGTACTTTTGAAGTTGATACTCGTTCGCAAATTCTCCATGTGACGTGTCGTCTTTTTCCTTAGAGACGGAGTACTTCTGAAGTTGATGCTCGTTTGCAAATCCTCTCTAGAATGTATCATCCTTATCTTTGGAGACGGTATACATCTAAAGTTGATGCTCGCTCGCAAATCCTTCATAGAACATGTACGTCTCGTTTTTTTGTCTTTGGAGAATTAATATTTCTGAAGTTGATGCTTACTCACAAATCCTTCATGGAATGTGCCGTTGAAGTCATTGGAAAGGAAAATCTATCTTTGAGGATGCTTTTCTTTGAAGTTGATACTTGTTGATCAGATTATCATGCGATGTGTTGTGGTAATCTTGGAGAAGGAGATGCTTTTAGAGATCCAGACTTTTGACGAATGATCATGGTCTTTCATGGGACGTTTAGTCCTCGTTTTTTACGAAGCCTCATATATTTGTCATAGATTGATTTGTGTATTGCCAAAATTATTCCAGGCTCTATTGGGTCGCTTTCGTTATAGTGAATGACTAACACATCTTTTTAAAGTGGTTTAAAGAAGACTTTGAATTCAAAAGATTGCATAGTGGTTGACCTATCAAAAAAAAAAAAGTTAGAATTATAAAAAAAAATGATCTCATGCATGAATATTTTTGTGTAAAAGAAAAAGCTTAGAGGCAATTCCAAATAGAAAAGAGGCCATGTTCGGCCCACTGATCTCATGCAAATTGATGCCATGACATATTTGGAAAAAAAAGAAAGAAAATATGATGTCTCATGTTAAAAAAAAAAAAATCATGGAGATCTCTTGGAGCAGCTAAAAAGCAATTCAAGGAGCTCAGCTGCTAGCTTGATATGTCTGAATTCGTGTGAGGCAAAAAGGAGAGTAGCTCTTTGTATATTGGAATTCGAGAGATAAGAGATGGATCCTATGATCCTACCAAGATTTAAATTAAAATCTTACGAGATTTAAATTCTAAATTTTACAAAGATTTAAATATCTAAATGGTATGAAGAAGATTCAAATTTTAAATTTCATAAGAATTCAAGTTTCAAATTTTTTGACAATTTAATTTGAGAATTATTTAATTTTTTTGTCAATTCAACTTCCATATACTTTTAAAGATTCTGTCTCTAATTTGATTTTACTTCAAGACTCCAAGTGGGCTAAAATAAATTATTAAAAAGGAAAAGGTTTTGGAAATTTGATAAGATTCGGCAATTGTGATCAAGTTTTCAAAAAAAATAAAATAAAATCAAGACATTTCGTGTGGTAATTTGGCCAAGGATGCAATTAAAAAAAAAAATCTAAGTGCTTCAAGTCTTGTCTTCAGAATGTGTAGCACAATAACTTTCATTCAAATATTAAAATGGGGACATTTGCAGACAATAAGATTTCAAGAACTTTTGTAATCACTTCAAATATTAAATAAAATGTTTTGTATCTATTTTTTTTGTCTTTTAATTTAAAGACTTGATATTTTGTTACGTATAGTCACATTATGAAAAAGTAAAAATAAATGGTTACCGCAAAGTTTTGTTATGATTTACCTTATTCTTCTGTAAGAACATAAAAATAATAAAAAAAATGTATTAAACAAGACCAGTGCAGAATCAAATACTTCTAATTTGAAGGTTTATGGGGGCTAATTTTATGGAATCTATGTTCTTTTTAGGAGTGGGATTTTGGCGAAAGGAGGCGTTTGAGAGGACTTGTTTATTTTTTTCTTTTTCTTTTTTCTTTTTTTGCTAATATGGTAGAACAAAATATTGTGTAACGTTTTGAGTTGTTTTAGCAATGATCTGGGATACTTTTTTTTTAAAAAATAATATTCATAATTAAATTTGACGTTCTAGAGTCATAATATTTTGATTTTGATTCATTAATGTGTCTTAGTCTTTGATTTCAAATCAAAACAATGAGAAAGGAATCCTAACATTTGAGACCAAGTTTCTATTCGAAACTCAACATAAAATTTCATTCTTTGGATTCATACACTCAAATTATAAAAAATTAAAGAACTCATAATCAAAGTACATTCGAATTATAAGAAAATAAATTTTATAAGTTAAAAATTCAAACAAAATAACTTAAAAGGATAATAAGAGAAATATTATATTCGGGTGATATAGGAAAGAGAACTATTATGAATTTTTATTCGTTTTAATTTTAATATTAAAAATTTACTTTATTCTTATACTTCTTTCTATTTAATATTATTTTTTTGTCTTAATTTATATAAATTCATTTGAACACGTTATATATGTAATAACTTAATGATAAAAGAAACTTTTATAATATAGTTTCTGGGTTCAAGCCACATCTAAAAAATTAAAAAATTAGAATATTAGATATATATTTTTAACTTTATAATATTTTTTAGTTAAAATATATATATATATATGTGTATACATATCTCTTAATTTTCCTCATACTTAAAAGTTTACTATAAATTCATTTACAAATAATTTTGTTACTTGAGAGTGACCATGTATATTTGAGTATAAACTATTTATGAATTATAAATAAAATGCAATTTCTTAGAAAAAAGAATTATAAATGAAATGATATTTTATATTTGATTCTTCTAAAATGGGTACTAATAAATTACGAGTACGAATATTCAAGTTACGCGTGAAAAATTTTATTTTTCTCAAAAACTCTTTCTTTTGCTAGCCTCTTTCTCTCTAACGTCTCTCTACTCTCCAAGACTTCAAATGAAGATCTGCTTAAATCCAATCGTTGAAAATTAAAAAACATTAGTGCTTCATTCTAATCATCAATTTAAAATTAAAAATCGCAAAGGACCGAAAAATGGGTGGCTGGCTCACATATTGAATATGTGGGCTCAGTCCGCTGCACATCTGGCTAATGGGCACCAAGCAAGGAGCACATATTCAACCGGTGCGCCAACTCTTCCATTTGTCGAATTTCTGGTTTTTTAATTAATAATGTTATTTATATTGTTATTTGATTGTTTTAATATTTATTCATTATGTTAGTTGTTTAGTTGATTTTATATTATAATGTGAATTATTTATGTTAAAACATGTTATATGTGTGTTTAACTTGTTAGGTAATAATTAATTATTTAATTTTAAATATATAATTTATATTATGTTTAGTTTGATATGGTAATTTATACTATTTTACTTGTTATTTTTTACAATTACTTACAATATTTATGAAATATTTAATTTTAACATTCATATTGTTAAATTTTATTAATTGTTTTTCATGTGTGTTATTAGCGTTTCTTGTTGTTATATAATTGTTATTAGTGTTAATGTTTAACTTAATTATATTTATATGTATAGGTATTAGTATTTATATATTTATTAATTTATATTTTTAGATTAATTAAATTATATTTCTTTCTTAATTTAAGTGAATAAAAGTTAATAATGATTTATTTTAAATAATAATTTGAATAATTTAGTTTAATAATTAAAATATCATAATAATAATTAAAAATTGATGAAACTATAATTATTTAACTTATGTTTAACTAATAAAATATAAACTTAATGCAAATAATGATTTAATAACGTGATAATAATAAATCTATACATAAAAAGAAATAATTTAAAATTTTAACAATAAGAAATAATTTAATTATAAATAATTTCATAATTTAATAATAAGTAATAAGAAATAATTTAATTAGTTAACAATAATAAGTAATATGAAACTATTTAATAATTTAACAACACTAAATAATAAGAAATTATTTTATAATTCAATAATAAAAAAGTATGAATAATTTATTAATTAGGAAAATGTATACATAATTATTTAATTATTTATGGTTATTTTGAAATTTATTTAGATGGATCGTGCACAAGAGACACGTTGGAGAGATTGTGATTTAGGTCCTGTTGCAAATAGAAGTGGTTGTCTTCACGGTCGTATGGTGAAATCATCACAGGGACTTAGGGTCAGCATAGCACTTCTGACCTACAACTCTTCCCCCTCCCCTCCTATCATGGGATATATCATGACTTTGATACACTGGGTCTTGGATCCAACCTCCTCCGATTCCTACTGGGATACGTATTCTTCATTACCCTTATACACATTTACCATATAAGCGATATCTTCACAACCTCATTCTTACCACCCAGCCTCATTCGTATGACCTGTATGTCCCGTGCTCTTCTGTTTATTCTAGCTATACTGACCCCCGCGTACAACATTCATTTGTTATTGACTATCCAGATACATAGTTAGGGCCATCATTCTTAGATGATCTTTTATTAGGAGTTCCGACAGACTTCCCATACAACGACCAAGGTTATTATGGCACCTCTACATATATGTCTTCCTATACACCTGGTTTTGGGGAGCCTAATAGGGATTAGGGGGGTTGAGGAGATATTCAAGGTAGGGGGAGATAGTGTGGATGTTCAGAGAAGGAAAAGGAGGAGGGACAGGTGGACATGGACATTGGGGCTGAGTAGACGATTGCTGAGGTTCCTTCATCATCATCGGGCATAGGGCCAGGAGGTACATTTTTGGACCCATGTCTTCAATACAGTTTTTGCTCTCAACTCGATTTGCGGTCTCCACCCGAAATGTAAAATCTTACTAGTTCAAAGTTTTATATATTTATGTGCACACAGATTTAACCATTCATCAAACAAGTATCCCAAGAACCATTGCATGCTGAGCCACTCGGTCTTCAAATTTTCAATTCTCTCATCGTAATCCTCCTAGTTATCGGTGTTGATTAATCTGTGCCAAGTTCTATTATGAACAATTTGCTTCATGTTTTCCAATCTTTGGAATCAATATCACAATGATATTTTGATCAATGTGTCTCCTACATAGCATGTGTTAAGATTGAATGAACACCAAAGAGATCACAAGAATTAAACCTGACTCCTTGTTGGTTATAACCATTGTTGTACGGACGTTTCAAAATATAATTTTTTTAAGCTACTGGAGTACCCATTAATAAGTGGCATCTTGTTCATTCCGCATGAACACAATAGCTATAGTGAAATTCTTGTCGTAGTAGTCATCTCGACAGCCTCAAGCAATGACATGTTTTACCTAAGTACTATAATAAATTTTTAATAATAAGAAACTAAATACATATTAGAAATGAAAATGTATATATTTAAACTAATAAAACTTAACTAATTCATTTAAATATTAACTAAACAATGAATGTATTTAAAATAATATTAATATCTAAGCCAAAAAAAGAAGGTAATAATACGATATCTACTAACAAAAACTATTATATAATAAATCAATTAGCATAATAACATAAAAACAACTAGAAAACAAACTAGCATAAAATCATACATATAATTATAAACTAGATAATTTATTAAAGCAACTCACTCGTTTGTTTTGTAAGTTTTATCCATTATCAGTATGTAAGGACATACATGTCTTCGTCATCTGAATGAATAATAGGTATGCAACAACGATATCACTTAGTATGTTGCTATCTTCATAGTTTCTCTAGAACCACGTATATCCTACAACAACACATTGATATAGTACTTCGTCTACTGTGTTACGTCCCTACATCCTCTTTTTCTTCATCTTGGCACGAGCATTATATATAATTTGAAAACTACAAAAATCATAGAAATTGAATAATTAAATTGCAAAAAGATCATTTAAAATCATACCAATCTTAAATAATTAAGCTAGACCAAATAATAATAATAATAATAATAATAATAATAATAATAATAATAATAATAATAATAATAATAATGCTACCTCACAGCACAATCCTGATCATGATCTCGGAAATACCCCAATATATTCCAAGGTGTTATATGATACCTACTGAATTCCTCAGTCAACTTCAGCTGCTCCTCCGTCAATTTTGTCACCTGAATGTGACTGTGAGGATAGACTCTTATTCGATGGTTGTGCCTCCCATCTTTTACGTATAATTTTCAGTATTCTCCGATGACCGATCGCTCGCTTTTCAACTTAATAGAGCAAGTGCACTTCTTAGTTTCATAAGGACTCCTACGCTTTATAGGAACTTCTTCTTCGTCGTCAACTCTTGCCTTTTGTTTTCTTCCCTCCCCACATTCGCAACCAAGAGTAACATACATTTGATAATCAATAGTTCTTTTTTACCAAGACTACTGGCAATGAGGGATGTATTCACTGTCTTTGCTCTTTCTCTTGCCCATTTAACCAATTTGTCTTTTGATTCGAATAATTTATCTGTTTCAAACAAATAACTGTGCTCCACATAGTCGTTAGAAGAAATTTCTCAAAGTTTCTGAATCTATGTCTGCCTTTTATACAATAATATCATATAAAAACAAAATCAATAACTCATATTTTTATTTTTAAAAAACTAACATAACAACATAATTATTACTTTATTAGCATAAGTTTTAAAATTAATATCTTTATTAATTATTTTTCCTAATTAATACCTTAATAAAATTTTCATATTTTTTATAATTCAATTATTAAATTCTTATTATTTATTATTATTATTATTCAATTATGAAATTATTTCTCATTACTACCTCCGTTTCATAATATAATGTTCATTTGTCTTATTTGGGGTTTCATAATATTATTCATCACTAGCTAGTAATTCTCAAAGCTTATGCTAATTAAGATTTAATAATGTCTTGAAATATGGAGAGAGTAGAGAGGAGAGAGAAGATAAAGTCTTAAAAGATGGAGTTTACTAAAACTAACAAAGGGGCATTGTAGGTATGTTAATATAAAAAAAAAACGCATTGATTTAATGTTTTCTTAATTTAATGTTTTATATTATAAAACAGGGGTAGTATTTATTATTATTAAATTATTAAATTATTATTTACATTAACTTTATATTATATTACTTAAATATAAGTTAAATAGTTATAATTTTGTTTTCATTTTCAAATTATTATTATATTTTTTTTATTAATTAGCATTGAGAAAGAGATAACTCTTATGTCTTCTTAGCTCTAGTGCAAGCTACGGTATTTAATGAAAATCTTTTCCTGTCGATTAATAAAGCTCTAAAAGACTACTTTCAAAGGATCCGGGTGAGCCTCATATGTCATTGACATTGAGATTCACATGGTCTTTGTTTTCATATACTGCTAGCTATTCTGGAATACCAAATTGAATCGAAAATCTCCTTAGGCGATTAAGAGTTGTCTTTCACCTGGTTCTATTGAAAGAAATTTCACTTTGTGAGCTTCTAATTTTGACAGCAGCTAAATCTAGAGCACTCTATAAGGAGGAGATTCCTTTGTATGAACTCAATTGGGCATTTCTCTTGGAGCCATGATTCTTGTTCTTGTTCCATTAAGATAAGATTTTCGCAAATATCCTTAGTGAGGTAGACTTTATCCATACCGTATTTACAAGTACAATGAGCTTACTTAAGAATACCAATTCTTTCGGGATGAAGCGCGCAATATGGCTTGTCACGATTCTCCGCTTTAAGCTTTCAAAACTCACTCTTTTCATGGGTATCGAACCAACTCCTTCACATGCGTGCCGTTGTTCAAACATTCGACTTATGGAATTAAAGTTGAAGTTCCTAGTGAAACTCAAAACTTCTTGAACTAAAGAGACCTCACTACATCAAATCTTCCGACAAACAAAGTGTGGGCGGGGTTTTAGTTCCTATTTCCGTACTTCTGTTCAATTCTTGCCTTCTTCTCTGTTCGGGGTCATAGCGGCTGTCCGATGCTTTGGATTACCCCAATATGCTAACCTTTTTTAGCTACCGAATCTTTGTCTCACTCCGAAATTACTTTCAGGATCATATACGTAATTTCATTTATTTTTTAAAATTAATAACTATATATTATTAGTAAATTATACTATGATTAATAACTAATATATAGTAAATTATATTATGATTAAATTAAATTATTAAAATAATAATTTATTTAAGAGTTATTAAATAACTTTTTATTATTATTTAATCTCTAAATGTACTTATGATTTAAATTAATAATAAATAAATTTAATTAACCTAAACATAAGTTAATAAAGAAATACTATTACGTTAAACATTAACACGAAAAACAGTTAACGACAAGTTAAATTTAAATAATTCATACCCTTATTGTAATTGTAAAAATTAACAGGTAATAAAACTAATTACTATATCAAACTATATAATATGAATTATATAATTAAAATTAAACAATTAATTATCAACTAAACAAGTTAGACACTAACATATACATATGTATTAACATAAACAACTCGCATTATAATATGAAATTAACTAAAAAAACTAACATAATAATATAAAATATATAAAAAACAATTAATATAATAACATAAATAACATTAATAATTAGAAATTAAAAAAAAACCAGAAATTAAAAAATTAGGCCGAGAGCTACGACCACATGTTGAATATGTGCTCCTGGCCTAGCGCACATAAGCCAAATGTGCGGCTGGGGCTCCTTTGTTTGAATTTTCGATACGTTTTTGTATGATTTTTATTTTAAAATTCATGATTTTTTGCACAAAATCTTCATAATTTTTCATGTTTAACTTTGAAATCTTCAAAAATCTAACAAATTTTATAGAGAGAAGTTGGAGAGAATAAGTGTAGAGAGAGGGAAAGTCTTGGAGAGTAGAATATTTTTCTTAAACTTTCATGTGCAATTTTAATATTTTCATGTGTAACTTATCCAACTCAAATTTAATTGTGTGTGTGGACAAAGAAATGGTGGCACCGAAACCATTGGGTCGGGCCCAGGCCAACAATCAGGTGACTCGAAAAGCGAGTCATTTTCAAAGTTGGTACAAGAAAAAACACTCAGGACTGATTAAAGAAAAAAAACACTCTCAAGGCTAAAAGGCATAGCTAATCAAGGGTGCTTCATAAATATCTAATAAAGCTATAATATAATTGAATAAATATAATAAGTTAAGGTTTTTTTTTTTGTTTTAATTACATCTCTCAAGGCGTCTAGTATCTAAAAGTACATGATTGATATGCTTATTTTTACCTTCTTAAGTATTTCATTTTTTATATGTATTTGTATTTAATTGTTTATAAAATAAACTTATTTATTTCGTTTCTCCTTTTAGTTTTCTAGGTAGTTTCAAAATGCGAATATGTTAAAGAAAAAAAGCCAAAACGGAAGACTTTGGAGCACAAAATGAAGAAAACAGAGAAGAGGACATCAAAAACTCAAGTGCTGGAATTGTACTACTGTTCGGATCCAGATAGTAGCTATCGATTCCAGATTGTGCTTCGGCCAAAAGAGAAAGTTTTTTAGATCCGAAAAGCTGCACTTTCTTGATCTGAAAAGTCGTGTAGAGGGACCAAATTAAAAAAATTCTTATTTTCCTATTTTGAGTCTATTTTATATTTCCTTTCGTAATTTGATTCAAAACCTTTTTAGAAAGAGTTTTGAGTAATTATAGAGTAGGATTTGAAGATTTTTCTCTTATAATAAACTCCATCAGATACATTAATTTCAGTAACTTCGGTTATAGTTCACAATTTCAGATTTTGTAAGAAGAGTAGAATACCGATGCAATTTCTGGAGGTTCTTCAAGTGACTCAAAAGACGAGTTTGGACTTTTACCGAAACCGTGGAGTCTTCATTATCTTTCTTAGACTTCCTAAAATTATTCTATTTTATGAATTTGTTCATAAGTTTATATTTTAGAATAATGTATAGTTTTTAATTTTGTTTGTGTTTGAATGAGGATAAACCCTAGAATACATGGTTAAGGTTTATATGAATTTCTTGCTTTGATTATTTAATTGTTGTTTGGTTGTTATTCAATTGCTGTATTTGTTTACCAGTTTTCTGAGATTGTTAACTTTGCAAGATTAATTTAAATTGAAAAATGAAGATTAATTTAGAGCATTAATTGAATAATAGGAATTGGTAATTGAGTAGACATACTAATTATGATTCTTAGATCATTAATTAATCATATAATCTATAATTAGTTTATAATCGGGTTAGAGTTAGAAAACATTCTTCTCTAAACGGTTAAGTTGCACAGGAGAGTCTTTGCTTAAATATAAGGATTATTCGACATTAGAGTGAAATTCAACTAATGAATTTTTAATAATTACTTATAACGATTTCTTAATAAACATAACTATAATCTACCATTTAAACACGCTTTTTCCAAACTTAATTTTAAAAGTTTTTTAATTGTTTTTCTTAATTGTTAATTATTTTTAGTTGTTTCTTTACATATAAAAATTTTTTCAAACGTTTTATTTGATTAAACAATCGAGACATAGTTAGTACTAATGTTTAACCGTTTCGAGAGTTTAAAAATCTAGAGACTTTTCTCAACTTATTATACTGATAAATATGCTTGTCTAGAAGTAAATTTTGTTAGGATAGTAATAGTATATCAATAACCCTGATTAATTTTAATTCAGCTTAATCTAAAATATTTTTAACGTGACATCAAATGCGGAGGTCAAATTTATTACCTCGTATTTATATTAAAATATGGCTTACCAACTCTCCAAGCTCGTGGTTTCTAATAAGATAAGATTTTAGTGAAACCAAATGCTACATGGATATCGAAAGTATAAATTCGTGTGCTAGAGTCGTTTTCGATTTGATGTGGACTTTTATTTTCAGATATGATTCATGGCCATGCAAGAGCCTTAGAGAACCATGGATTGTCGGATATATTTTTATAAATTTTAATTTTTTTTTTGTTTTTAATTTTATAAAAGTGAAATTGTATATGGAAAACTAGAAAACTGTTTGTGAAAAAAATTATACAACTTATAAAATAAAATATTCGTATTGTATTTAAATGAACAAAGTCCAAGTTGCAATTTTGTTTTTTTATTTTTTGCTTTAGGTAAGTCTTACATTGCTTTTCATAACCATTTTAACGCTCGCAAAACGTAAAGTTAGAAAAACATTCAAAATTTTAAACTAAATTGCTATGTAAGTAGAATTTCCCTGAGGCTAGCAAAGAAGAAAGAGCCCAAGGAAGCAAAGGATGAGGAATATCTATTAGGACTTAGCAGACGTGGGTCACAAGTGTTGAATGCCAAAAATTCAAGAATCCGATGCAAGTAATTTCACTACCAACTTCCTAAAGGCCATTTTGTCTTCTCATACTCGGCTATGTGGATTGGTACTTCTTTTGTTTTTTAAGAAGAAAACAATTATATTAAATCCGCTTGAGCAGCAGTAGAAATGAAAAGAGGAACTACCTTAATCCAAACATTAGAGTAGTAAATAGACATGACCGGAGCGGCCAATAAGTGTGCCAAGACATTAGTATCAAGATGATCAAAAGACAAAGTAACAGACTGTCTATTCACTAGCAAGAGAATTTGCTATTGTATATATCCAAAGGGTCCAAGAATCCCAAACCAAGCTATAAGCTAATGAATAACCATTTCACAGTCACTTTCTAATATGTAGTTGGTGTAGCCAAATCTTTCAGCCAAATAGAGATCCTCGCGGATAGCAATTGTCTCTGTATGCTCGGGAGAGTGTAATTCTATTAAGGCCACTGTGAATGAGATTCTCACCTTGCCAGAGTGATCCCTAATAAGACCCTCGGCTTATGCGCTATCAATCGTCCAAGCGGCATCAACATTCATCTTGAACTGACCTGTGTCTAGTGGTCTCCCGTAGTATCGATCTTGAACTGGCAGTATAGGTGGTCGCATATTGGGCCTGGTAGGTTCTACGGGTCCTGATTCATCCTGGGAATGATCTAAAACTTGTTTTCCTTTGCATAAGGTTCCTCTTATCGAGACTGTGGGGCTTTCCAACATTCTCGAAGCGAATAACTGAGGTTCGTCCAGCTATATCAGTCTTGATATAATGCACCCTTAAGTATTCTTCCCATAACCTAGTAGCTTGCAAAATAATTTGCAAGTGAACTAGAGGCATATTTTGGAAAAGTATATTGTTTCTACCATTCCAAATACACCATAAAAAGTATGCGAACTAAGAGCTTTCATGAACCGGCCAGTCTATCATTTGCTCAAGAATATCATGGTGTGAGACTGACCTTAAGAAAAGGGTCATCAAGTGTGAGAAGTTCTAATTTAACCACGTTTCAGTCGCGATTCAACATCGGAAGAAAGTGTGCATGGTATCTTCCTCAATTATAAGGCATAAGGCACAATATGGTGAGATCGAAGCAATCCTTCATGATAAATTCTTCTATGTAGAAAGAATGTTATTGTACATTCTCTTGAGAAATATCTTTACGTTTGGAGCAGTATGGAGGCCCCATAGATTAGCCCAAAAATGCGAGGTAGAAGAAGCAGAGGAACTTTCGCTTCCAGTAGGATTGCTTTTAGCTTGGAAAATTAGGCGATAAATTGAGCACACAATGAAAAGTCCAGGTTTTTCATAGGTCCATATCTGTTCATCTCTAGGCCAATTATCACATACTGGTATGAGAATCTCTTACGCCTCGTGGGGGTTAAAATGAGTCTTGATAAGATCTTGTTTCCAAGTACTCTCTTCAAAATCAATAAGGCTGGCGACCTTCAGATTACGTTTGAAAATCGATATGTGAGGAGGAGAGGATAACTTAAAAGCACGTGGAGTTGTGAGCCATGTATCCTCCCAAATTCGAACTATCTATCCATTACCTATTCGCCATCTTATTCTCTTCAGAAGATGAGGCCGCGCTGCAAGAATACTCCTCCATGCATAGGAAGGAAATCGGCCTAGACTTGCCATTAAGAAGCTATCCTAAGGGAAATACTTGGCTTGCAAAACCTTTGAAAGTAAAGAGAAGGATTCTTGAGGATCCTCCAACCCTTGAGGATCCTCCAACCCTATTTATAGAGCAAAGCCACGTTGAAAGATTCCAAGTCTTGGAACCCTAATCTCCCCAAATTCTTCGACCGACAAAGTACGCCCCAAGCTTTCAGTAGATCTTCTTATGTTTATCATTCCCTCCCTACCAAAAACTGCGGATGAGGCCAGTAATAGAGCTTATTATAGAGGGATGGAGAAGAAAAACTGACATAGCATAAGCAGGAATAGCTAAATGATTGATTTTATCAGGACTTCTTTTGCCACTTGAGGTAAGGTCCTTTCTTTCCAGCTATTCAGTTTCTTCTATACTCGATCATTTAGATAACTGAAGATCTCCTTTTTTGAGCTCCCAGTCATAAAAGGGAGGCCAAGATACTTGTTATTTTTGTTACTCTCCGGGATTTGGAGTAAAGCACAAATATCCTGTCGCAAGGTAGTAGGGGATCCTTTGCTGAACAATATACTGGACTTGTCAAAATTAGTGGTTTGGCCAAAACAATCTTCGTATATGGAAAATACCCTTTTCAATTATGCTGTCTAAGAGAGATTTTCGTATACAAACAATAGTGAATCGTCATTAAAGAGGAGATGTGAGATAGCGGCCCCTCCTTCGAAGTCAAAACCCCAAATAGTACCACTTTCTTCCGCAAATTGTAGAGGAGATGTGGATTGACAATTTAACTTTAACCTTTCTTCACTTTTTTTATTTTTTTTTATTTTTATGTCCCACGTCTCCTCTCATACATATTTTTAGATTTTTTAAGAAAAAATAGAATTTCTTTTTATTTAGATTTCGTAAAAAGTAATTTATCAGAAAGATCATAGAATCTAAAATGAAAAATAAAATAATTATTATTTTTAAAAACTATCTAAGTAAAAGCTTTGGTGAAAACCAGTAGTTTTAATTATTTTGATCAATTTAAGGATATAATTATTACTTCCATTCCATGTTGGTTAATAAGGGTGTATAGGTTGCAATTTTGTTCCGAACTTAATATAAAAATTTGTTATTTTAATTAAATAAGCACCACTTCTCGTCTTACAAAATTTAGATTTTTTATAAAACACCATGCAAAAAATCTTAAACTCTATTTAATAGTATTTTTTTCTTTAAAAAAAGAAAAAAGCTTAGGACAGGAGGAGAGAAATTAACTCAGTGAAAAGGATGGATTTTGGTAAGTCTTGATGTGCTAAAAAGGGTGCCAAGCGGTGAATTGACCAGAGGTGTAATAGTTCAATGACATATTTTTTACTTAAATATTTTTATTTGGCATATTAAATAAGAAATTGTGAATTCTGAATTATTAAAGGAATATAATTTAATGTTATATATGAATTTTATATTATTGTTTAGAATTTTTGTCTCCTCTAATCCCGCTCAAATTAATCTATTTCTCGTTATGAAGGTGGTGACCAACAAGTAGATATAACTTTTTTTTAACAATTTTTGTTCTGGGTAATATTGACACCTCAAAGTATGGTTTTAATTCTGACATAGAGTCAAAAGTCGTGTTGCCAAAATGGAAATTTTCAACCTCCAGTACAGAGGGGCTCTTCCTTTTCCTGCTACCCAGGGCCGGTTGATGTTGTATTGGTGTTAAAATTAAAAATATTTCATTAACTTTTTTAAAATAATTTTTTCCAGCAATTTAAAAAAATACAAACAATAGAAAACATGTCATATATGCTAAATAAAGAGTTGGATAGATACATCTTTTGTTTCTATTTCTCATATTTCTTGAGTTGGGAATGCACTCTATGTAACTCACTTATTGGCAGATGGCAATGTTTGCTCCCCATTCAGAATCTTTTGTCTTGGACTCTGGGTATTTCTAAATATATTCTCTTGGCTGTAAATGTTTATATGGAACGAAATATGTCTATTTTATCTTGCCTTCAATTAAAAGAACTTTAGATTTCCATTAGTTCCTTTCATGTCTTATATGTATTAAGGAAAAAAGGAACATCCATCACTGCATTGGGAAGTTGAATATATATATATATATATATTTATGTATGTAGTATGGAATAGAAAAAGAAATAATTAAGGTCCTCTTGACTAGAGACAGATCAATCACTAATATTTAATTTATTGGAAAAAATAATCTAGGTACAAGCTAATTAGAAGATCCTCCAAAAGGTACAAAGAGTCAGAAAAAAACAATACAAAGGCCCCATTATTTTCACATAGACACATGATTATTTCTCAAAAATAAAGAAGGGTTTTACATAAAAGAATTACATTTCTTGCGGGGTCCAACCACTAAGTGCAACTTCTTGATCTTCAGCTTGAACAATTATTTATTTTGAAATAAATTAATTTCCCTTGCGTTTCAAGACAAGGTACAAATCTGCATCCTTTCTAATTTCCTTATCAAAAACATGGAAATTCTCTTGCAAATTTTTGGTGTAGATTTCAAATAATGGATCCAAAATATTTTCCCCAAAATGTTCAGTGAGAATGCATTCCATGATTGCTCTTACTTGTAAAGAAGTCCTTTGAACATCAAATGGTAAATTCTTCATGGGATGAGGTAAAGTTCCAACCCTTTCAATTGTGAAACAATCGTTCATTTCTATCACCATTTCCAAGTCTTCAACTGAGGGATGATATTGAGGCAAATTGAAGGAATCTACACTTTCTTCATTGATGATTCCCTATAATGTTGGAATGAGACAAGATTAGGGTTGGCAGAATAAAATATTTTTAGAAAATCATCAAAATATATTAATGATAATATTATAATACATTATCATATTTAATACATCTAGATCTTATATGATCATATTTGTACAACCACCAAGATCTTGTCCCTAACTGATTGGTTTAATCTTATCGCGATATATTATCAAGAAAATAGTGATATTGTACAAAAGATATGAGTATAAGAAAATATTTTAAAATTTTCGTGATTATTTAACTCAGTAGTACAAGAAGATAATGGGTAACAATTTTTAAAAAAAGACAAAAAAGGACTATTTTGCATCAACAGTGAAATTAACCAATTATTTTGAAACATAATTGAGGTGAAACTGAAAGAAATGCTAAGTGCCATGAACAGCATGCCAGATTTGCTCCCCCCCACCCCCACCCCCCCAAAAAAGTTAAATAAATAATAGCATGCCAGAAAGTTGAAACTCCAAAGCACACTTCACGTGTATTTGCCAATAATTGTTTTGACTTATTCATCAAAATAAATAAATTTTTTGTCCTCATTTTAATATTATATACATATATTGTTCAATAAAAATTTATATACATAAATAAAAAATATAGAAATCCGTAGCTTTTCTGTTAGGTGAAGTGTATAAATAGCATATAAATAGTATGGTACAAATATGCATAAATAATTCTGGTAAAAGAATGTGTTTATTTTAGATCTGGTAAGTAGTAGCCATCAGAAATTGACCTAAACAAGAAAATATGACCTATTCCCAGTGAAGAATTTATATATATATATATATATATTGTATTTATGGGATATGATAGTATGAAACCTAAAACCACACTGTATGAATATTTGTCTTGTAAGTTTTAGCTAAGTGTAAAAAATCTAAAAAAATAACCAATGATAATCAATGGTATATACAAAAGAAACTTATTCATTACTAGATATTTAAATTTTAATGGAACGAAAATTTATATAAAAAATGAATACGTTTATCTGTGTTTTGAAGTCATATGTTAATACAAATAAAATATACTTGTCATATATGATAATTTAAATTTAACAAATTTTATAAAATCAAAATACCTCTGGACCTAAAAAAGCTAAATTTAAAAAAATTGAATAGTTAATTTATATTAATGTGTGTCTTGAAAGATGCATTAAAAAATTCCTTTTTACAAATGTTATGATGATCAGTACTTTCTGTCCCTTTTAGTTCGGTTCTTAGAATTATCTGTTATTTTAAAAATGAAAAAAGAAAAATTAACATGTTTTAGAAAGAAAGGAGGTGAGCTTAATTACCTTGTTAACCAATTCCATCAAGGAAGTTCCCAAAAGGAAGTGAAGCAAACCAGCACCAGTCCTTGAGAAAAGGACTTCACCACTAGGAAGCCCAGGTATTTGAATCACCATCAACCCTCCAACAACAATTTCTTGAGCTCTTGCTTTTAAAAACCCTTCAAAATCTCTTTGGAATTGACCAAAATAAGCCTTAACAACATGTTTTTCAGTACCAGTGTAATGAATTCTTCCCTTATTATAAGCCAAAGAATTTTTATCTTGAATTTCCTTGGGCACTTTAGATAACCAATGAAGTGCATAAGAACAATGAGCAAAATGAATGCTATTTTTGGGAAAAACTCTAGTGTAGAAAGATCCAGGAACACCAGCAGCAAAAAATTCCCTGTTTGGTGGAAGGGATCTAAAGAGAACATTGAAATCATTGTTAACATGATCATTGAAGAAAACATGGAATTCAGGGGTTTTTTGAAGTGATTTGTATTTTGTTTCAACTGATTCTACTATGTTTTGCATAGCATGGAAAGTATTTGGTCCTGTTGAACATCCAAAATCTGCAATGCGGAAAGGTTTGATTGGATCAAAGATTGGATTATTTTCAAGATCCAATTTTTCATTCACTGCTTCAACAATCACTGCCTTGGCTGCATCAATTACTCCTTTCTGCATTCACAAACATTTATAAATGAACATTTAACTTCTTTTTTTTTTCTAACGGAAATTTATATTAGAAAAATTTTTAAACAGTTGAGCGGATGGGTAAACTTGAAAAAAAAATGCCAACAAACATATAAGATGGTTTAATGTTTGTGAGTAAAAAAACTCAAAAATTTTATATTTATTTCAAGAAAATTTTACCGGTAGCTAATGTAGGACTATTTCAATATATTTTACTTCATGTCCGAAACTGAATATGTGAAGTGTGAATTTTATAAGATTTTAACATTTCCAACGATGAATTTGATAGCTTTGATACAATATTTAAAAATAAAATTTTAATATGTTAATTGTCTGAATAAACAAAAAAATTAAAAAATAAAAATGTTGAAGTGGGAAATTGTGGTACCTGGTAGCAAGAATTTTGGGAGTAACTGTGGGAGTCATCACCACCTTTCATTGGGTGGGCTTCCACAGCTGTTGGAAGAGCAGGCATTTCAATGGAATCAATTGTGGCAACCATTTTTCTTTCTTCTCTGTATGAGTTTTTTGAGCTTTTGTTGAATAAGAAATCTCTCTCCTGTTTTTGTTGTGAAGAGAGAGATGAAGAAGTGAGTGCAAACTGAAGTGGTTATATAGGCAATAAATGTTCTAATTTTCTTTTTTTTTTCTTCTAAGAATTTTCTTTTATTTTTATTACTTAGCAGCCACATGAATCAGCACATGGTTAGATAGGTTTTTTTTTTTTTACTGCATGAATGAACCTCCACGGCTTCCAATCTCCTTCCTTTATTATATGATCACCTACCAAGGAATAATTGGGTTCTATATATTATTTTTAGGAGATGTGTATAGAACGATAATAGAGATATGTATTTTTTAAATGTATTATTTTAATTTTAATTGTGTAGTTATAACCTAATAAAGAAAGAGTTATATATAAATTACGGGCTTAATATATTTGGAAGACTTTTGTATTAAGTATAATTTGATATATATGTAAAATTGTAAATAATTTATAATTATAAACTTTTGAAAAAATAGTTTAATAGAATAAAAAGGACAAAATAGTTAATGAGTGTGTATGATTAATTTTTTTTATATATCAACATAAATTTTATAAATCTTATAAAATTTATTACTTTATAAAAGAATTAAAATTTTAAATTAAAAACATAATCATATTAATATCTACTTCCATTACCATCAAATTTTCATTTGTTAATTTATTTTTAAAAAATAATAAAAAGGAGAAATACTACTTAAAAAGAATAAATCAAATGACAATTATTTAATAATAAAACAAGTGACAATTTAATAATAATAGAACAGATAAAAGTGCAAATAAAACAGAAAAATGCGAGGTAAAAAAAAAAATATATTCGCATCATACATCGATACATATATGAATTGAATAATTCTTTATAATAATTTTTTTAATAATAATTCATATGAATTATTAACAGGTTTCATATTTGACCATTGTAACTGAAGACTCGAAATCGAGCAACAGGCGGCGGCCACACATATCATCTAACATGTGTTTCAAATTAAACGTTCACATTTTTATTAATCTTTTTGTCTTCACTTCATGAATTAGTAGTACGAAATAGACTATAAATGCATGTTTATTCATTAATGTAAATAGTCAAAATTAAAATCATTTTTAATATTTTCAAGGAAGGAATATTAAATCAGGTAAGTATATTTGGAGACATAAGTAAGGATTAATTAAATTTTTTTTTGTGACGTATTTGGAGAAAAAAAACAGCAAATAATTTGCCTATAACATATATAAGAATTTTCACACTTGGACTTCCGAGTGAGAACTTTCTTGCGTTCAAATATGATGAGCTTTGTTTGGTCAAAGAAAGAATTTCCATCATTCACTACATCCTATATGTATTGTTTTTTAATTATCTCTGTTTTTATGCATTTTATTTTATTTTTTTATGTTTTTACAACTGAAATTTTACTACCTCCGGTGACGGAAGCACGTTTAGGTATTGTACAGGTTTTTTCTTTCTTTAGCCTAATTTCAAGAAATTGGTACTAAATAGGTCAATATTTTTTTTAAAATTTGAAAGTGGCTATAACGCACGGTCATTGTGCGTTATCACCTCAGATAACGCACAATGATTGTGCGTTATCGCTAATCACCAGCTTAAGAGACGTTAAGCCGCGTTAAATAGCATTTTTAACGTGGCGGTGATGTGGCGCTGATGTGACGATAATGCACAGCCATTGTGCGTTATCAATCGATGATCTGGCACTGATGTGGCAATAACGCACAGCCATTGTGCGTTATCATTCATGATAACGCACGTCCATTGTCCATTATTATGAGTGATAACACACAATGACTATGCGTTATTACGTTATAAACCCTAGCCGCGCCGCCTCTTTTTTCTTTCTCTTTCTTCTTTCTCTCTTTCTTTTGCCTCAGTCGCACGCCCATTTTTTTCTCTCTTTCTTCTTCCTCCTTATTTCTTTTTTCTTCTTTCTCTCTTTCTTTTGCCTCCTTATTTCTTCTTTCATTCTTTCTTCTTTCTTATTTCCTCCCTAAAATTTTCAACCCCTTTCCTACTTCCTTTTTTCTTCATCCGAAAATTGTCATTTTGTCTTCATCCGCTCTCGCTGCTCCATCGCTGCCGCCGCTTGGTAAGTTCTTTTCCTCTTCCTCTTATTTTCTTCCTTCTTCTTATACTTTGACTTCTCATCTTCTAATACTTTTATATTTTATTTTAAAATTTACAGTTAAAATTTAGTTAATATTTGAAGTTCAAGTTTGAATTGGCGAGACTTTCCTTGGAGTACGAAGGTTATTAAAGATTTGGAGTGGAAAACGGTAGACTAGAGCTGCATTTTTTATTTTTGGTAAGTTTTTAGTTATTTAAATTATTTGGTGTATTATTTATTAATTTTAATTATTGTGTGCTTGGGTTTGTTAATTGTTGTTTGTGAATCATTTTTATGAATTTTATTTATTAATTTGAATTAATTTATTTTTGTGAAAGTGGGGTTTGGGTTTATGTTTAAAATTGTTGTTATTAATAAATTTGTGCAAATTTGGTAATTTTATGTATATAATTGTTTTTTCACAAATTTGATAATTTTATGTTTATATTTGTTGTATTGCAAAAGTGATCTTAGGGTGATGAATTATTTTGATGATTTTATTTGGATAGTTAGGGTTTATTTTTTTACTTTACTTTATGATTATTTGAATTTTTTTTTTTTTTGTTTATTTAGAAAATTATTTTGCATCTTTCGTATAAATTTTTTAGTACAAAAGATAGGAACGTGTAATTTGGATTTTTTTTCTCTTCTGTTGTTTTTTTTTTTTAATTATGTAGAACCGAAACTTGGAAATTTAGGGTTTAGTAATTAATGCTTTTATTTAAACTCTAAAACCCGAATAGTGAATTTACCAAATAGTAAAATACTTACTTATAAAATATATTATAAATAACCCTAAAAAACTTAAAAATTCTAAACTTTAAATAATAGAAAACTTAAAAATCTATTATTAAAATCCAAAACTTTAAATCAAACATTAAACAGTAAAATTATAAAGCTTTTAACAGTAAACCTTAAAAAGCCAAAATCATAATATTAAAATCCTATAGGGTATATTATAAAAACCTTAAAAACCCTAAAATTGATTTTTGAAACATTAAAAAATAAAACTATAAACTCTGTAACAGTAAACCCCAAGAACCTTAAAATTGATATTTTAAACATTAAACCGTAAAACTCTAAACTTTGTAACAATAATCGCTAAAACCCTAAAATCTAAATATTTTAAACATTAAACCGTAAAACTATAAACTTTAAGCGGACCACGCATTTATTACCGCATTAGTTGAGCGGTGGAGACTGGAGACTCACACATTTTACTTGACTTGTGGTGAAGTCTCAATAACCCTATGGGATGTACAAGCACTATGGGGTTTAGGGATAGAGGGTTTGGCCTTTACCTGCCCTAATTGGAGTGTAAACCCTAACCAATATTGGATTGAGCTTATCGAGAGACTTCTTGGTGTGCGGTTGTCTCTTAACCACTTTTCCGGTTACGAGGTGAAGAAGGAATCCTTAGAAGCATGGATCCTGAGAGCGTTTACTGGTTCAGAGACTGATGATGATCTTATCCTCCGCGCTCGTGGGTTTATTTTTTTACTCCTTGGCAGACATATGCTTCGTGACCTCTCTGGGAATTCGATTCATGTGCGCTACCTCAGCTTATTAGAGGATATTGATGCTATTAGAACATATAGCGGGGTAGCTACGTACTTGAATTTTTGTATAGGCAGTTGTGCACGACAGCTTTTGGGGGTGCACGACAGATAGGGAGAGCCTTAGTCTTAGTACAGATTTGGGCGTGGTCGCGTATACCTGCATTGCGGCCTTAACTGATTACGGATATTCAGGCCGACCCTCTTGCTCCTCTTAGCGCTGTATGGTGCACATCGTTTGACTGTAACCAACTGCCTACGCACATTCTCGTGACATACAAGGACTAGTTAGATTTGCCATCTGATCAGGTTCGCTTTAAAATATTTTGTATTATCTATAAGTAAAGAAATTTTTTTTAAGCACTTAGATTTTTATTGATCTGAATTTTGACTTGACAGTTTGTATGGCTCCTTATCTTGACCATGCTCTGAGTTCCATCTGGCCTGTAGCGGGCAGAGGTCCAACTCATTTGTAATGAGATAGTGGAGGGCGTGTGATGCGCCAGTTTGCACGGGCTCAGCATATACCATATGCATGTGATAATCGTCTTGACCCGCACCGGACCCAGCTTAGGGGAATGACCACACTTACTGGGAGACACAATATGCTAGCCATGTAGAGGCCTGGTATCAGTGGCGACTTCGCGTTAGGGATGGCCCTACCCTAGTTGTTCAGGTGTTATCATACCCCAATAACGAGTACATCAGATGGTATCGGGGCATCACACAGGTTCACATCGGCAATCTAGCTAATCGTGATACTCGTTCGGTTGGATATCAGCCTGTTGGGGTGGACAGACGGATGATAGTACATTCTACAAATAAATTTTGCTTTTTTAAATATTCTTATGCATTTCAATTATTTATGTTGACTTCTAACGTTCTAATTTTTATTTATTTATTTATTTATTTTTGTTTAGACTTCCATGTTGCAGGAGGTGGATGATATGGCTTCAGTGGTGATACAGGAACCACCTTCATCTCCTTCACAGATGGCCGTTTTTGCGAAGAAAGTGCAGACGATTATTCGGAGGTACAAGGTATCTCTTGGCGGTACTTTGGGCTGCACTCCATCATAGCACGATATCTAACAGACTTTCCCTAACAACAGTCGCGTCGCCGTTCCCGGGAGCACGTATCGGACCGAGGTGCTCGTGGAGTTAAGAGGGGCGCTCGCAGACAGCCTGGTCGTGGAGCACGAGGTGGATGCCCTCCTGTACCGCCTTTTCTAGGCAGGCACGAATATGTCGACCCCGGACATGTAGAGGTGGAGAGGGGTGAGGGATCAAGAGGTGGACAGCCCGAACATGTCAACCCATTTGACAGCCCGAACTTGGGTATAACTTCTTTTCGTTTTGGTTTGACGCCACCTTCCCAGTCACTTCCTAGTGAATCCGGGACATTGCAGATGCCTCCCCATCCCGGTTTAGGATTTGCCCCATTTCAATCGCCACATTTTACATCTTTCGGGTTTTTTAGGTTTCGTGCACCCCCTCTTCCGAGCAGAGCCAGTTCATCTACACTGCATCAGCCTATATCACAAGCATCTTCATCTAATGAAGAGGAGCGGGCGACATGAATGTTGTACAGTATTACGGATTCGAGCATCGTGTTGGTAAGAAGACAACGAAGTTCACGCCATCCGACTGGCCGCAGTTATAATTAGTATTTTGTAGATTTCATTTCCAATTATATGTAAATTAAATTTCTGTATAGAGTATTCAGTTTATATTTAAATTATTGATTTATTTGTTTTATGTGTATTAATTATTGATTATTTTGTTTTAGGTAAAAACCGAAAAAATCTCATTTTACATTTTAACAATAAAATTTTAATTTGATGTGAAAAAGGAAAAAATAAAAACCGGAAAAAATAATATTTTACATTTTAACAATAACATTTTTAATTTGGTTTGAAAGAGGAAAAAAGAAATCGGGAAAAATAGTATTTTACATGTTAACAATAACATTTTTTATTTGGTTTGAAAAAAGAAAAATAAAAACCGAGAAAAAGTGAGAAAAAAAATTTACCGAAGATAACGAAAAAAAAAATGCACAATAGTTGTGCGTTATCCTCAATAATTCACCTCCATTATTCATCTGCAACAATGTGTTGTCACCTCATCCCATTACTTTTGTACCCGTTAAACAGGACAATAATTCACGCAAGGACAATAATCCACTGAATGTAAATAATTCACTCTCCGCCCCCTGAACCAACAAAACTTTATAAATACATTCCCACATCTACAAAACACTTACAGCATATCCAACTTCCCTTCCTTAACAATTCGTTCATTCTTTTTCAATTCACAAAGTTCTTAACTTCTTCATATTCATCCTCCCTAAACACTTATAGTTAAATCATTTTAAAATGGAAGCAATCAACCCTATTAGAGTGATGCTATGTTGGGATTCTGAAATTGCAAGGGATGCATATAGTCCCTATTTTACTGGAGTAGTGCGGAAAAGTTGGACATTGCCAATGACCCGAATGATTTCACATAACGAACTAGTAAGGAAATATTAAAATACCGAGATATGGATCCCAATCTTTGGAATGTTCAAATGACAATGAGGGTGCCTTCATACTACGAAGTGCATCGTATGTTTTATTTTAATTTATACAATATGAACAACGATGAAGAAATGCTTTATTTATAGACTATTCCACCCTACCTCGCGAAGGAAGGGTTTCATATTTTTGTTGAATTCGAGCATATCCAACAACAAAATATTCCAATTACACATGACATAAATACAACAACTTTGACAGAACTATTACAGCGGTAACACAGATGGTTTCTGATGAACCATGTATGTTGTACAGTATCGTCAATAACGACGACGATGAGGTTGACGGATCGGATGGAGATGATGTCATTTCTAGTCAATCTGAATCGGATGATGACAATAACCCAAAAGAAGGAGAGTTCCAAACTCCCCTGAACCTTGTAAATCCTGTAAACCCGGTAACTGAGAACATACTGCCATAATGGGAGAGCAGCCAATGGTTCAACAGCGCTAGATATGACTACACACATTCTAGAACATTCCTAGATATGGGCTCGGATTCTTCTATAGATGACCTTGTAGAAACTGGTACCGTACGATTACTCAATTAGAACGACTCCATGACTGACATACAGTTAGGCATGAGATTCGTTGACAGAGTGCAGGCAATAA
The DNA here is from genome assembly GCA_028651295.1 of Catharanthus roseus. Lineage (NCBI taxonomy): Eukaryota > Viridiplantae > Streptophyta > Magnoliopsida > Gentianales > Apocynaceae > Catharanthus > Catharanthus roseus. Next base: position 11,214,853 of record JAPQWS010000102.1, on the reverse strand, counting down.
GTGCGGTTTGTAAGTGGTCTATTAGTGTGGGACGTGAATACCGGGTTTTGAAAGTAAAACTAATACATAGACCGCAAGATGTTACCATCACATGACGACAATTACTGTTCATGGTACATCCGTATAAAAAATAAAGCAACGCAAAATCGATGGGAAATAACCAGATTCATAAAAGAACACACATGCCTTGTACAAATTGAACAAGACAAGCACAGAAACTTGTCCTCAAAATTTATATCAATGTCTATATCACACCTAGTTGCCAACGATCCTCAGATACCTGTGTTGAACATCATTCAAGAAGTGCAAGTATTGTTTCAAACGAGCTGTACTTACAAGCGGGCATGGTATGCTCGAAAATTCGCCATCGAGAGGGTTTTTGATAGCTGAGAGACAACCTTCAATATTTTACCTAAATATTTACAAGCTGTACAGGATGAGGATGAAAATTATGTGCATCCATTTCCAACCCGAATTTTTGACAAGTTCTTGCGGATTGAAATGAAATCAAGAGAACAGAAAGTTACAACTTACAATCCGCGAGAGGGAATATACATGGTCAAATCTCCAATTCGGGCTTCTGGTATGGGCAACAATGTCTATACATTGCGGATAAATAATAAATCATGTAGTTGCGGAAAATGGCAAACGTATACATTGTCTTGTTCTCATGTTCTTGCAGTGTGTAGAGAAAATGGGTCAATATATTCGCGACAAACGTACAAAAGAACTTACCAAGCGAATTTTCATCCGGTCTTGAGTGAGAACATTTGGAGGGATGTTCCTTTTAATTTAATATTTTATCCCCCAAACATGAAAAAGGAACGGGGTAGGAAACAGGGCAAGCGATTTCAGAGGGGAAAATGGATTATAGAAATCCGAATTCTCCCCCAAGATGTGGCAGATGTCGCATGCTGGGACATAATAGAAAAAATTGTAATAACCCCGGATCGAGCAATGTATAAGTTTGTTAATTAATACATCATTCCTTTAAAATTTTACAATATCTTTAGTATTACTTCTTCAAATAACTAGAGATGAAATAGTTAAAAGTTAAATATATTTTCCAAGAAAACGATATAAATATTATCATTATAAATACACTTAAAATAAGTTAAATATAATAAATACATTCTTTTTAAAAAAATTATACAATTATAAGTTTTTCCAAAAGAAATTTTCATAAAAAAAATTCATTAAAAATAAAATAAAATAAATTCATTAAAAAAATATATATTACGTGGTTGATAACGCACAATGAGTGTGCATTATTGCCTAATCGTTACGCACACTCGTTGTGTGTTATTAGCCACATCGGCTAATTAAGGAAAAAACGTAATTAGTGGATAACGCATAATGGTTGTGCATTATCATTATTGATAACGCACAACCATTGTGCATTATGGCCACTTCCAAATTTAAAAAAAAAAAAAAATCGGGGCCTATTTAGTATATATTTCTTGAAATTGGGCTAAAGAAAGAAAAAAACCTATTGTACACCCTCATGGACCCAGTAAGGTATACTTTGTTAAAAAAAATGTTAGATTTTTTTACTTAATTCATGTGTACACGTATTTATAGTATTTGGACATGTAAACGTACATATATTGCTTAATTAAATTATGTGTTTGTTATTATATATATATATATATATATATTTTGAGACACAATTAAAGTAATCTATATTTATATAGATGGGTCTGTCATCTTAATAAAATTGTGGGGTCTCTTTATAAATGTGTAGAAACCTAGAGGTTGTATTGTAAAACTATGATGGGTTTTTTAGCAAATACATCTATATATTAGAGTTATAGTTCCTGATTACAAGTATGCTTTAGACTATTAGCCAACTCTAAAAAGTTCCCATCTCTTTGAGGAAAACAACTACATACGTAACAATCAGAAGATTCAGACCCGATCTTCAATCTCTCAATCGCCATGAATCAAGATACATATTTCGATACTCTATTCTAAATAATTTGTTGAGTAAGATTTAATTCTTGGGATTTATTTATTTAGTTCTATCAATGGTATCCGAGTCTCCTTATATCAAATATTGTTTAGATTCTTAAATTTTAGTTAATTTTCAAAAATCGGTTCTTAGAAGAAAATAAATTTTTTTCCGATCCAATTTCCTTCCATCTTGATTTGGCTTATCAATATTAATTTGATGAAGATCGATTTCCGCTCCGCCGTTGCTTTGTTTCTGTTCTTCAGATTTTTTTTTTTAATAAAAAAAAAAAGGAAGGCCTTGGCATATTTTAATTACCTATGCTTCTTGAAATCTATAATATTCAACCGGTTCCTTTTTCGTTTTGTGCGGTCATGAAGAATTCATAATAGAGAACATTGGGTTAGTATATATGGTTTGGTTTTGCAATTTTGTGCTCTTTTTCTTGACAGCATGTCTATATGCATGCATATGTTTTATTTCAATCATTATATTCTATTGATATGGATGGATTGAAGCATTCATGATCCTCTGTTATGCAAAAATATTGATATTCTTGTGGAGATCAGACGTTTTTGGTTCTCGGAACATCGATTAATAACCAAATTTTTTTTTATGTCGATATATATAGTTATTCACATATTATATGTGATTCTTGTATGTGTCATAATTTAATTGTTAATCTTGAATTATGAATACACATAATATGAGATAGTATGTAATTAAAATTTTTCTTATTCATAACAGCTTAAGTTGCTTTAATGAGCATGTCTAGTAGCTTTATATTAATTGGTGGAAGTGGCATCCTACCAAAGTAGGCTCTCCCATGAAAATATTTCGATAATGAACTACTTAGATGTCATGTTTTTATTTCTCATGCGGGTAGCAATCGGCCCAAAGGAAGATTATTATTGTCAGACTGAGAGTTACAAACACATGTTGTAATGAACATGTAATAGTTATTAAGTATCCATAGCAATTGTTAAGTCGGCCCAAAGGAAGGCTTGATACTTGATTGGATTTTACTATTAGTACTCGATTACTACATCAATAAAATTACTTGTAAACTAACTCTTTGTCCAAAAACTAGACTTAGTGTTGCACCAATATTCTTGTTATCGGATGTTGTTATGAATATAGCCCATGAATTGTTAAACTTGTATATATATATATATATATATAAGTGAGCTTTATTTATTTTTGTTATATTATGTTTTCTGCTTCAGTTACTGGTATCTCTATTGCTCAATTATTTGCTACTTTGAGTAATATTCAGGTATTAAATTGTACCAACTTTAAAGCTTGGAAAGATAAGGTTGCAATTCTTCTGGGTCGTCTCGATCTGGACTTGGAGCCACGATCAGCTGAGCTGACGGATAGTAGTACCTCTGAACAACAGAGGGAAATGGCTCAGTGAGAATGGTCAAATAGGTTAAGTCTAATTGTCATGAAGAGTACAATTCCAGAGACTTATTTTACTAACATGATAGATGAGAATAATGCAGTTAAGTTTCTCGAACAGTTGGAACAACACTTTATAAAAAGCGAAAAGGCTGAGATTATTACGTAATTGCGTAAACTCACTGCCATAAGGTACAATGGTTCGGGAAACATTAGGGAATACATTCTTGAGATGTCTCATATTATATCAAAACTTAAGACACTGAAGTTGGATCTTCCTAATGATCTACTGGTGTACCTTGTTTTGATGTCTCTTCCTTCTCAATTTGGTTAGTTTAAGATGATTTATAACTGTCAAAAGGACAAATGGACAGTCAATGAACTCATCTCACATTTATTGCAAGAGGAAGAGAGAATGAGGCAACATAAAGTCAAGAGTGTTAATCTCACTTTCTCAAAAGGTAACAAGAAAAGAAAGGGCAAAATGACTGTGGATACATCAGCGAAGAAAAAAAGAAGGAACAGTCTAAAGACATAAAGTGTTTTTTTCTGCAAAGATCCCTTTTATGTTAAGAAGGAATGCCTCAAATATCACGCATGGCACGTAAAGAAAGGTATGCCTCTAAACTTTGTCTATTTAGAGGCTAATTCGGTTTCGGTGCCAAGATATACTTGTTGGTTAGATTCTGCTGCCATTACTCACATAAGTATATTTATTCAAGGTTGCCAGAGTTACCGCCAACCAAAGGATGATGAAAGATTCATCTATAAGGGAGATGTCAGTACGTCAGAAGTTCAAGCTATATGCATTTTTAAATTGTCATTAAAGACTAGTTTATTTTTAGAATTAAAAGAGACATTCATTGTACCATCATTTAGACGGAATTTAGTTTCTATTCCTTTTTTGAACAAAGGTGGTTTTTTCTGTTCATTTAGTAATAGACAATGTCGTCTCTATTTTGATTCTAAATTGTTGGGAACTAGTTTTTATATAATCATGATAATTTATTTGAGCTTGAGACTACTTCTTCTAATAAATCCTTGCATGTAAGTACACGTGGTACCAAACGAAAATTAAGTAATGAGAACTCCTATACATTGTGGCACAAAAGATTAGGTCATATCTCCAAAAGGAGAATTGAGAGGCTTGTGTCTAAAGGAATTCTTGACATGCTTGACACTTCGGATAATACAATATGCGTAAAGTGCATTAAAGGTAAATTAACAGACAAGAAAAATGTAGGTACCGAGAGAGCTAAAGACGTCTTAGAACTAGTACATACGGACATATGTGGACCATTTTCTTTGGCTTCTTGGAATGGTCAACAGTGCTTTATAACGTTCATAGATGATTACTCTCGTTATGGTTATCTATATTTGATACATGAGAAATTAGAGGCCTTGGATAAGTTCAAAGCATTTAAAGCTGAAGTTGAAAATAAACTAGGCAAAAGGATTAAATGCATCAAATCTGACTGTGGAGGTGAATATTACGGCAGTAATGATGGTTCAGGAAAACAATGTCCAAGGCCATTCGTCAAATTCCTAGAAGAGTGTGGGATCGTCCCTTAGTATACTATGCCGGGATCACCTAGCATGAATGGTAAGAAGTATGAATTGTCATACTAATTCACCAGAATCACTCTGCGGGGATGCACTTAAAACTACAGTCTATATACTTAATAGAGTTCCAACTAAAGCAACAACAAAAACTCCATATGAATTGTGAACAGACAAGAAACTTGTCTTAAGACATTTAAGGGTATGGAGATGTCCAGCTGAGGAAAGGCTTTATATGCCTAATGAGAAGAAATTGAATGAAAGAACAGTTAGTTGCTATTTTGTTGGATACTCTGAACGGTCACGGGGTTACAAGTTTTATAATTCCAAAAATAGAACATTTTTTTAGACGGGAAATGCCCAGTTCTTGAAGGATATTGAGGTTGGGAGGGAACATAAGGCAAGAAACTTTGTCTTTGATGATAACTCAGTTCTCGTTTCTAGTATTGTTCTTGAACATGGGCAGGTCCTCGTACCTGATCTCGTTCAAGAACAAAATTCTGTAAAAAACAATGTTGTGCTTCCTCATAATATTGATCAACAGGCTCTGCCTAAAGTTGATCATCTAGTCCCTCCTCAACCTATTGTTCCTGTAGAGCAACTTCAAGAACTAGTGCCCTTAAAAAGATCCATTCGAGAAAGAAGAAGCGCAATTTCAGATGACTATATTGTGTATCTAAATGAGCATATGGAAAATATTGACTCAGCAGAAGATGATCAAATCACCTTTTGTCAAGCCATTGGAAGTTCGAATGTTCATAAATGGATAGATGCCATAGTGAAGAAATTCAATTCATGAAAGACAATGATGTGTGGAATCTCATTCTTTTGCCAGAAGATGTGAAACCAATTGGTTGTAAATGAGTTTTTAAAACCAAAAGGGATTCACAAGGCAATGTGGAGAGATATAAAGCACGTCTAGCCGCTAAGGGATTCACTCAAAAGGAAGGCATTAACTACAAAGAGACTTTCTCTCCTGTTTCTTCGAAAGACTCTTTTAGAATAATTATGGCACTAGTGTCACACTTTGATCTTGAGTTACATCAGATGGATGTCAAAACAACTTTTCTCAGTGGGAACATTGATGAGGCAATTTTTATGGTACAACCTGAAGGTTTAGAATCAAAAATTTCTAAACAATTGATTTGTAAACGTAAGAAATTCATTTATGGGCTTAAACAAGCCTCTAGTAAGTGGTACTATAAATTTTACAATACGATATTATCTTCTGGTTTTGATATAAATGTTGTGGATGATTATGTGTTCTCAAGTTCTGTAAAAATAAGTACATTTTTCTATTACTTTATGTGGATGACATCTTGCTTGCTAGTAATGATGTAGGTTCAATGCATGAAACTAAGAAATTTCTCTCGAAGCAATTTGAGATGAAAGATCTTGGTGGTGCGTCTTTTGTATTAGGAATCCAAATTTATCAAGATCGTTCTCGGGGAATTCTTGGATTATCACAAAAAGGATACATTGAGAAGGTATTACAGCGATCTGGAATGCAAAATTGTAAACCGCTTGATGCTCCCGTGGCCAAAAAGGATAAGTTTAATCTCAAACAGTGTCCTAATAATGACTTTGAATCCAAGCAAATGGAAGGTATTCCTTATGCTTCAGTATTTAGAAGCCTTATGTATGCACAAGTCTGCACTCGTCTAGACCTTGTATTCATAGTTGGTATGCTGCGTAGATATTTGAGTAATCCGGGTCCTGCACATTGGATAGCAACCAAGCGGCTCATGAGGTATTTGCAGAAAACAAAACATTATAGTTCACTTATAGAAAGTCGGATAAACTTGAGACCGTTGGGTATTCAGATTTCGACTTAGGTGGATGTCAAGATAGCATGAGATCTACATCAGGATATATTTTTCGGCTATTTGAAGGGGTGGTATCATGGAAAAGTGTCAAACAGACACTCATTGTCTCTTCAACTATGGAGGCAGAATTTGTAGCATGTTTTGTGGTATCAAATCGAGCTATTTGGCTGTGTAATTTCATTACAGGACTGCGTGTGGTTGACAATATTGAGAGACTACTTAAATTATTTTGTGATAACAAAGCTTCAGTCTACTATTCTAACAATAATAGGAACTCAAAAAAATCTAAGTATATAGACCTCAAGTTTCTAGTTGTAAAAGAGCGAGTTCAGAATGGTATAATTAGTATTGTGCTTATTGGGTTAGGCTCCATGCTTGCAGATCCGCTAACTAAAGTATCGACACCAAAGGTCTTTACAGAACATACTACCCATATGGGTGTTGTATCTTTAGATGGTGTCTAAGTTCAGTGGGAGTCAGTATACATATATTTATGCTCATACTTCATTTATTTATTATTGTTAATATGATAATAATTTTTCTACCATTTGTTCATTGAAACTATGTTGTTTAGTTGTTCATTTCCTATTTATATGTTACAACGATCTCAATTTTGTTGGACCAGTTGGAAACAGGCATGCGTAGATTACATTTACATGTAATTTCCATGCTACACATCCACACTCAACTCAGGTCGTTTAGTTGAATTAATGCATGTGGCCAATGATGGGTTTAATTGTTCTTCTAATGCAGTAAAAGTTCCTTTGATCCATGTATTAATGAAATTAATAGATAGAGTTCGTTTAACATGACAAATTAAAGTGTACTAGCTACTACAATGACAATCACATAATTGTTTGGACAAGTGTATACATGAACGTTAGTCCAAGTGAGAGATTGTTAAACTTAATTCATATGCACACGTTTGGACATGTAGACATACATGTATTGCTTAATTTAAGTGTTTGTTATTATATATGTATATATTTTGAGAACCAATTAAGGTAATCTATATTTATATAGGTGGGTCTGTCATCTTAATAAAAGTGTGGGGTCTCTTTATAGATGTGTAGAAACCTAGGGGTTGTATTGCAAAACTATGATGGGTTGTTTAGCAAAAATACATCTATATGTTATGGTTATGGTCCCTGATTGCACGTATGCTTTAGACCATTAGCCACCTCTAAAAAGTCCCCATCTCTTTGAGGAAAACCGCTGTGTACGTAACAATCAGAAGATTCATACCCGATCTTCAATCTCTTAATCGCCATGAATCAAGGTACATGTTTCGATACTCTATTCTAAATAATCTGTTGAGTAAGGTTTATTTCGTGGGATTTATTTATTTAGTTCCATCAAAAAATAGAATCACCCTATTAAAATATAAAAAGTGAAAAAATCATCTCAAAGCAAAAGCAGGTAATGGATACACGTGAGACACATTGTATAAGTTATGTATTAGTGTTTCTGAGATGATGTGTTAATGTTTCATGAATATATATTGTATGTTTCATCATTTATATATATAGGTTTCCATAAGTTTTGTGCTAAGTTTGCTTTGTTGTAATGATGTTCCACGTATTACGTGTTAAATGGAATCAGTAACATATAACTTTATTATCCACATATGTTAAAAATAAAATGCATCACAACTTAACATTTCACATGAACGGTTACTTATGTAATCATGGAATTACAATTAAATTCCCATGTAATGTTAGCAATTGAAAAATGAAACTACAGTTATACTTTTATGTAACCTTAGCAACTAAAAATAACAATTTCACAGGAAATAATCTCATTAATATGAAAACAAAAATGCTAACTGAAATTTTTGAATATTAGCAATTGAAATATGAAATTTCTTAACTCTTGTGACATAGCATTGATGTTTCATAGAAGTAGTATTGATGTTCCATGGATTATATATTAGTGTGTTATGCTAGGTTTTCACAAATTTTCCAAATATAACACATTATAATTTTAATAAAAAAAGAAACCCATCGATAGCATTGAAAAAAATGATTCTTCCTCCTCATCTCCTCCAAATAACGATTTTCACGTAATTCTCCATACACAGTACACTGAATAAGATAAAAAGAAAATATCAAATAATATGAAAACAAAATTGCTACTGTCATTATGGAGCATTATCAATTGAAATATGGAACTATAGTTAGATTACAATAGAATATTACCAATTGAAATATGGAACTTCATAACTTCGGTGACATATAACTTTAACACCCAAAAAAAACATCAATTACACAAGAAACACCAAGTCTTCCTCATCTTCTTCTCCAATAATGATTTTTCTATAATTCTCCATAAATTTACTTTATACAATACACTAGTAAAATAAAAATAAATCAAATAATATGAAAATAAAGTTTTGACTGGAGAATTCTAGAGAATATTAATGAAGAAAATGAGGAAGGAATGAAGAAAATGAGGAAGGATTGAAGAAAGAAAGAAAGAAGGAGATGCAGCACTACAGATCATATGAGAGAACGAGAAAAAAAGATGAGCATGAACTGTAAAACATATTGATATGAGCCTCACCCATCCTATAAATGGAAAAAGCACTACAAGAATTATAAGTTTTACTGACCAAATTTACTGATCGCTAGGGTTCGGTGAGTAACTTTTAAAACTACCAACCGATCATTGACTGGAAGAAATACAATGAATAAGTAACAAAAGTTACTGACTTAATCGAACAACAACTGAATATATTAAATTTATCAACTGAAATTCGGTCACTATGTTTATGCATTTTTTATAAAAATAATCCATTTAATTAATGACTATTTACCGACCGACTGGATGCGGTCGGTAAAAGTCGAATAAGATTTCATATTAGGGCTATTTTTTCTTCCATTTCAATCCCATCCAACTCGATTTCTTCATTCCCTATCTCTAATACACACCCACTACCTCTCTCTCCTACTATTGTCAAACACTGAAGTCCACAACTGGACATTGTAGCCTACAACCAGACGCTGCCTGAAGAACATAAGTTTTCTCTCTTTCTCATCTCCTCTCGCTTCCTCTTCTCTCTTTCTCTTCTCCACTCCCCTCCCTTCTTCTTCTCTCCTTAAACCTTTATTTTTTGTGGTTTAATTGTTCTGTAATATAGAGAAGCACATGAGCGCCGTAGACCACCACTGGATGCTGCCTAAAGCTACCGGCACCGTTTAGGTATTTTCTTACTAATTTTTCACTATGTTATTTTGTTATTGATTGTGAATTAGTCAAATTTTTAATCCAACTTTAGAATAGGTTTTTTATTAGGTACTCTTTGGCTGGAACATGTTTCCTGATTTTATAAATGATTTGTTTTGGAAGCTTTTATAAATTATTTGGACTTTACATATTTTTTTATGGGAAAGAATTGTTGCTGTTCGAGTTTTATTTCAGGTTTAGGTCTTCAAAGCTACTATCATTCCAGAAGGAATATAGAGTTAAGTTTTTGAAGCCCTTTGTATTTATTTGAATTGTATCAAGCACTGATCTTTCGTGCAATCTGCTCTATCATCATCCATGTAGAAATAACTGAATGTTATAGCAATAATTTTAATTATGATCATAAAAGCTAAACACGATGTTACGGTAGATAAAAGTTAAAATACAATTAACTGTTCTAGATTTAAGACATTTTTTTAAAATAAAAAAGAATGAAAACCTCTCAATTTTCATTAGATATTTAGGCTGTAAATCAAATAGCATATCCTAAGGGATTAAAAAATATTTTGAACTTGACTTCGTGTGTTATACCATGAATTGATCCTTTCGTTTACTATTACAATATTGTTGGGATACTTAATTCCTGGATATGATGAACTATATTTGGGTTTTACTTGATTTGCATGTTTAGAAAACCTATGTGATAGGTTTGGTTTTCCAAGTTGTATGTGTCAATTGTGGGTGCCCAAGTGAAGCGAGTTGTGTCAATAAAACTACTAGATGTTTTGTTTTTCTTTTGTGACATTGATATGTTATTGTTTTTTTATTTGAAAAGAAAAATGGTTTCACTTTTGTATGTTTGTAAAACTAGAGATTTATTTGAGTGAAGATGTGAGACTTTAATTCTAATAGAATCCCTCCTTATTTTCCTTTTACTTAAATAATAATGATTTTGTATATTTGTTTCAGGCAAATTTTCAAGGCTTAGTGTTGTTTAGTACTTAGATTGAGGTATATATTATTCAATTACATTTTTCTTTGTCATTATTAAGGACTCTTAAATATGTGACTATATGCTTCATTATGAATTATTTGTGGTCTTTAAGGGGGAGCCAGGACTCTTAAAATAAATATTTATTCATATTATAGCGGAGCTCTGACTCCTAAAAATTATTTGTTGTTTTTATGGGGAGTCCAGACTCGTAAGCTTAGTAATCAGTTACGTATGTTTATTTTTATATTTAGTTGGTTTCTTGTGTAGCTATTGTTCCTAGGATTTGTTCATTTTACATGGGAAACTCTATTAAAATTTTTTAAAGAATTGATTCGGAAGATTTCTATTTCCTCTATGTAGTAGAAAGTCTTGGAGTTTTAATAACCTTGCATCGATAATATTAATACAACATGAACATGGATAATTCTCAATTGAATAAGCTTATTATGGAAGCTAAAAGTAAGAGAACACATTCTTTATCCATTCCAAACATAATAAGTAAATATTCTTTAAAGTAAACTACACTTAGTTTACTTTATAAAGAAAGAAAAGTAGGAAATATCCCTATTGAATCACTAATCATTGTAAAGAAATATCTGGATTGAATAATTCTAAAATTTCTCAAAGTAGAGTGTTTAATTTGCTCACTTTTTAAGGAATAAGTGTCATACTTATAAACTGTTATATTAAATTGTGTGTTTTCTTTCAATCTGAGCCTGAGTCTAAAACTTAAAATATGATGTATGTTTAAAATATTATGTATGCTCGGTTTATATGTAATTTTATTTAAAATATTATGTATTTTTAGTTTATATATAGTTGAAGTTAAAATATTATTTATGCTCGGTTTATATATAATGTTATTTATAATGTTATGTGTGCTCGTCTCATGTTGTGATATGAAAGTTAAATATTTCATTAAGTAAATTCTAATTCTTCTTCTAATCTTTTAAATATAGATACGATGGTACATGGGCAAAAAAAAAGATGGTGTCCCCAATGGCAGTAGCCACTGATACTCCATTGACCCGGCGCCCTCAGCGGCAGCAGACACTTTACTCTGCCAGCGATGTTGCCTTCGCTTCCGGACCTACCATATTCGAGTCCATCACCTGTTTCCACCCTTTTTTCTTCTACTGGCCCATCGTGTTCTTTTGCCCCCTCATCTGTGCATTGAGTAGTTGATACTCTCAGAGTTATAGTGCCGACTCCGAGAGTTAAGTAAAATTAACTAGTTATATATGAAGGCTATGATTGGAATTAATTTTGAAATATCTTAAACTTATCGTGATAGTGATATGATGTAAATGTAGCCACTTAAACATTAAAGATTAAAGTTAAATAGTTGACTTGAATGTCAAAACATAAATTAAATGTCAAAAAGTAAACGTAGCTATGTAAATTTGTTACTTTTTGGCTTACATGTTATATAAAATGCTTTTGCTCAACAGTCTCTCTAAGCAGTCGGACTGTGTCAAAGTCATTTCATCTATTATTCAGTGGCATTTCGTCGGTGCTTATGTCAGTTAACGGGAAGGTCCCTTTGAACGTCAAAGATATGTGGTTTGGAAAGTTTTGTGTAAGTGTTTTAGTTTACTAAGTTTCCATTAAGATTTAAAATATATGCAATCTTATTTGACTTGTATTTGCAATTTTTGACTTGTAATTGCACAAACATTTTAGTGGGACCCAGCATATCATATACAAATATAAGATGCATTTGATAATCAAGCATCAAAGCTTTATAAGGATAATATGTATGAAATTCATCGAGACGAACAGAGGCCTGATTACATGGCTGAGCAATTTTACACTGATCATGTGCAGCAATGGAGTGACCCTAAGTACACGGAGAAGCAAGAGACAACTCAGAGGAATCGTCAGGAGGGCCGTGGTCAATAGGGGCACAGTAAACACACGGGATGATCATTGTCATTTATTGAGTGGGTAAGGAAGCTTAAGTCTTATTTGGTACTAAAACGATAATGGTTTCTTATAAGTCTCATTTGGTGTTAAATTGATATATAGTTGATTTGCACTTATTTGGTGCTAAAATGATATTAGTTTCTTATAAGTCTTATAAAATAATATTAGCTTCTTACCAGGCTTATTTGATGTTAAATTATTTGGTGCTAAAATAATATTAGTCCTTATAAGTCTTATTTAGTGTTAAATTGATGTGCAGTTGGTTTGGACTTATTTGGTGCTAAAGTAATATTATTCTTTTATAAGTATTATAACATGATGTTAAACTATGTATGATTTGGACTTATAAGTCTTGATACGACTCTATCATATTCTAGATTGATTTGGACTTATTTGGTGCTAAAATGATATTAGTTCATTTCCTTAATTTCGTAAAAGAAAAAAATGGGCGATAATTTTAAATAATCGGACTTGTACATCCTCCTCCATCAGCAAAGAAAGGGGAAAAATAAGAAGAAGCGGATTGATTTGCATTCCGACGAGTTTTGGATAATGTTTAATATTTTTGTTCTTAAATTGTTACGTATTATTATCAAATTGTTTAACAATAACTTATTTGCTTTCTTGTAGGCTAAATTAGTAGAACTGAAGGCAATATGGAACCTGTGGCTACAGAGACTAGCATACCGGCTCTGAGCGATAATACCTTCATGTTTGCGCCTACTAGCTGCATCAATAAAGGCCACATCTATAGTTTTAGTTCACAGTTTGTAGCTATCGCAGCGGGGACCAGGGCAGCAACAACTCGTCATCGACGTCTTCTTTGTCTTCTACCCAACACTACTGCCTTTAAACGCTGAAGAAATTGATAGGGTAAATAGAGCATGCTCAAGACCAATTCTCTAGTTATATAGAGAGTTTTGCTAAGAAGGTTGGTGTGTAGCCCAATCTAATACCTAGACTCTTTCCCTTCACACGACGAAGGATGCCCCCTGTTTAATGCTACCCTGCATGACCCTCATCCTCGGATCGATCGTCCCCCTTCCTTTGGCATCCCCTAATCACAGTTATAGATATTTGATACTTTATAATATATGTTATGGTTTCTTTAAATACTTCAGAATATTACGTTATTATGTTTTGGTTTTGTTAATTTAGTATGTTAGATTGATTATAGTATATATATGAGATGTTTGTTTAAGAGTTTTAGATGTTGGAATGATGTTGGGTTTAATATGTTAGATTAGTTTTAGTTTTGTTGATGAAAGTTGATTATTGTTTTGTTCGGTTTTGTGAATTGTAGGAGGATTATTAAAAAAATTTTAAAAAATTACCGACTGAATTTTGTAGGTAAAAAGATTTTCCTTCTAATTCTTTTTTAATTATTTTTTAAAAAGAATGCAGATTGAATATCGACAATCCGTTGACTGACACAAAATAATTTCTTTTTCATTTATTTTAAAACAACAATTTACCGACCAAAATATTGGTTATAGATCGGTCAGTATTAATAATTTTACCTACCCAAAATCGATCGGTAAAAATAAAAGATCGGTCAGTATATTTTCTTTATTTTGTTTTATTTAAATTAAATAATTGAATTTACTGACCGAGTTGTTCAGTCAGTAACTTTGAAAAATCAGTAAGTAACTTATTCCGACCGACGAAAACTCAATCAGATTTCTTCCTCGACCAATATTTACCCGACCGAGCCCTTTCGGCCAGTAATTCGATTTTAGTGACCGATTACCAACTGAAGTATCGTCAGTAAAGCTACAAATTCTTGTAGTGAATATCGTTTTACCCTTGGGTGTATGATATAATTTGTGAAGTTGAAGGGAAAATTTTTTGAAAATTGCATTTCTAATATTAAAAATGAAAAAAGAACCCCCAAACTTCTTGAAAAACATATATAAAGCCCTCTGAACAAGTTATTTTTTCTAAAAATCCTTCAAGGACCCCTACTCTATAACTTATCCCAATAAGGTATATATATTTCTATACTTTTATATTATAAGGCTCTCCGAGTTCTTTTTTTATCTTTGGAAAATTCTTCCAAACTTTTAGACTATTTTCGATTGGTTTCCACTTTGAAAAAAATGTGTTCTATTTTCATTGAGTTTCATAAAAGTTTAATTTTTATGAGAAGATAGGTGGAATTCAAAGTGAAAAGTTAAAAAAAAAAAAAAAAAAAAGTTGAAAATTTTCCCACCATAGGCCTAATAGTACACCTCTATATTATATAAAATTTTAATAAAAAATAAATGTCTTAAGTATTTTTTCCAATCACCCCTCTACTCTAGTCTTTAATTATCTAAACATAACAGTTATCCTTTCAAATTCTATATGTATTTGATTATTGATATTATCGTTTTGTTTATATATTACATGATAGTTTACATTTTGGTACATTCTAAAATTTAATCATGCAATCGCTCTCGACGCTGAAACATCTGACACCGACGCGGTAAATCCTTCACCATTTCCTTAGAGTTTACCCCACCCCTAAGCTTAGAATCTTGGTTCCACCACCGACTACCTCTACATCGTCCTATAGCTAAAAGTGACCTAAAAAGTGTTTCCCGTGTTACTAATTAAGATAAGACAACTGTTTTATTTAGAATCTATGATTTTAATTCAAGGATTAAAAAAATGAGTTCAAAGATAGAATACAACTTTAAAAAATAATATAGGGCATTTTAAAGAAATTTTCCTAATAATAATAGTAATAATAATAATAACTACACGTTAAGTAATATTCTGCTACCTCCGTTATAATAACTTCTATGTATTCCATGTATGAGGCGTGAATTTTAGGTAGAGATTGGAACATGAATTTTAGTCATGAGGGAAGAAATAAATAAAGATATTTAATAAGGATAGTATGAAAATCATAGAAGACTTTGCCCTGAATTTAAAATAATGGTGTTGGATTTATCAATTGCCTTATGATAAAGATTTTTCGCGTCCCATTCTATGATATATATGTATATATATATATATAGATATATGTATATATGTATGTATGTATGTATATACACACACTCATATATATATATATAGCATATGTTAATATAGATTAAGCTTTCAAATGAAGGCTCAACTTAGATTGCATTTGCCCATGAGACTTATCCGAGTAGTAAGAGTTGATTGAGGCCTCCCAACCCCGAGGTTGGGCATGATGTAAGTTGTTTTCTACCTTTTATAAGTTTCTTTTTCCC
The DNA here is from genome assembly GCA_028651295.1 of Catharanthus roseus. Classification (NCBI taxonomy): domain Eukaryota; kingdom Viridiplantae; phylum Streptophyta; class Magnoliopsida; order Gentianales; family Apocynaceae; genus Catharanthus; species Catharanthus roseus. The sequence continues at coordinate 11,198,788 of JAPQWS010000102.1, read as the reverse complement.
CTTAATTCGATTATGCTTAATTATTTGATATTATATAAACTCCATCAATAGTGTAGTACTTCTTGCACTTAAACAAAAACCTTAGATTGCATTTTAAAATGAAAATTCTATTTTTCTTTCTTTTTTTTATTTTTTTTAATTTTGAGACACACATCTCTTCTCATAATCTTACTTGTTCAAACTCTATAGAAGGGAGTTATCCAAACAATTTTTTTTTTTACGAACTTTAAGAAAAAATACACACTATTATCAAATTAAAACCTAAACCGAACTTTAGGATTAATCAAGTTTTTTGGAGTTCAACAAATTTTAGTGAAATATTAGATTTTGCACAAATGGACCGCTTTAAGATAGATTGGGAAATGATTTTCCGAATGGGCATTTTGCACTGCTTTGAATGGCAGGAAGAAGGGTTGCATAAAGAGGACTATAGGAGATTAGATACAACAACCCATGCTCAGGAACGGAACAAGGATTAGAAGGTTATGGATGGAACTATACCAAAAATTATTTTACAAAAATTTCATCTACATAATGGACACTTTCTAAGCATAACGGCCTCTCAACCAATTTTAAATTTAACAAAAATATTACCTTCGATCATTCTACACAATTTTCTAACTAATCACAAACAATTTGTAAACAAAAAGCAAAAGAATAGACAATCACCCATTACCAACGAGGAGTGGTCGCTCATCGCTCACGAGTAATGATTACCCATCCCACATGGGAAAAATATCTCAATAAAGTTAGTAATGAAAAAGCCATTGATATAACCACTCAAGCATGATCAAAAAGCGACCTTCAATATGAGTTGCAGCCTGCAAATTAAATATGTTTGATTAATTATAATGATCAAAAGAATAATATAAAAACAAATAATATTGATAATGTACTTAAAAAAACAAAATATGATTTTGAAATTTGTAAATAATAAAAAACAAAAGACGTTATGTATTGCAAGCTATATCAAACTAGCATTTCAAATTTATACATTTAATGATGCATTTGTAATTTCTCTTAAATTTTTAATTATTTTTCACAAAATAAAAACCGTTTTTATAAGTTTAGAATACTTAGTATTGTTTTGTTTTTTTAAAAAAAGAAGAATACTTTTTATTACAATCACAACAAATTACTCAACTATTGCTTTTAAAAAATAGATGCATTAACTGTAAATATAAAGAAATATAAAGAAAACACATCAATTTTAGAAATATAAAAAATAACTATAAAAACAAAACCTAACTCACATTTTTTAAATGATGCATCAATAACAATTTCTTCAATAGTGACGCATTTATAGTTTTTCTTTATATTTTAATTTTCTTTTACGGAAATAAAATTTTTTTATAATTTTGGACTACTTTGTATTATTTTGATTATAAAAGAAAGAGTACTTTCTATCTTAAATTTAATTCCTAATCTTAAATCAAACTAACAAATACAATTAATTACCCAAAAAAAAGTTATTGTGGGTGGTGAGTGGCTATAGGGGTAGGGTTTGGGGCAGGCGGCGACAATCACCAATGACCTGCGGCACTAGGGGAGGGAATCTGGTGGAGGGTTGGCAATGGGGTAGGAAGTGCTGGATCACAATAAGAGGGAGAAAGGGAAAGAAATGTCAGGGTTTGATAAATTTATCTCTTTTACGTATATTTTTTTCTTTTTTTAGTTTAAGCCCCTTAACTTTGAAAACGAAGTTAAGGGCTTTAAAGAAAAAAAGTTTCATTAAGGACTTTTTAATTAAAAAAATCATTATCAAAACGATGTCATTTTGAGTTTAAGAAAAAGATAACCCTAAATCCTATAATGTCTTCTTCTTCCCATTCCAGATGCGCAAAGCTCTTATTCTCTGCAAAAATGGCCGTCGACAACAAAAAATTAGAATCGATTTCCTCATTCAAAATTGGTAACAAATCCCAAAAAAAAAGTCACAGATCCCCTAAAAAAAGTCACAAATAATTAAATGACTAATACCTTACTTTATGTGACCTCTTTTGTTTCCATTAAAAATGCAATTTCTCACATAAAAAAAACTTTAAAATTACTATATTGACTTTACATATTTAAGATTTTTAAAAGCAATCCTATTTTGTTCACTTTTTTTTGTATTTTTATTGAACTGTAAATAGTGGTCGAACATTTACATTTTGAGATCCTCGATTGAAAAATAGTTTTAATTTCAAGGGCAAAACTAATTAACACTATATATTATTAAATTATCTAAAAGGAGAAATTGGTAAAAAAAATATCTCTGTATAATTTATGCTTTGCCACTTGAAGGATATTATTTATTTACTTAGCCACTTCAGCTCAGTAACTTTTTACGAGAGCCGAACATGTCCTTATAGAGGGCGATGGATGTTTTCTGATCAATTTGAGCTACTTAATACTCATATGTTATCTTTAGTAAAGGTAAAATTATCTAACTAGTCTAAGCACCAACTCACAATTAGAATAAATCAAAATAACTTGATAATTGTTCAGGTAGGTCTATGGATCGAGTTATTTAGACACATTCTAGTCATTGGGGCATCAAATTAATTGCTGGACATTTTTAACTATACTGAAAATGTCATGTGAGTGTCAAATGACACAAATTAGATAAAAACCACTCATCACCGCGGAATAAGAGCATTTTCGATTCTCATAAAAAACTATTAGATAGAAGTAACTAATGAAATTAGAAGTAACTAATGAAATAAATAATATCCTAAGGACATTTTTAGTCAATTTACCTATCTAAAAATGACTGAACGACTGTAATTTAAGCTTTTAAAAGAGAAATTATACAACTATGATTTTACCCTAAAGACCATGGGATTCGCTAACAGCCATCGCTAAGCACTAGCAACCTTATCTCCATCATATTGGGAGCTATTGTTGCCCCCAACAACTCACTAAGCTCTAGTGGCAGAACCAGGACAAAAAAGTTAGGGGGCTGAAGAACAATAAAAATTTTACTAGAGTTTTGGAGCTCGATTAAAAAAAATTCTGAGGGGCTTGAATGTAAAAAATTCATAATTTCTGAAGTTTTTAAAATTTTCGGCCGGGGAGGGGGGGAGTGGGGTTTGAGCCCAACCGAGCCATCCCCTAGTTCCGTCCCTGAAGCTCCCCACTCTGTATGTGAATATTCTCACCTTTCAAGAGCCCTACCTACCATCTATTAGGACAACATCAATATTTTTTCGATTGCGATAGTAAATGTGCCAATTATGTAGATGACCGATTGAAAAATTCGATACCAATTACATATAGCTATTTTTTTATTGTGATAGTAAACATGCCAATTACATGACGGATCAAAAGATTCGATACCAATTATATATATATATATACATATATATTGGAATTATTATGTGAATAGAATTGTTGTGAATCTTGGAATTGATCCTTGGAATTACTAGCATATCACCCGTGGGATTGGAATTATTCTTATGGATTTTTTTCCATGTTAGCTTAGGATTTTATATCTATTTTAGTTATTAAATTGATATAATTGTAGAATTAGAATAGGCAACTACCTTTATGTTACCTAGTATAGCTAGGCAAAAAAGATCTACAGCGTCGTTTGTTCCTCGATCTTTATTCACGATAGCAACTTCATTATCATGATGGCATTTCTGAAGCTTTAACTACTTTTATGACTGTACTTTTCAGTACTGTCGGCAAAATGTTCATTTCACTGTGAGATGTATACAACGTTGGAAGTTTTCTAGCACTTGGACATCATATAGAAAAAGTTGTTTCCCATGCTGCAGAACTCAAACGAGTAGACCTCGGCAATAGAGGATATGTTCCATGAGCTATAAGAATCTCTTTCGCGTATACAGTTTATCAAAAGGGTAGCAACATCGACTCCAAAGCCACCATCGACAAGTGGATCAACTTTTTTTTTCAAGAAAGACGTGAAGTATGGAACACCTATTTTGAAAGAAGAATGAAGATCATACCCCAAATTCAATGAAACCTTGCAACATCATTCCAGTTAATGAAGAATAGAGGATGAAAGAAGAGACTTCGCTATCCATGTTCAACATTAAGAGCACCAACTTTCCTTGCGGCTTCTCTATCATGTAGGTTTTGTGCCTTTGACTTGCCTAGGAAAGACATGGATCACTTTTGCCCCAACACCTTCAACACATAAAACTTGATGTATGAAAGAGATTTTTTTCCATTCACATTTTTAACTCATGCAATTCACGAGTATCTATTTTTACCAACTTAGACTTGTTGGTATGTTTTAGCAGTTTTAACCACATACTACACTTTTGGTAGTTGCCTTCACACAGTTTATACTCATGCGGGTTGAGAGTAACTTTGCAATTCATGCTCGTGTATCAAGGAGTGTATACCTGATCATTTGGAGTTGAGATGATTTTGAAGTTTAAACTCGTGCAGTCAAGGAGCATATATTTGATCATTTTGACTTGTGATAACTTTACAATTGAACTTGTGCAGTCGAGAAGTGTATCTTTCCTCATTTGGAATTTGAGATGATTTTGCAATTTAAACTCATGCAGTCAAGAAGCATATATTTGATCATTCGGAACGTGAGATAACTTTGCCGTTTAAACTCGTGCAGTCAAAGAGTGTATATTTGATCTTTTGGACTTGAGAAGACTTTGCAATTTAAACTCATGCAATCGAGAAGCGTTCATTTGCTTTGGAATTGCAGCAACTTTGCAGTTTAGACTCATGCAATTAAGGAGTATCTTTTCAGTATTTTGAATTTGTTGGCGAGACTTTACAATTTAGGCTCATGCAGTCAAGGAGCGTGACAATAAACTTCTTGATGTGACTTTGAAGTTTAAACTCATGCAATCAAAGAGCGTTGATTTTCATCATTTGGGACTTGAGATGACTTTGTATTTTAAACTCATGCAGTTAAGGAGCATTGTTTTCGACATTTGAACTTATCGGAGTGACTTTACATTTTAAACTCGTGGAGGATGATTCGCCCCCTTCCTTAAATCTTCATATTCTTTTTCTTTATTTGGATCTTGCATAGGTGTTTCACCTCCATTTATGGCGATGCTCAACTCTATGTCATGTGCACGTGTAGCAAGTTCTTCAAATATTTTGGGCATGATTACTTTGTGGATGTATTAAAGTCCCTAATACATACCTTGAATGTACATCTCCATGGCAAATGATTCACTTAAACAATCTCTGTAGTTGAGATTCAAACTTCTCCACATGATGATATAATCAACCACAGGTTCTTCTTTCTATTGGCGAGAACTTGACATTCTACCATGCTTACAATTCGGTGAGTACTATAGAAGTGATTCATAAACTCTTGCTCGAGTTACCCCCAGCTATCAATGTTCTAGACTCTAAATCTGTGTACAAATCAAATGCATTTCCTTTAAGAGATCGAACGAATTGTTTCACAAGAAGATCTCTGTAGGTTCCAGCATTGTTGTTTGTCTCAATGAAGTGAGCTACATGTAGCTTGGGGTTTCCTTTACCATCAAATTATTGAAATTTCGGTGGTTGATAACCAACATGCATCATCATGTTATCAATCCTTTGAGAGGTGGGTTCGGCATAAGTGTTGATGGTTTGCTGCCCTCTTCATATTTCTCTATGATAGTGCCATTCATAAACTCTCTCAATTCATCAATAAGAATCAATCCATCATAAGACATTTGGATGCTGTGAATTTTCTTTGAGTCGATAACTTCATATTGAATTTTTGCCATTTTAGGAGGAGCTTAATTTGTCTCTATATTCCTTTCTAGACGATTTGTCAGTTAAGCAGTTGTTACTCTTGCTTTTGGGAACGTCTTACAAGATCTTCAACTAACCTTTTAAGATTTGGTATTCGTTCTTCAATGCTTAGTGTTCCAGTCACCATGACAGTCATTACTAATGAAGTAGTTGAATCTTCCACCATAGAAGAATTATACCTCGAGTCCTTTTGAGAAATTTGAGGGAGAGAATTACCACTTGAAGTTTTATCATCTTGGTTTGATAAAAATGATGTATTTGGAGCAACCAATGTACATTGGACTTTCTTTTGAGGAAGTGCTACGGTTTTACTCCTTATCATCATTCCAACACTTGAGGCTTGTAAAGCGATGCCAGAGGTAGTGACGATTTCTTTGATATCAGCAACCATTGAATGAGTAGATTTCGACATGTCCTTTTGGGAAGCCATGTATTTGATCTTTGAAGATTTGAAGTTGATTGATTTGAACTTTGAGAGGAAGAGATAGCAGGTAGACATTGTTCCATTGGACATGCCAAAATTTGTACGCAACAGAAAGAAAAAGATCACTCAAGAGATGTATTTAATGTTTTGATTGTGATTAGCTTGTGTTTTATGATAATTAGCAACAACTTTGTATAAAAAAATAGAAGATTTACAAGAGAAGTCTCAAGGGTAATCTACAAAGAAGCAAGAGATCACTCAAGACAACAAGAATTTATGAATATGAAGTGAGCAAGTTGAATGTCTTGAAGACAAGAAGAATAGTTAGGGGTATACTATAAGGTAATTTTGTAAAACTCCCTAACTTGTTTCTTTGATTTTTGATCAAGTATGTTAGCTCCTAAAGATAAATATTATCCTAGAAAAACTAAGTGTTCTTGATAAAGTTTTGATATTTTAAATGTGTTACACATTTCTTAAAGAGTATTAAGAATACATGTTTTAAAATGTGCAAGGAAATGTATATTTTATAGGAAAACTGGTTGTCCAATTTTCTGCATACATCTAAAACTAGTCATCCATTTTTATGTTACTAAGAAAATCGGACGTTCGATATTTAGTTTTTCAAAATGAAAAAAGGGTCATCTAATTTTAAAAATCAGTCATTTGATTCTTCAAGGATTTTAAAAATCTGTCGTCCGCTTTTAAAAAGGGTCATCCAATTTTTTTGTAGTTAGTTAAAAATCGGTCTTTCTATTTGAAAAAAGGTCATCCCATTTTCTGTTCTTAAGAAAACTCAGACGTCCTAAAGGCTAAGTAGTTGAAAAACATTTATTAACTACTTACCCAATTTTCTAATTTTCCAATTTTCACTTTTACTGTCAAAAAATGACGTTGCCCTGACAGTAACGGCTAGTTTTTACCTTTACATATAAAATGGTATTTTCATCAATCATAAAGGCTAAGTAGTTTAAAATATTTATTAACAAATTTCAAGAGCATTAAAGTACACATTTTCTAATCTTCTTTATCCTACAAAAACAAAAAGAAAAATCTCCTTGCAGCTTCATCATTGATCATCTTTCAAAGAAGGAGAAAAAGGGAGCTTGTAGAAGCATTAACTCAAGTTGTGTCTTTCTCTTTTCAAGCTTCTTTTGTAACATTGTTCCATCCCTTCTCTTTTACATTAACTTGTGATCAAAGGTTATGTGAAAAAAGAAAAAGAAACCCTTTGAGTGATCCTTTGATAAGTGCTATATTGTTTTGTTTTGTAAACTTTGAGGCTTGAGTGCAAAACCTTTGAATGATGATCCTCATTGTGATATTGTGTAAAAGCTGGTGAATAGTGAATTTGTGAAATCTTTCAGTTGAGTCTCAAGGTAGTGGATGTAGCTCTATAGAGAGAGAGTGAACCACTATAAATACTTTGTCTCTTTCTCTTGTGGCTTGCTTTTTCATTTCTATGGTTGTAGTCAAATCCTTGATCATAAAAGAGATTTTGTTTGGTTAGGAATTTTATTAAAAATAAGTTATTAAATTCTTCTACAAACAAAATCAGAGGTTTTAATTAAAATTGTTCTAAAGGTTCTTAACTAGCTAAAAAACTTATACACTGCCCCCCTAAGGTTTTTCAATTGGCATCAAAGCAGGCTTTCTTTCAAAGGTTTAACATCCTAAGAATCAAAAGATCTTTTATAAAATAGCTAGTATTTCAAACCTACCTTATGTAGAAGGCTCTTCTGTTAATAGACCTCCTCTTTTAATGGTACTAATTATACATTTTTGAAGTCAAGAATTAAAATTTACATTTGCTCTATTAACTTTGATCGTTGGAGCATTTTAAAGAAAGGACCTTTTGTTCCTGAAAATGATAGAAGAGTCAAGAAGGGAATTAAATGAATTTGACTCAAGAAAGATTACTCTAAATTTTCAAGCCACGAATATATTAAGTTGTGCCTTAGATGCAAATGAGTACAATAGAGTGAGGGAATGCGATTCGGCTCATGAAATGTGAAAATTGCTTGAAGTAACCAATGAAGGCACAAATCAAGTAAAGGAATCAAAGTTGGCTTTGTTGGTGAGAGATTATGAGCTATTCATGATTAAGCAAAGTGAAAGAACTAGTGACATGTTCACGAGATTCACCAACATCACAAATGGACTAAAGGCGTATGGGAAGGAATACACAAGGGGAGAAGTAAATAAAAAGGTTCTAGATGCACTTCCAAAGGTATGGCAACCAAAAACTCTTGCCATAGAAGAATCCAAAAGATTTGAGACTTCTTCCCATTGAAGATATCATAGGATCCCTTCTTACCTATGAGATGAAAATAAAGAGATTATATGAAATGGAAGATGAAGACAAAGGAAGAAAAAGCATAGTACTCAAAGTGAACGAGGATGAGCAAGCAAGTCCATCCAACAATGAAGATGAAAATGATGATGATGAGGATTTGGCTAATTAAAAAAATTCCACAAGAAAGGCTTCAACAAAAGAGGGAAGAAACCTCCATTTAAGAAAGGAGGATAAAGTTCCTCACTCTTTAAGCCTAGGTGCTTTGGATGTAATAGCACCAATCATCTTGTAGCCAACTGCCCAAAAGCCATTGAATAGAAAAAAGGAGCGTTAAAGGCAAAGCTTGAGCCGATAAAGAAAAAGAAGAAAGGCAAAGGCCTAATAGGAGTTTGGGATCAACACTCAAGTGAAAGTGAAGGAGAAGAAAAGTCCAACATGTGCTTCATGGCACTAGAAAGTGAGGTACAATCTTCACCTTCAAACTTATCTAGTTTTATTGATGATAATGATCCTAATTCCATTCTTATTGAAATATATGATGAATTGAAAAAAATTTCCAAAAGGAACAAGGAGTTAAAAAATAGGATTGATAATTTATTAAATGATAATTCAAAACTTGTTTATGAAAACAAAACTCTTCCTGAATCTTTATAAGTTTTAAAAAGGGAAAAGGACTTCACAAACTTAGAATTTCATAAACTTGCTTTAGAGAAAAAAAAAATCTTTGTGAAAACGTTCTTTCTCTTAAGAAATGCATGGAGGACTACAGTGATTTGAAGAAAAATGTGAGTGATCGCACCATATGCATTGAAAAATTTACAAGAGGAAAGGAAAATTTGAAAAACTTCTTGGTTCTCAACGATCACTATTTGATAAAAATGGTATTGGATATAATCATTCCAATACTTTTTCTAACCAAACACGTTTTGTAAAAGCTTCTTCATCCTTCTCACATCTTTGTTGCACTTATTGTGAAAAGAGTGGTCAAAAAGCCACAAAATGTTTTATAAAAAGAAAAATTGAAAGGGGAGTAAAAACCATTTGGAAAGTAAAAGAAAAATCAACTAACATTCATGGACCCAAAAAGATATGGGTACAAAAAGTTATTTCTACTTCTTCAATTGTAGGAACACAAATCAAGCTCAACTAAATTGTAGTTGGATAGTGGATGCTCAAGACACATGACTGGAAACGCATCTCTTATGAATGAACTTTAGGAAACCGAAAGTGTCTTCGTCACCTTTTGAGATAAGAAAAAAGGAAGAATCATTGGTATAGGTAACATTGGTAACAATTCTTCTTCTTTTATTAACGATGTCTTTTAACTGATGGTTTAAAGTTTAATTTACTTAGTATTAGTCAATTGTGTGATAATGGATACAAATTTGTCTTTGAAAGTTATTCATCTTCTATCATTGATAAGCATGAAAATAAAACTATTTTGTTGCAAAAAGAGTTGGAAAGGTCTATATCTTTCATTTAGAATATCTTATTTCTCAAAACTTAAAGTATTTCTCAGTTCAAGATGATGATGCATTCTTATGGCATAGAAGGTTTGGCCATGTAAGTATGGATTTATTAAACCAACTTTCTTCAAAAGAACTTGTTAGAGGATTACCAAAAATACATTTTGAGAAAACTAAACTTTGTGATGCTTGCCAATTTGGAAAACAAATTAAGACCTCTTTTAAACTAAAGAAAGTGATTTCTACTTCAAAACCTTTAGAACTCATTTACATAGATTTATTTGAACCAATAAGGACCACTAGTCTTGGTGGTAAGAGGTATGCTTTGTTATAGTGGATAATTTCGCAAGATTTACTTGGACTTTATTCTTAAGCCAAAAGGATGAGGCATTTCAAGAATTTGTCAAACTTTTTAAAAAGGTTCAAACCTCCCTTGATCGTAAATTGATCTCTATGAGAAGTGATAATGTGAGAGAATTTAACAATCAAGACTTTACAAAACTATGCGATGTTTTTGGTATAACACAATTTTTCGGCCGCTAAAACTCCACAACAAAATGGTGTTGTGGAAAGGTAAAACCATACTTCACAAGAAATGGAAAGATCAATGATTTGTGAAAACTCCCTACCTAAATATTTTTGGGTCGCAGCCGTTAATACCGCTTTCTACATTATGAATCGTGCTCTCTTGAGACCTTTTTTTTTTTAAAGAAAACTCCTTTTGAACTCATTTTTAACAAAACTCCCTTAATTGGCTACTTCAAAGTTTTTTTATGTAAATGCGTTATCGTAAACACCAAGGATAATCTTGGGAAGTTTGTTAGAAAATCCGCTGAGGGAATTTTTCTAGGTTACTCTTCAAACAAAAAGGCCTATAGGATTTACAACAAAAGAACTTTGCGTGTTGAAGAGTCAATTCATGTAAACTTTGATGAATCTAACATTTTTGAAAAGAAAGATGATGATGACCTAGATAACTCTTCGAGCTACCAACCATTGTATACTCAAGCAATGGAGGAATATGCTAAGGAGAAAGAAGAGATTGAAGAAAAATAAGAAGATGTTCGAGAAGTTCAAAATCTTCCTCAAAATGTGATATATCCAAAGGACATTCCAAGGATGAAATCATCGGTGATGTATCACAAGGGGTAAAAACAAGAAGGTATATTATTGACAACTTTGCCTTATTATCTCAAATTGAGCCTAAATTTATAGATGATGCCTTATATGATGAGTTTTAATTATTGCTATGCAAGAGGAACTAACTCAATTTGGAAGAAACAAAGTTTGGTCTTTGGGCCCAAGACCTCGTGATTACCCTACAATTGGTACAAAATGGATTTTTAGAAATAAACTAAATGATTTACAACAAAAGAACTTTGTGTGTTGAAGAGTCAATTCATGTAAACTTTGATGAATCTAACATTTTTGAAAAGAAAGATGATGATGAACTAGATAACTCTTTGAGCTACCAATCATTGTATACTCAAGCAATGGAGGAATATGCTAAGGCGAACGAAGAGATTGAAGAAAAATAAGAAGATGTTCGAGAAGTTCAAAATCTTCCTCAAAATGTGATATATCCAAATGACATTCCAAGGATGAAATCATCAGTGATGTATCACGAGGGGTAAAAACAAGAAAGTATGTTAATGACAACTTTGCCTTATTATCTCAAATTGAGCCTAAATTTATAGATGATGCCTTATATGATGAGTTTTGAATTATTGCTATGCAAGAGGAACTAAATCAATTTGGAAGAAACAAAGTTTGGACTTTGGCCCTAAGACCTCGTGATTACCCCACAATTGGTACAAAATGGATTTTTAGAAATAAACTAAATGAATCCAGAGATGCTATTAGAAACAAAACTAGGCTTGTTGCTCAAGGATTTAATCAAGAAGAGGCTATAGATTTTGATGAAACTTTTGCTCCGGTTGCTAGACTTGAATCCATAAAAATGCTTTTACCTTTTGTTTGCTTTAAAGGATTCAATCTTTTTCTAATGGATGTTAAGAGTGCCTTTTTAAATGGTGACATTGAGGAGGAAGTTTATGTTGAACAACCTCCCAGTTTTGTACATGAAAAATTTCCAACGATGTTTACCAGCTTTCAAAAGCACTCTATGGTTTAAAATAAGCTCCAGAGCATGGTATGAAAAATGAAGTGGATTTCTTCTTTCAAACAATTTTTCAAGAAGAGTAGTGGACACAACCCTTTTTATAAAAACCTCTTATTCAATGATCTGCTTCTTGTCCAAATTTATGTAGATGATACATTTTTTTTTATGCTACTAATGTTTGTTTATGTGAAGAATTTGCCTCTCTAATGCAAAAAGAGTTTGAAATGAGCATGATGGGAGAATTGACATACTTTCTTGGACTTCAAATCAAACAAACCAAAGAAGACATCTTCATTAATCAAGAGAAGCACACAAAGGAACTTCTCAAGAGATTTGGTATGAGCGATGCAAAAGGAATAGGAACTCCAATGAGCTCATCTTTGAAACTTGATAAGAACAAAAGCGGTAAAAAGGTAGATAAGAAACAGTATAGAGGTATGATTGGAAGTTTGATTTATTTAACGGCTAGTAGGCCGGATATTTTGTTTACTGTGTGTTTATGTGCTAGATTCCAAGCATGCCCCAAGGAATCTCATTTAATAGCTGTTAAATGTATTTTGAGATATTTAATATCATCTTACGATTATGGATTATGGTACTCTAAACAATCTTATTTTGATCTTATCACTTACATCGATACAGATTATGCCGGATGTAAGGTAGAAAGAAAGAGTAACAGTGGAAATTGTCAATTCTTGGGGGATGCTTAGTTTCTTGGTACAGCAAGTAACAATCATGCGTGTCCTTATCGACCGCTGAAGCGGAATATATCGCTGATTGTTTTTTTTTTTTTAATACATTACTTGACTTTGGTTTTGATTTAAAAAACATACCTATTTTATGTGATAATACAAGTGCAATAAATCTTTCTGTAAACTCTGTGCAACATTCAAAAACTAAACATATTGAAATAAAACATCATTTTATAAGAAATCATGTTGCAAAAGGAGATGTATTTTTATACTATATTTGCACAGAAGATCAAATTGCTGATATTTTTCCAAAATCCCTTTTTGAAGATCATTTTTGTTACTTGAGGAAATTACTTGGTATCGGTAAATTCCAAGACTAATATGTGTTTTGAGTTTCAAAATTTTTCTCCATTTTCAAGCCCAGAAAATCGGACGATGAGAGCAGATGTGTATTGAAAAACTGGATGTCCATTTTTCATTGAAGAGTTTCAAGAATTTTTCTCACAAAAATGCAAAAAAAATCGGACGTCCGATTTCTTTTGTTAAAGAAAAATTGGATGACCATTTTCAAAAATCGGTCGACCGATTTTTAATTTATTTGATGGAATCTACGCATTTAAATTAGAAAACCTGTGACTACCCTCTCATTTGTTCTAACTCTCTCTACAATACCGAAATTTCTCTCTCTAGGGACCAAATGTTCATTTCTCTCATCTTATTCAAAAATCAACGTTACTTTCATTCTCCATAAAAATTAAAAAAATAAAAAAAATTTCCAATTGACTAACACTCTCTAAATCTTCTCAATCGATTGATTCTCTCTCTCTCTCTCTCTCTCTCTCTCTCTCTCTCTCTCTCTCTCTCTCAAAACCCTCTATCAAAACCCATCACTCTTCTACTTCAAAAATGGTGAAAGTAAAGAATGCCAATGTTGGAAGAGGTGAAAATGTTGAAGAATGAGGAAGTAGCAGAGGAAGGATAGAAAAAGGAAAAAGAGTGACATCTGGAGTAAGGCTCCAGAGAGGTTTATCTCTATCAAGAAAGCTGCTAATTTCGAAGAGTGGACACGACGGAGAAGGAAAATTGCTCCAGGTCACAGAGTAGATTTGTCTAACATATAAGGTACAGAAATCATCCCCAATCTTTTTAATGATATTGGATGGGGATCCTTGCTTACTGTGGATGAATTTTTCTTTCCTGAAATGATATATGAATTCTATGCAAATTTACATAAGGGTAGACTTCAAAGGCAGGGAAATAAACCCATCAATGGGTAATCTCTAGGGTTGGTGGGAAAGACATTTCCTTTAATGATAGACTGCTAAAAACTATCTTAGAAACACCTGATGATGGCATAAGATTTTACACCAAAAATATGAAATGTGTTGACCCGGACCTATATAGTGAAAGAAGATTTAAAGAAATATTCACAAAGGGAGAGGCACTTAAGAGGTATGATGATAGAAATGTCAATAAGCTTGATGCCTATAGAAGATTATTGCACCGTATGATCTCCAATTCATCATTCCTAATGTTGGTCACAAGTATTCCATTAAAAATATGCATTCCCTTGTCATGTTAGCACTACATGAGCATAGAAGAATGAATTTTGGTTATATGGCCATAGAACACATGTTAGCCACTCAAACGTCCTCCACAAAATGCTTGCTTCCTCGCAAAAGTCTTTCAATATTTTTTGCTTAATTTGGTTGAAGTTGGTGATTCCTTTGGGCCTGGAAAAATCTACAATAAGCATACTTTCAAGAGAATGGGGTTGGAGAAAAATGAGGAAGGGATGTTAGTTAGAGGTGGACAAGATGAGAGTAATGAAGATGATTAAAATAATGAATGAAATGAGAGACAAGAAGCAATGAATGTTGATGAAGAGGAAAGTGAAATAGAATTGGAAGAGGAGACCTTTAGAAGAGAAATGAGGCAAAAGAAAAGGCAAGAACGAGTTGAAGAAGGTCAATCATCCGGAAGCATGACTCAAGTCATGGATATGAAAGCCTCTTTGCAATACTCCATAAAAAGTCGCTTTGATGCATTAGATGGTTGCTTTGATGCATTGGATTGAAAAATATCCGACATTCAAGAGAAAGTAATGAGAATGGAAGCAAAGGACAAAGGAGAAGACGAATGAGAGATAAAGAAATACAAACAAGAAGGGAGTTACAAGCTAACTTATGTTTTATGACTTATGTTTTTACATTCTTGAACTACTTTTGTTTCTTTCTCTTTGAACTACTTTTGCTTATGAACTTATTCACTGTTGCTTATGAAGTTTCTTTTTAAACTGTTTGTCTTATTTTCTTAGTTTGGAACTCCAAGATGAGATCTTAATGATGAGAATTCCCTTAATCTTTGTTTCAATGGTCCCTTATAATCCTTACGCTTTTTTATTTATGACAAAAAGGGGGAAAAGAGATAAGCTACATAGATATAAGATGCATATGATGCATGTTATTGCTACTTCATATGATTGATATGCATATGTTGATGATGCTTTACATAGCTTAATATGCTGATAATTGTCTTAATTCCTTAAGGATATATTGATGTTGCCTTATGATATGAGATGCATATGCTTTATTGAAAATTGTTTTGATAACTTGAGTTGTGTTGCCTTGATATTTTGAATTATGTTGGCAACATTCCTTGTATTATATAAAGTTTTATGCATTATGCCCTATTACTTTTATGGCCTTGAGTTCTCTAGATAATACTTTTGGTGCCATATTTGTTGTTAAGTATGCTTTTAGGGGGGGAGGGGAGGGGAGGGGGGCTTTAACTTTCTAAACTATCTTTCAAACATTGGCTTGCTTTCAAAATGAAAGGGGGAGTTCTTTCTCTCTCATTTTGTGTGATTGGCTCTAAATGTTGATCTTTTGAAGCATGCTCTTGGCTAGACATTGTTCTTATGTTCTATATAATCACCATCTTGCATATATGTTTGTCATAATCAAAAAGGGAGAGATTGTAAGCCATAAAGGCATATTTGTAATGTTTTGATTATGATTAACTTGTGTTTTGTGATAATTAGAAACAACTTTATATAGAAAAACAAAAGATGCACAAGAGAAGTCTCAAGGTAATCTACAAAGAAGTAAAAGATCACTCAAGACAACAAGAATTTATGAAGATGAAGTGATCAAATTGAATACCTTGAAGACAAGAAGAATAGTTAGGGGCATACTATAAGGTAATTTTGTAAAACTCCCTACCTTGTTTCTTTGATTTTTGATCAAGTATGTTAGCTCCTAAGAATAAATATTTTTTGACAAACTATCCTTGAAAAACTAAGTGTTCTTGATAAAGTTTTGATGTTTTAAAATTATTACACATTTCTTAAAGAGTATCAAGAATACATATTTTAAAATGTTAATGAGAATGTATATTTTATAGGAAAACTGGTTGTCTAATTTCTGTCATAAGTCTAAAACCAATCATCTGATTTTCTGTTACTAAGAAAATCGGACGTCCGATTTTTTGTTTTCCATAATGAACAAAGGGTCATCCGATTTTAAAATCAATCACTCGATTCTTCAAGCATTTTAAAACTCGGTCGTCCGTTTTTAAAAATGATCATCCGATTTTTTCACAGTTAACTAAAAATCGGTCTTCCTATTTTAAAAAGGGTCATCCGATTTTCTGTTTATAAGAAAAATCGGACGTCATATTTTGAAAACCGGTTGTCCAGTTTTCACTTTTACTATAAAAAAAATGACGTTACCCTGACAGTGCCTAGTTTTTACCTTCACATGTAAAATGGTATTTTGATCAGCCATAAATGCTAAGTAGTTGAAAAACATTTATTAACAAATTTCAAGAGCATTAAAGTACACATTTTCTAATCTTCTTTATCCTGCAAAAACAAAAAGAAAAATCTCTTTGGAGCTTCTTCATTAATCATCTTTCAAAGAAAGAGAAAAAGGGAGTTTGTAGAAGCATTAACTCAATTTGTATCTTTTTTCTTTTCAAGCTTCTTTGGTAACACTGGTCCATTCCTACTCTTTAAAATTAACTTGTGATCAAATGTTATGTGAAAAAAAAACCCTTTGGGTGATCCTTTAATAAGTATTATATTGTTTTGTTTTGTAAACTTTGAGGTTTGAGTGAAAAACCCTTGAAGGGTGATCCTCATTGCGATATTGTATAAAAACTTGTGATTAGTGGATTTGTGAAATCCTTGATTTGAGTTGAGTCTCAAGGTAGTGGATGTAGCTATATTGAGAGAGTAAACCATTATAAATACTTTGTCTCTTTCTCTTGTGGCTTGCTTTTTCATTTCTATGTTTATAGTCTAATCTTTATCATAAAAGAGATTTTGTTTGGTTAGGAATTTTATTAAAAAGGAGTTTTTAAATTTTTCTTCAAACAAAATCGGAGGTTTTAATTAAGAATATTCTAAAAAGTTTTTAATTAGCCAAAAACTTTATTCATCCCCTTCCCCCTAAGGTTTTTCAATAGCAACAATGTAATTTTATTTGTTATTTAAAATGGTTACAAAATCTCTGGAGAAGTTCCTAATTTGTAGGAGAATCCTCCAATTCATCTCTTAAGCAAAATGTTGATTCGAGGGCTTGGAAAGCTTGTCTTGGATCGATGAACTTTTGTAATATATCGAGAGTTTGAAAGTTTGATCTCGAATAGATGGACTTTGATGATGAGTCGAGGGCTTGAAAGCTTGATCTCAAATAGACATACTTTGATTGTGAAATCGATAGTTCGGAAGCTTGATATCCAATCAGATGAACTTTGAGTCTGAACTCACTGGCTTGGAAGCTTGATGTCTAGTCAGACATACTGTGATTGCGAACTCGATTGCTTGAAAACTTGATGCCGAGTTATTGGATGAACTTGGATTTTGAACTCGGCAGCTTGAAAGTTTGATGCCGAGTCGGATGGATTATGTGAAACGAGAGTTTCAGAGCTTTATCTCGAATAGGATGAACTCTGATGATGAACGAGGGCTTGGGAGCTTGATCTTAGACTGCAGAGCCTTTGAAGCTTTATTCACTCCTTCGTACGAAGAACGTGAAGAACACTTAATGATTCGAAGAAGACCTTGGTTGGAGAGCTTTTGCTTGTTTGAAGCTTGAGTCTTTCTCAATGTCCTTCCGAATGATTCTGAATGCCTTCTTCTTAATACCTTCTTTTTTTTAATGCCTTCTTCTGAATGCTTCTGAATGCCTTTCAACCTTGGGAAGACCCTTATTTTTAAGCGGATATCGGGCTTTAGGTTACTTAATGGCTAAGCAACCCATTACTAATTTGGGTTAGCCCAATTCTCTATTTGGGGTGACCCAATAGGTTTAAGCCATTATTTAATGGACTTGTGGTAAAATGGTATTGAGCTCAATTAAATTGAGGTCTAGTTACATAAATCTTATTTTATTGAGTTTTATATAAAATGAGTTTGAATATTATTTAAATAATTCAGCTTAAGTTAGATGCTGCAAAAATATTTTTCAGCAATTTAATTTAAATAATTAAAATTAAAATTATATTTTATATAACCTTTAATTAAATATATCAATTATAAATTTCATTATCTACCCTCTCAGTTCGAGAAATTAAAATAAATGAACCTAACTATTTCTTCTAATTTTTTTTTCAAATTTGATTAATGTTATTAGAGTACTATGATTTAGAGTATCATTCGCTATTTTACCCTTTTAAAATTCATATTCGAAGTGGCGATTAGATTTCTTGACTAAAAGGAATTGATTAACTACATTTCTCATGTACCCATAAGTATATTATATGGTTAATATATTTATTTTCTATTGAGTTTCAAGGTGTACATGGGCAGAAGTTTAGTTTGATTTTCTTTTCCTATTTTTTCACTTTGGATTCATATCTGTTGAGAATAAAAGAGTTTACAAAATTATCCCGTCAATGAATCCTAACTTCTTCTTCGACTTCAAGGCCATGCGCATGGCTCTTGCGGACCGTTGTTAGAATCAATCTAGGTCCGGCTCTGATACTATATTAGAATTTTTGGACTTTGAGCTTAACTCACCCCAAAAGATACCTCAAGAGGGGAGAACTGCTCAAGTCTATATAAGGAGTAATTATTTGGTGAGTGGAATCTTGCAGGATTGGACATCTGCAGATGGCCCAACGTCATGGTTCTGATACCATATTAAAATTTTTAAGCTTTGGCCTAACTCACCTAAAAGGTAACTCAAGAGGGGAGGACTGTCCAAATTTTTATAAGGAGTAATTATTTTTTTTAATTAGCCGATGTAAAATTCTCAAGAATATCTCTTATCACCACATATTTTACAAACTCAAAGAAAATGCACATTTTATTTTATTTTTTACTAGTCCTGTTTGAGTACTACGACTGGCTACATAATCACATGGCATGTGCAATATGTACACACGTGACATTATGCAACTTTGTTTTTAGTACCGACCTTATGCACCTTGAAATTATTATATCACTTTTGTATATAATATAAATTAAGTTGTCATATTTAAAGGTTTTATATTATACAATAATATTTTTATAAATTTTTTTAAAAATAATTCTATTAATTTAATGTATCATTATTTAATAATTATTAAAATCTAAATTCATTTACATTTAATAAAATTTTAAAATATAGAGAGAAGAGAGAGAAAATAAAGCGTTCGAATAAAAAGTTTACAAAATTAAGAAAGGAATATTATAGATATTTTACTATAAAAAATACATTGATGTTATATTTTTTTATTTGTGTAAGAAAGTAATTTGATATTATATTATAAAATAGAGAATAATATTCCGCTATTTAAAAATAATTTTAGCACTTAAAAATTATTTGAAATCGTAATTGATCGAGCCTCCAGTGAAGTTTGAACAAACCAACGGTCTTCCTAGAAGTTTTGTCAAATTACATTCTTCTTTCTTGATTAATAAATTATTAACAAATTAATCACTTGCATTGATCACACTGTTAAGGAATAAACTTTCTTTAATGACAATATATTATTGTTAACGCTCTAAAATACCCTTAATTAATTAGAATTTTTGAAAAATTAATTAATATAAGCTTTTACCCAATATAATATATAAGAAATTATAATATATATAAGAAATTAAAAGAATTTAAGAACAATTATCTATCTAATAGCTACTATCTTTATTATTTATTCAACTCTTTTTCGTTTATTTCTTTTCTTATTTATTTAGGGTATGAAAGATTTTTGTTTTAAAACTTATCTTATTTTCAATACCCTTAATTCTTATGCATAAGTCCAAAAGGACTTATATTTTCTGGAATATAGTTCAAACTCAAAACCTTCTGGCCTGCTAAGGAGCGCTTCCACCACTAAACTACCTTGCCACATTCAATTATACTCTCTAATAACATTCAATAATACTCTCTAATAATTTTTTTTTCAGAATAATATTCTCCAATAATTAGACCATTTGTTTTCACTAAATATTACCCCCTTTGTTTTTTTTACTTGACATATTATGTGGTAATTTTTATACTTTTTTTATTTGTCACATTTTAGTTCCAAGACAATAATTAATAAAATTTTTTTATTATATCCCAAACTTTAATAACAAATTTTAATATTTTTTTATCTTTTTAACATGAAAACTAGCATAAATAATAATGGGAGAGAAAATTTTGAAAGATATTTTAATCTACACAAAAAATATAAAATTTTGTATTTTTTTAGTAGTGTGATGATTAAAATGTGACAAAAAGATATGAAGGAGTAACTATTAACGATTAATCTCATGTATTATTGGTTGGATTTTATTTATTCGCAACCCCAAAATAATTCTTGGGGGATAAGGTTTTTTTCTTTATATAGACCATCTATCAAATTTGGCTACTAAAGTAGCCCAACTTTTTTTTTTTATCCTTATTCTGGCCATAACGCACAACCATTGTGCGTTATCATCTAATTACGCTTACATTCGTAATCCGCCGATGTGGTCGATAACGCACAACAGTTGTGCGTTGTGACCAAGCAATAACGCACACTGGTTGTGGGTTATCTGCCACGTCAATTCTTAATTTTTTTTTTAATTTTTTTTAAAAATGAGAAGTTCTTTACATTTTTATCAAAACTTATAATTGTATAATTTATTTAAAAACTGTATATATAATATTTAACTTATTTTAAGCGTATTTATTATGATAATATTTATATTGTTTTCTTGGAAAATATATTTAACTTTTAACCATTTCATCTCAAGTTATTTAAAGAAGTAATACTAAAGATATTGTAAAAATTTAGAGCAATGATGTAGTAATTAGAAGAAATTGAAAGAAAAATTTCATTAATAGAAACATGTTTTATTACAACAATTTCAAGAAAATGGCAAACTTATACATTGCTCGGTCCGAAGTTATTACAATTTTTTCTATTATGTCCCGGCTTGTGACATCTGCCACATCTTGGGGGAGAATCCAAATTTCTATGATTCATTTCCCCTTGAAATCACTTGCCCTGTTTCCTACCCCGTTCCTTTTTCATGTTTGGAGGATAAAATGTTGAATTAAAATGAACATCCCTCCAAAAGTTCTCACTCAAGACCGGATGAAAATTCGCTTGTTAAGTTCTTCTGTACGTTTGTTGCGAATATATCTCTGGCAGATAAGCATCTGCTCTTGATCTATTTTCTCTACAAACTGCAAGAACATGAGAACAAGGCAATGTGTATGTTTGCCATTTTCCGCAACTACATGATTTATTATTTATTCACAATGTATAGACGTTGTTGCCCGTACCAGAAACCTGGATCGGAAATTTGACTATGTATATTCCTTCTCGCGGATTGTAAGTGGTAACTTTGTGTTCTCTTGATTTCATTTCAATCTGCAAGAACTTGTCAAAAGTTCGGGTTAAAAATGGATGCACACAATTTTCAGCCTCTTCACGGTGTTGGTGAAAGTACTTAACTAGTTTGTTAAAGATTAGTTCAACCAGGGCTTTTAAAGGTAGGACCCTAGCTTTCTTCAATACACTGTTAAGTGCTTCAGAAATGTTGGTTGTTATGATACCGTGTCTGTGCCCGCCATCATGCAAGTGTCCATTTCTCTGGGTCCAACTTCACCAAATAAATGTAAGCATCCACATTTCTTTCTTGAATCTCTTTCATTACACGTTCAAATTTCCGTTGTTTTGATTCTGTTCCGGCCTGCCACATCAAGCTTTTTAGGTTTGTGTTCTTAAAAGTCTTATTGAGATTTGCTCAAATGTGGCGTAAACAAAACTGATGAACTGCAAATAGTGGTTGCGATAAAGGTTGACTATGAATAGTAGAGAAAATATCTTTGTGGCGACCAGAAATGAGGCATACGTGGCGATCTTTGACAATGTATTCTCGCAGGTTTTTAAGGAATCAATTCTAACTTTCGGAGGATTCCTTATCAACAATTGCAAAAGCAAGTGGGAACAAGTGATTATTGGTATCCCACGTACTTGCAGTTAACAGCACGCCATTGTATTGTCCCCTTAGGTGTGTTCCATCTACAGAATTCACTGGCCGATAATATGGAAATCTGTCTATACATGGCGAGAAACACCAGAAAACAAATTTGAAAATATAATTAGAGGGACTGCTTGTTCTGTGATGCAAAAATTCATATACAACCCCCGGATTTAAATCCTGTACAGCTTGTAAGTATTTCGGTAAAATATTGAAGGTTGTCTCCCAACTACAAAAAACCTCTCTATGGCAAATTTTCGAGTATACCATGGCTGCTTATAAGTACAACCAGTTTGAAACACTGCCTACACTTCTTGAATGATGTTTGACACAGGTATCTCAGGATCGTTGGCAACTAGGTGTGATATTGACATTGAAATAAATTTTGATGACAAGTTTCTGTGCTTGTTTTGTTTAATTTGGACAAGGCATATGTGTCCTTTTACGAATCTCATTATTTCTCATCGACTGTGCGTTGCTTTCTTTTAGAGTTTGACGGTTTAATATTT
This sequence comes from Catharanthus roseus, assembly GCA_028651295.1. Classification (NCBI taxonomy): domain Eukaryota; kingdom Viridiplantae; phylum Streptophyta; class Magnoliopsida; order Gentianales; family Apocynaceae; genus Catharanthus; species Catharanthus roseus. The sequence continues at coordinate 11,176,095 of JAPQWS010000102.1, read as the reverse complement.
AAATTATCAATTTTTTAGGGTTTTTAGAATTTACTGTTACAAAGTTTAGAGTTTGACGGTTTAATATTTAAATATCAATTTTAGGGTTTTTAGGGTTTACTGTTATAAAATTTAGAGTTTTACGATTTAATGTTTAAAATATCAATTTTAGGGTTTTTAACGTTTTTATAATTTATGCTATATGATTTTAATATTATGATTTGAGTTTGTAGGGTTTAGTCCATATATATATATATATATATATTTTAAATAAACGTCTTCATATTGATAATAGCATACAATTAATTATTAAACCCTAAATTTCTAATTTTTGGTTCTACTAATAACCAAAAAAAAAAAAAACAAGTTAATTGAAAAAAACCCAAATTACAAGTCCCCATATTCTCTACTAAAAAACTTGCAAGAAAGATGCAAAATAATTATCTAAATAAATAAAAAATTCAAATAATCATAAAGTAAAGTAAAAACAAATACTTAATTATCAAGATAAATTCATCAAAATAATTCATCACCCTAAAATCACTTTTGCAATACAAAGCACAATTATATACATAAAATGATCAAATTTGCACAAATTTATCAATAACAACAAATTTAAACATAAATCCAAACCCATTTTCACAAAAATAAATTAATTCAAATTAACAAATAATCCAAATAAATTTCAAAAAAATAATTCAAAAACAACAATTAATGAGCCCAAATAAACAATAATTAAAATTAATACATAATACACCAAATAATTTAAATAAATAAAAACTTACCGAAAATTAAAAATGCACCTTCGTACCGATAAGCTCTGTCTACCGTTTTCCACTCCAAAAAACTCTAACAACCTTCGTACTCCAAGTTCGTCTTACCATTCAAACTTGAATTTCAAAAATTGAACTAAATTTTTACTGTAAATTTTGAAATAAAATACAAAAGTGTAAGAAGAAGAGAAGATAAAGAAGGAAGAAAATAAAAGGAAGAGGAAAAGGACTTACCAGCAGCGATGGCGGAACAGCGAGAGCAGCGGCGACACACAAAGAAAGAAGAACTAGATGTGTTCCTGTTGGGAATGAAGAAAATTTTCGGGGAAGAAGGAAGAAAGAAGAAAGAAAAAAGGAGGCAGTGGGAAGAAAGAAGAAAAGAAAAAAGAAGGAGGAGGCAGGTAGGGTTTATAACGTGATAACGCATAGTCATTGTGCGTTATCAGCAATAATAACACAGAATGGTTGTGCGTTATTATGACTGATAATGCACAATGGTTGTGCGTTATTGACAGCTCAGCGCCACCTCAGCAGACGATTACTCCACATCTTTAAACACGATTTTTAATGTGGGTAAATTCGGTTATTAGTGATAACGCACAACCATTATGCGTTATCTCAGATGATAACACACAATGACTGTGAGTTATGGCCATTACAGGACTAAAAATAAAAAACTGAGCCACTTTAATATTCATTTTTTCAAAATGGATTAAACAAAGAAAAAAACCTCACTATCGATTACGAGAACTATAGGTGTCTCATTCATTATTTATTTAGGCAACTACACATGAAATGGTAGTCGTTTTTGTTTTTTGGGGGAAGGAAATAGTAGTCATGGGCGAACTAAGATTGGAATATAGAGGGTCGAACTACCTTTAAAAAAATTTTTTGAGAGAATCTCGTTAATGTAATAGGTATTTTTTTTAACCACAAAAATCGCTTAAATTATTCAAAAATTTAACAAAAATACTACATGGAGGAATTAACTATATATACACATAAATTATTCTTACTTTTATATTTATAATTAAAAAAATTAAAACTTTTTTATCCATGAATTATTTAAAATTTTATTGATATGACAAATTATATAAGACTTGATGGTTTTCAATAGGCATGCACTGTACACGTGAACCCCTTTTAAAGTTATTTTGGTTCTTAAAGTGATGAACCATAAAAAAAAAATAAAATAAAAAAAAAATTTTAAGTAATGTGTACTAGAAGATAATAGAGATATGTATTTCTTTAATGCATTTTTTTAATTTTAATTGTGTAGCCATGGCTTAAATCTTAATAAAGGGATCATGTGCATGGAAAAATACTTAAAATATGCCTAAAATTACCTGTTGAGTATAATTTGTCATATCTGTAAAGTTGTAAATAGTTTATGAATATAAATTTTTTTTTTTTTTTAAAAAAAGTTTTGGGATATGAATAAAAAAGCAACAATAGTTCACAGGTATATATGGCTAATTTTTCATATTACATATCAATTATTCTCCAACATTCTCTAGCTGTTGTGATTAGGTTTTCTTTTTCTTTTTTTTTTTTTTAATGAAAATCACCTCTAAAGTTTCATTTGGAAAAAAAAATTTTTTTGGAAGCTTGAATTGACAAATTGAATAAATAAATAACAAAGGTTGGTAATATATTGTACAGTAAATATAAATAAGGTATATTATATATGAATAAAATATACTATATATAATTGTAAGTGTAATATATCTTACAAAACACTCCCTCTATTTTTATATCAATCGTTATGTTTTGGACATCAAACAAATTAAGAAAAAGTGAACGTTTATAATTTTTTTGCACATGAATTAGAATACCTTTAATAACCTCTCATTATTATTTTTATAAGTTCTAATGTTAGAAAAATTAAAGCGGTTGAAATTTATTTTTTGTAAAAAAGTATAATAGAAAAAATTCATTAAATATTACATTACTTTTACAATGCGAAAAGTTAAATAATATAGAAATTTATATAATTTAGTAAGAAAAAAATTAGAGTAAAAAGAATCACTTGTAAAAATTGAATCTTAAAACATTTAAATGCATAATAAAACAAGTTAGACAAACCCTTAACAGTAATTGCATGTGCTCAAGGGTTGGTAGCAATGTGTACAGCAATAATTAGTCCAATAGAAAGGACAACGTGCTTAAAAGTTGAACTGATTTCTGAAATCTTTTTATAAGTACTATTTGTCCTTGGATTGTAACTTAGGGAAAAAGATGTTTAGCCAAAAAAGTAACTTAACAAAAGATATTTCTGCCCTTTTTCAAGTTTTTATACTCCAGTGTTCTTCTTTTTTTTTTTTTTCCTGGACACTCGATTGTGACATAACGTGAGATCTAAAGTGAGAATAAAAAATATATATACTACTAGAATGTATATAAATAGAGTTTCTCTGCAAAATCAATACAAATTTTAAGTTTGGGATACACATCTTGTAATAACCCAACATCTTGTAATAACCCAGTTCAAAAGAGCTTAATAATTAAGATAATTTTAATCTTAAAGCCTTATTTGTAATTTCAAAATTTAAAGAAATATTAAAGCCTTATTTACAATTTCAAAAATCTTAATATATTTTTTTTTCAAAAGGGAGCTTTATTAATTTTATAAAATATATATTTACAAAGCATGAAGTACATAATACCCTAGAAGGACTTGAATCTGTAAATTATTAAATTATGACACAAGAGCTAAGGTGCTAGTTCCTTTTTCTCAAAAAATAATGGACAAAACTTAATGTCATATAAACCTTTATTTCTCCAATACCATGCAAGATAACTAAGCACTCTAAACATTAGATGCCACGCAAACCGCCTCTTTGGCATATCCATCGACTAGACAAATTCCAATCAACCTCCAATGGACCACATTGTTAACGGAAGAGAATTGTCGGTGATATTGTCTTAGAAGAAACTCTTCCCACACTTTCTTAATAGCTGAACAATCTCATAATACATGTTACAAATCCTCTACAGGACTACCACATATATCACTGGCAACATTATCTCTAATACCCCTATTAAACAAATGCTCATTAGTCTTGAAACCACAATGCCTCACCTTCCACAAGAACAAATGATATCTTTGAAGCCCTTGGAAACTCTATAACCGCCGCCAGTCAGCTTCTTCCGAACCATCCCGAGGAAGAAAATCATACACTATCTTAGAACCAAACTTCCTGGAAGCAGACAACCCAAACTTTGGACTATCTTCCTCTGTTGACATCAAATACAACTGCAGACATACCAATACATGGTCCTGAAGGAAAGCTTGTAGCAACTCCAACCTCCAACCCTCGTGCAGCAACCAATAATCACAAATCTACTCTCCTAGCATGCTCGAAGGAATTGGATAAACAGATGCATCCTTCAAATACCCACTCCCCCAACCAACAATCAATCCAAAGATGAGTCCTACACCCATCTCCAACCATCCATTCTAGATAAAGAGCAAGACTTATGAAGCCCTGCAGCGTTCCTCGCCAAATATGCAAAGCTCTAACCCACTTCTTCCCACATCAAGCTCCAAAGAATCATCATATTTCCCTGCCAACACTTTCACCCACATCTGTTCTCTTTCATTAGAATATCCCAACAAATCCGAGCCAAAGCCACCTTATTCACATCATCCAAGAGCGGCAAACCAAGACCATCTTTCTCCCTAGGTTGGTAGACTTTATGCCAAGCAATGGTATGCAAGCTTCTCTGGTCATGAAACTCTCCCAAAATAAACCTCCTTCCAATCTTGTCCAGTTGCACCAAAAGACGTATAGGCAGCCTTGTATTTTGCATAGAATAGCTGAAGATAGAATGTAAAGAAGATTGTAGCAAAATTGCCCTCCCGCAATGGATAAGATTTTCCCTTTCCAGGCTGTCAATTTCTTATGCACTTTATCTACCAAAAAATGCAAAGTCCTCGCAATCGGCCCTCTGTAGGACAAAGGCATGCCCAAATAAATGTCCAAGTCAAGAGTTCTAGGAATACCAAATTTTCTAGATAATTATTCCCCTCTGACATAGTAATATTAACTAGAAAAAAAATAACTGAGACTTTTGCAAGCTTACTTTTTGTCCAGACTGTTAACAAAACTCACGCAGTATCACCTCCATTACCCACCCTGATCTTCTGAAGCTTTTCCAAATAAAAGGATGTCATATGCAAAACATAAGTGAGTAAGGAAAGGACCACGTCAAGAAAGCCGGACACTCTTCCAAATTCCCTAATGAGAAGATTCCTTGATTTTCTGCCCCAAGACTTCCATACAAAACACAAATAATAAGGTGATAGCGGATCTCCTTGTCGAATTCCCCCGAATTTGTGTAAAACTTTCCAACTTCTCACAATTTTAGAGTAGCCTCAAAACAACATCGAATAATAAGGGAAACCAAATGATCTGAAAAACCAATCACCTCTAATACTTTCCCAAAGCCCCCCCCCATTCAATGCGATCATAAGCTTTCTTCAAATCCAACTTAGCTACCATCCACTCATTTCGACATTTTTTCTTCTTCATAGAATGTACAATCTCCTGAGCAAGAATAATATTGTTTGCAGTTTGACCCTCTGGAACGAAACCCTACTATGCTCAGTAGATGTCAGTTTTGGCATCAGATTTTTCAACCACTTTGCAAGGTTCTTCATTACGGCTTCATGATCATATTACATAGTGCAATCGGCCGAAATTACTTAATATATTCTGGATTCTGCAGTGTAGGAATAAGAGAAAGCAAAGTGTTATTCAGCTGCACCTAGAGCTGCCCTTCTTGAAACATTTTTTGAATCAAAGCAACACAAGGACCTACAGTACCTCAATACCTCTATAGGAAATGTGCAGTTACCCCATTAAGACCTGTAGCCTTATGTTCAGACATTTGAAATATAGCCACTTCAATTTCATGATCTCCAATAACATGATTTAGCCACCTCCTGTCACTATACGCAAGCCAGGGAAAATTCAACGAACCAGAATCACTAGGTATGCACGACTCTACAGTGTAAAGACCAGTATAAAACTCTCTCACCATCTCCTTCAAACGATCTACATCTTGACACCACTCCTTATTCCCATCCTTCAGCATACAAATCTTCTGCCTATTCTTTTTTATAATAGCAGAGGCATGAAAAAAACGAGTATTCCTTTCACTATCAATTATCCATTTTTTTCTAGCCTTTTGATGCCAATACACTTTCTCCAGATTCAGAACATCATTATACTCCTAATTAATACTTTCTCCAAATCTTACAAGAAAGCTGATCCGCCATGAGCAAAATCCATTTGAATACTATTCAATTTAACCAAGCATCTCTTTTTTTTTCAGCCAAAAAGTATTCCCAAAAACCTCAACATTTCACTGCTACACAACTCCCTTCAGAGCCTCCATAATGGACCAAAAATCTCCTCCACAACTCTCCTAATGTTAACGGACAAGCTGCTCAAAGCCTATATATAAGAATCATGCATCCAACCAGAAAAAAGAGCGTGACCCTCCCCTTACTCCATTCTCATGCATGCAAGAGAATAAAATAGAATGATGATCACTTAAAGTCCTCGCAAAAGCTTAACATGCATATCTGAAAACATCTGAAACCAACTCACCATTGCAAGGGCAAGATCAAGTCACTCCAATATCAGAGGAGACCCACTTCTCTTATTTATCTAGGTATATTGTGGTCCAAAAAATCCAAGCTTCCTTAAAAATACACACGTTAATAACTTCCAAAAACTTTTCGAACAAACTCTGACAGACTTGATTTCCACCATTCTGCAAAACTTGATTCCAATCACCAATAAGAAGCCACAGACAGTCAATGAATCGCCTAGCTTCCTTTAGATACTCCCATATAAAATCTTGAAGATGCGACTTAAGAGAGGCATACACCACCGAAAGAACCCATTTGAAAGTCCTAGATTAAGAACAACAATATTAACTATTTGATCATTAATAGGGAGCACCTCAATATTAACTTTTCTATCATCCCAAACAATCCATTTACCACCAAAAAACCCACGAACCTCCGCTGCAACTATATGATTCAGAGTAGTTTGCCTCATGAAGTTCTGGGCTTCTGAACTCCTCAGCTTAGTTTCCACAAGAATTAAAATAGCAGGCTTATGTACGCGTACTAACTTTATTAAATTAAGATAAAAATCAGAGGAGGCAACTTCCTAACAATTCCAAAAAAGGTTATTCATAAATCAAGGTGGTGGATGGATCAAACCTTCTAAGTCCATGAGCTCACCCTGCCCAGATCCAAATCAGTACTACAACCCAGCAAACCTTGAGCAACCATAGTAACATCTTCATGCATTAAATCAGTATTCCTAAACTCACAACCTTGTATAGATTGCGACCCCTCTAATCTAATAACAAGGGGATCCTCCATCGTTTTCCCTAGGCAAGAAGAAACAACTTGAGCCTAACCAAACTATCCCAAGGCCAAACCACCACGATCCATATGAATATGTGTGTGTATATATATACATAAATGCATGTATAAGTGTGTATATATATGTACATATATGTATATATATATGTACATATATACATATATACATATATATACATATATACATATATATGAAAAATTGGTAAATTATGCCCATGAAGTATTCTTTTCAATTTGTAATCATATACTTTTTTTTAGCAGTTTATGCCAATAAAAGTTTTAACGAGTTATATAAAAAGACAATTAATGAATATCATGGCAAAATCCAACAACTTTTCACTCGTGGCTATCATGTACTGCTATTGTAAGGGTTCTGCTATGACATTCATTAATTGTCATTTTTTGTAACTTGTAAAAACTTTATGGGTATAAACTATAAATAAAAAGCTTTATGGTTACAAATGGAAAAGTACAAATACTTTGCGAGTAATTTACCGATATAAATATATATACACAAATATATATATATATATGTATATACACATATATATATATTGATATTGTGGGTTCTAACTTAAATAAGTATTTTATAGGCAAGTGTACCTGTCGGTATAATATAGCAAAGAAACCTCTCGGGTGTCATCTATCGGGACAGAGAAATAATAGTAATAGCTATTCCTCACTGTTTAATCAAATCAAATATGTTTTGAAAAGGTTTCGAACAAACGAAACTAAATTATAAACTAACCAACTAAGCTATAAGAATATATAAAAACAGTTTTCAATCAAGTTTGGAAACAAGTGTTTAAATGGTGGAATTCCCCTAGAATCCCTTAGCTAATTCATTGAAAACTTTGGAAAAATAGTTGAATCGTTGATCACATCTCACTCGTTTATTAGGATTAACCCTATTTCTAGGAGAGAAACCACTATTTCCCTAATTAATTCTAGAGGAATCTCTTCCTCCCTATTTCAATTATGAATGAATAAAGTGTTGGAGTGAATTAGATTTCTCTTTTAGACCTAAAAATCGTAGTAAGTATATCTAATTAACTACCAATATCTCTTTTTTAATCAAACCCTAGATGCTCTTTCTTTTTCAATTACAAACAATCTAATGTGAAAATATAGACTACCGATAAAAATCGATAACATGAGCAAAGCAATTTAAAAAATTAACCATTAATTCAACAATTCATTTCATAAAATCTAATGAAAACAATGCCAAGTTCATCTAGGGTTCAACCCCATTAAAAACAAAAGTAAACCATAGCTACTAAACATCATAAAAGTCATAAATTTCAACAAAGAATTCATAATAAATTAATAAGAGTTTAGAATGCTTAGGAGTTTTGATTGAAGAAAACCACGATTCGGAATGTTTCCCAAACTTCTCTCTCGATTCACCCAAAGAATCTTGAATATGCTTCAAAGAAAACCTTTAATCTAACTATCGAAAATTAAAATTAACAACAAATTAATGATCTAAGGAGATTAAAGGAGATTTATGGGAAAGATTTTATTTCAAAAATTGCCTCTTGCTGCCCCTTAAGAACCCTAACCGAAGATTAGAAAATAATACATTGAAAATCTATTAAATTAAGAAGCTGAAAATTGCAATTTTGCCTTTCCTGGACGACTGGCCGAACCTTGTGAAATTAGCCTTCTTGGCTGCTGCTTCAACCGAGTCCGGCCAATTGATGTTAAATTGTCATCTCTTCTCCTTTTTCACTCGTTCTTGCTCCACATGCTCCCATTTTACTTCATTCTTTATTCTAACTCATCGGGTACATACCTATAAACAAAGTAGACGAAACGTAGGTAAAAGTTCCATTTTACAAGTAAAATCCTTCAAAAATCGAAGATTAAATAGTGTAAAAACGTATATAAAAATGGATATATATACATACATACATATATACATACATACATACATTGGCAGAGTTACATAGCACAAATTTTCATTTTGATTTTATAGGATAAATGTAATTAGTCTATCTTATGTCAAAATTGTTATGTTTTACTATTTTGGCCCACCCTCAATTTTTTTTTAAAATTTTTACAAGGTGTATATAATTGATCTATTTTATGTTAAAATTAGTATTTTTTTTCATTTTGGCCCTCCAAATTAATAAAAACAAGTTATTAAATACCAAACAAATAACAATTTAATATTATTTTTCGAAATTAAATTTTATCTTTAAATTTCGGCCCTTCCAAATGTTGGAGTCCGGCTTCGCCCCTGCATACATATATATATACATGCATACATACATGTATACATACATATATATACATCTATATATATACATATATATAACACAAACACACACATACATACATACATACATACACACACATATAAGTAAGGATAACTAATTTTGCATTTAGTTTGGTATCCGCTATCGGAAGGCAACTCCATCTACTTCTACACAATTTATTTGTTCCACATACCTTCCATTCTATAAAGAAAAATATTTATGGTCCTATTTATAACAACTAATAAGGTGGTCCAGAAGTCTAGCTTCTTAGCATTCCCGAGCTTTTTCTCTCAGCCCGAACGACAACCTTGACAATATGGGAGGGAGCAAGACACAGCCTCAGCGTAGGGCGGCTTAGATGGCCAAAGCAAAAGGGTTTGGTTGCAATTTGCCATTCAAGGAGTCCACTCTTCACTTGATAGGATTTTAAGAATTTAAAGTTTTTTTTTCCTTTTCTATTTATTGTGTTCTTTTCGTTTTTGTAGATGTTTTTTGGGGATGGTGTCTTGCCCTTGTGGTGGTGCTATGCTCTTTAGATGTTTTTTCGCCTTAGCATCATGTGTTAGAGAAGTGACTCAGTCTGCTTCTACACAACGTTTATTGGTTCCAAACTTTCCACTCCATGAAGAAAAATATTTATAGTCCTATTCACAACAATTAAGGTGGTCCAACAGTCCAGTTTCTCCTACACAAAAAATTTTTAAAGAAAAATGTCACGTCTCAAATCCTGAGACGTAAAACGTGATCGTGCAAAGGGACAAGGGTACAAGATCTTTTACATATCATAACTTAAAAGTAAAATTTTGATTAAAACTATAAAAAATTGATAAAACATCACTAATAGAAAGCATAACTTATTACATCAATTTTTTTTCACAACGGAAACTATTAAACATTGAAAGGGAAAAACTATAAAGTTTAAACATATTTAACACTTGATCATCAAAAGGGAACTCCTCCACTCTTTCCGACGTTTTCCTTGAAAATCTTACTATTTGTACACAGAGGTGAAAAGGGGGTGAGCTTCCAAGTCAGTAAGTAATGTTAATCCCTGCCCCATAAGTCAAAGGAAAATCACCTTTTGAAAAGTATGGTTGAAAGTTTTAAAAACATACATATCTACTTATGGAAGAATCATTCAAAAACATCTTTAATTAAAATAATCATGATTTGGGACTTTTTTAGGAGTCCACTTTTGGTGTCATTATGAACCTTTTAGATAAAGTTTATCCCCAACTTAATGACTTCAAAACTTAAAGATCAAAATATAGTTTCTAAAACTTTCAGGACCAAAATACAATGTTTGTAATTGTACATTCAACCAGAAATATCCTAATATTCTTCAATAAAATGGTTTTAGAAGTCTAGAAAACTTTGAGGGTCAATCTGCAATTTTTATCGATAGATTTTATCCTCAATCGAAACTGGAACTTTCAAAAATTATAACTAAATTTCCAGAACATTTAATACCTTCTTTTTTCCTTTCAAATCGAGCAAATTTTTATCATTCAACCATACATTTTCAATTAAAAACATATACAAAAAACAAACAGTAATCATCATATAATTATAAAAAACATTTAAATAAATATTTATATGGCTCAAACATGATATGAGTGACATAAAAAATTAGTTCCAAAAAACTCATAATTTCATTTGAACATTTTTAATATATCAGTTGAAGATGTATTACACATAATCCTAAAAAAAGGGGTTTTACCGACCGCCAATTCGATCGATAAAATTTTGTTACCGGCCGATTATCAATCGATATCGGTCAACAATAGAATATTAGTCGGTGAAAGTTGCAAACTAAAATAAAAAAATTACTAATAGATAAAAAAAAATTAACAACTAAAATATTCAGTTGGTAATTTAATTTTTCAAACTTAAAAAAATATACTACTCAGAGAAAACCTCGCCGCGTCACTAAATTTCCAATTTTTTTTGTTATAACATTTTAAATACCTTCATTTTCCCTTTAAAATTAAACTGAAATTCTTATTAGGCAACCATAAATTTTAATTAAAAAATAAAAAAACAATAATCATTATATAATCATTATAAACATTTAAATAACACTCTACGGCTCAATCATAGTATGAGTAACATAAAACTTTGATTTCAAAGAATACATTACTTCGTACGAATATTTTAAATACTTCGTCTCAACAATTAACATCGATTGGAGATGTAACACACATAATTAATCATATGTTTTAGTGGCTATTGAACCATGAAAGGGTCTTAAAATTATTCATATTTCATAAAAATTCAATAGCATTCAACTTTATCAAAACATTTATTTTCACAAAATAGAACATTAGAGAACATAAAGCATGTCTCAAAGGTTAAGAATCAGTCTTCATTTACCTTAATAGGCCGAAAGATTGACTATGACTGAAATCTTTAGCTAGTTGTTAATTCCACTCTTCTTCAACGACTTCTCTAAAATCTAACAATCGCAAATTTCACAAAGAGTCTTCGGGCATAGCCCTTTAATGTCTATGGTTAGATGACAGCTACTATTATTAACCCTTTAATAGTCTTCAAATATAGGCCTTTAATAGGTATGGTTAGGCAGGGACGGATCTAGTCAAGGGCTCGGGTGGGCTCGAGCCCCCGGGAATTTTTTTTTTTAAAAAAATTTTATATTTTTTACATTTAAGCTCAATTTTTTTTTTCAATTTAGCCCCCACAAAATGTAGGGACTGATTTATAAAAAAAAATTAAAAAAAAAAAAAAACCCTCGACTGCACCAGCAGAAACAATAGAAAAAATTTCAATTTTCTTCTTCTCTCTCCCCGATATTATATGTAAATTTAGAATTTGTAATGTTTATCCCGTGAGTGATGGGTGATCACTCCTCATTGGTAATGGACGATTTCCTATTCTTTTGCTATATTATATGTAAATTTGGAATTGTTTGAGTGTGTTTTGTACATGGAATGCATCATTTTATAGGCGAAATTCTGGCAAAATTTTTTTTTCCTCCAGCCCCCCAATCATATTGTTCTAGTTCCGTCCCTGTGGTTAGGTAACACTTAAATCCTCAATTTTTTCTTAATATCTTTCATAGTAAAATAAACTTGAGACCTAAATCACAATCTTATTAATAATAGAAACCCCAAACAAAATTTAATTAACTTATGGGCTCGGGCTTGGGGTATTGGATTTAGTTATATACATATATTTATATATATATATATATATATATGTGGATTTTTTGTTGGGTTGGACCCAGTTAAAATTATTGGGTACTAAAGTTGTCCAAATTTTTTTTTATCCGACTCTGACCATAACGCACAATGGTTGTGTGTTATATGTAATGATAACGCCCACCCATTGTGCATTATCAGTTAATCACGAATTCAGACTTATGTGGCTGATAAAGCACAATGGCTGTGCGTTATGATTAAGCAATAACGCATACTCATTGTGCGTTATTTTTTAATTTTTTTAATATTTTTTAAAATTTTTATTTATTTTATTTTTTTAATTAGCATTTTTTTTTTTTAACCAAAATTTCTTTTGGAAAAACTCGTAATTTTATAAATTTTTTTTAGTATTTTGTTTAATGAATTATTTTTTTTTAATGAAAATTTTTTTTGGAAAAACTTACAATTGTATAATTTTTTTAAAAAGACTGTATTTATTATATTTAACTTATTTTGTAATATTTATATCATTTTCTTGGAAAATATATTTACATTTTAACCATTTCATCGCAAGTTATTTGAAAAAGTAATACTAAAGAAACTGTAAAAATTTAGAGCAATGATGTAGTAATTAGAAGAAATTGAAAGAAAAATTTCACTAATATAAACATGTTTTATTACAACTATTTCAAGAAAATGTCAAACTTATACATTGCTCGGTCCGGGGTTATCACACTTTTTCCTACTATGTCCCGGTATGCGACATCTACCACATCTTGGGGGAGAATCCGGATTTCTATAATCCATATTCCCTTGAAATAGCTTGCCCTGTTTCCTACCCAGTTCCTTTTTCATATTTGGAGGATAGAATGTCAAATTAAAAGGGACATCCCTCCAAAAGTTCTCACTCAAGACCGAATGAAAATTCTCTTGGTAAGTTCTTCTATACATTTGTCGCGAATATATCTCCGGCACATAAGTATCTGTTCTTGATCCATTTTCTCTACACACTGCAAGAACATGAGAACAAGGCAATGTATATGTTTGCCATTTTCCGCAACTACAAAATTTATTATTTAGCCGCAATGTATAGACGTTGTTGCCAGTACCAGAAATCCGGATTGGAGATCTGACCATGTATATTCCCTCTAGCGAATTGTAAGTTGTAACTTTGTGTTCTCTTTATTTCAGTTCAATCTGCAGGAACTTGTAAAAAATTCGAGTTGGAAATGGGTGCACACAATTTTCAGCCTCTTCACGGTGTTGGTGAAAGTACTTAACTAGTTTGTTGAATATTAGTTTAACCAGGGCTTTTAAAGTTAGAACCTTAACTTTCTTCAACACACTGTTAAGTGCTTCGGAAATGTTGGTTGTCATGATACCGTGTCTGTGACCGTCATCATGCAACAGTGTCCATTTCTCTACGTCCAACTTCATCAAGTAAATGTAAGCATCTACATTTCTTTCTTGAATCTCTTTCATTACACGGTCAAATTTTCATTGTTTTGTTTCTGTTCCGGCTTGCCACATCGAGCTTTTTAGGTTTGTATTTTTAAAAGTCTTGTTGAAATTTACTCGAATGTGGCGTAAGCAAAAGAAAACTGCAAATAGTGGTTGCCACAAAGGTTGACTTTGAATAGTAGAGAAAATATCTTTGTGGCGATCAGAAATGAGGCATACGTCGCGATCTTTGACTACGTATTCTCGCAAGTTTTTAAGGAACCAATTCCAACTCTCGGAGGATTCCTTATCAACAATTGCGAAAGTAAGTGGGAACAAGTGATTATTTGCATCCCATGTACTTGCAATTAACAGCACGCCCTTGTATGGTCCCCTTAAGTGTATTCCATCTACAGAAATCACAGGGCGGCAATATGGAAATCAGTCTACACATGGCGAGAAACACCACAAACAAATTTGAAAACATAATTAGGGGGACTGCTTGTTCTGTGATGCAAAAATTCGTATACAGTCCCCGGGTTTATATCCTGTACAGATTGTAAGTATTTAGGTAGAATACTGAAGGTTGTATTCCAACTACCAAAAACCCTCTAGATGGCAAATTTTCGAGCATACCATGCCCGCTTGTAAGTACAGCCTGTTTGAAACATTACCTGCATTTCTTGAACGATGTTCGAAACAGGTATCTCAGGATCATTGGCAACTAGGTGTGATATAGACATTGAGATAAATTTTAAAGACGAGTTTCTGTATTTGTTTTGTTCAATCTGTACAAGGCATGTGTGTTCCTTGACGAATCTGGTTATTTCCCACCGATTGTGCGTGGCTTTCTTTTTAATATGGATGTACCATGAACAGTAATTATCATTACTGTGATGGTACCAGATTCTATAAAGTCATCTATAGGAGAACCCGAACCCATATCTAGGAATGCTCCAGAATGTGTGTAGTCATATCTAGCGTTGTTGGACCGTTGGCTGCTCTCCCATTGCTGCATTATGTTTTCAGTGACCGGATTGACAGGATTTTCAGGATTCAGGGGAGGATGGAACTCTCCTTCTTCCGGGTCATTGTCATCATCCGATTCAGATTGACTGGAAACGACATCATCTCCGTCTTACCCGTCAACCTCATCGTTATCATTGTTTACGGTACTGTACAACATAGACGGTTCAACAGAAACCATCTGTGTTACGACCGTAATATGTTCGGACAAAGTTGTTGTGTTCATGTCGTGTGTACTTGGAATATTTTGTTGTTCGATAGGCTCGAATTCAACAATAATATGAATTCCTTCCTTCGATAGGTCGGCCGGAATAGTCCATAAATATGCAAGAGGGTCGGCCTGAATCTCCGTCATCAGCTGAGGCCGCAATGTAGGTATACGCGACCACGCCCAAATCTGAACTAATACTAAGGCCCCTCCCAATTTGTCATGCACCTCCCAAAGCTGCCGTGCACAGCTGCCTATACAAAAACTCAATAACGCAGCTACCTAGCTATATGTCCTAATAGCATCAAAATCCTCTAATAAACTAAGGTAGCGCACGTGAATCAAATTCCGGGAGAAGTCGGGAAGTATGTATCCGCCAATGAGTAACAAAATAAATCCACGAGCGCGCAAGATTAGATCATCATCGGTCTCTGAACCAGTGAACGCTCTCAGTCATGATCCATGCTTCCAATGGTTCCTTCTTGACCTTGTATCCGGAAAAGTAGCTGAGAGACAACCGCACACCAAGTAGTCTCTCGATAAGATCTATCCAGTACTGTTTCGGATGTACACTCCAGCTAGGGCCGGTAACGGCCATACTGTCTATCCCTAAACCCCACAGTGCCTATACATCCTGCAGTGTTATTGACACTTCCCCACAAGTCAGGTGAAATGTGTCTCCGGTCTCCACCGCTCTACCAATGATATAATGAGAGCTTGGTCCAACCCAATGTAACCACACCTAAAGACTCTCCCCAACCCGGTTCTGTCAATAATCTCAACCAATCTATGGGGAGCCGTACTATAGCACTGGAATAGGTTGCGCCCAAAACGCCTACACTAAAGGTCAGTATAACAAGTCTCGCGATCCCTACTCCAGATCAAACCGGAACTGTGTTCGTGCTGTCTGGATAAGACGTCAAGGACAATGGGTCCCGGATGCACGTGTGCTGGCACTTCTTCCATCTACACTAATTATATTTTCAGATAGTGTCAATATCTATATGTTAAAATTAAAAAGTTTAAACATATTCTAATTCCAAACTCTTTAAGGTGTGTTCTTTATGGTACACTGCCTTTTAGGGTGTTAGGTTTGAATGATTTTTAGCGTATCAAATTTAGTGCAGTTTAGGGTTTTCAGAGTTTTTAATGTTTTATAGTTTATAGTTAATCAGCAAGAATATTAAGATTTAACTGTTATTACGTTTAACGGTTATAACATTTATAGTTTTACATTTTAATATTTTCAAATATCCGAGATAGTGTTAACAAGGATGCAAAATTTAGGGATGTTTAAATAAATAATATTTTCAAGTTTTTAAGGTTTACTGTTGTGTACTATGCATGATTATATCGAATAAATGTTTAAAATATTCAGATTTTCGTTTCTTTAAAATATTGAAGTTTTTATAATGTACCCTGTAGAATTTTAATATTATGATTTTGGTTGTTTAAGGTTTACTGTTAAAAAGTTTATAGTTTTACGGTTTATTGTTTGGTGTAAATTTTTGGATTTTGATAATAGATTTTTACGTTTTCTTGTATTTAAAGTTTAGAATTTTTAAGTCTTTTAAGGTTACTTATAGTATATTTTCTATTGTTGAAAAAAATAAAAATTAAAAATACCGAATTACAGATTCTCATATTTTCTAACATGCAAATTAATTATCTAAATAATTAAAAAAAATTCTAATAATCATAAAGTAAGAAATTAAACCTAATTATCCAAATAAATTCATGAAAATATTTATTACCCTAATATCATTTTTTAAATGGAAAAAAAATTATATACATAACATTATCAAATTCGTACACATTTATTAATAACTACAATTTTAAACATAAATCCAAACCCCACTTTCCAAAAAAAAAAAATTAATGTAAAATTTTGGATTTTAATAATTGATTTTTAAGTTTTGTATTATTTAAATTTTACAACTTTTACCTTATAACAACAAATTTTTAATATTTTCTACTGTATACAAAAAAAAAAAAAAGGTTAAAAAATATCGAATCACAAGTTCCCATTTTTTCTACTCAATAATTTCTACGAAATATGCAAAATAATTATCTAACTAATTTCTAATAATCATAAAGTAAGGTAATAAATTAAACATAATTATCCAAATAAATTCATGAAAATAATACATCACCCTAATATCACTTTTTAAATTCAAAAACAATTATATACATAAAATTATCACATTTGTACAAATTCATTAATAACAAACATTTTAAACATAAATCCAAAATCCAATTCCACAAAAAATAAATTTATTCAAGTTAAATAAAATTCATAAAAAAACATTAACAAACAACAAATAACGAAATAATTACACTTAATAAATAATACACAAAAAAAATTTTAAATAACTAAAAACTTATCGAAAATTTAAAATGCAGCTTTAGTCTACCATTTTCCACTCCAAATCTTTAATAGCCTTCGTACTCCAAAGAAAGTCTCCAAGATTAAATAATTTTTAATTGTAAATTTCAAAATAAAATACCCATTTATTAGAAGAAAAGAAGTCAAAGCATAATAATAAGAAGTAAAAAAAAATTTAAAAGTAGAGTAAAATAATTTACCTAGCAGTAGGAGGAGGCGGCAGCAAAAAAATTTCTGAAGGAGAGGGATGAAAAAAGGAAGAAGAATGAGATGGAAAGGCTGAAAAATGAAGAAAGAATGAAGGAGGAAAGAGAGAGAGGTTGCTGAAAAAAACAGCAAGAAGAAATAAGGGGGAAGGAGGGGGAAGAATAAATAAGTTGGAAAAAATAAAAGGGGAGGAAGGGGCGGCGGCTCCAGTAGGGTTTTCTTATAACATGATAACGCACAGTCATTGTGCGTTATCTACAGTTCAGCGCCATATGGGATCCACGTCAGATTTTCAGGCAATTAGCGCGGTGATTAGGGATAACGCACAACGATTGTGCGTTATCATCTGGGATAACGCACAATCGCTATACGTTATGGCCAGACTCGGAGGAAAAAAAAATTGGGCCACTTCAGTACCCAATTATTTATAATGGGCCCAACCCAAAAAAAAAAACATATATATGTGTGGTTGTGTACACATTTATGTTAAAGGTACATATTGCATCAAAAATTATCTTTTTTTCTGGGAAATATAAAAAATTATCTTACATAGTTTATAAGCAAATTGAATGGCCATGTCATAATACTTTTCAAGTGTCCAAATATACAGGGGTTGAAGAAGTATATTGAAAATAATCCCATATTGCTCAAGATATATTCAGTCCTGGTGTGAGGAGAGTGTAAAAAATTATCTCACATAATTAGTTTGTACGTAAATAGTCACTTTACGTCCTAGTATGAGATGTGAAGAGATGTGTTAAAAATTATCACACATATCACTAGTGGCTAGTTTAATTTGTGAGCAAATTTTACAAAATTTATTTCAAAATATCCCTTTAAAGTTAAGTGTTTTATCACTCATGATATATAAGTTAAATTTAAATACATATTAAATTTAAAGTTAGCAATAAAGTAACCAATGAAGTTAGAGCACTACCATATAAGACATTAGAAAATATCCATTTTACTCTAATAATTAAGTATGATTTAATGAAAGATAATGTTATTGTCTATTGTACTTAATCGATTACTCTATTGCTCTTAAATATCTTTTTTATAAACATATTATTTCTTCAAAAAAGTAATTTCGTAATAGTTATTTACAAAAATCGTAAAAATTTAAAGGTCACTAATTATAACAAAGAAAATAATATTAGTAATGAAACATTTTTTTATAATTGTGTCGATAGTACTTATAAAAAAAGTGATAATTGACAGTAATTATAGTGAACATAAGTGGTGGTGGTGGTGGTGGCTTTCAAAGGAAAATGTTAACTATGTTATGATGTGATGACAATTTTCAAATTTTGACTATTGCTATGAGATGGTTATGGTGTTGATTTTTAATTTTTTCCTTTTATTTTTGAAAAACTAGTCTTGTTGTCAAAAGTTTAAAACATCACCAATTTAAAGATAATAGAGTAATTAAATTAACTTATAGACAACAACACCCTTTTTTAATCAGGTCCTACGGAAGTTTTTGTGCTTTGACTTCATGGAGATATTGTCATTAACTTTGAACTAATGTGAATTTCTTTAAATTAGGGACAAAATAGTATTAACTTCTAACTTTAAAAATGTATTTTGAAATTAATAAAAACATCTTTGAAATTAATAAAAAAATCCCAAAATTAGTATTTTTTTATAAGATTTAGATAAATTTTCAACTAAAGATACCTTGAAAAGTAAAATTTAACACAAACTCAATTCCATTTTTCCCACAATAGCTCTGAAACCCACCCATCCACCCCACCTACACATTCCATTTTTCCACCCACACACCCATCCACCCCACCTACACTCACAAAAAAAAAAAAAAAAAAAATTTATTTGCCGTTTTCACATATTTTTTCCGTTTTAAAATATTCATCATTTTAATTATATTAGTGGAGTATCAAATAAAAAAATTTCACATATAATCTTGTATATTATTATTGTGACAATATAATCTAATACTCCCTCAATTTTTTATTAGTTGCACATTTCAAACATCACACTGTTTAAAAAAATACGAACTTTTAGATTTTTTTTTTTTTGTGAGACTAGAATACCTTTCAAACTCTTCTTTCTCTTCATTATTATTTCTACAAGTTTAGGATGAAAGAGTAAAAGAGTTTAAAATTTATTTTTAATGGGAGGGTATATTAGTAAAAAATTCATTAAATGTTAAATTATTTTCACAATGTGAAATTAAAAAAGAAATACCGAAATTGATAGATATGACAAATAAAACATAAAGGGAGTAAATATTTAGACATAACTCAAATAAACTCATAGTGACAAATAAAGACGATTTAGTCTACTCAATTTATAAATAAGACAAATCTAATATTTTTTTAATTGTTATATCATGTTAAAATGGGAGAAGTACCCCCAACTTTTATTTATTTATTTTGCTGGTCCAAAACTTTTATTTTCTCATCTACTAAAGACCTCTCCCGTCTGCATTATTATCATTAATATGATCGTGATCATATGAGGTATTATAATGATCATATATATATATATATCCCAAGTACCCTCATCATTATTGATTCTTCTTCTTCTCTTCGAGATCTCTCCATATAATTTTGAAACGTGTGATAATGCAAATGAAACGTCCAATATTTCGATTTTCAAACTTTGTTTTCTTTTTGGGTGTTTGGCCGAAGAACTTCTTTGAATTTAAGACAGCAAACTACCCACTTAATTTATTTATTTATTTATTTTGCTGGTCCAAAACTTTTATTTTCTCACCTACTAAAGACCTCTCCCGTCTGCATTATTATCATTAATATGATCGTGATCATATGAGGTATTATAATGATCATATATATATATATATATATATCCCAAGTACCCTCATCATTATTGATTCTTCTTCTTCTCTTCGAGATCTCTCCATATAATTTTGAAACGTGTGATAATGCAAATGAAACGTCCAATATTTCGATTTTCAAACTTTGTTTTCTTTTTGGGTGTTTGGCCGAAGAACTTCTTTGAATTTAAGACAGCAAACTACCCACTTAAAAATGAAACCATTTATTGTCGCCACACTTGTTCCAAAAAAAGAAAAGAAAAACTATTGTCGCCACATGCGCTGTCATTGCTCAGCCTCTCATATGGATCTAAGTACCTCTTTATTGATTCCCACTGCAACGTGTATCACATGATCTCAACGCTGGAGGCAGGGGGCACAAGGATAGGGTGTATTTAGATTAAATTTAAATTTGAAAAAAATGAATATTTTTATTTGAGATTGAATTTAAATTATGTATGAGAAAAAATGTTGAATCTAAATTTTAAAGATAAAAAGAATTTAAATTTTAAATTAAACTTGAATACATCCTAAATCTTAAGCATCTGAACATTATGGTTCAATGGTATAAAATAGAGTCATGTTGAGACATCTCAACGTAGATAAAGTTGGAATTAGAATTAAATTTTAATAAAATATTACCATTTAATAAAAGTTATAAGAACTTGTACTCTTCATGTAAGTAACAATCACATAATTCTAAGATAGACAGGAGTAAAATTAGAATTAAACTTCAAGGGCAAAAACATCATCATTCAGTTATAAAAATTCGCCTTTTTTTACACCATGCAGTAGAGTGGAAGGAAGACCGCACCACCCTCTTCTGACCTTCTGTTAATAAATTCTAATGACCATACCACCAAAAAAAGATTTACGTAATTATGTAATATTAATGATCACTTTAAATATATATATATATATTATATATTATCTCTGCACAGGCCCTTATCTCCATGAAGCTCCATCGATAACTGCAATTGGATTCCATTGTGTAGAGATATATATATATATATATATTTGAAATGTCATTAATAATAATACATATGATACATTAATCTTTTTTTGAGGCCATGACCTCCCTTATCTCCATTAAGTTTCACGAATGGCTGCAACTGGATTTCATTGTGTAGAGATAACATATGTTGAGGGTGAAATATTTGGCAGCATTGTGGGAATGGCAGGACCATAACCATGAGTTGATAGTGAACTGTAAACTAGGGTACAAAGTATTTTTTTTTTTTCCCCGTAGGAAGGTACAAAGTCTTAATTACCCCTTTGATTAGGGATATTTTGTATCAAGGGCTTAATAAAAATTAATTAAGCAAGTATGAAGGTCTTAATCTAGCTGGTTTAAACAATTTATTCACGTGATCCAGCAATATTCATTCTCTCTCAGTGAACACAAATTGATTGGAATCTTTCTTGATTTGATCTTTCTTGATTTGATGATTGTATTATTAATAACTAATATTAGGCATTAATTTATTGTCTCCCTTAATAATTAGAAGGAGAATCAGTGTGAGAAAGGCAAGCAAGATATCAGCAACAACATGTCAAAATCATCAGACTTACTCTTTGAAAAAAGGAAAGGACTGGAAACACCATTTACCTATTTTCGAATTATTAGTAACATATATGAACTTATTTTTTTCTTGTGATAAATGGTACATCTCAAACTATTTTTGTATAGCATGAACAATTCGGTTGTTTTAGGCCATTGTATCATTTGAATGTCTTGTATGTACCACATATTTGCACATCATGTGCCTTAAATTTTTTAATTATCAGATTCAATCATATTTGAGAATATTCTAAAAAGATTGAGCACAATAATAAAATCATTTGATTCAGATTGACATTTTTTAAAAATAAACTTGTTGGACTTAGGGTAAACTTGGATTGGGTCTAAGAAGCAGTTTTAAAAATATTCCATTCGAATAAAGGATTTAAAATAAGAAAATTAAACTTAAAATGAAACCCAACCAGCCCACAAGTCTTGTCCGAAAGTTAGAAAAGCAAAATATCACGTGAGTAACAAGAGTCTTGTCCCAAAAAATAAAAAAAGTTAACAATCATAATCGACTATGATTTTTGCATAATCGAATAATAATCTTATACTAGTCATTTAAAATAGTAAAATAGTCAATTACCAATTAAATTGAAACAATAACGGAATACAAAATCTACTAACTTAATAATTGATACTTTTTAATGGAACAAGCCAAAAAACAAAAATTTCTTTCTCCAAATAAATCCACCTTTTAAAATAAGCTCAAACAAAAACTCCGTATAAGCTCATTTTTAATTTTTAGCCAGCCACAACCAAAAAAGCCCCATCCAAGTTGTAGCTTAATTGACCTACGTGGATGAAATTGAACAAACTTTTCCTTCACTTCCTATAGTATTCTATATTGTTATATTCACTCTACCAAGAAAAACTAAGTCGATTGATGGACCAACCCATTTTGCCTTTACTTGTAGGCCGTCAGGTCTTAGATGTACACCTGGCTGATTGACGTGAGCCCATTAATCACTACAGGAGAGGAGACGACCATAGTTCGTTTCTATGGATCAAAATTGTCTCTAAACTAAATCCAAGACGTATTAGAAACCGAATACAACTGTTATTATAAATCTAATCTCTAAAATAGTTTGACGAATTCTTTTTTTTAGCCTAAATATTAGAAACGAAATATTTCATCACTATTTTTTATATTCATCTCTAATTTAATAGATAAATATTAAAGTCATATTTGCCTCTAATATGTCTTTAACATTATAAATGAATATATTTCATCTCTAATTCAAAGACAAAGTTGTATCTCTAATTCGTCTCTTTGTTAGAAATGATTACATTTCATTTCTATTTTAGAGATAACATTTCGATTCTAATCTGTCACCGAGTACAGATGATTTTTAAGACAAAATTAAATATTTATTCATCTCTATTTTAGAGATAAAGTACAAAGATGAATTACTCCTATCCATTTTAGGGACAAATGTTTCGTCTCTCGTCTGTTGCTAGTTTAGCATCCATCTAGAGACAAAATTTCCCTTTAATTCCATCTTTGATTTGGCTTTAAATTTTAGAGACAATTTGTCTCCAATCTATCTCTATTGTTATCTTTATTCTATTCCTTGTTTTAATATAAATTAAAGATCACCCATTCAATAGCAAAGTAAAAGCAACTTAAAATTCAAATGAAAAATATACCTAATCTGAAATATTTAATTCTCCAAATTAACAAAGCATAATATTTATCATATCTAAGAGGTATAATCAACAAGATAGTATTTTAATACATCACAAAATAAAAGAAAATGACATGAATCCTATTCCTCCTCACTCTGATCATTATCATCACCATCATGGTTATCATTAGGGCTGTAAATGGGTCCAAACCCTCAGGTTACCCTCAGACCTAAACCTATACCCTTATAGTGAAACTTAGACCTAAACCCGGACCATACCCTCCAAGTATAAAATTTCTAGACCCAGACCCGATCCTCCAAGGTCCCTGGTAGGGTCTGAGTATACCCGTACCCATATGATATTTTTTATTTCTTTCCCTGTTAAGGGTACCGTCAGACCTAGACCCATACTCTTCTAGTAAAACTTAGACCCAAACCCAGACCCATACCCCCCAAGTATAAAATTTCTGGACCCAGACCCGACCCTCCAAGGTCCAGGGTAGGGTCTGGGTATACCCGTATCCATATAATATTTTTTATTTTTTTCCCTGTTAAGGGTACTCTCAGACCTAGACCCATACTCTTATAGTAAAACTTAGACCCAAACCCGGACCCATACCCTCCAAGTATAAAATTTCTGGACTTAGACCCAACCCTCCAAGGTCTAGGGTAGGGTTTGGGTATGCCTGTACCCATATGATATTTTTTATTTTTTTTCCTATTAAACAAAAATATATAAAACAATGTATAATTCTAAAATAAAACTTTTAACATTATTAACATAATCTCCTCAACATTTCTTTCAACAAATACAATCATTTAACATATACATAAATGAATAGGGATATAGACCCCTTTAACTATATTAAATTAGTCTGTAATCTAAATTCCTGGACAACCTCTAAGTAAAGAGTATATATAATACGATGTCGGCTAATATATAAGTCAATAGTAGCATATGAGATAGAGAATGACAAAGGAAAATAAAGAAAAATATTGTCCTTTTTGTCATGATTCATGACAAAAATATTACTATCACAAATTGCTTTTACACGAGATGAAAGAATATATTTTTATATTAAAAGGACTGAAAAAGAGAAAAAGAGAAAAGGAGAAAAAAAGAGAAAATGTTGAAAGCAAGATTTGAACCTACGATGCATAAGAAGACCAAATTTCAAATTGTCTCCTAAACTACTAGGACAAACCTCCCTAAGCAATTATATGAAATAAAAAATAAGATAAAAATATTACTATTACAAATTGCTTTTACACAAGATGAAAGAATATATTTTTATATTAAAAAGACTGAAAAAGAGAAAGAGAAAAAGAGAAAAGGAGAAAATGTTGAAAACAAGATTTGAACCTACAATGCATAAGAAGACCAAATTTCAAATTGTCTCTTTAACCACCAGGACAAACCTCTCTAAACACATTTTACTTACCTCCATTTAATGTAATATATATAGATATATTATTATTTTATTAATATAAGTATACGGGTTTGAGTATTATCATACCCTGACGAGATCCATATAACAGAATAAATACTGGTATGGGTCCGCAGATATAAAATTTAAACCCTACCCGCTAAAAACGGGTATAAATCCTCCCCGTTTACAGCCCTAGTTATTATCACTCATCACTGTCGGAAGTGTAAAGCTCCCATACGGACACCTCCACCAACTTAATGCATAACCTCTTGCATAACTCACGTTAATATGTTTATTGAATTCTTTACGTTTCCTCAATTCCATTTTATTGTTCTTCATGAGCTCATCTCAACAATTTAAGCTTGTAACTTGTTATTCTCTTCTTTCATCGCATTGAACTCTTGCACATGTTGGTCTTTCATTTATTGAGCTTGTGCACGAAGTGTCTCTTGGAATGCCTCACATTGAACAATAATATAAAGATTTATTATTGATAAACAACATTGCAGAGATACAAAATTGCAGCACTGCAAAGATACAAAAGAAACTAGACCAATTGTTACATTCAAACAAATTTTTAAAAAAATTCAAGCAACAAGATCTCAAAATAGCGATCACTAATATGATCATCGAAGCATAAAAGAATGCATATATAAGTATAATATTCCATTACACACATGGAGTGATCTCCCATCACTCGTAGGGATCTATATATAAAATTAAAAAGACATATATAAAAAAGGTATAAATATTATACTATTATATAATAAATAGTATACTAGTACACTTATTTTCTTTCGGTTAAATCACTTTAGTCTCTTTTTCACATAGAGAACCTTTTTTAAAACATCTAAGACTTGTAAATTAAAGATTTATACAGATACTTGATCATTAGGAAATATTAACAAAACCCAAGAGACATACTTGATGGTATGCATAAAAGAAATGGTGTAAGATATGCTAATACCCACGAGAAGTTAAATACAATTTATATTCACATTCAAATTTATATTCACATTCAGTACTTTCTCTTTCTTACAAATCTTTCATGGATATGCAAAGAAATGTTGTTAAGATTTCCTCTACCTATCTCCCCATGTAGCTAATAAAATTATACTCTTCAAAAAGATTGAATGAGTTTCAGTAGCTAATCTTTCGGCCTACATTTTTTACTATTAACACATAAAATTAACTTAAACTAAGCAGTCATTTTCAAAGTGAGCAATGTTATCAGACAATTTTTAGTTGTAATTTTCACATTTTCTGGCATGTATTGCTCCTTTCATAATTCATGTGTGATAAAATATCCTATTATTCTATATCACATTTTATCTGCAGATTGTTTTAACCTGAAAATGCTAAATAAAGGTGTGCTCTTGCAACTAGTTCAAACACTTCAAGGATCAGTTAGTAGTTACAAATTCATTTATGAAAACAATGGTGAGAATTAAATCAGGGGATGTACAGGAAGAACACATCTTTAAAAGCATTTTACAGATTTAGAACATGCAACCACAATGCGAAAAGGTTTAACATAACTAAAACAACAATAATCCTAGCTTGATTTAATCGATAATATCCAGCACGACATAAAGGAAGCAATCCAACACATGTTATACAATTGATAAACTAAAAAGAAGCATCAATACTGATCAAGACAAAGTTTTGCACAAATCTCTTATGGAAAATGCATAATAATTACAATAAAAATTCCTCGATATTTGATATTGAACCTTTAGTTCTGGTAGCGTATGCTTTTCTTTGGTATGTATTTATCAACATTAGATTGATTGTTCTGTTGTCCTGACTAATCTGTTAACAAAAATAACCAGATTCTGTGATTCAAAATGAGACAAAAAATTCAATATCTTCATCAATGGTTCAATAGGATTCATTATATCACAACAATCTGAAAAAAAAAAAAACTTCATAAATAGAAAATTGGAGAAATTACTTCGCTATAAAAGAACAGGCCTATCAACAAAATTATAAATCAATAAAAGGTGTAACATCTCGACTAAGCACCTCAAAGTTAACAAAGTTGTAGTGAGTTCAAACAAAGTTTTGTGATTGTTTTAAAAAGAATAGAAAATTTTAGGATCATTTGGTAATTTTTAGATTCTCTTTCCCCAGCCGAGTCTCTCTCCTCTCTCCCCACTTTCTCTTTTTCTTTTCTTTCTTCTTTTTCTCTTCTCTTTCTCGGATTTCACTCTCTCTCAAGGTAAAATATTTTTTTATTTGTTTCTTTTTAAATTAAAAGTAGAGTTTTATTTTATTTTTTACTATTAGGTTTTTTTTTCTAAAATAAAGTTTAATAGTTATGGATTTATTTTGGGAACCCAAGATTTTTAAGGAATTGTTATGAAATTATTTTGGAGTTATTTTTAGAGTTCTTTGGGTTTAGAATAAGTTCCGGTGAACCCTAGGATCATCACATTTAGGATCTTTTGTAACATTTCCTTTTATAATTTATTTTCCCTACGATTTGTCTTTTATTTGGTAGGTTTTATTAATAAAATATATCAAATTAAGAATGTTACAGAGAGTGTTACAGGAAATGTTAAAGACCATCTAAACCGGGATCATCATGGGATCATGTTTATATTTTTATGGTGATATTTGATTAAATTTGGAATATTATTATTTGTAGTTGTGATACGTTTCGCGGCTCAATGTGAGTTCACCAATCTTTTTCTTCTATAAGAAATTTAAGTATTTCTCGAAAACATATTTTTATTTTCGGATCTTGACAAAATTTACAAAATATTCACCGGTGGTATATTATGGGTTATGTCATAAATGTTCTATATTTAAAATATTTATTATTAATCTTGCTAATAACTTATGAGAAGAGGTTAAGAATAATCTTAATTTCCCAACCAAAACAGACTCGAATGAGTCAACTTTCATCAATATGAAGGAGATCTCTGCACAAAGCAAACTTGTCAGTTATCACAACCTTAGTACCAAAATCAGCAGGATTATATTTAGTACTAATTTTAACAACATTAACTAGACCATTTGTAACCTTTTCTCTAATGAAATGATACTTAACATCTATGTGTTTAATTCTTTTATGATAGACAGGATTTTTACAAAAACGAAGACAACTTTGACTGTCAGTAAAGATGGTTGTTTTGGAATGCAAAAGATGCAATTCAGATAAAAGTCCTTGAATCCAAATAGCTTCCTCGATTGCCTTAGTAGCAGCAATATATTCAGCCTCCGTAGTCGAAAGAGCAACTACAGGCTGCAGCTGTGATTTCCATGAAATACAATTACCAGCAAGAGTAAAGAAATAAGACATAGTAGACTTTCTAAAATCTTTATCACCAGCAAAATAAAAATCCACATAATCAACCAAATTACACTTTTCAATCCAGTTATGATAATACAAGCCTCTATTAATTGTCCCATTAATGTACAACAACAACCATTTATGGGCAGACCAGTGATCCCTACCCGACTTAGACATAAAACGGCTCAAAGGCTTATGAAATAAGCAATGTCAGGATGAGTGGAAATCATATAATACATGACTAGTCCTATAGCCATTCTATAAGGGATGTTGGCCATATCTTTCTTCTCATTTTTTGTTTTGGGATAGATTTTCAAAGAAAGCTAAAAATGATTTGCAAGAGGGGTACAAAAGGATTACACAAATGCATAGTAAGCTTCGAAACAATTTTCTTCAAAAAGAATTTCTGAGATATAAACAAAGAGTGGTCAGCTTTATCTCTATCAATGTTTATGCCGAGAATTCTAGAGGCAAATCCTAAATCCTTCATATCAAACTTTGATTTCAACAAAGATTTTAGTTTCACAATCTTTTCTTTATGTTTGCTGGCAATCGGCATGTCATCAATATAAAGCAACAAATAAATGACATTATCAACATGATTACCACAAAAATAAAGGCTACTATTATAATTGCTCTTAACAAAACCAACTTTAAGCATAAATGAACTGAACATTTTATACCACTGTCTAGGTGATTGTTTGAGCCCATATAAGGACTTTTTCAAAAGACAAAGCATATTCTCCTTTCCTTTCACCTCAAAACCAGGAGGTTGACGCATGTAAATGGTTTCATCAAGTTCACCATGCAAAAAGGCAGTTTTTACATCTAACTGTTCAAGCTCAAGATCAAAGAAGGCAACAATTGCAAGCATAATCCTAATCGTTTTGTACTTAACGATGGGAGAAAAGATTTTATTAAAATCAGTACCTTCAACTTGAGAAAAACCTTTTGCAACCAATCTAGCCTTGAAACGTGGAGGTTCATTATCATATTCAGGTTCTTTGATTTCAAAAATCCATTTACAGTCAATCAACTTTGGTTAGGTAGTCTAGGAACAAGCACCTAAGTTTCATTCTTACGCAAGGAAGACATCTTTTCTTTTATAGCATGCATCCACAAAGAGTAATTAGGACTGTTTAAAACATCAAAAAAGTACATAGGTTTCTTTTCTTCCACAAAAGATATAGCAGCAAATGTATAAGACACAATATATGAATAACCATACCTAATAGGTTCCTTAGACACTCTCCTAGCCCTATCCCTAGTTAATTGGTAGTCATTAAGAGCTTGTGTATGTGCCTCGAGATGATCCTCATCATCATTAGAATTTTCTGATTCGAGCATATCAGTTTCAGGTATACTACCCGGGTTATCTGACTCTCGATTGGTCTCGGAGTCTAGTGTGTTCTCTGGTGAGGGTTCGTAGGTGTCCTCCACCTCAACAGGAATGTTCCCAACTGTGGGAATATTGGTATTACTAATGGGTTCAGCTTTAAGACAAGTCATGTCAAGCTCATTAAAGACCACGTCCCTACTCATGACTACCCTCACCCCCGGCTCATCTTTGAGCCAAACTTTGTAACCCTTAATCCTACTAGGATAACCTATTAACACTCCCTTCTTAGGCCTAGGGTCAAGCTTCCCTTCCTTTTGATTTGCAAAAGCAGCACACCCAAACACTTTTAGGTTGGACAGGTTTGGTGATTGACCAAACCACGACTCGATAGGAGTTTTGAAGTTAATGGCAGTGGATGGAGACCTATTTATCAGGTATGCAACTGTACTTACAGCTTCTCCCTAAAAAGACTTAGGAACACCGGATGACACCATGAGACACCTAACCTTGTCATTATGGTTCTATTCATCCTCTTAGCAACACTGTTTTGCTGAGGATTATGCCTAACGGTCTTATGATGCACAATACCATGCAAAACACACAAGTCATTGAATTTCTTATTACGAAATTCCAAACTGTTATCCGTTCTTATAACCTTTAGTCTATTTCCAGTTTGATTTTCAGCAAAATGTTTCATTCATTAAACTTTTCAAAAGTTTGGTCTTTAGTTTTCCAAAGAAAAACTCAAACATGCCAAGAAAAATCATCCACAACAGAAAGGAAATAAACATTGCCACCATAAGTGGGTATCTTTTCAGGACCCCATATATCACAAAATGCACTTAATCAACAACAGCGATAGACTTGTGTGTGCCAGTGGAGAAACTAAATTTGTGTGGTTTGCCAAGAACAAAATGATCACAAAAATCTAAAGAATCAATTTTATCACCATTCAAAAGATTTTGTTTGTGCAAATATTGCAAACTCTTTTAAGTGATGTGGCCTATCCTCCAATGCCACAACATGGATTTTTCAGAAACAGTTTTTGAAAATAATGCAGATGATTCACAAATAATTTTTCCAAGCAAAGCATACAAGCAATTTTCTTAAAACCTTTAAGTATGACTAGAGATCCTTTACAAACAAGTAAAACTCCATTTTTCAGATTTATAAGGGTAACCATTTGTATCAAAAACACCAAGGGAGATTGAGTTCTGCCTAAGATTAGGCACATATCTCATCTCAGTTAATTTTCTAGTCACAACATCATGCATGTTTATAAAAACATTTACAATTCCCTTGATATCACAAACTTCATTGTTTCCTATAAAAACTTTTCCATGATCAAGGGTTTCAAAATCAGAAAACCAATGTTTGTTGAAGTCATATGAAAAGTGCAACCAGAATCAAGAATCCATTCATTAGAAACATTAGAAGAAGAAGGAGTAGGGGACACACACAAAACCTCAGAATACATAGAATTACCATCTGGTTCAAAATCGTGGATTTAGTCAGTTTTATCACTTCCATTACCTCGTTTACGTTGTTTCTCATATTTGATCCGTTTAAAATACTTATTTTCATATGACCATCTTTGCCAGAATGAAAACACTTCACTTTGCTCTTATCACAAGATTTGGACCTTCCTTTACTTTTAGATCAGTGACTAAAAGATTCTCTCCTGTCAACCCTCTCTCGTACGTAAAGGTTCTCTCCGTTGATCTGTTTTCTTTTAGTAAATCCTAATCTTTTGATTTCAAAGCGTTTTTCACATCATACAGAGTCAAGTCATCTCTATCATATTTGATAACAGATTTCACATCATTAAAAGACTCAGGCAAAGAGTTCAACAAAATCACAGCAATGTTTTCTTCAGAAATCTTTTCACCAATATTTTGGAGTTTTAAAATGATTTTGTTCAAATCATCAATATTTTTAGAAAGAGATTTTGACATGCTCATTTTAAAACCAAAAAGTTGTTCCTTCAAATAAATTATGTTTGATAAAGACTTTCCCAAATAAAGTTTTTCAAGTTTTGTCTAGATTTCAAAAGTATTGTCTTTTTCATCTATTTCTCTCAAAATATTATCATTCAAATGCAAGGTGAGACAGCAATGTGCATCACTAAGTTTTTCAACAAGTATTTCGCCCTTCCAAGATTCTGGATACTTATCATGGCTACAAATAACGGGTGCAATTTTGTTTTGGACTAAAACAACTTTCATTTTTATACGCCGCATTACAAAATTAGATTTGCCATCAAACTTATCTATTTCAAGTTTTGGAGTGGACATGATGTACACACACAAATAAAAGTAACCAGGAGGCACAAAAATAAAAGATAAAAAGTTTGTCACGCAAAAACAGCACTGGTATTTTTTCCAAAAACAAGACAGCCAGAAAAACAGATAATATGCAGATAGGAAAAATATAGTCTCACAATAGAGAGCACCAGCTGAGCAACAGCCACCAAGCACATAACCACGCAAAGAAATAAATAAACAAAGGCTGAGCAACGGCCCCCCGAAACAGACAATAAACAGATCTCAATAGTCACGAAGAATACAAAAAAAATATTTTACAATCAACAAGAAAAACACTAAACACTGATACTTGGAGTCGCAGTAGGACTCAAGTCAGGCTTGGGTTTTGATTTTTCAAGAAAAACAAAAAATCACAAAAAATATTTTAGGTCTGTGACCAGAGATACCGACAGCAATAATAGCAGTAATAATCTAAACAGAAATTTTTAAAAATATATAAAAATGAGAAAGCAATGATAAAGACTTTCCTGAGTCACTTTCACAGTACTCAACAGTTCTCGCAAAAGTGAAATGAAACCCGAAATGTTTCGGATCTAAAAAGCTACGCCAACCGATGTCTTCGGAGTAACAACACTGCAAGTCGCCGCTTCTACGGGCTGAAAATCATAAGATTCACCAGAAAGTTCAAATTTTTTCTAGTCTGATACCACTGTTACAAAGATCTGGTGACCAAATAGCTACTTAATATTACATATTTCCTATTTACTATTACAAAACCAACAGAAATAGAAGAAAATGTAGATCTATCCTATTACATAAAATTGGACGACGAAGAATTCTTCACAAGAAAATTGTATGTGCAAGCCAGATGCCAAAAGGAAAACCAGACAACAAACTCAGAGAAAATCGGAGGACCAATTTTCTGGTAATATGAAGGACTCCAAAGAAACAGACGAGTAAACCGGATGATAGGATAGAAATCGATCATCTGATTTTTATGTCTAGCAAAGAGTCCCATAGAATTTTGAACGAGCCACTCACACAAAGAAGGATTTAAACTCTCACTCTCAGTTCTCTCCTTCTCAAATAAACTAAGCAGGCCGTCAGACCAACGTCAACAAGTTGAGATAAATAAGCCACAAAGTGGCACAAGAGAAGTCCCAGAGAACAATCGCAACAAGGAAGAGGCTGCAGAGAAAGAAGAGAGAAAAGGAGACTGCTCCAAAATTAGGGCAGCAAGTGAGAAAGAGAGTTCATAAAGAGGCTAGCAACTTACCTGGGAGGGGCCGAGCTGAATCGGCCCACCCGGCATCTTGGGCCAAGAAAATAAAACCCAATTCATTAGAAAAAAAAAAGTGTGAAAATTGGGCCAAAATGCCTACACTTCATTTGATTCAGTATCGCAGTTTTGTTTATACTTCATCGAGAGTTAAAAGCTAGATTTGTTTCTAGATTCATTGTTTCCTCAATTTTATTTACTATTATTTCATTGGAGTTAAGAAGTGAAAAAGAGCAGTAATGGCGGTCTGGTGTAGCTTTAATTAGAAAGATGATCTCGTTCCTGTGATTTCGGTGGAACAAAATCGACTCAGTGAGACGGAGAAATGGCTATCTTCAATAGAGTTAACAGTGGAGCTCCCCAAATAATCGAAGAAGGCTCAATTAGTGGAAAGAATTCTGATATTTCTTCATTACGCAGTAAGTGGGAGGTTTTTTCCTTGGCTTTTCTTCGTCTCTTTGAGTTTGACAGTTTCTAATTGGAGTTTGTAAGCCATTAAAAATAGCTTCTCGGCTGATTAATTCACTATGTTGATGCACTAGGTTAGTCTGGCTTCTAATTGTGATTCTAAGGTTGAATTTATTTTTGTGTGTGTGTCCTTTTTTTTTTTTTTGGGAATTGAGTTAGTTTTTCTTTTTTCTTTTAAACAAGGAAGGAAATAATTGTGAAAGTGTTTCTTAAGCTTTATTATTCTCGCGCCCAGATGGTAGTGTAGAAGAAAGGAAATGAATAAAGAACGAAGCTCTAATTTTTTTTATGCGGAGAGGAAAAGCTTCAACTTAGTTGTACAGGTAAACTTCTATCTTTAAATTTTTCTTCAAGAGCCATCTTTCCTTCTTTGTCTTGGTGATAAATTTTTCTATGCCCTTTTACACTATCTTTCCTCTCTGAACCCTTATATAAAAATTAGTAAAGCTTGCACCTTTGTCTATGATTTTGTTGGTTTTCTATACAAGAACTAAGATATGGAGAAGAAAATGGTGTAGCTAATATATCTTCTTTTCCAGTGTATTAGTTTTATATCCTTATAGAGCCGTGAGAATGGAACACACAGAATATTTTTAGAATCCTCAGTATGGCACTAACACAGGTTTGGTAATGATTGTCTTAGCTGGCATAAGTTTGATTTGGATAGCTGTCTTTCTGTTGAATGCATTTGCAATATTAGGTAAAATTATAAATATAGATTATAATGTGTCATGAGTCATTCCGTTTTTGGGTGTCATCAAAATCTGATACATGGGAGTTGAAAATGCTCATTCTTTTTAGTTCTGATTGAACTTAATTTATTTGAAGACTAAAAAGGAAACTAAGGCATTAATTGATGAAAAAGAGGAAGCGTAAGATGTTTGGTAAGATCTTGAAGATGACGGAGATCCTAAAAGACAGTAAATATGAGCTGAATCTCTTTTATTTTCAATATTTTATTGAACTGAATTTATACTCTGATTAAATTCATTTATTTGATGTCTATAGTATTATCTCTTCCCTATTTTTTGTTGTAGGTATTTTTCTGTTGATCAAGTTTGTGTTTTTGTTTGGAATTTGATTAACTAATTTTTATTGCTTTTGAATGAAGTGTGGCAAAAAATTTTCCTTTAAAATTGTTGTTTATCGTTTGGTCCTCGCATTACGAGCAAGTTATTTGTGTCAAATTGTTTGTTTATTATTTCTTTCTCTGCCAGATTGGCGAAAATGCCCTCATGCTTCTTCTTCTTTCTTTACTTGCCCAGATAGTAGTATGCAGGAAGAGAATGAAAGAAGGTGTAGGCCTTTTGGGCCTTCAAGTCTTCCCAATATTTTCATTTGTCAGCCCATCTTTCACCCTATGATGAAATGGACCTCAGCTGGAGAATAGGTGCCCATTTGACTAGGTTAAGAAATGCCAGGTCAGACCGAGTCTGGCCACCCGAGCTGCCAGTTGGTGTCTCTCCCATTTAATTCCCTCTCTCCCCTTGTTTCTTGTGCAGCCGTTTCTCTCTTGAAGTTTATTCTTCTCTGCCTCTTGACTGTTGGTTTTCCCGACTCTTCTTCTTTTCTTCTCCACGGCTTCTGCTGCTGCTCTCCTCCGTCCGTCGGCTTCCTTGGATCATCGCTTGATCTTTTACTTGGTGTGTTTGAGAGAGAGAGAGAGAGAGAGAGGGTGTGGCACCGGTGACCCTCATCATTGTTGAGGTTCGGATCTGAGGGTTCCTATCATCCCGTCACTCACTGGCGACGCCTCGACGTGGTCTGTACAACCCCACTGCTGCTCAACGTCTCTTCTCTACTCGTCACTGTTCCCACCGGTGGTAAGAGTGTTTCTTGTTTCTTTATTTTTTAATTATTACTATTAATTGTTTATTATTTTGCAGCCGTGAAGTTTTATTCCTTTCTGTTGATCCGAGAGAGGAACACTGTGCAATAGATTTCTGTTTTCTTCCGCTGTTTTTCTTTTTAGTTTTTTGGCTTGTAATAGTAATTAATTTCTACAACAAGTGGTATCAAAGCCAAGTTCGGCTCATCGGCGCCGGCAACCATCGACGATACTAGATCTGAGGGACAATGAAGTTTCTCTTTCAGTCTTTTCTCTCTATTTCAGCTATTTTACTGTTTATGTTTTTTTTCTTTTTGGGCTTGCTGCTGATTACTGCTACTGTTTCTGGTGTTTCTGGCTTTATCTGTTCTGTTTTTCGGCTTGCCGCCGTTTCGTCTGTTTTCTACCTGTTACTGTTCTGTTGTTGGTGTTCTTCCTTTTTCTGTTTTTTTTTTTAGTTTTTCAAAATTATAAAACCTAAGCTGGGCTTGAATCCGTGAGATTTCAACTATCTGTGTCTCGGCTCGTTTTTTTTGTTTTTCAAAAGTTTTATTATTATTATTCCCTTTGTTCTTTGTTTTTTTCTGTTTGTGGTAAGGCAGTTTTTGTTGCTGCCATGATTCTCATTATTTCAGTTATATTGATTGTTTCTTGGGTTTTGTGCTTCACGTTGTTGCGCCGTTTTTTATAAAAAAAAAAAGAAAAAAAATTGAATACAAATCAAGCAAACTAAAACAAACCAACGTCGCTTTTTTGAAATTGTATTTTTCTATTTTTCAAAAACTACCGGCAGTTTCATTCTTTTCTCTTAAAACTTTTTCAAATCTTTCACTTTTCTAGTCATTTAATTACACTTATTTGCCTTCGAAATATGTCAGTTCCAAAAATTGAAACTGATAAGTTTGATGGCAAATCTGACTTTGTAATGTGGAGTAGAAAAATGAAAGCAATTTTGGTACAAAATAAAATTGCACCCGCTATTTGTAGCCCTGAAGAGTATTCGGAATCTTGGAAGGGTGAAATTCTTTCAGAAAAATTAGGTGATGCTCACAGTTGCCTTACCTTGCATTTAACTGATAATGTTTTACGAGAAATTGATGAAAAATACAATGCTTTTGGACTAAACTGGAAAAACTATATTTGGGAAAATCACTTTTAAATAAAATTTATTTAAAGGAGCAGCTTTTCGGTTTTAAAATGAGCGGGTCAAAAACAATTTCAGAAAATATGGATGATTTAAATAAAATTGTTTTAGAACTTCAAAACTTTGGAGAAAATATCTCTGGTGAAAATACTGCAGTCATTTTATTAAATGCCTTACCTGAATCTTTTAACGATGTTAAATTTGTTATTAAATATGGCAGAGATAGTTTGTCTCTTTTCGATGTTAAAAATGCTTTGAAATCTAAGGATTTGGATTTACAAAAAGAAAATAAATCTCACGGCGAAAATCTTTTTGTGCGAGGAAGTGTTGACCGGAGGGAACCTCCTAGTCACCGTTTTAAAAGTAAAAGGCGATCCAAATCACAAGAGAAAAATAAAGTAAAATGTTTTTATTGTGGCAAAGAGGGCCATATGAAAAATAAGTGTTTTAAACGGATTAAAAATGAAAAACAACGTAAACATGGTAAAGGGAGTAATAAAACCCACGATTTTGATTCAGATGGCAATTCTATGTTTACGGAGGTTTTGTGTGTATCTCTTTCTCCTTCATGTTCTGAAGTTGTTGATCATTGGGTTCTCGATTCTAGTTGTTCTTTTCATATGACACCCAACAAACACTAGTTTTCTAATTTTAAACCATTAAGTCAAGGAAAGGTTTTTATAGGAAATAATCAAGTTCGTGATATTAAAGGTATTAGTAATGTTTTTATCAAAATGCATGATGGTGTGACTAGGAAACTCACTGAGGTGAGATACGTGCCTGACTTACATCGGAATCTTATCTCTCTTAGTTATTTGGACTCTTTGGATTTTTCTTTTAAATCTAAAAACGGTATTTTACATGTTTGTAAAGGAAACCTAATCATGCTGAAAGATTTTAAAAGAGAAACTTTATACATTCTTCTTGGTAAAACGGTTTGTAACTCCACTACATTGATTTCAAAAATTATTCCTGAAAAAACTATGTTGTGACATCGGAAGATCGGCCACATTAGTGAAAAGGGGCTCTATTATTTACAAAAACAAAATCTTTTGTGTGGTTACAAAATTGATTCCTTAGATTTTTGTGACCACTGTGTTTTGGGAAAATAACACAAAATCAGTTTTTCAACCAGCACTCACAAGTCTTCTGCATTACTTGATTATGTGCATTGAGATCTATGGGGACCTGAAAAGGTTCCAGCTTATGGTGGTAATGTTTATTTCTTGTCTATTGTTGATGATTTTTCAAGGCATGTTTGGGTTTTCCTTCTAGAAACTAAAGATCAAACTTTTGAAAAATTTTATGAATGGAAACGTTTTGCCGAAAATCATTCCAGAAATAAACTAAAAACTATCAGGACCGATAATGGTTTTGAATTTTGTAACTATAAGTTTTCTGATTTGTGTAAATCGTATGGCATTCTACACCATAGAACGGTTAGACATAACCCACAGCAAAATGGAGTTGTCGAAAGGATGAATGGTACCATTATGGATAAGGTTAGATGCCTTCTTGTTTCTTTTGGTGTCCCAAAATCTTTATGGGGAGAAGCTGTTAGTACAGCTGTATAACTCATCAATAGATCCTCATCTACATCTATAAACTTTAGGACTCCTATAGAACTCTAGTGTGGTAAACCTCATAACCTTTCCAACTTAAGAGTTTTTTGGTGTGTGGCCTTTGCACATTAGAAGGAGGGTAAACTAGATCCAAGGTCTAGAAAGAGAGTGTTCATATGATATCCTAGTGGGGTGAAGGGATATAGAGTGTGGTTAAAGGGTGAACCGATCCACTGATTCCTACTCCATCTAGTAGCACACCTGATCCTTCTAGTATTCCTGAGACCCCTGATCCTGTTTTAGAAGGTTCTGATGAAGAGACAGAACATCTTAAGGCTCAGGCTCAAGCTCTTGGAGATTACCAACTTGCGAGGGATAGAGTCCGTTGTATACCTAAGGAACATCCTCAGTATGGTTACTCCTACATTGTTTCATGTGCACTTGCTGTTGCATCTTATGTGAAAGAAAGAGAACCATTATATTTTTCTGAGGTTTTGAAAAGCTCCAATCATGTTTTATGGTTACGTACTATGGATGAGGAAATGACATCTTTAAATAAAAATAAAACTTCGATTCTTGTTCCAAAACCCTCAAAACAAAAGTTAGTTGATTGCAAATGGATTTTCAAAATAAAAGAACCTGAATCTTCAAAAGAATCTCCTAGGTTCAATGCCAGGTTGGTTGCAAAAGGTTTTTCACAAATTGAGGGCATTGATTTTAAAGAATTTTTTCTCCTGTCGTTAAATACAAAATGATTAGAATTATTCTTGCTCTTGTTGCGTTTTATGATCTAAATCTGAAACAACTTGATGTTAAAACCGCTTTCCCACATGGTGATCTCGAAGAGACTATATATATGCGACAACCACCAGGTTTTAAGGTTAAAGGTAAATAACACATGGCGTGTCTTTTGAAAAAGTCCTTATATGGACTTAAACAATCACCCAGGCACTGGTACAAGAGGTTTAACTTTTTTATGTTAAAAATTAGTTTTTCTAAAAGCAACTATGATAGTTGTCTTTATTTTTCTGGTACTAATATTGATTCTGTTATCTATTTATTGCTTTATGTGGATGATATGCTAATTGCTTGTAGACATAAAGCTAAAATTGATGATCTGAAATCCTTGTTGAAATTTGCATTTGATATGAAGGATTTGGGTATTGCATCCAAAATTTTTTGGATGAGTATTTCAAGAGATAGATCTGATCATTCCCCTTTTTCTATCTCAAAAGCCTTTCCTTCAGAAAATCGTATCCAAATTTTCTATGCACTTGTGTAAACCTGTTATAACTCCTCTAGAAAGCCACTTCAAACTTTCTGACAAAACTTGTCCTAAAATCGAAAGTGAGAAAAGATATATGGCTAATATTCCTTACAGAATGGCCATAGGCTCCGTTATGTACTCAATGATATCTACCCGTCCTGACATTACTTTTTATATAAGTCTTCTCGGCAGATTCATGTCTAATCCTAGAAGAGATCATTGGGCTGCTCTCAAGTGGCTATTGCGTTATCTTAACGGAACTTTAGATTGGGGTTTACATTATCACAATTGGTTTGATTTTGAATTAATTGAATTAGTTGATTCACATTTTGCAGGTGATAAGGATGGTAGGAAATCTACCTCATCCTACTTCTTTACCCTAACGGGTAATTGCATCTCGTGGAAATCCCTACTGTAGCCGGTAGTTGCCTTATCAACTACTGAGGCTGAGTATATCGCCACAACGGAAGCGATCAAAGAAGCCATTTGGCTTCAAGGGTTATTGAATGAATTACAAGTTTTACATTCAAAAGCTATTATTTATACTGACAGTCAAAGTTGTTTACATTTATGTAAAAATCCAGTTTATCATGAATGAACCAAATATATAGATATCAAATACCATTTTATTAGAGAAAAGGTTTCTAGTGGTTTAATTGACATAGACAAGATTAGTACTAACAATAATCATGCAGGTTTTGGTACTAAACTTGTAAACACTGACAAGTTTATGTTTTGCAAGGATTTCCTTCGCTTGGATGCAGTTTAATTCACGGTAAGTTCAAACAACGGTTGGAAAATATTGTTCGAGGTGGAGATTGTAGGCCTTTTGGGCCTTGAAGTCTTTCCAATATTTTCATTTTTCAGCCCATCTTTCACCCTATGATGAAATAGACCTTAGCTGGAGAATAGATACCCATTTGCCTGGGTCAAGAAATGCCAGGTCAGACTGGGCCTGGCCACTCGAGCTGCCCATTGGTGTCTCTCCCATTTAATTCCCTCTCTCTCCTCGTTTCTTGTGCAGTCATTTCTCTTTCTCTTGAAGTTTATTCTTCTCTACCTCTTGACTGTTGGTTTTCCCGACTCTTCTTCTTTTCTTCTCCGCGGCTTCTGCCGCTGTTCTCCTTCGTCCGTCAGCTTCCTGCGACCGTCGGCTTCCTTGGATCATCACTTGATCTTTCACTTGGTGTGTTTGAGAGAGAGCCGAAAGAAAGAGAGAGATTGAGAGAGACAGAGAGAGGGTGTGGCACCAGTGACCCTTATCATTGTTAAGGTTCGGATCTTAGGGTTTCGATCATCCCATCACTCACCGGCGATGCCTCGACACAGTCTGTACAACCCAGCTGTTGCTCGGCGTCTCATCTTTCTCAGCTCGTCAGTGTTCCTGCCGGCGGGCATTGTCTGTGGCGGCGGTAAGAGTGTTTCTTCTTGTTTCTTTATTTTTTTATTATTACTATTAATTGCTTCTTGTTTTGCAGGCCTGAAGTTTTATTCCTTTCTATTGATCCGAGAGAGGAACACTGTGTAATAGATTTCTGTTTTCTTCCATTATGTTTCTTTTTAGTTTTTTGTCTTGTAATAGTAAATAACTTCTGTAATAGTAATTAGTTTCTACCATAGAAGGTCTGGAGGGGAAGCTTTCACAAACATTGAAAGGATAAAAGTGGTACAAATATTGTGGTAAAAGTGTTAGGGAGCTGGGTTAGGATTTTCCGAAATCCAATGTTAAAGGAGATAGAAAGGATGAGAAAAGCTTACCATTTTCAGCTGAAGAGCATTTGCAAGATATGCTAAATCAGTAATGAATTCTCAAGGTGTTCTCCTAACTATAAAATCAACTTGTGCTTGTACTAAATATATCGATTTTTCTTTCTCATGAACAAATCTTGATCATGAGTTGATTGAATTTCTGTATTGATTGTATTAGTTGGTGTTATTGGAATAACAAAAATTGAATCATTTTGTATCTTAATCTTTGTTCTTTTTTTCTAATACTTCTTTTCATTAAAACAGAAAATATCATAAGCATTTTTATCAAACTAAATGAACTTATTGAATTACATCTTACTTCAGTCTTTAAGTTCCATTATAAAAACCATTATCATTCCTGCAACAGTACTTAGTCCATAAGATAATACAAACTTTCAGCTTCTTATGTCATATTTGATGGTGAATGCCTGGTGTCTTTTCATGCAAATATGCAGAATCACAACCTCTTCCTATTTCACATAATTTCCACACGTACATGATCTGTAAGATGAAAGATGAATTCTATGAGTATTTATCATTTACTTTGCTAGCATAGACATATTCCCTACTTTTTCAATAAACATAATCTTGGATCAATCTTTCTTTGGACCTAGCAACTGCCACTTTGAGATTATGCCTTAATCTTCATTTCCATAAACATCCATGGTAATCTAATTTATTAAAAAGTGTTAATGAAACTCTCTACTTTTCTTTCAGTTTTGATTCAAATATTATGAGTAACCATTCTTGACATTTACTTCTGGCTTCTGATCTTGTTGTATTAAGAGTTCCTAATGTTTAATAATTTGATGTGTCAAAGCTCATCAGAACAAAACTCCGGCATGTTGTCTCCTAATTAGCACTTTAAAAGGATCCATCAGATGGAAACCAAGTAGAACCAT
The DNA here is from genome assembly GCA_028651295.1 of Catharanthus roseus. NCBI lineage: Eukaryota > Viridiplantae > Streptophyta > Magnoliopsida > Gentianales > Apocynaceae > Catharanthus > Catharanthus roseus. The sequence goes on along the minus strand of JAPQWS010000102.1, from coordinate 11,133,729 downwards.
GTTATGAGTTATTTTGGTTTGGGAAACCTGAAATACTCTGTATGCTTAATATAGTAATATCTTTTCAAGTGAAAATTTTGATCAAAATATAGATGATTCATCTAGTAAGATATTCACTTGTTGATTCTTGTCCTAATATATTTTTTTGTGTTGTGTAGAATGTTTTTGAGATGGAAACTTTTTTTTTGGCCCTTTGTAGGACAGTTCCTTCCCTTGCTCCTTTCCCCAATATTATTTGATGTCCTCATTCATAAAATTGCAAAAGTATTATGAACCTTGTATGAAAATCCATAAATTTTAAAACCACAGAAAAACTAATCAGAAATTGCTGACAATGTGCAAGAAACTATAATTTTTATTAAGGTTTAAATATAAACATACTTTTAGTCTCTAAGGAAAAAAATCGATTTAAATGTAGTCTTTTTTACTGAAAAGGTAAAGATATCGTGTTGATGATCACTTTCTTTTCATCTATCTATTAAAATAAATCAAAGAAATCAAGAAACACAATTATCAAAAGATAAGAAGGCTACTAGCCAACTATTTGTGATACTATTTGCATCTCAACAGCAATACTTATCTAGAAATGCATCAATCTTGGAGCAGTTGGCACAAGTAAAATTGATCCCTATTGGTAATATATGTGGGTTACACATAACTTATGAAAGCTTATTTATTCTACTTTTTGCACTACTCTCCAAATCATGGTGAAAATGTAGAATTATTTTGTAATAAATCCATGGCATTACTTTCTTAGGCGAGTTTTATCTCCAGGGCCACTAATCTTTGCACAAAATTTTGCCATACTTGATATTGAGAATGATATAGAAGATAGAAACTTCAGTTGTTTAAGACAACATTATTGAATAATATGAATTGTTTCATAGGAATATTATCATTACGCCTCAAGATTTTGAAGTTTAACAATTCTATCAAGGATATTTTTACACATTAAAGCTATTTCACTCACATCTTTTGCAAAATCAATACTATTTCTTGTGAATTTGACCATTGTGATACCTTTTGGTGTGTAAATGAATTGCTTATTTCATTAGTTGGGATCCGATTTTCGATTCAAATTTTCTTGAAGCTTTATAAAGATGGTGACTTCAATGAGCTTGTGGTCTTGGTTCAGATCTCTCACTATACTTTGATTGAAGCTTTATTGGTTTTAGCTTCTTTTTTTCCCTTCATATCTGGGATTAGTTTCATTGTTGCTGCATCACAGCTCCCTCTATGACCTCCAAATCTTATGAAGTAGTCTACTCTTGCAAATTATTGAGTTGAAAAGTCGTAATCTTTTTTGCTTGGCATTGGGAAAACAAATGTCCTTCTTATCTATGAGAAATATTTCTTTGCCCATGCAACTTTGCAAAAATCGTGTTCGAAACAGTTCCAATTTTACCTGCAGCCCTCCAAAGAAGAATAGGGTTTTTGGTTGACAAGTCCTATTGTGAAATAATGATTAAAAATACAAAAATATTTCTTCTAAATTACTACCTTTATCAAAAAACTATATATTAAGGCTGTAATGTTCCTAACAAGGAAACTACCTGAATATTTGATCATCTTCCAGTCATCCACTTCATGAGTTAACATTTAGCTGGTATTGATATGCTCATGAGTTTCTTTAAAGAAATATCATTTTCTGGATAGATACTGATTATTTATTTGTTCAAAGTACAGGATCTGCACTTTTGCCAATGTATATAAGATGTTCTGGTAGCACCTTATATATACAGCGGGATTCAATAACAATTGCTTGGTTGATGTCAATGATTTTATTATGACCTCATATTGTTGTGAGGTTTTAACTTTGAAATTGAGCAAATTTGGCAGCAAAAGCCTGGGATGAAGTTGTTATTAAGCTCAAGTATGAATAGAATCGTGTGTAGAAAAGGGTTTAAAGATGTAAATTAAGGTGACTTTTCACATTTTCTTAAAGGTTAACAAGAAAGAAAGACGGGAGAGAGTACAAATAATCAGAAAGAGTAGGTGATCAATTCTGGATTGTCCATGCTGATTAATGCTAAAAAATCCAAATGGAATTGTACCCACTTCAACAAATACAGAGTTCTAACAGAAGTCATAATGGTTAGCTTCTTGCAAATCCAAATCAAGGCAAAATGATCAATTTTTCCATTCTGAAGGCAATGAAGATTTGAATATCTGAAGAAGTACCTCTTTTTTCGCTTGATCAAGCTTGTTAATATCATATCTTCGATGAATACCAAGTTTCAAAGCTTCTGCGCCTTCTTTAACGGCTTTTTCTCTCAGAGCAGTAAGGAAACCTGTTCCTGAAGAATCAATGTCATTTTTATCTGTTAACTTTTCACATTTGTCTTCATCATTCATTGATGAATGAACATCAGAAGAATCCACCATCTTCATTGGAGACTTTTGCTTATCTTGGTTTTCTTCAGTACTTATGCTGCCATTAGTGCTGCCATCTCCCCACCACCTATATGAAACGGATGACAAGCCATTTGTAGGAAATCCGTATTTAAACTCGTCCAAATCCGATGGTGTCCCTTTTGACAATGTTGATCCGTGGAACTTCAAAGGACTCCCTGTTTGGACATTTTTGTTTCCTTGCTGCTGCATGAAAATTTGTGATTTCGTCAATTCCTGTGTAGAGCTTGTTTTATTTTGGAGTGGGGAGCCCCTACTCAAGGAGAAACAAACAACCGGATTAAAAGTAAAGCCTAAAACGAATGAGAAGGAACTGAAATAGAAGAGAAACTGCTACCAGACTACTCTCACCTAAATGTTTCAGAGAAATTGGAGCGAACAAAGTTTCAGGCAGGCATTATTATTGCACTTCAACCAGCATTTTCCTTGGATAATTCATCTAGGAGAGGTGGGATCAGGGTAGTTTCATCTTGCATGGTATGGTTCAGAGAAAGAATCGAATCTTCCCGTATTCAATCAGTTAGTTCCCTACTACTACTGACTTTGATAGAAGAATTAGACAATTTTATCGAGCACTGTGAGACCTCAAAGAGGACAGTAAATTACAGATAATGGGAGAAACCAGGGAATGTATTAGGTTTTAGTTGAAAGACTTTCAAGTGCAGTATTTCAATGGAAACCTATCAATACGTATGTCTTTGAGAAAAATGTCTCAAGTACCTCCATGATTCGACACCACTGGGCCAGCATAAAAACCCCTTACAAACTATCAAACAGTGGTAATACTAAGACAAGAAGTAGAAACCCTACGCTCTTTCGCAAAACAGACCTATGAAACACGACACTTTTCAAGTGGCTGACAATTGGATCAAAGAACAACTTTCTCTCATGTGTAAGTCTTACACACTATTAATGAAACTGCTAGTTAAAGTCCTGAAAGGAGGAAAAAAGCATGAAGCACTGAGAAAGCTGGTCTAAACCACACAACAAACCTTTTCCATTTTAAACACAGTTCAAAATGAGCTTCAAGACATTGAGACATTTGGACAGTTCAATAAGAATTCGTGTCCCATAGTTCAAATTTAGACAAACCTTTAAATGATTCGCTCACGACACTCCAGAAAATAAAACCAAATCAGAGCCAAATTGAAAATCGACTGGTAGAGACCTGTTAAAACATTAGTCAACATCCCTCGCATAATTTTCCATTTCACTGAGTAAAGTCAGCACATTAAAGGGAATACCTGATAACTTTCTAGAACTCAAAAGCATGAGTTCATAATGTAGCTCTAGATATGTTAGAAGAGCATGCATCTAGTAGTCCAAATACTCATTACAACAAGACGATGTACAGATTATCAATGTACTTACAGAGGCGATGCTACAGTCAAACTTGCAAGATCATCATTAACTAGTCCCAAAGCTTTAGGCAATTCAACATGCTTGCGCTTTTCCCTAGCTGCATCTTCTTTAATTTCTTCAAGACTCTTTCCAGCAAGAATCTATACAATAAAGAATACATAGAGCTAATATTAGCATTAGAAGACAAACAAGCAGAAAAAGAGAATGGAAATTTTTGGGGTATCAGAAAAAAAAATACTCGCAAGCTTGGTATTCGAGTCTACTTGTGCTGACTAACAACTTAGTTAACCTCTTTCTTGAAACTTGTGTATATAAGTCATTTTCATCAAACTTACTTTAAAACAATTTTGATGAAAATGGAGCACCAACTTAAGCTTTGTACCCTAACCGTGGTAGAAGAAAGTGAATATGACCAAGCTGTACTAATAAATCAATGGAGGTATAAACCATTTGAACAATTTCATATGTTAACAAAAAGATTTAAAAGAATAAAATGATAGGAAAAGTAACGGAAATTTATCATCACGATTTAATAAAATGCTATCAACAGTAAAACAAATTCATCATCATTTGCTTTTGCTCTTAATACTACTTGTCAAGAGATTCATGGAGTTACAAGATCCTAAGCAACTAAAGCTCGCCATCAAGGTTATTATCCATTTTTATCCTTCAAATAAAATAGCAGGCGGAGTAATAATAACAAGTGATTCAGGAGCATCAATACTCCCTACCATATTTGATTGAAAGCTGAAACTCAATTAACCAGAGGCCTAACCTTTCGGTAGGGCCACCTTACTAAACCATTGTCATAACATACTTTCTTTAGGACACTCGGACAAACACCTGCAAGAAAAAAATAAAGGAAACACAAATGCATGTCTCAGTATTAACTTCTTCTAATAAAATACCAAAAAGATGATATAGTTACATCTTTAGCTCTTTTATCCGTTCTCTTACAATGGTCACATTACTTTTCCTAGTAAAACTCTTTTCAAATTCAGACCAAAACCCATATCATACCATCTACTATTCAGAACTCAAAAAAATTGAAACCTCAAACTACATTTTTCTTGAATTTAAGAATGTTTCTTGGAAAATTCAACCCCAAAAAAATAATAAAAATAAATAAATAACTGCTAATCCCTTTTCTCCCTACAATTGCTTCTATAACTTTCTTTTGTTAACTTAATGAGCACCCAAGAAAACGACCTTCTAGGTCGAAAATGGCAGAAACCAATCTTACATTATTAAGCTTGTAGCTCGCGTCATATACTACTGAAAGGAACACAACAAAAACTTTCAAGAAACTGACTCAAAATATCCCAAGGAAAAAAAACGCAGACGAAAGGAAATTCTGTACCTAGAGAATCAGCAGCTTCAGAGAGGGGCAGAGAGAAGAACTTGGAGACTTGATCAAATGTGAGAGACGAGCTTGAAGAAGGGGCTATATTCGGGTTCGAGTTCGGGTACGGGCTCTGATTTGGGTTGGGGTTTTGCAGTGTACTCATTGTTCCAGTTATTACGAGTTCTGCCGAACCCGAGATGGTTTTTAATTCTCAAGATTTCGTGTGAGGCACCACGTGCGAAAACTTCAGAAAAAATTTTCTCCAACTCTTTATTTTTTTTACAAGATTTAGAAATTTCAAATTCATATATGTTCAAATTGGATTGTTGAAATTTGAAAAAAAAATTAGTATATTGTTTTATATTCGTTTATTTAGAATTTCATCCGTATAAAAAAAAACACGACTCAAACTTGGCAGAGCTTTCGATTACCACGAAAACTATAAATTAAAATTTTAAAAGCCGAAATTACTCTACAAATTTTTTTAAAAAATATTTACCTCAATGATATTTTCATTTTCTTGAACGAAATCTTTAAAATCATCCATGTTTTATTTGAATTCTTCAAAAACTTGAAGAAAACTTTGAATTTTTTCAACAACAACATTGTAAAGAAGAGAGAGAGAGAGAGAGAGAGAGAGAGAGAGAGAGAGAGAGAGAGAGAGAGAGAGAGAGAGAGAGAGAGTTTGTGCGTGTGTTGGGTAGAGAGAGAAAGTGAAGGAAGGAATTCTTTTTTTAATTTTTCGCGCGCATCTTTTATATTCTTGCGCGTACCTTATCATTGTCATTTTGTAATATTGTATATACTTAAAGCACACTGCTTTACGACTTTAGAAAAGCATAAGGTGTGAAAAAGTAAAATGATAGAAAATTATTCGCTTATTGAGGAGTAAACTTTTTTTTAACACATAATGTTATATCAGTTCATATTCAAAATTACAAAAAGAATCACTTAAGAGTTTAGGGGATCGTCAAACTAAACTCTTTGGAGCACATATGAACCAAGTTATGTGCAATAGCATTGATCTATATATGTATATATTGTATCAAAACTATATTAGAATTAAGGAAAGTAATTGAGCTTTGTATAACTTAGATAAAGTCACATGTAAGGGATAGATCAGAGACTGACGAACTTATCTTATTGTAAACTTGTTAACTATGGTGAAAAATATCACTTAATATTGTAGAGTAATTCAAGTAATGAAACTTGAAATAACACTCTTAGAGAATTTGGGAAGCAAATTATAATACTGAAAATTTTCTTTCAAACTTTCTTCACAATATTTTGGCTCACCACACACTCTTTTTTATTTTCCTCACGCTACTCCACACTTCACTCACAGTGTACACTACCTCACTTCACTTGTGCACTATCACTTGATCACTCACTCACACTTTGCTCACACTATTACTTAGGGGTGGTAAAATTGCCCACCAACCCATTATCCGCCCAAGTCCACATACTTTAGGATAAAAAAATTCCACCCATAACATATAATAAGTTAGGATACGTGTAGATATTAAATATAGGAGTCGATAAATTTAACTCGTGAATTTAAATGTATAACGCAAAAAAAAAATTATTAATTTTCTTTCTTTTTCTTATTCTTTTTCTCTCTATACAATTTCTCTATAACTTTCCTCTACGCTTTATTGAAATATTTAACATTTAACTTGTATTGAAAATATATATAAATTATTATAAAAAATTTTATAAAAAAAAATATCGATTTAAAAAATTTTTTTTTCCAAGATCGCCCGTACCCGCCACCTGAACATGAGCTCGCGAATTTCCTAGTCCTAAAATGAACAAAATCCATTCTTTCTTTCAATTCTTCGACATTCCTCTTTCTTCCACGCAATCAATCATCAAACTAATCAGAAAAAACCCTAATCTACCGATCGATCATCTCTCTGCACTCCTATAAAAGTTGAGAAATTAATCAAGAAGACCAAGAATTGCTGCCGTTTTAATTTCTCTGCTTGCCCTGCTCGTCGGAGAAGGCTCGATGGCTCGTTGGAGAAGAGAATATCCTGGGTTCATTTTCTTTGCAGTTTGTTCTCCTCATGCATTTAAAGTAAGTTTTAGTTTTTGGTTGGTTCTTATCCACTGATTTTGACCATTTCACCTCTTGTATAACAAAGATTTGTATTCATGGTTGAATTTTTTGTCATTTTCTTGCGGGACCTTTTCAATTTTCTGGCGTCGTAGCTCGTTGTGTTGATTTGCTTACCTTATTTGAGTTTGGAGATGATGTTTTCGTGAATCAATTTGTATTGCTCTTGTATAAAAGCTATAGTGAGGTAAGAAAACTTCAAAGAAGATGAAGAAAGAAAGTAATACTGAACATATTTGGTGATTTAGCACTTTTCCCTTTCAATCTGCTCAGTCTAAGGACTTTTAGTTACAACTTTTCAAGAACTATCTGCGTTGGAGTTTCATAAATTTGTTGTTCATTTGAAAGAAATTACTGGTCCATGGTTGGAGTGATCCAAAAAAGCTATCTTGTAGAATATAGTCATGACAGGCTTTGGATTTCATAATTGGGTCACTTTTAGTAGCAATACTTTTGGATCTATTTCTTCCTTTATGATTGAGAAAAGTTGATAACCTTTTGCAGTTTGGAGTAGGTATTCTTTTCCATGTAGAATATCACTATACTGGCCCAAAATGTCCTCCAGGTCATGTGCATATCACTAGAACAATTTGTTGCTAGTCAGTTGTTGTTCCTTCTATTTCACACACAAGGCGAGATTACTAGATGTTAGTCCGTGTCTATTTAAGTTGGCATTAGCTTTTGATGATTTGGTTAACTATGTTGAAGATGCATATCAGAGTAGTAATTATGTTAATGGCACCAATTTACATAAAAGATTGCAGCATCATCTCTGTTGTCTAAACATTGGCACCTCTTTCTTGAGTGTATTTTGAAAAATTGATACAATCTTCATTTTGTGAATTTGATGAGTTTTAAATTTTATTTGTTTCCTTGTGATGATTCCATATGAGATAAAAAAGTTGTTACCCCACTTGTTTGGACAACTTTCAATTGTGTTGGTACCAGGTGAAAATGCTGAATCCAGTCAAGTTTTGAAGGTTGGAGTAGTATTATTAGGAGGGCCCTTGAAGATTTTTCAACTGAGAGGTATATATATATATATATATATAGCTCAAATTTTCCTCATTTCAATGATTCTTATTTGAAGTCAAAAATGGAAAAAGATTATTTACTTTGATTCAAAATTTTCATGCGCTTTGCTTGTTTTGCGCTTAAACTAGCAATATCAATAGTTCAATTCCTCTATTCCTACAATTTTAGATGTGTCAAAATTTAAAATGATCAAGTTGTGACTTAGTTTGCTTGTGAGCTGTAGTTGAATATGCTTTGCGGTTCAAATTTTTAAGGTAGATAAGAACTTTTAGCTTTGATGAGTTCTTTGAAGGTTCTAGATGTATATTTCCTACTGGTATAGTAGGATTGATTAGAAATGACTTCAGGTTCGGAACTATTAGTATGTCTTAAATTATAAAGATCTTAGATTCTGAGGATCAATTTTTAAACTGGAAACCAACATCTGTTACAACTGTAGATAGAGGAAGAAGTGTAAACAAAATATATAGTTGCAATCCACATTGTTAAGTTTTTTATTGGCATGATTGTGATATAACTTTAAGGACTCTGTATTATATGATTGTGCAAGGGATTATGCTGTAGTGAGCTTTTTTATTTTCATTTTATCTGACAGTTAATATAATGAAATCTCATGAGATTGTGCATAGTGAGTAAAGTTTTGCTAGTTCTGGTAAACGAGCTCGAACTTCTCTAGCTTAGGATGTATTTGAAATACTGCCTATTAATAGTTATGGAAAAAGAAAAGCGAAGTATCGAGTGTGTGGAATAATTCTTGGTACTGATCCTGGTTCCGAAACTACTGTTTTAAATCGTAATGTAGAGAAATGTGCTAAGATGGGAAAAGGGAGTGATAAGCAATATCCTATTGTTGACCATAACATGTTTCACATGGTTATAGCTCAATCAATTTTGAGGCATAATTATCCATTTAATATAGTGGAACATGAAGGAACTAGGGAGGTGCATAAATTTTTAAATCTTACGGTAGGTATGATTTCAAGGAATACGGCAAAGGCTGATGTTTTGACACTGTATAATCTTGAAAAAGAAAAGTTGAAGAAAGACTTAGAGTTAGTTCTTGGTAGGATTTGGTTGACATATGACTTGTGAACTTCATTCACCACTAATGGTCATATGTATGTAACAGCTCACTATGTGGATTTGGATTGGGTGCTATAGAAGAAAATTTGGATTTTTCGTCATATGCCTACCCCTCATAGTGGTTCAATTTTAGATGATCATTTGGTTAAGTTTTTGTCAGAATTGGGTATTGATAAGAAAATTTTTACCATTAAATTAGATAATGCCAAATATCAAGATGGAACGGTAGAAAAACTAAGAGATCATTTGTTGCTTACAAGTTCATTAATTGGTAATGGAGATCATCTTCATGTACATTGTAGTGCCCATATTCTTAATCTAATTTTTCAAAATGGATTGAAGGCTATTAGTGTTGCAATCTACAAAGTTAGAGAGAGCGTATTATAGAGGCTCTCAATGAAGAAAATTGAAATTTGTTGAATGTGTTCATGTGGGATTAAAAGTTTATAAGAAAGTGAGACAAGATATGCCTACAAGATGGAATTACACATACTTGATGCTTGAAAATACTTTAACGTATCGAATGGCCTTTTATCATTTGCAGCATAGGGACATTCAGTATTATGAATCCAAGTATTTTCCTAATCCTACTGGATGGTCTAGGATTGAAAAGGTTACATCAATTCTGAAGCCTTTTTATGACCTGACAACTCCATTCTCTGGATGCACTTATCCTACCTCAAGTTTGTACTTTTCATATGTTCGAAAGATTCAACAACGAATTGAGAAGAATTTGACAAATGAGGATGAAATTGTTAAGAATATAGCCACTTTTATGTCTCAGAAATTCAAGAACCATTGGGATTGTTATAGCATTGTGTTATCTTTTGCTATCATCTTGGACCCTCGATATAAGATCAGTCATGTTGAGGATGTTTTTCGATATCTTGATTTTAATACAGCTGAAGGAAAAGAGAAGAATGTTCGAGATTAATTATACTCATTATTTGATGAGTATGTGCAGTTTGCTCCTATCCCATGTTCGCATACATTTGATACTAGGGGTAATCTAAATGATGGTGATATAGGGGTCAATGATATGGATTTACGTATTAATTATTTTACATATTTTTACTTTGAATTTTATTTATTATTTCCATTTCTATATCATAATAATTTGATATTTGTTGTAGGAATTTGAAAGATTTGAAAGTCAATATGGAACTGTACCAAGTAAATTTCACTTGGATTTGTATTTAGATGAAGCATTGATGCCAAGGGGCAAAAGATAAAATGTCCTTTGATTATTGGAAATCAAACAAGAACAAGTGGCCAGAATTGTCACTCATGGCATGAGACATTTTAAGAATTCCTATCACAATCGTTGCTTCAGAATCTGTGTTTAGTATTTGTGGTAGAATTCTTGATCTATATCGAAGTACAATCTTTCCAAAGACTGTAGAGGCGCGAATTTGCACGAGAGAGTGGCAGTATGGGTGCACAGGTATTATTGAATCTTCAATCTTATTAATTTTTGTATGTTTTTATTATTATGAAATTGTACTATTTCTTCTTAAATTATATTAGTTTATAAATATTGCGACAATGAAAATGAAGATGACGAGGATGAAGGGATCTCCCTTGACATTCAAAGTTGGGTTGCTCGACTCCGTGTTGATGAAAATACATTTTAATCTTATGTATTTTTTAATGTAATGGACGTTATTACATTATCTATATCACCAACATGTAATTTTGGGAGATTCTAAGTTTTTTGGTGTGTTTTTATGAATATTTTTTATTATGATGTTTTGGGGGATTTTAAGATTTTTTTTATGTATCTTATGAATATTTTATAATATGTGAACTAAATAAAAAATTAATATGTATTTTAATAAGAAAGACAGAGAAAAAATAATTTTCATTTCCAAAAAAAGAAAAAATAATTTTTAAATTTTTTAAGAAAAATAAAAAATGAAATGTAAATTTAAAAATAAATTGAGAGAATGAAATAATATTTACAATAACATTAAAAACTTAAAATAGAATAATAATTGAAGAAAAATATAAAAAAAAATAATTAATGGTGAACGGGCTTATACAAAACCTTTAATAATTAAAAAAATTGCAAAATCATTAATGGTTAATCAAAGTCTATTTGTTAATAAACTATTATGGTTAAATGGGTGCCTATTAGGTGTCCATCATGGATGCCTAATAGGCACCCTATAAAATTAGTATGGAGGGTATCCATGGGTGCTCATTTAAACTCATTATCCATTTAAAATCACCCATTTAACTTCATTACTTTTTTGGACATGGACAGACAATTTGTCTATTAATCATGTGTCCATTTAATACTTGCCCAATACCCACCATGCCTGCCCATTTGTCACCCCTACTACTACTATACAATTAATTCCTATTTTATACTACAATGAAGTCAGTGATTCTTCTCAAGAAAATGAATTCACCGACATAAGAGAGGTTCTAGATTTTCTAGCATTCTCCTTTCTTTGATATGATTTCCATTCTTGATAGACTTGCTTGGATGATTCTAGAATTTGCCTACTATCTCTTGTAATTTTTAAATTAATCTAGTGTTGATCTTTTAACACTCCTCCCAGTACTAGATTTTACTTTTGCTCTTCTTCTTCACTTTTGTTCCAATATCTTCAGTAAGAGCTAAATTTGCGTACCTTGGATTTTTCTTTCGAATCCGTGATGATCTTTGAAGAGGCTATTGTGGCTCTTCCACTCTCTTTGCCTCTTCTCCCCTTTCGACATGTCATGAGAATATATCATTTCTAATTCTCCAACTTGGTGCGTGCCTTCGAGTACTTCAAAATTTGGCATTGTATTTCCTTCATCCTCATTTGTTGACATTAGTAGGATGCAAATCTTCTCTTGACTCTTACCATGAACCTCTTTCTCAGCATCTTTTGTCTCCGTCTTTTCCAAAGGCCACCACGATGATGCTTCGTCGAACACTACGTTCCTTGAAGCATAACATCGCCCTGTCGTGGAATCAAAATACTACCATCCTTTTCTTCTACTATCATATTCCACAAAGATGTAGTGTATGGCTTTCTTATCGAATCTTCGTCCTCAAATGATCAACGACAAACACGTAGTAGACATTACCAAAACTCAAAAATGGCTCACCTTTTGTCTTACGTTCTACAGCTTATCAAACGGTGACTTGAATCCTAACTTTGCTTAAGGTAGCCTATTAATCACATGTGCACCCATCTTCATACACTCAGCCTAATACTAAGGCGTGACATTCTCGGCATGCAACATACTTCGGTATGTCTCAACTAAATGTCGGTTCGTCTTTCGGCTACTTCTATTTGTTGCAGAGCCCTAGAGCAAGTTAGTTGCCTTTGAATCCTATTCTCCCCAAGGAACTCAAAGAATTCTTGGGACATGTATTTTCCCCTGTCATCGGTACGGAGGCATCGAATTCTTCTTCCAAAATCCTGTTTTACTTCTTCCTTTAATGACATAAATATTCCAAAAGTTTCTGATTTTTCTTTTATAAAATATACCCACGTGTACCTTGAGTAATCATCGATGAAAGTTACCATGTACCAAGCTCCTCCAATACATGGTTGCTTAATTGGCCCAAACACATCCAAGTGGATTAGTTCTAATAGTTGCAGTGCTCTGAATTTAGATTCATAGTAGGGTACTTGATGCGCCTTCCCTTTCTGACAACCTACATAGATAGTTTCGTCTCGGACGTCAAGATTCAGAAGCCTTTTCAACATCGACTTCATCATTATTACTTTTAGCCTCTTATAACTGATATGTTCCAACTTTGCATGCCAAAGATTAGCTACTTCATTCTTTTTGGTTTTCTCGACATATGTCGTCTCTACTGATATCACATAGACGGACTCCTGTTTTTTTCCTTTGAGAATCAGCGTCCTAATTATCTTAATGTCTTTATATACCTTTACGCCATGAGGGTTGAATACCACGTAATTACTTAAGTTTGTTAGTCGTGACATGGACAATAAATTCTTCTTTACCCCTTCCACATGCATGACATTTTGTAACTCCACCTTGCATGGATTCCGACGTTGTATAATCATTATTTCTCCAATGCTCTTGATCAGCAATCTCGTGTTATCAGCTGTGACAACCATTAGGCTATCCTTAATACTCCGTCTTGTGAAATAAACTTGATGTGTTACCTGTCATAAGATTTGCAGCTCCTGAGTCGATAATCTACTTGTCACTAGTCAATATTGTTTTTGTCAACAGAGTAGTACTATCTTTTGTTGCAGCATAATTAACTTATATCTCCACTTGAGGTTCTACCAATGCAAGGGTTACTTGAACATCCCACTCATCATCACTATAACTTTCTTGAGCTTCTGATATTACTGCATTCCCTTCAACTGGCTTCTTTTCTTGGACCAGCAATCCTATGCAAAATGTCCTTTCTTGCCGCAATTGTAACATGGACCCATTCTTCGAGCTCTTATATTCTTCTTCACTATCTTCAGCTCCCCCTTCTTGTTGACTCTTCTCGGAATTCCTAATAAATCTTCTATAGCCTTGACTCCTGCCTGATCTGGATTTCTTGTTAAGCCTCCTCTTCCATGGTCGCTATACAATGCCTTCTCTTCATCTTTTTCTTAAGCCTTAAATTTTTGTAAATTTAAGACTTCTTCGTCAGCCAACATATTTTCCAACTCACTGATAGTTGGTTCTTCGACCCAACCCCGGGTGGCTGCTATATGGGGTTGAACTCGTGACGAAGCCCTCGTACTATTATCCTTCTCATCCTTGTCTGCTGAAGAGGATCTAATTTTGTAATTTCTCAGATAATGATTTTACTTTGTCAGAAAACTAACTTACTGTGAGATCACCTGAAATAAGTGTCATAAGCTCATTTTTCAAGCCTCTACAGCTTGGCATCGTTAGCCTTCGCGAAGCATCCTTCCAATATGTCCAATGCCTCTTTGAGAATTTTGGCATCTTTTATTTATCCAAGTATCAGCCTCTACTGTCAAGGCTAAGATTGATAGCGCCTTACCAGCGTTAGCATCCCATTTCTTGCACTCCGTGGTATTCTCTCTTGCAGGTGGCATTGTCTGGCTGCTAGCGTTCACCTCTCATAATCCTTGTCCTCTCAAGTAAAACTTGAGACAAACACTCCACTGACTGTGATTGTCGTCATTGAGCTTCTAAATATGATTGGTACTAACGAATTCCCCATCGTGACTTGGTGATGCCCACTCTAACCAAGTATGGTCCCCAATCAACCAACTTCATAATCCCATATTGTGCACGAACAAAATAGCCTTAATATGATCGACGAATTTAAATACAATCCCTTATTGTATTTATCACTACTATAGCAAGCTCAAAATAGCCTACTCTGATACCACTGGTATAAAAATTCAAGTGATGAACTCTTGAAATAACACTCTTATTACGTAGATAATTTGGGAAGCAAATTACAACACTGAAAATTTTCTTTCAAACTTTCTTCACAATATTTTGGCTCACCACACTCTTTTTTATTTTCCTCATGCCACTCCACACTTCACTCACAGTGTACACTACCTCACTTTACTTGTTCACTCTCACTTGATCACTCACTCATACTTTTGTCACTCACACTTTGCTCACACTACTACTACACAATTAACTCCTATTTAGACTACCATAAGGTCATTGATTCTTCTCAAGAAAATGAATTCACCGACATAAGGAAGGTTCTAGATTTTCTAGCCTTCTACTTACTTTGCTATGATTTCCTGTAGAAACCTGTCACACCGATTGAGTATGGTCACATAGGTTGATTATGTGACGACACAAGAACTACAGTATTGTAGCGGCACTATATGTTGACATAGCTTTAGAAAACTTGAGTAAATCCCGAAGGATCTGGGATTATGAGCTGGAGATATGGAAGTTCGGATGAAAACATAAAGAATGGTCAAAATCCTAAAGGAAAATAGGATTTACAAGGAATCAAATGAAGCATAATTTGGAAACTATATCTTTGGTTCATACTCTTTAGGAAATACACAAACTGACCGATAAACCTCATATACATTTATAGATAAAGGATTGTAATGGAAAATTGAGGTTGAGTTGTTCTGTAATTCTTCGAATAAATTATGCAAAAGAGAAGACGGCAATTCATGGTGGTTGAGTTTGTGCAATCACAAACTTCAAACATTGTGATTATCCATTGATGCTCATTGTTCATCATTCATAATTTAATGGAATTCTTATTTTGAAGATTATAACATCTTAAGATAGAAGATGTGCTGATGTTCAACGGAGTTGAAGACTTGAAGGGATAGAAGATCAAGCAGTCACATACCAAGGGGAGCCTTGAAGGGTTGAAGGGATTTAACTTTCTGCATTCAATAGTGTTGAGGATTGGAGTGAGTTCAAGTCCATGCAGCCACACACCAAGGAAGAGCCTTGAAGAGTTCAAGGGATTCAACTGTGCAGTGTGTAAAGGGAGTTTGAACGAATTCCATTAGGGAAACTCTAGATGTGTAAAAGAGTTAGGAGTTTTCTTGTATTGTTTGACAGTTTTAGTGGATCGTTTTTTAGGAATGGCCTCACAGAAGTAGGCTTGGCCGTATTGCGTTACTAATTGTTGTGTCTTGTGTGTTTGTGTTTTTTATTGCTATTCACTCTATGTGTCACACTATTCCTACACAATAAAATTAGTCACGCTGCACGAATCGCCTAGGTACTAATTTACAACTAGTATGAAAGCTTCGATACCTATTGTTGTGCTAGTTATCTAGCAGATGAAGATCATGGGAAGTTGGTACTTGGGTCATCATGACAACCAAGGAAGGTGGATCTGTTGCTAGACCTCCTCTGATTGAAGGCACAAATTATGCTTACTAGAAGATGAAGACATGAATTTTCATTCAGTCCTTAGATGAAACTACGTGGGATGCTATTGACACTGAATAAAAACCTTCTACAAAGACTGAGGAAGATGACACAACTAAATTAACTAAGGTAGTTGTGAAGCCCAAACTTGAATGGACAGATGCTGAGAGGAAATCTGCTCAGGCTAATGCTAAAACATTAAACACCATATTTTCCGGTGTGGATGAGAACAATTCAAGTTTATATCAAATTGTACATTTGCAAAGAAGGCTTGAGAAACTTTGGAAACCATTCATGAAGGTACAAATGCTGTGAGGATTTCCATATTACAGATGCTGACTACTGAATTCGAAGAATTAAGGATGAAACAATTGGTGAATTTAGTGGCAAACTCAGAGATGTTGCAAATAAGGCCTATAATGGGGAGAAGAATTCTCTGAAGAGAAACTAGTACGAAAGGCACTAAGATCCTTACCTGCACGATTTTGTCCTAAGATTGCAGCAATTGAAGAAGCAAAGGATGTGACAAAACTTCCTTTGAATAATCTTTTGGGATCTTTGAGGACATATGAGATGAATCTTGATGTTGAGTCCAAAGGTAAGGGTATTGCACTGGAAGCTGAACATAACTCATCCAATACCACACCTCACTCTGAATAAGATGTTATGATGCTCACTCGAGATTTTGGGAAGTTTCTTTGTAGAACTGGAAAAACATCTAAACTTCAAAGGAGATTCAGGACTGACAACAGGGATAGGAAAGGCCCTCATAAGTCGAATTCTAAAGGAAGCACAATGAAAAGGAAGTTTGATACTAGTCAAAAAGGAAAGGTCATACAATGTAGAGAATGCGAGCAATATGGTCATATTCAGGCAAAATGTGCCAACACATTAAAGAAGAACATATCCATGAATACTACTCTCAGTGATGATGACGAGAAAAGTGATTTTGAAGATGATGAAGAGGACATTGTTTCTAATAAGATACTGGCGTTTAATGTGATAATAGACTTGGAAGATACATCTATGCACAATGATCATAAAGATGGCAGCGCCGATGATTCCATTTATAGTGATGAAGAAGTCTAATATGAGGAACTGCAAGATAAGTACAACCTTCTCTACACCAAGTAGGTTGGACTGGTGGAGCTACATTTAAATCTAAAGAACAGCCTAAAGAAGATCTAAGAACAAAAAGATGCTCTTGTAGAAAGAAATTATGAGCTAATGGCTCAAGTCAAGGAATGCAATGGAGATAGTAAACGTGGTTGAAGGCAAAATAGCCAGATTAAATACTAGAAAGGCTAAACTTGATGAAATAATCTTTGTGGGGAAGACCAGCTGGAATGAAACTAGGACTTAGCTACATTGATACAAATCCCAATCATACAACAAGTATGCGTGACACACAACATGACAATTGTTACACTACGTTTGGAAGGTTAGAATGAGTGTTTGTAAAAGATAGTGTGAGTAAAGCTAAGAAGAGAAACTTGGTCAAGAAACACAAACCTAGAAGGCCTCTGCTTATGTGTGGTTACTGCCAAATGATCAGGAATGTGTGGCATCAAATGCTACGAGAGAATAGGGGATTTAAAGCAAGGGAGAAAGCTACACACTCATGCCTTGACCAAAGGAAAAGCATAGATACACTGGATTTGGATTAGAAAAGAAGAGTTGAGATGCAATGTGGCTCATCTATTTCTGTCAGCTAATTTTGGGGGTGTATGGTGTCTTGATAGTAGATGCTCACGACATATGACAGGAAACAAAGAGTATCTTGTAGATTATATAGTATGTCATAAAGGCACTGTGACATTTGGTGATGGTGTAAAGAACAGAGTCATTGGTGTGGACACACTAAATATTGCTAGAGTGCCAAAACTATCTAATGTGTTTCACATCAAAGGGATGACAGCCAATCTGATAAGTATGAGTCAGTTGTGTGATGATAATAATTTGTAGTGTATTTTGACAAGAGACAATGATATATGCTGACAAACAATGACAAGTGCATCATCGTAGGATCAAGAACAACTTACAATTGCTACCAGATGAATACTATAAAAGAACCTATGTATTTGACTGGACGTATAGGAGAAGCAGAACTATGGCATAAACGACTAGACGTATTGGAGAAGCAGAACTATGGCAGAAGCAGCCAACACAACAATTCACATTATTAACAGGGTGTTTTTGAGAACATTGATGAACAAGACTGATTATGAAATATGGAAGGGTAGAAAACCCAAGCTAAGCTAAGTTACCTGCATGTGTTTGGAAGTAAATGCTACATCCTAAATGATCTAGAACACTTAGGAAAGTTCGATACTAGAAGTGATGAGGGAATATTTCGGGGATACTCCACAAACAGTCATGCATATTGTATGTTTAACAGGTACACAGGAGTAATCATGGAATCAGTAAATGTGAATGTAGAAGATGTTGACACCAGGAGAATAAGTTTTAATGATCAGGTTGTTGATGAGGCAGACAACACACCTGGACTGACAGTAATCCAAAAAGATCAAAGCAGTATTGAGAAAACTTCTCTAACTTACCAGTCAATAGGAGTGTGACTCACACTCAGGGCAATAAGACAACAAGAAGAAAGGACGTAAGACTTCTGAAGAATGACCCCGTAGATGATATCATTAGAGACATTACCGAAGGTCTAAGAACTAGAAGTAAGAAAGGTGTAGATTACAATCAAATGGTAGTAATGATCAGCATGACATTTTACACTTCCACAATTTAACCTAAGAATGTCAAAGAAGCTCTCGCTATGAATACTGGATTGAAGCAATGAAAGAAGAGCTGCAATAGTTTGAGAGAAACGATGTATGAGAACCGGTCACAAGACTAGAAGGTGTGAATGTGATAGTACTAAGTGGATATTCAGGAATAAAATTGATGAGGAAGGTAACATTACGTGCAATAAGGCAAGATTGGTTGCACAAGGATATACACAAGTAGAGAAACTGGACTTTGATAAGACATTCGCCCCATTCACATGCCTTTAAGTCAGTAAGAATATTAGTCTCTAGTGAATGTGCCAAGAACTTCACACTTCAGCAGATGGATGTTAAAAGTGCATTTCTGAAGGAATATTACAAGAAGAAGCTTATTTTGAACCACTAAAAGGATTTGTGAATCTAAAGTATCCAAATCATATCTACAAGCTAAAAAAGCTCTTTATGGACTAAAGAAGGCTCCAAGAGAATGGTATGAAAGGCTCACTAACTACTTGCTCAACAAAGGATACATTAGAGGAAGTGTGGACAAAATCATATTCATCAAACGATCAGCACAACACGTGCTCATAGCACAGATATGTGTTGATGACATAGTATGGATCCACATCAAAGGAGCTCACAGAGGAGTTAATCACATTCATGAGAATTGAATTTGAGATGAGTATGGTGGGGGAACTAACATTCTTTCTTGGCTTGCAAGTCAGACAAATAAAGGAAGGTACATTCCTTTCTCAAGCAAAATATGCAAAAAAATTAGTGAAGTTTGGCTTAGAGAATGGAAAGACAGTGAGAATGCCCATGAGTACCACAGTTAAGATCAATAAGGATGAGAGGGAAACAGTGTGGATCAACATGAGTACAGAAGTATGATCTGTGGATTACTCTATTTAATAGCCAATAGAATCAATATATCATGTAGTGTTGGAGTGTGTGCGAGATATCAAGCAGATCCTAAGGAGTCACATAAGAAAGCAGTGAAAAGCATCTTAAGATATGGACTTAGCACTACTGAATATGAGTTATTATACAGTAAAAATACCACCACTCATCTTGTTGGCTATAGTCATGCGGGCTGGGCTGGTAATTGTGATGATAGAAAAAACACATTTGGAGGCTGCTTCTATGTTGGAAACAATCTGGTCTCTTGGTATAGCAAGAAGCAACACTGCATCTCACTATCCACTGCAGAAGCTGAGTAAATCGCTGCATGCAGTTGTTGCACACAACTCCTTTGGATGAAATAGATGCTAAGTGACTATGAAATTACACAGAAAGAACTGATCGCGTATTGTGACAACACCAGTGCCATCAACATCACAAAAAATCCTTTGCAACATAGCAAGACCAATCATATTGACATAAGACACCACTTTATTCATGAATTGCTCGAGCAAAAGATTGTGAGTTTGGAGTATGTGAACACACAAAAACAATTAGCCGACATCCTTACTAAGTCCCTGGATGTCACGAAATTAGAAGAACTCAGACAGGTATTGGGGATCTGTGTGATCAATTAGTACAAGAGATATCCATATAACAATTCGTTTACTTCACACTCTCAAATTTTAGATGGGTAGGTACAGTGTGAGCTTATGAGTATACTTGCATCTCACACTCAGATCGTCTTATGTTGTGCCAGTAGTATTGATTGAACACACAGTTCCATTCACACATAAAAGGCCTTGGAAGAAGAGTCCTTAAGTGAGTCTGACACGAAAAAGAAGGGATTTTATATTTCTCGAAACACGAACCAACTTTACCATCAAGCTCTGCAATTCTTTTTCTTTAGGTTTTTCTCTGCAAATTCCGTCTTCTCCGAGATTCTTTTTCACCCTTTCTGTTCAATTCGATGACTAACTATGGCAAGAGAACAATCTCTCAGGCTCAAAAGGTCCTTGGCTCTAGGACTTGATGATCACACTGTCTCACCCCTGGCAAGGACCAGAAATTCTTCTCCAGGCTCGAAAAGCACCACAACTTCTTCCACTATACCAGGTTCTCCAAGCATGATGCCGGTAAACTCTCTTATCTTGGGGCATTATCTGGGACCCCCAGATGAGTTCCTTCTCATGTTAGACTGAGACTGACTGGGAGACAGATTTTGTTCATGCTAAATCCGTTACTACATGTTATGTCTGTTCCTAATTTTTGCCTGGCGATTCCTGTCCATGTACCTAGATATTTCTTTGATAATACTTTGTTTTTACCAGCGGTTGTTATTTGGGGACTGAAAATTTGCCAATTGATGCACACCCTGTGCACCATTATATTGATGAGTTGACGCTCATTGTTGTTCTCCCACCCTTGACTACTGGGAGTTCCATAGATCAGTCAATGGAAGATATAGATGAAAGTAATGAAGAAGCCTCTAAGGGGGGAGGGGGGAATAATACTGAAGGGAAGGGGACTTCATGGTCTGATCTGGAAGTGGGAGGATCTACCCCTGGCACTGGACTAAGCCAGGTAAGGAAAAGGATAAGGGCAGCCCTTAAGGGTGCCTCATCTTCAAAAGTCAGTGCGAAGACGACATGAGCCATCATTCCTTCTTTCCCTGCTTCTCTTAAAGCAAAAAATGTTATCAACAAGCACTTTTACTCTAGGACTGCTGAATTAAGAATGGTGGAGTTGGTTGATAAACAAATTTTGGCTAAGAAGAAGATGGCAAAAGAAAGCTTGGAGCAATACAAGGTAATGAATTTGCTGCTAGATATGGGCTGTGTAGAATTGGCCCTCTTTGCTAAACAGTACAATGAAAACCTGGTTAAGGAGTTTTATGCAAATCCCACTGAAGATTTTGGTTATTCTCAGAGTCTAGCATATGGCCAGGTATATGTGAGGGGGCATGTTATTGACTTTTCACCTGCAAATATTGCCCACTATTTAAGCTGCCCTTACTACAATGATATTGAGGGGACTGGCCTGGAGGAGGAAGTTAATTTTGATAAAGTGGCCAAGGTGCTCACTGGTGATGTTGGGGCTGTCTGGCTAAAGATAAACAAGCTCAACTCAAATCTCATCAAGATGCCTTATAGGGACCTGTTTAGAGTCTTTTATGGCAACTGGTTGACCATAACCAATGTGATTGCTGTTCTCAAAAGGAGCTCATTTGCTCTATGCCTTTGCCACCAAAGGTTTTTTGATGTAATTGGCCAATTTTTTTTAAAAAAAAAAAGCCACTAAAGTGTGCGTTATTACATAATCAGAATTTCGACGGCTAAGAGTCCTATGTGGCAGATAACACATAATGTGTGAGTTATCCTTATTGATAACGCATCTTCTGTGTGCGTTATTTGCCACATAATTTATTTATTTATTTTTGACAAAATTATTATTTTTTTTTTTTTTGGCAAAACTTATAATTATATATTTTTTTAAAAAGACTGTATTCTTTTATTTAACGTATTTGATGTGCATTTTATTATAATAATTATAACCATTTTAGCAAACAAAAAAAAAAAAACTTGTTAGTTAGAGATTTGAACACATGAACTCACAAAAAATAATATAAAATACTTACCAAGAGACCAACATAAAACTTCATATTAATAAGTGCATGGGAGTTTATGTAATAATAGCTTATTTACGTATTTTAATATTTATCAACTTTAATCATTTTAACTGCTCCTTTGTTTTATTTTAAAATTGGTGTGGCAATTATTTAGTTAATAAGAGAGAAAGTAATAGAAAAATCTAAAAACATAAACAAAAATGAAAATAGGATGTTTTATGAAAATAGTGGATGGAAACCGCTCGAAATGCCCACAAGAATCGCCTTGATCGGACGTTCGAACGAAAAGTTATACCCGATCAAAGTTTTCTACTTTACGGGGCAATTGTTTGCCTCGAACCACGTTTGGATCGCATTTTTAGCGATGTCGTTGCATTTATCTTTACGAGAACTATCAAAACGAGTGGTCATATGCGTGAAACGGACCTCCATCATAGAGTTATTCATGTTTCAAGTTTTTCAAATACTTACACAAATTCTTTCTTTCTAATCAACATAAACAAAATAAACATAATTTTAAATATTTATAAACACAAAACTAAATAATATAACTAACAAAATTTAAAAAAACTCCAAAAAAAACCCAAAACTGTTGAATTTTGCCCGGGCTATTGATAACGCACACGTCGTGTGCGTTATTGACCACCTCAGCATCCCGCATTGCCACATCATTGCCACGTCATTAATCAAGATTAATCTGGAGATTGCTAATTAGAGATAACACACACGGCATGTGCATTGTCATTATGAATAACGCACCTGTTGTGGGCGTTATGGCCCGTTTAAGAATATAAAAAAATGTGGCCTCTTTAGTGATTTTTTTAAAAACCTGGCCAAAACTGGGAAAAAACCCACCAAGAAAAATATCAGTATCTGCACTGTGATCTTAAGAACATCCTCAGGCAGATTGACCAGAAGAAGGCTAGTAAGATTACTCTGCCCTGCCCCTATTTAATTACTGAATATCTACTTGGTTGCAGAGATTTTTCTGTACCTTCTGATTCTTGGGTCAAGGCATTGGGCCCCCTGGTGATGCCAAAGTCCATAGCTCCTGGTAGGGTGCCACTATCTCCCATTCCATCCACACCAGGATATTCTGGTCCAATCTGGTTTACAAAGCAGCAATCAATCAAAAAAGAAGAAAACCAGCACCAATGTGACCTCCCCATCTTCTCCTCCTCCTCCCACCAATGCAGACTCCTCTAAAGTCACTACTAGCTTAGACCTCCTCTATCAACAGCTCTCTAATGTGATGATCTTAGTCCTTCAAGTGCAGCAAGACCTAAAAACTCTTAAGGATAAGCTCCCCTAGGAATTCGTTTAGATCAAAAGGGGGAGTGGCTGGTGCTGCTTTTTTTTTTTTTTTTTTAAAAAATGAAATTATGTTGTTGTACTTAAGTAAGCATTTTTTTTTTTTTTTTGTTGCATGGCCTTGGGATATTTTCTTTTTGTTTTTGTTGATTTTTTTTGTAGCCTCTGAGCTATCTGTTTTGGCCTGTGTGTGATGCACTAAAACTAACCTAGCAAGTGTACTAGTTCAATTGTAATATATCAAGGTTGATCCCACAAGGACTCGCACTCAATTACCACCAATGCTATTACTTCTAATCCAAACCGACAAAACTTTGTGTTGTAACTTATCTAAAATTAACAAATTATGAAGTACTAATTAATAGGTGAAATCTAACCATGACTAATGCTTCCACTAGTGTTCTACTAATGCCAATGTATGTCTTTCCTCGCCAAACAGATTTTATTCTCATGATTAACGGCAAAATTTCCTTAATTAGAACTAAGACCGATCTCTCAGCATAAAGACTCTATCTTTAATTAATAACATACTATATCTCTATATAGATTAGTTAACTAAAAACGCATTACACTCTGTGGAATTCTGAGTTTTCACAATTTTTCCAAATTCATTACTCACATGAACCGCACCTAGAAATTGCTACAATCTCTTGACAATTTTACTAGATGTTCTTATTACTTAGTTCCTACTCGATTTATCTCCACCAGGTCTCAAAACCAAGTATTAGATCATGCAAGAGATGACCAATCAATCACAAGCATTAAGATCAAGCAATAAGAATTAATCTTAAGGAATTTTGATAAAGTGAGAAAATTCACACAATCACATCAATAAGAACTCATTGTCTTTTTCATTAACCCTAGTTAAAACGGTTTTAGCCACTAAAAGCCATAAAGAAATAAACTTCTCGAAGAACATCTTCGAATTACAAAGTAAGATAAAAGAAGTAGAGAAAGCAAGCATTAAACTTGACTCTGTGTTCTTCGTCTTCTTCTCCTTCGTAGCTGTCCTTGAGAGTTGGAAAATCAAACAATTGCTTAATGAATGGATGTCTTAATGGCTAAAACGAGTAAATATAAATAGCCTAACCCTAGGAGTCTTAGAGTTCAAAACCAAATAGGAAAATAGTATTTAATTAGCTTAAAAAGTTGTAAATCATAGAGATTTTATCCAAAAGATCCTTGAGAATCTTGGAGATGTAGCCCTTCCAAAATGAAGTCTGGCACCGAACTTTTGACTGTCTAACGTCAGTCTTTCTCTGTCTTGATTTTCTTTGTTAAGTGCTCAAAGTCCTGCGCTAGTCTTTGTAAATGTCCAACGCCGGTCTCTCTGGAACACTTTTCTTCGTAAAATGCCCAAAGTTCAGTACCGGTCTTCTGTATGTCCGTTGCCGGTCTTGCTTTTAGTTTTGATGCATTATTTCTCTCTTTTTGTTGCGTAAAATGTCCGTTATGCCCCTGTAGTCAAAACATCACAAAAAATGAGTTTCAACCTCCATATTAGGTCGAAAGATGTATATATCTAATATAAAATTACGCATAAAACTATGGAAAAATATAGATAAATCGTAGATTTATCAGTGTGCCATCGGACTCTAGGAATTTGAACTTGTTACTTAGCGTTTATTATTCATACTTATTTTGTGCTTTGGGGTTCTATTAAAACATGGCCAACTGTGCGACAATGCTAAAGGGGGAGTTCGTAGAAACTTATCACACCACTTGAGTGTGGTCACAGAGGTTGATCATGTGACGACACAAGAACTATAATGTTGCAGCGGCACTATGTGTTGGTATAGTTTTAGGAAACTTGAGTAAATCCATAAGGATCTGGGATTATGAGCTAGAGATACGGAAGTTCGGTTAAAAGCATAAAGAATGGTCAGAATCCTAAAGGAAAATAGGATTTGCAAGGAATCAAATGAAGCATCTTTTGGAAACTAAATCTTTGGTTCATACTCTTTAGGACATACAGAAACTGACCAATAAACCTCATATATATCTTTAAATAAAGGATTGAAATGGAAAGTTGAGGTTGAGCTGTTCTGCAATTCTTCGAAGAAATTCTGCAAAAGATAAGATGACAATTTATGGTGGTTGAGTTTGTGCAGTCACAAACTTCAAATATTACGATTATTCATTGATGCTCATTGTTCATCATTCATAATTCAATGGAGTTCTTATTTTGAAGATTATAACTTCTAGGGATAGAAGTTGTGCTACTGTTCAACGGAGTTGAAGACTTGAAGGGATAGAAGATCAAGCAGTCACATACCAAGGGGGAGCCTTGAAGAGTTGAAGGGATTTCAACTGTGCTGCGGTTCAACAGTATCAAGGATTGAAGTGAGTTCAAGTCCATGCAGCCACACACTAAGGGGGAGCCTTGAAGAGTTGAACTAAGGGGGAGCCTTGAAGAGTTGAAGGAATTTAATTGTGCAGTGTGCAAAGTGAGTTTGCATTGATTCCACTAGGGAAACTCTAGATGTGTAAAAGAGAGCTAGAAGTTTTCTTGTATTGTGTTGACAATTTTAGTGGCTTGCTTTCTGAGCATGGCCCCGCAGATGTAGGCTTGGCTGAACTTGCGTTACCAATTGCTTTGTCTTGTGTGTTTGTGTTATTTATTGCTATTCACAATGTGTCACACTACTCCTACATAGAAAAATCAGTCACACTGCACAGTTTGCCTAAGTACTAACTTACATTTCCATTATTGATAGACTTGCTTTGATGATTCTAGAATTTGCCCACTATCTCTTGTAACTATGCTTGTTTGCTCTAGATAGACTGAAGCATCCATATTGATCTTGACCTGACCTGTCGGGAGAGGTTGCCATTTAGATTTGGAGTCCCAAACAAGTTTCTGTTGTGATAACTGTGGTTATCAAAGAAATTCTTGGAGCAACAATGTTGTCACAACCATTTCTTCCATCAAAATGTGATGTTGCTGGAAAACTATCACATTACGCACTTTTCATAGTTGCCACCAAATTAGACAACTTTTGGTAAGAAATCAGGTGGGAAATGATCTTGGCGAATAACCAATAATGTACGTACTTCCTTATACGACAATGCACTGCTCTAAGTCCGCTAAGATCAAAACTTACTAATTTCCAAACCTCTTATGTTGTGTTGGGGATCACAGAGGACAAATGTTTTCACCGTATTGGTGAAGTCACTCTTGCTCTAAAAACTCCGGCTTGCACAAAGAGTGACTTTTTAGATTTTATAAAGTTCTAAAAAGTTCTGCATTGTTTTATTGAATAAAAAAAACCCTATGAACTACTTACACGTGATGATATGATTTGTTTTTATTTCCTCCAAACCAGGTCACAGACCCGTTTAGTTTGAGTAAAATGATATAACTTATCATAACTATTTTATCCTTTTAAGTTACTAAGCAACTCTTGTTATTTTATCTTTTTTAAGAAAAATGATCGTATTGAATTGGCATAAAATTTTTAAAGGTTATGACAATTGAAAGTATAATTTGAGTATCATATAATATCAATGTATCAACTTTAGATATATATATATATATATTCTCAGAAAATAAAAAGATTATTTTTCCAAAGGAAAACAAAGAAAAAAGAAAAATTCGCGCTTTGCAAAACAACATAAGAGCCATCTGAGCGCGGGGAATATAAGGGTAGCAGGTTCTGGGCTGTCTTCTTCACAGTTAGTCATTCAAAAGGTCTCAATTTCTGAACAGCAAAGCAAAGCGTCAAATTTCATTCTTCCCCAATTTAACTAAACTCTCCATTCCATTAAAATCCCATAAAGCAAACA
The DNA here is from genome assembly GCA_028651295.1 of Catharanthus roseus. Taxonomy (NCBI): domain Eukaryota; kingdom Viridiplantae; phylum Streptophyta; class Magnoliopsida; order Gentianales; family Apocynaceae; genus Catharanthus; species Catharanthus roseus. The sequence goes on along the minus strand of JAPQWS010000102.1, from coordinate 11,106,187 downwards.
GCAGGCAAAAAAAAAAAAGAAAAAAAAGCTTCCCAATTTGCTTTTCTTTATTTATCTCAATCTTTCGCTTTCCGTATTCTCAGAGAGTTCATTCGGACACAATTATCAGTAAAGCAAACTTCAAGAACAACAAAAAGCAACTCCAACAAAGTACAATCATACATCAGAAGCCATTGATTTGTTCCAAATTTCTATTATTTATTTGTTTTGTCCATTCCCTAATTCTTTTCTTGCTTCTTGAGAAACCGAAAGCTAAAGCCCTATTCCTAATTGCCCCACTTCTTCCTCAAAGTATCTCCTTTTTAATCTTTTATGTTCACCTTCAACATCAAGCTCATATATAATCCCAAATTTCCTTCCAAGATGAGAATTTGGGCTTTCTTGAATGGCCAAATTATTACTAGACATAGTGGGAGAGGAGCAAGAGCAAAGATTATAGTTATTTTCGGGTTTGATCGAACTGCTCTGCCATTTCTGGGAGAGTTATGGCGAGTACGAGTGGGACGAAGCATGGGGATGTGGAAGTTAGAGGTCCACAAAGATCATTATCGAGGTCCATGACTAGGCTTCCTACCATGGGGGATCCCAACGATGTTGACAGCTATGTTGTGGACAGTGAGATGGTGCCATCTTCTCTGTCCTCCATTGCACCAATTCTCAGGGTTGCTAATGAGATTGAAGCAGATAGTCCTGTCATGGCTTATCTCTGTAAGCAAACACAAAACTAGTATTCAACTTGTTTATTGCTGGAGTAACTAATATTGGTGGATTAATTAGGAGTTTTATGGTTTTTAGATTTATTGTAATTGAGTCACATAAAAAGGTCTATGCAGTTTTTGAGATTATATAAGGCATTATTCTGTGCTTGGTAATAATGCTTTTAACTTGAGGACTTTGAGAAATGGGTTTCAGTTGTTAGATTATGTTGATAAATCTTATCTGCTATTCAAGACCTTCAGTACTGATTAGTGTGTTTTAATGGTGGAAAAGAATTGAGAAATTCCTCCAAGAATTTACTGTATGTAAGGGGGGGAAGCAGAAAGGAAATGCAGCAATAAAAGAGCGATAATCATTCAGAGCAAACTAGATACTAAGGACTGAAAAGAGCAAATGTTTCTCTGATCATGGAATGACTTAATGGCTTGTTATTTATTTCATACATTTGAAGGTGGAGTACTAATTTAACCCATTGGTTGACTTCAACCAATTTTCTTTATGGGGCAAATCGACAAATAATAGTATAGTGGAACTTTAAATCTTAGTCAGTGTGAATATATGATAATGCACTAAACTCTCATTTGCAATTAGGATATTCAAAATTTTAATGCATAATGAATTCCTCTTTTTGTGGATTATGAGTTTTATGGTGGAGGTTCAAAGATTCACCATTACGAATAGGCTCTCTATCAGGGGATCGGAAAATTACATGACTAAAGAAATGTAAAAGCATTTAATTTTTGATATTTCAAGCAATAATACAAACAAAGGAAGGGATGTATCTTCGACTTGCATCCACCTGTATTTTATTCTTCATTGTAATTGTTTTAATTTAATGTATTTGCTTTCTGGATTAGGTCGCTTTCATGCATTTGAGAAGGCTCACAGAATGGATCCAAATTCAAATGGGCGTGGAGTTCGTCAGTTTAAGACTATTCTGTTACGAAGACTGGAAAGGGTAGATCTGACATTTCTTGGACTTTTATATTGTGCCATGCTTGTTACCTCCTTCTTCTAGATAATATATTGCATTCAGATTTTTTTCTTTGAGAAATTGAATTATAGGGCAGAATCAGAATCGATTTATTCTTCCTAGTACTTGTTTAGGTGAAGTTGCACGCCAGAATGTTGCATACTCATAATTTGCTTAGGTCACTTCAAATTGCAACTTAGAAAATGAAATAATGTCTTTGATATGTAGATAAGAAAGTAAGAGAATTTGCTCGTTACTTGTTGAAAAGTTATTGCCAAATCAAGATGTTGAGGCTGCCCTTTAAAATGCTTTATCTTCCTGCACTCAACCTTTGGCTCCTTCTATTGAATTATGGGAATTTACTCTGTCTCAAAACCCACAAGATTACTGAACTGGATCCTGATGTATGGTGTAGTGGATAGGTTTAGGTATTAGAAGTATGAGTTTCTTTTTTTAAAATGTATTATTGCACTGCAAAATCACTACATAAGCATAAATGATAACTAAACATAGAGATTAAAAAATTCATCTGTATTTGATATTTGCAAAACATTTCATTTCCTTAACCGTCACCTGAGATTGAGGATAAACATAAACTTTACCCTGCACCCAACTTTTATGATTTCAGGAAGAAGAGACAACTGGAGCGACAAGAACCGACCCTAGAGAAATCCTAAGATACTACAAGAAGTACTATGAGGAAAACATTAAGGAGGGTCAATATACAAAAAAACCGTGAGGCTCACTTTCTTTGGTGATTAAAATTTTTGTCATTACTAAAAATGCTTTCTATCTCAGCACGGATTGTATTAATTACTTCTGTTTTTTTCTTGATTTTTCAAGAGAGGAGATGGCTAAGATTTTTCAGATTGCGACAGTTTTGTATGATGTGCTGAAGACAGTGATACCTCCTGGGAAAATTGATCCAGAGGTTTGATTTCTTTGGTTTTGTAGTTTCAGAGCATTTATCACAAATTTTCAACTAGGTGGTTCTGTAAGATTGACAAACTGCAATATATTCTGTTCTTGTAGACTCGCAGATATGCTGAAGATGTTGAAGAGAGGAGAGAACAATATGAGCACTACAACATTCTTCCGCTGTATGCAGTTGGAGTTAAACCCGCGATTATGGAACTTCCTGAGGTTGTATTTTGAATTACAGAATGATCTTACTACTGATCATGTTTTCTGGAAAAGGCCTGCTACACAATTGCAGGCTATATTTCTCTGACACTAAAATCTGCAAGATAAATATGCTATCATCTTTTGTAACTAGATCAAAGCAGCATATCGAGCTCTACGCAATGTGGAAAATCTTCCAGTTATCCGGATGCCTGAAAACAAATACAAATCAGTAAATGATATTCTTGAATGGCTTTATCTGGTCTTTGGTTTCCAGGTGAGTTTTAAGCTGACAAATTATTTTCTCTTGTCTTCAGCCATTTCTTTGTGATGATTATTCTGTTTTCTTTCTCTCTTTATCATCTTCTTTTACTTCATTCTAAATGCAAAACTTGCTATTCTTCTTTTTTAAAGTATTGAAAATATATTCCATGCGTCATTACTTTTTTGTTTTTCTTCTTGGAATTTTCTACCGATTTCACTTACGCTATTACCTCTGATTTCCATTGCGTCTCAAGAATAAAGGTGAACTCTGTCTTTGGATTTCTTGGTGGAACATAAAAGAATGCAGTAAATAATACATCAAAAGAGAATAAGAAAAGTACTTTTTCTTCCTTTAACCTCATCCTTTCTTAATACATAGTAGGACCATTTGACTACCATTCAATTGGGTAACCACTGTAAGTTCTAAAAACTCAGTTAATTCTGGTATTTTGATGAGGATAGGCACTGTTCTAAGTCGAATTTTGTGTTTCATCACTAGAATTTCTTCTACTAGTCTTTTTCTCCACCCTCCCTCCAATATAAGTTCTGACTCTTTCTTCTTTTGGCATATATATACATATATATATATATATATATATATATATATATATCCAATCTATGGTCTGTGACCTTATCTTTGGGGATTGCAGAAAGGGAATGTAGCAAATCAGCGAGAACACTTAATATTGTTAATTGCAAATATGGACATACGACATAAGGATATTCAGCATTATGAGCAGGTATAATTTCAATTTGCTTGTTAGAAACTTACATGAACAGATCAACTATTGGAATCTTTTACTTTCTCTTGCTTCTATTTAAGAGCGGGTTTATGGCTTCATCCCTGATGGTTCAACATTGTCGCAGTTGGATGATGAAACAATTCAGAACTTGCTGGAGAAGATTTTAAAAAATTACCGGTCTTGGTGTAAATATTTACACTATACCTCCAACCTTATGTAAGCTTCTTGATTTTAGCCAACATAGTCTTAATCATGCATTATTGCATCCTTAAGAAATAACATATGACATTTCTGACCTTTTATGTTTTTTTGCTGTTTATATCTCATGTTGCAGTTTCCCACTTGGTGCTAATCGGCAGCAGTTGCAGCTTCTCTACATCGGACTTTATCTTCTTATATGGGGTGAAGCTTCAAATATTCGATTCATGCCAGAATGTATTTGCTATATTTTCCACAATGTATGTATTTGTTCTTTATTCGTTGTATGCATATTTTCCATTCTGAATATCTGGAACTGTACTATCTTCCTCGCATCTATTTGGAAGATTTTCATATCTGTGATTATTGTCTGCAATTGTTTGTTTTGTTTGAATGGATGTAGGACTAGGAATACGGAAATCTATTATTACCCATCTGCTGAATTGAACTTCTCTCCTGTCGTTTATATCTTAAAGTTGAGAGAATGTAACTTCATTGCAAAATGAGAATAAGTTTGAAATTTCTATTACCATTGCCACATCATCAAGTTACATTGTTTTCCTCTATAAGCCACCTGTTCTTGCAAACTAGAAGGAATTCTTTTCCCTTTTAATTTCTTCTTTTAAACTCTCTCTCTTCCCCCCCTTCCCTCCCGGCCTTAGTAGTAATTACTTGCATTTATTTATGTTCTAATCTTTGCTTTAAATGTTTCTGCTAGGAAACTGAGTTGAAAAAGGAAAAATCTTAGGTAGCTGAGTGTAAGTAAAATATCTGAAAAATATGGAGGAAAACTGAACTTACAGAGTTAAAAAACTAAAACATTTCATCCGAGAAAGTTGGTATGTATGTGTACAGGAGAGAAGGAGATACATATGTTCCTTATGACTTGTATCTATTACCTATCAATGAGTTAGAAGGTAGAGAACATAGAAGAACTTCATTTGAATTGAGTAAATAACTTCATCTACAACATGTAACCTGGCATATAACAGGATTAGTTTATTTATGTTACTGGTACATAGAATTCGTCTTGTCTTCCCAGCAAAAAAAAAAAATGTCTTGTCTGTGTAGCAGCGAACTGTTGGAAATATTGCTGCAGTTGGTTGAAGATCTCTCTTTTTTCTTGGCCTTGTCTTTTGGTTAGATCAAACACTTCATCCAATTTAGTTCTTTTGTTATATTTCCAATCTGATTTTTTTTTTTTTTTACTTTTTCTTTTTGGCAAATGATCCTAACCATCATTTCTTTTTCTGAAAATAAAGATGGCAAATGAGATGAGCGGTATTTTGTTTAGCCGTGTCGAAACTGTAACTGGTGGTGCCTACCAAGTAGCATCCCGTCCTGAGGAACATTTTCTACAGGAGGTTGTTACTCCCATATATGAAGTCTTGCTCAAGGTGACAGAAATATATTCTCTTTTCTTCCTTTTATACATTGGAGATTGTGTCACTTAAGTATGTTTGCTGGAAAAGGAAGCCAGGAGAAATAAAGGTGGAAAAGCAAGCCATTCAGCATGGAGAAACTATGATGATCTAAATGAGTATTTTTGGTTAGTCTCTGATTATCAGGGTTCACCTTCGTAACATTCTGGTTGTATCATCCATTTTTACGTTTCTTTCCCTATCAGGTCTCCCAAATGTTTTAAGATGGGATGGCCAATGGACCGAAAGGCAGATTTTTTTGTCCATTCAGATGATAAGCAGCCTGAGAAAATGGTATATGTAGATACGTAACATATCTTTCATGTGTGTGTTATTATCTTCAAGGTCTGTTATGACAAATTTACATTCTTTACAGAGTGGCAGTACCAATGGTGCTACTGGAAGAAGGAAGCCTAAGACAAATTTTGTTGAAATTCGTACCTTTTGGCATCTTTATCGGAGTTTTGACCGGTTGTGGATGTTTTTTATATTGGCTTTGCAGGTACAAGAAAGAACATTGTCTATTGATTTTTCAATTTTTCCAATCATCTTGGTTCCTTTTTTTTTTTTGGTTTCTCTCTAGTGTCTGGCAGAGCACATAGAGAGCAAAGACACAAAGATGAAAGGCCAAGAATTGTTGAATTGGTTTTATATTTGTAATTGTTAGGGCACCATATGCTTCAAGAATTAGAACCAACCTATTCTCCTTTGTAGGTGCAGTAATAATTTTTCATGTGAAAAGTGTTATCGAGCATTGCCTAAAGTGCTCAGTGATTTCATCTATTACAGCCTCCGTTTGTTTACAGTTAAAAATGTGGCTGTTTATGGAAGTCGTCCTTATCATGTCAAGGTGCCTGGAAGCTTTCTTTAGGGACCATGATTTGATGGCTCCTCTTTATGAGTAATATCTTTGGTACTAGATGATCCTGTAAAACTCTGTATCTGAACGGATCATATCCCTACTATGAGTTCCTATTTCCTATCTTAAATGCTATTGCTTTAGCTAAACCTAAACAATGTGATATAGGAAGGAAAAGACTGAAAAAAGATAGATAATTAAGATTGGAAAGATAGAGATAGATGAAGACAGAATGTAACCAACATGGATTCAATTTTCTGTATGGTTGTGTGAGGATGTCTGTTATGGTAAATTTTGAATACTTTTGTTTCTAACACCAAGTATTTTCATATATAGGTAATCGTTTTATTTTCTTTTTTATTTTTCTAGGCAATGATCATCGTTGCATGGCATGGAGATGGATCCTTAACTGCTGTTTTTAAAGAGGATGTCTTCAGAAGCATCCTGAGCATTTTTATAACAGCAGCTATTTTGCATTTTCTACGAGGTATCAAAATTACTTGGAAATTTTTTTGAAAGTCATCGAATATATATGTGTTTTATGTCATAGTTTCAAATTGATGCCAACACTCTTGTTGCCATCGTATGAAAAGAGTGCTTCACTTGTTCCTCACTAAGCTGCTGAAACATACATTTAATATAAATTATATGCTTTCATTCTGGAGCATACAAGGATAACATCTTTCTCGCTGTGGGATCCCTTTTGCAGCTGTTCTTGACATAATTCTGAGCTTGAATGCATGGGGGAGCATGAAATTTAACCAGATTTTGCGATACCTCTTGAAATTCCTGGTGGCAGCCTTTTGGGTTGTACTCATGCCTGTTGCATATGCTAGATCCCTTCAGAATCCAACTGGGTTTGCAAGATTCTTTAGTACTTTAGGAGGGTCTTGGGAAAGCCAGTCATTATACAACTATTGTGTTGCAATCTACTTGATACCCAACATATTGGCTGTTATACTGTTTCTTTTTCCATCTTTACGGAGAACCATGGAACGTTCCAATGCACGTCTCATCATCCTTCTTATGTGGTGGGCTCAAGTAAGTGCTTGTAGTTCTTTTCACTTTATAATGAATATGCTTATAATTGAATGGTTCTAAGATGAGCCAATTTAATTTCAGCCGAAGCTATATGTTGGAAGAGGCATGCATGAAGACTTGTTCTCCCTTATGAAGTAAGAAAAGAGATCTTACTTTCCCTCAAAGCATACATGCTATAAATGTAGTAGACATTAAAATATGCATGCCATAGGGAGACCTATTTTTACTTCTTGGGGGGGGTCTTTTCCCACTAATGCCAAGGGAAGATGATTTTAATTGTTACTTTGACCTAAAAGATTGATATTCCTCTGCTCAGGTACACACTTTTCTGGATCATGCTACTAATCAGTAAGCTGGCATTTAGCTACTATGTTGAGGTGATATTTTACTCTCTTCCTGTATGCTATGAGTTCTTTTCCTTTCTTCTTTTCCAATGCATCATGTATCTTTAGAATAATAATTCTTATTCACTTCATTAATTTTTTTGTTAAATGATCAGAATAAATTGTGGGCCCTATTCTCAAATACGTCTTTTTTTTCTTTTCTTTTCTAAATACCTGTTCTCAAGTACTTAAAATAAGTTGCTTTTAGTTTATTTTAAGTTACAATTTTTTTTAGTTGCTCTCATTTGTTTTATATACTTTTAGTTTTAAAAAGTTGTAAAATGCTATTTTTGGAAAGCTACCCTAGAGGTGATTCTCAAAATTGCTTTTGCTTATTGACGCTTACTAATAAAGTTCCTTTAAGGAATATAATTACCAAATCAAATAGAAGCCGTTATTACTAATGTAAGTCACAAAATAATTCTTATCAAATGCAAGTGGCAAGCAAATGAACTTTTGGTGTCTGATCCACCAGTGAGGCCTTGACGGAACATTATTGGCCATACTAGCATTTGTGCAACAAAGATGAAGGTTTCAAACCATATTTTATACTAGCAGATGGCTATCCTTTCATATCTCGAAATGTTTTGCTTTCCATAACCTTCTTAATTAGTAGATTTCTCAAGTCTAAGTGTCCCTTTTTTCCATTTTCTGCTTGTTTAACAGATATTGCCACTGGTGCAACCAACTAGACTCATAATGGCTCTGAGAATCAGTAATTATGAATGGCATGAATTCTTTCCCAATGGTAACATTCTAGAGGTATCTTTGAGGAGAATTCTCGTCTCTTTCTTTGTTATGATTAAATTTTCATTTTAATGCTGCAGTGACTCATAATATTGGAGTTGTTATAGCTATATGGGCCCCCATTGTCCTGGTCAGTGAACGAAAAAACTTACAAGGGTGATAGCTTTATTTTTATGCCAGTGTTTAAGTTGCTAACTAGAATTGAGTGATTTGTAGGTATATCTCATGGATACACAAATATGGTATGCTATTTATTATACTATTATTGGTGGCATATATGGAGCCTTCAGCCACCTCGGTGAGGTTAGTGGTTATTTTACTCTAGTGTTTTTTCAAGTAAAAAGAAAAGCCAAAATATTTACAGTAACTTAAGACCTATTTCTATATGCCTGCAGCTATGCAGCAGGGACTTTTTGCTTGTTTTGGATTATTTAAATGCATAAAATCTTTTGATGCAATTGAATATGCTGTTTAAATCTTGTGAATGGCTGATTTGTAGATAAGGACACTGGGGATGTTAAGGTCAAGATTTGAATCTATCCCTTCAGCTTTCAGAGACTGTCTTGTTCCATATTCGAGAATGGAACACAAAAAGCATAAAAAGGTTCTGCAATTATTTCCAGATATCTTCTTCGGAATTAACTAAAATCTTGGGCGTACGCAATTTTAAACATGCATCAATGACTTATTCTCTTGCTTTATTGATCTTTCATGACTTGAATTTCTCTTCTGATTATCAGCGGTTTGTTTTCCTTGTACTAATTTTCCTGAGCTAAACTACTGGGCAGGATCCTTCATTGGATGCAACAACCATTATGAAATTTTCTCAGGTGTGGAATGAATTCATACAGTCCATGCGGATGGAGGACTTGATCAGCAATAGGTTGGGATAGTTCTATATTTTGCAATGATTCTTTCACTTCATATGTAATTTGCTCGTTGACTTGATATCATGAGTTTATTTTCATGAACTAATATTTCCTGGGAGACAGATTGCTTTATTTATTTATTTTAATAAAGAAGACATGTTTTGGTTGGCATGCATTTACGTAAAAATATTTCTATGCTTGGTCTGTATTAATTGATTGTTATGTGACTTGTAATTGCAGGGAGAGGGATCTGCTTCTTGTACCATATTCATCAAGTGATGTGTCAGTAATCCAGTGGCCACCTTTCTTGCTTGCTAGTAAGGTGAAAGCTTTATCTACTCTCTGCTTTTCATTTTGAAGTCAATTGAGTTTCTTTGGTCAGACTTCTCACTCTCTCTTTCATTCGTGGGGTTTAGATTCCAATAGCATTGGACATGGCAAAAGATTTTAAAGGAAAAGATGATGCTGACCTTTTCAAGAAAATTACTAGTGACGATTTCATGCGCACTGCTGTAATTGAATGCTATGAGACACTCAACGATATCTTATACAGCCTTTTCAGAGAAAGAGAGGATCAAGAGTAAGTCATATTATGGGATTTTCTATTCCGCTGAGGCTCAGATTGATTTTTGGATGAGAAGAAGTCTGTTTTGCTTTCTAAATTTTTCAATACTTGTGATTCCTTTATTACCCCTTATTTCAGGATTATCAGACAAATAGACTATGAGGTGAAATATAGCATACAAAATGGAAAATTTTCAAGTGAGTTTCGAATGGGCGGGTTGCTTCTGCTGAATGATAAACTGGAAAAGCTTTTAGCGCTTTTGGTATGTGTAACTACATTTTTCAGTTCCAACAGCATTGAATCTTTTTTCTAACAAGCTATATATATTGGGACAACTGTTTCTAATATCTATTTGCATCTTTTACAGACTACAGATTATGATGATGAGGACTTATACAGGTCACAACTCATAAATGTTCTCCAGGATATTATGGAGATTATCACTCATGATGTTATGCACAACGGGCACGAGTGAGTTTTTTATAATTGAGATGCTCAGTTGGCATGATTACTTGGTTATGTGTTTGAAAAGTTCTCTTGACTTAAAATGGCATGGTGCTCATACAGAATCCTCAATAAAGCTCCTTCAGATGGCAAAAGAGAGCAGAGGTTTGAAAATATTAACATTGAACTTACAACAAACAGATCATGGAGAGAAAAGGTATTTGGAACTTGGTCTTTTTAGTTTATCTGCTTAGTACATTGTTCATATTCAATATTGCATCATGCAAGAGCCTATGGATCAAACTTCAACTGATTTCTTCCATAGGTTGTTAGGCTTCATTTGCTTCTTACAGTTAAGGAATCAGCAAGTAATGTGCCTATGAACTTAGATGCTCGTCGTCGCATCACTTTCTTTGCAAACTCCCTATTCATGAACATGCCATCTGCACCTAGGGTTCGTGATATGCTCTCATTCAGGTCAGTCAAATCTTTGTGATGTTACTTGCTCATATTTTGACATTTATTGCTTAATATCCTGTGATGAAATACCAACATTAACGGTTATTACAGATGTATATATGTGCGAGTTCAAGCACGTAGAATCAAATCTTTTTCACAATTCCAAAGCAAGAAAAAGAAGGAAAACGTATTGCATGCTCAATTGCAAGAGAGCCTCTTTACTTTATTTATTTCTGTCTACGACAATACTATAATGGCCTATTTTTTCAGGTGCATTGACTCAGTTACTAATCTCCAGAAAGTTCTAAATGAAACGAGAATCCTCCATCCAGGACAAGGGATGGGTGTTTAGTAAAGAGAATGTTTCTTTTTCCAAATAAAGCTCATAAATTCATAATCACAAAATATACACAAAATGTTATGGTCAAGAACTTTTACAACTGAACCATGTCGTAGTCTAGCCTGCCACAGAAGAATAAGAAAACAGCTTTTCATGCACTAATACACCCTTTTGAACACTTATTCTCCAGATTCTCTTGTTTACACTTGAAAATTGGCTGAAGAAGCACCTATGAAAAGCTCAAGTTTATGGTCATGTTTATAAAACATATAGACATCTACAATCATTTGCTGTTGCTTCATGTTGATTAGAATACTTGAGAAACTATTAATTTTTAATAGGTAGGGCAACTTGGGAGATTTCTAAAGTCTCAAAGGCCGAGATCTACCTTGGTGCAGTAATGGACTACTTTAGAATTTGTTGAGGATATCCCACATTGTCTAGCTAGTGAGCATATTTTCTTCTTATAAGGCTTGAGCAATCTTCCCCCTCTTGAGGTACCTTTTGGAGTTGGAGTAAGGCCTATGCCCAGTTTCTCAACATGGTTTCAGAGCTACTAATCCAATGTTGGGCCACCAGTAAATGTCCAATCCTACATACTTAATGCTCTAGATGTCTAGTCTTGGGTGTGCTGAATATTCCACATTGGCTAGCTAGTGTGCATATTTCTTTCTTCTGAGTCTTAGGCAACCCTCCCCCCTCTTGAGGTGCCTTTTGGACCTGAAGTTGGGCCCAAAACCCAATTTTGCCTGCATCGTCAAGATCATAACTCACTCAACATTTTATTTTGTCTTCCAAAAAGAATGATCATAACTCATTCAACATTTTATTTTGTCTTCCAAAAAGAATTTTCTCGCTAGCCGTCCCGTCCTCCCCCCCAAGAATTCTTAGGATAAGCTAAACTATTTATATACTTGAATTGGGGCATCCTTTATATTAATATGCTATAGGTCTTTACTGTGGAAAGTTTGTCTTGTCAGCAAGCCATACCATACTTTGTCATGCCTTTGACATAGACGTAGAACAATCACAAAAACCATGCAAATCTGATGTTATAGATAGTTCTTTTCCTAGTTCAATTGAATCACTGTCATAGTGTATTTTGCACTGAGGTACTGGTGCAAATATGGATCTTCTAGGCCTCAGGATGAAGATTGTGGTGTACTATTATCATATTTTTCTCAAGGTCAAACACTTTGTAGCGACTTCTAAAACTGGAGAAAGAGAGGGAGGAAACTGAGAGCAGGGATATCAAAATGCCCACTAAATGGGGTAACCTATGATTTTCCTGGTTTAACTGTTCCTCTCTGTAACAGTTTCTTACCAGTTCAACAACCTCCATCTTTTCAGCAAAAATTGATTAGGACGAATCAACATAACTCTTCAATATTTTCTTCAGCTAAATGAAGTGGTGTCTTCCGGATTCTGGGTAGGGCACATGTACATGAAATAAGGTTGCTTTATATTAGAACATCAAATGCTGAAGAGACACTTTTATGATAGAAGTTTCACAGTTACCGTGTTCACATTTTTTAGAACGTGAGTATTTTTACTTGAGACTAGGAAACTTTTGAATTATGCTTTGATAGTAATAGGAAATTATCAGAATAAGTTCACAATTTGGACATTGGCCATTGAAAGGTTCATGGTAGAGTTGCTTTCTTTATACGATAATTGAGCAGTTAATTTCTTTTATTAAATATGATATAATTAAGGTTGGAGAATACCTGAAGCCCATTGAACTGGCTCATTTAGTCCTGAAGGGACTTACCAATGTCTGTATCCATAGTACAGTCTTGAGTCACTGGAAGTCAACTGATTCTCTTTTGTGGTTCAGTGTCTTGACTCCATATTACAAGGAAGAGGTTTTCTACTCAGAAGATGAGTTAAACAAGGAAAATGAGGATGGAATTTCAATTCTCTTTTATCTTCAAAAGATATATCCAGGTGAGTTGCGATTCTTAAACATCTGATTGTGGTCATGTTCCCTTGCCGAGAGTAATAAGCTCCTCCATTTTGTTGCTGCTCAACAGATCAATGGAGAAATTTTGAAGAAAGAATCAAGGATCGTGAATATGCTGAAAAGGACGGGATGGAATTAATTCGACAATGGGTATCTTACCGAGGGCAGACACTTTCTAGGACAGGTTTGGATGGTCACAACTGCTTCATTTTTATATTCAGTAATTCAAGCAGTTATAGGTAATGATGTTACTGTATTTACATGTTTCCTTTGGAACTCCAGTTAGAGGGATGATGTACTACCGGTTAGCTCTTGAGCTCCAATGCTTCCAGGATTTTGCCAAGGATGAAGGTTAGTGAATTTATTCCTTTGTGTGTGCTTAAAGCCTGAAAGACGGACAAACATTTGATAAATGAATTTAATTTTTGGATAATTTATCAGACATGAATTGCAGGAGTTCTGATTCTTTATTAGCAAATGAAAGTTAATCATGAAAATATTTCATGTTCAATTTGCAGAAATATTTGCAGGCTATCGTACAATTGATTTTCATAACAGTGCACAAAGCGGTCTAAAGATGCGTTCCCAAGCTTTGGCAGATCTGAAGTTCACCTACGTAGTGTCTTGTCAAGTTTATGGTGCTCAGAAGAAATCCAGTGATGCTCGAGATCGTAGTTGTTATATCAATATTCTTAATCTAATGTTGACGTGAGTGTCAAAATTTGAGATTAACTCTGATAATAGAAGTATAGGATCGAAAATAACATCGACAGTGATTTAATACTACTACAGGTATCCATCCCTACGTGTTGCTTATATTGATGAGGTAGAGGGGACTATGCACGGAAAGTCTGTAAAGGTGTACTATTCTGTGCTTGTTAAGGGAGGTGATAAGCTGGATGAGGTATGGATCTTGATATGATGAAAAACTAGATAAACTTTCCGACTGAAAATTTCAATTACAAGGCATGTTCCAAAATGTTTTACAAGCTAGCTAAGTGAATGAGTATCCATGTTATACTGATGCAGGCGTAACTTATAACGTTCTTATATATATAATACAGGAAATATATCGTATCAAGCTTCCAGGGAATCCAACATTAATCGGTGAAGGGAAACCTGAAAATCAAAATCATGCCATTATTTTCACTCGCGGAGAAGCCTTGCAGACCATAGACATGAATCAGGTAGGTTTATCATTTTCCTTTATTTGAAAAATACCAAGTTACTTACTGCTGATATACAGGATAACTATTTTGAGGAAGCATACAAAATGCGGAATGTATTGGAGGAATTTCACAAGGTTCATCATGGTCAACGGAGACCAACAATCTTGGGATTAAGGGAGCATATTTTTACTGGGAGGTTTGTATTAATTATTTGTTCACTTAATCTTGAAATGACATGAAACTTGTCATTATTGGTAAATGATGTCTTTAAAGGCAATTGACAATGAGAAGGCTAACATAAACTCTTCCTGATATACAGTGTTTCTTCACTTGCGTGGTTCATGTCCAATCAGGAGACTAGCTTTGTGACTATTGGGCAAAGATTTTTGGCAAACCCTCTGAGGTAATGCTGCTTTCTCCACCATCTGACAATGATAGTCATCTGACAGTTAGAAGCACTTACGATTGAGAGGGTACAAGCAGTTACATTAACATTTCCATATAACTATTTATGTTGCTAAATATGTTGAGATAGTGAGGTATCTCTCAAACCATCTTTTCTCTTTGGTGATTGCTATTGCTGTTCCAGAGAGTAATCTTGTCTCTTGGTCATACAATTGAGTACTTGAGTAAGCAATGTGTGGGAATTCTTACATCAGACATTAGATCTGATTCACAAGCACAACAAAATAAATGAAACATAAAGTGTTAATTTCACTCGGTAATCGTTGTTTCTCTGATGTATGCTAGAAATCTACTTTTGGATTTTCAGAACCTTTAGTTAGTTATTACTCTTGTAACATTTTTTCTAATAAGAAAGAATAATGTAACCGTTCCAGAACGGGGAGGAGATATCTAGTGTCTAGTATCAATTTCAGGACAGAAGAACTTAAGGCTACTACTTTATATGTGAAACCTTACCTGGTCTACACGAAGGAAAAAAAAAGGTCTTAATTGAGAACTAATCAGTGTTTAACCTTGTTGGACATCATGTTGAGCTGGTTGACTGCTAATGTGGTCCCTGACCAAAGTCCACTTGAGCTGATTGATCAAGTAGTCTGTTTCTTTCTTAAACAGTTAACTAAAACTCCCTTTCTACGATATGGGGTACATTTCTTCAACTATTTAACACACATGCTGTTGCTATGATATCAAGAAACCAAAAATCCTTTCAACCCTTGAATTTGATGTTGAATATAATTTCCTCGGGAATAGCTTGTGCAGCTGTGGTTAAGGATCAAGTGAATTCTAGGTGGATTGAGGTCCTTTTAAATCATCGGACTTACTTTTTCTTTTTCTTTTCGATTAGCATGTCATCTATTCCTCAAGAATTAGGTTCTAGAGTTTTTTTTTGGTTTAAATTGGTCTATTTCACTTTGTTTATTTTTCTTCTATTGATGCATGCTCTTTGTTTCACTGTGTGAAGCTCAATCCAGTAATAAGAATTTAGCATTAAAAAAAGAGTCGTTTCCTTTTTTCTTTCTTCTGCCACAATATTGTTTCTTGTTTGCGTTGAGGTCAGGTTGGATAAATATGTTGGAAATGAAGTTAATAGAATCAAACTAAATTGGGTAACACTAGAGCAGAATCTATAGGATTTAACTGAAGAAATTCCAAGTGATTGTCCAACCACGTAGAAAGACAGTATCCATGTCATCTCTTAGAGCCTATTGTTTTAGTTGTTGTTGAAACTGAAGTTAATTTACCATAAAATGTTTTCACTTTGTTGCTATTCTAATTTTAGGTTTTAATCAGTAACACTTGTTTTACAGGGTAAGGTTCCACTATGGGCATCCTGATATTTTTGACAGAATCTTCCATATAACTAGGGGTGGCATAAGCAAAGCTTCAAAAATCATCAACTTGAGTGAAGACATATTTGCAGGTAGTATTTTGTTTCTTCAAAATTTGCAGATCCATAGTCATTTTTAAGTGCTCAATGGGGTTAATCTTTTCAGGTTATAATTCGACTCTGCGAGGGGGATACATAACACATCATGAATACATCCAAGTTGGCAAGGGCCGTGATGTGGGGATGAACCAGATATCTCAATTTGAGGCGAAGGTTGCCAATGGAAATGGAGAACAGACACTTAGTCGGGATGTTTATAGGCTTGGTCGTCGGTTTGACTTCTTCAGAATGCTGTCGTTCTACTTTACAACTGTTGGATTCTACTTCAGCAGTATGGTAAGCATATGACCTTAATACTCTTCCTTTATAGGTTATTACATAGATCTGTTGACTGCAAAAGCAATCCATTTTCTTTCAAGATGAACTGCATTATCAAATGTATCCATTTAGCCTAGGATGCAAAGTACTTCAAAAATAGATGTGGGAAAGCTGGAGATATCTTCGGTACGTCATTTGGAGTAAATTCTTTAACCAAAAGCTTGAGATAATAGTGTCACCAGAAGACATCTGTTTTTTTACAATCATCAAATTGTCTAAGGTATTGTTTTCCTTGTCTAATATCTGACTGACTCTACTCAAGTCCACATATAGCTCCATTCATCAAGTTGTTTTGCGGAGACTAAGGATAGAAGTTTCAATATTGTGGTAAATTCAAGATCCAGTAGAAATATTAGTCTACGGTAGCTGTGTCATTGACTGCTAAGCATGCTTTATTATACCATCAGACGGTTCCAACTGTGAGACAGCCGATGCCCTCAAACTGGAACCTAATAAGAGCTGAAGCTTTTGAACTAGGCTTTTTCATACTACATATTCATGAAGATATAAAAACCCATAGTTCGTTCATCACACAATATTTGATTCAGGAGTATTTCAGTCAATTTAAAAATCATCATGGTTATGAAGTGATTGAAATAGCATTTTATCTATCAGTTAATAACAAGTTCTGAAGTTTCATTCAGTTTTCCAAATGCTGCACTAGACTTGAGGAGTCTGTAGCAACCTTACAGAATTTTCTATCTCAGTCATGGACCAGAACAAAGGTGTGCAAATACAGTACCCAAGTTTTATTCATGAAACCTGAATATCTTTGCACAAGTCCCTTAGGGCCAAGTAGTACAAAGAAGGAAAACTACAATGAGACCTGAGAATAAAGATAAAAGATGAAATTCAGAAAAATGTTTTAGAACTTTATTTCCAATATTTGAATTTAGTTTGGGAATGAAGTGGGAAGTTGAATCAATCTCATTAAGGCAGAGAACAGGAAATCATCCGGTTGATATATGGTGCGAGACACAACCTTCATTTAACATGGACATGAATAGGATCCACAATACGTCATGTCCTGCAAATAGCAATAGACTCAGTTTTTTAACCAATTCATCTAAACAAATTGGCAAGATGAAATGGGAAGTTGATTTTCTTTCCCTTTGTTTCCTTACTTAAATGCTTTTCTTTTATCGCTTATGTTCAAACTGACTTTTGTGTCTTATTGATGGTCATTTTCTGCTGCTTTAAAGCTCATACTTTGTAATGTCCCTTCTGAAGATTATATCTACTATAGATAATTGATAGAATCACGTTTTTCCAGTTTACTGTGCTCACAGTTTATGTATTTCTATACGGGCGTTTGTACATGGTCCTGAGTGGACTGGAGAGGCGTATTTTGGAGGATCCAACTCTTCGTCAGACCAAAGCACTTGAACAGGCTTTGGCTAGTCAATCCATGTTTCAGCTTGGTTTGTTCCTTGTGCTGCCCATGATTATGGAAATTGGCCTTGAACGAGGATTTCGCACTGCCGTGGGTGACTTTATAATCATGCAGCTTCAGCTGGCCTCTGTATTCTTTACATTTCATCTTGGAACAAAAGCACATTATTTTGGTAGGACAATTCTGCATGGAGGTTCTAAATATCGGGCAACTGGTCGAGGTTTTGTTGTTTTTCACGCAAAATTCGCTGATAACTACAGAATGTATTCACGCAGTCACTTTGTGAAAGGGCTAGAGCTGTTTATACTATTAATTGTTTATCTGGTCTATGGGCAGTCATATCGAAGTTCAAAGTTGTACTTGTTTATTACTTTTTCATTGTGGTTCCTTGTTGCTTCCTGGTTGTTTGCTCCATTTGCATTCAATCCATCTGGATTTGATTGGCAAAAAACAGTGGATGATTGGACGGATTGGAAAAAATGGATGGGAAATCGTGGTGGCATTGCTATTTCACCAGATAAAAGTTGGGAAGCATGGTGGGATGGCGAGCATGAACACTTGAAATACACAAATTTAAGGGGCAGAGTGCTTGAAATAATCCTTGCACTTCGCTTTTTCATCTACCAGTATGGAATTGTGTATCATCTTGATATATCTCATGGAAGCACGAATATTCTGGTAAACTTCCTCTTACATAACTGTTTCTAATCTGGTAATTTCTCATGCACTCTCTTATAAGTTTCTTAACAATTTTTTGTCAGGTTTATGGACTTTCTTGGTTTGTCATGGTCACTGCTCTTCTAGTCTTAAAGGTAAGTTTCTGAAAACCCACCTTCTCTGCTAAATAGGTCAAATCGAATTGCGTCTACAGGGCTAATTTTCTCATCTTCATAGCAAGCTATTACTTCCTATTACATTCCTTCTGCATTTACGTTTGGATGGTATCATACTTGTTGTGTTATTGGATATTCATCCGCTTATTTTTTCTTTGTAATGAATTTGTTTTTTCAGATGGTATCAGTGGGCAGACGAAGATTTGGCACAGACTTTCAGCTCATGTTTAGGATTTTGAAAGCTCTTCTCTTTCTTGGATTTATATCGGTTATGACAGTCTTATTTGTAGTCTGTAATCTCACCGTCAGCGATCTATTTGCTGCCATTATTGCTTTCATGCCTTCAGGCTGGGCAATTCTTCTGGTAAGAGTTCAATTTCCTTCTACTAAAATACTTGTGCATCAAAAAAACTCAAAAGAAAAAGGTCCATCAAACATAACTTGATTGTTCTTCACCTCTTTTTACAGCTTTCTCAAGCATGCAGGCCTGTCTTGAAAGGTATAGGTTTCTGGGATTCAGTGATGGAGCTAGCGCGGGCATATGAAGCTATAATGGGACTCATCATTTTCGCACCCATAGCTGTATTATCGTGGTTCCCATTCGTGTCAGAATTCCAAACAAGGCTGCTGTTCAACCAAGCATTTAGCAAAGGTCTTCAGATTTCAATTATTTTACAAGGGAAGAAAGACAAAACCACTTTTTAGTTGAATTGTTTCTCAAGTGTTAATTTTCTCAGCCATATTCAGTTTGTGCAATTCTTTTGCAGTTGCAAAGAAAATTTTTTGGTAGGAAACAAGAACAGTACAGTACCTATGTGTTGTTAAGAAAAAATAGTTTTTCTATGTTTATATTAAATGTTTTATCATGGATGGATGATGGATGATTCATCAGTTGTCTTAACATCAATCAATCAATCAATCAATCAATCAATCTACAGATAATTCTTGTATTCTCTCTCCAAAGGAAGGATAAAGTTGAAAAAGAATTGGTTCCAATCAGCCTGCTGCCTTGTTTCCCTCACAAATTGCATTTCCCCTATTTGCCATAATCCCTCAAAGTAAACTACTTGATGAAAGCTGTCCTTATCTTCAATGGCACAAAGCATGACAGGATTAGGCCATTTATCATTTTTTTTATTCAGATAATGTATACAAAGAGAAGACCCAATTTAGGAATATAATCTCTAATATACTTTATCTAATAATAATTTATGTTCAAAATGATCTTTTTTATAGGGTGAGTACACAGAATGGATCTGAACCCTTTAAAGGATATAGTAAAATAAGTATATAAATTAGATATATATTTTTAAAGGATATAGTAAAATAAGTATATAAAGTAGATATATATTGACGAATGAAAATCAAAGTTATTAGCCCCTATAAACTCTCGGATTAATTTAAAAAATATTTTAAAAAACATTCTTGTACTTTTTGAGTTCGGTGAAAACAATAAATTGAAAAACTTTTTAATTTAAATAATCAAATTAAAATTTAATAATTATTTTTTTTACAGAATCTAATTTGAATACTTTATTCTCAAACTTAACATTTTTTTCATTCAATATTTTGTTTTAGGTAATCTTAATTTGAATACATATTTAGATTAAAAAAAATGAATACGTATCTGTCAAATTAAGAATTTAAGTATTAAATTTACAATTCATTAAAAAGGTATATATATATATTTTTTGTCAAGAAATACAGGGGTATTTTTTAAATTAAACTAGAGAGATGGCGAATCGAACACGATCGGTTCTGTTTCCAAATCCTAAAAGGAGTGGGAAATCTGAGAGTCTTTTATTTCCAAAAAAGAAAATCAAAGAAAAATCCTAAACCAAATAGAATTAGGAGAATCCCATTAAAGATCTCTTTTCCAAATCCTAGTCAAACTGGGAAATAAAGGGAAACGGTAAGATTTTCCCCGGGAAGAACTGACTTGCATTCCACCTTATATAATCTCATCTCTGACTCTTGAGCCAGAAAGGAAAATAGCAATAATCTCCGCAAAAAAGTAAAATTGCAAGAAAGAGAAAAGATGGGTTCTGGGAAAAAGAAAATAGAGATCAAGAAAATCGAGAAAGAATCAAGAAGAATGGTGACTTTTTCCAAGAGAAGAAAAGGGTTGTTCAAGAAAGCAGATGAACTATGTTCGAAAACTGGTGCAAAAGTTGCCATTGTTGTAATCTCTGCCTCTGGTAAACCCTACCCTTATGGAGACATCGAAGCCATTGATACCGCGTTGAATAATTCTGGCGGCGGCGGCTGCAATTTTAATGCTTATGGCGTCGTCCGTGAAAGCAGCAGCTATGGGGTTCCCAGCAGGGGCAATAATATCAGTTTTAAGAAGTGGTTGAATGAAATTAATGTGGAACAGTGCGATGATATAAAGAAGCTTTTGATGTTGAAGAAGGAATTAGAAGAAGCTAAAGAGACTATTCTTAGGGCAGAGGTTGAATCTTGGACATTGTAGTCATTTTTCTTCCAAATACTGTGTTAGTCTTTTTTTTCCTTTTTTTTGTATATTCATAGGATTAATTTTTGTCTATGTACCCCCCAATCTTTATATAATTGATGATTTACACTTTGTTTGTGTTTTACTTTCTTGAACTAAATAATATGCCATATAGTTTTTTTTTTTTTGAGAAACACAAAGAACCAAAATGACCTACCCTTCGATGCGTCCTAAATCGAAAGCATTACGCGAATTGAGCAATGCGTTCATGCCAAGTAAACGCACTGCCTGCGTAAACGGTTAAAGCCACTTCCAAATAACAGAGCCAAACAAGCCCTCCGATCACAGTAGAGGAAAACTCCTCCGTCCGCCATCATAACCACCGTCTCCACTGCCGGAAGCTCAATCAATTGTCGCATTTCAACTTAAAAAACTTCATTGTAGATCAGAGATGGCCTCGCCGGCCATCCAAAGAACTCCTCTGCAACGCCTCTCTACCTTCAAAGATGCTCCAATTCCATCCCCTACCGGCGGCACTCCTAATCTCTCTACCTCTACGCCACCTCCTCTCACACCTTCCCCTTCCGTCCTTGATTCGTTTTCCGCAGACCCCATCTTCTCTGCATTCCTTTCCCCTGACTTCAATTCCACTCGCTTCTCCTCTGCTGCACTCTCCTCCGGCTCCGCCGCCTCCCGCATCGAGAAACTGCAAGAGGGTCTTCGTCTGCTTGATTCTCAACTTCGCCATGAGGTACTTTCTCGGCACCAGGATTTTCTTCAACAATTGTCCTCACTAAAGGCTGCCGACTCTGCTCTTTCCTCCATTAGGTCGTCTGTTTCGTCCCTTCAATCCTCTATTAGTAAAATCCGCTCTGAGCTTTCGGACCCGCATCGGGTCATTTCCACTAAAACTGTTCAGCTCTCCAACCTTCATTCCACTACGGAGCTTCTGCAATCTACTATTAGGACCCTCCGATTGTCTAAAAAGCTCAGGGATTTGTTTGATTCGGCCCCCGACCCTGAAAAACTTGATCTTTCTAAGGCAGCTCAGCTGCACTTTGAGATATTAACTCTGTACAATGAATCAAATTTGGCTGGAATTGATGTGGTGGACTCTGAGCTGAAATGGGTTTTGGATATTGGGCAAAAGTTGCGAGCTGAGGGGATGAAGGTTCTCGAAAGAGGACTTGAAGGGTTGAATCAGGCTGAGGTTGGGGCAGGATTGCAGGTGTTCTATAATATGGGGGAGTTGAGGGGGACAGTGGACGGTTTAGTGAGCAAGTACAAGGGAATGGGTGTAAAGAGTGTGAGTGCGGCATTGGATATGAAGGCTATATCATGGGGTGGAGGAGGGGCATTCGCAGGGCCTGGAGGGGTGCAGAGGAGTGGGACTCCTCAGATTGGAGGCGGGGGTAAAGCTAAAGAGGCGCTTTGGCAGAGGATGAATGCTTGCATGGATCAGTTGCACTCGATTATGGTTGCTGTTTGGCATTTGCAGAGAGTGTTGTCAAAGAAGAGGGATCCTTTTACCCACGTCCTGTTCCTTGATGAGGTCTTGCAGGTGAGTTAACCACAGATTGTCTGCTTTCACGAATTGTAGGATTTTAGTATGTAGTAATTTATTTGCTGTAGTTAGATGTTAGCTGTCACTTTTTCCCCTGAAAAATGAAAAGAGAATAAACTTGAACTCTTTAAATTAATCATGGTTATCTCTTAGAAGATGCTATAGACAAAAAAAGCTTTAGTAGTATAGCCGCCTAACAGGAAGAGAGATTTGTTTGATGCTTTAGCAACTTCTCTTTTATCCTTCTTCCTATCTTTTTTAACTCACATTACTTATAGTGTTAAACTCTACTGTCTCATGCACCATTTGCTACTAGATCGTTGAACACCGTATAGCAAGTATGGGAATGATTGATGTTTTGACCATCCAATTGCCTTTATGATTCCAGTGTGTCAGCGTCCTCTTGATAGAGAAATAATAAGAATTGGATTAGAGAATAAATGCGGACAAAGGAAAACTCCTGATGATCAAATGAAGATGAATTGATTTTTTGCTGACATATAAGACAAAAATGAAAAGGAATATGGTTGTAGGTTATAATATTTTGAATAGAGTTTATAAAGTTCCTATCTCATCTGGGATGATGGAAACCTGTAGGACATAGTTGTTAAATGCCATCTGGTACGGCTTATAACAGGGGTCACTTGGTTTACTTTAACTGCAGCAGGATATTCTTAAAGAACTTGCAAAGCGCAGGAATTGATCTTACCTTTCTATTAGAAATACTTGACCAAAAAGTGCATGTTCCCCTTTTAGTTTTTGCTCGGATTAAAAGTTCTGCTGTTTATATTTTCTTTTGTTCCTCAGGAAGGTGACCCAATGTTAACAGATCGTGTATGGGAGGCACTGGTTAAGTCTTTTGCTAGTCAAATGAAATCTGCTTTTACTGCATCTAGCTTCGTGAAAGAGATATTTACTGTGGGGTATCCGAAGCTTTTCTCCATGATAGAAAACCTGCTAGAAAGAATTTCTCGTGATACAGATGTCAAGGGGGTCCCACCTGCTCTTACATCAGAAGGAAAGGATCAACTGGTTTCTGCCATCGAAATCTTTCAGACAGCTTTCTCAGCCCTTTGCTTGACTCGATTATCAGATCTTGTCAATTCTGTGTTTCCTATATCGAGCCGTGGAAGTGTTCCATCCAGAGAACATATCTTGAGGATTGTGTCAAGGATTCAGGAAGAAATTGAAGCGGTGCAGATGGATATTCGTCTGACTCTTCTTGTCTTGCGTGAGATCAATAAAGTTCTGCTCCTCCTTGCAGAAAAAGCTGAGTATCAGGTATTTTTCAATTCTAACTATTCTCGAAACTGTATATTTGTTATCTGCAAGAAGAGAAAGTTTATTATGCTTATCCTGCCTGCCGCAAGATATGGATATAGTATGTATTTTATTTTCTCATTGCTTCCTTCTTGTTTTACTTTCTCTTTCGTCAAGGATCAAGTTTATGCTGATACCTGGTCTATATGTTATCTGTTCTGAGTGGTTTCTCCAAGATTATTCTCGCATATGTTGATCTAGAAATTAGAAAACTTATTCAGAGTACACCTAACCCTGAAATACACTTCACTTCTAGAAAGCCCCTTCTTTGTGAAACATAGAGTATTTGTAATTTGTGATATATCCATATCTCTTTAAGACTCATCTAATTTATTCACTCAATCCAGAATAAGCGAAGTTTATATTTAGCTCCAATAGGAATGACTATGCCAAATATTTCTTTCATCACTGTTATGAGATAGAAATGTCATGGCATAAGCAAAGGCTTAATCTTGCTAATACAAGTATATTACCTATTTTTGAATTCTTCTTCCAAAACGTTGCGGACGTCTTCTCCTATTAAATTTGAGTATCCTCTCTAATGCTTTTTGGTAGTTGGCTTCTATTATACCATTTCCATACCAGTAAAAACCATGACTTTATTGGGCTAATCACTGTACTGTATTTATTAGTTAAAAATAATTTCTTCTGATAAATTTTTGTTCTTGTAACATAATTTCTTCTAGTGAGGTACTTAAATGGATATAATCTTAGGTTGAACAAATCAACGTTGCTTGTGATAGGATGAAACTCAAAGAATAATTAGTTCCTCTGTGTGCTTTTTCCTTGTTGAGGGCTAGAAGAGTTGAAGAACATGGATAACATACTCGTTTACCACCTTCCTCTAGTCCACTGCCTCCCCTTTCCCTCTGTGCTTCCCCAAATTAAAAAACTTTCTTGATGGCTTCTCCTCCTTGAATTATACAAACTTTAATTTGCAAATGTTATTTCCTCTTTTGGGATATGCCTAGAATATTACTCTGTTTTTGCTAGAGCTCAGGATTTGCATGAGTTCATTTATGACACTGATTCAAATGGCTTATCACTTGACTCCATTTCTCTGGGAAATTTGAAACATTGTGTCAAGCAAATAAATATATCTAACTAGTTACTATAACATATGTGACTGCACCTCATACGCATTCCTACTTGCACTCTCACTCGTTCACCTGCTGAGATTGAATGTATTAAATTGAAGCAATGATAATATGAGATGCTTGAGCTTTTGGCCTTCCAAAATTTTGAAGTTCAAAATGGTAGTTGGGCAGTTATTCCAGTTCTTTGAGAATAGAGAGATGGATAATTGCCTAATCAACATTGTATAACTTCATCTTGATAGTAGAACTTCAGATATCCCATTTAAACACCCCCCCTTCCCCACCCCCAACCCCCGGGGGTGCTTTTACGTATTCTTGGGCCAGGAGCCAAAGCCGCACCTGGCAAGTTGAAATACTATCACGTTCTTGTCTAAAAATTTGAAGGCAAACCTGCATTTGCTATATTGGGCATGTCAATGGTGTTTTCTTAACCCTAAATTCTTATAACATATTTTGGGTGAAGGGCAGTAAGCGTTTTTGACATCCTAATACAGATACCACTGAGTTTATGGTGCAATGTCCATTCGTCTCTGCTTCATAAAATTCTTGTTTTGGATTAACTTTAATTAGTAAGTTCCTTGTTTCAGATATCAACAGGCCCTGAAGCACGCCAAATTACAGGCCCTGCAACCATGGCACAGCTGAAGAACTTTGCATTATGTCAACATCTGCAAGAAGTTCATACACGCATGTCATCCATAACAGAAGGGTTGCCTCCTATAGCAGCTGATCTTCTCTCTCCAGCACTAGGTACAATATACGGTGTTGCCTGTGATTCCGTTACATCATTATTTCAAGCCATGCTTGATCGGCTCCACTCTTGTATCCTGCAAATTCATGAACAGAATTTCAGTACTCTTGGCATGGATGCTGCCATGGATAACAATGCATCACCTTATATGGAAGAATTACAGAAGAGCATTCTTCACTTCCGCACTGAATTTCTATCGAGGCTGTTGCCTACTGGAAGTGCCTCAACAACTAGGACAGAGACTATAAGCACTAGGCTCGTCAGGAGTATGGCTTCGAGGGTCTTGATATTTTTCATCAGACATGCTTCACTGGTAAGACCACTTTCAGAATCAGGGAAACTAAGAATGGCTCGGGACATGGCTGAGCTTGAGTTGGCAGTAAGCCAACATTTGTTTCCAGTTGAACAGCTCGGTGCACCATATCGTGCACTACGTGCATTTCGGCCTGTTATTTTCTTGGAAACATCTCAACTGGAATCATCCCCACTTCTTCAAGATATACCACCAAGCGCCATTCTTCATCATCTTTACTCGCGGGCACCAGATGAACTACAGTCACCGATGCAAAGAAACCGCCTTACTCCTATGCAGTATTCATTATGGCTGGATTCTCAAGGTGAGGATCAAATCTGGAAAGGGATCAAAGCAACTCTGGATGATTATGCTGCAAAAGTGAGGGCTAGAGGGGATAAGGAGTTTAGCCCTGTTTATCCTCTCATGATAAAATTGGGATCTTCTTTATCAGGCAATGAATCAAAACCTTGATTAATGATTTAATATATCTCCGACACATTTTTGACTTGGGATTATTGTTACAGAAAGTATAGTGTCATATTATGATCTCCTGAAATATGTTTCCCTTTGTCATACCTTCATTTTTTTAAACTGTTGCCTTGTTTAGAGAACTCACCTCATAATTTGTTCATAGGATTCTGTGTGTACTGAAATCTTAATAAAACTATTGCTGCTTATTCATAGGATTCTGCTCCAAGATTTTGTTTTCCATGGCTTAAAAATAAGCTGTTTATAGCTTCTTTCATTTCTTATTATGTATCGTTTCATATTATGTATTGTTTGGATATATATATATATATATATATCTTGTGTTTTAAAATATGTCACTTTAACAAGGCAATGGTAAATTGTGTCATTGGAATTAAATTTAAAAAACTTTTATTAGAATTATGAATGACAATGTTAATTTAATCCATTTTCTTTTGAATGTAGACGTTCGTTCTAAGACAATATATCATATGAAATTGAAATTAAAGAAATACTATTTTATATCATAATTTGTTTTGTAGTTGTTTCTAGATTATTTATTACATCTGTTATACACTTCATTTTTTTAAAGTTAAAACAAAGTTATTTTGTGGTTTTTCAAAACTTTTTTCGTTTCATTTAAAATAAAAATATATAATAATTTTCTTTTAAAAAAATCTGATTTTAAAAAAACAGTTTTTTCCGTCATTTAAAAAAGTATAATTAAGAATAGACCATTAAAAAGCATTACTGGTATAAAAGATGTTAATCTAAGAGAAGAAGCAATGATCATTATTCATTGGTCTTTTT
This sequence comes from Catharanthus roseus, assembly GCA_028651295.1. Lineage (NCBI taxonomy): Eukaryota > Viridiplantae > Streptophyta > Magnoliopsida > Gentianales > Apocynaceae > Catharanthus > Catharanthus roseus. The sequence goes on along the minus strand of JAPQWS010000102.1, from coordinate 11,078,694 downwards.
CGCAGTAAGCATTAGCCTCTTGTGGGTTGAGATATTTTATGGGACAGCATATGATAATTGTCTTTATCATCATCACTTAATCAAAGTATCTTCAAGTCCTAATCACAACTTTGTGAAAGTTGAAAATGGTACACAATTTCCTTTTCCTCCATGAGGGGAAAAACTAATATATATCATAATCCTTTAATTATATATAGAAACCGATTGTTTTGTCATTTGTAACAATTTTAACTTAATTGATTAAATTCTGTTATCATCACTTATTTTTCAATTTAATTTCAATGTTAGAATTCTCTGCAAAAGCAGCCATGGATGCCCTTCATAAGGAAGGCCTAGCCCAGAGTTTAACTTTGCCCCTCTAGATTGCGTTCATAAAATTTAACTTGTAATTATAAAAAAATTAATTTTTAAATTAATGTCAACTACAATAATTAAATTAAGTATATCGTATTATTATTAATACTCTGCTTAATTACTTAAAATGGAAGTGCTAGACTTACCACTTTGAAGTTATTTGAAGCTTTAGGTAACAAGAAATTTGGATAGAAAACAGACTCCATGGCCTTGGTTTTGAGATATATATATATATATATATATAATAAATATGATGATTGAATGGGTACTCGCTCATGTTATGAGGAAAATAAATGGCCGTCCTAATTAAATTCCATAATCATAAACAAATATAAATCATTCCCAGAAAAAATAATAATAATAATAAATAAATCATTGTCAGAGATGGGCATTTCAATCACAATCAACCTTGAAGGACAGCCAAAGCCAAAAACAACCAAGATTCTAATGATGATGTGTAACACCAAAACATCATTGAATGTCTAACGTGTATAGTGTCTTTATAGAATGAATTAATGTGAAATAAGTACCCTTTAGTTTAGAAATTTTGTCAATTAAGTACCTTATTATTTAAATTGTCAAAAAGGGATAAATTTTAGCTTCAGACTAAATCAATTTATCTAAAATATTAAAATGTCTAATTTACCTTATTATTCGAGTAAAAACTCACAACTATTCTTTATTAAAAAAATAATTAAAAGGCTCATTTTATTTATTTATTTATTTTTGTCTTATTTCTTTCTTCCCTCCCCGGCCGGAGAGCCTCCAGGACAAGTAGGCGGCGATCAACCCATCCACTCTCGAGATTCATATTGATCAATTAATCGCCGCGTCCTGCATCCATCTATCCGGGTTCAAAAAAAGTTTCCCTCTTTCTTTAGATACGGGATGGCTTCCTTGTTGGAGCTCGTCTTTTGAAAGCCGTCATCCTGAATTTTTTTCCGTATGCCGGGGAAAGTACCTCACCTTTTATTATTATTAAAATATCCTAGGGTCTCTATAAAACAGAATGAAAAGCCCGGGTGGAAGCACAAACAAAAGGAGAGTCCCACATCTAGGTTCGGTGTCTACAATTCAAACCTGTCGGCCTTCCCCTCCGATCTAGACTACTGCCTTCTTTTTATTGCCAAAAAATCTGTACAACTTCTCCAACTTACCAAATACTGATGAATTGATTGTAACATAAACTCTCAGAAATGACTTATATATACACATACACACATAATTAAAACCACATACACATAAAAAAAAACTCTACCCTACGATCACTAATATCAACTTTTCTACCACAATCTTACTGTAAAAAACTACCCTACCATAAAAAATTTGTAAATTTCCTTCTCCTCGTTAGTGTTAAAGGGCTTTTCTTTCTTTTTCGGGAGACTCAAGAAAATCACTGGTGTGGCTGGAAATCCTAATAGGAAGAAGAAGATGAAGAAGAAAATAAGAAGAGAAGAAGCGTGTACGAGAGAGAGAGAGAGAGAGAGAGAGAGAGAGAGAGAGAGAGAGAGAGAGAGAGAGAAATCGAGTTGAGAGCATCATAGACATGGAGGGAGCGGGATTGATGACAGAAGATAAAATTGTAGAGATGAAGGAGAACGTGAAAGAAAAGAAAAAAAAATACAAAAGAAATAAAATGTGTAAGATCAGTGAGAGAATGAAAGAGAAGAAAAAGAACTCTTCAATTGTGAGTCCAAATGTTTTTAGGCAAAGTTATTTTATGTCCTATCAAAATTTGTACCTTATTTGACAATTTGAAAGATAGGGTACCTAATTGACAAAATTCTTAAACTAAAGCATACTTCTTTGACATTAACCTCATAGAATTTGTAAACTTTCTCAGAAATAAATATATATATATATATATAATTGGTAAATCATTTTCAATTTACCAATATTTGTCCTTCCTCAATCTGAAAGGCCTAAAAGAAGTTCCTAAATCAGCATTTTAATGTCACTTTCCTCCGTCTTAATCTTTATTAATAATGCTTAATTTGTCTTGATTCATAGCTGAAGTTTCAGATTCAAGGTTTGATCTTGAAATTAAGGGGCTAAAACCCAGAAATTGGGTTCCAATTTCGGCTCAAGGATATCATTGAAACTTCTAATGTTAATTTAATACTCCCAATGATTCAATAAGAAAATGTTTAGAATTTACAATCATTTGCTAGGGACGTAATTGATTACTTAACATTAGCAGTATGAAATAATTAGTAAACGGAGCCCTAATACAATAATCAGTAAGTAAACAGATGATTAATGATAATGTAAGATCACGAGTTTAATTCTTATATCTGACGTTATTTTGGAAAAAAAGTCATCCATTTCCTGAGTACCCATTAGACTCTACAAATATAAGTTTGAATTAATTTTGCTAAATCAATAAGATATCAGATACTTTAATTAAAAGAAAAAGGAAAACCTGATGATTACTTAAATATAAGGATTTATTGACTTGTACAACTGGAATGATATGGATTCCTATATAAGTAGGGGGATGAAATCGAAGAAGAAGAAGAAGAAGCTCATGAGTATGAGTCAGAGGATGATGATGAGTCAGATGAGAAAGCACCTAAAGCCATCATATATTTGACAAAACTTTCTTCCTAAGTCAAAATAAGATGGACTTCACTAGATGAGGACATTATTCATTTCTATATTTATTTTTTCCCCCTTTGCTTTTGAATTCTGTTTGCGTTTGTGTGATGTAACTGGAACCACAATCGGACAAGCCCTAATAGTGTGCTGCGTAACCTTGATGTTCTTCTACCCATCAAATAAACCAATTTTTTTTTTCAAGTTTTGTTCCACACAAATGAATGTCCCATTTTCAACCTCATGAATTGACTAACGTCTTCATTTAACAAATTTAACAAGTAAAACCGACAGTTAATATTACTATAAAATTAAATTCGACTCTTAAAATGAAAACTATATTCAGAGGTAAAAGAAAATCATGATTTTTATTATTTTTTTAAATTATTACGTTAAACAAACTAATAATAATTAATATATATAAACAAAGTTTCAAGGAGTCCCATGAAAGTTATGAAATGGTCATTTTTTGAAAAATATATTTTATGTGACGTGTAAAAATATATTTATTTTAAAAAGTTAGTCTTTTTTTTTTGTTACATTAAGAGTAAATGACTAAGTATTAAATATAATGATGTTTTAACATTTTTTTGGGTTGCCATAGATAGAATGATGTAAATATGTAGTAAATTGCCTAATCATTTTTTTTTTGTAAAGTTAAATAAAATATATCAAATTTTTATATGAATTTTTTTGGAAAATTTTCATAAGAATTTTAACCCTTAGATCATGGGTCTGGTTTCACCTCTGTTGTACCTAACGCCATATTGAAAAACTTTAAGATATAAGTATTTTTCTTGCATAAGTATAAGACTCTATAAATATGATCTAGATAAGTTTGAATTAGTTTCATTAATTAGTGAGAGTACCAGATGCACTAAATATAATAATAATAAAAAAAAAAAAAAAAAGAAAGACCAACATGCATGTGAATACAAATGTTGGCATATTCTTGATCAATTCACATTCTTCACCCCAAAAAAAAAAAAAGGAGGCCATTGTTGAGTAGTGAGGCTCTAGAAAGCGATAGAGGATGCATGAGAGAGTGATTAGAGGAATTTGGCATTATAGTTTGGTAGTTTTGGGCAAAGACTCCAATTCAGGTACCTTAGTGTAAAACACATCATTTTCAGCATCTTTTTAAACACATTGTGGACTTGGTTTTATTGTATATATCCATCACATCCACAGTACGTAGTCTCCATCCTTAATCCAACAACAACAACTATATATTAACCTCCGGCCTCGAGCCTTCTTTTTACTCTTACTTAGGATCCTCCGAATTATCATCATCATCGAAATTAAATTAGGTGGATCAAGTAGTAGTAGTAGTTGATTTCAAGGAAGATGGGGAAGAAACTAAGTCAAGCTGCTTCTACAAAAATATCCAAACCCACCACTAGTACTGATCACAAGAAAAAATTGAACAACTTGATTCAGGTTTTGAGACCAAAAGTATACATCACGGATTCATCAAATTTCAAGAACCTCGTTCAACAACTTACTGGTAATCCTTCTTCTTCATTAATTTCTCCGAATAATCCTCCTCCTCCTTCCCTGCCTTCTCCTCCTCCTCCTCCTCTCCCTTCAATTTTTATTCAAGATCAAGTCCCAATTATAGAAATTGTCCAAGATTTCGATTCATCCCTTGATAATTCCTCATCATCAGAAACAATATTCAATGTGTTGGAGACTACTACTTATTCATCATCCTCATCGTCATCTGATCAATATTATTTTCCACCAAATTATTATGGAGAAATTGAATCCTGGCTTTTACAGATTGATGATGATAATGATTCATCATCAGGTTCATATAATTATGGTAGCAATATTAATTTTCCACAAGTACTTACTTGAAGATCATGAGAAAGCTCAGGTTTCTTTCAATGATCTCTCGACTCTCATCACGTGATGAGAATGTTTATTAGTATCATGGTTTGGACATAATAGGAGAAGTAACGTTTATTTATTTTATGTTGTTTTACTTGAGATTTGTAAGAAAGGAAACTAATATAATCAGTTTGTTGTTTTTTAGTATTAATGTTATTATATCATATTACATGTAAAGTTTTGTAAAAAATAGAGTTAATATTATAGAATTTGCACTTATTAATGTTGTAAATTTCTTGTACATATATATATATATTCTCTCTCTCTCTCTCTCTCTCTCTCTCTCTCTCTCTCTCTCTCTCTCTCTCTCTCTCTCTCTCTCTCTCTCGTGTAATAATCTTGTACCCGGTATACTTATTCAGTTCTTCATCAATAATAATTCAACATTCTTGACAAGTGCAACATGAAAGATTCCAATCCTTGTCTGGTGTTTGATGAATATATATCATGGCATGACTAATATTTATCTTATATATGTTATTTTCTCATGTGTTCAAATTAGATCAAATGTGTTTAATTTTCTAGCAAGTTATAAATTCTCTTTTGCACATTGGTGTGGTGATCAACTGCAGAAATCGAATTTGTGTTTTCAAATTAATACACTCTGGAGTTTTGGAATACTACTGATGATGCTACATCAATAAATCCATTAATATATGTATGTCTTGTGACATATACAACCATACAATTAACTTTACCAAAAATAGTCGGTAATATATATATATATATAAAGATGAATTTGAAAGAAAAAAATTTTACAATCTAACAAAATCTGTGTTATAACAGAAAAAAATGAAAGGTTCATTTCGGCATTCATAATTTTTTTTCAAAGGAAAAAACCTTTGTTAAGTGGGGCATGGTGTGGTGAACTGTGCAAATGTCAAAACAATAGCTCAACGAAGTGGCAGAATCGGAATATATATATATATATATATATATGAATTTATACATATATATGCACACATATATATATATATAACTAGAAAAGTCTGAAAAGTTTGAAAGGATTTTTAAAATTAAACATATAAAGTTTGAATAGGTTTATCATAAAATTATACAAATTTCAATACATTAGTAGAATAATTAAAAGAAATATTGGGTTGAACATATGTACTTATGCCAATAACTCAGTAAAAACACTCTCTGTCAAGTCAAAATCTTAAGTTTGAATTACATTTTTTTTTTCAGATATATAAAAAAAATAATCCTCATTACACACTTTAAATTTCTAGATTCTGAATTTTGTTGGTGTATGCTGTTGTTAATGATGAAAGTCCTGTGAGAGAACTAGGGTTAATTAATTATGGTTACTGCACAAAGCTTGAAATCTGATTAACTCACAGCCATTCTTTGAAATCCACATGTGTTTTACCTTTATTTTTCACTCCTATTACAAACTAATAAGGCCCAAGAAAGGGGTAATGGATCTCCGTACACCTTGTTTGGTGTGCCTAATTATTAAAATTACGTAATTTAAACCATTCCACTCTACTCCCACCTCCACGTGCTTCTTCTTTGCTTGAAGAGGCTATGGAGAATAGAATACCGGCGATGAAGTTTCTTTGAAGGACACGGCAAGAGGATTTTCTCGGCTAGTTATTTCATGGCAGAGTCCATGATGTTGATGGTATGTTTGAAGACGATGTTGTTAGTGCTGTCCCTGATATTTCTGCCGTTGCCGTGACCACCGATCATGCTTCTCTTCTGCTTCCAATTTGTATTCCGGTGGTGCTTATGGTCTGGACATTCATGCCTTCCTCCAACGTCGTCCAAGACCGAGATGTTGCTGCTACTACTACTAATTATAAGTATTTGTAAATTCCCCGCAGGTAGAATCACTACAAGAATTAAGGGTTTTAGTGACAACGTTTCTGTAACGCTATATCATTTTATCATAAATAAGAGCTTTATTATGACAAAAATGATGAGTTACACTATTGCACATGTTAATTGTGATAACCCACTTATTTGTCACTAATTTGATAGTATATGTGATAATTTAGAATTTTTCACAGTTGGGTTGTCACTAATAATTATACATTAACAGTGACTTAATTTATTTTGTCAATGAAATATTGTTACTAATAACTTATTTGTGACAACATATAGTTTTATCGTAGATATTTATAGTTATTGTAACAAAAATTTATGTGTCACTCAAACTTGTATTTATTGTGACAAAAACTGGTGTTATTTAAAGATTTAGTTAGTTTGTGACTATAAAACATTGTCACAATAACAAAATTTTCCTTGTGGTCATTATTATTCATAATTTTTTTGACAAATTTTTTTTTTAATTGATCATATATACATTTTCTCTCATAACTAAGAAAAAAATATATCTTAATTGTAATCAGTTTCATCATCCTCTTTGGCATTAGAGTTTTATTGTCTATTATTTTTTTTCAACAACTACAGGAAAAGCTCTAATTTTTTTTTACTAATATCACACCAGTGTATTTTAGATATATTTAATTTATATAATTATTTACATAGATAAATTTATATATATTTGCTTAATTTACATTAATTTATAAAATTAATTTTCAAGCATAAAATTCAATTTGAACCCCTTGGCTTTTTGTTTTGTATATAAATACTATATTATATTAGTTTGAATAGTGATTGTCTACATAAGATATAAATACATAATGATAATTTTCTCCTACTTATTAATGTTGTGTGCTAGTATTAAGATTTATATGTATACTTTTAAAATTTTCTTTATATTAAAGAAATAAATTAAAAAATTTTCTTTTTTTAAAAAAAGTCTCTAATTGATACAAAAAATGCAACCTAGAATAAACTTTAGAAGGATATATTACTAAATAATAACCAATATATATTCTAACTAAACGTGTTTAGAGAAATTATATACTTTTTAAAATTAAGGAAAGAAAAAATGGTTAGTGAATTCGATTAACCGTTTATGTCTTTATTTATCAAAAGTGAATATAATTTTTAATAGATATCGATTTTCTTCTTTATAAAAATGGTTTGATTTTCTAAAATATAAAATTGGTTGCTTAATACTTTTATTTATATTTGGTGTACTAATTATTATTTTGTTAATTAAATGATTGCATTGATTTTAGAGATTAAATATAATTAAAGTGAAAGTATGAGACAAAGAAATCACCAGTACACTAGATAGATCTTTACTCTAACTTAGAGATTAGGGTTCAAATCCTATCTGACGTATGCATCACCTGTAGGAGCTGCTGGATGGCAAGTGATCAAGTAATGGTTGGGTTTGTGTATAGACAACATTAAACTCAACTTAAGCACTCCTTATCCGTTTATAACATTAATAGTAGTTTTATCAGTGATGGAGGTACTTTTGACAGGACGTAACAATCTCAAACATTGGTCACAAATAGTAATAGTGACTAATATTGTTACTTATAGTGACAACTTTTGTTTTCACAAAATGCAATTTCTTGCAATGAGAGGACAGAGTGAGACAACCAAACAAATATTTTACGACTCCATTTTTTTGTTCAAAACTTTATTTAATACATAAATAGTAATTCCAACACGGTTCTTTTTCAATTCATTCATATTTATACGAGTTTTTACTATATTTACCACTTTTTAAAAAAAAAGACACTAAAGTGGCTGCAATATTTTTTTTAATTTGCGTGTGGCCTGTGTGCGTTATCATTAAAGATTCATCAGTAAACCTGAATGCTCCATCTTAATAAGTTGATTTGGCTGATAACGCATACGTCAAATGCGTTATATTTAAAGATAACACGTTCTGTATGCATTATCTCCCCCATTTTGTCATAAATCAAAAAGACACTTAGGAGAGTTTTTAAGGGATCATAGAGACAAAGATAAAGGAAACTCTCATCGTTAAGATTTCATCATAGAGTTTCAAACTAATCAAAAGAGATCATAGAAACAAAGATCAGCAAGACTAATTAGAAAGCATAAAACTTCATAAGCACAAAAGTTATAAGAAAAAGTAGTTCAAAACAAAAGAAATAAAAGAGGCTCAAAGAGTAAAGAGTTTGAAACTAAACAAAAGAAATAAAGACCAATAGCAAGTCACTCCCTTTTCATCATCTCTTCAATGACCTTCATCTCTATTTCTCGCCTCCAATCTCATAACCTTTTCTTGAATATCGGATATCTTGCCATCTAAAGCTTCAAACCGAGTGTTCATTGATGTTTGTTGGGAAGCTATCATTTCCATTAATTCAGTCATCCTACCCGAAGATGAACCTTCCTCCGTTCTTTCTTGTCTATTCTTTTTTCTTGTTTCTCTTCTAAATCTTTCTTCCTCCGTATCTGAGTCACTTTCTTCTTCATCAACATCTTCGGGCTCATTGCCATCTCCTTTTTCTTCTTCTTTTTCACTATTTTCACTATCTTCCTCTTGGCCTCCCCTTATCAATTTCCCATCTTCATTTCTTGAGAATCTCATTCTCTTGAAGGTGTTTTGATTGTATATCTTACCGATTCCTGTGGTCATTTGGTCCAAAGAAAGTGATCTTAAAATGTGGAAACACCTTGGTAAGAAAACAACCATAGGGTAAACATTTTGTTGATGAGGATTGTGTAGCTAGCATGCGTTCTATTGCAATATAACTAAAATTCATCTTTCTGTATTCATGCACAGCTAGTATAACAAAGGAATGCTTGTTTGTTATTGAAGACTTGTACGCTACATTGCAGATAACAATACTCGAAATAATATGATGTAAAATCCTCCCAAGGGCATCAAGTTTGTCAACTGTTTTATCTTCACTCCTTTTTAGCACAATTCCTTTGGTAAATAATTCTTCAAACCTCTTTTCACTATACAGATTGGGATCAAAGCACTTCTTATTTTTTGTGTAAAAAAGCATACATCTTCGGTTGTCTCAATAATAAAATTCAACAATCTATCATTGAAGGCAATATTCTTTCCATTCACTCTAGAGGTAACAACATTCCCATTAGTTTGTATTCTACCCTTTGCAGATTTACATAAAACTTATAAAGCATCATAGGATAGAATAATTCATTAACAATCAGTAAATAACCCCAACCAATATCTTGAAAAAGTGCAGGAATTATTTCCACACCCCTCATGTCTAATAGGTCGACTCGATGTCCGAGAGCAATTTTCCTTTTCTTCTTTGTCCACTCTTCATAGTTAGCAGCAGCTTTTACTGAGATGGATTTATCCAAAGGAGTTTCACTCCTTGCTACTTGTTTGCCCTTCCCCTTTTTACTACCTCTACTACTTCCACCTTCTTCACTATGGCCATCCCTTCCAACATTGACATTCTTTACTTTGACCATTTTGAAGGAATTTCGACTTAGGTTTTGAGGTAGAAATTGGGGGTTTCATATAGAGAAGATTATAGAGAAAAGCAGAGAAATAAAATACTTTCTTGCTTGTGGAGAAGAGAAATTTGAAGAATTTGAGAAGAAGAGTGAGAATCGGACTCTGAAATCGGTCGGGCTTTGTTAGAGAGAGGGATTTCGGATGAGAGAGTGAGAGAGAGTTGTGAGCAAGATCTGAAAAATGTAGAAAAATCTGGTTTTAAAAATCCCAGGCCCCGACATTTTTAAGAGAAATTAGTAGACCGATTTTAAAAAACAGTCATCCGGTTTTTATGAAAACAAGAAATCGGAGGTCCGATTTTTATAGAGGTCGCCCGAATGTCTGGTAATTTTTGTGAAGGAAAACTTTGAGTCCGTTTTTGGAACCGGACGTCCGGCTTTTAAAAGTAGCGTCCGATTTTTTTTAAAAAAAATTGGTAAGAATAAAGAATAAGAGGAAATCTGAAAACTCAAACCACATACATTAGTCATGAAATTTGCCAATTCCAAGCAATTTTCTCAAATAATAAAAACGTTCTTCAGAAAGGGATTTTGTAAAAGTATCAATAATAATCCAAAATTCATCACACAAGGCATCATCAATAAACTTAAGCTCAATTTAAGCTAATAGGGTAAAGTTATCAATAAAGTACCTTCTTGTTCTTACCCCTTGTGATATATTACCAATGATTTCATCCTTGGAGTATCCCTTTGGATATATCACATCTTGAGGAAGACTTTGAGCTTCTTGATCATTTTCTTGTTTTTCCTCAATCTCTTCTTCCTCCTTAGCATGTTCTTCCATTGCTTGAGTGTATAATGATTGGTATCTTAAAGAGTTATCTAAGTCATCATCATCTTTTTTGTCAAAAAAGTTAGTTTCATCAAAAATTACATGAATAGACTCTTCAACACACAAGTTTCTTTTGTTGTAAATTCTATAGGCCTTTTTGTTTGAAGAGTAACTAAGAAAAATTCCCTCATGAGATTTTCTATCAAACTTTCCAAGATTGTCCTTAGTGTTTAAAATAAAGCATTTGCATCCAAAAACTTTGAAATAGCCAATTGAGGGGGTTTTGTTAAAAAGGAGTTTTCTTTAAAAACAGTCTCAAGAGAACACGATTCATAACGTAGCATGCAATGTTAACGGCCTTGGCGCACAATATTTAGAAAGAGAGTTTTCACAAAGCATTGGTCTTGCCATTTTTTGTAAAGTACGGTTTTTTCTTTCCACAACAACATTTTGTTGCGGGTTTTAGCGGCCAAAAAATTGTGTTATGCCAAAATCATCACAAAGTTTTGTAAAATCTTGGTTGTTAAATTCTCTCCCATTATCACTTCTCATAGAGATCAATTTGCAATCAAGGGAGGTTTGAACCTTTTTGAAAAGTTTGACAAATTCTTGAAATGCCTCATCTTTTTGGCTGAAGAACAAAGTCCAAGTAAATCTTGAGAAGTCATCCACTATGACAAAAGCATACCTCTTACCACAAAGACTAGTGGTCCTCATTAGTCCAAATAAATCCATGTGAATAAGTTCTAAAGGTTTTGAAGTTAAAATCATTTTCTTTGGTTTAAAAGAGGTCTTAATTTGTTTTCCAAATTGGCAACCATCACAAAGTTTAGTTTTTCTCAAAATGAAGTTTTGGTAAACCTTTAACAAGTTCTTTTGAAGAAAGTTGGTTCAATAAATCCATACTAACATGGCTAGGACTTCTATGCCATAAGAATGCATCATTATCATGAACCGAGAGACATTTTAGTTTTTGTGAGATAAGAACTTCAAGATAAAAGACATAGACATTACCAACTCTTTTTGCAACAAAAATAGTTTTGTTCTCAAGCTTATCTATGATAGAAGAAGAATCACTTTCAAAAACAACTTTGCACCCATTATCACACAATTGACTAATACTAAGTAAATTAAACTTCAAACCATCAAATAAAAGCACTTTCTTAATTAAAGAAGATGAACCATATCCAATGTTACCTATACCGATGATCTTTCCAAAAAGTAACAAAACCACATTCGGTTTCTCTTAGCTCATTAATGAGGGATGCATTTCCGGTCATGTGTCTTGAGCATCCACTATCTAAGTACCACTTGGAGCTTGATTTATGTTCCTACAATAAGAGAAGAGATGACTTTTGGTACCCATATTCTTTTGGGTCCATAAATATTAGCAGCTTTTATTCTCCAAATAGTTTTAACTCCCATTTCAACTTTTCTTTTTACAAAACACTTAGTGGACTTATGACCACTCTTACTACAATAAGTACAACAAAGATGGGAGAAGGATGAAGAAGTTTTGACAAAATATGTTTGCTCTGAAGAAGCATTAGAGTGGTTGTATCCAATGCCATTTTTATCATAAGGAGATCTTTGTGAACCAAGAAGTTTTTCAAAATTTTCTTTTCCTTGAGTAAATCTTTCAATGCACAAAGTGAGATCATTCAACTTTTTCTTTAAAATTTCATAATCAATCAAACATTTTTTCAAGAGAGGAAACCTTTTCACAAAGGTTCTTGCTTTCTAAAACAAGTTTTTGAAAATCATTGTTTGAACACTCTTTTTCTTTCTTCAAGACTTCCAAAGATTCAAGAATAGATTTATTTTCACAAATAAGTTTTGAATTCTCATCTAGCAAAAATTGAGTCTTGTTTTTCAAATCTTTGTTTCTTTTAGAAACCTTTTTGCACTCATCATACATTTCAATGAGCATAGAACTAGGATCAACATCACAATTATCATCAATGAGACTAGAAGGGCTAGAGTGTGAAGATTGTACCTCATTCTCCATTGCCATGAAGCACATGTTTGCCTTTTCATCACCTTCACTTTAACTTGTATCCTGATCCCATACACCAATTAGTCCCTTGCCTTTCTTCTTTTTCTTTGAGGCTCTAAGCTTGGCTTCCAATGCTCCAATGCTCCTTTTTCCTTTTCAATAGCCTTTGGACAATCGGCTACAAGGTGTTTCATGCTATTACATTCACAGAATCTTGCTTTGAATAATGAAGAGTTTTGTCCTCCTTTCTTAAATGGAGGTTTCTTTCCCTTTTTTGTTGAAGTCCCTCTTATAGAATCTTTTGAATTTTCTCAGAACCAAGGCTATGTCTTCATCATTATATCATGATTATCCTCATCGTTGGAAGAACTAGCTTGTTCTTCCTCATGAACTTTGAGAGCTATACTTTTTCTTCCTTTTTCTTCTTCTTCCATCTCATTCAACCTTTTTACTTTTATTTCATAGGTGAGAAGAGAGCCTATGAGTTCTTCAATTGGAAGAGTTTTTAAATCCTTTGATTCCCCTATGGCGAGACATTTTGGTTGCCAAGTCTTAGGGAGTGCATCTAGAACTTTTCTATTTGCTTTTCCTCTTGAGTATTCCTTTCCGTAGGCCCTGAGTCCATTTGTAATGCTTGTAAATCTAGTGAACATTTCACTAATACTTTCATGTTGCTTCATCACAAAGAGTTCATAATCCCTTACGAACAAAGCCAACTTTGATTCTTTGACTTTGTTGGTTCCTCCATGAGTAACTTCCAATAGTTTCCACATGTCATGGGTCGAGTCACATCCACTTACTCGATTGTATTCATGTACATCCAATGCACAACTTAGGATATTCATGGCTTGATAGTTTAAAATCATCCTTCTTGAATCATATTCATCAAACTCTTCTACCTTCTTGATTCTTCCATCTTTTTTAGGGACAAAAGGTCCTTTCTCTACAATACTCCGAAGATCAAAATTAATAGAACAAATATATATTTTAATTCTTGATTTCCAAAAAGTATAATTTGTTCCATTGAAAAGAGGCGGTGTATTTGTAGAAGAGCCTTCTACATAGGGTAAATTAGAAACATTAACCATAGTAAATGAAAAATCTTTTGCTTCAAGGATGTTAGTCCCTATTTAGAGAAGCCCGGTTCTGATACCAATTGAAAAATCTTAGGGGGTGAATAAGGTTTTTTGCTAATTTTGAAAAACGATTAAAAGATAAACTTCCAATTTTGTTTGAGAAAGAATTCAAAAACTCTTTTTAATAAAATTCCAAACCAAACAAAATCTTATAGTTTTGACAAATAAGTAATAAGCATAGAATTAAACTTTAAAGAATAAAGAGGCACAACAATTTATAGTGGTTCACTCCCTCAAAGAGTTACATCCACCACCTTGAGTCAACACCCAAGGATTTTCCAAATCCACTATGATCAAAGTCTACAATAATCACAAGTTGAGGATCACCTACCAAGGGTTTTGCAAGCAACCTCAATCCACAACACAATTACAATCAAAGGATAACCCAAGGGGTTTTTCAACACAAACCTTTGATATTAATAGAAAAGAGATGAGTAAGGAACAATGTTACCAAGTAAGCTTCAGAAGGAAAGATACAACACAATTGAATACTTCTACAAGCTCCTCTTTACTTCTTCTTTGATGGATGATCAACAATGAAGCTCCAAGAAGATTTTTATGTTTTGATTTTGTGAGATAAAGATTTTTGAAAGAATGTACTTAAAAGCTCTTCAAATGTTCTTAAAATGATCTCAATAATATTTTCAACGACCTTTTATTTACTGCTGATCAAGTGTTGTATATATATAGGAAAGAAAAAAGTAACTGTTACTATCTGCGTAACGGTAATATTTTTAACAGTAAAAAGGAAAATCGGATGACCAGTTTCTAAAAAAAGATGTCCGATTTCCTTGTAGAAGGAAAATCGAATGAGCTCTTTTTAAAATAGGAAGACCGGTTTTTGATACAGTAAGAATTGGACGACCCCCTATAAAAATCGGACGACCAGTTTTAAAATAGGTCGTCCAATTTTTCTTTTCCTTTGGAAATATCAAATGGCCAGTTTTAAAATCGGATGACCCTTTTTTAAACAGATATTACAGCCAGTTTTCCTTAACCAACAAAAGAGCTTTCCTTCATATTTCAAAAGCATGTATTCTTGATACTCTTTTAGAGATAAGAAAACTTTCAAAGACATCAAAAACTCTATCAAGAATACTTGGGGTTTTCAAGAATAGTTTATAAAAAGAAATTCATCAAAGTAGCTTCACACTTGTTCAACAATCAAAGGTGAGATACTCCCAAGTTTTACAAAGTATCTTAGCATGTCCCTAACTAAGACACAAGTCTTCAACATCTTCAATGACTTGATCTTTTCTCCTTCATTTTACCTTGGTCACCAAGATCTTTTGCTTCTAAGAGTGTAGCCTTGAGACTTCAAGGGTGCTTCTTTTGTTCTATAGAAACTAAGCTTAATAATCATTACACAAACATATTTTAATCATAATCAAAATCATATGCAATAATGCTCTTAGGGCTAACAGTTTTTATATAACCTAGTAGATGGTTAGTTTTTTGTGAATGCTGAATTTGCTATATTTTTAGGTACTTAATACTAGAATTATTATGGTTTTTGGTTACTAAATATTGGTTTTATTATGTTTTTAGGATGGTTTTATTAGTAAATATGTTTAGTTTGTAAGTGGATGATGGATTTATTATGAATTTTTTAGTACTGGATGCTGATTTTAGGGTGTTTTTGCTGTACTTGTGATGGTTTGATTGTACTTGTGATGGTTTAATGGTTGCTTCTTAGATTTATAAATGCTTTTGTTGAGATTCTTGTACTAGCTATTTAAGACAGATTCTGAAAAATCATTTATTATGCAAGAAAGTAGGTTAACATGGTTGTTTAATCACATTTACTCTAGTTTTTTCATATACATAAGTATGCGTCCAACAATGAACAAAATCACTTTCTTCATTTGGAACACCTTCTTGTATCTCTTCAACTCATTTTCATATGCGTCTGTTTGCTTTAACATATCATTCTCACTATACCTCCATGTCCATTTATGTATGGCTCGGATGACAAGCAAAGGTGCTGTAAATGCGAGTTTTGTTTTTTTTAACGGATTCTTTAGACAAGCAAATGTGCGGTAATGGACTCTCGGAGAGCATGCCTAGGTGGCTTGGTAGTAGATGTCCATTTAATTTCATTTCTAAGGATTAGAAAATTGGAAGATAGGAAAGCAAAAATGGGGATGGTTAGAAGAGGAGGAAAGTTGACGGTTATAAATTTGCTTGTCCAGATATGTCAAAGTTTTTACTAAGCACATCTAACTTCTTATAAGTATATTCTCATATATTATTTGCTATTAAATATATGTGTACTAAACACCAGCATATCCTTTGGTAAAAAAAGAAAAATTATAAATAAATATAATAGATAAGAAAGAAAGTGATTGATGGGAAAGAAAGAGAGAAGGAGAAAAAGAGACTGAAAACCCTCCATCTCATTCAAGGACATTTTAGTCATTTTATTTTGTCAAAATCACCGAGGTGCAACTAATCACCTCGATTTCGAGGTGACAATCTTTACCGTTGATTTTGTTGTTAATTGGCTTTATTTTGATTGATTTTAAGTTGGAAAAAAATTTGGCTCTACTAAACTTGTTTATTTAAAATAGTTTTTATCCTATTTTTCACTTTGAGTTTCACCTGCCTTCTCATAAAAAATTCAGCTTTCATGAACTCTAAAAGAAAAAAAAACACTTTTCTAAAAAAAATATATTGATTTTCTATTTACACCTGATTTTTTTTTCAAACTTTTATACTCATAATTTAAAACCTTTAGGTATGATAAATTATACTATATGCGGTGGTTTTCGACACATTTTAGGCAAGTTCTATACACATGACTCATTTATTAAGTAATGCCAGGCATTTCCATAGGTTTTAATATGAAAAAGTCTTTCTGACTTCTTCCTGAAATGGACATTCTTGTGGAAAGATTTTTCCTACTTCTATTTTGAATATCAAACACTAGAATGAAAAGAGAAGTTAAAAAAATTATTTTATTCTAGTATACCAAGCGTGTTGAAACGAATGGGCCATAAGGGTTGGCTTAGTTTAGATTTGTTGTAAAAATGAGAACATGTGCATTTTTTTTGAATTTGTGAAAATATTTATATATATACACACACCGCTTATATATACCAACATGCACATTTCTCCTACATACCTCAAAGGGAAAATGAAATTAACCATTTTATTTTTTTTATTGATGACTACATATTTTCAGCCTCAAATTTTGCTCCATTTGCTCCTTGTTTATGCTTTCCAAAATTGTGTACGATATTTGCCAACTTTTCATTCTCAGCTTCCAGCAACCTTTACACCTTCATTTTCAACCCTTCAATATCAATCATAAACTTCTTTGCCAATTTCTTACCTTTGTTACATACTTCCGAATTGCTAAGGATTAAAATTCTACTGTGATTAGGATTATTATTATTGTTTTGTTAGGATTCATATCTCCTAATCCATGTATATTTAGTTTATTAGTTTTCTAATTATAGTTGGTTTAGGATTGGTCACACATGGTGACAACTATATAATGTACACTTTTTTACAATAATGGACAGAAAACAATAGATTGTTTTCCCCACTGGAAAGTTTATAGTATCAGAGCCAAGTTCGAAAAAAAAAACTTTGATAAAAAAAAAAAATTTGAAAGTATGACCTTCACTGCTGCTCACCGTTCATCACCGGGTTCATTCTTCAACTTGGTGCGGCATAATTTGCAGGCATTGTAATCGGAGCGGACTTCCATTTAGTCGCAGCAGCCGAGAAACGCAAACAGCAAAAGGAGTTTGCAATAGTCGAGCTCGTTCCTATTCTGGTCGGATTTCCGTCGAATGGTGGGCCAAAACCGCTGCAACAGTCATCAATTACCATGAAACACCACCAGGTCGCAGTAGCAGAGGTGGATGGCGAGGCAGATCTTGCCCATCTTCTGGCCACAATATAGCAAGACAGTAGCAGGAGCTTATGTAGGGAGGACGATCGGCTGATGCGTGGGCTAATACCTTCGTGACCGACCAATGCGGAGGAACGGCGATCGTCGCCGGCGTAGAAACCTTCAGCCAAGCAGGAAGCTTCAGCAACAGCAACAGCCTTCCAAATGTAGAAACCCCTGCAGCCGAGCAGAAAGTTCCAACAACAATATTCCCAATTTATCAAGTGAACAACAGTCAAAATTGTTGACCATTATAAATAACACAGATGTCACTCAATCCGGTAAATTATCTGGTATGAAAAATTTATGGATTTTGGATTCATGATGTTCTCATCACATGACTGGTAGGAAAGATTTTTTGAGCAATTTAAATAATGTCTACCCGTATACTATTGGTCTACCTAATGGTACTAAGACAATTGCTCTACTAGAAGGAATTGTCTCCTTAACTCCTAGACTCAAACTCCTAAATGTGGCTTTAATTCCTGAACTTAAATGCAACCTAATTTCCTTGTCTCAATTGGCCCGAGACTCTCAGTGTTTTATCACCATTTCTGATAATTTTTGTGTTATACATGACCGTATTTTGATGAGGCCGATTGGAGTGGGTGAGCAAAGGAATGGGATTTTCTTCTACAAGCCGTTGCAATTATCAGTTTATATGCTTTTTCTAGTGATGTTCTCGATTCTAGCACATTATGGCATATCCAATTGGGCCATCCTTTGGATTTTGTGGTAAATAATTTCTTGGGACTTTCTAAAGACTCTAGAACCAAATCTGCACCTTGCAGTACTTGTCTGCATGCTAAACAGACTCGTGACTGTTTTTCTTTGAGTATAAATAAGGCATCTCAGACTTTTGATTTAATTCATTGTGATTTATGGAGACCATAGAAAACTGTGTCTACTATCGAGGCCTCTTATTTCCTTACTATAGTAGATGATTATTCCAGGGCAGTCTAGATATATTTGATCTCAGAGAAAAGCGAAATTGCATCCGTTTTAAAAGATTATTTTGCCATGGTGAGAACCCAATTTGGCAAAACCGTAAAGACAGTCCGGAGTGATAATGGTACATAATTTATTTGTCTAAAGTCATATTTTTCCGCCCATGGCATGATACATCAGATCATCATTGCTGGGACTCCACAACAAAACGGCAGGGTCAAATAGAAGCATCGGCATATCCTGAATGTCGCTCGTACTTTGCGGTTTCAAGCTAACCTACCCATAAAATTTTGGGGAGAATGAGTTCTGACAGCCAGATATCTTATAAATCGTACACCTTCTTTATTGTTACATGGAAAAACACCTTATGAGATGCTACATGGGAAAAGACCATCTTATTCTCACATTAAAAGTTTTGGGTGTTTATCTTATGTCCATGATTATGATCTACCTAGAGATAAATTCCGAGCCCAAAGCAAAATGTGTGTCTTCCTTGGATATCCCTTTAACAAGAAAGGTTGGAGATTTTATGATTTAAAAAGGGAGAAGTTTATTATATCCAGAGATGTAATTTTTGATGAGACAAAGTTTCCATATAGAGACTTGTAAATCCCACAATGTACAAATTTTGCAAGCTCTTATAATTTTGGGGAACAAATGTTGGGCTTACAAGCAAGGAGCAGTAAATTCTTTCATGAAAATAACACACAAATCCAGCCCAGAGCAAATAGCCCAGTAAGATGTAACCCAATAAGACAAAGGGAGAAAGAGCCCGCAACCAAGACAGCCCTACGCCAAGTTGTTAACTCGCCTGGTCCAGCGTCTCGTGCGACCCATCACAACCGGCCCAGCACGCACAGCCTAGCCACATCCATTCCTGTTAACAGTGAGGCCCAGCGTGCACAACCCAGCATGCATGGCCCAGCCGATTCTCTCCCTGCTGATAGTACGGCCCAGCGCCTCCATCCCAGTGACCCAACTTCTGTTTCTGTTCTGCCCAGTCAAGATCGCACCACGGGCCCAGTTGCGGATCCATCCAATCTAGCAAGCTTCTTAGACCAGAATATTTCCACTGCACCTCATCCAGTGGCTCTAAATCCAGCAACATTTATACCATTTGCTCCTTCTCCTTCTCCAAGCCAGTCCACAGAAATACTTGGTACAAGGAAAAGTACTCGTATTAAAAAGGTTTCTGCTCGACTCTGAGATTTTGATTGTAATGCTATATGGAAGATTTCTATATCCCATTATTCTTCTGTTCCCTCACCCTCTTCGGACCTCTCAGATACGTCTCTTTACCCTATAGCACAATTTGTGGACTATAGAAAATTTCCTCCTTCACACAGGAATTTTTTAGCATCGATAGCCACAGAATCCGAGCCCACCACCTACTCTGAAATAGTATCTAATCCTCTTTGGCGCGCCGCTATGCGCCAAGAAATTGATGCACTCGAAAAGAATGGCACATGGTCTTTAACGCCCTTGCCTCCTAGAAAACGTGCTCTAGGGAGTAAATGGGTCTTTTGTATTAAGTACAAAGCAGACGGCACCATTGAGTGATATAAAGCGTGCTTGGTGATTTTGGGAAACACACAAATGGCAGGTATTGACTTCACAAATACATTTGCCCCAGTTGCTAAAATGGTCACAATTCGTACTTTACTTTCTATCGCTACTGCTTGAAATTGGCCTATCCATCATATGGATGTCCACAGTGCATTTCTCCATGGAGATTTACAAGAAGAATTTTATATGCGACCGCCACATGGATTTTGCCTCTCTTTCCGAGGACAAGTCTGTCTTCTAAAGAAATCTTTATAAATCCTTCGCCAAACTCCTCCGTGCTGGTTTTCAAAACTGACTGCCGCTCTTCATAAGTGTGGCTTTTCTCAGTCTTATGCAGATTATTCTCTCTTCACATACTCTCGTAGAAATATTTTTTTATGTGTCCTCATTTATGTGGATGATTTACTAATTACTAGACATTCACTACCCACTCTCAATAAATTCAAAACTTCCTTGAATAAGTGCTTTCATATGAAGGACTTGGGTCCTCTCAAATATTTTTGGGTATTGAAATTGCAAGAAACCCTTCGGGTTTATTTTTATGCCAATGAAAGTAAACTTTGAAAATTCTTTCTGAAAGTGGTTTGTTAGGGACCAAGCCAGCATCTACACCTATTGAACCCAATCATCAGTTAGCCAAGACTACTGGATCTTATTTCGATAACCCAGAACGATATCGCAGACTCATTGGTAAGCTGATCTACCTTACTCTTACATGACCTGAGCTCGCTTACGCTGTTCACACGCTCGCTCAGTTTATGCACGCTCCTCGCCAAGCTCATTGGGATACGTCTATCAGGGTTGTTCGATATCTCAAAGGTAATCCTGATCATGGTATTCTTCTTCAGTCTAATTCTCCTCTTGTACTGACTGCATATTGTGACTCTGATTGGGCCACATGCCCCATTACTCGGCATTCTGTTACCGGCTATTTTATTTCACTCGGTGGTTCCCTATTTCGTGAAAAATAAAGAAACAACATACCATTTCTCACTCTTCTGCTGAAGCTGAATATTGCTCCATGGCGATGACTTTATGTGAATTAAAATGGTTATAGCCTCCTTCGCGATCTTCATGTGCCTATCATGCGCCCTATTTTGTTACACTGTGATAATCAAGCTGCTCTTCACATTGCTGAAAATCCTGTATTCCATGAACGTACTAAATATATTTAAATTGATTGTCATTTTGTCCATGATGCATTTCAAGACGGATTTATTTCTCCTTATTATATTCGAAGCGAACATTAGCCGACCGATGTTCTCACTAAAGCTCTTCATCCCACTCACTTTCATCATTTAGTTTCCAAGTTGGGCATTTCAGACCTTCATGCTCCAACTTGAGGAGGAGTGTTAAGGATTAAAATTCTATTATGATTAGGATTGTTATTATTGTTTTGTTAGGATTCATATCTCCTAATCCATGTATATTTAGTTTATTAGTTTCCTAATTATAGTTGGTTTAGGATTGGTCACACATGGTGACAACTATATAATGTACACTTTTTTCCAATAATGAACAAAAAATAATAGATTGTTTTCCCCACTGGAAACTTTCACGAATCCACCCACTTGAAAAATCCATATGTATCTTTCATTCTACATGCATAAGAATATTTATGTTATTGAGCTGCTATAGAATTGTCTTTCTTGAGTCTGTTTTGACTTACCTTATAATTTGAACATCCATAGAATTGTCTTCCAGGGTTATCTTGAGTCCTTGAAGTGCATAATGATGCTCTTCTTGAACAGAAACAGAGAGGAGCAGTCATGTTGATTTAATTTTTTTTTATATGGAGTTATTAGTTGAACTAGAGTGAGATGAACATCGAGACATTCTTAGTGTGTATGTCTTGGTGAAAGTGTTTTTTGGAGAATTTTTTGTTTACTTTTGATGAAAAATAAAGGGAAATGGCTGTGGTTATTTCTGAAACAAAGAGAAGAAATAAAGGGGATAAGAGAATAAGGGAAATGGTGGGTTTCCTGGGGAGAAAAAACAAAGGGAAATAGATATTGTTATTTCTGAAACAGGGAGAAGAAATAAAGGGGAGAAGAATAGAAGGAGAAATGGTGGATTTGCTTGGAGGAAAATGGCTATAGTTATTTTTGAAACAGGGAGAAGAGAAGAAGTGGGAAAGAGAAACAAAGGGAAATAGTGGGTTTACTGGGGAGGGTAATCTGACAGATTTATTGAGGAAAATGTAAGGGTAGTTTAGTCAAAAAAATTTAACATTCATTACAAAATGATATTCTTCTCTTTTTGATATGGTACATGAGATCTGACACATACTTTTGAAAAGTGACTAATGGCACTAACAGGAGGAGGGGGGTGAGTTGCCTATTTCTGAGGTTTAGGAGGTATTTTGCAATTAACACTTTTTCAAAATTAAAACCCATTTTAAATAAGGCTTTAGTTAGTGGATATATTAAAATGTTAAAAGAAGGAGTATAACCAGACGACTCCATGGCCCAATGGATAAGGCGCTGGTCTACGGAACCAGAGACTCTGGGTTCGATCCCCAGTGGAGTCGTTTTTTATATTAAATCCAAAGGTTTTTAGTCCATTAACAACTCCAGAAGTTGGATGCCAATATTTGTCATTTTCCAGTCTTTCAGTTTTATCAAAATCCCACTTCACTTTCTCTTTTCTCCAACTTCATTAAAAATTCCTTTCTTGTCTCCATTCACATTCAGTAGAAATTTTTAGTTTTTTCTGTCCCACTTTACTGAACCAGTACACAAAATGGAATTTTATCAAAACTTGCTTTCACACTCAAGAAAAATGTGGGATTTTGGAAGAAAGTTTAAAGAAATAGCAGTATCTGTCTTCCCACATGAAAAATGACAGCACTCCTTCCTCATTGATCTTTTCTTCTGCCTTTTTCCCCTTGATCATTTCTAGTCATCATCTCTGTCTTCCCACATGAAAAATGACAGCACTTCTTCCTCATTGATCTTTTCTTCTGCCTTTTTCCCCTTGTTCATTTCTAGTCATCATCTCTGTCTTCCCACATGAAAAATGACAGCACTTCTTCCTCATTGATCTTCTCTTCTGCCTTTTTCCCCTTGTTCATTTCTAGTCATCATCTCTGCCCATCTCTCAAGATATCGAAAATGATAAAGAAAAGCCAAGAGCTGAATGCAAAACTGGGATTTTATATATGTAAGAAAACAAGAATCTTAATTGTTATCTTGGCAATAAGAATCTTTACAAATTTCATTATTACAGCAGCACAAGTTAAAACATCGAAAGAAGAGGGGAAAAATGTAGAAGAATTAAAACTCATACAAGGCTGATGATTCTCAATATTGCCATGTTTTGCAATTATTGAAGTTTGCCTTGTGTTGGTTGAGCAGGCAGACTATAAAGAGATTTCAGCTGCCTACTAATGAGCTTGCTGTTATTTAGTGCCATTTGTAGTTCCAAGTCATTAGACCACCATTGCTCCAATCCGTGTGCCTCGAGAAACTTCTGTTTCCCCTTTGATTGAACAAACAATTTTGCAGCTACTTCTTGTGCATTTGATGCCGGCTTTACATTCTCCTTCTCTGTTTGGTTGTTGTCTTCTGTTGTTCCATCAGGATCGGTATAATAGCAACAAATGTAGTCACTATTATTAACATACAAATGAGGCACCCACTGCTTTGTTCCTGCAGCAATTGATCTTGCAGCCTCTTCAATATTCACTTGAGTCTCGTTATATGAAGGAAGCATTGATTTTACCCTCCTCCAAGCAAATCCAGCTTTTTCGCTAAGGTTCTTCAAACTCATAGCCACTGAAACCGATGGTGGATTAAACAGATGCGCTTCTACATATATACCTTCTTTGGCTAATGCTTTTCCAACTTGGAGAGCAAAACCGGCCCCCAACGAATGACCTGCAATACATACATTGCTACTTCCATACTTGTCAGCAATTGATTTGAGCACCTTAAGGGCTCCGCTGAATCTGACAGAACCTTTTAAACTTTCCCAAGCTAGGAAACGAAGATCATCCTCAATATCTCTTCTAATTGTATGACTTTTGAGAATTGTTCCTCTTAGTACTAGAACAGCTCTTGGTGCACCACTAGGTCTCATAAGTATGAAATCAGCCAGAGCAGCAGACCTATCCCATTCCAATAATGCACCATATATGGATCCATCTCTTTCATCAATCAAGGTTTCAACCAATCTGTACTTGAAGGGTATCCACCATTTCGGGGCAAGAGCAGTTTCTGCTGTCCTGTTTTCCTGTCTATCAAGTTCTAGCAAGTAAACGGCTTGTATAAAGCAGGCTACGACTATCCTCTTGTAATTCCCGTCCTTCCTGCATATGCAAATTCACTGAGGTTGTGTCAATATTCAAGCACAGAACATCAACATTTTTGTTAAGACACATAAATAGAAAAGCAAACTTGCATCCAAAGGAAAGGCGCTAGACACACAAGTAAATGTCATCATAAAAGAATGGAAAAACTTGTACACAAGAGCCTCATCCAATGAGAAATAATAGCAGCAATTTCATCAAAGGAATCAAAAAAACAAAAAGCCTCATCATCCACTTTCCCCTCTCGTTAGAAGGTTACCATGTTATTCTCTTTTCAAAGATCTTATTATCATGACAAGATATACTACAAATGAAGAAATTTTAAAACTTATGATATCCATTTAGACTTGCATATCAATTGGATGGATCTTTATGGACCAAGGCCAGTTTCATATGGGGATTTATAACCTAGACATACTCTTGTATGTCTTGGACTTAACAACCTAGGCCAAGAAAGCTTCATCAAGTTAAATAACTTCAATTTAACTACAAAAGCAATAAACTACACAAAGATAACTTCAATTTTCTTTCTTCGTGAAATTCTATTTAACTTCATCAAGTTAACTTCACTTTAAACTCTGTCAAGTTAATTTTTTCTTCATATCATAGAAAGATAGAAATGCTTCTAGAGCATAGCAAGTGATGTATCATATAGAAAGTTCAAACTTCAGGAGAACACTAAATCAAATCATAGAACCACTTAGGAGGGCTCAATCTTGGAATTAAAAAAGTATTCCAAATCAGATTTCCTAGTACCGTGTGAGAAAAGGTAAACCTATCCCATTTGCAATTTTTCTGTATGGTAAATGATGATGGAAAGAAATAAGTCCCAAACTCTGGTTGTCAGCAAAGAATTTTCTGCAACAATCTAAGAGGCCTCAAAACATAAGAACTCAGAATCTACATTGAGAAAAGAATTAAAGAACAAAAAAAAAAATTCCTAAAACATAATCCATGGAGTCCTAAAATAAAAAATCTCTCATTCAGTGAGTTTTACTCAATCAAATTGGAAGTAAAGCAATAAAAAAGATGAAATCTTTTCAAATTATAACACAAATGAAGGTCATCAAAATGGAAATGAGCAATCCAAACAAAAGACAAAACCTTTCTCAGATTGCAACAAATAAACAGATCAGAGCAAGCAAAGTTGAAATTCAACGAATCACTAACCAACTGGAGTTGATAAGGTCCCTCCAATTAGGAGAAGAAACATTTCGAGGCCCGGATACATGAAATGCATAAGGATGTGATTCTTCTTTATTTTCCATCACTACAAGTACTCCTCTCTCTCCTCCATCATTCTTCAACAAATCCTCTGTACCCCTCTTTGCTGCCATCACCAAAATTATATATCAACAAAACCCTCCAACGAATTTCACAACCCAGAACCCGCTTCTTTCTCCTTATTCCGATTCTTCTAACTTTAGCTTTTTCTTCTTTTTCTTATCACCACCAGTGAAAAAACCCAGAAGAAATGGACTGATAAAAGGTTCTACAAAGAGGGCAAAGAGGAGTGGAGGTTGCAGAATTGTGTTGGATTTTTGGCTTTTGGAATCAGATTCGAGAAATTAATGTGGATTTAAATGGTGTGGGTTACTCTAATAATCTTATCTGATGTTGTAATAATAATGAGTAATAAATTGAAAGAGAAAAAATTTAAAAATATCAGACAAAAGGAATGGGGGAGAGAGGGTCTACAACGGTCGAATTTGCTTCGGATTCGGATTGCTTCGAATTCGGATTGCTTCATCAGGCGCGGTTCCTCCCGCAAGTTAGGCTATAGCAAGCTGGACAAGTCAACCAATAAAAGGTACAACACCTCTTTTCTTCCTTGTTTAGGAGAATTTTTGGAGGTTGTTTTTGTCAATTTGTATAGGTTGGAATTTGTTTCTTTTTCTTTCTTTCTTTCTTTTTTATTTTTTTTTAAGCATCCCCCTTTCAATTAATTCATACACTACGAGTATAGCCCCGAGCCCTCCCTCCTCTTTCCTATGGCAGCCACCTTGACGATTTGGAGGGTAGTTGCTCTAGAGTGAGATAGTTATACTGACGAAGGATAGAATGAGGTGAATAGTGATACTACAGAGTTGATCTTGCGAATTGCTTGTATATTTTGTAGGGTTTGTAGCTAGTAATGTGTTGTGGGCGGTGCTGCAACCTTGGTTTATGGCAAGTGGTATCTTTGCTGGGCCTCGGGTGAAGGTTTAGGCTCTTTCTTGTTCGGCTGGTTTTTCAGTTGTGCTTTTTTTTGTTGGATACTATTGTACTATCAATTGTGTGAATGCAATGGTTGGTAGTATGTTGTGGGTGGTGTTGTGATCATGGTTTGTGATGGGTGGCATCTTTTCTTGGCTTAGGTGAAGGTTCAGGCTCTTCCTTGTTCGGTTAGTTTTTTTGCAGTGTAATAAAAATAAATGCAACTCAAACAAAAAAATAGTCATAAAATCATTTTTTGTTCATTCCAAAAAATACTGAGTTTTACATGGATTAGGGATTTTTCTTCTTTTGTGCATACTTCTCAATAGTTTCTAGCCCGCAGACATTACTATAACTGGTGTTGGCCCTGACCCCTTTTGATAGTAGTCTTTTTTCTTAAATCTTGTAGGGAATCTGGAATCGTAAGACTAATTTGCTCTTTCAAAAATCATTTAGAACCTAATGATATTTTCGATGCTGCTCACAAGTGTGTTCAGGAATATAAGGAAGTTTATACTTTACCCATGGAAGAATTCTATAACAAGGGCTCCTGCACCAATTGACCGAGTCCCCTCTAATCGATTGGAAAGACAAAGGAATTTAGAATACTCATATTGGGAATGTAGCTCCTAAGTGAGGGGTTCACTTAGATACCCTCTTGCCAGATGACTCTCAAGAAGTCTCAAGGTAGAATCCCCCAAATGAAGGGTAGCTAAAGTTTTATATTGATGCAATATAGGTTAAAAGGGTAGCTAGAATATAAGGTTTGCAGAGAAACTCCAAAGGTGAAGTCAAGCTTGCTTTTACCGATAAACTTACTCGATGCTCGTTGTTGAGCATGCTGAAATCTTGACAGTCTTAGAGGGCCTTTGTTTAGTTGATCGATTCAACTGCACCTATGTTACCTTAAAGAGTTCTTGTAAGAGCGTGTAATTGCTCTCAGAAGATTCTTGCCTCAATTTTTTAAGGTATATACACAACCAAATCAGGAGACTGCTAGGAAAACTCCACAGCTCTATTTCCTTTGTTAGGAGAAATAAGAATGTATATGCATACATTATATCAAAGCATTGTTATTTCAAACTATCCCACGAATATTTGTATAGAGTCGTATGAATGACAATGAGACAGGGTAGAGCAGGGAACTCCCTCCCTCCACTACCTCGTCCCCATCCCCGTACGTGGGATGAATTCATCATCTTCCTCAATTCCAACTCCTCATAACTAATCTCCACCTCTAACCCATCATCACATATGGGGCTAAAATAATCTGGCCCCGCCCCTGCCTCCCCGTTTCTAACCAAACGGGGAATTGTGCACCCAAATAAAGAATCGGGTATGAATTTTCAATAAACCTATTAAACATATCACCAACTTGAACAAATTAAAACTTGAAATAATGACACAATTATAAACTTTAATATTCTAAAAAAAGTCTAGATATGTTAAGAACATTGCTAGTTCTTTTTTTTTTTTGGCTAAATAAATAAAATGCTAGTTCAACAAGTTTCAAAGTTCAAAGTAAATAATATATTTCAACCATCTTCAAACTAAATAGTAAATGACAAAAATGCAATAACATAAAATAATAATCTTCAGCTTAGGGTAGGTTATAATAACTATGGACTATAGTTTAGGTTTTAAATATTTTAAAATTGT
This sequence comes from Catharanthus roseus, assembly GCA_028651295.1. Lineage (NCBI taxonomy): Eukaryota > Viridiplantae > Streptophyta > Magnoliopsida > Gentianales > Apocynaceae > Catharanthus > Catharanthus roseus. The sequence goes on along the minus strand of JAPQWS010000102.1, from coordinate 11,050,029 downwards.
TAATACATATATATATATATATATATATATAATGAAGATGGGTGGGGATAGATGGGGATGGACAGGGATAGGTTCCCAACATTATTAATTATAGGTTAGAATCTGATAACTTCTTGCACGTGACACTTGTATTGATTACCAATAAAAAATAGAATAGTTAATCTCTGATTTTTTCTTTTCAAATGTATGCAAAAGCCATTCACATGTCTCATTTTTCACTCAATTTGAGGAATTTAGAAAGAACACTTCTAAGATCGATGATTTGACCCCTGGCCGATAGGGCTATAAACGGGAGTCAAATCATCGATGTTAGACGTTTTCTTTCTCTCTTTCTCTCTACTTATTTATTAAGGGATAAAATAGATATTTTCTATAAAAGATTACATTACTTTCTTAATCCTTTAATTCGTTGCAAAGTCTAAATATATTCTTGACCGAAGATAATATTCATTTAAAGAGTTTCATAATATAAAAAACTTCATTTATTTATAATATATATTTTATTTTAAGATTATATATTGTTTTATATATTTTTGTTTAAAAGAGAAAAAATAAAAAAATGTCATACGGGTACGGGTATACCAAAACCCTACCCTGGACCATGGAGGGTCGGGTCTAGGTCCAGAAATACCTGGAGGGTATGGTCTGATTCTGGGTCCAAGTTTCACTATAAGGGTATGGGTCTGGGTTTGAGAGTACCTAAAGAGTCTGGATCTATTTACACCCCTACTGCCCGATAACTTATAAAGTGGTAGAGTAAGGATTTTAGAAGATTTTACTTTAAAAGAATGGCAAGAATATATTTTAAGCAAAATAATTATATGACTCAAATAATTAGAAAATAGTTTTAGAACTAAATTCAAACAAAGAGAATAGTTTTAAAACTAAAGGTTAATTTAAAAAATACCCTGTGCTTTTAGTCAATTGTCAATTAAGTATCTAAACTTAATTTTGAAAATCAAGTTTCTAAATCGTGGTTCCGCCAACAAAATAAAGTTTTAATTTTGATAAACAAATACCTAAATTAGGGTTCAACAATTATTTTTGTTAGTAAATTCCTAATTTAGGTACTTGATTATCAAAATTAAAAGTTTAGATAATCAACAATTAATTAAAAATATAGGGGTGTTTTTAGAATTAACCCTAAAACTAATTTTGTCAATTGTTTGTTTTTTTCTTGAGGGAATTTTGTCAATTGTTGAAAGAAGGAAAAAAAGGGGAAAAAAAAAAAACCAAGGGAAACACCGTCAATATCATGGTCCTCGTTCCACTTGATCTTGTTTTTACACAGCCCGGCCCAGACGAAATATTTGTGGATGAGATATTTTAACTACAATTTTCAACCGGTACAGCCAAAAAAAAAAAAAAAAGAAACCAACTCTCGAGAAACTTAAGGCCATGGCCGAACTGAACCTGAATCTTCCCCCCCAACTGGAACAACAATGGCTTTAAACTTCACCGGGGTTTCTATGCATTCAAAACCCCATTTATTTGTCGTCCCAAAACGTAGAGATCATTTCTTGAGTTCTTGGTCTCCTCATCCTCCTGCAATTGCTGCTTTTTCTGAAGGAACTGAAGGTGGTCTTACTGAAGAAGATTCTTTTACTTACTCTGGTACTTTCTCTTTTCATCTTTCATTTCTTTTTTTCCCCTTAAATTTATACATATATATAAGTTCATTTTATTTTAGCCACTTTTGATTCTGTGAGATGTAAATAATTTTGATTGTATTAATTAATCAGCTAAATAATAGTTCTGGAAGTTAATTATGGGTTCTGCTTCTTCCAGAGAAGAGTGAAAAAAAGGAAAATAAGCAAGAATTGGGAATTTATAGCCAAGAGGAGAATTTATTGACTTGTGCTTGTTGATAAGAAATTTAGGGTATTGAGGAACTCAAATTAATTAATAATCAGCATTTAAGAGCTGAAATTCGTGGAAAGAGTTGGTATATATAACATTCTGTTAAAGCTAAGAGCAAGGCTCTTAACTTGGATTCATTTTCAAATCTTAATAGCGTGTGATGATTGGCTCCTCAAATTCTAAGTAAGAGACTTTTAATTTAAAGAAGTAGTCAATCAAAAGAGATTAGAATTTGGGAATTCTTTCAAAGGCTGAGTTTGATAATTAGAAGATAAGATGGAACAAACGAATGAAAAGGACCTTGAATTGTCTGTGTTCAAGGACGGAACCAAAGGGAGGCAGGGGCTGCAATTGCCCCGAACATCTGTAAAAATCATTTATAAGTGTTCATTGTTTTAGGTTTGTAGACATTCTTTCTTCTAGTTCACCTTTCCAACATCTTGAAAATTTTCTTTATATAGATTCTCTTTTATCAAAAGCTTCCTTAAGTAAGTATGCTAAAAAAGGTTTCCGTTACATTCATTATGGCCTCATACAAGTAGCTGTTAAACCACTAGTTCATATTGGGGTAGATGCTCCGGTTTATCTAGCCCTCCGAGATAAACGATTAAAGCGTTATAAACCATCCCTATTAGCCATGATTCAAACTAATATTTGCAATGGACCAATTTATTTCAATTGTGCTCCTAACTATTCTGTTTCTTTAACCGATCCATTGATTATGAATTCCTTGGTCCTCGATATTCATATGCAAGGTGATGAGTTTGAAAAACTCACTGGAACAATTTGTTGTTATGTATCGCGTTTATTATCGCTACTAAGCTCTCAATTAAACCCTCGGGCTCAAACTTATTCCAACATCCAGAGATGAGACAGTTCTTCTCCATATAGATGCCGAACAGTCTAAGACATTTACCCCCAAACGATTAAAATGGCATGAGATAACAATTCCTGATGAATTTCAAATAGAAAATCCACATCCATGCCCAGATATTGAAAGAAAAGAGATATCTCAAATCATTGAAGAACCAAATGGTAATGTTTTAATACTGGGCTTTAATTCAATGCGCGAACACTGGTTCTTCTTCTATCCCCATGGAACCAAGTAGACATTCATTTGCACATCCGCGTCGACAATCTTATGCGTAATCATCTCGAACAATCCTTCGTAATGCCTCATGCTATTCATGTACACCATACAGCGCCAATTCCCGTAAGTCTCCACGTCTCCTCCATTATCTCCAACCGCTTCTCAAATGAAAGGTGAGATCGACGTTATTCATAAGGTTATAAACATCGATTTTGATTCATTAGAAAAAGATATTTTTGATTCAAAGAAATGATGAAAAACGAAATTGGTTTTCCCAAATAAATCCTTTTTATCAAAAAACAAATTAAACAAGAATGGATTTCGATATTCATAGATTAAATACTCCTTTTGATTTTTTTTCGTTGGTTAGAATATTTTTTAATCAAACAAGGATTTGAAGACACCGATTTTTTGCAAAATATCTCATATCAATGTTCATACCAATTTAGCAAAAAAAATGGAAATTATCCGATGGCAATATTATTACTCAAATACACCCCCCCCGCAATCCCTCCGTTTGGACACACTCAAGGCGAGCTCATTGCTTCCCCATTCAAGAAAGGCAAAGACAAAGAACGATTCAATTAACATGGAGGACATTCGCAAGATCTATCATCAAAACAATTATTCCAATCAAATTTTTGCATACGATTGCTACTCAAGTCGATTCCTTATCCTCTCGAGATCAAATCTATTCCTAAGCCAAATACTTCCAGATTTCCCAAGCAAGCTATTCTCGCTCCTCATTTCCAAACTCTAGCTCCTTCTCAAAAACTCAAGAAGCTCAACTCATTCGTCCATCATCCTCTTCAGTATCACCTCCTTCTCCATTACTTCATAAAATATCTCAAACCCTGGACAAAAAGAAAGGCAAAGACAGCAACGATTCAATTAACATGGAGGACATTCGCAAGATCTATCATCAAAACAATTATTCCAATCAAATTTTGCATACGATTGCTACTCAAGTCGATTCCTTATCCTCCCGAGATCAAATCTATTCCTAAGCCAAATACTTCCAGATTTCCCAGTAAGCTATTCTCGCTCCTCATTTCCAAACTTCAGCTTCCTTATCAAAAACTCAAGAAGCTCAACTCATTCGTCCCATCATCCTCTTCAAGATCACCTCCTTCTCCATTACTTCATAAAATATCTCAAACCCCTCGGACAAAATTAATTCCAATCTTCCTACTTCATCACATATTAATACTATAGATCAGAAAATCTCGATGACTCAGCTCCTTCAGTGACGCCTCCAGCCTTTCCTCCTCAAATGATTTTATTTCAAAAATTCACCAGTAGAAGATTCCTTCTTACACCCTACTCCGGACGCACCTACTAAAATTAACAAAATTCGTCAATACAAAACTCATCGATCTTCAAAGCCTAGATGGAAGCAGTCGAAACAAAAACCTATTATCCGCGCCCTACTCCACTCGATATTCAATATGAAGAACGAGCAAAGTTTCATACCGCTCATTATGATGGAAATTCTATCTCCAATTGGAACATCGATGGCAAAAGCGAATATGAAATTCTTAATACCCTACAAGAAATGGGTATGGCAAAGATCGCTTATAAGATTCAATGTTCCGTAAAAGCAGGCAGCCCTATTTTTTAATCGCCGCTTTACAGACAGCTTAAAATACTGGTGGGACAATTCATTAACGCTTGAAGATAAACTTACCATTTTAGATCATACAATCGAAACCGAAGATGATCACTGGTAACATTTCATTAACAAATGATGCATGTGATTTTTTTACTCATTATTATTTCTATGCATTTTGTTGGAAATCCAAAGGAAGAATTATCTTCTTCAAAAATATTTTTAACAAATTTAAGATGCCCTACTTTAACTGATTTTCAATGGTACAAAGATATGTTTTTGACCTATGTGCTAAAGCGACCCGATTGCAATGCCCCATTTTGGAAAGAAAAATTCATTACTGGTTTACCCAATTTATTTTCTCAAAGAATTATTACAAATCTGAAGAAAGAAATGGGTTTAGATCAAATTGATTTCAATATAATAACTTATGGTCAACTTTTTTGCATTCATTAAACAAGAAGCTTTATCACCGCCAAGAATTGAAATTCCAAGCCAAATATGGCAATGAGCGAAGAGAGTTAGGTTCCTTCCCGTGAAGCTTTTGGAATCACAGAATTAAAGCCCCCTCTGCTCACCTTCATCGCCAACCTCCTAAATATTCAAGAAGACGTTCATATTCTCGTCGCTTCAAACCATCACCTCCAGAGTTTTACAAACCCCCACGAAAACACAGGACCAAAAAACCCAATTTCAACAAAATTACTTGTTACAAATGCGGCAAGCTAGGACATAAGGCAAATGTCTGCAGAAGCAAGAAGACTTGATCAATTTCCTGAATTAGATAGGGAATTAAAGGAGAAATTGCATATATCTTTAATTCAAGACGATTCCTCATCGGATCATCAACCAGAAGACTTCCACGATTTCAAAGAAGACTGATGAAGGTAACATATCCTCTCCTTGTAACTGCAAAACCATTAATATGATCAGGCATTCTGACAATACCGTCAAAGATCAAAAGGAACTTATTTTTGATATCATTCAAGACCTACCCCTAGAAGCCCAGAAAAAACAACTTGAGAAACTCAAAGCCTTGATTCTCCGAGAAGAGTCTAGTTCTGCCCGACTTATAGAACCTTTCAGTATTTCCAAAATGTTTGATAAATACCCCAATTTAAATCCTCCAATCCGTCAAAATGGCACAATGAGTTTACAAGCAGAAATTCGCTCACTCAAAGCTCAAGTCAAGGAACTCAAAGAAAGAGTTTTTTCTGTCGAAACCAAAAATTTAGAATTAGATACTCAAATTGCTGTTTTACACTCTCAGACTTCAAAAGGTAAAGAAATTATTCCTGATTCTCCTATTCCGTACTTCCCACTTGTCGAAATACCAATGCCAGAACAAACCCGCAAGATTCTAAATTTATTTCCATTATTGATAAAATAACGTTTCAAAAATGGAATATATATGTTACAATTTCAATAGGGAATTTCAAATCTACATTCACTGCTATGCTTGATAGTGGAGCTGATCAAAGTTGCATCCGCGATGGATTGATTCCTTCAAAGTATTACGTACCAACCAACGAATCTTTAGTCACTGCAAACGGTATGCCCTTACAAGTTAAAGGTAAACTTATCAAAACTGCAATTTGCAATGATAATTACTCGTTTCAAACATCAATTCATTGTTGTTCAAGATTTAAACACCGACATTATCTTGGGAACTCCTTTTCTCACTCAAATTTATCCTTTTTGGGGTCAATCAACATGGTTTAGGCACAAAAAATTTTAGGTAATACAGCTTCTCTTCAAATTTTTTAAACCCTCGTCAAACAAAAAGAATTATTTTTTACTACAAGAACACTCGATTTACAAACAGTAAATACCATTCAAAGAATCCGTAATAAAATTCGATTTTTGAAGGAAGATCTTTCATATGAAAGGATTGAGGAACAATTAGCCAGTCCTGCTCTTCAGCAACGCATTTTGGATCTAGAAAAATTAATAAAACAAGAAGTATGTTCCGACATCCCAAATGCATTTTGGGACAGGCACAAACATATTGTTACGCTTCCATATGACAAGGATTTCTCCGAAAGAAGGATTCCAACCAAGGCTCGTCCTATTCAAATGAATTCAGAACTGCTAGAGGTTTGCAAAACGGAAATCCACGATTTATTACACAAAAAACTCATCCGACCTTCCAAATCCCCCTGGAGTTGTGCGGCTTTCTATGTCATGAAACAGGCAGAAAAGGAACGCGGTGTTCCCAGGTTAGTCATTAATTACAAACCCCTCAATGACGTTTTACAATGGATTCGATACCCTATTCCAAACAAACAGGATTTATTAAAACGATTATATAATGCCAAGATCTATTCAAAGTTTGATATGAAATCCGCTTTTGGCAAATTCAAATCGCAGAACAAGATCGTTACAAAACAGCATTTACTGTTCCATTTGGTCACTATGAATGGAATGTTATGCCATTTGGATTAAAAAATGCTCCGTCCGAATTTCAAAATATCATGAATGACATATTCACTCCTTATACGACATTCATTATCGTTTATATTGATGATGTGTTACTATTTTCCCAATCCATTGAACAAAGATTTCAAACATTTGCATACTTTCCTCAACATCATCAAAAGAAGTGGCTTAGTAGTTTCTCGCTACTAAGATTAAACTATTTCAAACTCGTATTCGGTTTTTGGGTCACAATATTTACAAAGGCACCCTCACTCCCATAAACAGAGTGTTAGAATTTGCACATAAATTTCCCAATGAAATCAAAGATAAAACTCAATTGCAAAGATTTTTTAGGATGTCTTAATTACATTTCGATTTCTTTCCTCATTTAAGACAACTATGTGCACCCTTATATCGCCGATTACAAAAAAACCCCTCCCGCATGGACTTCTAAACACACTCAAATTGTTCAGATGTTAAAGGAAAAAGCCAAAACATTGCCTTGTATGACAATTCCACATCCATCTGCATTCATGATAGTCGAAACCGATGCATCCAATATAGGATATGGCGGCATCCTCAAACAACGACTAGGACATTCATCACACGAGCATCTAGTTAGATATCATAGTGGTCTCCGGCTCTGACCACAAAAAAAATTATTCCACTCGTCAAAAAGAAATTTTATCTATCGCTTTTATGTATTTCCAAATTTCAAGATGATTTATTTAATAAAAAATTCCTTCTACGTGTTGATTGCAAATCCGCCAAAGAAATTTTACAAAAGGATGTTCAAAATCTTGTTTCAAAACAAATTTTTGCTAGATGGCAAGCAATTTTATCTCGCTTTTTGATTTTGATATTGAATATATCAAAGGTACTCAAAACTCTTTACCCGATTTTTTTAACACGAGAATTCCTTACAGCTTCCCTCATCATGAATAAAGACCGTGAGAAACCACGTAAACAACAAATTCAAAGCTCCAAAGATTATGAACTCAAGACCTCCCTTATTCAAACACCCAATAGATTTCAAGCACTCAGTGATTTTCCTCCATTAACTTATGTAATGGCGGCAAATACCCCATCATTCAAATTACACCAAACTCCTACAACCCAAACCTCACATACTCCAGATACCTCTTCAGCCAACACTCAATATTTCCTTAAACCAATCTCCGAAAACTTATTCCTCACCACCTTTATCGACATTCCCGAATTCAAATCCCTACAAAACCTCATTCAACGCATATTTCTGCGGAATGCCACCGCTCCCGGATGATCCACGTAAGACTCAAAAGTTTTATGAACTTATACTCGCCGATTCCAAATCAGCTTGAGATTACTCATACCCCCGATTCAAAAAACCCCTCAGCCGTATAGCTTATTCAAAATGTGTTATAAAGAAGATTCTCAAAGCCTCCGAATGGACTTCCATTTGAACTACAAAAGATTTCTCGCTTAATTTCATTCCCAAAGGATATACATACCAAGATTACCGAATGGCTTGGTATCGAACGCTTTTTCAAACGACCCTTTGATCATTCCCTCGGTTCTTTATATTTCATCAAACCTCGTCCCTAAAGATTTTCCAATTTGGTTCTATGAATGGTGGATAAACTTCTGTAGTCTACCCGACATTCTCGCCACCTATTCCAAAACTTCGGCTATCAAACTCCGGCTAAAGAAGATGACAGCCCAACATATGCTATTCCTCTACATTTTTATGCGTAACTCCGGTTCCCCTGGATTTTCTCGTTGGAGTTACAAAATCGACCAATTATATCCAAAAGAATTTCCAATGTCGCTCATCCGCGAATTCAAGATAAAATGGTGGGCCTCTTATTCAAGAGAACTCGTTCTCGGGAGGCCGTTCTCAAATTCATTCAAAGCACTCAACAGATTCAACGCAAAGATTCAACACTTAACCAAAAGTGCGTAACCTTCCCGAGTTGTTCAAACACCGCTACACCAGAAAAGCATCCGCACCACCAACTCCACTCAAACCGTAAAAGTTAGAATCTTCCCCTGTTCAACAATCACCCCCGACGATGCCGATGAAGCTGCCCAATTTCAAGAATGGCTCCGATTCAAAGTCGTTCAACAACAATTCAAACAATCCAAGTCTCATAGTCCTACATCCTCCCAAGACTCCTCTACTGAACTTCTTAGTACTCGTTCCCATTGGTGGTCGTGACCCCTTTGATTTTTAACTTCAATTTCGTGTATATTCAAAAAGTGATTTCCTCATTTTTCTGGCGGGCTTTTACACCTCCAAAGCAATTTGCACTAGTGAATATTAGTACGATGCTTGGTCACCCAATAAGTCCGTTGGTAAACCCATCCGGTTAGGGTGTTCCCTGGATGGTGGTCCCATCGTTCCTATTCACACTCGCAAGTTTATGGAAATTCCGCCTTAACATTTACAAGCCTTAATGTATAGTATAGGAACATTCGTATGTATTTTGTTTGTATATCGTATCTTTATATTTCGTACTCATCGTCCCGCCGACACTCAAACGACAAGCTAACATGGAGGGACCCACTCGCTCTCCATTATTCAAGGTCACATGGAGGGACCCACCGCTCTCCATTATTCAAGGTCACATGGAGGGACCCATCGCTCTCCATTATTGCAAGCACTCGTAGATTCCATTCAAATGCAAATCCAAATGAGATGCACATCAAATGAAAATTCAAGACAAATGAAATTCAAATGCAAATATATTTTCTTTCTATAAATAGCTAGATTCAAATGTAAACAAGGTATCGTAAAAAAACACACTAAGCTAGTATTCTCAAGCCTTGACCTCCGTAGCCTTTGTATCCTCCCTCGATTCTCAAGTTTCAATTACATCTTTCAAGATTTATATTCAAGTAAGCTCCTTATTTACGTTCAAAAGTTGATATTTATTTACATGTTTTTTGATTATATGTTTTTGATTATATCCCGGGTTTTTGATTACATGTTTTTGATTATATGTTTTTGATTATATCCTCGGGTCGTATTTGGTATCGTGAGCCACTTAAAGCATTCATCTCATCTTTATTTGCATAATCTATTTGCATACATATCATCCCGTGTGTCTATTTCCCTCATCGCTGTTGGTAAGACGTTGGTCGCCTAGTAAGACCGCTGGTAAGCCCGCCCGCTAAGGGTGTTCCCTGCGTAGTAGTCCCGTTGTTCCCACTTAGTCCCGTTGCTCGATACCAAATCGGTAAACATTCTTCTAAGTCGGAGCCCCGAAGAAAACATTCTTCGAGCTCCATGTCTAATGCATAACAATCATTGGATATGCCTATATGCAAGTCTAAGTGGGAACAACGGGGCTACTACGCCGGAACACCCTTAGCAAAGCGGGCTTACCAACTGGGTCTTACTAGCCGACCAACGTCTTACCAACACCGATAGAGGGAAATAGACACACGGATGATATGTATGCAAATAGATTATGCAAATAAAGATGAGATGAATGCTTTAAGTGGCTCGATACCAAATACGACCCAGATATAATCAAAAACATATAATCAAAAACATGTAATCAAAAACCCGAGATATAATCAAAAAACATATAATCAAAAAACATGTAAATAAATATCAACTTTAGAACGTAAATAAGGAGCTTACTTGAATATAAATCTTGAAAGATGTAATTGAAACTTGAGAATTCGTGAGGATACAAAGGCTACTGAGTTCAAGGCTTGAGAATACTAGCTTAGTGTGTGTTTTTTTTCGATACTTTGTTTACATTTGAATCTAGCTATTTATAGAAAGAAAATATATTTGCATTTGAATTTCATTTGTCTTGAATTTTCATTTGATGTGCATCTCATTTGGATTTGCATTTGAATGGAATCTGCAGTACCGCAATAATGGAGAGCAAAGTGGGTCCCCTCCATGTGACCTTGAATAATGGAGAGCAAAGTGGGTCCCTCCATGTTAGCTTGTCGCTTCGAGTGTCTGGGCAGACGATGGTACTGTACATATAAAGATACAATATACAAACAAAATACATACGAATGTTCCTATACTATACATTAAGGCTTGTAAATGTTAAGGCTGAATTTCCATAAACTTGCAGTGTGAATAGAACGATGGGACCACCATACCGGAACACCCTAACCGGATGGGTTTACCAACTGACTTATCGGGTCGACCAAGCATCGTACTAATATTCACTAGTGCAAATTGCCGGAGGTGTAAAACCGCCCAAAAAATGAGGAAATCACTTTTTGAATATACACGAAATTGAAGTTAAAAATCAAAGGGGTCCCGACTCACCAATGGGATCCGTACTAAGAAGTTCCGTAGAGGAGTCTTGGGAGGATGTAGGACTATGAGACTTGGATTGTTTGAATTGTTGTTGAACGACTTTGAATCTGAGCCATCTTGAAATCGGGGCCGCTTCACTCCGCATCGTCGAGGGGTGATTGTTGAACAGGAGGATTCTAACTTTTCCGGTTTGAGTGGAGTTGGTGGTGCGATGCTTTTACCGGTGTAGCAGGGTGTTTGAACAACTCGGGAAGGTTCTCGCACTTTTGCTAGTTGTTGAATGCCGCGCTGAATCTGCTGAGTGCTTTGAATGAATTTGAGAACGGCCTCCCGAGAACAGAGTTCTACCGAATAAGAGGTCCACCATTTTATCTTGAATTCGCTGATGAGCGACATTGGAAATTCTTTTGGATATAATTGATCGATTTTGTAACTCCAACGAAAAAATCCAGTGGAACCCTGAGTTCTCGCATAAAAAATGTAGAGGAATAGCATATGTTGGGCCTCGTCATCTTCTTTAGCCGTGTTTGATAGCCGAGTTTTGGAATCGGTGGCGTAATGTCGTAGACTACCGAAGTTTATCCACCATTCATAGAACCAAATTGGAAAATCTTTAGGACAGTTTGATGAAATATAAAGAACCGTGAATGATCAAAGGGTCGCTTTGAAAAACGCTCGATACCAAGCCATTCTGTAATCTTGGTATGTATATCCTTTGGGAATGAAATTAACCGAGAAATCTTTTGTAGTCCAAATGGAAGTCCATTCAGAGGCTTTGAGAATCTTCTTTATAACACATTTTGAATAAGCTATACGCCGAGGGTTTTTTTGAATCGGGGGTATGAGTAATCTCAACCGATTTGGAATCGACTGAGTATAAGTTCATAAAACTTTTGAGTCTTCTCGTGGATCATCTGGGAGCTGATGGCATTCCGCAGAAATATGCGTTGAATGAGGTTTTGTAGGGATTTGAATTCGAGAATGTCAGCAAAGGTGGTGAGGAATAAGTTTTCTGAGATCGGGTTTAAGGAAATATTGAGTGTCAGGGTCAAGAGGTATCCGGAGTATGTGAGGTCTGGGGTTGTAGGAGTTTGGTGTAATTTGAATGATGGGGTATTTGCCGCCATTACATAAGTTAATGGAGGAAAATCACCGAGTGCTTGAAATCTATCGGGTGTTTGAATAAGGGAGGTCTTGAGTTCATAATCTTTGGAGCTTTGAATTTGTTGTTTCGTGGTTTCTCACCGTCTTTATTCATGATGGGGAACCGTAAGGAATTCTCGTGTTAAAAAATCTGGGTAAAGAGTTTTGAGTACCTTTGATATATTCAATATCAAAATCAAAAGCGTATAAAATTGCTTGCCATCTAGCAAAAATTTGTTTTGAAACAAGATTTTGAACATCCTTTTGTAAAATTTCTTTGGCGGATTTGCAATCAACACGTAGAAGGAATTTTTTATTAAATAAATCATCTTGAAATTTGGAAATACATAAAACGATAGATAAAATTTCTTTTTTGACAAAGTGGAATAATTTTTTTTGTTGTCCGAGCCGTAGACCACTATGATATCTAACTAGATGCTCGTGTGATGAATGTCCTAGTCGTTGTTTGAGGATGCCGCCATATCCTATATTGATGCATCGGTTTCGACTATCATGAATGCAGATGGATGTGGAATTGTCATACAAGGCAATGTTTTGGCTTTTTCCCTTTAACATCCGAACAATTTGAGTGTGTTTAGAAGTCCATGCAGGAGGGTTTTTTTTGTAATCGCCGATATAAGGGTGCACATAGTTGTCTTAAATGAGGAAAGAAATCGTAAATGTAATTAAGACATCTTAAAAAATCTTTGCAATTGAGTTTTATCTTTGATTTCATTGGGAAATTTATGTGCAAATTCTAACACTCGCTTTATGGGAGTGAGGGTGCCTTTGTAAATATTGTGACCCAAAAACCGAATCCGAGTTTGAAATAGTTTAATCTTAGTAGCGTAAAACTACTAAGCCACTTCTTTTGATGATGTTGAGGAAAGTATGCAAATGTTTGAAATGTCGTTCAATGGATTGGGAAAATAGTAACACATCATCAATATAAACGATAATGAATGTCGTATAAGGAGTGAATATGTCATTCATGATATTTTGAAATTTCGGACGAGCATTTTTTTAATCCAAATGGCATAACATTCCATTCATAGTGACCAAATGGAACAAGAAATGCCGTTTTGTAACGATCTTGTTCTCACGATTTGAATTTGCCAAAAGCCTGATTTCATATCAAACTTTGAATAGATCTCGCATTATATAATCGCTTTTAATAAATCCTCGTTTGTTTGGAATAGGGTATCGAATCCATTGTAAAACGTCATCGAGGGGTTTGTAATTAATGACTAACCCGGGAACACCGCGTCCCTTTTCTCGCCTCGTTTCATGACATAGAAAGCCGCACAACCTGTGGGGATTTGGAAGGCCTGATGAGTTTTTTGTGTAATAAATCGTGGATTTCCGCTTTGCAAACCTCTAGCAGCTTCGGATTCATTTGAATAGGACGAGCCTTGGTTGGAATCCTTCTTTCTGAGAAATCCTTGTCATATGGAAGCGTAACAATATGTTTGTGCCTCGTCCCAAAATGCATTTGGGATGTCTGAACATACTTCTTGTTTTATTAATTTTTCTAGATCCAAAATGCGTTGTCAAGAGCAGGATCGGCTAATTGTTCCTCAATCCTTTTCATATGAAAGATCTTCCTTCAAAAATCGAATTTTATTCTGGATTCTTTGAATGGTATTTACCTGCTTTGTAAATCGAGTGTTCTTGTAGTAAAAATAATTCTTTTTGTTTGACAGGTTTAAAAATTTGAAGAGAATCAGATACCTAAAATTTTTGTGCCTAAACCATGTTGATTGACCCAAAAAGGATAAATTTGAGTGAGAAAAGGAGTTCCCAAGATAATGTCAGATGTTTAAATCTTGAACAACAATGAATTGATGTTTGAAACAGTAATTATCATTGCAAATTGCAGCTTTGATAAGTTTACCTTTAACTTGTAAGGGCATACCGCTTTGCAGTGACTAAAGATTCGTTGGTTGGTACGTAATACTTTGTAGGAATCAATCCATCGCGGATGCAACTTTGATCACTCCACTATCAAGCATAGCAGATGAATGTAGATTTGAAATTCCCTATTGAAATTGTAACATATATATTCCATTTTTTGAAACGTTATTTTATCAATAATGGAAATAAATTTAGAATCTTGCGGGTTTGTTCTCGGCATCGTATTTCAAAGCAAGTCTAAGTGGGAACAACGGGACTACTACGCCGGAACACCCTTAAGCAAAGCGGGCTTACCAACGGTCTTACTAGCTGACCAACGTCTTACCAACACTGATAGAGGGAAATAGACACACGGGATGATATGTATGCAAATAGATTATGCAAATAAAGATGAGATGAATGCTTTAAGTGGCTCTGATACCAAATACGACCCAGGATATAATCAAAAACATATAATAAAAAACATGTAAATAAATATCAACTTTAGAACGTAAATAAGGAGCTTACTTGAATATAAATCTTGAAAGATGTAATTGAAACTTGAGTAGCAATCGTATGCAAAATTTGATTGGAATAATTGTTTTGATGATAGATCTTGCGAATGTCCTCCATGTTAATTGAATCGTTGCTGTCTTTGCCTTTCTTGAATGGGGAAGCAATGAGCTCGGCAATGAGCGAAGAGAGTTAGGTTCCTTCCCGTGAAGCTTTTGGAATCACAGAATTAAAGCCCCTCTCGCTCACCTTCGTCGCCAACCTCCTAAATATTCAAGAAGACGCTCATATTCTCGTCGCTTCAAACCATCACCTCCGGAGTTTTACAAACCCCCCACGAAAACACAGGGACCAAAAAACCCAATTTCAACAAAATTACTTGTTACAAATGCGGCAAGCTAGGACATAAGGCAAATGTCTGCGTAAGCAAGAAGATTAATGAAATCCTTGATCAATTTCCCTGAATTAGATAGGGAATTAAAGGAGAAATTGCATATATCTTTAATTCAAGACGATTCCTCATCTGGATCATCAACCGTAAGACTTCCAAGATTTCAAAGAAGCACTGATGAAGGTAACATATCCTCTCCTTGTAATCGCAAAACCATTAATATGATCGAGCATTCGACAATACCGTCAAAGATCAAAAGGAACTTATTTTTTGATATCATTCAAGACCTACCCCCGTAAGCCCGTAAAAAAACAACTTGAGAAACTCAAAGCCTTGATTCTCCGAGAAGAGTCTAGTTCCCGCCCGACTTATAGAACCTTTCAAGTATTTCCAAAATGTTTGATAAATACCCCAATTTAAATCCTCCAATCCGTCAAAATGGCACAATGGGTTTACAAGCGTAAATTCGCTCACTCAAAGCTCAAGTCAAGGAACTCAAAGAAAGAGTTTTTTTCGTCGAAACCAAAAATTTAGAATTAGATACTCAAATTGTCGTTTTACACTCTCGGACTTCAAAAGGTAAAGAAATTATTCCCGATTCTCCTATTCCGTACTTCCCACTTGTCGAAATACCAATGCCAGAACAAACCCGCAAGATTCTAAATTTATTTCCATTATTGATAAAATAACGTTTCAAAAATGGAATATATATGTTACAATTTCAATAGGGAATTTCAAATCTACATTCACCGCTATGCTTGATAAAGTGGAGCCGATCAAAGTTGCATCCGCGATGGATTGATTCCTACAAAGTATTACGTACCAACCAACGAATCTTTAGTCACTGCAAACGGTATGCCCTTACAAGTTAAAGGTAAACTTATCAAAACTGCAATTTGCAATGATAATTACTGTTTCAAACATCAATTCATTGTTGTTCAAGATTTAAACACTGACATTATCTTGGGAACTCCTTTTCTCACTCAAATTTATCCTTTTTGGGTCAATCAACATGGTTTAGGCACAAAAATTTTAGGTAATACAGTTCTCTTCAAATTTTTAAACCCTGTCAAACAAAAAGAATTATTTTTTACTACAAGAACACTCGATTTACAAACAGTAAATACCATTCAAAGAATCCGTAATAAAATTCGATTTTTTGAAATGAAGATCTTTCATATGAAAGGATTGAGGAACAATTAGCCGACCCCGCTCTTCAAAGAACGCATTTTGGATCTAGAAAAATTAATAAAACAAGAAGTATGTTCCGACATCCCAAATGCATTTTGGGACAGGCACAAATATATTGTTACGCTTCCATATGACAAGGATTTCTCCGAAAGAAGGATTCCAACCAAGGCTCGTCCTATTCAAATGAATTCAGAACTGCTAGAGGTTTGCAAAACGGAAATCCACGATTTATTACACAAAAAACTCATCCGACCTTCCAAATCCCCCTGGAGTTGTGCGGCTTTCTATGTCATGAAACAGGCAGAAAAGGAACGCGGTGTTCCCAGGTTAGTCATTAATTACAAACCCCTCAATGACGTTTTACAATGGATTCGATACCCTATTCCAAACAAACAGGATTTATTAAAACGATTATATAATGCCAAGATCTATTCAAAGTTTGATATGAAATCCGGCTTTTGGCAAATTCAAATCGCAGAACAAGATCGTTACAAAACAAAGATTTACTCGCTCCATTTGGTCACTATGAATGGAATGTTATGCCATTTGGATTAAAAAAATGCTCCGTCCGAATTTCAAAATATCATGAATGACATATTCACTCCTTATACGACATTCATTATCGCTTTATATTGATGATGTGTTACTATTTTCCCAATCCATTGAACAAAGATTTCAAACATTTGCATACTTTCCTCAACATCATCAAAAGAAGTGGCTTAGTAGTTTCCCGCTACTAAGATTAAACTATTTCAAACTCGTATTCGGTTTTTGGGGTCACAATATTTACAAAGGCACCCTCACTCCCATAAACAGAGTGTTAGAATTTGCACATAAATTTCCCAATGAAATCAAAGATAAAACTCAATTGCAAAGATTTTTAGGATGTCTTAATTACATTTCGATTTCTTTCCTCATTTAAGACAACTATGTGCACCCTTATATCGCCGATTACAAAAAAACCCCTCCCTGCATGGACTTCTAAACACACTCAAATTGTTCGGGATGTTAAAGGAAAAAGCCAAAACATTGCCTTGTATGACAATTCCACATCCATCTCGCATTCATGATAGTCGAAACCGATGCATCCAATATAGGATATGGCGGCATCCTCAAACAACGACTAGGACATTCATCACACGAGCATCTAGTTAGATATCATAGTGGTCTCCGGCTCTGACCACAAAAAAAATTATTCCACCGTCAAAAAAGAAATTTTATCTATCGCTTTTATGTATTTCCAAATTTCAAGATGATTTATTTAATAAAAAAATTCCTTCTACGTGTTGATTGCAAATCCGCCAAAGAAATTTTACAAAAGGATGTTCAAAATCTTGTTTCAAAACAAATTTTTGCTAGATGGCAAGCAATTTTATCTGCTTTTGATTTTGATATTGAATATATCAAAGGTACTCAAAACTCTTTACCCGATTTTTTAACACGAGAATTCCTTACAGCTTCCCTCATCATGAATAAAGACCGTGAGAAACCACGTAAAACAACAAATTCAAAGCTCCAAAGATTATGAACTCAAGACCTCCCTTATTCAAACACCCAATAGATTTCAAGCACTCGATGATTTTCCTCCATTAACTTATGTAATGGCGGCAAATACCCCATCATTCAAATTACACCAAACTCCTACAACCCAAACCTCACATACTCCAGATACCTCTTCAGCCAACACTCAATATTTCCTTAAACCAATCTCCGAAAACTTATTCCTCACCACCTTTACCGACATTCCCGAATTCAAATCCCTACAAAACCTCATTCAACGCATATTTCCCTGCGAATGCCACCGGCTCCCGGATGATCCACGTAAGACTCAAAAGTTTTATGAACTTATACTCGTCGATTCCAAATCAGCTGAGATTACTCATACCCCCGATTCAAAAAACCCTCGCCGTATAGCTTATTCAAAATGTGTTATAAAGAAGATTCTCAAAGCCTCCGAATGGACTTCCATTTGGACTACAAAAGATTTCTCGCTTAATTTCATTCCCAAAGGATATACATACCAAGATTACCGAATGGCTTGGTATCGAACGCTTTTTCAAACGACCCTTTGATCATTCCCTCGGGTTCTTTATATTTCATCAAACCTCGTCCCTAAAGATTTTCCAATTTGGTTCTATGAATGGTGGATAAACTTCTGTAGTCTACCCGACATTCTCGCCACCTATTCCAAAACTCTGCTATCAAACTCCGGCTAAAGAAGATGACAGCCCAACATATGCTATTCCTCTACATTTTTATGCGTAACTCCGGGTTCCCTCGGATTTTCCGTTGGAGTTACAAAATCACCAATTATATCCAAAAGAATTTCCAATGTCGCTCATCCGCGAATTCAAGATAAAATGGTGGGCCTCTTATTCAAGAGAACTCGTTCTCGGGAGGCCGTTCTCAAATTCATTCAAAGCACTCAACGTATTCAACGCAAAGATTCAACACTTAACCAAAAGTGCGTAACCTTCCCGAGTTGTTCAAACACTCGCTACACCAAGCAAAAGCATCCGCACCACCAACTCCACTCAAACCGTAAAAGTTAGAATCTTCCCCGTTCAACAATCACCCCCGACGATGCCGATGAAGCTGCCCAATTTCAAGAATGGCTCCGATTCAAAGTCGTTCAACAACAATTCAAACAATCCAAGTCTCATAGTCCTACATCCTCCCAAGACTCCTCTACTGAACTTCTTAGTACTGATCCCATTGGTGGTCGTGACCCCTTTGATTTTTAACTTCAATTTCGTGTATATTCAAAAAGTGATTTCCTCATTTTTCTGCGGCTTTTACACCTCCAAAGAATTTGCACTAGTGAATATTAGTACGATGCTTGGTCACCAATAAGTCCGTTGGTAAACCCATCCGGTTAGGGTGTTCCCTAGATGGTGGTCCCATCGTTCCTATTCACACTCGCAAGTTTATGGAAATTCCGCCTTAACATTTACAAGCCTTAATGTATAGTATAGGAACATTCGTATGTATTTTGTTTGTATATCAGTATCTTTATATTTCGTACTCATCGTCTCGCCGACACTCAAACGACAAGCTAACATGGAGGGACCCACTGCTCTCCATTATTCAAGGTCACATGGAGGGACCCACTGCTCTCCATTATTCAAGGTCACATGGAGGGACCCACTGCTCTCCATTATTGCAGTACCTGTAGATTCCATTCAAATGCAAATCCAAATGAGATGCACATCAAATGAAAATTCAAGACAAATGAAATTCAAATGCAAATATATTTTCTTTCTATAAATAGCTAGATTCAAATGTAAACAAGGTATCAGAAAAAAACACACACTAAGCTAGTATTCTCAAGCCTTGACCTCCGTAGCCTTTGTATCCTCCTGAATTCTCAAGTTTCAATTACATCTTTCAAGATTTATATTCAAGTAAGCTCCTTATTTACGTTCAAAAGTTGATATTTATTTACATGTTTTTGATTATATGTTTTTGATTATATCCTGGGTTTTTGATTACATGTTTTTGATTATATGTTTTTGATTATATCCTGGGTCGTATTTGGTATCAGAGCCACTTAAAGCATTCATCTCATCTTTATTTGCATAATCTATTTGCATACATATCATCCCGTGTGTCTATTTCCCTCTATCAGTGTTGGTAAGACGTTGGTCAGCTAGTAAGACCGTTGGTAAGCCCGCCTGCTTAAGGGTGTTCCCGGCGTAGTAGTCCCGTTGTTCCCACTTAGTCCCGTTGCTCTGATACCAAATCTGGTAAACATTCTTCTAGGCTGGAGCCTGAAGAAAACATTCTTCAGGCTCCATGTCTAATGCATAACAATCATTGGATATGCCTATATGCAAGTCTAAGTGGGAACAACGGGGCTACTACGCCGGGAACACCCTTAAGCAGGCGGGCTTACCAACGGTCTTACTAGCTGACCAACGTCTTACCAACACTGATAGAGGGAAATAGACACACGGGATGATATGTATGCAAATAGATTATGCAAATAAAGATGAGATGAATGCTTTAAGTGGCTCTGATACCAAATACGACCCAGGATATAATCAAAAACATATAATCAAAAACATGTAATCAAAAACCCAGGATATAATCAAAAACATATAATCAAAAACATGTAAATAAATATCAACTTTAGAACGTAAATAAGGAGCTTACTTGAATATAAATCTTGAAAGATGTAATTGAAACTTGAGAATTCAGGAGGATACAAAGGCTACGGAGTTCAAGGCTTGAGAATACTAGCTTAGTGTGTGTTTTTTTCTGATACTTTGTTTACATTTGAATCTAGCTATTTATAGAAAGAAAATATATTTGCATTTGAATTTCATTTGTCTTGAATTTTCATTTGATGTGCATCTCATTTGATTTGCATTTGAATGGAATCTGCAGTGCATCGCAATAACTGGAGAGCAAAGTGGGTCCCTCCATGTGACCTTGAATAATGGAGAGCAATGGGGTCCCTCCATGTTAGCTTGTCGCTTCGAGTGTCTGGCAGACGATGGTACGTATATATAAAGATACAATATACAAACAAAATACATACGAATGTTCCTATACTATACATTAAGGCTTGTAAATGTTAAGGCTGAATTTCCATAAACTTGCAGTGTGAATAGAACGATGGGACCACCATACCGGGAACACCCTAACCGGACGGGTTTACCAACTGACTTATCGAGTCGACCAAGCATCGTACTAATATTCACTAGTGCAAATTGCCGGAGGTGTAAAACCGCCCAAAAATGAGGAAATCACTTTTTGAATATACACGAAATTGAAGTTAAAAATCAAAGGGGTCCCGACCACCAATGGGATCCGTACTAAGAAGTTCCGTAGAGGAGTCTCTGGGAGGATGTAGGACTATGAGACTTGGATTGTTTGAATTGTTGTTGAACGACTTTCGAATCTGAGCCATCTTGAAATCGGGGCCGCTTCACTCCGCATCGTCGTGGGTGATTGCTGAACAGAGGATTCTAACTTTTCCGGTTTGAGTGGAGTTGGTGGTGCGATGCTTTTACCGGTGTAGCAGTGTTTGAACAACTCTGGGAAGGTTCTCGCACTTTTGCTGTTGTTGAATGCCGCGCTGAATCTGCTGAGTGCTTTGAATGAATTTGAGAACGGCCTCCCGAGAACAGAGTTCTACCGAATAAGAGGTCCACCATTTTATCTTGAATTCGCGACGAGCGACATTGGAAATTCTTTTCGATATAATTGATCGATTTTGTAACTCCAACGTAAAAATCCAGTGAACCCTGAGTTCTCGCATAAAAATGTAGAGGAATAGCATATGTTGGGCCTGCCATCTTCTTTAGCCAGGGTTTGATAGCCGAGTTTTGGAATCGGTGGCGTAACGTCGTAGACTACCGAAGTTTATCCACCATTCATAGAACCAAATTGGAAAATCTTTAGGACAGTTTGATGAAATATAAAGAACCGTGAATGATCAAAGGGTCGCTTTGAAAACGCTCGATACCAAGCCATTCTGTAATCTTGGTATGTATATCCTTTGGGAATGAAATTAACCGAGAAATCTTTTGTAGTCCAAATGGAAGTCCATTCAGTAGGCTTTGAGAATCTTCTTTATAACACATTTTGAATAAGCTATACGCCGAGGGTTTTTTTTGAATCAGGGGGTATGAGTAATCTCAACCGATTTGGAATCGACGAGTATAAGTTCATAAAACTTTTGAGTCTTCTCGTGGATCATCCGGGAGCCGTGGCATTCCGCAGAAATATGCGTTGAATGAGGTTTTGTAGGGATTTGAATTCAGGGAATGTCGCAGAAAGGTGGTGAGGAATAAGTTTTCTGAGATCGGGTTTTAAGGAAATATTGAGTGTCAGGGTCAAGAGGTATCCGGAGTATGTGAGGCTCTGGGGTTGTAGGAGTTTGGTGTAATTTGAATGACGGGGTATTTGCCGCCATTACATAAGTTAATGGAGGAAAATCACCGAGTGCTTGAAATCTATCGGGTGTTTGAATAAGGGAGGTCTTGAGTTCATAATCTTTGGAGCTTTGAATTTGTTGTTTCGTGGTTTCTCACCGTCTTTATTCATGATGGGGAACCCGTAAGGAATTCTCGTGTTAAAAAATCGGGTAAAGAGTTTTGAGTACCTTTGATATATTCAATATCAAAATCAAAAGCAGTATAAAATTGCTTGCCATCTAGCAAAAATTTGTTTTGAAACAAGATTTTGAACATCCTTTTGTAAAATTTCTTTCGACGGATTTGCAATCAACACGTAGAAGGAATTTTTTATTAAATAAATCATCTTGAAATTTGGAAATACATAAAACGATAGATAAAATTTCTTTTTTTGACAAAGTGGAATAATTTTTTTTGTGGTCCGAGCCGTAGACCACTATGATATCTAACTAGATGCTCGTGTGATGAATGTCCTAGTCGTTGTTTGAGGATGCCGCCATATCCTATATCGATGCATCGGTTTCGACTATCATGAATGCAGATGGATGTGGAATTGTCATACAAGGCAATGTTTTGGCTTTTTCCTTTAACATCCGAACAATTTGAGTGTGTTTAGAAGTCCATGCAGGGAGGGTTTTTTTTGTAATCGCCGATATAAGGGTGCACATAGTTGTCTTAAATGAGGAAAGAAATCGAAAATGTAATTAAGACATCTTAAAAATCTTTGCAATCGAGTTTTATCTTTGATTTCATTGGGAAATTTATGTGCAAATTCTAACACTCGTTTATGGGAGTGAGGGTGCCTTTGTAAATATTGTGACCCAAAACCGAATCCGAGTTTGAAATAGTTTAATCTTAGTAGCGTAAACTACTAAGCCACTTCTTTTGATGATGTTGAGGAAAGTATGCAAATGTTTGAAATGTCGTTCAATGGATTGGGAAAATAGTAACACATCATCAATATAAACGATAATGAATGTCGTATAAGGAGTGAATATGTCATTCATGATATTTTGAAATTTCGGACTGAGCATTTTTTTAATCCAAATGGCATAACATTCCATTCATAGTGACCAAATGGAACAAGAAATGCCGTTTTGTAACGATCTTGTTCTCACGATTTGAATTTGCCAAAAGCCTGATTTCATATCAAACTTTGAATAGATCTTGGCATTATATAATCGTTTTAATAAATCCTGTTTGTTTGGAATAGGGTATCGAATCCATTGTAAAACGTCATTGAGGGGTTTGTAATTAATGACTAACCTGGGAACACCGCGTTCCTTTTCTGCCTGTTTCATGACATAGAAAGCCGCACAACCTGTGGGGATTTGGAAGGTCGGATGAGTTTTTTTGTGTAATAAATCGTGGATTTCCGCTTTTGCAAACCTCTAGCAGCTTCGGATTCATTTGAATAGGACGAGCCTTGGTTGGAATCCTTCTTTCTGAGAAATCCTTGTCATATGGAAGCGTAACAATATGTTTGTGCCTCGTCCCAAAATGCATTTGGGATGCTCGGAACATACTTCTTGTTTTATTAATTTTTCTAGATCCAAAATGCGTTGCTGAAGAGCAGGACTGGCTAATTGTTCCTCAATCCTTTCATATGAAAGATCTTCCTTCAAAAATCGAATTTTATTCTGGATTCTTTGAATGGTATTTACCTGTTTGTAAATCGAGTGTTCTTGTAGTAAAAATAATTCTTTTTGTTTGACAGGTTTAAAAATTTGAAGAGAATCAGATACTCTAAAATTTTTTGTGCCTAAACCATGTTGATTGACCCAAAAAGGATAAATTTGAGTGAGAAAAGGAGTTCCCAAGATAATGTCAGTGTTTAAATCTTGAACAACAATGAATTGATGTTTGAAACAGTAATTATCATTGCAAATTGCAGTTTTGATAAGTTTACCTTTAACTTGTAAGGGCATACCGTTTGCAGTGACTAAAGATTCGTTGGTTGGTACGTAATACTTTGTAGGAATCAATCCATCGCGGATGCAACTTTGATCACTCCACTAATCAAGCATAGCAGTGAATGTAGATTTGAAATTCCCTATTGAAATTGTAACATATATATTCCATTTTTGAAACGTTATTTTATCAATAATGGAAATAAATTTAGAATCTTGCGGGTTTGTTCCTGGCATTGGTATTTCAGCAAGTCTAAGTGGGAACAACGGGACTACTACGCCGGGAACACCCTTAAGCAGGCGGGCTTACCAACGGTCTTACTAGCTGACCAACGTCTTACCAACACTGATAGAGGGAAATAGACACACGGGATGATATGTATGCAAATAGATTATGCAAATAAAGATGAGATGAATGCTTTAAGTGGCTCTGATACCAAATACGACCCAGGATATAATCAAAAACATATAATAAAAAACATGTAAATAAATATCAACTTTAGAACGTAAATAAGGAGCTTACTTGAATATAAATCTTGAAAGATGTAATTGAAACTTGAGTAGCAATCGTATGCAAAATTTGATTGGAATAATTGTTTTGATGATAGATCTTGCGAATGTCCTCCATGTTAATTGAATCGTTGCTGTCTTTGCCTTTCTTGAATGGGGAAGCAATGAGCTCGGCAATGAGCGAAGAGAGTTAGGTTCCTTCTGTGAAGCTTTTGGAATCACAGGAATTAAAGCCCCCTCTGCTCACCTTCGTCGCCAACCTCCTAAATATTCAAGAAGACGTTCATATTCTCGTCGCTTCAAACCATCACCTCCAGAGTTTTACAAACCCCCACGAAAACACAGGACCAAAAAACCCAATTTCAACAAAATTACTTGTTACAAATGCGGCAAGCTAGGACATAAGGCAAATGTCTGCAGAAGCAAGAAGATTAATGAAATCCTTGATCAATTTCCTGAATTAGATAGGGAATTAAAGGAGAAATTGCATATATCTTTAATTCAAGACGATTCCTCATCTGATCATCAACCGTAAGACTTCCAAGATTTCAAAGAAGACGGATGAAGGTAACATATCCTCTCCTTGTAATCGCAAAACCATTAATATGATCAGCATTCGACAATACCGTCAAAGATCAAAAGGAACTTATTTTTGATATCATTCAAGACCTACCCCCGTAAGCCTCGTAAAAAACAACTTGAGAAACTCAAAGCCTTGATTCTCCCGAGAAGAGTCTAGTTCCGCCCGACTTATAGAACCTTTCAAGATTTCCAAAATGTTTGATAAATACCCCAATTTAAATCCTCCAATCCGTCAAAATGGCACAACGGGTTTACAAGCGTAAATTCGCTCACTCAAAGCTCAAGTCAAGGAACTCAAAGAAAGAGTTTTTTTCCCGTCGAAACCAAAAATTTAGAATTAGATACTCAAATTGTCGTTTTACACTCTCGTACTTCAAAAGGTAAAGAAATTATTCCCGATTCTCCTATTCCGTACTTCCCACTTGCCGAAATACCAATGCCAGAACAAACCCGCAAGATTCTAAATTTATTTCCATTATTGATAAAATAACGTTTCAAAAATGGAATATATATGTTACAATTTCAATAGGGAATTTCAAATCTACATTCACCGCTATGCTTGATAGTGGAGCCGATCAAAGTTGCATCCGCGATGGATTGATTCCTACAAAGTATTACGTACCAACCAACGAATCTTTAGTCACCGCAAACGGTATGCCCTTACAAGTTAAAGGTAAACTTATCAAAACTGCAATTTGCAATGATAATTACTGTTTCAAACATCAATTCATTGTTGTTCAAGATTTAAACACTGACATTATCTTGGGAACTCCTTTTCTCACTCAAATTTATCCTTTTTGGGGTCAATCAACATGGTTTAGGCACAAAAATTTTAGGTAATACAGCTTCTCTTCAAATTTTTTAAACCCTCGTCAAACAAAAAAGAATTATTTTTACTACAAGAACACTCGATTTACAAACAGTAAATACCATTCAAAGAATCCGTAATAAAATTCGATTTTTTGAATGAAGATCTTTCATATGAAAGGATTGAGGAACAATTAGCCAGTCCTGCTCTTCAGCAACGCATTTTGGATCTAGAAAAATTAATAAAACAAGAAGTATGTTCCGACATCCCAAATGCATTTTGGGACAGGCACAAATATATTGTTACGCTTCCATATGACAAGGATTTCTCCGAAAGAAGGATTCCAACCAAGGCTCGCCCTATTCAAATGAATTCGTAATCGCTAGAGGTTTGCAAAACGGAAATCCACGATTTATTACACAAAAACTCATCCGACCTTCCAAATCCCCCCCGGAGTTGTGCGGCTTTCTATGTCATGAAACAGCAGTAAAAGGAACGCGTGTTCCCTGTGTTAGTCATTAATTACAAACCCCTCAATGACGCTTTTTACAATGGATTCGATACCCTATTCCAAACAAACAGGATTTATTAAAACGATTATATAATGCCAAGATCTATTCAAAGTTTGATATGAAATCCGCTTTTGGCAAATTCAAATCGCAGTAACAAGATCGTTACAAAACAAAGATTTACTCGCTCCATTTGGTCACTATGAATGGAATGTTATGCCATTTGGATTAAAAAATGCTCCGTCCGAATTTCAAAATATCATGAATGACATATTCACTCCTTATACGACATTCATTATCGCTTTATATTGATGATGTGTTACTATTTTCCCAATCCATTGAACAAAGATTTCAAACATTTGCATACTTTCCTCAACATCATCAAAAGAAGTGGCTTAGTAGTTTCTGCTACTAAGATTAAACTATTTCAAACTCGCATTCGGCTTTTGGGGTCACAATATTTACAAAGGCACCCTCACTCCCATAAACAGAGTGTTAGAATTTGCACATAAATTTCCCAATGAAATCAAAGATAAAACTCAATTGCAAAGATTTTTAGGATGTCTTAATTACATTTCGATTTCTTTCCTCATTTAAGACAACTATGTGCACCCTTATATCGCGATTACAAAAAAACCCTCCCGCATGGACTTCTAAACACACTCAAATTGTTCGGGATGTTAAAGGAAAAAGCCAAAACATTGCCTTGTATGACAATTCCACATCCATCTCGCATTCATGATAGTCGAAACCGATGCATCCAATATAGGATATGGCGGCATCCTCAAACAACGACTAGGACATTCATCACACGAGCATCTAGTTAGATATCATAGTGGTCTCTCGGCTCTGACCACAAAAAAAATTATTCCACTCGTCAAAAAAGAAATTTTATCTATCGCTTTTATGTATTTCCAAATTTCAAGATGATTTATTTAATAAAAAAATTCCTTCTACGTGTTGATTGCAAATCCGCCAAAGAAATTTTACAAAAGGATGTTCAAAATCTTGTTTCAAAACAAATTTTTGCTAGATGGCAAGCAATTTTATCTCGCTTTTTGATTTTGATATTGAATATATCAAAGGTACTCAAAACTCTTTACCCGATTTTTTTAACACGAGAATTCCTTACAGCTTCCCCATCATGAATAAAGACCGTGAGAAACCACGTAAACAACAAATTCAAAGCTCCAAAGATTATGAACTCAAGACCTCCCTTATTCAAACACCCAATAGATTTCAAGCACTCAGTGATTTTCCTCCATTAACTTATGTAATGGCGGCAAATACCCCATCATTCAAATTACACCAAACTCCTACAACCCAAACCTCACATACTCCGGATACCTCTTCACCCTAACACTCAATATTTCCTTAAACCAATCTCCGAAAACTTATTCCTCACCACCTTTACCGACATTCCCGAATTCAAATCCCTACAAAACCTCATTCAACGCATATTTCCCGCGGAATGCCACCGGCTCCCGGATGATCCACGTAAGACTCAAAAGTTTTATGAACTTATACTGCCGATTCCAAATCGCTGAGATTACTCATACCCCCGATTCAAAAAACCCCTCAGCCGTATAGCTTATTCAAAATGTGTTATAAAGAAGATTCTCAAAGCCTCCGAATGGACTTCCATTTGGACTACAAAAGATTTCTCGCTTAATTTCATTCCCAAAGGATATACATACCAAGATTACCGAATGGCTTGGTATCGAACGCTTTTTCAAACGACCCTTTGATCATTCCCCGGTTCTTTATATTTCATCAAACCCGTCCTAAAGATTTTCCAATTTGGGTTCTATGAATGGTGGATAAACTTCGGTAGTCTACCCGACATTCTCGCCACCTATTCCAAAACTCGGCTATCAAACCCGGGCTAAAGAAGATGACAGCCCAACATATGCTATTCCTCTACATTTTTATGCGTAACTCCGGTTCCCTCGGATTTTCTCGTTGGAGTTACAAAATCAGCCAATTATATCCAAAAGAATTTCCAATGTCGCTCATCCGCGAATTCAAGATAAAATGGTGGACCTCTTATTCAGAGAGAACTCGTTCTCGTGGAGGCCGTTCTCAAATTCATTCAAAGCACTCAACAGATTCAACGCAAAGATTCAACACTTAACCAAAAGTGCGTAACCTTCCCGAGTTGTTCAAACACCGCTACACCAAGAAAAGCATCCCGCACCACCAACTCCACTCAAACCGTAAAAGTTAGAATCCTCCCCGTTCAACAATCACCCCCGACGATGCCGACGAAGCGGCCCAATTTCAAGAATGGCTCCGATTCAAAGCCGCTTCAACAACAATTCAAACAATCCGAGTCTCATAGTCCTACATCCTCCCAAGACTCCTCTACTGAACTTCTTAGTACGGATCCCATTGGTGGTCGGGACCCCTTTGATTTTTTAACTTCAATTTCGTGTATATTCAAAAAGTGATTTCCTCATTTTTCGGCGGTTTTACACCTCCAGCAATTTGCACTAGTGAATATTAGTACGATGCTTGGTCAGCCAATAAGTCCGTTGGTAAACCCATCTGGTTAGGGTGTTCCCGGTATGGTGGTCCCATCGTTCCTATTCACACCTGCAAGTTTATGGAAATTCCGCCTTAACATTTACAAGCCTTAATGTATAGTATAGGAACATTCGTATGTATTTTGTTTGTATATTGTATCTTTATATGTTCTGTACTCATCGTCTCGCCGACACTCAAACGACAAGCTAACATGGAGGGACCCACTCGCTCTCCATTATTCAAGGTCACATGGAGGGACCCACCGCTCTCCATTATTCAGGGTCACATGAGCATGCTCATTGCAGCATTCCATTCAAATGCAAATCCAAATGAGATGCACATCAAATGAAAATTCAAGACAAATGAAATTCAAATGCAAATATATTTTCTTTCTATAAATAGCTAGATTCAAATGTAAACAAGGTATCAGAAAAAAACACACACTAAGCTAGTATTCTCAAGCCTTGACCTCCGTAGCCTTTGTATCCTCCTGAATTCTCAAGTTTCAATTACATCTTTCAAGATTTATATTCAAGTAAGCTCCTTATTTACGTTCTAAAGTTGATATTTATTTACATGTTTTTGATTATATCCTGGGTCGTATTTGGTATCAGAGCCACTTAAAGCATTCATCTCATCTTTATTTGCATAATCTATTTGCATACATATCATCCCGTGTGTCTATTTCCCTCTATCAGTGTTGGTAAGACGTTGGTCAGCTAGTAAGACCGTTGGTAAGCCCGCCTGCTTAAGGGTGTTCCCGGCGTAGTAGTCCCGTTGTTCCCACTTAGACTTGCATATAGGCATATCCAATGATTGTTATGCATTAGACATGGCAAATCTGGTAAGAAGAATGTTTTCTTCGAGCTCCGACCTAGATTCAAAAAAGAATAGTTCAAAGTAAAGAGGAACATATTCAATGCAATTTCAATGATCGACCATTCCCGAAGAACAAATAGAAACCATTTACAAAGTAGGAACTTTTGATTTCAAAACCGCTTTTTCGTCAAAAACTCATGAAGAAACTATGAACATTCAAGAAAAAATTTCAAACTATTTCTCTTTTATCAAAAGCTTCCTTAAGTAAGTATGCTCGAAAAAAGGTTTCCGTTACATTCATTATGGCCTCATACAAGTAGTCGTTAAACCACTAGTTCATATTGGGGTAGATGCTCCGCTTTATCTAGCCCTCCGAGATAAACGATTAAAGCGTTATAAACCATCCCTATTAGCCATGATTCAAACTAATATTTGCAATGGACCAATTTATTTCAATTGTGCTCCTAACTATTCTCGTTTCTTTAACCGATCCATTGATTATGAATTCCTTGGTCCTCGATATTCATATGCAAGGTGATGAGTTTGAAAAACTCACCGAACAATTTGTCGTTATGTATCGCGTTTATTATCGCTTACTAAGCTCTCAATTAAACCCCTCGGTTCAAACTTATTCCAACATCCAGAGATGAGACAGCTTCTTCTCCATATAGATGCCGAACAGCCTAAGACATTTACCCCCAAACGATTAAAATGGCATGAGATAACAATTCTCGATGAATTTCAAATAGAAAATCCACATCCATGCTCAGATATTGAAAGAAAAGAGATATCTCAAATCATTGAAGAACCAAATGGTAATGTTTTAATACGGTTTAATTCAATGCGCGAACACGGTTCTTCTTCTATCCCCATGGAACCAAGTAGACATTCATTTGCACATCCGCGTCGACAATCTTATGCGTAATCATCTCGAACAATCCTTCGTAATGCCTCATGCTATTCATGTACACCATACAGCGCCAATTCCCGTAAGTCTCCACGTCTCCTCCATTATCTCCAACCGCTTCTCAAATGAAAGGTGAGATCGACGTTATTCATAAGGTTATAAACATCGATTTTGATTCATTAGAAAAAGATATTTTTGATTCGAAAGAAATGATGAAAAACGAAATTGGTTTTCCCAAATAAATCCTTTTTTATCAAAAAACAAATTAAACAAGAATGGATTTCGATATTCATAGATTAAATACTCCTTTTGATTTTTTTTCGTTGGTTAGAATATTTTTTAATCAAACAAGGATTTGAAGACACCGATTTTTGCAAAATATCTCATATCAATGTTCATACCAATTTAGCAAAAAAATGGAAATTATCTCGATGGCAATATTATTACTCAAATACACCCCCCGCAATCCCTCCGTTTGGACACACTCAAGGCGAGCTCATTGCTTCCCCATTCAAGAAAGGCAAAGACAAAGAACGATTCAATTAACATGGAGGACATTCGCAAGATCTATCATCAAAACAATTATTCCAATCAAATTTTGCATACGATTGCTACTCAAGTCGATTCCTTATCCTCTCGAGATCAAATCTATTCCTAAGCCAAATACTTCCAGATTTCCCAGTAAGCTATTCTCGCTCCCTCATTTCCAAACTTCAGCTCCTTCTCAAAAACTCAAGAAGCTCAACTCATTCGTCCCATCATCCTCTTCAAGATCACCTCCTTCTCCATTACTTCATAAAATATCTCAAACCCCTGGACAAAAATTAATTCCAATCTTCCTACTTCATCACATATTAATACTATAGATCGGGAAAATCTCGATGACTCCAGCTTCCTTCAGTGACGCCTCCAGTCTTTCCTCCTCAAATGATTTTATTTCAAAAATTCACCGGGTAGAAGATTCCTTCTTACACCCTACTCCGGACGCACCTACTAAAATTAACAAAATTCGTCAATACAAAACTCATCGATCTTCAAAGCCTAGATGGAAGCGAGCCGAAACAAAAACCTATTATCCGCGCCCCTACTCCACTCGATATTCAATATGAAGAACGAGCAAAGTTTCATACCGCTCATTATGATGGAAATTCTATCTCCAATTGGAACATCGATGGCAAAAGCGAATATGAAATTCTTAATACCCTACAAGAAATGGGTATGGCAAAGATCGCTTATAAGATTCACAATGTTCCGTAAAAGCGAGCAGCCCTATTTTTAATCGCCGCTTTACAGGGACAGCTTAAAATATCGGTGGGACAATTCATTAACGCTTGAAGATAAACTTACCATTTTAGATCATACAATCGAAAACCGAAGATGATCACGGTAACATTTCATTAACAAATGATGCATGTGATTTTTTACTCATTATTATTTCTATGCATTTTGTTGGAAATCCAAAAGAAGAATTATCTTCTTCAAAAATATTTTTAACAAATTTAAGATGCCCTACTTTAACTGATTTTCAATGGTACAAAGATATGTTTTTGACCTATGTGCTAAAGCGACCCGATTGCAATGCCCCATTTTGGAAAGAAAAATTCATTACTGGTTTACCCAATTTATTTTCTCAAAGAATTATTACAAATCTGAAGAAAGAAATGGGTTTAGATCAAATTGATTTCAATATAATAACTTATGGTCAACTTTTTGCATTCATTAAACAAGAAGCTTTATCAGCCTGCCAAGAATTGAAAACTATTCTTATATCCTTGGCCTTTTCTTACTGTTAAGCGCCATTAAAGTAAATCATGGACCGACCAGCGTATTGGGCTTAGAATTAAATTAGTGTTTATTTGGATAAAGAATGTAAAACTTGAATCTTGATGAATTTTGTAGTTATGCTTGCAGACTTAATATCAAATAATATCACAAAATTGCTACTCTCATGGTAGAACATTAGCAATTGAAAATTTTCCCGTGGCTTCAATTTTTCGTTGAATATTAGCGATTGAAAAATAGAACTTCGTAACTTTCGATGAATATAGTTTTAATATACAGAAAAAACACAATTACATAGAAAAATAGAACTTCGTAACTTCGATTAATAT
Organism: Catharanthus roseus; assembly: GCA_028651295.1. Classification (NCBI taxonomy): domain Eukaryota; kingdom Viridiplantae; phylum Streptophyta; class Magnoliopsida; order Gentianales; family Apocynaceae; genus Catharanthus; species Catharanthus roseus. The sequence continues at coordinate 11,017,042 of JAPQWS010000102.1, read as the reverse complement.
AGTTTTAATAAACAGAAAAAACACAATTACATAGGAAAAATCAAATCTTCCTCCTCATCTTTTTCAATAACGATTGCATTCATGATAGTCGAAACCGATGCATCCAATATAGGATATGGCGGCATCCTCAAACAACGACTAGGACATTCATCACACGAGCATCTAGTTAGATATCATAGTGGTCTCTGGCTCGGACCACAAAAAAATTATTCCACTGTCAAAAAAGAAATTTTATCTATCGTTTTATGTATTTCCAAATTTCAAGATGATTTATTTAATAAAAAATTCCTTCTACGTGTTGATTGCAAATCCGCCAAAGAAATTTTACAAAAGGATGTTCAAAATCTTGTTTCAAAACAAATTTTTGCTAGATGGCAAGCAATTTTATCTGCTTTTGATTTTGATATTGAATATATCAAAGGTACTCAAAACTCTTTACCCGATTTTTTAACACGAGAATTCCTTACAGTTCCCCATCATGAATAAAGACCGTGAGAAACCACAGAAACAACAAATTCAAAGCTCCAAAGATTATGAACTCAAGACCTCCCTTATTCAAACACCCAATAGATTTCAAGCACTCAGTGATTTTCCTCCATTAACTTATGTAATGGCGGCAAATACCCCATCATTCAAATTACACCAAACTCCTACAACCCAAACCTCACATACTCCAGATACCTCTTCAGCCAACACTCAATATTTCCTTAAACCAATCTCCGAAAACTTATTCCTCACCACCTTTACTGACATTCCTGAATTCAAATCCCTACAAAACCTCATTCAACGCATATTTCTGCGGAATGCCACTGGTCCCCAGATGATCCACAGAAGACTCAAAAGTTTTATGAACTTATACTCGTCGATTCCAAATCAGTTGAGATTACTCATACCCCTGATTCAAAAAACCCTCAGCGTATAGCTTATTCAAAATGTGTTATAAAGAAGATTCTCAAAGCCTCTGAATGGACTTCCATTTGGACTACAAAAGATTTCTCAATTAATTTCATTCCCAAAGGATATACATACCAAGATTACCGAATGGCTTGGTATCGAACGCTTTTTCAAACGACCCCTTTGATCATTCCCGGTTCTTTATATTTCATCAAACCCTGTCCTAAAGATTTTCCAATTTGGTTCTATGAATGGTGGATAAACTTCGGTAGTCTACCTGACATTCTGCCACCTATTCCAAAACTCGGCTATCAAACCTGGCTAAAGAAGATGACAGGCCCAACATATGCTATTCCTCTACATTTTTATGCGTAACTCCTGGGTTCCCTGGATTTTCTGTTGGAGTTACAAAATCAGTCAATTATATCCAAAAGAATTTCCAATGTCGCTCATCCGCGAATTCAAGATAAAATGGTGGACCTCTTATTCAGTAGAACTCTGTTCTCAGGAGGCCGTTCTCAAATTCATTCAAAGCACTCAACGATTCAACGCAAAGATTCAACACTTAACCAAAAGTGCAGAACCTTCCCGAGTTGTTCAAACACCTGCTACACCAGTAAAAGCATCTGCACCACCAACTCCACTCAAACCAGAAAAGTTAGAATCCTCCTGTTCAACAATCACCCCTGACGATGCCGATGAAGCGGCCCAATTTCAAGAATGGCTCCGATTCAAAGCTGTTCAACAACAATTCAAACAATCCAAGTCTCATAGTCCTACATCCTCCCAAGACTCCTCTACGGAACTTCTTAGTACGGATCCCATTGGTGGTCAGGACCCCTTTGATTTTTAACTTCAATTTCGTGTATATTCAAAAACACCTACTAAAATTAACAAAATTCGTCAATACAAAACTCATCGATCTTCAAAGCCTAGATGGAAGCAGGCCGAAACAAAAACCTATTATCCGCGCCCTACTCCACCTGATATTCAATATGAAGAACGAGCAAAGTTTCATACCGCTCATTATGATGGAAATTCTATCTCCAATTGGAACATCGATGGCAAAAGCGAATATGAAATTCTTAATACCCTACAAGAAATGGGTATGGCAAAGACTGCTTATAAGATTCACAATGTTCCAGAAAAGCAGGCAGCCCTATTTTTAATCGCCGGCTTTACAGGACAGTTAAAATACTGGTGGGACAATTCATTAACGCTTGAACATAAACTTACCATTTTAGATCATACAATCGAAACCGAAGATGATCACGGTAACATTTCATTAACAAATGATGCATGTGAGTTTTTACTCATTATTATTTCTATGCATTTTGTTGGAAATCCAAAAGAAGAATTATCTTCTTCAAAAATATTTTTTAACAAATTTAAGATGCCCTACTTTAACTCGATTTTCAATGGTACAAAGATATGTTTTTGACCTATGTGCTAAAGCGACCCGATTGCAATGCCCCATTTTGGAAAGAAAAATTTCATTACTGGGTTTACCCAATTTATTTTCTCAAAGAATTATTACAAATCAAGAAAGAAATGGGTTTAGATCAAATTGATTTCAATATAATAACTTATGGTCAACTTTTTGCATTCATTAAACAAGAAGCTTTATCACCGCCAAGAATTGAAATTCCAAGCCAAATATGGCAATGAGCGAAGAGAGTTAGGTTCCTTCTGTGAAGCTTTTGGAATCACAGAATTAAAGCCCCCTCTTGCTCACCTTCGTCGCCAACCTCCTAAATATTCAAGAAGACGTTCATATTCTCGTCGCTTCAAACCATCACCTCCAGAGTTTTACAAACCCCCCACGAAAAACACAGGGACCAAAAAACCCAATTTCAACAAAATTACTTGTTACAAATGCGGCAAGCTAGGACATAAGGCAAATGTCTCGTAAGCAAGAAGATTAATGAAATCCTTGATCAATTTCCTGAATTAGATAGGGAATTAAAGGAGAAATTGCATATATCTTTAATTCAAGACGATTCCTCATCTGGATCATCAACCGTAAGACTTCCAAGATTTCAAAGAAGACGGATGAAGGTAACATATCCTCTCCTTGTAAATCGCAAAACCATTAATATGATCAGCATTCCGACAATACCGTCAAAGATCAAAAAGGAACTTATTTTTTGATATCATTCAAGACCTACCCCCAGAAGCCCAGAAAAAACAACTTGAGAAACTCAAAGCCTTGATTCTCCGAGAAGAGTCTAGTTCTGCCCGACTTATAGAACCTTTCAGTATTTCCAAAATGTTTGATAAATACCCCAATTTAAATCCTCCAATCCGTCAAAATGGCACAATGGGTTTACAAGCAGAAATTCGCTCACTCAAAGCTCAAGTCAAGGAACTCAAAGAAAGAGTTTTTTCTGTCGAAACCAAAAATTTAGAATTAGATACTCAAATTGCTGTTTTACACTCTCAGACTTCAAAAGGTAAAGAAATTATTCCTGATTCTCCTATTCCAGACTTCCCACTTGCTGAAATACCAATGCCAGGAACAAACCCGCAAGATTCTAAATTTATTTCCATTATTGATAAAATAACGTTTCAAAAATGGAATATATATGTTACAATTTCAATAGGGAATTTCAAATCTACATTCACCGCTATGCTTGATAGTGGAGCCGATCAAAGTTGCATCCGCGATGGATTGATTCCTACAAAGTATTACGTACCAACCAACGAATCTTTAGTCACCGCAAACGGTATGCCCTTACAAGTTAAAGGTAAACTTATCAAAACCGCAATTTGCAATGATAATTACCGTTTCAAACATCAATTCATTGTTGTTCAAGATTTAAACACCGACATTATCTTGGGAACTCCTTTTCTCACTCAAATTTATCCTTTTTGGGGTCAATCAACATGGTTTAGGCACAAAAATTTTAGGTAATACAGCTTCTCTTCAAATTTTTTAAACCCCCGTCAAACAAAAAAGAATTATTTTTACTACAAGAACACTCGATTTACAAACAGTAAATACCATTCAAAGAATCCGTAATAAAATTCGATTTTTTGAAGGAAGATCTTTCATATGAAAGGATTGAGGAACAATTAGCCGCTCCCGCTCTTCAAAGAACGCATTTTGGATCTAGAAAAATTAATAAAACAAGAAGTATGTTCCGACATCCCAAATGCATTTTGGGACAGGCACAAACATATTGTTACGCTTCCATATGACAAGGATTTCTCCGAAAGAAGGATTCCAACCAAGGCTCGTCCTATTCAAATGAATTCGTAATCGCTAGAGGTTTGCAAAACGGAAATCCACGATTTATTACACAAAAACTCATCCGACCTTCCAAATCCCCCTGGAGTTGTGCGGCTTTCTATGTCATGAAACAGGCAGAAAAGGAACGCGGTGTTCCCAGGTTAGTCATTAATTACAAACCCCTCAATGACGTTTTACAATGGATTCGATACCCTATTCCAAACAAACAGGATTTATTAAAACGATTATATAATGCCAAGATCTATTCAAAGTTTGATATGAAATCCGCTTTTGGCAAATTCAAATCGCAGTAACAAGATCGTTACAAAACAAAGCATTTATCGTTCCATTTGGTCACTATGAATGGAATGTTATGCCATTTGGATTAAAAAATGCTCCGTCCGAATTTCAAAATATCATGAATGACATATTCACTCCTTATACGACATTCATTATCGTTTATATTGATGATGTGTTACTATTTTCCCAATCCATTGAACAAAGATTTCAAACATTTGCATACTTTCCTCAACATCATCAAAAGAAGTGGCTTAGTAGTTTCGCTACTAAGATTAAACTATTTCAAACTCGGATTCGGTTTTGGGTCACAATATTTACAAAGGCACCCTCACTCCCATAAACAGAGTGTTAGAATTTGCACATAAATTTCCCAATGAAATCAAAGATAAAACTCAATTGCAAAGATTTTTAGGATGTCTTAATTACATTTCTGATTTCTTTCCTCATTTAAGACAACTATGTGCACCCTTATATCAGCGATTACAAAAAAACCCCTCCCCGCATGGACTTCTAAACACACTCAAATTGTTCGGATGTTAAAGGAAAAAGCCAAAACATTGCCTTGTATGACAATTCCACATCCATCTCGCATTCATGATAGTCGAAACCGATGCATCCAATATAGGATATGGCGGCATCCTCAAACAACGACTAGGACATTCATCACACGAGCATCTAGTTAGATATCATAGTGGTCTCCGGCTCTGACCACAAAAAAAAATTATTCCACTCGTCAAAAAAGAAATTTTATCTATCGCTTTTATGTATTTCCAAATTTCAAGATGATTTATTTAATAAAAAAATTCCTTCTACGTGTTGATTGCAAATCCGCCAAAGAAATTTTACAAAAGGATGTTCAAAATCTTGTTTCAAAACAAATTTTTTGCTAGATGGCAAGCAATTTTATCTCGCTTTTGATTTTGATATTGAATATATCAAAGGTACTCAAAACTCTTTACCCGATTTTTTTTAACACGAGAATTCCTTACAGCTTCCCCATCATGAATAAAGACCGTGAGAAACCACGTAAACAACAAATTCAAAGCTCCAAAGATTATGAACTCAAGACCTCCCTTATTCAAACACCCAATAGATTTCAAGCACTCAGTGATTTTCCTCCATTAACTTATGTAATGGCGGCAAATACCCCATCATTCAAATTACACCAAACTCCTACAACCCAAACCTCACATACTCCAGATACCTCTTCAGCCAACACTCAATATTTCCTTAAACCAATCTCCGAAAACTTATTCCTCACCACCTTTACTGACATTCCTGAATTCAAATCCCTACAAAACCTCATTCAACGCATATTTCTCGCGAATGCCACCGGCTCCCGGATGATCCACGTAAGACTCAAAAGTTTTATGAACTTATACTCGTCGATTCCAAATCGCTGAGATTACTCATACCCCCGATTCAAAAAACCCTCGCCGTATAGCTTATTCAAAATGTGTTATAAAGAAGATTCTCAAAGCCTCCGAATGGACTTCCATTTGACTACAAAAGATTTCTCGCTTAATTTCATTCCCAAAGGATATACATACCAAGATTACCGAATGGCTTGGTATCGAACGTTTTTCAAACGACCCTTTGATCATTCCTGGTTCTTTATATTTCATCAAACCTGTCCTAAAGATTTTCCAATTTGGTTCTATGAATGGTGGATAAACTTCGGTAGTCTACCCGACATTCTCGCCACCTATTCCAAAAACCTCGGCTATCAAACCCGGCTAAAGAAGATGACAGCCCAACATATGCTATTCCTCTACATTTTTATGCAGTAACTCCGGGTTCCCCGGATTTTCTCGTTGGAGTTACAAAATCACCAATTATATCCAAAAGAATTTCCAATGTCGCTCATCCGCGAATTCAAGATAAAATGGTGGACCTCTTATTCAAGAGAACTCGTTCTCGTGGAGGCCGTTCTCAAATTCATTCAAAGCACTCAACAGATTCAACGCAAAGATTCAACACTTAACCAAAAGTGCGTAACCTTCCCGAGTTGTTCAAACACCCGCTACACCAAGAAAAGCATCCGCACCACCAACTCCACTCAAACCGTAAAAGTTAGAATCCTCCCCGTTCAACAATCACCCCCCGACGATGCCGACGAAGCCGCCCAATTTCAAGAATGGCTCCGATTCAAAGTCGCTTTCAACAACAATTCAAACAATCCAAGTCTCATAGTCCTACATCCTCCCAAGACTCCTCTACTGAACTTCTTAGTACGGATCCCATTGGTGGTCGTGACCCCTTTGATTTTTAACTTCAATTTCGTGTATATTCAAAAAGTGATTTCCTCATTTTTTCGGCGGTTTTACACCTCCAAAGAATTTGCACTAATGAATATTAGTACGATGCTTGGTCACCAATAAGTCCGTTGGTAAACCCATCTCGGTTAGGGTGTTCCCTGGGATGGTGGTCCCATCGTTCCTATTCACACCCTGCAAGTTTATGGAAATTCCGCCTTAACATTTACAAGCCTTAATGTATAGTATAGGAACATTCGTATGTATTTTTGTTTGTATATTGTATCTTTATATGTTCTGTACTCATCGTCTCGCCGACACTCAAACGACAAGCTAACATGGAGGGACCCACTACTCTCCATTATTCAAGGTCACATGGAGGGACCCACCGCTCTCCATTATTCAAGGTCACATGGAGGGACCCATCGCTTTCTCCATTATTGCAAAGCACTCGCAAATTCCATTCAAATGCAAATCCAAATGAGATGCACATCAAATGAAAATTCAAGACAAATGAAATTCAAATGCAAATGTATTTTCTTTCTATAAATAGCTAGATTCAAATGTAAACAAGGCATCGTAGAAAAAACACACACTAAGCTAGTATTCTCAAGCCTTGACCTCCGTAGCCTTTGTATCCTCCCTCGAATTCTCAAGTTTCAATTACATCTTTCAAGATTTATATTCAAGTAAGCTCCTTATTTACGTTCTAAAGTTGATATTTATTTACATGTTTTTTGATTATATGTTTTTGGTTATATCCCTGGGTCGTATTTGGTATCGTGAGCCACTTAAAGCACTCATCTCATCTTTATTTGCATAATCTATTTGCATACATATCATCCCGTGTGTCTATTTCCCTCTATCGCTGTTGGTAAGACGTTGGTCGCCTAGTAAGACCGTTGGTAAGCCCGCCCGCTAAGGGTGTTCCCTGCGTAGTAGTCCCGTTGTTCCCACTTAGACTTGCATATAGGCATATCCAATGATTGTTATGCATTAGACATGGCAACTCGGGTAAGAAGAATGTTTTCTTCGAGCTCCACCTAGATTCAAAAAGAATAGTTCAAAGTAAAGAGGAACATATTCAATGCAATTTCAATGATTGGACCATTCCCGAAGAACAAATAGAAACCATTTACAAAGTAGGAACTTTTGATTTCAAAACCGCTTTTTTTTTCGTCAAAAACTCATGAAGAAACTATGAACATTCAAGAAAAAATTTCAAACTATTTCTCTTTTATCAAAAGCTTCCTTAAGTAAGTATGCTCGAAAAAGGTTTCCGTTACATTCATTATGGCCTCATACAAGTAGTCATTAAACCACTAGTTCATATTGGGGTAGATGCTCCGGTTTATCTAGCCCTCCGAGATAAACGATTAAAGCGTTATAAACCATCCCTATTAGCCATGATTCAAACTAATATTTGCAATGGACCAATTTATTTCAATTGTGCTCCTAACTATTCTCGTTTCTTTAACCGATCCATTGATTATGAATTCCTTGGTCCTCGATATTCATATGCAAGGTGATGAGTTTGAAAAACTCACCGAACAATTTGTCGTTATGTATCGCGTTTATTATCGCTTACTAAGCTCTCAATTAAACCCTCGGTTCAAACTTATTCCAACATCCGAGAGATGAGACAGCTTCTTCTCCATATAGATGCCGAACAGCTCTAAGACATTTACCCCCCAAACGATTAAAATGGCATGAGATAACAATTCCCGATGAATTTCAAATAGAAAATCCACATCCATGCCCGGATATTGAAAGAAAAGAGATATCTCAAATCATTGAAGAACCAAATGGTAATGTTTTAATACGGTTTTAATTCAATGCGCGAACACGGTTCTTCTTCTATCCCCATGGAACCAAGTAGACATTCATTTGCACATCCGCGTCGACAATCTTATGCGTAATCATCTCGAACAATCCTTCGTAATGCCTCATGCTATTCATGTACACCATACAGCGCCAATTCCCGTAAGTCTCCACGTCTCCTCCATTATCTCCAACCGCTTCTCAAATGAAAGGTGAGATCGACGTTATTCATAAGGTTATAAACATCGATTTTGATTCATTAGAAAAAGATATTTTTGATTCGAAAAAATGATGAAAAACGAAATTGGTTTTCCCAAATAAATCCTTTTTTATCAAAAAACAAATTAAACAAGAATGGATTTCGATATTCATAGATTAAATACTCCTTTTGATTTTTTTTCGTTGGTTAGAATATTTTTTAATCAAACAAGGATTTGAAGACACCGATTTTTGCAAAATATCTCATATCAATGTTCATACCAATTTAGCAAAAAAATGGAAATTATCTCGATGGCAATATTATTACTCAAATACACCCCCCCGCAATCCCTCCGTTTGGACACACTCAAGGCGAGCTCATTGCTTCCCCATTCAAGAAAGGCAAAGACAAAGCAACGATTCAATTAACATGGAGGACATTCGCAAGATCTATCATCAAAACAATTATTCCAATCAAATTTTGCATACGATTGCTACTCAAGTCGATTCCTTATCCTCCCGAGATCAAATCTATTCCTAAGCCAAATACTTCCAGATTTCCCAAGCAAGCTATTCTCGCTCCTCATTTCCAGCTCAGCTCCTTCTCAAAAACTCAAGAAGCTCAACTCATTCGTCCATCATCCTCTTCAAGTATCACCTCCTTCTCCATTACTTCATAAAATATCTCAAACCCCCGGACAAAATTAATTCCAATCTTCCTACTTCATCACATATTAATACTATAGATCAGGGAAAATCTCGATGACTCCAGCTTCCTTCGATGACGCCTCCAGTCTTTCCTCCTCAAATGATTTTATTTCAAAAATTCACCGGGTAGAAGATTCCTTCTTACACCCTACTCCGGACGCACCTACTAAAATTAACAAAATTCGTCAATACAAAACTCATCGATCTTCAAAGCCTAGATGGAAGCAGCCGAAACAAAAACCTATTATCCGCGCCCCTACTCCACTCGATATTCAATATGAAGAACGAGCAAAGTTTCATACCGCTCATTATGATGGAAATTCTATCTCCAATTGGAACATCGATGGCAAAAGCGAATATGAAATTCTTAATACCCTACAAGAAATGGGTATGGCAAAGATCGCTTATAAGATTCACAATGTTCCGTAGAAAGCAGGCAGCCCTATTTTTTAATCGCCGGCTTTACGAGACGCTTAAAATACTCGGTGGGACAATTCATTAACGCTTGAAGATAAACTTACCATTTTAGATCATACAATCGAAACCGAAGATGATCACGGTAACATTTCATTAACAAATGATGCATGTGATTTTTTTACTCATTATTATTTCTATGCATTTTGTTGGAAATCCAAAAGAAGAATTATCTTCTTCAAAAATATTTTTAACAAATTTAAGATGCCCTACTTTAACCGATTTTCAATGGTACAAAGATATGTTTTTGACCTATGTGCTAAAGCGACCCGATTGCAATGCCCCATTTTGGAAAGAAAAAATTCATTACTCGGTTTACCCAATTTATTTTCTCAAAAGAATTATTACAAATCAAGAAAGAAATGGGTTTAGATCAAATTGATTTCAATATAATAACTTATGGTCAACTTTTTGCATTCATTAAACAAGAAGCTTTATCAGCCCGCCAAGAATTGAAATTCCAAGCCAAATATGGCAATGAGCGAAGAGAGTTAGGTTCCTTCGTGAAGCTTTTGGAATCACAGGGAATTAAAGCCCCCTCTCGCTCACCTTCGTCGCCAACCTCCTAAATATTCAAGAAGACGTTCATATTCTCGTCGCTTCAAACCATCACCTCCGGAGTTTTACAAACCCCCCACGAAAACACAGGGACCAAAAAACCCAATTTCAACAAAATTACTTGTTACAAATGCGGCAAGCTAGGACATAAGGCAAATGTCTGCGAAGCAAGAAGATTAATGAAATCCTTGATCAATTTCCCTGAATTAGATAGGGAATTAAAGGAGAAATTGCATATATCTTTAATTCAAGACGATTCCTCATCGGATCATCAACCGTAAGACTTCCAAGATTTCAAAGCAAAGCACGGATGAAGGTAACATATCCTCTCCTTGTAACCGCAAAACCATTAATATGATCGAGCATTCGACAATACCGTCAAAGATCAAAAAGGAACTTATTTTTTGATATCATTCAAGACCTACCCCCGTAAGCCCGAAAAAAACAACTTGAGAAACTCAAAGCCTTGATTCTCCGAGAAGAGTCTAGTTCCGCCCGACTTATAGAACCTTTCGAGATTTCCAAAATGTTTGATAAATACCCCAATTTAAATCCTCCAATCCGTCAAAATGGCACAATGGGTTTACAAGCGTAAATTCGCTCACTCAAAGCTCAAGTCAAGGAACTCAAAGAAAGAGTTTTTTCTGTCGAAACCAAAAATTTAGAATTAGATACTCAAATTGCTGTTTTACACTCTCAGACTTCAAAAGGTAAAGAAATTATTCCTGATTCTCCTATTCCGGACTTCCCACTTGCTCGAAATACCAATGCCAGGGAACAAACCCGCAAGATTCTAAATTTATTTCCATTATTGATAAAATAACGTTTCAAAAAATGGAATATATATGTTACAATTTCAATAGGGAATTTCAAATCTACATTCACTGCTATGCTTGATAGTGGAGCTGATCAAAGTTGCATCCGCGATGGATTGATTCCTACAAAGTATTACGTACCAACCAACGAATCTTTAGTCACTGCAAACGGTATGCCCTTACAAGTTAAAGGTAAACTTATCAAAACTGCAATTTGCAATGATAATTACTGTTTCAAACATCAATTCATTGTTGTTCAAGATTTAAACACTGACATTATCTTGGGAACTCCTTTTCTCACTCAAATTTATCCTTTTTGGGTCAATCAACATGGTTTAGGCACAAAAATTTTAGGTAATACAGTTCTCTTCAAATTTTTAAACCCTGTCAAACAAAAAGAATTATTTTTACTACAAGAACACTCGATTTACAAACAGTAAATACCATTCAAAGAATCCGTAATAAAATTCGATTTTTTGAAGGAAGATCTTTCATATGAAAGGATTGAGGAACAATTAGCCGCTCCCCGCTCTTCACAGAACGCATTTTGGATCTAGAAAAATTAATAAAACAAGAAGTATGTTCCGACATCCCAAATGCATTTTGGGACGAGCACAAACATATTGTTACGCTTCCATATGACAAGGATTTCTCCGAAAGAAGGATTCCAACCAAGGCTCGTCCTATTCAAATGAATTCAGAACTGCTAGAGGTTTGCAAAACGGAAATCCACGATTTATTACACAAAAAACTCATCCGACCTTCCAAATCCCCCTGGAGTTGTGCGGCTTTCTATGTCATGAAACAGGCAGAAAAGGAACGCGGTGTTCCCAGGTTAGTCATTAATTACAAACCCCTCAATAACGTTTTACAATGGATTCGATACCCTATTCCAAACAAACAGGGATTTATTAAAAGCGATTATATAATGCCAAGATCTATTCAAAGTTTGATATGAAATCCGGCTTTTGGCAAATTCAAATCGCAGAACAAGATCGTTACAAAACAAAGCATTTACTCGTTCCATTTGGTCACTATGAATGGAATGTTATGCCATTTGGATTAAAAAATGCTCCGTCCGAATTTCAAAATATCATGAATGACATATTCACTCCTTATACGACATTCATTATCGTTTATATTGATGATGTGTTACTATTTTCCCAATCCATTGAACAAAGATTTCAAACATTTGCATACTTTCCTCAACATCATCAAAAGAAGTGGCTTAGTAGTTTCGCTACTAAGATTAAACTATTTCAAACTCAGATTCGGTTTTTGGGTCACAATATTTACAAAGGCACCCTCACTCCCATAAACAGAGTGTTAGAATTTGCACATAAATTTCCCAATGAAATCAAAGATAAAACTCAATTGCAAAGATTTTTAGGATGTCTTAATTACATTTCTGATTTCTTCCTCATTTAAGACAACTATGTGCACCCTTATATCCGCGATTACAAAAAAACCCCTCCTGCATGGACTTCTAAACACACTCAAATTGTTCAGATGTTAAAGGAAAAAGCCAAAACATTGCCTTGTATGACAATTCCACATCCATCTGCATTCATGATAGTCGAAACCGATGCATCCAATATAGGATATGGCGGCATCCTCAAACAACGACTAGGACATTCATCACACGAGCATCTAGTTAGATATCATAGTGGTCTCCGGCTCGGACCACAAAAAAAAATTATTCCACTCGTCAAAAAAGAAATTTTATCTATCGCTTTTATGTATTTCCAAATTTCAAGATGATTTATTTAATAAAAAAATTCCTTCTACGTGTTGATTGCAAATCCGCCAAAGAAATTTTACAAAAGGATGTTCAAAATCTTGTTTCAAAACAAATTTTTGCTAGATGGCAAGCAATTTTATCTGCTTTTGATTTTGATATTGAATATATCAAAGGTACTCAAAACTCTTTACCCGATTTTTTAACACGAGAATTCCTTACAGTTCCCCATCATGAATAAAGACCGTGAGAAACCACGTAAAACAACAAATTCAAAGCTCCAAAGATTATGAACTCAAGACCTCCCTTATTCAAACACCCAATAGATTTCAAGCACTCAGTGATTTTCCTCCATTAACTTATGTAATGGCGGCAAATACCCCATCATTCAAATTACACCAAACTCCTACAACCCAAACCTCACATACTCCGTATACCTCTTCACCCTAACACTCAATATTTCCTTAAACCAATCTCCGAAAACTTATTCCTCACCACCTTTACCGACATTCCCGAATTCATTTGAATAGGACGAGCCTTGGTTGGAATCCTTCTTTCGGAGAAATCCTTGTCATATGGAAGCGTAACAATATGTTTGTGCCTGTCCCAAAATGCATTTGGGATGTCGGAACATACTTCTTGTTTTATTAATTTTTCTAGATCCAAAATGCGTTGCTGAAGAGCAGGACTGGCTAATTGTTCCTCAATCCTTTCATATGAAAGATCTTCCTTCAAAAATCGAATTTTATTCTGGATTCTTTGAATGGTATTTACCTGTTTGTAAATCGAGTGTTCTTGTAGTAAAAATAATTCTTTTTGTTTGACAGGGTTTAAAAATTTGAAGAGAACTGTATTACCTAAAATTTTTGTGCCTAAACCATGTTGATTGACCCAAAAAGGATAAATTTGAGTGAGAAAAGGAGTTCCCAAGATAATGTCAGTGTTTAAATCTTGAACAACAATGAATTGATGTTTGAAACAGTAATTATCATTGCAAATTGCAGCTTTTGATAAGTTTACCTTTAACTTGTAAGGGCATACCGTTTGCAGTGACTAAAGATTCGTTGGTTGGTACGTAATACTTTGTAGGAATCAATCCATCGCGGATGCAACTTTGATCAGCTCCACTATCAAGCATAGCAGTGAATGTAGATTTGAAATTCCCTATTGAAATTGTAACATATATATTCCATTTTTGAAACGTTATTTTATCAATAATGGAAATAAATTTAGAATCTTGCGGGTTTGTTCCTGGCATTGGTATTTCAGCAAGTGGGAAGTCTGGAATAGGAGAATCAGGAATAATTTCTTTACCTTTTGAAGTCTGAGAGTGTAAAACAGCAATTTGAGTATCTAATTCTAAATTTTTGGTTTCGACAGAAAAAACTCTTTCTTTGAGTTCCTTGACTTGAGCTTTGAGTGAGCGAATTTCTGCTTGTAAACCCATTGTGCCATTTTGACGGATTGGAGGATTTAAATTGGGGTATTTATCAAACATTTTGGAAATACTGAAAGGTTCTATAAGTCGGGCAGAACTAGACTCTTCTCGGAGAATCAAGGCTTTGAGTTTCTCAAGTTGTTTTTTCTGGGCTTCTGGGGGTAGGTCTTGAATGATATCAAAAATAAGTTCCTTTTGATCTTTGACGGTATTGTCAGAATGCCTGATCATATTAATGGTTTTGCAGCTACAAGGAGAGGATATGTTACCTTCATCCGTGTCGCTGAAATCTTGGAAGTCTTCTCGGTTGATGATCCGATGAGGAATCGTCTTGAATTAAAGATATATGCAATTTCTCCTTTAATTCCCTATCTAATTCAGGAAATTGATCAAGGATTTCATTAATCTTCTTGCTTCGCAGTACATTTGCCTTATGTCCTAGCTTGCCGCATTTGTAACAAGTAATTTTGTTGAAATTGGGTTTTTTGGTCCTGTGTTTTCGTGGGGGTTTGTAAAACTCTGGAGGTGATGGTTTGAAGCGACGAGAATATGAACGTCTTCTTGAATATTTAGGAGGTTGGCGATGAAGGTGAGCAGAGGGGGGCTTTAATTCCCGTGATTCCAAAAAGCTTCACGTAAGGAACCTAACTCTCTTCGCTCATTGCCATATTTGGCTTGGAATTTCAATTCTTGGCAGAGTCGATAAAGCTTCTTGTTTAATGAATGCAAAAAGTTGACCATAAGTTATTATATTGAAATCAATTTGATCTAAACCCATTTCTTTCTTCGCATTTGTAATAATTTCTTTTGAGAAAATAAATTGGGTAAACCAGTAATGAATTTTTCTTTCCAAAATGGGGCATTGCAATCGGGTCGCTTTAGCACATAGGTCAAAAACATATCTTTGTACCATTGAAAATCAGTTAAAGTAGGGCATCTTAAATTTGTTAAAAATATTTTTGAAGAAGATAATTCTTCTTTTGGATTTCCAACAAAATGCATAGAAATAATAATGAGTAAAAAATCACATGCATCATTTGTTAATGAAATGTTACCGTGATCATCTTCGGTTTCGATTGTATGATCTAAAATGGTAAGTTTATCTTCAAGCGTTAATGAATTGTCCCACCAGTATTTTAACTGTCCTGTAAAGCCGGCGATTAAAAATAGGGCTGCTCGCTTTCTTTCGGAACATTGTGAATCTTATAAGCGCCTTTGCCATACCCATTTCTTGTAGGGTATTAAGAATTTCATATTCGCTTTTGCCATCGATGTTCCAATTGGAGATAGAATTTCCATCATAATGAGCGGTATGAAACTTTGCTCGTTCTTCATATTGAATATCAGGTGGAGTAGGGCGCGGATAATAGGTTTTTGTTTCGGCCTGCTTCCATCTAGGCTTTGAAGATCGATGAGTTTTGTATTGACGAATTTTGTTAATTTTAGTAGGTGCGTCCCGGAGTAGGGTGTAAGAAGGAATCTTCTACCCGGTGAATTTTTGAAATAAAATCATTTGAGGAGGAAAGACTGGAGGCGTCACTGAAGGAACTGGAGTCATCGAGATTTTCCTGATCTATAGTATTAATATGTGATGAAGTAGGAAGATTGGAATTAATTTTGTCCAGGGTTTGAGATATTTTATGAAGTAATGGAGAAGGAGGTGATACTGAAGAGGATGATGGACGAATGAGTTGAGCTTCTTGAGTTTTTGAGAAGGAACTGGGCCGGAAATGAGGAGCGTAATAGCTTGCTGAAATCTGGAAGTATTTGGCTTAGGAATAGATTTGATCTCGGAGGATAAGGAATCGACTTGAGTAGCAATCGTATGCAAAATTTGATTGGAATAATTGTTTTGATGATAGATCTTGCGAATGTCCTCCATGTTAATTGAATCGTTGCCGTCTTTGCCTTTCTTGAATGGGGAAGCAATGAGCTCGCCTTCGAGTGTGTCCAAACGGAGGGATTGCGTGGGGGGGTGTATTTGAGTAATAATATTGCCATCGGATAATTTCCATTTTTTTGCTAAATTGGTATGAACATTGATATGAGATATTTTGCAAAAAATCGGTGTCTTCAAATCCTTGTTTGATTAAAAAATATTCTAACCAACGAAAAAAAATCAAAAGGAGTATTTAATCTATGAATATCGAAATCCATTCTTGTTTAATTTGTTTTTGATAAAAAAGGATTTATTTGGGAAAACCAATTTCGTTTTTCATCATTTTCTCGAATCAAAAATATCTTTTTCTAATGAATCAAAATCGATGTTTATAACCTTATGAATAACGTCGATCTCACCTTTCATTTGAGAAGCGGTTGGAGATAATGGAGGAGACGTTGAGACTTCCGGGAATTGGCGCCGTATGGTGTACATGAATAGCATGAGGCATTCCGAAGGATTGTTCGGGATGATTCTCGCATAAGATTGTCGACGCGGATGTGCAAATGAATGTCTACTTGGTTCCATGGGGATAGAAGAAGAACCGTGTTCGCGCATTGAATTAAACCGTATTAAAACATTACCATTTGGTTCTTCAATGATTTGAGATATCTCTTTTCTTTCAATATCTCGGGGCATGGATGTGGATTTTCTATTTGAAATTCATCGAGAATTGTTATCTCATGCCATTTTAATCGTTTGGGGGGTAAATGTCTTAGACTGTTCGGCATCTATATGGAGAAGAACTGTCTCATCTCTCGGATGTTGGAATAAGTTTGAACCGAGGGTTTAATTGAGAGCTTAGTAAGCGATAATAAACGCGATACATAACGACAAATTGTTCGGTGAGTTTTTCAAACTCATCACCTTGCATATGAATATCGAGGACCAAGGAATTCATAATCAATGGATCGGTTAAAGAAACAGTAATAGTTAGGAGCACAATTGAAATAAATTGGTCCATTGCAAATATTAGTTTGAATCATGGCTAATAGGGATGGTTTATAACGCTTTAATCGTTTATCTCGGAGGGCTAGATAAACCGGAGCATCTACCCCAATATGAACTAGTGGTTTAACAGCTACTTGTATGAGGCCATAATGAATGTAACGGAAACCTTTTTTCAAAGATACTTACTTAAGGAAGCTTTTGATAAAAGAGAAATAGTTTGAAATTTTTCTTGAATGTTCATAGTTTCTTCATGAGTTTTGACAGAAAAAGCAGTTTTGAAATCAAAAGTTCCTACTTTGTAAATGGTTTCTATTTGTTCTTCGGGAATGGTCCAATCATTGAAATTGCATTGAATATGTTCCTCTTTACTTTGAACTATTCTTTTTGAATCTAGGCTGGAGCCTGAAGAAAACATTCTTCTTACCAGATTTGCCATGTCTAATGCATAACAATCATTGGATATGCCTATATGCAAGTCTAAGTGGGAACAACGGGACTACTACGCCGGGAACACCCTTAAGCAGGCGGG
Organism: Catharanthus roseus; assembly: GCA_028651295.1. Lineage (NCBI taxonomy): Eukaryota > Viridiplantae > Streptophyta > Magnoliopsida > Gentianales > Apocynaceae > Catharanthus > Catharanthus roseus. The sequence continues at coordinate 10,999,192 of JAPQWS010000102.1, read as the reverse complement.
CTTACCAACGGTCTTACTAGCTGACCAACGTCTTACCAACACTGATAGAGGGAAATAGACACACGGGATGATATGTATGCAAATAGATTATGCAAATAAAGATGAGATGAGTGCTTTAAGTGGCTCTGATACCAAATACGACCCAGGATATAACCAAAAACATATAATCAAAAACATGTAAATAAATATCAACTTTAGAACGTAAATAAGGAGCTTACTTGAATATAAATCTTGAAAGATGTAATTGAAACTTGAGAATTCAGGAGGATACAAAGGCTACGGAGGTCAAGGCTTGAGAATACTAGCTTAGTGTGTGTTTTTTCTCTGATGCCTTGTTTACATTTGAATCTAGCTATTTATAGAAAGAAAATACATTTGCATTTGAATTTCATTTGTCTTGAATTTTCATTTGATGTGCATCTCATTTGGATTTGCATTTGAATGGAATCTGCAGGTACTGCAATAATGGAGAGCAGTGGGTCCCTCCATGTGACCTTGAATAATGGAGAGCAGTGGGTCCCTCCATGTGACCTTGAATAATGGAGAGTAGTGGGTCCCTCCATGTTAGCTTGTCGTTTGAGTGTCGGCAGACGATGGTACAGAAATATAAAGATACAATATACAAACAAAATACATACGAATGTTCCTATACTATACATTAAGGCTTGTAAATGTTAAGGCGGAATTTCCATAAACTTGCAGGTGTGAATAGGAACGATGGGACCACCATACCGGGAACACCCTAACCAGATGGGTTTACCAACGGACTTATTGGCTGACCAAGCATCGTACTAATATTCATTAGTGCAAATTGCTGGAGGTGTAAAACCGCCGAAAAATGAGGAAATCACTTTTTGAATATACACGAAATTGAAGTTAAAAATCAAAGGGGTCCTGACCACCAATGGGATCCGTACTAAGAAGTTCCGTAGAGGAGTCTTGGGAGGATGTAGGACTATGAGACTTGGATTGTTTGAATTGTTGTTGAACAGCTTTGAATCGGAGCCATTCTTGAAATTGGGCCGCTTCATCGGCATCGTCAGGGGTGATTGTTGAACAGGAGGATTCTAACTTTTCTGGTTTGAGTGGAGTTGGTGGTGCAGATGCTTTTACTGGTGTAGCAGGTGTTTGAACAACTCGGGAAGGTTCTGCACTTTTGGTTAAGTGTTGAATGCTGCGTTGAATCTGTTGAGTGCTTTGAATGAATTTGAGAACGGCCTCCTGAGAACAGAGTTCTACTGAATAAGAGGTCCACCATTTTATCTTGAATTCGCGGATGAGCGACATTGGAAATTCTTTTGGATATAATTGACTGATTTTGTAACTCCAACAGAAAATCCAGGGAACCCGGAGTTCTGCATAAAAATGTAGAGGAATAGCATATGTTGGGCCTGTCATCTTCTTTAGCCAGGTTTGATAGCCGAGTTTTGGAATAGGTGGCAGAATGTCAGGTAGACTACCGAAGTTTATCCACCATTCATAGAACCAAATTGGAAAATCTTTAGGACAGGTTTGATGAAATATAAAGAACCAGGAATGATCAAAGGGTCGTTTGAAAAACGTTCGATACCAAGCCATTCGGTAATCTTGGTATGTATATCCTTTGGGAATGAAATTAACTGAGAAATCTTTTGTAGTCCAAATGGAAGTCCATTCAGAGGCTTTGAGAATCTTCTTTATAACACATTTTGAATAAGCTATACGCTGAGGGTTTTTTGAATCAGGGGTATGAGTAATCTCAACTGATTTGGAATCGACGAGTATAAGTTCATAAAACTTTTGAGTCTTCTGTGGATCATCTGGGAGCCAGTGGCATTCCGCAGGAAATATGCGTTGAATGAGGTTTTGTAGGGATTTGAATTCAGGAATGTCAGTAAAGGTGGTGAGGAATAAGTTTTCGGAGATTGGTTTAAGGAAATATTGAGTGTTGGCTGAAGAGGTATCTGGAGTATGTGAGGTTTGGGTTGTAGGAGTTTGGTGTAATTTGAATGGTGTAATTTCTTGCTTTGTAAATCATAAAATCGCGAACCTTTCTTGTTGTAGGGATAGCGGAGAAAAACACAAACGCGACTACGAGCACGAAATTTATCTTTGGGTAGATCATGATCATGGACATAAGCAAGGTACCCAAAACTTTTAACGTAAGAATAAGATGGCTTCTCATTATATAACATTTCATAAGGCGTCTTCCCTTGTAACAAAGAAGAAGGGGTACGATTAATAAGATATCCTGCCATTAAGACGCACTCCTCCCAAATCTTTATGGGTAAATGAGCTTGGAACCGCAAAGCCTGAGCAACATTAAGAATATGACGATGCTAGCGCTCTACTCTACCATTTTGTTGAGGCGTGCCAGCAATAGTAGTTTGATGGATCATTCCATGTGTGGAAAAATATGATTTTAAGCAGAGAAATTCCGTGCCATTATCACTGCGAACTACTTTTACAGTTTTGTGAAACTGTGTTTTGACCATGCAAAGTAGTCTTTTAAAACATTTGCTACATGACTTTTCTCGGTAATTAAATAAATCCACACTGCTCTGGAATAATCATCAATGATAGTAAGGAAATAGGAAACACCAATAGTGGATGTGGTTTTGTAAGGCCCCCCACAAATCACAGATGAATCAAATCAAAAAATGACAAAGGCTTTATTAAGACTTAAAGGAAAATAATCACGTGTTTGTTTGGTATGTAAACAAATATTGCAAGGAGTAGTAGGAGTTGTAGTTTTCTTAGAAATGCCTAAAAAATTTTCTAAGACAAAATCCGAAGGATGTCCAAGTCGGATATGCCATAAAGTACTTGAATCAAAAGTAATACTAGAGAAAGCGAACAAATCCGGCAACGACAAAGGTCGGTAGAAGTATATCCCATTCCTCTGCTCACCCACTCCAATCGGCCTCATCGAGGTACGGTCCTGTATCATACAAAATTCATCAGAGATGGTGATAAAACACTTCAAATCTCCTGTTAGCTGTGCTAAAGAAATTAAATTACACTTGAGCTCAGGAATTAAAAACATACTCTGTAATGTTAGTTTCGGGTTTGAGGAAATCTTTCCTCCTTGTAGAGCCAGTGCTTTAGCACCATTTGGCAGGCTAACTGTATATGGATGTATGGGATTTAAATTTTTAAAAAAATCTTTCCTACCAGTCATGTGATGAGAACAGCCTGAATCTAGAATCCATAAATTTTCCATACCAGAGAGTGTATCAGTTTGTCTGAGAGTGGGATTATTGAGCAAGGTCAATAATTTTGACCATTGGTTGGAATCCAAATTTGGAAAGTTTCCAAAACAGTGGCTGTCATTTGTGGAAGGTGAGCCAATTTGGTTGCTACCATTTGTGGAAGAGAAAGAATTCCCACCGTTCACTGCGTATGCCCATCCCCGATCGTCGCCTGCTGGTGCCGATTTATGTCCACAGCTAGTCGGTCCGACAAAGAGATGTCATCCACAACCCGCACTCCCCCTGCCGTGCGAACTCCTGCCCGCTGCGTGACCTCTCCCTTCGCCGCCGAGGGAAGCAACAGATCTGCCAGCTCTTCCTGCTCCAGATCTGGGCCACCATTCAGGAAATCCTATGAGAAGGAAACAGCCAGAAACATCATGTCCTACCCGATGACAGTGGCTGCAGACCATCCGTGAGGAAGAAGAAGATGATGGCAGTGGTCGTGGTGGCGCCGCTGTGCGTCCTATTTTGGCGACGGCGAGGCTGCGCCGTCGCCGCTGCTGTCTTCCATTCGGGCCATGTTTTTGTGTTGTTCTTCTTTGCAAATTTGGGCAAGAATTGTTCTCATTTTTGGTATGGGTTCCTGTTGAATCAGATGAGAACGAACAGTTACATAAATTGCACCATTTAGTCCCATTAAAAATTGAAAAATTCTTCTTCCTCTCTTTCATTTATAACAACTGTTAATAAATTTGTGTGTGCAGAAGATAGGAGTTGAGTATAGTTGTCTAACTTATCCCACAGTTTTTTCAACCGTGAATAATACGTTTGTACAGAGTCTCCTCCTTGTTTACAATTTGCTAATGCAGTTCTCAACTCATATTTTCGGGGTCCGTTCCCTACTAAAAATCTTTCCTTCAAATCTGTCCATAATTAATCAGCTCGTTCAGAGTAGTTTATGAAAGAACGGAGAGAAGGCTCGATAGTGTTTAAAATCCATGAATTTACTAAGGTATTTATTTCCCACCATTCTTCCTCTCTATCCGGGTCATCTTCTGGTATAGGAATTATTCCATCTATAAATTCCAATTTTTTCTTTGATCGTAAAGCCAAGCGTATGGCTTTTGCCCATTCGGCATAGTTGTTGTCTTTCTCGTTTTCCTTTAATTGGACTATCGTTATAATCAGCCCGTGTCCATCAGAGGATGCCACAAAGTAGGCATCTTTTTTTATTTTATGAACATGGTTATCTTCTACCATGTTATTTTCAACATTGTCAGCATCTTCCTTGTCGTAACTCATTTTGAGAACTTAGACAAGACTGGCTCTGATACCATAAAAGTTTCCAGTGGATAAAACAATCTAAATTTTCCTGATTTATTATTTTGAAGGAATTACATTATATAGTGGGTTACTTTCCAAAACAATTAGGAAAGTAAATATCTTATAAGATTTAGGATTTCTGTCTATAGAAATATCTAAGTAAGAGAATGAGCTATATATAGAAGCTACTAAATATGTAATTATGGAAACTGCTAAATATAAGCCTCAATAAGAAAAGAAATGTATTATAAATTTTTATGCATTTTTTGTAATATTTAATTTTTTATTTTATTTTTATACTTCGTTTAGTATTTAATATTATTTTTTAATTGTTATTTATATCAGTTCATTTGAAGGCCTTATAATATCATCCGATGCAGAGTCAGCGCAAGAGCAGGAAGTCATATGGGAGAAGCAGTGGCTTTCAAGGACCCCAATAATAATTCGGTAGTAGTATAACATACCCTTTTATGATAAAATTCTATTTTTGTGCGTATTCCTGTACGAGCATGGCATAAATTTTTGACTAAGTACAAATATATCAAGATCTAAGGTCTGGGATATCTCAGAAAATCGGTAATAAAAATCATGATTCTTGAGTAGGGGAGAAGGATTAGAAAGGAAAAAGAGAGAAGAGAGGAATTTTTACCGATTCTCTCTCTTGATCCTAAGAATGCAGCAAGCCCAGAACGAGAAAAGAATAAAGAAAAAATCTTTTTTTCTTTTCTTTTTTTTGGAGGGAGTCTGCAAAGGAAGAAGATGAAGGAGAGGAGGGAGAGAGAGTAGAAAGGGTTTTTTTTCTTTAAGTCCTTAAGGGCTGTTTGATAAAATTTAAAAGTAAGTGTAAATTATGAATTGTTTAAATTTTAAATTTTGAATCTTAAGTCTGAACATTAAATTTGAAAATTGAACTGTGAATTTGAATGCTAAATTAATTAATAAGTGATAATTATATGAAAAAAATGGTAATAATTTGACAAACAATATACATGTACATTTCAGACATAGTTAAGAAAAAAATTTTACTTAAAACAATTAAACATAAATCTTAAATAATTAAGTGATTTAAAAAAATTATTATCAAATGCACTTAAATATTAAACACTTAATAATGTATGTTATCAAACATAGTTAATTCAATAAGCTCTTACCTAGTTGATTTTAAGAGGTAAATTAATTTAACAAAGAAGACCTAAATATTGTTAGTATTTATTTTTTAACCCAAAACATGTGGATTGAAATAAGCTTGATTGGATAAAATTGCCCTTAAATTTTGCGACTTTTGGATATGAAAAATGGCACTTAAATTTAATGAGGATAAAAAAATTTTAGTAAAAAACATTTAGAATAGACACGAAAAAAGTAAAAATAATTAAAGGGCATGGGCTGACTTTCTCTATTTTAATTCTATCAAAATGAACATGAAATATGGCCGTCCAGTTACAAAAAGATGGAATTACTTAACAGACTGTTCGATATTGATAACAGAAGAATACCGGTGATGATTACATATAAATATCAGCATTACAGCTCATATATATATATATATATATAATGTTAGTGAAACTTATTTATGAAACATGGCAAAGAAGGGCACTGAAGAAATGCCTATTCCAGAATATGCCTTATTTATAGTAATAGCACACATCTTTGTTTCACAAATATATAGAGCTGCAGAAAGCTCGGTGGCTTGTTTAGGCACTTGGACAGCACCTAATGCACCTGCCATGGAACCAGCGGCAGCAGCCGTGTCGGCAATGGGCATCCGCAGCGGCGTTATTCTCGGTATCAGAAACAGAAACTTCCTCTGCACTTCTGCAGCACCTCACGCATCTGTGATGGAACCAGCGGCAGCAGCCATGATGGCATACAGCATCTTTCACCCCCTCAACACTGCCGGTCTTCGTACTTTCTTCTGTATTTATTGAAAAGAGGGACAGTAATTAGTTCGGATTTGTGTGTGTACAACCTCATGGTTACCCCGCACAAAATTGTCTCTAGAATAGTTTTTAACGTTTTGTGTAACTTATAACGTTTCTTGTAATATTTTTTTTGTAATGTATTTTATTTAAAATTTATCTAATTTTTTTACTGTTCATTCTTTATTTAATAAATTTTTATTAATAAATATTATATCTAAATGTTATCAAAAAATTGTGATATGGTATATTACAAAGTATTTAATCTTATTTTAAAAGTAAAATATAAACATCTCGATAGTTTGTGATCTTTTTTGTTCGTATCAATTTATTGTCAAGAAGTTAAACTTTAATGTTTGATAAAAAAATTAAAAATTAATTATCAACGGTAATGGATAATGATGATTATTGATGCATGATAACAACATGTAACAATCGTATTGTATAGACTAAGCTAGAACTTTTAACTTTGGGAAATAAGAATTTCTATTAAAAAGAAATTTAAGCGATTAAGAAATGAATTTGAAGAAAAAATATATCCATGAATGAAAAATAAATAACGGTTTATAAATGATTTTACATAACTAAGCCAGCAAGATAATTGGATTAAATTTGGACAAGCAAAATATAACTAAAACAAAGAAAAAGAAGAAAAGGAGAAATAGGGTTCAAAACTACATAATCGTAAAGGGAGCTTTAGCATTTGGAGATCAAAATCCATATGCAGACAAATTTTTAAAATGTTGACGGTGAGCACGACCAAAAAAATGTACAAATGAAAAAAAAAATACTAATAAAAGATTTTATAAATAGGGGGATAACTGGCATATTCCAGCCCACTTGACATGCATGTACAAGATTTATGATCATGCAGATAGAGCAAAACAATGGACAGGAGGGAAATTGAGGAATAAGGTGTGTTTACCTGAAGCTGCAGCTTCAGTGGAAACGAGAAGAGCAAGAGCGAAAAGAAGAGCAAAAAGAAGGAAAAAAGTCTTTGAAGAAGCCATTGAGAAAGATCAAAAGGATATTTTAAGTGTACCAAAGAAAATTAAGGATGAGTTGATATAAAATCAGCCAGATATTGAGATGTATTTATAGACAACAAGAAGAGAACCACTTTACTAGCTAGTGGTGGTTCCTAATGCATGTCTTTTTTGTGTATAAGTGACAAATTCTCTAAGTCTATATAGCAATAGAAAATTAATTATTCAAACTTATCTATCTATTTGAGTATAACTTAGTTTCGAAACTGTTGAACTAATTTCAAGGTCAAGGTTCGAATTCTGATAATCGCTGTAATATTAGAATTTTTTTTTATATTTTATGAACACCGATCGTTGAGTCATTATAATTTATATTTTTTGAATATTACGTTTAATCAGAATATAAGAAGCTTGAGAACGAAGAATTTTACTTTTTTTTATTCTATAAAAAAAATATTCAACCTCAGAAATTCTCAATGAATAAAAAATGAACAGTAGATGATAAGAAATCCACATAAAATCTTCATTAGCTTAAATCAAGTCTCAACACATGAAAATGGCAAGATAAGTGTATACCGACTCAAAAAGAAATCCTTATGCATGTCAATTTCAAAAGAGACTTGAATGTTTTCATCAAGGTTCCCACAAATTGTTTGAGTCCAAATGGATGAAGTGAATGTAATCACAAAATGCCATTTGCTCTTTGGTCAGTGCACGAGGCTTCGTGTTCTCTTTCTACCAGGTCAAGCTCAAATCTAATCCAGTTTCTTAGTCATAGATTATTTACTACCTACTCCATTAAAAAAATTAATTTGATTAGTCGATTACGTAAGTTTATGTTAGAATCACTATATTATATAAGCAAATTGCGCTTGGTTGTTATGCAGCAATCAATGCCATGAAAATCTACTAAAATACCGCGAAATTCTTTTGTGAAGCTGTGCAAGTAGTTAAAATGTTATTTATTTTTGGCCTAACTTTGTGGCATTCTTTTAATACCGCCAAGCAGATATGCAAATTTTGAAAATTTGAGGTACAAACTACTAATTCCCTAAACCAATTTCTATGTAATTTAACTTTATAAATTCTAATAAAGGAACTATAACCTTATTAGAAAAGATAATAAATTCTATTTTAAACAACCAAGTTAACTTTCTAACTTTTGAATGAGTTGAGGGCTTCAATTCTTGTCAACTGAAACAAGACTTTGATAGAATTTTTATTATATATAACTAACTTGAGCAACATATATTTATTTTGTGTATATATTAAAAAGGAAAAATTATCAGCAGTTTATAATAATTTGGTAGCCATATAATAAATCACTAATATCTAATAAAACAAACGGAAGATTAGCAGATAAAAAGAACTTCTCATACTTTTTTTAAAGGGAAGATACAAATTTTAGTTAAAAAATTTTCTAATAACATGTCAACTTACAAACTAATTGTTCTTTTTTTTTTTCTTCTCTTCAATTTCATAAAATTGTTTCTATTTTTTTCGTAAATTTATAACTTCTTTATTATTTACAAAACTAAAATGTATTATATTAATTCCTCTTTTCTTACATCATATTCTAGTTTTTGGGAGAAAGATATGTAGAACATTAATTTTAAAAATGGTATATAATATAAGGAAAGTAGCATAGAAAATGGCAGTAAGTGATTTTTATTTTAATACAAACAATTCGATTTCATTATAAATATAATAAACTTAATCAAAATCTTCAAGTAATTTATTAAATAATTAAAAATTCGTCCATATAATTTTAATTCCTTTAAGATTTCTTAATTAGGACAAGATTTATAATGAGAGTATTATTAGTAAAATATAAATTTTACTTTTATCGAAAATACTTAATGATATTGTTCAAACTATGCCTTCATTTTAATCATATTTAGAAAGTTGTTAGCGTTAATTACTTGGAATTACTCAATGGATACAAAAAATTATGTTAAAAATTGAATACGTTAATAAGCTTTTGACATTTGTATATGTATTTCTAAATTTTTAACGTTCATTTGTGGTACATTGTTAGATAAATTTGAAAAACTCTATAAATAAATATTATGGCACTATTGAGAGAATAACACAAAAAATAGTTTTTTGTTTTTTATAATATCATAAATATAACACATGTGAGTAATAAAATTTGAATATAAATCCGGGAACATAGGAATTAGGTGATAGTTAAATTGGTAGAAGCACTCTTATTATGTTATGCATGAAGAGTTCGATTCAAACTATTCTCCCACAATGAATAAAAAAAAAAAACATTATGGGGAACACATAAATTCAAAATGCAGATTTTTATTATAGGGCTTTCTATCGCCTTAAAAGGAAAATTTATGTGGAGTGTTTCCGATTAAAAATTCTATATTACAAGTATTTTTTTTCCTATTTTTTTGTTTTTTTGGTGAAGGGTATTAGTAATGTCTTTCTTGATTAATGAACAATATTGTCAAAGTATTGCCTTAATAGTCAACTCCTATAAGCAAACCCAACAATATGGACTTGTTGAATCTTTCTTATAATTTAACAAGTTTTTGCTTTCTTGTTTTCCGGTACAAGTTTTCTCCATGACTTTTTCACTTGGGTATATTCTCAAGCAATATTCGAAAACAAGGATGAGATATTTATTGGATTAATCTTTGTTTTAAAATTTTATTTTAGATTTGATTAAAAAAAAAAGACTTGTTTGTAATAGAAGTGGTCAATTTCAGACCTAACTTTTTTACCTCAATTTTGAAGACAGGATAACTATCTATCCAAATACAACGTGCCTTCTCTCCTGACTATTGAAAAATAAGTATCCTCACATTAGCGGTTTTGTACTATAACAATATATTTTCTCCCTCAAATTCTTTTTATAATACTTTTATAAATAAATATTCCTTTCATTTTTTACATTGTCACATTTCGTAAATTCCTGTATTTTCTTTTTTTTACTTGTCACGTTGTTAAAAAAAATACAATTTTAACCAAAATCTTCTGATTATACCTTTTCAACATGTCAATACACTACGAAAAAAAGGCTTTTTACCGAAGGAACTTATCGATGGCACCAAAAACCGTCGCTGAGCACCAACAGGATACAGTTTATGGATATTTTAGTTTATATATATGTTATGGGTTTGATGTTTATGAATATATTTTGGTTATGAATGAGTTTATGAGTATATATTTTTATTGTTGGGTTTTTGTTTGCATTTCAGTTGCAGGTCTTTTTTACAGATTATTAAAAAAAATCTTACCAACGGGATACCGATGATATTTCTATAGCAAACAAAGTTTTCACAAAACTAGAAACCAATGAAAAACACTGTCCATAACTATCGTCGGCAACACCGACGGAAAGACAATGTCGGCAACGTCATCCGTATAGCTTAGCAACGGCGAAGACGCGCCGTCAAAAAAGGCCATCGGTATTTATTTTCGATGGAACATTGGTGTCGGTTGCCGACAAATTGTTAGAGAACTAAAAATCTGACGGAAACATCGTTGAGAACAGTAATTATCGACGGTTGGCCGTCTTTAAGTTTTGTTACCGACATAAAGTCCCGACGATCAGTATACTATTGGTACTGCCGTCAGTAATAAAGTGCTACCGATGGATGCCAGCGGGTTTGACCATCGGTATTTCCTTGTACTTTTGTAGTGACCTGTCTCTCAATCCTTCCAAATAATTTTTTTTCATTTGCCAATATCCATCTTAGCCATCATTCATTATTCCATACAAGTTTCAAGTTCAATTTTTTAATGTCAATAAATTAGATGAGAAATTTATGTTAAGGGTAATTTAGTTTACATATACAAAGAATTTCTTTAACCCCATATTTTTTTTAATCGAGTGTAATGTCCGAAATATAACAAGTAAAAAAAGACAGATGGAGCAATATTGAATAAAAGATCAACTTTAAAAAAATAAAATTTGAAGAAAATTATTTTTTGAACGATTAACTCTAAAAAATTAACTGCTATTAAAAAAAATGTATTAGAGAATCACATTAGAAACTATATTGATCATCCTAACTGACTTGGCTTTCCCGTTAATGTAATCTTCTAACCCACCTTAAAGACTATACTTTGATACAATTCATCTGTTTCAAAATATTTATTATTTTTAAAAATGTGTGCCAAATTAAATTTTAATATTTCTTACAAAATTGATAAAAAAGATTAAACTAGTATTATCAACATAGTTAATATTTGTCTTTGAAATTAAGAAAATAGTGATGAAAAATTGTCGTCCATGGATATCTTTTACAGAAAAATTGAAAAGTATTTGAAAACAAATGAAAAAGGGTCGATAAACCGAATTCGAGAATCTATATGTATAGTGCGAAAAAAATTTTTAGTATTTTTCAACCTTTTCCCTACTCTTTCTCTCTCTATAAAATTTCTCTCTTACTTCTCTCTACTTTCTTTCTACTCTAAAACTATAATCTTTAATATTGAACTTGTATTGGAGGTAGATATGCATTATTATGAAGAATTTGTAGAAGAAAATATAGATTTTGAGGTAAGGAAAACTCAAAATATTTTTTTCGGAACTGAGGCTCGGATCGCCGAGACCGATGAACTGGAGTTGAGCAATTCGCCCATTCAGGTGGTCCGTTCTCAGCGACGGTTGCCCAGATGAGTATAGGAAATTTGTGTTTTTTTTTAAATGTTAGTATATGATTTTATTTTTGTATTTTTTTATATGTTAGTATATTAAATTTTTTGTTCATTACACTGCTTTTACTTACTTTTAATATGAAATATTTTCATATTTTAATTGTTTCGTAATATATCGTAACAGAACGACGTAAATCCAAATACATTTGAAGAATTTTTGGAACCGGAAGAATACGTGGATCACGAACATTTATTTGCAACTGATCGAACCGTTAATTTGAAAATAGAATTGGTGAACTAGGCAAAAGAAACAGCTATGAAAGTGAACACGATTTAATTGTCACTCGATATTTAAGTTCAAGAACATATGATCGCCGACTGTATGTTTACAGTCACATTGGGTTGCGAGAGTGGAGGTGCAAATAAACCGAGAACGATGCTCGTAGTTGATGATGAAGAAGAAGAAGTTCAAGTAAAAAGGCGGAGTCCTTACGGGACTAAAAAGTGTAGTTGTCCCTCCAAATTAAAAGGCTAGCAAATGGTGATGTGTGAAAATTGGCAAGTATTCGTACATGATAGGAGGAACAACTATGTAATAGGTGTATATACTCACGGTCACGCTTAGGCAGCAAAACTGATGGAGGAACAGCTGATACAAACTGAGCAATTCAGGAAGAGTCATGTGCCACCCCGTAATAACTTATGATTTTTCCGGGAACAAAACGTGGTTGTGCTGTCATGTATGTTGCATTCGCTGTAATGCATCCTAGTTTTATGTTTAGGGTTTAAATTGAGGTTCTAATAATATGATTTGCATGATTTTTTGTAGTGCCGAAAAAATATATAACATCGTTGCGAAGATTAAGAAGAATGTAATGCAGGGACGTAACACAGTTGAAGAAGTTCTTTGCCTAAGTGCTAAACGGGGTTACATGGTCTTCTATAGATACTGTGAGGACAGCAACGTGCTCAGTGACATTATCGTTCCATACCCGAGATCAATTGAAGTGATGAGAACATGGCCATATGTACTTATAATGAATACGACATATAAAACAAACAAGTTGTATTAAATTTGTTATATTAATTGTACATTTAGGTGTTATTTACAAATTGACTATTTAAAGTTAGATTATAAATACAGTTCAGGATTAACCCTGCATATTTTAAGTCAATATTTGATGAATACTTAAATAAAATATGTCATATTTAATCGGTTTTGGCTTAAGTTTACTGGGTTTTATGTTTAGTTTCTAAACAAGTTATCTGTTTTATGTGTTTTTTTAAAAAATGTACAATATGATGTCTGTCATAGGACATAAATTATCATCACCCCTACGTGCTATGGGCCGAACCATTTAAATAAATTATCAAACATTTTCCTCAATTAAATTATATCATATTTGTCTAATTCATCTCTTATATTATTTAAATCCTTTTTATACGATACAAGTAATGTATTTTTCTTCATCTTTATATTATTAAGTTAAAGCCGTGCATTAAGCTAAATTGATTATAGTTATATTTATTACCTCATTTGAACACTTCACACTTTTTTCTTAGATTGTGTCAACCTTAAACAAACACATAAAATTTTTCAATATATAACTTGAAAAACCCTAAACCCTAATTTATGCAATTTGTTTATGAAATTTGTTTATAAAGTCGTATTATTCATATAAACCCTAAACTCTAAATAAAAATAATTATACAATCAGTCAAATGCACAGGCACCCTAATAAAAATAAACAAATTAAAGAACATAATATAACCTCTAAAAAAAATAAACATAAACGTAATAATAATTTTTTAGAAAATAACATAATCATTAATTATAATAACATATTCATAAACAAATCCTTAAAAAAAATTAAACAAATTAAATAACATAACCTAAACTCTAAATTAAACGAATAAACATAAACGTAATCATAACTTTAAAAAAATAACATAATCATTAATTATAATAACATAATTATAAACAAATGTAAAAAAAGGAAAAAAATTAAAGAACATAATATAAACTCCAAATTAAACAAATAAACATAAACGTAATCATAATTTTAAAAAAATTAACATCATCATTAATTATAACAACATAATCATAAACAAATGTTAAAAAAATAATCAAATTAAATAACATAACATAAACTCTAAATTAAACAAATAGACATAAACCAAATCATAACTTTTAAAAAATAACATAATCCTAAAAATAAAAAAAGCCCAGAACTGGTCCAAACCATGTGAACCGGCAACCGCAAAAGAACAGGATCGCTGGACCGGGCGGTCAGTTACCAGCCCAAACCTCGGAACAAGCAGTCAACCTACAAGTCTGGTCGCTGGACTAGACGACCCACAATGGATTCGGTTTCCGATCCAGGCAACCCGACGTACTTCTGGTCAGAAAATGGGTTATGCAAAAACAATCATTTTTTTTCAATCCAAACAATTATTTTGAAATTTTGAACCGTTAAAAATATAAATAAATAAATAAATAAGGATCGAAGTAATAATCTTTGTTTTTAGGTTATAACGGTGGGATCTTCTAAAATCTATAGTTGAAATTTGTGGGTTTAGAGAGAGTTTAAAGGATTGGGTGAAGTTGGAAAACTTTTACATTTTAAAATGAAAATTTTAAAATTTTTGGCAATACATATAGATTTTCAAATTCGGTGTATGGACAAAAAAATTTATAAAAATTAAACAGACGAGTATTTTGTAGAAGGGATCATATCTCTCTCTCCCTCGCCTTCGAATGATATTAATCCTATCCATTGTTGAAAAGCAACAAGGTTGGCTGTATCAATCGAATACCAAATGGTCATTAAAAATCCTTTCAAATTATTCAAGGTCAATTAAATTTGACTGAGAGGGAAGATCATAATAACTATATCTAATTAAATTTTGATGGACAAAATAATGATTTTTTCTTTTTCTTAGCAGTTATACCATCATGGGGAAAAGTTGCACTTATGATATTGTAATACAATCTTCTGATAGGTACTCTCTATGATTCTACTTTTTGCATTAATTTTTCTTTCAAATTTATAGTTTAGAATATGTCTTATAGTTTATTAAATTTATTAATAAAATTATTATAAATATTAAAAGATACATTAAATATTTGAAAAAAATTACAGATTTGACACTACTTGATAAGTCCTATTTTTATTTATTTTTTTTAAATGCCTGTTGTTAAAGAATTATCTTTAGCCAACATTAATCTTCACAAAATATAAAAGATATTCTTGAATCTTAATAGA
Source organism: Catharanthus roseus (assembly GCA_028651295.1). Lineage (NCBI taxonomy): Eukaryota > Viridiplantae > Streptophyta > Magnoliopsida > Gentianales > Apocynaceae > Catharanthus > Catharanthus roseus. The sequence continues at coordinate 10,983,905 of JAPQWS010000102.1, read as the reverse complement.
GTATCTAGTTCTTATGAATCTTGACTAATTGTTGAGATCAATTCGAATTTAATTTAAACATACTTTAAATTTAACTTTTACTTAGAAAAAAATAACTTTGTGTCAAAATTAAACTTTTGTAACAATATATTATTAAGTTTAAGCCTCACATTCTTTTCACGTATGGCAAATTTTAAAAAAGAAAAAGAAAAACTCAGTTTTTAAAATCTAAACCAATCCGAATTCTTGTAAACTATTTCATGTTGAATTACTCCGATGTTTCTATCCTCATAATGACCTCCATCAGTGAATTTTCTCGTCCACGACTTTTTGTCTCCGTTAGGCGGAAGGTAGCCAATTGAAGACTTGGGAATGGCGAAAGAAAGTCGTGCGAGAAAGAATAATTCGTTATTGTGATGTCCTTTTACACGAATTATATATTGCACGGCGTACCTTTTGCCCCCCAACGACTAGGACAGTAAATACGTCCAAACAAGTACGGTATTCTTTGTATCAGATTTAAACTTTTACAGTAAAATATAAATTTGTATTTAGATTCGTCGTATATAAAATTTATGTATTCAGATTTGATACTTTAAGGTCTTGAATAGAGTTTGGATATACCTATACCTATATGTTGTTTTTTCTATTTTTTTTGTTAAATAAAATATATATAAATCACAAGCGGATTAATTAGATGATAAATAATTAGTTATGTACTAAGTAATAGTTTTGGAAATAACCTCTATTTTGGTAAAAACATGCAACGACAAAAAGTAAGATTTCAGCTGTTCTGTGTGGATCTAACCGATCCAAATTCTTGAACATAAATTTAAAACCATAATAGGAACAAACAATAAATAAATCGCCAACATTAATCACAGTAAATAAAGAAAGAAAGAATGAATTAAGTAGGAAACAAATCAGCCAATCTAAGGGAGGGCCTTAGTTAGGGGAAATAAATTATGTGTTCAAAAAAATATAAAAATAATATAATATATAAATATATTATTATTTTATTATAGCGAGTATACAAGTAAACAAGTTTGGGGATCATCATACCCTGTCTAAACCAATTTAATAGGTTATACAGGTACAGGTGGGCGGGTATAAATTTTGAACTTTACCCGATGTAAACGGGTATAGACTCGATCAGGTACAAGGGTAATCACCAGATGGAGGATATACATAGATTATAGAAAATTGAACGAGGCAACTCGAATGGATCACTTCCCTCTCCCTTTCATTGATCATATGTTGGAATGGTTAGCAGGCCATATGTTCTATGGCTTTCTTGATGGATTCTCAGGATACTTCCACATTTCCATCGCCCCGGAAGATCAGGAGAAAAGGATTTTTACATGCCCATACGGTACATTTGCATACATACATATGCCTTTCGGTTTGTGTAATCCGCAGGCTACTTTTCAGCGTTGTATGATTGCTATTTTTAAGTGGTTGGTGGGGATATTATAGAAGCTTTTATGGATGATTTTTTATGTTTGGAAATTCTTTTTGATGCATGTTTATCTAATCAAGAGAAAGTTTTAAAAGGATGTGAGGAAACTCACCTTGTTTTATATTGGAAAAAAAAATATTATTTTATAGTTCAAGAAGGGATAGTCTTATGTCATAAAATTTCTGAAAATGGCAATAAGGTAGATAGAGCTAAAATAAAGAAAATTTAAAGGTTGCCTCCGCCTTCCTTTGTGAAAGCGATAAGGAGTTTCTTAGTGCTTGCAGGGTTTTATTAGAAATTTATAGAGGATTTTTCAAAAATTACTAAACCTCTTACTATTTTACTTGAGAAAGATATGCCTTTCAATTTTGATGATAACTGTTTAACTGCTTTCAATTTGCTTAAATAAAAGCTTACTAAGTCTCCTATTTTAGTATCTCCAGATTAGTCTCTTCCTTTTGAACTCATGTGTGATGCCAGTGACTATGTTATAGGTGTTGTTTTAGGCCAAAGGAGGTGTAAGTCTTTCGAACTGATATACTATGCAAGCAAAACTCTAACAAACGCCCAAGCAAATTACACAACAATGGAAAATGAGTTGCTTGCAACAATATTCGCGTTCAACAAATTTCTTCCTTATTTAATACTTTCTAAAGTTATAGTTTATACTGACCATTATGCCTTGAAGTATCTCCTTGCAAAAAATGATTCAAAACTTAGATTTATTAGATGGGTACTTCTTCTGGAGGAGTTTACTTAGAGATTAAAGACAAAAAGGGAGCTAAGAATCTGGCAGCCAATGAGCTATCTAAATTGGGGAATCCTAGTCTAGAACTATTAGACGAAGAGTAGATTAATGATACCTTACATGATGAACAACTTATTCTCTATAAAGCTATCAATGATGATTCACCATTGTATTCCAATATAGCTAATTATTTAGTTTCAAACATCATGCCTGCAGGTAATTAACAGAAAAGGAGAGAGTTCTTCACAAATTTGAAGTACTATTTTGGGTAAGACCAATACCTTTTCTGCCAATGTGCTGATCAAATAATCCGACAATGCGCAGCTTACCCTGAATGGAGGAAGTCCTTAATCATTATCATAAAGGTCCAGCCGGTAGATACTATCAAGTAAACGGGACTGCTAAAAAAGTACTTGAATTAGGTTTCTATGGCCAACCTTGTTTAAGGATGCAAAAAAATATTTTATGGAATGTGACAGTTGCCAATGCAGTTTACGGATGCATAAAGATATGTTATGGAATGTCACAATTGCCAATGTATAGGTAACATCTCAAAATGCAATGCTATGCCTATGACTACTTTCCAAGTTTGTGAGGTGTTTGGCTATTGGGGGATTGACTTTATGGTCCCTAATTCCTTTTGAAACATTATATCTTGCTCGCTGTCGAGTATGTGTATAGATGGATTGAGGCTCAGGCCTTACCTACGAATGATGCTAAAGATGTAGTTAAGTTTTTAAAAAGGTTATTTTCTCGTTTTGGTGTCCCTAGAACGATGATAAGGGATAGCAGTACTCACTTCTGTAATCAACTACACGAAAAAGTGCTTAAGAGATTGGGAGTAACCCATAAACTAGCTACTCCTTATCATCCCTACACTAGCGGTCAAGTAGAAGTAGTAAATAGGAAGATTAAACGTATCCTTGAAAGAATAGTGGATAGTACTCGAAAGGATTGGAGTATTAAGTTAGAGGATGCTCTTTGGGCTTATAAAACTGCTTACAAGACACTAATGGGGTGTAGTCCCTTCTGCCTTTTTTATAGGAAATTGTGTAATTTACATATCAAAATTGAGCATAAAGCTCATTGGGCAGTTCAACTAGTTAACTTGGACTATATTCGTGCAAGAAACAAAGATTACTCCAGCTGAATGAGCTCGAGGAATGGAGATTACAAGTATACGAAAAATTCGAACTTATACAAGGAAAAGATGAAGAAATTGCACGACAAACATCTGGTCAAAAAGGAATTCAAAGAAGGAGATTCTACGCTGCTCTACAACTCTCGCCTTCACTTTTTTTTCTTGAGAAGCTCAAATCAAGATGGTCCCGGATCTGTTCATCGTAAGCAAAATTTTTATCCTATTGCACCATAGAGATAACATATCCTACACAGGGCACGTTTAAGGTAAATGGCTTACGCCTTAAACAATATTACGATAAGGACATAGGAAACCTTCAACAGGAATCCCTCATTCTTACAGACAAGTAAGATTGGTCGTGTTACCATTTTGTAATTTGTAATTGTTTATTTTTTCTCCCCTATTTTTTTATACTTTATTTTAGTTAATTTTTCTTAACCGTTTGTTAATGGTGATATAAAAGCTTCTTGAGAGAATTATTTTTGTGATTGAACGACGCCTATGCACTACAATTGTTCCTATAGATCAAGAGCGAACCGAGAAACTGAATCAGACCCGACAAAAGACCATTCTACAGGCCAAGCAGAAGCCTAACGCGGATGGTAGCTTGGCAACGTTTTCTTCCTTCGAAGGCAGAAGCCTACCGTAGACGGTAGATTCAAACTTACTGTCAGCGGTAGGGTCCCCTGATACATGAACTTCAAAATTTTTTCTAGAGGCCAAAAAGGAGTTGTTTGCTCAAGCAACCACATGATAACACTTCTTAAACTCTTTCCTTTTATAATACTTTCTATGTCATTTTTTTAGCTTGTATTCGTTTGCCTATATTTTTCTTTTTTTACTTGTTTTCTTTTTGTGTGGGGATGGCTTCCCGATATGATTTATTGCCTTATATCTTCGGAATTAATTCTCATGAATGTGTTTGTTTTCATTTTTCCTTTAGTCTAGCCCCCACGTTGAGGAGAATATGATTTTTAGTTTAGGAGGGGGGTATTTTTGTTCTTTTAAGTATTTATTCTATTAGTCTCTTTCATTATTTCGTTTTTCTTTGAAGTTTTTCTATGTTAGTCTTTTATTCGCAAAATTAAAAGAAAATTAGAAAATTTAAAATTTCAAAAATATTTTTATTTCCTTTTCTTTTTACTTATCTTATAAAAATCTAAAAATATTTTATTCTTACCACTTTTAGTAGAGTTTACAATTGAAAATATTCTTTAGGTTTTACGAAAAAGAGGTATTACTTAATTACTTTGAAAATTATATGTACTAAATTTCTTACATGATATCAATGGTTTTTTATGCACTTGTGAATGTTGTTTATGTTATAGAAGCTTCAGAATCTTGTGAAATTAGCAAAATGATAATCATTTTTTAGTCCTTGCCTACAATTTCATGATATTTATGTCTTTAAAACCAAACAAATCTAGTTTAGGATTGTCTTGGAGATGATGGCCCTAGCCTTTGTTTAAACTAATTGTGCTTTTCTTGTTATATCCTTAATGAAATCAATCCCTAGTTCCCTATTTTTCACTTCATGCCAAGGGTTTTAATCCCTTCTTTTCTTTGTTTTTTTAACTGCACTACATAAAATCTCAATTTCCGGAGCTAATGGTTATTATAGACTTTTGGCCGTTCTAAGCGAAAGAAATGAAATGAATGAATAGAAAAACTGGTTAAAGGGACATTATCCATACGACCTATCGAATAAGTGTGGGGGTAAACGAGGTAAAGAAAGAAAGGAAGAAAACCCTGTCTAAAAGAAAGGGGTATTTTGGGTAATTTCATATGTTCGGTGCTTTTGGCTATTGAAAAGAGAGAAAGAATGAAGAATATTGATGCTTGAAAAGAAAAAAAATAGAAAAAGATAAAAAGCCAAAAGAAATGAAAAATGGCAGAAAACAAAGAAAAAAATTGAGTTTATTTTTTTAGTAAATTCTTGAAAAAATCAAGCATCTTTCTCTCTCTCTCTCTCTCTCTCTCTCTCTCTCTCTCTCTCTCTCTCTCTCTCTCTTGGTTATTCTTGAAAAATTCTTGAGAAAGTATGTTGTTAAATAAAATGTGCATATCAAAGAAGGATGAAGTAAGTTGTACAAGGGTGAGTGAAGAGAGTGAAAACGGTGGCTAGAAAGTGGTTTGTTAACTGTGTTATCTTTTCCTTTCGGTTGCGTTAGCTCTATGTCGTTTGTTTTTGTCTCCTTTTCCCTTCGTTTGTAACCTAATTATGTCCATAGCCTAACATTACAAGCCAAAAAGTCCTACCTAATCCGGGGATAACCTAAAATAGACTTTAAAGTGGATAAGTGATGGAAAAGTATGAGTTGTATGCATTGTCTTTGAAAATATTTTGTTTTGTTAATAACTTAACATTCCTCATATTATGTGAAAACTGGCATGAGTATATCACATACATACACACCCTTGATCGTTAATAGTTCTAGTAACTTGTGGTTGGCTTAGTGATTTTGTCGTTCGTCTATTTTTGATTCATTTTTGGAGCTGGACAGTGAATATTCAATTTGAAGTGGTAGTATCTTTAATTTTTCTTAGTTTTGTTGTTTTAGTTTTTTTCTTGAAGAGATTGTTTTGATTATTTTCGGCTACCATTGCTTGTGACCATTTTGAGATTTTAGCTGTTTATGTTTCAGCTTCTATCATTTTCATGCATTGTCTTTCTTGGAAATAAAACTTTTTAACTCCATCATTTTGCTTATTCAGTTTGTGTTACTTGAGGGCAAGCAACAGATAAGTGTGGGGGTATTTGATATGTGCATAGTTGTCCATATGTTCTATATGTTAATTTCATTGTTTTAGGTGTATTTAATACATAAAAGTATATATTTTAACTTAATATCTCTTATTCTTATCTTAGGTGCCCTCCGAAAGTGAAAACAATGAAAGAAAATGAAAACAAGCAAAAAAGGAGCAAAAACGACGAAAACGAAGTCGTCGACAACGAAACAGTCGGCCTACAACGCGAGGTAGGTTGACCTACCGTCGCCAGTAGGTTCCTTGGCAACAGGGACATTGGCAGGCAGAACCCTACCGCGGACGGTAGGTTCTTCGGCAAGGGCGATTGAATCGAACTTGAACTCGGTTTTTTCTTGTATTTAACCTAATTCAAACTAGGTTTTCTTGTGTTTTTCACATCCATATAAGGAGTTTTTATGTAGCAGTTATAAAGGCAATAATTAGATACATAGATTAGTTTAGGATTTAGAATATGTTTTATTTAGGTTTTAGATTAGAATTAGTTAGGTTAGATTAGATTAAACACTTTTCAAATTACAGCTTTTATACATGCAATTTAGTATCTTGGATTAAGAATTGAGGAATCAATTTCAAGATTTCGATCTTAAACTTGGCGACTCGAAAGACGAGCTTGGAAGATGTTTGGGACTTCAATTGCGGCTTCGATTTCAATCCTAAGCTTTCCTTTTCTTTTTTCTTATCATTGAATTTTATGTTAATTTTCGGTTTTATTATAATGAATAGTGAGCAGTTCTTTATTATTTTGATTGGGCCTTAATTCTTGATTATGAAGTTCTTGGTTTAAATTCTTGAATTCTATATTTGTTTTTATTTAAGTTGTCTTCCAATTAAGTTTGTTTGTAATTTCATTGTCGCGAAATTAGATTAATTGCAAGGTTGTTCGAAATTGAAAACAGAAGAATGATCTAGGGCAACAAATTGAGGGTTAATTAGGGCATTTGACTGGAGATGCGATATTACACTTTTAGGTCTTTTAAATCACCTAATTATATTGTACTCATAATTTGTTAGAGAGAAAAGATATTCTCCTCGAAGGGTTAGTAAGTAGGGTGGCTTTGGCCTAGAGATAGGGATTGCCTGATTTGAGTGATGACCAAACTTAATTAATTCAACATCGTTTTCATTGAAGTTTTTCCAATTGAATTTGTAATAAGGATTAGGGGATTCCACCATCCAAACTCTTGTTTTATTAATTTTTACAAATTGTTATTTATTTTGCTTGCTTTCTTTTAATTGATTTAATCGTTTTCAGTTTTTATTCTCAATGACCATCTTTTTCTTAGACTAAAGAATAGAAACATGATCAGTACTTGAGCCTTGATTGTCCTCAGGAGATTCGACACTCGGGTTGAACTCACCTCTATAGTGTTAGGTCCACTTATCTTGCATTATAGTGATTAGGAATCCCTGTTCTACTCACATCACATGCTACAAACAAGAAGACTTAAAAAAATAATGAGTGAAATATTGCATTTATAAACGGTAAAACACTGCTAAAATTTACAATGAAATTAGTAAACAAGAAATAAGACATAGGTTGTGCCGCCAAAGGCATTTTAGCAATAACTATAATCATATCCGTCTTTGCCATCCATCACTCGTCATCATCCAACACCACGAGAGGAACTGTTCCTAAGGAACCAATCACGTTCGATGCCTATCATTCTTCGAGACATCCTACCTGCTTGTGTGACTCTCCGCTGAGAAAATGCCAAGGGTGTTTTGCCTTTTTGTCTGCTATCCTCATCGAAGTACCAGCTTGTGAACCACATTGCTTCTTTGAAAATTTCATCACAACCGGCATCTACCTTCTGGTTTTTTTTCCTTTTCAATGAAGCACTACCCTTGACAAGGGAGGTCATAGACTTCCTCACCATACTTATTTCATCCATCAAAGCTGTAGATATACCTTTGAGGACTCCATCATCAGCAACCAAAGCAACAAGGTCTGGTGTTGATGTTGAAGCCTTTATCTTGGCTTCAAGTTGCTCGATTCTTTCCATCACAGAATCAACAACTGAATGAGAATCAAACGAACAAGGGTGTAATGCTACCTGGTCATATCCATCCATGGAATTGAAGACTACTGCCAAGCATTCTTTAAAGGTAATTCCTCTTACACCAGCATTTGCATTGCCTGCCATCTTCTGCCTTTTTCACAAATTGTACACCGTATAATACAAGGAAACAAAATGCCTAAATGCCTTACATCCGATTGTGCCAAAGCTCAAAGTTTACTATGGTATCCAATTGTTCCTTGTTTAATGAACACCAAAAAAATATAATAAAGTTTCTATAATCTGTTTTAAGATTATTACACAATGCTGTTAGAACAGTTGTTTATCCGATTTCAAAGTATTGTAACGCAATACTATTAGAATAGTTGATCATACAAATTCAAAAGATTATAACATAACACTGTCAGAACAATATCGAATTATAAAACGTGATAAAATCAACAGTACTATAAATAAAAGAAAGAGAATAAAAATGGAACCCGAGTCTTGAAATATTTCAATTTCATTAAAACGGATTCATCCTCTCACGGTATAGTGCTAGAGGTTTTGTTCAACATCTATTTCCAAGGATAAAACGAGACTGTGAAATTTGATTTGCACCGAAGCAATTTCACCAGCGAACTTTGAACAAGGGAAACTAGATGAACACGATGAAAACTATGCTGGAAGAGAGAAATGCAAAAGAAGAATTTTGGGAGAGAAGGAATTTTTTGTGTGCCAAAGACTGCTGTAATATCTAGTATTTATAGGCTGCCAAGAACACATTGTGTTCAAGAAATGAAACTGAAATTCCAACATTAATAAAAAATTAAAAGGGCTGTTACAAAACCTTTTAATTTTGTTCATAAATGCATTAAAACTAATTTAAAGGGATGTTATAAAGCCTTTATAATTTCATTATACATGTGACAGTTTTCCAGAATTATTGAATTCTGGACAGTTATAATATTAGCCTTTTAAAACAATAGTTATAGAATTTAACCTAGGTTAAATTCAAAATTGGCAAAATGTTGGTCTAACTAGGCCCCATTTTAAGTTCAGTGTTCGTGCCCACACACAAGCAAGACTTTTCAGGTTTGTGATTTGCATCCCCTCTCCTCTCGAGTGCGGGTACACGAGGCAAGGGCTTGCCTTAGCAAGTTACCCTTTAAGGAGCACTTCTACATATAAAGTGCTTCCCTTTTTATGCCTCTCCCATGTGGGATTCAAATCACTCTCTTTTAAAGATACCAATCTTGAGAAACTAATTTTTCGTTCATACCACTTCAATTCCATTAATTATTTGCAATAGGTACAACTTACAAGGTGACCAAGGAGCAAGATATAACTACTTGTCCATTTACTCAATGGATATGAATTGTATAAAATTTGGAAAATCCTACCTCGTCTCTCAAAGAACTGATTGGGAAATTTTAGATGTTGGTTCAGACAGAGAATTGGATTTACTCCCTTGTTTCTAATGGAATGTATCACTTCCCTTTTGTAGAGAATTGGATTTCCTCATGTCACATTTTGTGTTCCTATTTTGAAATTGTTATATGTGAAGTATATATATATATATATATATAGTAGATGGATGTTTTGCACCAAGCTGCGGAGAGGTGGTGAAGGCTAAGACACTCAGAAGATTGGGGCTAGTAATATGAAATTGACAAGGCTAAACTTCATTTTCAAAATTTAATTTAAATCAAATTGAATGTGTTGTTATTTGAACTCAATTTCGTGAAAAAAACTGGTTTCATGAGTTCATTTGTTTAATTTACGAGTCGATTTTGAATATCAATTATTGTTAACTTTCTAATTGAACAAAGACGAACATATTCACAAATGAATTTATGTTCACACACTTATAATTAAATTTATTATTGTATTTTTAAATAATAATATATATCTTATCTTTTAGTATATACTTATATAATTGAACGAACACGAACATATTCATAAATAAATTTACATTCACACACATAAGATAAATCAACTTATTATTTTTATCTTTAAATAATAATATAAACATTCTATCTCAAATTGTATACTTATATATAATAATTATGTGTTTTTTTATTTTATATAATATTTATATTCTTTTTATTAAATTTATTATTTTATTTATTAATTTTTATTATTTATTTTGTATTTTATTCAAAAGATACTCGAATTATTCAAACTATTCAATTAATTAAACAACTCAAGCAGGAATGGATTTTGAATTTTTTAAACAAATGAAAGAACAAAATGAGAATTGTCATATTTAAACAAAAAGTACGACTACCAAAAGGTAGCTGAGGCAAAAAGGAGTAAAAAAAGAGAAAAAAAAAGAAGTGAATGAGAGTCACTGTTCACTCAATTGCATTCTTATATATATGTATACACACACAAACACACATATATATACATATATATAACACTATAGAAAAATCAACTTTTACCGACGGTGGTTATGGATGGAATTATCCCTCAGTACAAATAAGGTATCATTGGTGTTTGCAACGAATTTTTGTCCTTTGTTAATATATTTAAATTATCCATGGGACATGCGACACAACTTTTGTTGCTAGGTTATATATTTAACTTATCGACAGTTGTTCTGTCATTGTTCCGTAGGTAACTTTTAACTAGATTAACAAAACACAAACAACCCTATACTCCCTTCCCGTTTCGATTTTAATCTCACAGAACTCCCAAATTTCCCACAAACCCTCTACCTGCAGATTACCATTACCAACAACTCTCCTTTCCCGCCACCCGTCGCGCCGTCTATTTCAACCACTCTGACGTTGGTCCCCGCACTAGAGCAGAGGCATGACTCTCTCTCTCTCTCTCTCTCTCTCTCTCTCTCTCTCTCTCTCTCTCTCTCTCTCTCCTCTCTCTCTATTGCAAGCTCCTTCCATTCGTATTCTTCTTCTTCTTCTTCTTCTTCTTCTTCTGTTATTTTCTCTATCTCTCACTCCCTCTACATTAATGGTGAAGATTAGAGCTTGCAAGCCTTGCCGCCACCAGAGGAGCTCACTGCCGCTAGTTGCAAGAATTGCATAAGTGAGGGGCATTATTTTGTCTAAAGTCAAAAAGTGATCTTTCTTTTTCCTTGAAATTCATTTCTTGTTTTTCATACCTGCTCTGCTCTCGATGCAAGGGTACGAAATTTTATGGGAAAAAGTTCAGATGAAGCTCAGTCAAGTAGTTAGCAGGTTTAGGATAAAAAGATTCTAGAGTGTTAGAAGCCCTAACTCACATGTTCCCGTATATTCATGGGCGGGAAGCGAAGCAATTACTCAACGGTGTCAGCCGGCTTTTTCGTTATTTGTCGAAGGGGCAGGGAATGAAATCAATAGTTTGGATAGGCTGCTAAAGCCTTGCCTTTGAATTGCTATGGATCTGTCGGAGCAAGCAGTTAAGGTCAAGGGCAAGAAGAAGATGACTCCTCGGAAGAGGATGCGTTCTTGGGTGGCCCTGTCTCAACCTTAATAAGATAAGCAATTGAATCCGCTGCATGACAAAGTAACCTCTACATCTTAGAATGTCGGTATTGAGGAAAGACAAGACAGAAATATAGGTTAATAAAAAGTTCCCAAGAGAGAGAGATTTTGTGAATCTACTTTTCTTGTTAGTAATTCAGTTTTGAATTTTCTTCTGAATTGTTTCTTCATTCATGGAAATAATTTTCTTGTATTTTGTTTGATTTTGTTTGCTATTAGTGTTGATAGTAGTGATTTGGAAAGCTTGGATAATGATTAGATTTAAAATTTGTTTCCAAAGAAAAAAAGTTAAAAGATTTTGTACTATTTTTCCTCCTGAACATAATATTTATGTCTCTTTCTCTCTTCGGACAAGTGAACAAAGATTTAGTCAGCACTTCTTTCTAGGCCCATCCCATCCCAGTTTGACTTAATTAAGGTTGGTCTACTTCTCCATTTTTCAGTATTTTAACTGTCGCCTTTTTGGGCCTCGAGTCTTCCCAATATTTTCATTTTCTAGCCCATCTTTAACTCAATGATGACTTGGGCCTTAGCTGAAGAGTAGGTGTCCATTTGACTGGGTCAAGAGATATCGGGCCAGACCGGGTTGGGCCACCCTGGCTGCCCGTTGGTGACTCTTCCATTTAATCCCTCTGCTCTCATCCTTTCCTGTGCAACCGTTTCTCGTTCTCTTGAATTCTATTCCTTCTCCTTCTTCATGACTGTTGGTGTCCAGTTGTTATTCTTCTCTCTTTTCTTCTTTGAGGCTTTCGCCGCTGCTCTTCTTGGTCCGTCGGCTTTCCTTTGACGTCGTCGCCGCCGCCGGTTTGTTTTTCCATTCATCACCCTGTTATTGGATCTTTTCTTGGTGTGGTAGAGAGAGCCGGAAGAGAGAGAGAGAGGATATCGCCGGTGACTCTTGCCATGGCTGAGGCTTAGATCTGAGAGTCTGATCAATTGTGCACTTACCTAAGACGCCTCGACGCGGCACAGCCGCTATTCGGCATCCATTTTGCTTCTCGGTTCGGCATCGTTCCGTCGGCGGTCACTACTCGCGGCGGCTGTAAGTGCCTCTCTGTTGTTCCTTTTATTTTTATTATTATTAACTGTTTGTTGTTTTATAGCCTTGAGGATTTTTGATCGACTTTCTTGATCGGAGAAGAAAGCCTTGTAATAGAATAGTTTACATTTTTTGCTGTTTTGCCTTCTTTTTGGCATGTAATAGTAAATAGTTTTTATGTAATAGTAATTAGTTTCTACAACAAGTGGTATCAGAGCCGCAGTTCAGCTCACCGGTGCTGGCAACCATTGATGATTCTAGATCTGAGGGAACAGTTGAGTTCCTCAGATCTGGCCAGTGAAGTTTCTCTTTCACTCTCTTTCTCTTTTCAGTTATTTTACTGTTTTTGTTTTTTTTTTTTTTGCTTGCCGCTGTATTTATTTACTATTTCTGGTTGTTTCCGGCTTGCTGCCGGTTTACCTGTTCGCTCTCGGCAGCTCGCCGGTTCTTCTGTTCTCTGTTTCCCTATTGCTTTGGCTTGCCACTGATTGTGATTACTATTACTGCGTTTCACTGAATTGTGTTACTGTTCGGTTTTTTTTTCTATTTATTAGTTTTGGTATTACTCTTGTTACTGTTTTGCTGCTGTTGGTGTGGTTTTTCCTATGGTTTTTAAGTTTTTCAAAAACTATAAAACCCAAGCCTGGCTTGAATCCGTGAGATTTCAAGTATTTCTGTCTTGGCGCGTTTTTGTTCTTTTTTTCAAAAGTTTTTTTTATTCCCTCTGTTCTTTGTCTTTTTTTCTGTTTTTGGCGAGGCAGTTTTGTTGTTGCCGTATTTCTTGTTATTTTAGTTATATTGTTTGTTTCTTGGGTTTCATGCTTCACATTGTTGCGCCGTTTTTCTTAAAAAAAAAAACAAAACAAATGAAGTAAACTAAAACAAACCAACGCCGTTTTTCTTGAAATTATTTTTCCGAAAAATTCGGGCAGTTTTATTATTTTTCTCTCAAAACTTTTTCGAATCTTCCATTTTCCTAGTCAGTTAATTATACTTATTTGCCTTCAAAACATGTCAGTTCAAAAAATTGAAACCGATAAGTTTGATGGCAAATCTGACTTTGTAATGTGGCGGAGGAAAATGAAAGCAGTTTTGGTACAAAATAAAATTGCACCCGTTATCTGTAGCCCTGAAGAGATCCAGAATCTTGGAAGGGTGAAATTCTTTCAGAAAAACTAGGTGATGCTCACAACTGCCTCACCTTGTATTTAACTGATAATGTTTTACTAGAAATCGACGAAAAAGACGATGCTTTTGAAATTTGGACTAAACTAGAAAAACTATATTTGGGAAAATTTCAGATAAAATTTATTTAAAGGAGCAGCTTTTCGATTTAAAATGAGTGGGTCAAAAATACTTTTAGAGAATATGGATGATTTAAATAAAATCATTTGGAACTTCAAAATGTTGGAAAGGACATCTTTGATGAAAATATTACAGTCATTTTATTAAATGCCTTACCTGAATCTTTCAACGATTTCAAATCTGCTATTAAATATAGCAGAGATGGTTTATATCTTTCATATGTTAAAAATGCTTTGAAATCTAAGGATTTGGATTTACAAAAAGAAAATAAATTAAATGGTGAAAATCTTTTTGTGCGAGGAAGAGTTGATCGGATAGAACTTCCTAGTCACCGTTTTTAAAAGTAAAGGGTGATCCAAATCACGAGAGAAGAACAAAGTTTTTTTATTATGGTAAAGAGGGCCATATGAAAAACAAGTGTTTTAAACGGATTAAAGATAAAAAACAACGTAAACATGGTAAAGGGAGTAATAAAATCGACAAAACCCACGATTTTGATTCATATGGTAATTCTATGTTTTCAGATGTTTTGTGTGTGTCTCTTTCTCCTTCATGTTCTGAAGTTGTTGGTCATTGGGTTCTTGATTCTGGTTGTTCTTTTCACATGACAACCAACAAATACTGATTTTCTGATTTTAAACCCTTAAATCAAGGAAAGGTTTTTATGGGAAATAATCAAGTTTGTGATATTAAAGACATTGGTAATGTTTTCTTCAAAATGTGTGATGGTGTGACTAGGAAACTCACTAAGGTGAGATACGTGCTCGACTTATGTCAGAATCTTATCTCTCTTAGTTATTTGGACTCTTTGGGTTTTTCTTTTAAATCTAAAAACGGTGTTTTACGTGTTTGCAAAGGAAACCTAGTCATGCTGAAAGGTTTTAAAAGAGAAACTTTATACATTCTTCTTGGTAAAACGGTTTGTAACTCCACTGCATTGATTTCAAAAACTGTTCCTGAGAAAACTATATTGTGGCATCGGAGGATCGGCCACATTAGTGAAAAGGGACTTTATTATTTACAAAAATAAAATCTTTTGTGTAGTGACAAAATTGATTCCTTCGATTTTTGTGACCACTGTGTTTTGGGAAAAACACAAAATCAATTTTTCTACCAGCACACACAAGTCATCTACAATACTTGATTATGTGCATTGTGATCTAGGGGATTTGAAAAGGTTCCAACCTACGGTGGTAACGTTATTTCTTGTCAATTATTGATGATTTTTCAAGGCATGTTTGGGTTTTTCTTTTAAAAACCAAAGATCAAAGCTTTGAAAAGTTTTACGAATAGAAACGTTTTGTCGAAAATCATTCTCGAAATAAACTAAAAACTATCAGGACCGATAATGGTCTTGAATTTTGTAATCGAAAGTTTTCTGATTTGTTTGCATTGCATGGCATTCTACACTATAGAACGGTTAGACATAACCCACATCAAAATGGAGTTGCCGAAAGGATGAACAATACCATTATGGATAAGGTTAGATGTCTCCTTGTTTCTTCTAGTGTCCCAAAACCTTTCTGGAGGGAAGCTGTTAGTACAGCTGTATACCTCATCAATAGATCCCCATTTACAACTATAAACTTTAGGACTCCTATAGAACTCTGGTCTGGTAAACCTCCTAACCTTTCCAACCTGAGAGTTTTCGGGTGTGTGGCTTTTGCACATCAGAAGGAGGGCAAGCTAGATCCAAGGTCTAGAAAGAGAGTGTTCATAGGATATCCTAGTGGTGTGAAGAGTTATAAAATTTGGTTAAAAGGTGAACCAGGGATGATGTTATAAGTAGGGGTGTTATCTTCAATGAGTTAGAGATGCCTTGTCTTAAGGATAAACCTGTCTCCGGTAGTTCACCAAGTGTTCCCACTCCTAGTAGTATTCTTGTGGAGGTGGAGGTCACTTCTAAACCTTTCTTAGAACCCCTCCAGGAACCTGAAACCAATTCTAAGCCTCCTGTTTTGTCCAGTTGTACACCTGGTCCTCCTAGTATTCTTGAAACCCTTGATCCTGTTTTAGAAGGTTCTGACGAGGAGGTAGAACATCCTGAGGCTTAGGCTCAAGCTCAGATTACCAACTTGCGAGGGATAGAGTCCGTAGGGTACCTAAGGATCATACTCGGTATGGTTACTCCTACATTGTTTCATATGCATTTGCTGTTGCATCTTATATGGAAAAAAAAAGAACCGTTATGTTTTTCTGAGGTTTTGAAAAGCCCCAATCGTGTTTTATGGTTACGTGCTATGGATGAGGAAATGTCTTCTTTAAACAAAAATAAAACTTGGATTCTTGTTTCAAAACCCTCAATAAAAGTTAGTTGATTGCAAATGGATTTTCAAAATAAAAGAACCTGAGTCTTCTAAAGAACTTCCTAGGTTCAAGGCCAGGTTGATTGCAAAACGTTTTTCACAAGTTAAGGGAATTTATTTTAATGAATTTTTTTCTCCTGTCATTAAATACAAAATGATTGGGATTATTCTTGCTCTTGTTGCATTTTATGATCTTAATCTGGAACAAATTGATGTTAAAACTGCTTTCTACATGGTGATCTCGAAGAGACTATATATATGCATCAACCACCAGGTTTTGAGGTTAAAGGTAAAGAACACATGGCGTGTCTTTTGAAAAAGTCCTTATACGGACTTAAACAATCACCCAGGCAATGATACAAGAGGTTTGACCCCTTTATATTAAAAATTGGTTTTTCTAAAAGCTACTATGATAGTTGTCTTCATTTTTCTGGTACTAATATTGATCCTGCTATCTATTTATTGTTATGTGTATGGTATGCTAATCGCTTGCAGACATAAAGCTAAAATCGATGATCTGAAATCTTTGTTGAAATCTGAATTCAATATGAAAGATTTGGGTGTTGCATCCAAAATTCTTGAGATGAGTATTTCAAGAGATAGATCTAATCGTTCTCTTTTTCTATCTCAAAAGCCTTTTCTTCAGAAAATCGTATCCAAATTTTCAATGCACCTGTGTAAGCCTGTTATAACTCCTCTTGCGAGCCACTTCAAACTTTCTTACAAAACCTGTCCTAAAACTGAAAGTGAGAAAAGTGATATGGCTAATATTCCTTACAGAATGGTCATAGGCTCAGTTATGTATTCAATGATATCTATTCGTCCAGACATTGCTTTTTCTATAAGCCTTCTTAGCAGATTTATGTCTAATCCTGGAAGAAATGATTGGGGTGCTCTCAAGTGGCTATTGTCTTATCTTAATGGAACTTTAGATCGGGATTTACACTATCGCAATTGGTCTAATTTTGAATTAATTAGATTTGATTCTGATTTTGCAAGTGATAAGGATGGTAAAAAATCTACCTCATCCTACTTCTTTACCTTAGCGGGTAATTACATCTCGTGGAAATCACAAATGCAGCCTGTATTTTCCTTATCAACTACTAAGGCTGAGTATATCGCTACAACGGAAGCGATCAAAGAAGCCATCTGGCTACAAGGGTTATTGAATGAATTACAAGTTTTACATTCAAAAGGTATTATTTATACTGATAGTCAAAGTTGTTTACATTTATTTAAAGATCCGGTTTATCATGAACGAACCAAACATATAGATGTCAAATACCATTTTATTAGAGAAAAGGTTTCTAGTGGTTTAGTTGACATAGACAAGATTGGTACTGATAATAATCCTACATATTTTGGTAATAAAATTGTAAACACTACAAGTTTATGTTCTGCAAGGATTCCCTTCACTTGGATGCAGTTTGATTTACGGTAAGTTCAAACAACAGTTGGAAAATATTGTTCGAGGTGGAGATTGTAGGCTTTTTGAGCCTTGAGTCTTCCCAATATTTTCATTGTCCAGCCCATCTTTAACCCAATGATGACTTGGGCCTCAGTTGAAGAGTAGCTGTCCATTTGACTGGGTCAAGAGATGCCGGGCCAGACCGGGTCGAGCCACCCGGGCTACCCGCTGGTAACTCTTCCATTTAATCTCTATGCTCTCCTCGTTTCCTGTGCATCCGTTTCTCTTTCTCTTGAAGTCTATTCCTTCTCCTTCTCCTTGACTATTGGTATTCAATTGTCATTGTTCTCTCTTTTCTTCTTTGCGGCTTTCGCCGCTGCTCTTCTTGGTCCGTCGGCTTTCCTGTGAAGTCGTCACTGTCGTCGGTTTGTTTTCTATTCATTACCCTATTATTGGATCTTTTCTTGGTGTGGTAGAGAGAGCCGGGAGAGAGAGAGAGAGAGAGAGAGAGAGAGAGAGAGAGAGAGAGAGAGAGAGAGAGAGAGAGAATATCGCCGGTGACTCTTACCACGGCTGAGGCTTGGATCTGAGGGTCTGATCAATTGTGCACTTACCTGAGACGCCTCAACGCGGCACAGCCACTATTCGGCGTCCATTCTGCTTCTCAGTTAGGGATCGTTCCGTCGGCGGTCACTATCCGCGGCGGCGGTAAGTGCCTCTCTATTGTTCTTCTTATTTTTATTATTATTAACTGTTTCTTGTTTTACAGCCTTGAGGATTTTTGATCGACTTTTTGTTTTGATCGGAGAAGAAACCCTTGTAATAGAATAGTTTTTACTTTTCCGCTGTTTTGCTTTGTTTTTGGCATGTAATAGTAAATAGTTTTTATGTAATAGTAATTAGTTTCTACAACATTAACATTAAACATTTATTTTAAAACGCCAAATATAAATTTAAGTAAGTCTTACGTTTATTTTTACAGCAATTTTTTTTTAAAACTATATTCAGGGTGGGAATGTGATTCGGTTACAATCTAAGAATTAAAAGAGTTGAATTTTTACATGTAAAGAATCAACGATAATGAATTAAGTTTCAGCAAAAACAAAAAGATTAAAATAAAACGTTAATGAACTAAGATAATTTACTAAAAGTAAGTATCCGAATACAAAAATATTCCGTATCTAGTACTCGGATTTCACCCATCAACATAATTTTGTAGACTCCTTTACTAAAATTTTAAGTTAATATATATTATCTTTTAATTTTTCAAGTCCCCTTTTGTTTTCCAAATTATTCAGCAATTTTATTCCTTGCCTTGAATCTGCAAAACTAATTAATGTGGCTCTTTTTTCAGCAATTTTTTCACTAATTGATTGAGCAGAATTAGATAGATGATAAGAAAATGAAGAAAGTTTAAAGGTGTGAATACCACTTTTTTTCTTTGAAGTTTAAAATAAATAAGATATGCTGAATGATAAATCCTGAGCTTTTATTTTAAATTCAGGGCAAACATTTTGATCTTCCAATTTTGTCCTTACAAAAGTTTTTTATCATCCTCTCTTGCCTTTTCCTCCATCTACCTTTCCTATCATCCCAATGAGCCCCTGCACCGCATACTTCCCCAGCTCTTCTTTAGTTATTCATAAAGATGTTCCTTCTTACTGTTCTTCTTCATCCTCTTTTTCTCGTCGATAGAAAGTACACCCTAATCTTATCCTATTTGAAAAGTTTCTTATCGAACTTGAACTTTTTTTCTGCAAGACTTCTTGTTTGTAGGGAATTTCTAATTGATTGCAAAATTCACAATTGAAATCAAATTCAAGTCAAACTAACAACAATTCTAATAGAAATCGATCCAATTGGTAAAACGATTTACGCTTTGATGCACGTGAAGATCTGAATGCTTGATTTTTATGTGATTTTTGTTGAAGTCAAAGGATTTAAAGGATTAAATTTGAATGCCTGCTCCTGCCCATTCTTGATATAATGGTGTGGTCCGACTTCTTCATCATCGTTGATAACATCCTTGTCGGCAGTTCTCTGCTTGGGGACTCATACGTGTGCTTCCAGAAGAGCCTTTTTGTTTTTCCTTTTTTTTTTAATAATTAGAATAGTAGCTTTGATATATTTTGCATAAGATGCTTCAACATCTTTTCCTCATCAATGGCAGACGACTGGGAGGAGTCCAAATTTATTGGTTTCCTTGATCATTCACTCTTCCCTTTTTTCTTTTTCTTTGTTATTGAAAAAAAAAAAAGCCCAGAATCTGATTTAAAAAAAGCCCAGAACTGGAACCGGTAGTTCCTTTGTACTCTAAATTTGAAAAAGTTTAAAAACTTTTTGAAACTTAAACATTTAAATTGGGTTGGTTAAGCCACTGCCGAAATATGATGTCAAAACCTACGTAGAATCTAAATTCATGATTTCGGACATAGAATAGAAGTTTGAACTGGAATGCGATTGGGATGATTCTATCAGAAATATCACTATTGGACGCTGGAATGCTTATTGTGAGAAGGAGATAAGGGAAGTATGTTTATGAACGGGGTCAATATAGAAATTATAGAAGTAACTTGCCATGCATTTAAAATTGCAGCCCTAAATATATCATCTTCCATAAGATATTTTAAAATTTCCAAAAGGAAATTAATTAAAATTTTTCTTATTATTATATTCCCTCTCCTTGGTACCAAAAGGCGAAATCCCTCACCCACGAAACCCCCACTAGACTGCCCAACGTCTAGGTAAAAGTATCTCCTCTCCCTATCTCTCTTTTTGTTAATTGAGAGTATGACATTTATTTAAAGATTCCTTATTTTTAATATCCTTAATGTACATCAAATTAATATGCAAAATATATTATACTATAAATGAACCAAAAAAGTAATATTTGATTGAGAAATTAACTATGAATACACATGAATTATATATTAATAACATTTTGTCTACATTTCTCAAATTATATATATGAATAAGTTTTTAATATCTAAAAGTGTCTCACCATCATATCTCATGGTTGAATCTAGCGTGTTTATGCATATTTTTATGCACCGTGCACCTGTCAGATAAAAAAGCCTCTTATAGTCAACGCATGTACCTTATATATGTGTAGACTGATTAATGCTGGCCTGCGGGATACTTTTTAGCTGTTAGATATAAAATTGTTCATATATATAATTAGAAAAAACAAAGTTTTTCTTTTGAAAGAAAACGTAATTATATATTAATAAAATCCAAGATGATAGAAGCTACATTGTGGGGTATATTTCTAGTCCATTCATGGACAAAATTAAATGCTAGAGCAACCTTTGCTAGAGAGTGTGTTAGGGTATTTCTTGATCTATACACATAGGAAAAAAAGTAGAAGATACATCTATGCCATTGTGAAAATTAGAAGATAAAGCAACTAGTTCAAAAAATCTTCACTCCACAAAGTTTCAGACTATTGATGGCTAGAAGAGAATCACTTTCAGTAATCATACACTCTCCCAGAGGGGATCCCGAAACATATCCTTCAATGATGGCTAGCAGCTCCCCGTAACTAATATTAAAACGACACATACAAGGTGTAGTCTTTGCTAAAAGGGGAATACTCAAATAATTACATACAAGAATACCAATGTCAATTTTATCGTTCGAGAAAACCAATTGTATTAACTTTAAGAATCTCGTGATATAGTGGCATCCACGTTCTTTGGGAATTCATAATAGTGATCGTATAGGATTTGAGGGACAACACTGATTGGCTCTTAAAAATTCTTCTGAGAAATATATAATTCTCAGTGCAAGTGAATTTGCATTTACAGATGTACTTTCATGACGAAGTTTGTTCCTAACAAACCAAATGAACCATATACAAGTGGCAAAAGCTATAACTTCTACTTTTCCAAAGTGTAATGAGATTGAGTACATAAGATCTTTGAAACTAAGTGCACCATACCATGACCATTTAATTAGAAAAATCAAAGTTTATGCCAACAAAGTTTACGTATGTAATGTGTAGGGATATATAATTCATGTACATCCGTAACTAGGGCTGCAAATGAACCAAGCCCTTCACGAAACGCTTGCGAAAAAACTCAGTCAATGCTCAGTTTGAATTCCGTTTGATTGAGCTTGACTTGAGCTCGAGCTCGCTCGAGTAAAGTAACAAATCAAGCTCAAACTTTTTAAAGCTCGAGTCAAAACTTGACAATATATATATATATATATATATATAGAGAGAGAGAGAGAGAGAGAGAGAACACCACTCGTTCCTCTCAACTATTTTTTACTTTACCACTCGTGTCCTAAATGTTTATTTTTTAGCCTTTTTTGCCATTGTAAAATTTACGGGCCACTGTTCATACCCAAAAGTGACAAAATCCAAGAGTAATTTCGTCAAATCAAGCTAATCCTTAAAAATTACATATTTTGAATTAAAAAATAAATACTAAAATGATTTGAGACTAAACAAAAGATAAAACTAGAAATCTCTATTTACACCATCCCCTTCCTCTTCACCTTCTTCTTCCTCCCCCCTACCCCCTCTCATCGGCGGCTCCTCCGCCCCCTCCCCCTCCACCCTTATTCTTCTTCTTCTTCCACAACCGACTTAATCCCCTACCCCATCTTCTTCTTCCAACCCGGACATCCTTCCCTCTTCCCTTCTTCTTCTACCACCAACTTCCTCCCTGGCGGCTTTCTTTTCCGATCTGAACTTCAGATTTCTTTTTTGTTTGATCTCTGCCATTTTCTTTCTTTTTTTGGCAAAGAAACTACTTCCTTGGAAAATTGTTTTTTCTGTTTCTTTGAGAGATGAAAAAATAATTTTTCTTTATGAAATTATAGAAGATACTTTTTTTAGATTTTCTAAAATTATTTTGAAACCTAGCTACGCATATGATGTCCAACTGTTGGGAATTGGGAAGGAAGTAGACTTTTGTGGAATACTTTGAAGTTCTTTGGGTCATCACTTGTGTGTGTGCTTTGATGGAAGGGAAGAGTCGTGCCAACCTTATTGGCAGTAGCAAAGCTTTGAGGATAATGTTCTTGTTCATTTGCTGCTTAGAAAAAATTTAGCTATGTGCAAGGCCAAGAGAAATCTATTCGGGATGCCTCAACGGAATCTAGAACTTCGACTTCGAATTGCTGTTGGGATCGACTTTTAATTGCCGTTGAGATTTTTTAGTAGTTGTGTCGCAAAATTTTGTAGCTTTAACTTTTTTGCCGCCGTTGAGAGGGGAGAGGAGGAGGAAGTCGGCGGTGGAAGAAGAAGAACAAGGGGAGAGGGGGAGGATGTCGGGGTTGGAAGAAGAAGAAGGGGGGATGGGGAGGGAAGGGCGCGGAGGAGCCGCCGGTGAGTGGGGGGGGACGGGGGAGGATTTTGGGGGCTGGAAGAAGAAGAAGGGGGGAGGGGGAGGAGGAAGAGGAAGGTGGAGATGAAGGGGATAGTGTAAATAGAGATTTTTCTTTTTATCTTTGGTTTAGTCCCATACTTTTTAGTATTTATTTTTTAACCCAAAATATGTAGTTTGAAGGATTTAACTTGATTTGACAAAATTACCATTCTCACTTTTGGGTATGAACGATGATGGCCCGTAAATTTTACAGTTGCAAAAAGGCTAAGATAAACATTTAGGACACAAGCGGTAAAGTAAAAATAGTTGAGGAGTACGGGTGGTGATCTCTCTCTCTCTCTCTCTCTCTATATATATATATATGTGTATATGTGTATTATTATTTTTTTGTATATTATTAATAGTATTAAATTTTTAATTAAATAAAATATTTAATTATTATGAACTTTATTAAAGTCTCTATTCAAATTTAAGTTATGTACTAATATAAATATAAACAAAAAATAGAAAGTTGTAAATTTAATTAGTA
This sequence comes from Catharanthus roseus, assembly GCA_028651295.1. Taxonomy (NCBI): domain Eukaryota; kingdom Viridiplantae; phylum Streptophyta; class Magnoliopsida; order Gentianales; family Apocynaceae; genus Catharanthus; species Catharanthus roseus. Next base: position 10,960,392 of record JAPQWS010000102.1, on the reverse strand, counting down.
AATTTATATTAATTACTTACCTATAATCTCATAATTCAAATAAAAATTTATAGTTGAATTTACTTATTTATGTTTTACTCTTATATTTTTCAATTTACTAGTATTATATCCTTTTATTTTTTTATGATACCAAAATATTATTTATAAAATAACCTATTCATATAACTTTCTACCAAAACATTTCACAATGAACAAGATACTATAAAATAAAAGTTCAAGAAAAGCTCGTGTACAACTTAGGCTTGAGATGAAGCATTAAAAGAATTGGCTCAATAATGCTTAGCTCGAGCTCAAATTCGAAAAAATTTTTACAAAACTCATATTCAATTAAGTCAAAGCTCGGTTCGACTCGGATCACATGCACCCCTATTTGTAACCCCTTTCCATATTTTCTTTTTTGAAACTAAGAACACCCAAAATAAAAAATAAGTGAAGTGATAAATGAAAATAGATATACAGGGAAGTAAGAGCACCATTAGCTTATAGTTATTAGTTTGATTCTTATGCTCTCTTCTCTCTCATGAGAGGTGGTTTCACTCCTAGCGGTGGTACTAGCCGCCCACTGCTCACCACTGAAGAAACGGATATATTTGGTCGTAGTGTACGTAAAATTAAACACCACATCACCCATTTTTCGGACTTCCTTTCTGAGTTTCCTTTTGATCCTCACTCACAAGAGGGACCCATCGAATGTTGTATCCCCGCTCCGCCAAACCCCTGGGGACACTGTTCTTTCGCTAAAGCAATATCTGGTACTGGTAAACCTCCAATCTACACGGTCTCTGATGATGAGGAGGAGCTGGAGTCTTTCTGTGTGGAGGATTACTATGTAACTCCGGCTCTAGAAAGGCAAACCTTTGCTGATGATGTTCTAAATATTCCAGTTGACGTGGATGAGTATCCTGCTTTATGAAAACCTTGGAAACTTACTCTTCTTATTAAGGTGCTTGGCTGATCAGTTACTTTTAAGGTCTTAGAACAGAGTCTTCTTGATCTTTGGAAACTTCCATTAGGCTGTGACATGATTGCTCTGCACCATGGCTATGTTGTTGTTCATTTTTTCTCCAAAGATGATTATGTGAAGGTTCTTACTCAAGGTTTTAACAGTCACCACTTGGTGACCGAATTTTTGCCTTGCTGCAGCCAAAATTTCGTCGACCTTTGTTTGGGTATGTTTCTCAGAAATGCCAATTGAATTTTTTAATAAGGAGCTTCTTCTCTGTATGGGAAACCAAATTTGAAAAGCCACCAAAGTTTATTAAGCCACGACTTCTGTTGCTCGAGTTTGTTTCGGTCGTGTCTGTGTGGAGATCGATTTTAACAAGCCTCTAGTACCATGTGTCCGCCTTATGGGCCGAATCCAGTGTGTAGAATATGAGGGTCTTCATATCATTTGCTTTCAATGTAGGCCATATGGACATTGTACAGATGATTGCTTCCAGCTTAAGCCGATGACCGCTGGAGATGATCCTATGGTTTCTAATACTATTGTTTCGGATCCTCCTCCGCCGCTGATTGTCTCAAATCAGCAACCGCTTGGTTCTGTGGTGGGCTTTGATCCCTGGATATTTTCACGACCATTCAGGCACAGACGGTTGCCATTAATGGTTAGGCAAAAGGGAATCTCTAACAAGTCGACATGCTCTGAAAAGGTCCATGTAGGAGTTAGTGGGATGCCTACGTCGATGCCACCAATCTCCCCAAATTTGCAGGCAGTTGAAAATCGTAGTGTGCATGGTGGGGTCTAGATTTGACGTTTTGAATGTGGAGGAGATTGAAGATAACTCGAAGGGAATTTGTGATGAGGTGGCTGCCCTAGAGGACCAACTTAAACACATACCTGGGCCTGACATCCACGTCACTTTCACTGGGTCCACCTCGGCTAGTAATGAGCCTAGTGGATCAAGGAAGAAATTAGGTATTAGACCCAAGAAGAAAACTCCAATACAAATCCAATTTAAGCCCAAGCCTCAGCCCATAACTCTGCTGGGTCTGGTGGACTAAATAAATCCCCAATAACCAAAACTATTTCTCTATCTCACACTGAGTGGCCTCCTTTTTGGGGGCTGCAACTGTGGGCCCGTCAAGTGCTATTGGACCAAACCCTCACTCAACCGCATTACCCTCTCCACCATTTTCGACCTCTCTGGCTAATCAGCAGCAAATTTAAGAGTCTTCTTACGTGAAGATTCATCTCCCTAAGAATTCTCCTGTTACTTATGTTTCTCAGGCAGTTGTGCAACACTCGACGGCTGAGTTGGTGAATTCTCTTCCTGTGCTGCCGCAAGAATTTTCCTCTTCCAGTGGTGATATTAAAATGGTTTGCGTTCCTAAAAGCCCAATAATTTCTCCTTCTCAATAATCTTATGAATATTACGTTTTGGAATTGTCTAGGAGCCGGCTCTGAGGACTTTCGTCGTGCTCTTATTGACCTTATTCATTCAGCTGACCCATCTATTCTCATTTTCGCAGAGACTCGGGTTCATTGTTCCCATATGAAAGCTTTCTTAAGAAATAAAAAATTTGATAAAATAGTATGCTCAGAAGTTTGTGGTTTTGCAGGCGGACTCTGGATTTTATGGAATTTGTTGGAGGTAACATTGTATCCCGTTATTTTAGATTTTCAAATGATAACATAGTTTGTTTTACGATGGAGAGACTCCATCGTATATGCTTCCCCACATGGGAGCTTCGAAACGCCTTATGGAATTATGTGTAGGATATGGCATGGTATATTTATGCTCCACGACTACTGCTTGGAGATGTGAATCAAACATTTTCGGTGGCGGATAAATGTGGTGGTAGAGGTCATAATTGGCGGCGGGTGTCACCGTTATGGCATATGGTTGATGTGTGCGGATTTATTGATTTGGGATTTATTGGCCCTCAACATTCTTGGACTAACAACCGTGAGGATGTTGATTCTGCGACAATTGATAGAGCTTGGGGTAATCGGTTGTGGAGGAATCGTTTTCCACAGGCAGTTGTGGAACACCTTCCGCAAGTTTATTCAAATCATCATCCTATCTCTGTGTCTTGTAATGGTTTCTGCCGATCTCATGCCAGTGCACGCCCATTTCAACTTGAACTTGCTTGGTTCAGCCACCCTAGTTTTCGAGATTTGGTTAAACAATTGGGCAGAAGGAAACAATGATTGGTCTCGCTAGGTTACTACTTTTTCTAGTAGAGCCACATGGTGGAAACAAGTGGTCTTTGGCCAGCTCTCAGTTCGAAAGAAAAGATGTAAGGCTTGCATATTTGGTGTCTAACGAGCATTAGCAAACTGTACTGTGCGTTTCTTACACTAACTTGATAGAGAATTGGAATGTGAATACAAGTCCATCTTGCATCAGGAAGAGTTACATTGTTTTCAGAGATCCCGAGCTAACTGGTTATTACAAGGGGAAAGGAATAATACTAAGTATTTTCATACATCTGCGACTATTAAACGTGCTAAAAACAAAATCCTCTCCCTGAAAAATACTCAGGATCAACGGTTGACCGATACCCGTTTGCTTGAGGAAATGGCCAGAAAATTCTATATGGAACTATATACTGCTAATCCTATAACCTCTCAAATACATGGCCCAGATCTTCTCCCTACTTTATCCCATGCTGATCAACGTCTTCTGAATCGTCCAGTTTCTCTTCCGGAGGTACACCGTGCTCTCTTGGAGATAGGTCCGAATAAAGCTTCTGGGTCGGATGGCCTCCTTCCGGCTTTTCTTCAATATTACTGGGACATTCTGCATCCTTCTATATGGAATCTGGTACAGCAAGCATTCCTGCGGGGTGCTTTCTCTACAAATCTTAGTACAACTTTTATTACCTTGATCCCCAAACAAACAATCCCAGAGCTTATTTCTCATTTTCGTCCTATTGCTTTATGCAATGTTGTGGTGAAAATTATTACCAAAATTATTGCAAACGGTTTAAAGTCGTTAATGGATAAATTATTGCAAACCAGCCCTAATCAATGCAGTTTCATTCCTTGTAGACAAGCTATTGATAATATTGCTCTCACGCAGGAGCTCATTCACTTTATGCGACAGAAGACAGGTAAAAAGGGGTGGATGGCCCTAAAGCTGGATCTCGTGGCCTTTCCTTGAAGCAGTAATTCGTAAAATTGGCTTTAATTCTTCTCTGCTAGCTTTAATTAGGTTTTGCAAATCATGTGCACCTCTTTCTGTTTAATGGAATGGAGAACTTTTAGAATGCTTCAACCCTTCTTGGGGTTTAAGACAAGGAGATCCCCTCTCCCCTTACTTATTTGTCCTTTGTGGGATTTCGTAGTATGTCTGTTACTCAGTCTATTGATGTCGGGGCTTGGCACCCTCTTAAAGAAGCTTGTAACACCAAGGTATTTCACATTTTTGGCAGATGATTTATTGCTTTTTCGGGAGGCTTCTTGTAAACAGGCCTGTATAATAGAACAAATTCTTTCTAAATTTTGTCATGAGTCGGAGCGAAAAGTTAATACTTCCAAGTCTAAGCTATTTGTTTCGGAAAATACATTTTGTTCACTTGCTCACTTACTTGGTATGAAGTTTGATATTCCTCTTACTACGGATCTTGGTATAGATTTGGGAGTCCCTATTTTACATGGTCATATTCGTAGTAAAACTTATAGTTTTTTCAATTGACAAGGTTAATAGGAAGCTTAGTGGTTGGAAAAGATATTCCCTCTCCAAAGCGGCGAGATTATGATTGCTCAATACTAGTCTAGCGGCAACTTCAGCCTATGTAATGCAATCTACTCTTATACCGAGCAGTACAGTTCAAGAATTGGAACAAGTTCATACACATTTTTTCCGAGAGGTGGGGGGGAGGGGAGGATCAACAAGAGCACAGACTGCATTCAGTTGGTTGGAATAAATTATGTTGGCTTAGAGAATTTGGTGCTTTCTCAATTCCCAATCTTCGGAAGCTCAATTTCGCTTACTTAGCCAAACTTTGTTGGAAATTCTCCCAGAATCCCCATAGGTTATGAGCTCAAGTTCTTAAAGGAAGGTATGGCTAATTGCCAGCTGCATATATTCATCTTAGTTAGGGCTGTAAACAGGCAGATTTTACTCGTACACGAGCGAATCTATACCCGTTTTCAGTAAGTTTTAAATTTTATATTCGGGGACTCGTATTCGTATCCGTATAAATTTTATTAAATGGTCTTGGCAAGATATGATCATATCTAGACCCGTATACCCGCAGCAATAAAATAATAATGTATATTTATATATATATTATTTATATACAATATAATATGAAATTTTACGGGGGCCATATAGACAAGGAGCAGAAGGCATTGGAATGGGCACAATTGAACACCGATGCTGCCATTAAAGATGGACTTAATGGCATTGCATGCAGGCAAGCTACTACTTATTGCCTTTAAATAATTTTTTTACAATAAAATTTTCTTCAAATAATCTTTCCTTATTATTAGTATAACTTTTACAAGTTCCATGTCTGAAGAATCTTTTGTTTTTATTGTAAGAAAATATTGTCATATTTAGTATTTCATATATTCATTTTAATTTTTTTATGTGTCACGTTTTCTTAATTCTTGTATTTTTTTTACTTCTCACTTTTGAAAATAAGACAATATTTAATTAACTTTTTCCTATTAGACTTTCCCATTAATAACAAATTCAAATATTTTTAATTCTTCAAACATAAAAATTAGTAGAAATAATAATGAGGAGAGAGAAAATTTGTGAAAGCATCTTGCTCTACACTAGATAAAAGCATCTAAAATTTCCTATTTCCTTACACATTATAGTGCATTTTGAATTGTGGAAATTGTTTTCTGATTTGTTAGAATCAATATGAAATTCTTCACGAAAAAATAAATTGAATTCCCAATATTAGCGTTAACAAGATTGTCCTCATCGTAACCATTGTTTAGACAATTGTTCTAGATTTTTTTGAGATCATTCACGTTATAGAACCAGTGGCTAAATTCATTGAATATATTTTATTTTGTTCTTTGGTGACATAATATATTGTATCGAATTAAAACTTTTGTTTTTATTAGATTAATGTACTGTGAAGATTTTGTGTGTATTTGAACTTTTAATCAGTTGAATTAGAGATGGTAAATGATTGTATTTGTTAAAGAGATGTTGAGAAAAATACGTTACTCATGTTAAAAATTTTATTTTAGGATTATACATTTGTCTTATATATTTTTGTTTAACAAGGAAAAAAATAAAAAAATGTCAAACGGGTACGAGTATACCCAAACCCTACCTTAGACCTTGAAAGGTCAGGTCTGGATCTATAAATTTTATACTTGAAAGGTATGGGTCTGGATCTGGATTCAAGTTTTACTATAATGATATGGGTCTAGATCTGGGAATACCCAAAGGGTTTGGACCCGTTTACACCCCTCATCCTAGCAGGCTGAACACGTCTCATACTTGGCTTTGTATCGTCCAAAGTTTTCCCATTCTGCTGCAAGGTCTTCAATGGCAAGGGGACGGTCCTCCCCGGTTGTGCTTAGCTGGTAATGAACAATTCTCATTGCGTACAACATACCATGTAAGTAGTAATCTTCATGTGTACGCTTCGAACACCCAAATTTAGAAAGTTTTGTGGCAGTTTAAAGGGCCGTTGCGACAGTCCTTGGTACTGTGGTTCCTTCGCCATGATTGTTTGATGACTCGAGCATTACTGTATCAACGGGGTATCGCTTCTGACCAGTGCCGCTCCCGGTGTCATATACAAGTAGAGTCCAACCTTCATGCTGTTCGGGATTGTCTTTGGAGCCGAGGCATTTCGCTCTTGCTTTTGCATGTTCATCGTCAAGAGTTTTTTTAATCTGTATCTTCAAGGGAGTTGATTGATTCTAATTTGTCCCAACATTGGGGAGAGTTGAATATCCCTTGGGAGTGGCAATATATCTTTAGAGAAACAGTTTTTACTATATGGCGTATTCGGAATACGATGGTACATAATCCGAATTTTGTGCATGAACCATTGTCTTTAATTGTTTCTAGGATAATTTCTAATGCAAGTGATTTGATACAGATTTGAGACCTTTCCCTATACTCAATCATTGTAATTTGATTTGTTTATAATATAATAGAAAATCTGTCCATTATTACCCAAATATATATATATACACCAGAGATGGAACATTCATTTGTCAAATTCAAGCTTCCAAATATATGTAAATTCCCCAAAAACACATCTTCTGCAGATTAAGTAAAAGCCATAGCAAGCAAACAGCAATGCCAATGATTCACATCATTGAGTAAAAATGTGTATCAAAGATCATATGCCCTTCTTATTCTTAACATTTTCCCATAATTATACATAATATTTATGTATGAAATTACTGCAGCGTTATGTCACGCCTTGCCTGCAAGACATGATGTTCTTCCACTTTAGACAAGCCCACAAAGTTCTAGAACGTTCCAGAAGGTTCCACTATGATCGAGATTTGTCTAGAGGACCCTAGAAGAGCCTGGAAGACTTTAGGAGTCTCTACACAAGCCTAGAATCCTCTGGAAGTCTCTAGAACCATAGAGAAAGTATTATGTAGACTAGTGTAGAATTCTCTAGAACCCTCCATAGCTAGATCTTTATGTAGAATATTCTAGAATGATATAAGGCAACCGTTGGATCGTTGCCACATGTAATAATCTTAGCCATCCATTGAGGAGGTGCTTGCCTATAAATAGGCTCACCCTCTTCAATTATAAAGACACACCAGAACTTAAAGTTCTAAGACTTGTACGCTCCTTCCAAGCAACATAAGCTTCCATTCATAAACACCCACTCTTGCCTACAACTTTTCAAGGTTTTCCTCTAGCCTTTGAGGTTTTGAGTAAATTAAGGCTTTCTCAGCATTTGCGCGAGTGCTAAGGCCACACGACTACTTACAAGAAAAAGTAAGTGCGTGACAAGTGGTATCAGAGCCAGGTTGGAAACCATGACGAAGACCGTCAAAGATCAAGTGGCGGGATCCGACACCACCAATGTGGAGTCATCGCAAGAAGGCCGGAGGCGTGAGGAGCAACGCGACTCCGTTATACCAAAGCCGAGGGGGAAGTCCAAGGACCGCACAACTAGCTTTGAGTCACGCCTAACTCGGGTGGAGGAAGGCACGGGCGTCGTGGATGCACACATGGAGAATCTAGACCAACGGGTGGAAGGTCTAGAGCCTGACATTGCCGAAACCCATGAAGAGGTACGTGAAGCCCTTACCAAGCTAGGTGAGTCTAATCGAGTAGACTTACAGGCTCTTAGGGACGAATTTATGGCCGAGGTAGCCCGTTTGCGAGACGTCCATCAAAGGGAGATTAATAGCTTGCTAATGCAATTGGAGGAAGCTCGAGAGGACCTACCCTTATGTAAGAAGGCGGTCCTTGCTGGTCCAACCACATCCACGGTAGAATCCCGATGGGTCGATATCCCAAAACCAAAGAGTTTCGCAGGAACGCGTAACGCTCATGAAGTAGATAACTTCTTATGGGGGCTAGAATAATATTTCGACGCTGTAGACATCATAGAAGATGGAGCCAAGATCAAGAGTGCAGCTTTGTACCTCACCGATACAGCCATGCTTTGGTGGCGCCGACGACAGGAAGACGTCAAGAGAGGTATGTGCTCTATCACTACCTTTGATGATTTTAAAGGGGAGCTTAAGAGGCAATTTTACCCGGAAAATACCGAAGAAGAGGCACGTGGTCGCCTACGAAGGCTTAAACATCTGGGAAGCATCCGAGATTATGTGAAAGACTTCAAAAACCTCGTGTTGGAAATCCCCGACATGTCCGATAAGGACTCGCTCCTCTTTTTCATGGACGGTCTACAAACTTGGGCTAAACTTGAGCTTAGGCGTCGTGGTGTGCAAGACCTTGCTACTGCCATCGCTATAGCTGAAAGCTTGATCGATTACTCAAGCAAAAAGGAGTCATCCAAGTCCAAAGAGAAGAAGGGCAGTCCCAACAAAGTTGGGAGAGAACATTGGCGAGGCAACCGCAAGGAAGACAACCGAAACCAAGGCCAAAGTCCTTGGAAGCCGAAGGATAAAGGCAAACAAAATGATAACTTTGACCGTTCCATCCCTAAACGGGGATGTTTCTTATGTGGCGAGCTTCACTGGACACGAGATTATCCAAAGACAAAGGCACTCAATGCCTTGACGGCCGATGTGAAGGGGCACGAATCAAGTGGCAACAAGGAAGATGCTAAAGTCGGCTCACTACAACTCCTCAATGTCATCTAAAGTACTCCGAAGACTCAAGCCAAGGGACTTCAGTTTGTATATGCAACTATGAACGGGAAGGAGACGAAGGCTTTACTTGACACAGGTGCGTCCCACAACTTCATCTCCGTAGAGGAAGCCAATAGACTAGGCCTTCAAATAGTTGGCGGCACTAGGTCTACGAAAGCCGTCAACTCTATGGCCAAGCCGATACAAGACATTGCTCGAGGCGTCAAGACCACCCTTGGTGCATGGGTGGCCTACCTGAATTTGTCCGTGGTACCTATGGACAATTTCAAGGTGGTTCTCGGGATGGAGTTTCTCGATCAAGTTAAGGCGTTCCCCCATTCCTTTTGCCAACACAATGTACATCTTGGGAGAAGGGAAGACTTGCATAGTACCAACACCACGGTCTACCATGTCCGATTCGCAAGCATTGTCAGCCATGCAGTTCGAGAAAGGCTTGAAGAGGGACGAGGAAAGCTACCTAGCCATCCTCAAGGAGCACGACGATGAGGAGATACCTCCCCAACTAACTGTTCCAAAGGAAATAGAAGGCGTTCTTCGCGAATTCAATGATGTTATGCCCGACGAATTACCAAAGAAGTTTTCACCAAGAAGGGAGGTCGATCATCAAATCGAGTTAGAGCCAGGAGCCAAACCACCAGCCATGAACCCCTACCGCATAGCACCACCGAAGTTAGCGGGACTCAAGAAACAACTAAAGGGCTTAATAGATGCCGGTTTTATTAGGCCCTCCAAAGCTCCTTTCGGTGCCTCAGTTCTTTCCAAAAAGAAAAATGATGGTTCCCTACGAATGTGTATCGACTATCGGGCTCTCAATAAGGTCACCATTAAAAATAAGTATCCCATCCCACTCGTAGCGGATCTTTTCGACCAACTTAGCCATGCACGGTATTTCACCAAGTTAGATCTTCGCTCGGGATACTATCAAGTTCGTATTGCCGAAGGTGACGAGCCCAAGACCACATGCCTAACAAGGTATGGCTCTTACGAGTTTTTAGTCATGCCTTTCGGTCTAACAAATGCACCTTAATGAATAAGCTATTCCACGTCTACCTCGATCAATTCGTGGTAGTATACTTGGATGATATTGTGATATACAGCCAAACAATGGAGGAACACAAGGAACACTTGAGAAAAGTGTTTCAAGTTTTAAAGGACAATGAGCTATATGTAAAAAAGGAGAAGTGTTCATTTGCCCAAGAAGAGGTATTGTTCTTAGGGCATAAGATAAATGGTGGAAAGCTCGTGATGGAGGATACAAAGGTGCAAACCATACAAAGGTGGGAGCCACCCACTAAAGTTCATGAGTTAAGGTCCTTCCTTGGACTTGTGAACTATTATCGTCGCTTTATCAAAGGCTATTCAGCTCGAGCGGCACCTTTGACAGATCTTCTTAAGAAGAATCGACCATGGGCATGGAGCGAAGATTCCCAACGTGCCTTTAAAGATCTAAAGAAGGCCATTTGTAAAGATCCAGTTCTCAGCTTGCTTGATTATTCCAAGCCTTTCGAAGTGCACACTGATGCTTCGGACTTTGCTATTGGAGGCGTACTCATGCAAGATGGTCACCCAATAGCCTACGAGAGTCGCAAACTTAACGAGACGGAACGTCGCTACACCGTGCAAGAAAAAGAGATGACAGCAATCATCCATTGCCTAAGAGTTTGGCGACATTATTTGTTGGGTTCCAGGTTCGTCATCATGACCGATAACATTGCTACTAGTTATTTCCAAACTCAAAAGAAGCGTAGTCCAAAACAAGCTCGGTGGCAAGACTTTCTCGCGGAGTTTGATTATAGCTTGGAATACAAGCCTGGGAAAGCTAACGTGGGAGCTGACGCCATAAGCCGCAAGGTAGAACTCGCATCCATCAGCCGAGTTGATAACCCTTTACTCAAGCGTATCAAGGAAGGCCTACAACAAGACTCCCTAGCCAAAAATCTTATAGCACTTGTAATGGAAGGCAAGACAAGGCGCTTTTGGCTAGAAGAAGGGATACTTTACACAAAGGGAAACCGACTCTTTGTGCCCAAATGGGGAAATCTTCGGCGTGAGTTGATCAAAGAATGCCAAGATTCTAAGTGGGCTGGACATCCAGGTATGAAATGCACCCTTGCTTTGTTGAAGACCACATATTACTGGCCCCAAATGCAGGATGAGGTGGAGTCTTATGTAAGAACATGCCTCATATGCCAACAAGACAAAGTTGAACAAAACGCACCATCGGGACTACTTGAGCCATTGCCTATCACTAAGAGGCCTTGGGAAAGTGTTTCGATGGACTTTATCACTTCCCTGCCAAAGTAAGAAGGATTTGGCAGTATAATAGTGGTGGTTGATCGATTTAGCAAGTATGCCACCTTCATTCCATCCCCCACAGATTGCACTGCCAAAAAGACAGCCAGATTATTCTGGAAAAATGTGGTCAAGCTTTGGGGAGTTCCTTTCAACATAGTGAGCGATCGAGACCCGCGCTTCACGGGACGATTCTGGACGGAATGGTTTAAGTTACTTGGCTCAGATTTGAACTTTTCCACCAGTTTTCATCCTCAAAGCGATGGCCAAACTGAGCGGACAAATGCACTCTTGGAGCTATACTTAAGACACTACGTGAGTGCCAACCAATGAGATTGGGCAAAGTTGCTTGATGTGGCCCAATTCTCCTATAATCTTCAACGGAGTGAAGCAACGAACCGAAGTCCTTTTGAAGTAATCATAGGGCAGCAGCCTACAACGCCTCTTACTCTTGCCACAAGCTATGAAGGTAGGAGCCCATCAGCATTTAAATTTGCCAAATCATGGCACAAACAAGCCAAACTGGCACGGGCATATTTGAACAAGGCCTCAAAAAGAATGAAGAAATGGGCAGACAAGAGAAGAAGACCATTGGAGTTTCAGGAAGGCGATCTTGTCATGGTGAAACTTCTTCCCCAATAATTCAAGAGCTTCAGGAAAGTTCACAAAGGCTTGATTAGGAGATATGAGGGCCCTTTCCCGGTCTTAAAACGTGTTGGGAAGGTCTCCTATAAGCTCCAATTACCTTCCAAGCTCAAGATTCATCCGGCCTTTCATGTGAGTCTCTTAAAACCATATCACGAAGACATGGAGGACCCCACTCGAGGAGAGTCTAAGCGAGCGCCTACTGCCGTGGTCACCTCCTTTGACAAGGAAGTCGAGGCCATACTAGTCGATCACCATATTCGAAGACGAGGTGTACCAAATTATCGGGAATATCTCGTAAAGTGGAAGAACTTGCCCGAAAGTGAAGCAAGTTGGGAGCGCGAGGATGCCCTTTGGCAATTCAAAGATCATATCCAGCAATTCCACGATGAAGGCGCGATGAGGGCATCGCGAGCATAGGTGGGGGAGAATGTCACGCCCTGCTAGCAAGAATTGATGTTTTTCCACATTTTTTTAGACAAGCGCACAAAGTTCTAGAACGTTCCAGAAGGTTCTACTATGATCGAGACTTGTCTAGAGGACCCTAGAAGAGCCTGGAAGACTTCAGGAGTCTCTACACAATCCTAGAATCCTCTGGAAGTCTCTAGAACCATTGAGAAAGCATTATGTAGACTAGTGTAGAATTCTCTAGAACCCTCCATAGCTAGATCTTTATGTAGAATATTCCAGAATGATATAAGGCAACTGTTGGATCGTTGCCACATGTAATAATCTTAGCCATCCATTGAGGAGGTGCTTGCCTATAAATAGGCTCACCCTCTTCATTTGTAAAGACACACCAGAACTTAGAGTTCTAACACTTGTAAGCTCCTTCCAAGCAATATAAGCTTCCTTTCATAAACATCCACTCTTGCCTACAACTTTTCAAGGTTTTCCTCTAGCCTTTGAGGTTTTGAGCAAATTAAGGCTTTCTTAGCATTTGCGGGAGTGCTAAGGCCGCACGCACGTCTACTTACAAGAAAAAGTAAGTGCGTGACAGTTAGCCTCTCAAAGGCTTAGTTTGTCATGGCTCAACATCAAAAGCTTCACCAGCAAAACAACAGCACCTACACCCTCTTCCATAACAACCCCTTCCGCAGCATCCCCACCTGAAGTATCCACCGCCTCCACCGTGGCCACCTCCATAGCCACCGCGTCCACCACCTCCATAACCACCGCCATAACCATCGATTCCACCACCTCCATAACCCTCTCCTCCACCGTAGCCGCTAAACCACCGCCTCCACCATATCCGCCACCTCCTCCATAACCACCGCGTCCTTCTGCATACACGGCATCGTCTACTACCTTAGCATTCTCATCCATTCCGTTTGCTGTACAAAATAGGACAACCATCCATTCTCCATTATTAAAATAAATAATTTTTAAGATCTTTTTAAGTTATAAGTTATTTTGAGCAATTATTATTGTTTTATTATATTTTTTTAACTTTAAAAAAAATTATTTTGAAATAATTTAATTTATTTATTGTAGTCCTTTAATTTTAATTTTAATTATTTTAATCACTAAATAATTTATTTTCATTGTTTTAAATCCTTTTGACAAATTTACCCTTATCAAAATTAAAAGTATTTTTTTTAAAAGAGCACAACAATAATTCTATAATTTCAAATACATAATACTAAAAAAATTTACAAAACACACTATTTTCTTCCTCATTCTTTATTATATATGTGAAACTATAGAATTATTCCTATGATCTTTTGAAAAAAATTTTTTTTTTTGACAGAGTTAAATTTGTGCAAAAGGATTAAAAAAGACGAAAGTAAATTATTTAAGGATTAAAATAACTTAAATTAAAATTGAAGGACCAAAATAGAGAAATATAATTTATTTAAAAACTAAATAAAATTGTCTAACTCTATATAATGAAAAATGTTATTTTTAACAATCTACCCTAAAGTGCCTTTTGAAAACGTTTCTTACAATTAAAAATATATATTAAATTTTAAAATAAAAATACTTGTTTCATTCACTCAAAAAAAAGACAAAAATAATGAAAAACAAACATTCATTTAGTCCCTTCACCATTGATTAAAATATTTTGAAAAAGTATATTGACGAGATCTCTAAAAAAATGGTAAGAATTTATATAGAGAAAACTTGTAAAATATTAAAGGAGCGAAAGTTGAAAAAGTATATTAAAAAATCTAAAAAACAATCATTGTAAAGGGTTTTTGAAAATATTGAGGGCAGACGTAAACATTTGATGCCCTACTTCCGTCCTTGGTTACCATCATGGTCAAGATGGATATACTGCATTAAAATTTCACGTAAGAATTTTCTTCATCAAAGACCTCTGTACTTACATGATATTCATGTTATCAAGGAAAAAGTAAAATGAATATATAAGTATCTTAATTGGAGACATTGAATTAATCTTACAAGTTTCAACGGAAGTTGAAGTTGCTTCAGCCAAGCCTCTTGCTGCCACCTCTGAGGCAATCATCAAAACAACAGCCAAACAAAAGCATAAGAACATAACTGCTTTCGAACCCATATTTTTTTCCTCACTCTAAGAAAGCTGAGATTTAGAAGGATACCTCAACTGGCCTATTTTTCTTTCTATTTATAGATATAAAGGTAATTATCATACAGGATGAGGAAAAATCAAGTTGGGTTTATCTTAATATAATAAGTATATATATTAATTGGCAAGTTTAGTCTTATGTCTTTTTTATATGTCCAAAACTTATCCTATATCTTTTGTTTCAATTTTTTTAGTCATATAATTAGTTTGTTTAAAAAATTTAGGTCTTTACCATCACTTATATGGTAGATTCCGGCCAAACATGTTTCACCCGATTCTCACATGAAAAACTAAAAAGAGGTAAATTTGTCCAATTAACCCTCATTCTTCTTCTTCTTCTTCTTCTTCTTCTTCTTCTTCTTCTTCTTCTTCTTCTTCTTCTTCTTCTCTCCTTTCCTTCTTCCACCTCACAAGCGTCACTCCTCCCCATTCCTTCTCCCAACAGCTAATCTCTCCTCCTATCTTCTTCTTCCTTTTTCTCTTCTTTTTCTTTCTCTCCGTACCGTATTTTGTGAGCTTCTTTGACAGAGGCCAAAATTGACAAACCAGATTAAGAACTTAGCCCTTGATTATTATGTTGTTGCTGTTGATGTTGGCGATTATGATGATAAATCTGGTGGAGACGTTGAAAAGAGCGGAAAAAATTATTCTTGACACAAATATGGGAGGACGAATTTACCCTGAAATAATTTGCCTCATGAGAGACACATAAATCTCTTTGCCGGATTCCGTTGTATGAGTAGCCGCGAGGACTTAAACTTTTTAGACAAAATACTTATGGAACTAAAAAACAAAAATAAAAGATATAGGATAAGTGTCAGATAAATAAAAAAGATGTAGGACTAATCTAGCCAATTACTCATATAGATACATATATATATTTTTGTTTTGAATATATTTATATATATATATATATATCTTGTTTCCAAATGTATCTTGTAATTACTGATAGTCATACACAATCGTGTTTTATTAGGAAACTTGTCTATATACATCTATCAATAATAGAAGAAGTAGGTTTTATATCTCAATACTTTGTGCCTCCACTAAATATTCTTTGATATATGATTAGAGTCACAACCTAAAAGCCATAACAAAGGGTAGATGTTATGAATTAAATAATATTTGTGCATGTCAATAAGAGATAATAATATTTGATATAAAATCTCTCCTGAAGAGATTGATATTCTAAACATATAAAAATGCTAAAGAGATAAATATTAGAGATAGTTACGGTGAAGAGATATGTGATACGATTTTAATTATATCTTAGTTATCATAGAATTTAACCCCATTCCTTATGTATCTCTTGCATCCCTTGAACATTATAAATAGAGCCCTTCGCCTTCAATTGTAAACACACCTCAAAGAGAAATCAATAAATGTTCAATACTTTTCTCCTACTCTTCTCCATATCTTGTAGTTATTCTTTATATTTCTATTTTCTTTAAAAAAATCACTGCTTGAAAATATTGTTGTAGTAATACTGTTTTAGTTACACTTTAATAAAAGCGTGATGATAAATGGGTCTATAGTTTTAATCATTTATTGAAAAATAAATTTTTATTTTAATACAGTGTCACCACCCCCTATTTTATGACACTTTGAAAGAATCACAACCCTTTAGCGCAGATAAAAAATTTCCCCCTGAATTTGTTAAATTTGTATTTTAAGAGCATTTTGGAAAGACAAATGAAATCGATTTTCAAGTAATGAAATTAGTTTCTCAAACTTAAAAAAGTAAATGTTATTGAAAGTTTAAAGAAGTGCTAAAGAATGTACCAAATATTCTATAGAACTTTTGTCCACGTTCAAATCATAGAAACATAACTTCCAGAATAGAAGCTTTACAAGGTTCATGTTCAACATAACACTTTGCCAGTTCATTTTACCTTCTATAGTATATTTAGTCTTGATTCAGGGCACTTAGAGAACACAACAATGATTATTTATAACGATAACGACCTTCTAGGCTAATTAATGTATATATATTATTGTATCATAGTTCCACCTTGTGTAATCCTATCCCAAATCTACCAGAACCCATTGAAACATTATAACAGTAAGTAAGCACATATTAGCATATTACATTAAAAAATAGATGTCATAAACATGTTTAAAAACAGACTAAAATCGAAATGGTAACCTGTAGGAGAATTAGACTGGTATTCAATATGAGAAGAACCTCATAGTTTTTTTTCTCTTAATATGGACTTCCATCCATAGATGAATATGGTAGACAAGTCACCAGTTTTCTAGTGGAGGATGCTGAAAGTTTTAAGTTTTATTCTTTGATCCTATTTCAGTTTCTATATTACAAGAGCATTATGGGTCCAAAAACAGTAAAGTGTCAGCTCACTGAGGGTTTTAAGATGCCCATCAAGCTCAAATAATCATTAAGCATAAAATACAAGCTCAATATATAAAGGTATATAAAAATCATATCTTTAGCAATAAATATCTAATTTATAAAATGTCTACTAATGAGGAACATATTCTCTTTTTTATATTGAAAAAAGAAACATAAATCTTTATCCATATTTTGGGCTCATTAACTCTTTAATATGAAAGTTTACTAGACCAGCGATCTTTAATTTTAGGTGATTTTGTTGTTATGTTGAATTACTCATTAGTAGCTCCATGTATTAGATGAGATTGGTGAGCATAAATACGACTTGAGAAATTCACCCAAGTTTGCTAATGATTTTTGCTATTTTAGTAAACTAAGCTTCTTATTTATATGTTCTTTTTTTATGTTCGTTATTTGATATCATCCTATATATATTGTTAAGTAAATTGGCTAATGATTTTTGCTATTTCAGCTAACTTTGGGAGAAAGAGAAATGATTTTTCACAAGTGGATGTTGACTAGTGAAATTACGGAGATAGTGAGAAAGCCTACATAAGAAATTGAGGTATCTGTCTAGCATTCTTTTCCTCTAATTCTTTAACAGGGTAAACAATTTTAATAACCCTTAAACTCTTTAAAAATCTAGCTTTTTCCCTTAAACTTATTTTCGTTCTGCTTTTGCCCTTCAAATTTGAAGATGTTCAAGAATTGTTCGGTCTATTTCAACTGTTAGAGCTTAATAGAGAGCCAGCATATGCAATTCAAGTGACAATTGTTGATGTAGAAGTTGTTGCGAAAGAGTTTGTGACCAATTGGGAGAAGAAGAAAAGAAGAATAAAGAAACAGTGAAGAACACGGGTAGCAACACGGACACTGCTGAACGTGTCAGTGATCGTGTTATCTTTTGGGCATTTTATTTAATTTTTTTCAGCTTCTAACTATTTATTTATTTTATTAGTTGTGGGAATTTTTGTCTTTTACTTATTTGGGTCATTAGGGCTTTGGCTAAACTATAAATAGCCACCTTTTCATTATTCATGACAAATCATTATTTTCCTTCAACTACATATCTTTTGTTCCAAATTTAAGGATTCTCACTTGGAATTCCTTGTTTAACGTTTTACGCTGCGTCATTTGATATAAGACTTGAATTTTGTTCGTACTAACGATGTCCGATTGAAACGATAATATCCAGAATGTCGTCCAGGATGTTGAAGCCTTGCGAGATAGGATGGATGCTCAAGATGTGGCAGTCAGAACCTTGGAAGTAAATCTAGATCAACGATTCCGACGTTTAGATGAACGCTTTGATGAGATGATTAACATATTTGATGCCCTTGGGGTGAATGCCAACAAAAACAGAACGATGGAGGACAACGACCAAGAGATTAGCTTTCTCGAGGTGGTGTTGCCAACGTACATGTAGCTACTAATGTCCAAAACCAGGCTGCTGGTTATAATTCCAGTGACAGGAGGAGGATCTAATTTTGGCTGAAGATCAAAACAGACCTGCTAGGAGAGGTGGTGGCAGGTATAATAATAATTATAACACTTAGAATAATAATGACTATGATGGTGGTGATCTTAGATTGAAGGTGGATTTTTCTAGTTTTTATGGTAATCTAGGCATAGAGAACTTTGTTGAATGGATTGCTGAAATTGATCTTTTTTTCAATATATTGATATTCCACAAGAGAAGAGAGTGAAGTTAGTTGCATGTAAATTGAAGGGTAGAGCGTCTGCTTGGTGGGAGAGGCCGCTACATAGACGATAGAGATAGGGTAAAAAGCCTGTTCAGACGTGGTTTAGAATGAAACAGTTACTGCAGAGTGAATTTCTGCATCCAGACTAGGAACATATCCTATTTCAGCAATATCAACGTTGTCTGCAGAATTAGAGATCTGTACAAGAATATATAGCAGACTTTATGAGGTTGGCAGAGAGGAATGATTTGCAGGAGAGTGAGATGCATCAGGTCATTCGTTACTTGGATGGTCTGAAACCGCAGATTCTAGATAGAATTGGGGTACAGGTTGTAAAGAGTGTGACGGAGGCGAAAAACTTAGCGATTAAAGGTAAGTTAGTGATCTGAGATAAAGGTGGAAGTAGGTTTCAAAGTAATAGGCGAACATATGGCAATGATAATTTTTAGAGGAGTAATAGTGGTGAAGAGACATCGAGGAGTTTTGCAGATAGGAGTAAAGGTGCACAGGGATGGAATTAGGGTACTGAATGGAAGGAAGATAAGGGGCCTGGGAAGAAGGTTGCCGAATCAAGGAAGGGACAACAGACAGCCACTAATCCTTATGCAAAATCTATTTTAGGCAAGTGTTTTTGTTGTGGACAACCCAGTCACAGATCAAATGAATGTCTTACAAGAAAACTTGTTAGTGTAGTTGAATGGGACGAAAAAGAGATGTTTTGTGGTTCTGATGGAGAAGATGATAACTATGAGGAATATGCAGAGGAGGAAGAGCAGAATTGTGTGATACACAAGTTGATGTTAACTCCTAAAATAGAAGATGGAAGCCAGAGACACAAGCTGTTTCGGAACAGGTGTACTATCAATGGTCGGGTGTTTGAGTTGACCATAGATAGTGGGAGCTGTGAAACCATCATTGCCAGAGATACGATTGAATCATTGAAACTGAAGATGGAGAAGCATCCTAGTCTATAATCTGTAGGCTGGATTAAGGCAAAAGAGAAGGTTCAGGTGACAGAACGATATAAGGTACCATTCTCTACAGGTACTTACAAATATGAAGTGTATTGTGATGTTGTGGATATGGATGCGTGTCATTTGTTGTTTGGGCGACCTTGGTAGTTTGATGTTAATGCACAACATGCGGGTAGAGATAATATATACAGGCTAGAAAAAGATGGGGTGAAGATTAATCTACTTCCCATGAAGGCGAGTAACTGTGCCAAAGCTTCTAAAGTGGAGGAACGGGTTTTCTTAACAATTACACAATCTGGGCATGAAATGGAGGAGGTTGTTAAGAAGTCACACGTGGTACATGCTTTGGTGGTACGACAAGTCTTTGCAGGTGATGAGAAGAAGCAGATTGATGAAGTACCAGAACAAGTCAAACTATTATTGGAGGAATTTACTGAGATTATGCTAGAGGAGCTTCTTGCTGAATTCCCTCCTATGAGAGACATTCAACATCACATTGATCTGATTCTTGGAGCTAGCTTGCCAAACCTTGCACATTATAGGATGAGTCAGAAGGAGAGTGAGATTTTGCAGGAGAAGGTGTAGGAGTTGCTGGAGAAAGGGAATATTAGGGAGAGCATGAGTCCATGTTCTGTTCCTGGTTTATTGATGCCTAAGAAGGATGGAAGCTACAGGATGTGTGTTGATAGTAGAGCAATCAACAGGAATACAATTGGGGTACAAATTTCCTATTTCTCGTTTGGAAGATACGCTGGATAGACTGAGTGGAGCTAAAGTATTCACAAAGATCGATTTGTAGAGTGGATACCACCAAATTCGTATTAGGATAGGAGATGAATGGAAGACAGCTTTCAAGACAACGGATGGTCTTTATGAGTGGCTAGTAATGTCTTTCAGATTATCTAATGCCTTTAGCAGTTTTATGCGACTTATGAATCAAGTACTTAAGCCATTTAGTGATAAATTTGTGGTTGTTTATTTTGATGATATCTTGATTTTATAGTAGTTCAGAAGAGAAGCGTTTTGAGGAGTGTGTTGACTGTCTTGCATGAAAATAAATTGTATGTGAACCTGAAGAAATGTAGTTTTATGGCTAGGAAGTTGTTGTTTCTAGGATTTGTTGTTAGTGCAGATAGTATTCAAGTAGATAATGTGAAAGTTCGGGCAATTAGAGAATGGTCAGCCCCAAGAACAGTATCTACATTGAGGAGTTTCTTGGGTTTCACTAGTTTCTATAGGTGTTTTATTAAGCACTTTAGCAATGTTCCAGCCCCTTTAACAGAGTGTCTGAAGAAGGGCAAGTTTGAGTGGAGTGACAAAACTGAGTCAGCATTTGCTCTGTTGAAAGAGAAGTTATGTAAAGCCCCTGTTTTAGCTTTGCCAGATTTTACTAGGCTGTTTGAGGTGGACTGTGATACAAGTGGAGTTGGAATTGGTGCAGTTTTATCATAGGAAAAACGACCAGTAGCATTTTAGTGAGAAGCTTAGTGATGCTAGACTTAAGTGGAGTACTTATGATAAAAAATTCTATTATGTTGTGCGTGCTTTACCGACTTGGAAACATTATCTGGTTGGGCAATAATTTGTTATGTATTCTGATTGTGATGCTAAGACATTTGAATATTTAGAGTCGAATTAGTAAAAATATACATACTAGGTGGATTCAATTTTTGCAGAAGTTTCCTTTTAAGTTGAAGCATAAGGCGGGATTTCATAATAAAGTAGCTGATGCTTTGAGTAGAAGGGTTATTTTACTGGTCACTTTTAGTACTGATCATTTTGAGTAATGAGATTGTGGGTTTTGAGTGTTTAAAAGAGTTGTACTCTAGCGATGAGTGTTTAGACAGATTTGGGAGAAGTGTAACGAAAGGCAGCCTTGTGATAATTTTCATATTCATGATGGGTTTTTGATGAAAGGTAATCGGCTTTGTATTCCTGTTTCTTCTTTGAGGGAGAAGGTGATCCATAATTTGCATGGCAGAGGATTAGCTAGTCATTTGGGCAGAGATAAAAATATTGATACTATGATGGAGCGTTTTTATTTGCCACATTTACGTAAGGATGTGAATAAGATTGTGCAGAGATGTTACGTCTGTCAGACAGCTAAGGGACATTCGTAGAATACTGGTCTATACATACCTTTACCAGTGCCACAAGACATTTAGGAGGATGTGTCGACGGATTTTGTTCTTGGCTTATCTCCTACTCAGCGGGGTTCGGTTATGTTTTGTTATTGTTGATCGTTTTTCAAAAATAGTCCATTTTATTCCTTGCAAGAAAGTTAATGATGCACGGAGTATTGCCAAGCTGTATTTTGAACAGGTGGTTCGTTTGCATGGGGTGCCAAAGTCTATTACATCAGATTGTATATAAAATTTCTCAGTCACTTCTGGAGATCACTTTGGCACAGATTTGATTCTTCTTTGAATTACAGCAGTACAACTCATCCACAGACTGATGGATAGACGGAGGTTACCAACAGATCATTGGGAAATTTGATTCGCAGTACTGTTGGTGATCAACCAAGGAAGTGGGATGAAGCTTTGGCGTAGGCTGAGTTTGCTTACAACAGTTCTTTCCATCGTAGTACAGGTATGACACCTTTTTTGTAGTGTTACAAAAGGAACCTGAACATGCTTTGGATTTGCTTAAGCTGCCTAAGGTGCAAGATAATAGCGTAGCAGCTAAGAATATGGCAGAGAATTGTCAACCTACTATAGAAGCTGTTCATAAGAAAATTGAAGAGTCCAATGCAAAGTACAAACAAGCATCGCAAGGAGACGCTTTTTTGCTATTGATGATCAGGTTATGGTGTTCTTGCAAAGGGAGAGATTTCCAGTTAGCCAGTATAGCAAATTAAAATCCAAGAAATATGGATCATATTTGATTGTGAAGAAGATTAATGATAATGCCTATGCTGTGAGTTTGCCAGATTATGGGGATATCCAAGACATTTAATGTGGCGGATATTTTTCCATTATCCTGATGATGAGCCTCTGTATCCAAAAAACTCGCGAACGAGTTTTTCTCAGTGGGACAGAATGATGTAGAAGTTGTTGCGGAAGAGTTTGTGACCAATGGGGAGAAGAAGAAAAGAAGAATGAAGAAACAGTGAAGAACACGGGCAGCAACATGAGCATGATTAGGAACATGGTCACTGCTGAACGTATCAATGATCGTGTTCTCTTCTGTTTTGGGCATTTTATTTAATTTTTTCAGCTTTTTAACTATTTATTTATTTTATTAGTTGTGGGCATTTTTTTATTTTACTTATTTGGGTCATTAAGGCTTTGGCTAAACTATAAATAGCCAACTTTTCATTGTTGATGGTAAATCATTATTTTTATTCAATTACCGACCTTTTGTTCGAAATTTAAGGATTCTCACTTGGAATTCCTTGTTGAACATTTTACGTTGCATTAATTTTGAAGGGCAATTATGTCTAATTAAAATGATAGGATACTCTAAAGGACCTATGTAAAAATATTATAATCTATGAAGGATCTTTGTGAAATTATTATTATTATTATCATTTGTTCTCTTATCTTTACCTTCCTCCCTATCCTCACATCATCGTTATCCTTCTTGTTCCTTCTCTATGGTAGCGCTGCCACGGAGCCATCCTCTATCCTACCTTTGTATAGCTTCAATTTTCTTATTTATTTATGTATTATTTTTTTTCATATATGTTGACCCCACACTACTCATAACTTATAAATCTTCAAATCCAGTAACCACCTCTATAACAAGTGTGATTAAACAAAAATGTGGCAAATATACAAATCAAGAAGTAAATAACAAAAGCAACAAGCAATCAAATAGTTTTAACGAAAGTCGAAAATATCTAGTTCAATACAATTTTATAGAACAAGAAAGGAAAAAGATTACACATTTTTAAAGAAATACTAGTACTTTCTAAAGTTAGTTAATTGTAAAAGAAGAATTCAACAAATACAATTAAGAATTTGTTTTTCTATTCCATCCAAGCGTAAAAACCTTCCACCATTTTTCTTCTTTTTCCCCTGAAATCTACACAAAGTAGTTCCTATGGATTTTTTTCTCAACCATTTTTTCGGAAACTTGATAGATCTTTCTCCACAATAATGGGGTTTCGATGTTAAAGATCCCCAACTTTCCTCATTGGAGTATATATATATATATATATATATTTTGGTTCAAGAATTCTTCGGCTTTTCTATTTTGGCTTTGTTGACCATAAAGCCCCTAATGGAGGTCACATGAGAGTTCTTGCTTTCCGTTAGGCTTTAACTCAATTCTGGAACATTTTGAGATTTGATGGGCAAAAGTTGGACAAAAAATGTTTAAGGGGCAAAAGTTGGATTTTTAAAGAGTTTAAGGGTCACCAAAATTATTTACCCTTCTTTAACATAGTTTGTTGGGACTTTTTTTAAGATGAAGTTTTAAAATTTTTGGAATGTGTAAGTTCTTTTTTCTTTTTTTGTTTGTTCACATACTTGGTTAGTTCGTACCAAATCCTTCTTCTTCTTCTTTTTTTTTTTTTTCCTGATTTTTCATTTTTATCTAGTTTTTAGGCAAAACTATATTCTTTCTGTCTGACAAAGATAATTTGTAGTTAGCTATTTAGCAAGTAGTTTCCTTGGAAGTATTAGTTGTTTATTCAATGATTTGTGCACAGATTTTTAAAATTTATCCTTAATTTGTACATTTTCCAGCAATCATTGTCTTGTCTAGTCTATCATGGATAAGCAATGGACGGAAGGACCGCGAAATACTCTTGAGTATAAAGAAGAAGTTGAACACTTCTTGAATTTTGCGTTCTTAAAAAAGCCTCCCAGTGGTGAGATTATATACCCATGCAGGGATTGTAAAATGGGAAGGCTTGTTTCTAGAGATGATGCTAAGGAACACGTAATTGTGAGGGGTTCCATTGGAGGGTATACACATTAGGTTAAACATGGGGAATATGCTCACCCCAATCCTTCAACTTCAACTTCACGAATAGAAATGAAATTAATGATAATCAACTTTATGATAATCATGATATAAATGAAACTAATGATATGGGAGGGCTAGATGACATGGATGGGCTAGTTCATGATGCATTTGGAATCTCGAGAGTAGAAATAGGTGGCAAGAATGATATAAGTACTGATGATCAAATGTCAAATAAGGAAGCAAAAAATTTAATAAACTTATAGATGGTTCCTAACAAGACCTTTACCGGGGCTGCAAAAGCTTCTCCAAACTCTCTTTTATTATTCGTCTACTTCATGTCAAGTGTAGTAAGAAATGTAGTAATCAATCCTTTAACTTGCTTCTTGATTTATTGAAAGAAGCATTTCCTGAGGCATTTTTCAAACTTACCTAAAAATGCATATGAGCCGAACAAGCTTTTGAAACAATTAGGCATTGGGTATGAAAAAATAGATGCTTGTCCTAATGATTGTATTATCTATTGGGAGGATAAAGATACTTGGAAAGAATGCAAAACATGTAAGCAAAGTAGATGGCAAAACTACTGAGAAGGATCCAATAGGTGAGAAAAGAAAGATTCCACTGAAAGTATTATGGCACTTCCCACTAAATCCTCGTTTAAAATGATTGTTCATGTCCTCGTAAATGGCTATAAATACGAAATGGCATGCACCGAGGCGTATAAGAGATGATGTCATGAGACATCTAGCTGATTGTCCAGCTTGGGGGTCTATAGACTCTCAATAACCTGAGTTTGCTAAAGATCCCCGAAATATTAGGTTGGCTTTAGCGTTTGATGGGTTTATTCCTTTCAAGAATATGAGTGTAGCACATAGTACATGGCTTGTTATTTTAATGCCATGCGATTTGCCACCGTGGTTGTGTATGAAACAACTATATGTTTGTTGTCCTTGTTAATTCCCAGCACTTCAGCACCTGGGAATAATATTGATGTATACTTACAACCTCTGGTTGTTGAATTAAAACATTTTTGAGACATTGGTTTGTGCACATATAATACTTCATCAAAGAAAAACTTCCAAATCGTTCGGCTTTATTTTGGACCATTAGTGATTTTCCTAGTTATGCAATTTTATCTGGATGGAGCACTAAAGGAGAATTGATTTGTCCTATTTGTCACAAGCATACTCATTCGCATTGGCTAAAGAATGGAGGCAAGCATTACTACATGGGGCATAGGAAGTTTTTAAACCCTAATCATCCTTTTAGAAGAGATTCTAGGTCCTTTGATGGTAGAGCATAGCATGGTAACCCCCTCCTCCACTTACCGGTGATATAATCTTAAATGAATTGTCAAATACTTTGATAAAATTTGGTAAATTAGTAAAAGATAATCAGAAGTTGCCTTTCAATTGGAAGAAAAAAAACATTTTCTTTGAGTTACCATATTGGATACATAATGTTCTACTCCATAATCTTGACCCAATGCATATTAAGAAGAATGTTTGTGACAACATAATTAGCACGTTGTTAGATGGTCATAAATGGAAGGACAACGTGAAATCTCGACTTGATTTGGTTGAATTGGAATAAGACCAGAACTACATCTAATTAGAAAAGAGAACGGTGAGTTATATTTACCGTTTGCCTTATTTACTATGAACAAGAATGAGAAACATGGTTTTTGCAAAGTGTTAAAGAATGTAAAGGTTCCAGATGGCTACTCTTCTAATATTTCGAGATGTGTGCAGTTGAACCCTCCGAAAATAAGTGGTCTTAAAAGTCATGATAGTCACATTTTAACGTAACAGTTGATGCCAATAGCTTTAAGGAAAGCTATATCAAGATCAGTTCGGTCTTCATTGATTCACTTAAGTCGGTGTTTCTGAAAGTTATGCTCTAAATAGATCTGCATTATTGATGTTCTTCAGTTAGAAGAAGACATTGTTCTTATATTGTGGCAATTAGAAAAGATATTTCCACTATCATTTTTTGATGTAATGGTGCACTGAACAATGCATTTGGAGAAGGAGGTAAGATTAGGTGGGCCTACACAATTTCTCGTGATGTACCCAATTGAGAGGTAAATAATGTAGTAAAATTTTGATGAATAACATAATTATTGGACCTCATCTGTTAACATATTTTTCTGTGACATTTGAAACAAAACAGGTATCTAGAGACATTGAAATCTTATGTTCGAAATAGAAGTCGTGCAGAGGGGGTGTATTGCTCAAGGGTATGCGAAGGAGGAGTGTTTGTCATTCTGTTCTTTATGCTTGGCGGATTATGTAGAGACCAAGTTTAATCAAATTGGTAAAAATGAGGATGTCAAATAGAATGAACAAGATGGCAGAAGATGTTTTCTTAAAACCGTGTCGTTCTTTAGGAGCTAGTTTCCAGCTAATTTTAACGAGGAAACAATTAGAAAAGCACGCCAATACGTGCTTTTAATTGTCAAGCGATTCAACCCTACATTGAGTAAGTTTATGTTATATTCTTTATTAAATAGTATGTTATATCTAAAACTTAAGTTTTGTATTAATGTGCAAGAAATTTATTACAGTGAACATCTTCAATTAGTTAAGGATGCGAATTCTGGGACTAGAGTGCATGATATTGAGAGTACTCATAGCAAAAACTTTCCATCATGGTTTTCAAAACATGTAAGTACTTTGCTACACAACATATAAAAGTAATAGTTATAATTCTAAAAACTTCTTTAAGGTAGTTACTTGTATTTGTCTATATAGGTTGCAGAAGTAACACATTTTGGTAACTCTTATGTGATGTCAGACATTATCTCTCTTGCTCAAGTGCCAAATCATTTAGGGTTGTAATATGATAGGTACTTTGTGAATGGTTTTCAATTTAATGTTAGAGATCTAAAGTGTAGGAGGAAAACACAAAATAGTGGTGTTTCTGTGAAGGCAACAACCTCTAGTTTTGCAAGTACAAGGGGCCACAATCTAACTTTATGAGATTTGGATTACTATGGGACATTAACCAAGATTATTGAGTTAATATATGGGAACAATAAACGTGTTGTCTTATTTGATTATGAATGGGTTTCAAAAGGCAAAAGACTCAAGAAAGATGAAGATGGATTCTTGTTAGCTAGTTTTACATGAGTGGAACCACACAATGAGCCATTTATTCTTGCATCTCAAGCATCACAAGTGTTTTATGTGGAAAATGCAAATGAGAGTGATTGGAAGGTTGTTGTGACAACAAATGTAAAGTATACCTATAAAACACAAGCTGCAGATGATGTTTAAGTGTACCTGCCAAGTGAGACTACCAATCTACCAGCTTATCATGACAACACAACGTATGATAACAATAAGAAGCATATCTGGACCAGATATGATGTTGAAGGCGTTGAAATTGATGCTTCCAATATTTAAGGGATAATGTAGGAATTGTTTTGTACTTGCCTTTGATTTTCTAGTGATCTTGGATTTTCTTTTCTTTTAAATCAAATTTTTAGGTAATAGTACACTTTTCCTTTTTCCCCCTTTTTGTTTTACTCTTTCGATGTTGCTTTAGTAGTGCAATTTCACAACCCAATGAAATCTCTTCATGAGAGACTGAGATATGAGAAAAATTTGTTTTCTATTGTTATTATGGTTGGATTTTTCAGTTCATATGATTACAATTTTTCTTATTTTTAGGTTTGATATTGCTGAATTTTCTAATTGCTAGGAATCTATATTCTTATATGTTCATTTCTCTATATTTACTCTAATTCTATTTTATTTTATTTTTTTGCAGCTTCCTTTAATCCAAAAATATGGCTGCCAAAAGTCATAAGCAACAGAAACAACAAATGGAAAAGAGAATTGCACATGATGAAGGGGTGAATAAGGAGATTGTTGGAAACAGATATAATGAATGACTGAATAATACTCATAGTGAAGGGGTGAATGTAGAGGAAAATGTTGGAAATAGATACAATGAAGGGATACATGAACATGCAAATGAGGAGGACGTTGTAATTAGACATGATGAAGATGTTGAAGATATTGAAGCTACTAATGGAAATAATGAGCAAGGTTTTGCTACTCCATCTTATGTTTTGTTTCAAGTAATATTTCTGCTCTATTTTTAGTGTTTTTGCTACTTACGTATCTTTTATGTCTTTTCTTTCATCTTGGGCAGCAATTGAAGAGGTAAATCAACATCAGAACTTTCCTATGTAATAAGAAGAAACACTTGGGGGCCTACAAAAATGATGCACATATGGGGTAGGCCAAAATGTAAGGATCGTATAAAACTTGAGTTAAACGATAATGGTGAACCCATTGGAGAAAATGCTATATCATTTTGAGTTTGTGGGGACTGCAGTTAAAGATGGAAAATATATTCCCATTGATGTGGTTGATTGGTGTTCGGTGCCAAAGGATAAAAAGCTGAAAGTGTTAAACACAAATCAAGGTAAATAAGTTCAGGTTGATGCTTTGCATTTCTATAAATTACCTCTAGATGTTATCATGTCTTTTCGTATAAGTACCAAATTATAAGATATTCCTAAAAACTGTGTATGAGATTCCACTTGGCATTTCTAATTTGATCCTTCAATCAATAGGGAACAAATGGAGGAATTTTAAGGCCACATTGAAAGAAAAATACTATGATCCGACGAATCCTACTCTAATACAACTTGTTGTTGGGGATGAGTGTCTTGTTCAAGAACAACGGACAAAATTAGCCGCCCATTGGGATTCAGAAAAAGTGCAGGTATATTTTGTGTCATCTAGTTTGCTATAGTTTAACTTTACTCTTTTTTTTCTCGGTAATAAGTTCTCTCCATTAATATTTCAGCATAGGAGTCACAAAAAGAAGCAAGCTAGATCATCCAACAAAATGAATCATTGCTTAGGAAAGAAATCACTTGCCCGAGTCCAACATGAAATGGTATGTTTATATTATATTGTTTTATTTCTAATGAAGAATAAGAGGCTAAATTATGTATTCTATGTTTTCTAGACTAGCCAACTGGATATCATCCTTCTAGAGCTGAAGTATTTGAGAAGTCTTACTCTCATTGCAATGGCAAACTTTCAGGAAATGAAGCTGCTAGTGCTATGGTAGAAGAGCATCTCTTTTTTTAGTTTTACAAACAATAGTTATTTGTCGCAATTTGTTTATAATCTTGTTTACTTTAAATTAATATTGTTGTATTTTACTTATAGGAAAAAATGAAAAATCTTAGAAGCCAACTTCCTATAGGTTCCGAGGATGTTGTTAGTACAAATGATGTATTTGGGCAAATAATGGGAAATGAAAAATGCAAAAAGATGCAAAGCCTTGTTTTTATGCTCCTTTAAGTGAAGAGTTAGATCAACTACCAAAATATGCTAAATCTTTCCACATCATGCGCGAGCAGCACCAAGAAATGCAATAGATGCACGACAAAATGGAGATGTATGAAAAATATATGCAAGAGATGAAGGCCATGCTAATGCAATTAAGTAGCGGGGTAACAATGAGCCAGAATTATGTTCCACCTACAACTACTGAACAAGTTCGAGGTAGACCTGCACAACCAAGGCCATTAATGGTATATCATTCTTTTTTCATGTTATTTATAATTTTGCTCTTGGGTGTTGCTTAATTAAAGAACGTATCGTTTCTTATGTATTCAATATTTTGGTGTCGGCTAAATATGATAGTTTAGTTAGAACATTATTATGCATAAATTTCTTGGTTTAGCTTGACTTTTTAAGTTTTTTTAAGCTAAAGTTTGTTGGTTTAGCTGGAATTTTCTATTTGTTGCTTTCTAGGTTGAAGAAATTGTGTGATTTGTTGAATATTCTGCCGACATTTACTAGTTTGGAAAAACTTTTGGAATTATCTATCCCTCTAATTTTCTTGATGTGCTTGTGAATTTTTAGGACTTATTTAATTAAACTATGGTTTGTTTCCTTAGTATTAGACTTTTGGAACTTGTTGGAATTTCTTTAGGAAGCTAGTCTTTTGTAAAACTTTTGGATGAAGTTTGTTGACTTTTGGATTTTTGAAACTATTGAAATTTATTGATTTGTTTTGTTGGAATTCGCCATGTCAGAAAGCTTTTCGTCATTTAGTCTATTAGAAACTTTTATGAGTTTTTGTTCCAAAAGCTTAGGAAATTAGTAAGTGTGTTTTTAGTGTTCAATTCTGTTGCCACGAGCATAACTTTCTCATAAAACCATTTCAAATTGTAAATATTTCTTATTGGACTTGAATTTGCTGATTTCAATGGAGTGACTATGTTATTTATAACCATACACCTGGTTTTTTTGGGTTTTCTTTTAGTTTTGTAATTTACTGTTTAATACAAGAATTTGATTATTTCTAGGTGTTTTGGGTATGCTGATATTTTTCTATTTGGATAAAATATGATGATTACTTAGTGTGCGAAATTTCTAATTTTTTTGGCTAACTTAATGGTTTTTAAGTACAAGATTTAATGATTTATTAGTATTTGAAGTGTGTGAATTTGATGATTTTTCTTTTATTTTGCGTAACTTTTTTGTTTCTAATTACATCCCTACATGATTTATCTGTATTTGAAATTATTGACTTGTTTAGTAACCTAAAATTGAGAAACTAGAATTACATTTCTACCAAGTTGTCATTTATAATATTTGCATATTCATGTTAACGTTCAATTAGAATATATGAATTGTGATTGTATGATATTCAAAGTTCATATGATATAGATGTGCTTATTTTTTGAACATGTTCATTCTTCAGTTTCACTGAAAAGTATTCATGATCCAACCAAAATAGTTGCAATAGAATATATTGTGAACATGAACCCAGAGAAAGATAGACAAGGAAATCATTCCTAATTGTTGTGAGGATTGCGTATTGTTGGAATATGCTCTAGACCAATTGACTTACATTTATTATTTATGAGGCCTGCATTTGGAATTGTATTTTATGTTCTTGGTCATCAAGTATGTGACTTGATAGTAAAACCCTTCTTGCTAATAGAATAATGTTATTGTTTGTCCCTAGTTTTATCACATCTTGTATTGTTAAACTAGTATGAAGTTGATTGATGATCAAGTTTTACTGATCATGAATATGAGATATAAAATTAATTCATAAATACATATAGAAAATATTGTATTGGACATGACCCAAAGTGAAGAAGAAATATTGCATGGGTTTAAATCATAAATATTTCTTCTCAGTTTTACGTTTGGTGTCCTTTGACCTAATGTTTCTAACGATTCCTGCATGGGGAGAAAATATATTTTGACATAGTCAAACATCACTTTTAATTAGATGATAATTATGACTATTGGTTGGGCTATTTTCTTGTCATGGCTTAAATATTAGAGGTAGTGAAAGGGATTTGTCCCTCTCTTACTAGAAAGAGATATCCATGGACCCCGTGATAAGAAAGACTGGAGAATATGCATGGTCATGCTCAAATAATATTAATAACATAAGTATTAATAAGGTGTCATTAATATTATTTATCAGAGCAGTCTAGCTGGTGATCAAGTAAATGATTAATTAAGTTTTATAAGGATGACTCGGTCCATGCTTTATACTTAATTAGGACATCGTGTGACAAAATGACTAAATATTAAAAAAAAAAACTAATGTAGGTTATCATTTATTTTACTTAACTTGGGTAAGCATAATGTCTTGCTAGAGGCCCTTATGTTTTGTGAATAAATGTCTAGAACATTTTTCATTCACTTCCAACATTAAATGAACTTATAGGGTCACACACATAGACGATCTTGTGAGCAAGATGTCCACGTTCAATGAATCTAGATCGTGTCCAGATTTGTTGAACGTATACAAAAGGGTAATCAGATTCCATATTGTATTTATTTGGTAAGTTAAATAGTTTTATTTATCAGATAAATGAAATTAATTACTTAACATTATTCATCCAACCGTTGGATGATTATAGGAATAGATGGACGAGGTCAAAACTATCATCAGATTACAATTAGGGTTCTAATGTTGACACCTATAAAAGGTTATGTTAACCTTTACTTTGTAGCCATCTTCATCTGATTAAAAGCAAAAACCCTAAACCCTAGAACAACGATAATAGTATCTAGCCTCCCTCTCTCCAAAATTCTACGTATTACCAGATAGTTAGGATTAGTTCTGAATAGTTTTTAGAACACAGAAGGGGCTAGCATCCCGATCGCTTGCAGAGGAGTTCGTTGCGTGGATACTAGTAGAGGGTGAAGCGTAAACAACAGTGCCTCCACACCGAACAGCAGAAAACATTGAGGTAGTTTCTATCCAATCGATTTTTCTAGTATGTGCAGATCCTATTGGTGGATTTTCGTACTTTTTATTTTATTTGTTTTTGCCTACAGAATCCAACACATACAAACTGCTGCTTTAAGGGATGAAGTTCTAATTAGGCCTGAGTTGTTGCTTCAAATAATTGGAGATGCTCTTGGAGTTCCTATTGTTTAGCCTTCATATTTGGTATGGGAAAATTCATTCTTAACCTCTACATTGACTCTAAATGCTACTCTATATTCAAATGATTACATATATATATATTTTTTAATTTTGTAAGTGACAAGAGATGAAGAATTTTAATTGTTTGTGCAGTGAGAAATTGACTGTTAGCTTTTAGTCTCCTTCAATATGGTTTGATGATATTGTTCAAGTTCAAACCCAGAGAGATCTTCTCTAACTATATTATCGTGATCTTTGTAGTTTAATTTGTTTGCTTTTAGGAAACAATTGAATGGTTAATCATTTATTATGAACGTAATGGATGTATTCGATTTCATTTCGTCGATGATGATTTATTTGTTTTAGTTATTGGTTGGATTTAAATACAAAATATTATTTGTTAGTAAATATTTGACTTTAGATAACATGTT
The DNA here is from genome assembly GCA_028651295.1 of Catharanthus roseus. Taxonomy (NCBI): domain Eukaryota; kingdom Viridiplantae; phylum Streptophyta; class Magnoliopsida; order Gentianales; family Apocynaceae; genus Catharanthus; species Catharanthus roseus. The sequence goes on along the minus strand of JAPQWS010000102.1, from coordinate 10,926,849 downwards.
ATATTTAGTGTGAGAATAAATCGTTAAAATATCACTAACCATTTGTCACAAAATGTTTTTGCTGACAAATAAAATTATCATAATCTATAGATTCTAACGACATTTATTCTTGTTGGAATATAAGAAGTTAGCAAAAGACTAAAACAAATAATGTCAAGAAACTAGGAATTACTGATAAAAAAATTGTCAATTTTTTGGTGTAATATTACACATATAGGTATCACAAATATTCTGATTCTAACATATTTTTATATGAGATTTAGGAGAATATATACATATAAAGATATCAAAAAAATGAACTTGAGACATTTTACATTGTTATAATATACCAGTTATTTCGATGAAAACATATATCACTATTTTAATTTAATGTGATATAAATATGTGTGTCACAATATGTTTAAAATTTTTGAATGTTTGAAATTTGTCCATACAGATTTAACTGTCACAATACCATAATATTACTATCGTATTTATATGCCAACATAAATAGTTATATTGAAGCATGCTGTCTCATCTATAAGTATCAGTCGGCTATTGTGACACGCAAATATTCATCATTTTTTGTACGTGTCGAAAAAAATAGGTGTAGTAAAAAGTTTATAATGTCACACGAAACGATGTTAGTATAAAGGAAAATTGTTGTAGTGTGTGCCCCATATTCGGAGGAGAAAATCAGCAATAAAAGAATAATATTACATGCATATATCTTCTACCTACAAGAATAAGTGAATCAGAAATTCACAAGATTTGGCCATTTGCAAATAATTGCGAAAAATGTATTATATATATTTTTCCAAATTTATAAGAGTTATAATTATATATATTCTTATTTTTAGATGTCTTAGAAGGACAATAAATCTCATAAGTTTGAATAATTCTCGAAACGGGATATACCTCTTGATTATAAAGATAAATATCCTCTTAAAGGGAAGGATTATATGAGAAAATATTATTCCATAAGAATAAACAAAAGCAAGTATGATGGTCAGGAGTACTGAAATTAAGCTTTTGTCTCGATTCACAAATTGAACATTTTGAAAATGTTCTCTATGGACATGGCAAATCATTACTATTTCAAGTCATTAAGTCATTAGATATTGATAAAGATATTTTATAAAAGAATATTGAAGAACCATTAATTGATCCTGAAGTACCATGATCCCACATATCTAGTGCATGAATATACTTGTTTCATGCAAGTAACGGTTGTTATGATTTTTCTCTAACTAATGACTTATTGTTTGATATCTCCTTCAAATGATTATCTCGAATTACAAAAAAACACTCCACCTCCTGAAGAGATAGATATATAATATATTCATTGTTTATATTATCCACACAAATCACGTCATGCATTGACGTACACTATGATATTGTGTATGTAGACACATATACAATCCACATCTTTATTTTGTGTTGAAGAAATAATTGGTTATGACCGCTGGCTAAAATGTGTGTGATTAAGATGAATAAATCATTATGTTCTAAATGATATCCTCTTACATGAAATTCCAATTACATTGTTGGATGATTATAAACTTTGAGGATATATTAAAGGAGATAAGTATGCATATATGTTCATGATCTCCAGAGAGATGTGGTAATGATGTGCAAATAATTCGATATTATGATAATTTGGAAGACTTGGTCACTAGAAATTTTCGAGAACAACACTTGAGATCATTCAAGAATACATCTATCTCAAGTGATTTTCTCTCATCAGGAGGAATAATATCTAACATAAAGAATGATGTATTCTTTTTCCTTTACTAGAGTTTTTATCCCACTGGGTTTTTATCTAGTAAGGTTTTAATGAGGCATGTTCTCTATGTAATAGACATCCAAGAGCGAGTGTTATGAATTAAAATATTTGTAGATGTCCATAAGAGAAATAATATCTGATATAAAGTTTATTTCCTGAAGATATAGATCTTCTGAGGATATAGAAATCCTAAAGAGATAAAGATTCTTCATAGATAGATATTGTGAAGAGATGGTGATAGAATTTTAATTATATCTTAGTTATGATAGAATCTATCCCCTATTCATCTACTCTTGTATCCCCTAAGTAATATAAATAGGGCCATTGGCCTTCAGTTGTAAACACAACTTAGAGAAAAATCAATAAAAGTTCTATAGTTTCCTCTGTACTCATCTCTGTCTTCTTTTCTTATATATATATTCTTCTAGTTATTCTTTATATATTTATTCTCTTTTCATATACTTCATATTTGCATCGTTAATTCCATCGTACCGACAACGTTGCGCCAATAAGTTTTATAACAATAAGAAAATAATTGCTTTCGAGCCCATATTTTTTTCTCACTCAAAGAAAGCTGAGATTTAGAATGATATATCCACTGGGCTATTTTTCTTTCTATTTATAGATAGAGATTCAGGGTAATTAAGTAATTATTGTACAGGATGACGAAACATCAAGTTGGGATCATGTTTATATTTATATATTGTGTATATTATCGTGTTTCCATATGCATCTTGTAATTACTGATAGTTACAGATTCCTATGATTGTTTATTAGGAAACTTGTGTATATACATCTATCAATAGTAGAAGAAGCAAGTTTTATTTCTCAATTCTTTGTGCCTCGACTAAATATTCTTTGACAAGTTATTAGAGCCACAACTTAAATCCTTAAAAAAATGAAAAAAAGTCTAAGAAAAAGAAACAATTGAACCGGTCATCGCTAATTCATCAGTCCGTATTTTGGTAGTTCAAAGGCTACATGGAGGCGACCTAAACTTTAGGTTAACCGAGAATTTTGTAGCCACAATGGAAAAGGTGCTTGCCGATGGGGTGGAAGTGCAACTTGTGGCAAGCGTAATGTCGATTTTGCCAAAGTCCAGACCAAATCTATGTTGGTCATTCTATATGAAACACCTGAAATAAACACCATTGGGGACCTCTTAGGAATGATGACTGGGGAGCCCGATTGGTGCACTATCTAATTAGCAGTTGGTGGCGCAAAGGCTCTCCTGTATATCGGCAGTGCGAAACAAGTTTGGGGAGGCTGCTATACATGGACAAGCTCAGCAACCGATGATCTAGTTGTGCAAGCACAACGACCAAGGATTTCTGGTGGCATAGCCCTCTCCTAGGCAGGAGCGACACTAGATGACATTCATTGTGGTATGTGGTGCAATGTCTCAAAATAGTTTCTAAGGTGCCAGCTTGGACATGATGATCATGAAGTAGCAAAACGTTGTGTAAATAGGCATAGAGATTAGGGCTGTAAACGGGGCAGGTCTTATCCATTCCCGCGCGGGTCTATATCCATTTTTAGCAGGTAAGGTTTAAATTTTATACCCGCGGACCTATACCCGTACCTGTACCCGTATTTATTCTGTTATATGGGTCTGGACAGGGTATGATAATACCCAGACCCGTATACTCGTAGACTAGTATTAATAAAATAATAATATATATTTATATATATTATATTAAATGGAGGATAGTAAGTGTGCTTAAGGAGGAATGTTTGAGTGGTTAAGGAGGCAAATTTGAAATCTTTTTTGCTGTGTTGCGCAGGTTCGAATCCTGCTGCCAACCTTTTCTTTTTTTTTCTCATTTTCTTTTTTTTCCCCTTTTTCAGCCCTTTTCTTTTTTTTCTCCTTTTCAGTCCTTTTCTTTTTTTCTCCTTTTCAGTGATTTTCTCTTTTTCTTCCTCCTTTTCAGTCCCTTTCTCTTTTTTTTTCCTTTTCAGTCATTTTCTCTTTTTTTTTCTCCTTTTCAGTCCTTTTCTCTTTTTTCTCCTTTTCAGTCATTTTCTCTTTTTTCTCCTTTTCAGTCATTTTCTCTTTTTTTCCTCCTTTTTAGTCCTTATTCTTTTTTTCTCCTTTTCAGTCATTTTCTCTTTTCAGTCCTAAATAGAGCCTCTTTAGTTGATAGACTTGGACCAACTAACCTCTTTTAAATTATTTATTTATTTTCAACTTTATTTCAAATTCCATTTCACAAATAATTTATTTTTACTAAATATAAAAATATATTCTTTCATTCCGTGTAAAAGTAATTTACAATAGTAATATTTTTGTCTTATTTTTTATTTCATAGAACTGCTAAAAATATGGATCATGACAAAAAGGACAATCTTTTTCTTTATTTTTCTTTGTCGTTCTCTATCTTATATGCTATTATTCGACTTATCTATTAGCCGACACCTTATTATTATATATACTCTTTGCTCAAAGGTTGCCCAGGAATTTGGATTACAAACTGATCTAATATAGTTAAAGAGGTCTATATCCCTATTCATTTATGCATATGTTAAATGATTGTATTGATTGAAAGAAATGTTGAGGAGATTATGTTAATCATGTTAAAATTTTTATTTTAGGATTATACATTATTTTATATATTTGAAAAAAAAATATTGTCATATGAGTACGGGTATACCCAGACCCTACCCTGGACCCTAGAGGGTCGGGTCTGGATCCAAGTTTCACTATAAGGTCATGGGTCTGGGTCTGAGGGTACACTAAGGGTCTGGACCCATTTACAGCCCTAATGGAGATGCCTTAAACAGTAATCGTCCTGGAACTGTTCACATTGCAGATAGCCATAACACTATTAAAACTAATTAGGTGGGAATTTTTCATGTTGCGAATTGACATTACGTTGTAAACAGTAACAGTGATATGGTTTTTCTTTTTTTTTTTTTCTAGATTTTGTGATATGACTAGCACAAATTTGGGCTTATATAAGAAACCCGACATATAATAGGTAGGCGTGATTTTTTTTAAATTTAATTTGCAATATATTTCACCATACTACATTAGTTCACTACCTGGTTGTCAATAAAAGTAGTATTTGTTTTGTGGTTGAACTTTACTTTAACTAATGTGTTATTTGTGCCTGGCCTCGCTTGCCACCTTCTTTCTGTCTCACTATTGTTGCTAATGTACCCTATTATTTTGCATATTTTATAAGGACACACTACCACGAAAAAGCTAATTAACGACCGATATTACTGACGAAGTTGGTCAGTTAGTAACTTACTCAAGTTACTAACCGATTACTGAGAAAATGATAATTATCGGTAACTTGAGTAAGTTACCTATCTAATTTGACTAAATCAGTTAGTAAGTCAGCGTCCACAAGTTACAATCAAATTATCAGTCGGTAACTTGACTGAATTTTTTAAAATCTAATTTCATTTACGTGACTAACCCTTCGTTCAAACCCCCTCCTCACTTCAGAAACTCTTCATACCCAGTCCCCCTTGCTCCCCTCACATGAACCCCCAACTCTCTTAACCGTGGACCACATCTCTTCCGGCGACTGCCTTCCCTTTTAGATGAGAAAACCTTCTCCTTCTAAATCTAATAGAAACAAAAAACCTGCGAGCTCCTCCCTCCTCAACACAGCTCCTTCGGTGACCTCCTCACCTCCACCGAGCTGAAGGAGCTAGGGCTGCTGCTCTAGTGAACGTTGCTCACTACTGTTCTATCAATTTCAACAATGAACAAAATGGTAAATCTCTTAGTTGTCAAGTTCAGCTTGTCGATAATGTAATTTAAAATTCCAACTTCCTGCTTAAATTCTTGTAATCTCAGTAGCAGTTAATTATATATATCGTGTAAAGGAAAAGACATATTTCTTCTTCTGTCAACTTTGGCTATAATAATGTCAATTTTAGCTAAACATTGAACACGAAATAGAGCCCATTATTTGATAATGGCAACTTTGGATTTTCCAAGTACAAAGTTGCTAATGATAGAAGGATTCTAAAGAAAAAAGTGGCCAAGAATAAGAAAACTTACTTGAAAACTGAACCAAAGTATTGAAGAAATGCACATGAGCCATTATCTAATCATAAAGTAGAACTAAGTAATGAATCTTGGAAACACTTGAAAATCTGGTTTGATCAAATTATATAGACTAGCTTAATTATTTTCGTGGCCAATTTTTAGTAGTTTATAACATCTCTTGGCAATTTAATGATTTAAAATTATTTTTCTTTATCATTCCTTTCTTATTCCTGTATTTTAGAACTCATTGCAAGTTGCTTTGTATTGTTATTTATTTGGTCTTTTGCATAATAACATTAAATAAAATGTGGTGGCAATCTTTTTCTACCTCGTTGAAAATTTGTCTTTTTCCTTAGAAACTAATAGAGGGGAGAGGATGGCTATCGCCAATATTTGTAAAATTCTTTTATTTGTTTCTTTTTTTTAGATATATTAGTGTTTTTTATATATATTCTCGCAGCTAAAAATTAAAATCTTATACTTTTTCTATTTCAATTAGCATTTAGTTGTAATTTTATGTTTCAATTTTTCTCTAAGTATATTTCTTCCCTCTCTCTTTTCTGTTGATCTCCTCCAATTTCGGCCTCTCACTTTTTATTTATTTTTTCTTTTTTTTTTTTTTGGCAGTTTTGGTAGAAGAGGAGCATCTTCTTTCTCTCCAATCCTATAAAGAGTAAAATCGTAAGGGAGAAGAAGAGCTAGGCAGTTTTGGTAACTAATTTTTTCAAACTTGTGTTTCTAGTGTTCTTGTTTACTTATTCTTTTCATCTTGATACTACTACATAGAATTGTGTGTTTCAAGTGGTAGCCACTGTCTTCTAGATGTGTGTTTCAAATTTTTTCTTTTTGTTTGAGTTTTGTGTTGTAAAGGGAACCTTATAAATTAACTTTATACCATATAAAATCCATAATATTATAAGAAAAGTAGGTGGATCGTACAAAATTAAGTTGTGTTGTTTTAAATGAAGTCTCCATCTTGGGTAATTCAATAAAATGTAGTAGTTCTATTCTATCAAATATCAAGTTTGAACTCACATTCCATGTCTTACAATCAACACTTTATGTAAAGCAAGAGAAAGTTTAAAAACTAAACAGGTATACTTAATAATGAAAAGCTCAATTTTTATGGACTTAAACAATACTTTAAGAAAAGTGGCATATTTCAAACATTTCAAATGTTTTAGTTAGAAATCAACTTTATGGACTTAAAGTGAGTTTTTATTTACTAAAGGTTTCAATGATTTAGATATAGTACTATTTTAAAAGTTCATATAATTATAAAGGTACATTTATATTCTAACAAAGTTGTTTTACTTGTTTTATTTATAAGTAACTTTTCTTTTAAGTAACTTGTTTTATTTTTATTATGTATTTTTAAGTAACATTCATTTTATATTACAGATGATATGTGGGAGTCAGAAGAAGAAGGCTCATCCATAGCCATCTACTTCTCCGGCGGCGACGTCTATTCCTCCGGCAACATCTACTTCTCTGACAGTCCGACACCTATATATACTCCAACATCACCTGCATCTGCGACCGAGATATCATCGAGGCCTGCCCTTTCATCATCAACACCTCCATCTATGTAGGCTTTTCTTGATGCTCATATTATTAACACTATGCATTGCAAAAGACACTTGTTCTTGTTTTTATTTTTAGGCTAAATGATTAGAAATTGAGTTTGTTGTTTGTTACAATTGAAATTTTTAGTTTTTTTCCTTATTTGAACTATAAACATTTAACTTAGAATTTTAATGTTAGTAACAAGTTTGAAGTAGTATTACTCTAAAGCATTGTCATGTGTTGAAAGTGTTGTAAGTTAATTATGTGTTGAAAGTGTTGTAAGCTAATTATTTGTTGAAAATGTAAGCATATTTATATATTCAAATTTTATAAGTGTTGTAAGTCATTTTCTAATAATACATATTGTCATTTTTAAGACTTTATAGCATTGTTAAGGTTGAAATTTGCACAGCTTCAACAAGCAATAGGATTGTGCGAAGTTCATTTTGGAAATTATTAAGAGCACTTTGTCAGGAAGGTGCCGGATAATAAAAATATACGTGGTATGCAGAGTTTGGGGTAAGTGTTTAAGTAACTATCAATTAATGAGCTTTTAAATATACAACATTTTTTTATTTTTATTTATGTATAAAATATATGTTATTGCAGAAAAGGTATCGATGGGACCCGAGGCATGAGGGTGCCGTATGGACCTTTTAGGAGAAACGGGCATCCGCTCAATACATGGACATGATATACGAGCTTCGAGCGGACGGGTTTCATACCGGGTGGATGACTAAAACATAATACACTCAGCCTTGTTATCGTTAGAATTTGGATGCTTACAAGAAGCAGGAGGCAGCAAAGAGGAATCGTCTACAAGAGGGTGATGGCCAAGGGCCTGGCAAGCACACCGGCGAGTCTAGGTCAATTCATTAAGTGGGTAAGTGAACTTCATTTCATCATTTCTTTCTTTAATTCTAATTTTTTAGGTAACTTTCATTTTGAAACACTTGATATTTAATATATCATTAATCATTTAATTATTTGTAGCGGGAGAAAATGGTAAAGTATTTACACAATCAGAGTTGTACATCTTCGTAAATCAGCAAAAGAGATAGCGGGTCGATACACGTTCTAACTAGTTTTGCGTAATGTTATTTAATAGTTTTTGTTTCATGTTATGTTATCGTTTACGTGTTATTTTTAAATTGCTTAAGAATAGCTTATTCTCTTTCTTTATGCCAAATTTCAAGAGTTAAAGGCAAATGCAAAATGCCTCCATATAGAACTGGCAAGCCGATTCCGAGTGACAAGCATTTGATGTTCGAGGCTACTTGTGGGAGCAAGAAATGACACGTCTATAGTTTTGGCTCAAATCTAGAGCCATCATTGCCGAGCGATAGGGAAGCAACAAATCATCATCAGTTCATTTTGTATCTTTTATGGCGGCCCATGGGTGCTGTGTCAAGAGGGAGAAAAAGTGGTGTAGATATATACAGCAAGCAGAGGATAAGTTCATTGGCCTGACACAGGATTTCGCATCTCAGTGTGGTGTGCAATTGGATTCAGTACCAATATTGTTCCCTCCTTTCACCCCGATGGATGATGCCACATCTTATGCCACCCGAGTCGATCCTCACCCACTAACTAGTCATCTCTCTTCCTATGGCGCACTTCCACCCGTGTAATAAATTTATGTTTGATACTTATACAATTGTTACATTTTCATTTTGAATTCAATACTTATGTATTTGATAGTTATATATTATTTCATATGTTATGTATTTCGTTATGGCATTTTTGTTATTTTCATAGTTATTATCTTATTGGATGTTGATTATATATATTGGTTGTTTTTGTTGTCATTTTTGGAATTTAAGGTAGATTATTAACATTATAAATAAAATATTTAAAAAAAACATAAGTAATTATTGTTTAAATAATAAATAAAAAAATTACCGACCGAAAATTAGTCGAAAGCTCTAAAAATTCGATCGGTAACTATTTTTAAAAATGTTTTTTTTTTAATTCCAAAAAATAAAATTAGTGACTAAATATTCGGTCGGTAACTATTACCGACAGACCAAAAGTTTCGCCACACGGCGTTAACGACCAAATTTAGCCGACCAAGTATTTCGGTTGGTAATCGATTGGTAACTTGGACTTACCGACCAATTTTCTGGCCGGCAAATGGTCATTTTTTTGTAGTGACATGTGTGTAATACAAGAAAGTGTTCCGAGGCAAATATTAGAGTGGGTAAATTAATCAATAGAGTTTATCAAATCCAAATATGAGTAGTCTTAATATCATGAGCATTTCTATATGCTTCTGAAAACCCCATTCCATGAAGGCATTAAAAGTGTATGCAGCTGTAGAATTACACTAGGGTAAAGGGGTTAGCCAACCCCCATCTGGCTGGAAACAACTTGAGTAGGGTATATTCCAACATTGCATAAGGGTAGAACAGGGGCAGGCCAAAAACCTCAAGGGAAAGAATATCAGTTGTCATCTCTGTCGGTACTAACTCAAAAGCCACCACTTAGGTCAAAAAGTATCGCCCTGATCCTATCCCATTTTTAGTTTTCTAGGCACCCTAAAATCAGCCTAGAATTCCCAATTCCTTATCAAACACTCCTGCTCCTATAAATGCATATAATAGTACTATCATCGTCAATTTAATTTGATTGCATGGTTAGAATCTGAACTCTGTGCTTTGATTTGAAAATGGGTTTGCAGAAGAAGAAAAAGAGGACAACTACTTTCTCCATTGTCCTCTGTTCAAAGGTTAGTTCTTTTGTGCAGATTATCATTATTTTTTAATTGTGTTTCTACAAATTATATCATGTTTAATAAGTTATTTTAGTTCGGGATTTTGGTGAGTTCTTATCATTTTCGCTTTATGATTGATGGGGTTTTCTGCCAGTGCACGGCCTATCATGTAATAAATAAGTATCAATTTCACAGAGACAGTTTGTTAAGTACTAACTACTATGATTTTAGTTATCTAAGCTGACCAAATCTGATCATTAAGATATTCTTACTAAATAATAGAAAAAAATTAAAGAAAAGTCAAAAGCTTTTAGAGATCAATTACGAAGAAAACATTTAGGGTAGGGTGTAGAACAAAGAACTCTATTAATTTGGAATTAACTCTCCTAAACTGTTAATTATATGATCAAAAAGACGAATTACCCTAAGGTATTGTCTCCTCTCAAAGTACAATAATGTATCTTAACCAATCTAACCCCTATTCTCATAGTGATTAAATCAAGTAAGACCTATTAAGAATCGTAACATTCGTTTACTTCTCAGGAATAATAGAACTACTTTTCCTCTTTAATTCCTATTCTTCCAATAATGGATTTCACATTTCAGTCCTCCACCCAATTATCTAAAATCAAGCAATTATAGTGTGTAATATAATCGTAGGCATTAAGAACATACAAATTAAATAACTATCAACAATAAAAACAGCACAATTGAATCAACTCATCATCAACTAATAGAAATTCATTCGGCTAATCCCATCCTAGATAAAGAAATTACTCACACATATCTAAAGAATCAACTACAATCATCAACAAATTCATCTTGCAAATAGCTAATTAAAAAATAAATAAAAAGAAATGAGAGAGAAAATAACTATGCTCGATTAAATTGAATTCAAAACCCGAGATTGAACATCCAAAAATGCTAAAATATATTCTTATTCTTCAATTGAAATCTTTAAAACTAGAGTTCTTAAAAGAATAGAGAGAAAAGAAACAATAAAGTGAGAGAGAGAGAGAGAGAGAGACAGAGAGACAGAGAGACAGAGAGAGAAGAACGATCGCTCCTGAATCCTCAACTATTTTCACTCTACACTATTACAATGATGCCCTATTAACTCTCCTACTCAACCTTTAAAATAAAAGAATAAAATAAAGATGAATAATAATAGAAAGTCAAACTTTTAAGTCTTCTAATAAAATTCACGACTTATTTTACGCGGTCGCACCAAAATTCACGTGCCCCCGTAAAATGTTCAGAAACTTTTTAAATCTTGATAGGCTTGGTATCCAGCCATAACCTTCAAGCTTCTTGAGGGGCTTTAACTCAATAGTGTAGAGACTTGCTTGACGACACACAATGCTAAACATCAAAACATAGGCCCTTTTCTTGTGCTCCTCCTTTGACAAATTGACCCTCGAGCATCTCTTCATCAAACCTTAGGCTCTTCTTTCTCATTTATGCATTATCAGCGACTAAAGCTACCAAAATTAATCAACCTACACTAAGAAAGAAGGGTAAAGAAGTAATCTAATCCATATGAAGGAAAATCAATAAAAAAACAAGTCATAAGTTCATTAAAACCATAATAAATTACGATTACTTCTATGCTATAAACATGACACTTTAGCCCCTATCAATGATTGTGTTTTGTAGTTCAAACGGAAGAATCATTAGTGTTGTGGTTGATATTTAGCTTATTTACTTGTATATTCATTGTTTGATTTACTTGTATTCTACCATATGAATAAAGAAGAGAGATGCTTTATAGGTAGGTTTTATGGGAGAGATATGAGTTTGAGCCTTGAGGGAGTTAAAAGAGCAAACTAGATAAATAGCCCTCTCTGATATAGCAACTCTATGGGTCACATATGCATAACATGGTTTTAGAGTTGAATGTATCATATGATCGTAGAATTGATGTGGTGAGGCAACAAATTATGGACTTTCCAAGCACCCAGAGCTTCTCATTCGGGTAGTTCTATGTATTTCTCTTAGATTTATTTACATAATACATGGATATTCCGACAACATACATGAATAGTACTATGAGAAAATAAGGCATTACCTACCGAATTTACCTATTGATATGTAATTGGACGGCAATTTAAACACATACCAACTGAATAGCAACTGACTGACGTCTGTCATTATATACAACAAATTTACCGACCGATATTTAAAACTTATTGACCGAATTTAATTTAGCGCCGACATTTGATCGGTAATCAGTCGTTGATACTTTTGATCGCCTATCGGTCGGTAGCTTTATTTTTATTTTAAAAAAATTACATAGTTACAGATTGAATTATCGGTCGGTAATTCAGTCGATAAAAGCATGATATTCTGGTGCCGAAAACCCTTTCCCCTTTTATTCTTTCCTTCTTCATTTCCCCAAACATTCCCAGCCTCCCAACCGCGACCCCCTTCAACGTAACTCCTCCCTTCGTTGACCTCCAGGAAACAACGCCACCACCTGACTCCTCTTGCCGCCACCACCGTTGGTATTGGAACGTTTTTCTCTATCTCTCTCTCTCTCTCTCTATTGTTCTGTTTCTCTTCCTCATTTCCCTTCCCCTTCTTCTTCTTTTTTTTCTTCTTCTGACTCTGTCTCACTCTCAGCCACTGCCGGTCTTCTCACTGTTATCGGAATTTCGCTCAGACCCGTTGCTGCTCACCGGAGGAATTATGTAGTTAATATTTTTATTTTTGTAATTTATTATGGAATATATAAGAGTGAGGAATGAAAGAATCAAAGCTGATGGCTTAAAGAGTAAAAAAAGAAAACAGAGAGCATATTCAAGTATTGCATTGTATCTTTCGTCCTCCTAGGCCGAACCTATCTCTATACCTTTAATTGTTTCATTTGTGCTTCTGCGATTTTATATTTGATCATGGACTACAACTTTTTGATAGGTAGAGACTCTTTACTACAATTTCTATGCATGTTTAATTTAGTTTATTCTAAAAGAAGAAAATGTTCCAAAAGAGATATTTAGTAAAGGAAATGAAAGGAAAATGTAAGAGAAACTTGTTATTAATAAAATAGATTTTTTTGGGAAATTATTAATTAAATAGCTATGATATTTTTTTTTTTTTGAATAAAAAATAGCTGTGAATTGATTTTTAGCTAGAAATATTACAAGTTTTTCTTCTTTACTTCCCTACTCAGTTAATGAAACTGTCAAACTTAAAAACCCTAAGTTCATCAAACTGCTGAGCCATTTAAGCATAATTTTTTTGTTAGTTTTCGTATGGAACTATTTGAATAATAATCAGGAACACACAAAAAGGAAATTGACTTTCTCTTTTCTTCTCTTCCTTATAAAGCATTACTTTTGTATACAGAATTAATAATGTTAATGTATAATAATTAATTTTAAAAGAAAGTGAGTTGTAAGCCTTTTTATTTTCCCCTAAATAAATGTATAAGCTGTAAGCCTTCAACAAACATGTATGTACTTTCCTGGTGCTTCCCTAAACTTTGGAGAAGGCTTAACTTTGGGCACACTTATATTTGATATCGAGTTAGTCAGCTTCAGGTACCAGTAAAAAAGTTCTCTATTCATACTTGTAGATAGAAAATACCGTTTGGTTTGGCCACGACCTGTAAATTTCAATTATGTTATCTATGTTCTTGTATGCAGTAGGAGCTCACATTTCTTCTTATGATCAACATAAATGTCTTGCGTTGTGGCAATTAAAAGCATCGATCATAATTGCTCTATTTGGATTAGCTTTCCCTTTGATAATTTCACTTCCTTCAGCGAAATTCAGTTTTGGGGTCTTAAGAGGAAATTTGAATTTCAAATTTAAAATTTAACAAAGTCCATTTATTTTATGTATTTATTAATTTATTTATTGGTTTGAAAGAAAATTGTCAGCAAATGAGAGAGAATAGTTTTATTGGGATGAAAACAGAGAGGATGTAAATTAAAAAGTAAAAGAGTGTCTTGTTTACTAATGTGGGAGGAGCGTAAATTATATTAAAAACTATTTATTAATCTTCTCTATTGATTTTCAGTATTGTAAAACCCTTTATATTCTTGAGTATGCTCAGTTGGTTTAAAACTTTTCTTTCAATATAAATTTTGTTTTTTAGTTGAGTACATTTGACCACCGCTTCTCTTTGCATCAAGATTCAAGAGATTTGCTCTCAGCTTATATAAAGGTAGAAATGAATATTTGATTCCTTTAATCTAATTATTCTCTTAATTAAAAATCCTCATAATGATGATGGTATAGTGAACTAGTTTAAATAGTGCTTTACGGGGGAGTCTTGACTCTTTTAGTTTAAATAGTACTTTACGGGGGAGCGTTGAGTCTTTTAGTTTAAATATTGCTTTACGGAGAGCCCTGACTCTTTTAGTTTAGCTATTTCTTTACGGGGGAGCCCTGACTCTTTTAGTTTAATTACTGCTTTACGGGGGAGCCCTAACTTTTTAATATTGTGAACTTGTGTGGCTTGTGTGCCTGGAAAATGTCCGTGATACAGGGGAAACTCTGCCGAAATTTTTCTAAACTTATAAAAACTAAGACTTTTATGTAGTGCAGTCTAGGTAGAGTAGTCTCTCTAGTTTTTGTTAAGAAATAGGTAGAGCAGTCTCTTCAACCATTGTTTTAAATAAGTGATTGAAATATTTACAAAAGTTTGCAAACATCAAAGTTTAAAGGGTATTTTAGGAATTAAAAGAATCAAATTTCTATCAAAGTTTAAAAGTTAAGGGAAGTTTAAGGGGTTACTTGTCCAGAAATAAAATTTAAGACCTTACAATAAAGAAAATTTCTCAACTTCGCGACTTTTCTCAAAATGTTAGAAGTGTTTATACTTGTATTACTTGTTCATTTCCAATGTATCAAAATTGACTTCTTCTTTTAGAAGTCAACTTAATACTCAAATGATTATAGTAGTCTTTAATTTCCTAAAGAACAACTCTTACGCTCTAAATATTTCATAAATCACATTTCAACACTTTAAATGTAAGGCTTAGTTAGTAATGAATTCTAACTTTAAATGAGTATGTTTTGTTTTGTGAAGTTATGGAGGAGGATCGTCAGGGACGGAACCAGAACAATATGATTGGGGGGGCTGGAGGAAAAAAAAATTTTGCCAGAATTTCGTCTATAAAATGATGCATTCCATGTACAAAAGACACTCAAACAATTCCAAATTTACATATAATATAGCAAAAGAAAAGGTAATCGCCCATTACCAATGCAGAGTGATCACCCATCACTCACGGGATAAACATTACAAATTCTAAATTTACATATAATATAACAAAAGAATAGGTAATCGCCCATTACCAATGAGGAGTGATCACTCATCACTCACGGGATAAACATTACAAATTCTAAATTTACATATAATAAAACAAAAGAATAGGTAATCGCCCATTACCAATGAGGAGTGATCACCCATCACTCACGAGGAATGATTACCCATCACTCATGGGATAAATACCTCTATCAAAGCTGAGAATCTTGATCATAATCTTGAGATAACAGATGAGATAAACACGATCAGAAGACGAAATCCAATATGACCTGCAATTGATTTAGAACATTAGAAGATTAATATAAAAACAAATAACATTCATCCCAATGCAAAGAATGAAAAAGAAATGACTACTGAAAAATGATTTAAAATAGAGTTTTACATGTGAATGAAATGATTAAGATGGCAATTTTATTCTTCGAGTTTGCATATTTTGAAACCGCTGCAAGATGTCTTCATTTTCAATACTCTTAAAAATCTCTTGCTCCACATAGCAAATCAAACTGTCGTTGAGAAACTCATCTCCCATCCTATTGCGTAAATCATTCTTAATCGTTCTCATAGCAGAAAACGATCTTTCAACGATCGCTGAAGCAACAGGCAAGACTAAAGCCAACTCAATTAGTCGATAAACTAAAGTAAAAAACTTGTGAATATTCGTCTCAACCATCTTCTTTGCGAGATCTCCAATGTCAGTAAGGGCCGGAGAAAGTCGCCCCATCACTTGATCTCATGTAAGAGATATATGTATCAAGTTGTGCTTTAAGCTCAAACTTATCGGAGATAGAAAAATCATCCGAATAGAACTCGGATAGACTGGAGTAATTGACCCCCGATCAAAATGCACAAAGGAATCTCTCGGGATCAAGGCATGATATGCAAATAAGTAGCTCGAAATTGACTCAGTAAAACGATCATCCATTTCTTTGACTATAAAATCAAGTACCTAACATTAAATAGAGAAAAGAACAGCTTAATAATTTATAATATTACAAATAATTGAGTATTAGGTAATAAGTTAAAAAACAATGAAATTAATCACCTCAAAAAAAGATGTCTCGATGAAAAAAAATGGTAGTAAGTCTTTGGCTGCCCATCCACACTCTCGTATAATCTAGCTCGGCCCTGGTAAAGGATCTTGCATGTTCGGCACGAAAATATCATGTTTGACACAAAATGCAAGAATAACACCCAATAACTCCTCCCAACAATCATCATCATTTCGTACTTCTTCCAAATCTTCCTTTATTGTCTTAATCATCCTGGACAAAGCAGTGACTATGTTTTGAGTCCTTTGTTGCAAGCACATTGACAATGTATTTGTTTTTGCCAATACATTTACCATTAATTGAGCAATGAATACAAATTCAAACCGCCACATTTTATCAATCAAACCTCGAGCAATGCCTCGACTATTGACCTCATCAACGTCTTCATATATAGTTTCAAGCACATGTGTCACCGCATCCCACATATGCAAAATCCGAGTTATTGTTTTGAAGTGAGAGCCCCTAACGAGTGTCACTCGGCCGAGCTAAACTCGTTTCCCCGATTTTTGCCCTTTCCCTCGTAGCAATTTCTCCACTTTCTAGACATTTTACAAGATCATCATACTCGCTTTTTGAGAAGAGCATCCTTTCTTTTACATGAAGCTCCAACAATGTTTACAATCTTAGCAAGGTACTCAAAAAAACTACACACGTGAGCATTTTTCTTTGAAGTAGCCACAAGCACTAATTGAAGTTGGTGAGCAAAGCAATGAATATAATATGTGTACTTATTTTCATCTAAAATTTTTTGTTTCAATCCATTAAGCTCGCCACGCATATTAGACGCCCCTATCATAACCTTGACCTCGAAAGTCGTGAAATTGATAATCCATTTATTGCAAAGAAATCATCAATACTATTTTTCAAAGTCCGTACAGAAGTGTCACTCACGTGTACCACTCCAAGAAAATGCTCGACCACTTCTCCATTATCATTAACAAATCTCAAAACTATAGACAATTGCTCCTTCACAGAGCTATCTCGAGCCTCATGAACCAAAAGAGAAAAAAACTTGTCACCAATCTCATTGATAATAGCTTGCCTCACTTCTGTTGCACAAGCATTAACAATTTCTTTTTGAATTTTAGGAGAAGTCAACTGATTATTTCCGGGAGCATTCAAGTTCTTGACCTTATTTACTTCTTCCGATTCCTCACAATACCATTTTGTTAATTCAAGAAAATTACCTCGTCGGATTGAATTTATCGACTCATCATTTCCACGGAAAGCTAAACCCTGACTTAATAAAAATCGAATAAGTTTTACAACAGCAGTCAGTCGTGCACGGTAGTCAATCTCAGTTTGACTACTTTGTTTCGCTAAAACGTATTCCACATTATGTCTTTGATTTTTGAAACCCAACAACTGAATTATAGCACCAGAGTAAGGACTATTTGGAGCACCTTCATGGTTTCTAAATTTTTCTTTCGCACGTTTCCAATTTTTAAAACCAACTTCTGTAAATATATCATCACCATGTTTGTGATTTTGACCTTTAGCAAACAAATAACAACATAAACAAAATGCTGCATCTTTATGTACACTGTACTCTAACCAAGTAAAATCTTTAAACCATAGCTTCTGAAACGATCTTCTAATTTCACCAAAATCAGCTTATGGAAATTTATGATCACATGGTTGAGTTGGCCCTTTAGCCACATAACGTCTCCTTAATTCATCTCTAATTTCATAAGGATAACTATCAATTGGTTTACGCAATCCTGGATCACCAATAATTTCAAAATTCGAAAACTCTACCCCTACCCGAGGCTTTTTCCCACGATCTTCAATATTAACATTTCCTTTATTAGCTGATTTTTCTTCAACCGGTTTAGGACCCTTCTTCCATTTTCCAATATATTTCTCCATAGTAAAATCCTATATAATATTCAAATATTTTAAATTCACAATTCAACACATTTCATGTATAACATAATAATTAATTAGTCTATGAATTACATAATAATCATATTTTTACCAAAAAAACCCTAGAAATATTTTCACTATAAAATAACAACATAAAAATTTTAGCACTCAAAAATCTATTTACCAGAAAAAAAGAATTTAGCACTCAAAATAAAAAATCATAGAAATAAAAATGTTTCTGAAAACTTAATTTTTTTTGTTCAAGATGTTTAGCTAGCTTCACACTGTTGCTGCTGAGATGAGAGACTGCTCTGCTTCTGCCGTTTCTTCTTCCCGCCGCCGCGGTTGTTGCTTGCTACTGCTGCGACTCGTCGACAACCGCAGAGCCGAGCTCGGAGTCCGACAAGGAGGAGGAGGAAGAGAAGAGGAGGAAGGGTTTCTGTTCTGTGAGGTGAGCGTGAGCTGTCTGTCTGTCGCACGCAGAGGGAGGGGGAGCAGAGCGGAGCGAGCGGGCGGGGGAGGGGGGGCTGCTGTGCGCCGGTGTGGGAGGAGATCGGGGAGAGAGAAGAAGAAAAAAATGAAATTGATTTTGTTGTTTTTGCTGGAGCAGCCGAGGGTTTTTTTTTTTTATAAATCAGTCCCTACATTTTGTGGGGGCTAAACTGAAAAAAAAATTTTGGGGGGGCTTAAATGTAAAAAATATAAAATTTTTTTAAAAAAAAAATTCCCGGGTGGGCTGGGCTCGAGCCCACCCGAGCCCGTGCGTAGGTCCGTCCCTGAGGATCGTAGTTGAATGTATAGAAGAATTGTGCTTGGAGTTATGGGGATTAGTAGTGAGTTTTAACTAGGTGTGAAGCAATTTGTGAATTGGTGTCTGAATTACAGTCTTGGTACAGCTAACAAGTGCAAAGTGTAAGAACTTAAAGTATCTTAAAGAGGATATTGTGAAGTTATATATTTATAAATCATGTTCTTTACCTAATTATCATAATTGGACTGCACATGGAGAATTGTTGGTGGGTTACCGACCGATTGTTGGGGAATGTAGTGTTACAAGAAATGTTGAAAGCAACACTTACTGTGAGGGTATTTTTTATGCTGCTGGGTCCGGATTTTGAACTCGATGCAACGTACTACAACTATGAGAAGGCACCTAATCCTGAAGTTCAACGGTTTTATGACATGCTCAATAGGTTAAAGGTGATTTTCATGGGATTTTAAATGAGATAATTGAGGTTCGATATCTGGGAAGACCAAGTCATTCGATTGTTCTTTTTAAGTGTGATTCACATTTAAATGGAGGTCTCAAGGTTCATGATAAATATACTTATGGAGGTGAAAAGAAATATACATGGACATATGATCCTTTCATTTTATCCCAACAAGACGAACAAGTGACTTACGTCCCATACCCTACACCTAAATGACAAAAAAGTGATTGGTAGGCTGTAATGAAATCAAGAAGTCGTATTTTAGATGTACCTCTAGTAGACGTTCTATTTCAAGAAGACATTAATATTGCCGAGACTTTAAGGATAGATGTTGATGTTCAAGACATTGGAACTCTCATTCACGAGTTGGGCCAGTTAGAATCAGTAGACATTCGCCGGAGGAGAAGTATTATAGATGAAGATGAAAGTAATGAAGATGAAGAAAAGGTTGAATAGGAGCCGATAAAGAAGAGGAAGAGGAAGACTTTGAATTAGAGTCCAATTCCGAAACGTAGAATGTTTAATTGGTAATATGTTTAAGTAACTTATTTGTTTCCTTTTCTCTTAATTTATGTTTAAGTAACTTTATTTCTAAATAACTTGTTTGTTTCATGTTCTCTTAATTTATGTTTAAGTAACTTTGTTTGTAATTAACATGTTTGCTTTTTGCCGTTATGTAACTTTAAATAACTTTCCTTTAAGTAACTTTCTAAAATTGTTTAATCTTTTATATTACAGATGGTACGTGGGAGT
Organism: Catharanthus roseus; assembly: GCA_028651295.1. NCBI lineage: Eukaryota > Viridiplantae > Streptophyta > Magnoliopsida > Gentianales > Apocynaceae > Catharanthus > Catharanthus roseus. Next base: position 10,906,642 of record JAPQWS010000102.1, on the reverse strand, counting down.
AAGAGGAGGGCTCACTCGGCAGCAGCTTCTACTCCGGTTGAGATGTCTACTATGGGTACATCGGCCTACTCCGGTTGAGACGTATACTACTCCGATTTAGACGTTTACTACTCCAGCTTCTATTCTTCCGGGGACGTCGCTTTCTTCGGTAACAACTTCTACACCTCCAGGAATGTCCACTCCTTCGGCAGCAGCTTCTACATCCCCGACGACCTTGACTCCATTTCCGCAGCTGCCATACTCAAGTCTGGCGCCCATGTCTACTCCTTCTTCGGCTTCATCTACGGCGTGGATGTTATCAAAGCCTGCCCCTTCATCATCAGCACGTCCATCAACACCTGACCCTTCATCCGCCCCTTCACCTACCCCTTCATTCGAGGATGTTGTTGACTCTCACATCCTTATCTTACCGACCGCTTACTGGTACCTATTGTAGTCAACCTTGAATTATTGTTGTTTTATAGAATTGTTGTTTGTTAAACTTGGAACATATTTTTGTTTACTCTATGGAATTGTTTTTTGTTAAACTCGGAACATATGTTCGCTACATACGGAGAAATCCTTATGTATTATTATAATTAATTTTATTGGAATTGGTGTGTGCTTGTTATTTTCTGTGCCTAGGAATTGTTAATTTTATAGGGGAAACTCGGTTAAACTTTTTTTTAAAACTTAAAAGTCACTATTTCTTTCTTAAACTCTTTCTTTTTTATTAATTAATTAAATGTGCTTGTATTTTAACATTTGCACAGTTTCAACAAGAAATTAGACTATGTAAAGGTGATTATTGAAATCATGAAAGCACATTTTGTTGAGGCACATCCAAGGTTTGGGAAGGTCCCAAATGGAGTGAAGAACATATGGTGTATAGAGTTCGGGGTAAGTATTATATAAAAGTAACTACATGAACTTTTAAATATGTAAGCTTATATTGATTACCTACCTATCTATTGTTGCAGAAGAGGTATCAATGGGACCCAATGCATGAGTGTGCCATTGTGGATGCTTTGTAAAAACGGGGCTCGTTACGATACAAGGACTTGATGTACGAGGTACGGACCGTCAGGTATCAGCTGGACTGGATGACTACTGCACAGTACACGAGTCCTTGTGATGAATGGGGCTTGGAGGCATACAAGAAAAGGCGAGAGGCAACACAGCAGAACTGGCTACAGGGCATGGTGGCCAGGGGCCCGATAAGCATACGGGCAAGTCTAGCTCTTTCATTGAGTAGGTAAGTCAATTTTGTTTTCATATTTAATTATTACCTATTTTTTTTTAACTTAAAACCATATTTTCTTATAACTTATAGTTTTTAAAATTACCTTTATATTTGAAAACTCATTTATGTTTCCAGCAGGAGAAGACGGGCGAGGCCTTTGCACAGTCAGATCTGTATGTCCTACTACATCAGCAAAAGGGACAGTGGGTCGATACACGATCTGATCAGTTATGGGTGAGGTTTTTTAATAGTTTTAAACCAATTCTCATATTATTATTTGTTACTCTATGCTTATTGTATATTGCTTAACAATAACTTATTAATGTGCTTTTGTATAGGTCAAATATCAGGAGCTGAAGGCGAACACGAAACGCCTTCATATTGAGACTGGCTCGTCCATTCCAATTGACGAGCAGTTGATGTTCGAGGCTGCCGGTGGAAACAACAAGGGCCATGTCTATTGTTTCGACTCACAGTTTGTAGCCGTTACCGCAGAGCGCCCGGGAGGCAATAGCATCTTCATGTCTTCAGTTCCTTTGGTATCTTTCCTAGCAGACCACGAGGCCCGTATCGATAGGGAGAGGAAGTTGTGGGGATACATGCAGTAGGCACAGGAGAAGTTCATCGGCTTCATGACATCATTCATATCTTAGTGTGGAGTGCAGCTGGATTCGGTACCCACTCTCTTCCCTCTTTTCCTGTCGTCGGATGATGACGCCATATCTCAGCCACCGCGGTCCTCCCTCCTCCGGCCCACCTCCACTTCCACTAGCTTCTATCTTCCACTAGCTTCTATCAAGATCTTGTGATATTTTTTATATATTAGACATTTGATATTATACTATGTATCTTCGACTTTTTTATATATTTGTATTTGATATATATATAATTACATATATATATATATATATATGTATTCTACTAAAATTTAGTTGATTGTATTATAGACGTTTTTGTTGATTTTATATTGTTTTTGGCTGCTATTATTTTTTAATTTCAGGTGGATAAATATAATTATGAATAAAATATTTTAAAAATAAGATAAAAGTTATCGACTGACACCAATCGAAGCTTGGTCAAAAAATAATTATTTTTTTGAAAAAAATTAACTTGTCGACCGAAATTGGGTTGGTAAATAAAGTTACCGACTGAACACTTTGGTCGATAACTACAAAAAATTGGTCGGTATCTTAATATTTAATTTACATTTTTTAATTGAGAAAAATAAAGTTACCGACCAAAATTTCAGTCAGTAACTCCAGAAATTCGGTATGTAAAAGTTATCGATCGATGTTTTATTCTGTCACAGCCAACGACTGACCATTTTGGTCTATAATTGTCTTTTACTGATCAATTAGGGACAGTTTGGTCGGTCGGTAAAAGTTAAATTCTTGTAGTGTAGAAACTTGTAAAAGGAAATAAAAACAAGTAAAGGATAATTGTTATATAGAGTTTACTTTTCATATCAAGAGAGTTCCTATCTTCAATTTAAGGAAGTCGATATCCTTGTGTAGTAGCAATTTATTTCAAGTTTTTAAATATGTGATTTTATTAGAAAGAAAAATATATTCATAATTCATGAATCTATTCTGTTGCGGGTGTTTTATGCTTCTTTGAAATGTAGTAATGTACTAGTTGGGGTCATAATGTGTTTACCATGTCAAATATTTACATTTTGAGGTTCAATAGGTTTTGCTTAAAAAAAAAACAGGTTTAATAGCTTTAATTTCTTCATTTTACTCCTCAGTTTGCACATGCATGCTTGTGTTGCATCTCCTTCTCCATATTTTTCTCCCTCTTCATGCTTTTTCTTCTACTTGTTTTCAAGAATTTCTTCTGTTCAGTCTGAAAGTTACATTCCTGAGCATAAATTTTGGTCATTAACCCTGAACATGATTTACATAAGTTAAATCATAAGTGTCCATGTGTTTGTTAGAGATTAACCAAAACATGATTATTAAATGATGTTGAAGGATGATTCATATGTAATATTATTGTTAAATTGTGAATTTTTGGAGCAATTTTTATGCTGGTAAAGTATCCATTACATAGACGAAAATCTATCAAAATTTTGAAGTGAAGTTTTGTCCCCAACTTTTCAATCCTGGTTCTACCACTGAGTGAATGTTTTGATAATGGTCCTGAGAGTTTGAAAGTGTGTCTTCTTGAAAAATTGGATATTAATTTCAGCAAACTTCTGTATTTTACATCTCTCAACAAAATGGTCGAGTAGAAGGAACATATATTCTTAATGTGGTCCCTGCTCTTATTTTTCAAGCTTCATTACTCATTTCTTTTTGTGGAGAATATGACAAAACCATTGTCTATCTTACTAACAAAACTCCCAACCCCATCCTAAAAAACAAAACTCCTTTTTGAGATGCTATTCAGAAAACCCCAAAGTATTCTCATTTACGTGTTTTTGGGTGTCTATGTTTTGCTCATTCTTGTACTATTGATAGTCGTTAATGTATTTTCTTGGGCTATCCTCATGGCAAAAAGAGGTAGAATGTGTTTAATTCATAGTCATAAAAATTCTTTGTCTCTAGATATATTACTTTTGATGAAATTCAATTTCCCTTTGAATCTACCTCAATGTCTACATCTCTGCCTCAAAATTCCAATCCACTTTTTTCAAAACCCTATCTTTGCTTTTCCTCTAGAAATTATTGCTTTTGCCAACTGTGCATTTCGCAACTCCATCAAAAAATCCATATATTGTTCCTTAGGTTGACAAATTCAATAGCCTACTACGTTATCAGCTCCATTTAGCCCAACAAGTCTGGGCCTATTTGACATCTCGTGGGCTGGCCCATTACAAGCACACCCTCAAGTTTCGTGCAGCCTAGCGGCTACAAGTTCTCCTTAACTACAACCTAATTGGTTGTCTTTTGTTGGGTATCCTCCTTTGCTAGGTAAAACTTCCTTGGAATCTTCTACTGGACCTTCCAACCATAGGCAACAAGGAGGCATCCGTCTTTCGGATCTTTTTCTCTTTATCTTTCTTCTTCTTTAGATGCTACTGAACTCATCAACTGTAGCTAGCCACATTGTCACTCGCTGACTAATTTAAATGATTTTGGCTGTAATGCTGTGAGAAGTCACTAATAAAACGTTCATTTAATGATGGTAAAAAAGGTCAGCATTCCGTCGCTATCTTTTTGTTGGGGATGAAAATTCAATTGAAGTTTTATGTCTACACTATGTAATTCTTTGGAAACTCATATCAGCAACAAAACTTTGTCCATCGTTAACTTTTGTGACTGAAAGTAATGAGAAAATGTCGTGTTTCCTCATGTAAGATCAACGATGCAAGTTGGTGATATAATTTTCATCATTAATCTTTCAGGACAGAAGTTCAAGACAGAAAACTATATGGAAGATAAAACAATTTGTTTTTGTTTTTTTAACAAGTTATTAACAACAAAATTCGTAGCTATTCTATTCAATAAAATATAGCTATTCTGTTCAATAATTTATTTTATTATATAATTATTTAAAAAGGTTCTAAAACCTTCTCAAACGCAATAAAACATCAAACAATATCCAAAAGCTTATTGCCATAGATTGAATATAAAACTTCCAGAAATAATCAAACACAATATCCATAAACATCATAATATCCATCAATCAAATTAATAATATACAAAACCAAACGCATATCATATCTAAGAATGTGAGGGAGATATCTATCAACAATAGATATAGGGGGATCCCGTGGATAGCAGTACAATGCCATTACTAGGTCAGCAATAGCACCACCGGAGAGGGAAAAGGGGAGGGGGAGAATGGTATGGGGAGGGAGGGGAGAGGGGAAGAGGGAAGTGGTAGGGTGTGGGGTAGAGGAGGATTAAACCATCGCAATGGCAGAGTCTGGCAACTTATCTGCTAGTGCTGGCAATGATGTCTGACCGACTTCAACAAAAGCTTATCTCATGAGGCTCCAGAGCAGCAGAAGAGATGTAAACATTATGTTCTTGGCCTCAAATTGCTACCTCAAGCACTTCTCGAGGATCGAAAAAATACTCTTAACTGTATCCCAACCTTCTCCACAACAGTTGAACAACAACCCCAACTACTCGTGCTGTCATGCATAAATGCAGTAGAAGAGGCCTCTTGACTCTCAGCTCTCAGATAAGTTACCTTGAACCCACTCCATACAAATGGCCTCTAGTCATGCCACCTGTTTCAATTTACATCAGCTGGAGGTTACTGGGGACAGGAGTACTTGTCGCATGAACATCCTCCTAAGCATTGCTCTTCATCTCGTGAAACTTCCCCTAAAATATAAAGCATTAGTTGTATAAGTCATAAATTATTATATAGTGTGGACATGTGAAGCATTAACTGTCTTTAATAACTTTACCCAAAACTGCTTAGACCTATAATCAACAAACTTACCCTTTTTATCCTCATGGTGGAGCTAACGCAGGTCTTCCAACCACGTGCTCTTGAAGGCGTTGCATAAATCCTTTTGCTAGAAAACAATATAATTATTATATTTTGGTTCACTGTAAAAATTTCATGGTTTATCGACGAATATTGCCGATGGTTCTTGGTTTTGTCGATAACTTACCGACATAATACCTACAAAAATGGCAATTCTATTGGCAAATTTATGAGCTTAGCCAAAATAATAGTGGGCATATTCTTGCCACAAGTTGGCATAGATTCACCGATAGAACGTTCGGTCAGTAATGTTAATTGGCAATGGACTTTGGAACGGTTTAGGTTGTGGTCAGAAATTTTTGGCCTTACCGACAGTTCACTTATGCAATTTTGTAGGCAACACCTTAATAAAATTAACTACGTCTTTTAGTACGGAAACCATTCGTAACCCTTGCACTACATGTATGAAGTCATCCCCTCATTTCCCAAATTTCCCTGAAATTTCCCTCTTCTCCATGTCCCTTTCCCGCGAACCCACATTGCTCCGTTGACTCTCCCCCGCCATCCTCAAGATCCCTCTGCTCCAGCAATGTCACAAACTCAATCTGGCGAGCTCACTATCTTCCTTCTTCTCTCCTTCTCTGCTCTTCCTTCTTCTCTCTTTCTCTTCTAATCCTTTGATCTCCTCTCTTCTCCTCTGCTCCGCCGGAGATGATAAAGCTATCTTTCCTCTTCTTCTTTTATTTAATTTCTTCTTCTCCTCTTCGTCCTTCTCTCCTTCACTGATCTCCCTCTGCAGCTGGACACTACTGGTCGCCGCCTCTTCTCGCCCACCGCCGTTATTGGCAGTTCTCACTGTTGGCGCTGTCGGTGCCTACAATTTTAGTCAGAGTAAGCAAACTTTAAATATTATTTTTGTTTTTGAATATCTGAATTGTGTAAGCATTGATGCTTGATTGTAAGTCATGAATAGTTTTGCAGAATTTATGCCTGATAATAATTTATTGTAGTGAGAAATTTGAATAGGAAATGATTTGGAATTGTAAGATATGATTTTCCTTGTAGCTAAATGATTTTACAGTACTAGAAACCAAAAAGAATTTTTGCATTCTTGGTGAAGTACGATATTATTGAGTTTGTAATGAGAAACTGTTTGATTATGCAAATTTCTGCTGCAAAAATTTGCGTATATTATTCTGTAATCTAATTTGCTAGTTTTTATAGAAACTTGCTACTTGTTTGTGGGAGAGAAATGAGACCCTTCATAATAGATTTAATTTTTGGGATTTCTGATAACAATGCTATCCCTTTCTTTACTTCTTGATTCCCACATGTTGAAGAATGGTCCTGTCGTTTTTGGGCATCATAGAAAGTTTTTTCAGCTACTTGTAAAGCTAAGAGATCTTGATACATATACGGCCTTTGTTCCAAATTTAATCTAATATGCTCTTTGTTTCAATCTAATGATATACAGCCATTCTTCCAAACAAACATAGAAGGATAATTTGAAGCTAAAAACAAACATAGAAGAATAACTGGAATTGCCGAAATTCTTTTTGAACATTCTCAATGAAAGAGATGAAGTCTAAATTTTCTACTTTAAATCGAATTTAAACATAAGAATTTTCATATATTCTATCAAATAATTTATGTTTGATCAAACTTATGAAAAATAAATTTTACTTTGGAGTTTTTGCTAAATTTTCTTATCGTGAAAATAAATTTTGCTCTATAGAGATATTCTAGTGGAACTACAATAGTCTATAGAGATTTCACCTGCTATGTTAAGGATTCTTTTATTACTAAAGCAAGAGAAAGTCATAACAAACTTTGCTATCTCATTATCCCTTTTGCTCTTATGAATATGGAATTGTGCTACTTATAACTTTGACTTATCTTTTTTATTCCAATTCATTTTGTTTCTTTCGTATGGCGCTTTTAAGCAATCATATGCCTTAGTCTAGTTATTAGTAGTACAAATTTATGTAATGAAAACAATTAACAGTGATTAACAGGCTTGTTGTTAAAGTACAACTAACAGTGATTAACTAAAGTACAAATTGAAGGCTTTGTTGTTGCATTAGCTTTGAGAAGTTTCTTTTTAGTTTTATAGAGGAGCCCACACTCTTTAATTTATCTATTGATTAATGGGAGAGCCTAGACTCTTTAATTCATTATATTGTTTAATGGGGCAGCCTGAACTCTTGAAGTATTGTGTGTTTGACTGTGATGTTGGTTGTTTAAGTGGTATTTGTGACAGGAAAATGTTCATAATACATGAGAAATTTTGTCCAAAATTTTCTAATCTTATAAGAACTTAGATTTTGATATGTTATGTTCCTACTGTAAAACTTCAAATGAAACGTTTCAAACCTTTTTTTTTTTTTTAATGTAATCCTAGGTTTAAAGGGATGAAGATGTAAGAGGAAGTATACGGAGGATGTTGCATCTGCAGAGTCGACAAGGACTATCACTCCTTTAACACTTATACCGGTGCCATGCCTTTAGCTTTGTCATTGTTGTCTTAGCTTACCCCTTCTCTGACAGCACAGATGACAAGCTCTCCTTCGAAGCCACATACGACGAGCCCTCTTCCCACGAAACAGCCAACTTTAGGACCTTCCACGGCTCCTCCTATGATATCTACCTCGGCCGCTCCTTCCGCGCCTCCTAGGATATCTCAGCCGGCTTGGTCGCGGCCGCAGAGTGATACTCGAGAGGTCATAGAGCTCAATGGTGATTAGTAAGTGTTTGTTATATATACTTGTTATTACTAAACTGTAACATATACTAACGTTCTTTTTGTGCAACAGATTACATCCATCACTTAGAACCGCGATTATTATTACCTTTGTCATTCGGCAAAGCTTCGTAGGCCTTACTATTCATGGAGTCAGGTACCACCGGCCGTTCAAGATATATGGTATGGATAGTTTAAGGTAGGTGTATTTATTGTTATAGCTTTTTTTACGACATATATTTCAATGTTATCTAATCTTATGCATGTTTTGAAATGCAGAAAGAGGATGTATTGGACCAAGAATTAGAGACGTGGGTTCAGGACGTATGAAGTCCAAAGTCAGCAAGTGTATGAGGAATATGATGCACGACCTTCGGAGGGCAATGAAGAGGCCACAGTGGATGAAGGAGAGCACTAGAAGAATATGACGGACTATTGGAACAGTTCGAGGTTCCAAGCTATGACCCAACAAAATAAAAAAACATGAGTGGCGGTTGTTTATATAGAGGTAGTTCAGAGACAGCTCATCTCAGAGCAGAGATCTATTAGACCCTATCTTGTAGTGCAAACCATGTTGTTTCAAGCATCTCAATTGGTTTGACAAGTACATAAGGAAGGTATATTCGAGTAGAACCACTTAGTGTTTGCGCTATTAGACATCGTCAGAGCTGCTATGGCTGTCGTACCCTCGAAATCATCGTCAACAGTAACTGCAATTGACTTCGAGGACCCTGCCACTCCTAATGTGGTGGTTTGAGCCTCCTCTACTCCAGTTTTCTATTGATGTCCCTGACCCTACTGATGTCCCTCCAGCCTCTAGTTTAGGTGAGTCTCATTATTTTATGATGATATTTTACGTATGATATTTTTATGATGTTTATGTATGTTTATGATATTTATTGCTTTTTTTAATGTTTTAGATTGTTGATGTATATTATGTTTGTATTTCGTTATTGCTTTGATTGGGTGTTTGGTTACATTTTAGGGACTTTTAAATGATATTAATAATTATATAAAAAAGTTATTGACAGAACACTTACTGAAACGTTGTCGGTAACTATTTCATTATTTTTCAAATTAAAAAATATTATCGTCAGGACTACCCGCAAGTGACAGTTAACGTTGAAAAGTGATGCTGTCACTAAGAATAGTTGCTATAAGTTACCGATGGTCATTTTTTATGGTAACGAATAGCACGAACGGAGCCAACTAAGAAAATTTGGGTCATCGGTAAGTTTTGTTACCGACAAAAATTCACCGACAGTGTAAGTTGCGTCGGCATTCTGTTGGTAACCATTACATACCGACACTACACAGACGAAACTTCCGTCATTAAATGGCAGTATTTCGTAATGGTTACAATTCAAATGATAGGACAAATGAACTGCTTCTCGAGTTCCCCTCTGTCGTGTTCCTCTGTCAGATTCTTCTTCATAGCCTTTGACTTCGCTTTGAACTCAAGATAATTCTAGTAATTAGTTAAGAGCATGTAGATGGGGTTAGTGATCTATGTAGGCCTCCCCCTGTCTATCCAGTCACTGTACCTCATGTCTAGAAGACAATTACAAGAATATGAAACATATATTACATGTCGTAAAAAACTATAACATAGTAAACTGAATGCAAAAACTTTACCTTGAACTGCTTGAACCATATGCCTCGAGTAGCACCGCCCACTCTCTCTTAAGCTCGTAAATGTCACTTGTGTAGCATTGCTGCATAATAGCTGTGATCCTCACCCCATATGAAAGACAAACTCTACAAGAAAACTTCCTCCTGCTTTTAGCATAAAAACAAAGAGTATTATCCAATCGGGAGAACATCACATCTCCCCCCTCCCCTAGTATCTAATTCTTTGAAATGTAGTGGTTATCCCAAGGTTTCAAATATTTCTTTGATTCCACTTGTGTAGGAAAGCCCTTGATTGAAAGGTGGGAACTACTGAAGAGCGAGGTACTTCGTTTTCTTATAGCATAGAAGTATGGCTTCCAACTCATATTAGCTTGTTATTAAAAAATTGCAACGTAAGTGACAGACAAGAACAAAGCAATTCCCTTTGCACTAAGGATAGATCCACTGTTACACTTTCTTTTGTCAACGTATTTTGTTGGTAATAGGAAAAACAGGATAAGTCAGACATGGAGATGTGGGCCACCATCCACTTATATTGTTGCTTGAGCTCTTGGAGCCTTAGTAAACAATAAGGATACTATGGATATAAGGTTAATAATGATAATATTACTACAAAATATAAAGCTTATAAGCACTTATGTATCTCCATTCAAGGAAATAGGTTGACTACAGTCATTGAGTTGCATCAAAGCTGGACGGGGGGGCAGCCTGCGCAAGAGCCAGCTATGAAGAAGTCTCGTGAAAACCGACTGAGAAGTCCTTGAAACAAAACGAGACTTAGAGATCAAGGTGTTAGAGGTGTGAATATCAAAGGAGTCAAGATCAAGAGCTCGGTCCCTTGTTTCGATGTCTCGGTCTCCTATGTAGAAGTCTCGACATCTTCCTCCAACATCATTGCAAATTAATGTTTTCTTCTGGCATCGTGCTATACACACAATGTTATACAATAATCAAATATCAATTAACGAATGAAGTAACCTAATTCATTCAAATTTTGAAAATAACTAATATGAATGAACATTCTTGAAATAATTAATACAATGAGAAACATGCATAATAGTTCCTTATGTATTATAAGAATTCTTAGTTTGCTGGAGACTATAAAATTTTAAATTTTATACATACTTTAAGTTTTATTGTAATTCATTATTTATCTTTTCGCACTCCTAAACTATTTTGGAGCTACTATAAATATCAAATTTACTTATTTATGGTGGTAAAATTGGGTGAAAATAGCTTTAGGGACGAGAAGACATACAATAAAAGTAAATTAAATTATCAAATTTTGTTATAATATGTAGTGATAAAAAATAATTAATAAGTATAAAAAAATAAAAGAAAATTCTATGCATAAAATAAGAAAAACTAAAATAGTGTATAGATATTTATAGTCATCTCTTTACTGACTTGTATGATGTAAATATTGTCGAAAGTGTTATAAAAATTATTTTGAAAGGATTTATAGTACATTTCTTCTATGATTGATCATAGTGTAATGATGTTAAGGATTGTTATGCAAAATTAAAATAGGATTATTCTTATAAAATCTTAGACTATGTATAATTATGATTTATCTTCCTAGTGGTAAATAGGTTGAGTTTCCTAGTCATAATTTGTTTAGGATTTGTCATATTGACAAGTATATAATGTACACTATTTTACATTAATAATATAGAAAACATTGGATTGTTTTCCTCACTGGAAATTTTCATGGTATCAGAGTCCTTTGTCTAAACTCTTATAGTGAGTACCGACAAAGGAGAAACTGGTTATGTCGACAACGACATGGTAGAAGAAAGCCATGTCCGTAGAATGAAGAAAGATGCTTACTATGTAGCATCCTCAGATGGACCCGGACTGATTATAATGACAGTCCAGTTAAAGGGGAATGAAAAAGACAATAATCATGTAGATTGGGCAAAAGCAATGCGCCTCGCCTTACATTTGAAGAAGAAATTGGGTTTTATCGACGGAATAATTCCCATACCAAAAAACAACCCAGATAAAGAAGAAGAATGGTGGGAAATTAATACTCTCATTAATTCTTAGATTCTCAATTCTATTCAGCCTTCTCTCCGATGTTCTATAAATTATTCTGAAAGAGCAGATAAATTATGGACAGATCTAAAAGAAAGATTCTTGGTTTGAAACGGGCCAAGAAAATATGAATTGATGGTAGCATTAGCGAATTGTAAACAAGGAGGAGATTCAATAAACGTGTATTACTCACGTTTGGAAAATTATGGGATGAAATAGACAACTTTGCTCAACTCCCATCCACTACAGATACAGAATTTTTGACTACTATCATAAATGAAAGAGAGGAAAAAAAGATTTTTCAATTTTTAATGGGATTAAGTAGTGCAATTTACGGCACTGTCCACTCCCATATAATACAACAAGAACCTATGCTAAGGTTGCAAATAGTTCTCGCTCAAATTTGTAAAGAAGAACAGCATAGTAACCTAACACGAGCTAAGGACTACGTCGGCGACAGCACCGCCTTTGCCATCGCCGAAATAGACTGAGTGTCATCTTCTTCCTTGAAACCTTACTGTACACACTGCAAAAAAGCTGGCCATGACATTGTTGGCTGTTTCCAGCTTGAAAGATACCCGGAGTGGTGGCCGCGGAGCTCAACACAAAGCATAGCCGGCCACCACTCCGGGTATCCTACCAGCTGGAAGCAGCCAACAATGTCATGGCCAGCTCTTTTGTAGTGTGTACAGTAAGGTTTTTTAGGAAGAAGATGACACTCGATCTATTTCAGCGACGGCAAAGCACGGCCGGCCGCGGAGCTCCACCGGGACGTAACAACAGAGGAACGGGACTCGTATGGCGCGACAGATCTTGCCTCCTCTCTGGTCGAACTTCAGGAGCTGCGAGATAGCTATAGCAGGCCTCGAGAGGATAGATGCTTGATGCCTGGGCTAGTACTGTTACAGTTCGGCACGGAGATATAGCGACAGATGACGACAGCTTCAACCTGGGTTCGGCAGCTTCGACAGGTTTAGCAGAAAACTCCAGCAAACCAGAAAGTTCTAGCAACAACTTTCCTAAACTATCAAGTGACCAATGGTCAAAATTGTTGACCATTATAAAGAACACAAATGCCACCCAATCTGAAAAATTATCTGGTATGAAAAATTTATGGATTTTGGATTCAGGATGTTCTTATGGACTCTAAGACAGCGGACTTCATGGCATGCACTGAAGGCATGAAGCCTTCACAGAGAAAAATATTTCCAGCTTTTTACAGCTCCCAACATATAAGAGAAGGTATCACATAATAAACTATCGAAGATTAGATCCACCAAAATTGTAGCATTGAGTGGGCGTGCTTCGACTGTGTCTCCGGGGCATAGTTGAATGTAGATATCATAAACGCGAGGTGTAGGATACCAGGCGGAGAAACGCGGGCAACCACTCCCCTATGTGTCAATCGCTAGCGCATTCAGGGGCCCCGCGCCCAGCTCAGTTGGAGAGGCCTAGCCTGATCTAAGAAGTGCCTAACATCCGCCACTGAATGCAGATTATTTCACTTTCTATTTATTAATATACTGAGACTCTGGCAGCCCTCAACCAAAAAGTAAGAAATGGGAGGAGCACAACTCCCTTTGGACATCATCTGCTCCAGCAAAAGCGGTTTGATCATCTATGTCAGAAAAGTGCCCGACTCAGCAACTTATGTTGTGGAAAAGGATCCCGCAGTGATGCTATTGAAGAAGCTCTTAGAGGAGGAATTCTCTGTGTTATCGGAATCAAAGTACAAGCTGCTATCGAATAAGTGTAGAGGCGATGTTCACACGTCTTGGTGAAGAAATTGTGATTGGTGCAGTTTTTGCTTCTTTCCATTCAGTGATCCACCGGAAGGGACCACTAAAGAAAACAAAACGCTAGTTCTAAGGCTTTCCTCAGCTGATGCTGGCATGCTCTGTTGTGCCCTGGAATTCTCATAGATCGTTGGTATACCTCGGCCCGGGAAAGGTAGGCAGAACAAAAAAAAAACCACAAAGAAAGAAGGGAAAGGGATAAGAGCTGATTGCTGGCGATGACTTGGTAAAGGGAATCTATGAGAGAAGGTTCTCGAACCGGGTTCCGACAGAATAGAGCGCAGAACGATACTATCTCTTCTCCTGACTCTCACGACTCAGTCAAGCCGGTTGCTAGCCTACCTTTCTTCTCTATGAGAATGTGAAGGGGAAGTCTTTGACTCTTTCTTATTTCCTGCCCAAGGTGAAGTGGAGAAGATCAATCAATTCTCTCTCTCCCGGATAGCTTGAATAAGATATTATTGAAGGTCCCTCTCTACATCAAGGATCAAGACTCTTCTACCATCGGTTGATGTTAGTATCCCCTCATCGTCGTCGACAGCTTTTGGCGGCATTCTTACCATCCCAACTTGTACCTCCAGGTGAAAAGCCTTGCTGCTTTCAAAAATTACTGGCAGAGACACTTTTCGAATTCTAAGGCAGCCTCTTTAGCCCCGACTAGGGTCACCTCTTCTATAGCAGAGCGCCCCTTTTCTTGTAGGGGAATTGCCTCTAACGTTGGAGGCGCTTGCTGAATGGGGGCTTTCAACACGGGGTCTTGCGGGGTTGGACCATGAGGTGGACATCTTTCTCGAGAGAGGCCGCCTTCTCTCAGGCCCGCAGTCTTCTACTTCTAGTCGACTGCTCTATGACGGGCTTCCCTCTTTCCTGGGCTCTGCTCGCTCATATGACTCGTAGGAAATATTTTTTGAGCAATTTAAATAATTTTTACCCATATATTATTTGTCTATATAATGCTGCTAAGGTAATTGCTCTGCAAGAAGGAATGGTCTCTTTAACTCCTAGATTCAAACTCCTAAATGTGCTTTTAATTCCCGAACTTAAATAAAACCTAATTTCCTTGTCTCAATCGACCCGAGGCTCTTGGTGTTTTCTCACACTTTCTGATAATTTTTGTGTTATACAGGACTGTATCTCAATGAGGTCGATTGGAGTGGGTGAGCAGAGGAATGGAATTTTCTTTACAAGCTGATGAAATTGTCAGCATTATATGCTTTTTCTAGTACTATTCTTGATTCCGGCATATTATGGCATATAAGGTTGGGACATCCTTCGGATTTTGTGGTGAATAATTTTTTGGGAATTTCTAAGAACTCTAGAACTAGAACTGCTCCTTGCAATATTTGTCTGCGAGCTAAACAGACTCGTGACCATTTTTCTGTAAGTAATAATAAAGCATCTGAAAATTTTGATTTAATTCATTGTGATTTGTGAGGACCATACAAAACTATATCTACGATAAGTGCCTCATATTTTCTTACTATACTTGATGATTACTCTAGGGCTTTTGGATATATCTAATTTCTGAGAAAAGTGATGTTGCATCTATTGTAAAAGATTACTTTGCCATGATTAAAACTCAATTTCGCAAAACCATTAAAGTAGTACGGAGTGACAATGGCATAGAATTTACATGTTTAAAGTCATATTTTTCAACCCATGGCATGCTGCATCAAACTACTATTGCTGGCACCCCACAAAAAAATGGTAGGGTTGAACGTAAGTATCGACATATTCTGAATATTGCTCGGGCTTTGCGTTTTCAAGCTAATTTGCCCATAAAATTTTAGGGAGAATTTGTACTGGCCACTGGATATCTTATCAATCGCACATCCTCTTCATTGTTACATGGAAAAACTCCTTATGAATTACTATATGGGAAGAAGCCATCATATTCTCACATTAAAAGTTTTGGGTGTTTAACTTATGTTCATGATCATGATCTACCTAGAAATAAATTCAGAGTCCAAAGTAGAACGTGTGTTTTCCTCAGATATCTCTTTAACAAGAAAGGTTGGCAATTTTATGACTTGCAAGCAGAGAAGTTCATTTTATCCAGAGATGTAATTTTTGATGAGACAAAGTTTCCATTTAAATAAAAATCAGATGCTTCTACACGAGGAAATCTGGATTTTGCACAAGATTATAACTTTGGGGAACAGATTTTGGGCTTAACAAATAGGGGGAGTGAAGCTTTTTATGACAAGAACCAACCACAGCATGCAAAAAAGTCCACTTCTGGCGGCCCAAGTACAACAACACAATTCCAGCCTTCCCATGCTCTGATTAGGCCCATTTCGTGCGGCCTAGAGGCAGTTGCCCACCCAGAAAATTCCATCCAGACCTCTTCTCTTCCATCTACAGTGCAGCCCAGTTCGTGGGGCCCGGACGCACCAGCCCAGCCGCTCAGCCCAACCCTTTCCTCATGCGTTAGCCCAACCAAAACAGCCCCTGGCCTAGAAATAATTGAGAACGCATAAAAAATTATTTTCCCGAGAGTATGTGAAGAGAGAATAATCTGCATAAGACTGAGAAGAACCATACTCACGAAGAGCGGCAGTAAGTCTGGAGAACCAACATCGTGGAGCTTAGCGAAGACCATACAAAGACTTCTTCAGAAAACAAACCTATCTGTGGAAAGATGGGTGAAAACTAGGCGGGGCCGCATATAAGCTTCTTCTTGTAAATCTTAATGAAGGAAAGCATTGTGGACATCCATCTGATGTATGGGCCAGTTTCGAGCAATAGTAACAGAGAGTAAGGTGCAAACTGTAAGTACTTTAGCAATAGGAGCAAAGGTGTCTGTATAATCAATACCTATTGTTTGTGTGTTGCCTAAAATCACCAAGCGGGCTTTATATCGCTCAATGGTGCCATTTCCTTTATACTTAATCCGAAAAACCCATTTACTCCAAATAGCACATTTTCCAGGAGGCAAGGATGTCAAGGACCATGTGCCATTTTTTCAAGTGCATGAATTTCTTGTTGCATGGCTTCTCTCCGTTTAGGATTAGAAACAGCATCAGAGTAGGTGGTAGGTTATGAGTCGGTGGTAACTGATGCTAAAAAATGCCTGTGTGAAGGAGAAAAATTTTCATAGTCTACAAAATGTGTTATAGGATAAATAGAAGTACCTGAGAGGTCCGAAGAGGGTTAGGGAGCAGAGTTGGAATGGGATATGGAAGACTTCCATATGGCATTGCAGTCAAAATTTCGGAGTAGAGCAGGTACTTTTTTTAATGCGAGTACTTTTCCTGGTGGATTGGATTGTTGCTGGATTAGAAGCTAATATCGCTGCTACATTATTTTCATTTGAGCCAAGGCGAAATTCTGCTACTGCTGGGCCTGAGGTCTCTGGTCCAGAGAGAATTGTGGCTCTGATTGGGCTACCTGCCCAATTACTCGACGTTCTGTTACTGGCTACTTTATTTCCTTTGGTGGATCTCCTATTTCTTGGAAGACAAAGAAACAACATACTATTTCTCGTTCCTCAGCCGAAGCTGAATATTGCTCTATGGTGATGACCTTGTGTGAATTAAAATGGTTATCTACCCTACTGCGTGATCTTCATGTGCCTATCACTCACCCCATTCCGTTACATTGTAATAATCAAGCTGCTCTTCACATCGCCGAAAATCCTGTTTTCCATGAACGTACTAAACATATCGACATTGATTGTCATTTTGTCTGCGATGCTTTTCAAAATGGATTTATTTTCCCCGCCTACATTCGCAGTGAATTTCAGCCGACCGATATTCTCACTAAAGCTCTTCATACCACACATTTTCATCGTTTAGATTGCAAGTTGGGTATTTCTGATCTTCATGCTCCAACTTGAGGGGAGTGTTAAGGATTGTTATGTAGAATTAAAATTGGATCTAGGACTATGTATAATTATGATTTAGCTTCCTAGCTGTAATTAGTTTGAGTTTCTTAGTCATAATTTGTTTTTTATTTGTCACATTGACAAGTATATGATGTACACTTTTTTACATTAATAAGACAGAAAACATTGGATTTTTTTTCCCACTAGAAACTTTAAAATGATGATCGCGATAGGCATTCTTTGTTCTGGGCCTCCCTTTGGTCTCATTACCAAGTGGTCCTTGATACCTACCCGTAGCTCTAAATTTGCCAAATTTTGGAAAATGGTAATTTTTTGTCAAAGTGTTTTTTTGTTAGAATATATTTATAAAGCGTTAAATATTGTTGTAGGTTTGAAGTTTTAAAATTTAATGTCGTATTGATTTCCAGAAAATCTCATAAATATTTTATCTTTTTATTAAAGAGAAGTTGTGTGAATTTCAAGTTTAATGAAAAAAAAGTAGATAAGTTATGAGGGTTGAATGGTACGTAAGTATTAAAAAAGAAGGTAAAAAGTGTTACATACATTTAAATTTTTTCATTTTTTCTATTTCAACACTTCGACTAAAAAACTCTCTATTTTAACACGTAAAACTTATAAAAGTTATCCGATTTGATACTTCCATCAAATTTCATCGTTAGATATTAAGATAAAGGGTAATTTCGTCAAAATAGAAGGGTTTCTTCTTATTCTTTTATTATTTATTCTTTTCTTCTCCTTTCCCCAAATAAAACCCTAATCCAACCTTTTTTTTTCTTTTGCACTCCTGACTGTGACCAGCCACTGATTTGCATCTTTGTTTGTTACATGGATCTGGTGACCAAAAGGCCCATTTACTATCACAATCTCATATTTACTATTACAAACGAGCGAAAAATTAGAATAAAAGGAGATCTAATCTATTACAGAATAACCGCACAGCGTAGAGTGAGCATTGCAAAAATCGGACCACCAAGTCGGACGAGCAGGCAAAAATCGGTCGTCGACCAATTTTCGCTTGAATAAAGGTTCTGTAGAAACCGGACGAACAAATCAGAAGACTAAGGCAAAACCGGATGACCAGTTTTAGTTATAAAATGGGGTTCTCCAAGAAAGCGGACGACTAAAATAGTTTATCACTCAGGAATCGACCGTCCGGTTTCTAAGATAAACAGGGAGTCCCCAGAACATTGGATGAGCTGCTCACATTTACAAGAAAATCTGTTCTCTCACTCTCAGTTCTCTCCTTCTCAAGCTAACCAAACACACAGTCAGCCGAAGGCTACTAGCTGCGGTCTACAACACAGGAGAAGTTACAGAGAACAAGAAACAACATGAAGAAGTTGCAGAGAGAAAAGAAAGAGAGAAGAGGAGAGGCTACTCCGAAATTAGGGCAGCAAGTGTGAGAAAGAGAGTATTTATAGACTTCCAAGTCACCTAGGGAGGCCGGGTTCAGCCGGCCCGCCCAACATCTTGGAGAAAAAATTAAACTCAATCCACTTTGGTGTGAGGCCAAGTCCATCATCATCATCATCATAGGGATAAAAATTGGGCTGAAAGAGAAAAAAAATGTGTGAAAATTGGGCTAAAATGGCCTATAAACTCCACCTTGAACACATTTTTAGCTAAAATGGCCTACAAAATAGACTAAAAAGAGTCAACCTTCATCAATATGAAGAAAATCCTTGCACAAAGTAAACTTGTAGGTTGTCACAACCTTAGTACCAAAATCTGCAAGATTATCTTTAGTACTAATTTTAACATACTAACTAAACATTTTTAACCTTTTCTATAATGAAATGATACTTAACATCTATGTAATTAGTTGTTTAATGATAGACAGGATTTTTACACAAATGGAGACAACTTTGACTATCAGTAAAGATGGTTGCTTTGGAATGAAAAAGATGCAATTCAGATAAAAGTCCTTGAAGCCAAATAGCTTCCTTAATTACCTCAGTGGCAGCAATATATTCAGCCTCTGTAGTCGAAAGAGCAACTACAGGCTGCAGCTGTGATTTCCGTGAAACACAATTACCCGCAAGGGTAAAGAAATAAGATGTGGTAGACTTTCTACCATCTTTATCACCTGCAAAATCAGAATCTACATAACCAACCAACTCAAAATTTTCAGTCCAGTTATGATAATGCAAGCCTCTATCAATAGTCCCATTAATATACCTCAACAACCATTTAAGGGCGGCCCAATGATCCCTACCCGGGTTAGACATAAAATAGCTTAAAAGCCTTATGGAATAAGCAACATTAAGACGAGTGGAAATCATGGAATACATGAAAGATCTTATAGCCATAGTTTTCTTCTCATTTTCAGTTTTGGGACAGATTTTTAAAGAAACTTGAAAATGACTTGCAAGAGGGGTACAAATAGGCTTACAAAAATGCATAGAAAATTTCGAAACAATTTTCTTCAAGAAGAATTTCTGGGATATAAACAAAGAGTGGTCAGCTCTATCCCCATCAATGTTCATGCCAAGGATTCTAGAGGCAGATCCTAAATCCTTCATCTCAAACTCTGTTTTCAACAAAGATTTTAGATTCACAATCTTATCTTTATGTTTGCAGGCAATCAATATATCATCAACATCAAGCAACAAATAAATGGCATTATCAACCTCATCGCCATAAAAATACAGGCAACTATCATAATTGCTCTTAACAAAACCAGTTTTAAGCATAAAAGAATCAAACCTTTTATACCACTATCTAGGTGATTGCTTAAGCCCATACCAGGACTTCTTCAAAAGACAAGCCATATTCTTCTTACTTTTTACCTCAAAACTGGGTGGTTGACTCATGTAAATGGTTTGATCAAGTTCACCATACATAAAGGTAGTTTTTACATCTAACTGTTCAAGCTCAAGATCAAAGAAGGCAACAATAGCAAGCATAATCCTAATCTTTTTGTAATTAAAGACGGGAGAAAAGATTTCATTAAAATCAATACCTTCAATTTGAGAAAAACCTTTTGCAACTAATCTAGCCTTACCTCGGGATGATCCTCATCATCCTCAGAATTTTCTGATTCGAGCACATCGGTTTCGGGTACACCACCTGGGTTATCCACCTCTTCATTGCTTTCGGGTTCTAGTGTGTGCTTTTGTGAGGGTCTGGGGGTGTCCTCCACCTCCACAGGAGTGTTCCCAACTGTGGGAATTTTAGTAGAACTCAGGGGATCAGATTCAACTTTAAGACAAGGCATGCCAAGCTCATTAAAGACCACGTCTCTACTCACGACTACCCTCACACCTGACTCACCTTTGAGCCAAATTTTGTAACCCTTAATCCCACTAGCATAACCTATGAATACTCCCTTCTTAGACCTAAGGTCTAACTTCCCTTCTTTTA
Organism: Catharanthus roseus; assembly: GCA_028651295.1. NCBI lineage: Eukaryota > Viridiplantae > Streptophyta > Magnoliopsida > Gentianales > Apocynaceae > Catharanthus > Catharanthus roseus. The sequence goes on along the minus strand of JAPQWS010000102.1, from coordinate 10,885,616 downwards.
TATGTGCAAATGCATCATCCAAACACTCTTAGGTTGGACAGGTTTGGTGGTTGACCAGACCACAACTCGATAAGAGGTTTGAAGTTAATGACAGTGGATAGAGACCTATTAGTAAGGTATACTGTTATACTTACAGCTTCTCCCAAAAAGGCTTAGGAATACTGGATGACACCATGAGACACCTAACTTTGTCCATTATGGTTCTGTACATCCTCTCAACAACACTGTTTTTTTCTGAGGGTTATGCCTAACAGTTTTATGATGCACAATACCATGCAAAGCACACAAGTCATTGAATTTCTTGTTATAAAATTCCAAACCGTTGTCTGTTCTTATAACCTTTAGCTCATTCCAGTTTGATTTTCAAAAAAAACGTTTCCACTCATTAAACTTTTGAAAAGTTTGGTCTTTAGTTTTCAAAAGAAAAACCCAAACATGCCTAATAAAATCATCCACAACAGAAAAGAAATAAACATTGCCACCATAAGTGGGTACCTTTCAGGAACCCATAAATCACAATATACATAATCAAGAATAGCAGTAGACTTGTGTGTGCTAGTGGAAAACTAAGTTTGTGCTGTTTGTTAAGAACACAATGATGACAAAAAACTAAAGAATCAATTATATTACCATTCAAAAGATTTTCTTTGTGTAAATAATGCAAACATTTTTCATTAATGTAGCCAATCTTCCAATGCCACAACATGAACTTTTCAGAAAAAGTTTTTGAAAATAATGCAGATGATTCACAAACAGTTTTTTCTAAGCAAAGTATACAAGCCATTTTTCTTAAAGCCTTTAAGTATGACTAGAGATCCTATGTAAACACATAAACTCCCATTTTTAGATTTATAAGGATAACCATTTTTATCAAAAATACCAAGGGAGATTAAGTTCCGCCTAAGATTAGGCACATATCTCACCGCAGTCAATTTTCTAGTCACACGATCATACATTTTTATAAAAACCTTTCCAATTCCCTTGATATCACAAACCTCGTTGTTTCCTTAAAAACTTTTCCATGATCAAGGATTTTAAAATCAGAAAACCAATGCTTGTTTGGAGTCATATGAAAAGTGCAACCAGAATCAAGAATCTATGCATCAGAAATATTAGAGGAAGAAGGGGAAGGGGAAACACACAAAACCTCAGAATACATAGAATTACCATCTGGTTCAAAATCGTGATTTTGTCGGTTTTATCACTCCCATTACATCGTTTATGTTGTTTCTCATCTTTGATATGTTCAAAACACTTCGTATGACCATCTTTGCTGTAGTAAAAATATTTCACTTTGTTCTTATCACGATATTTAGACCTCCCTTTACCTTTAGATTAATGACTAAAAGATTCTCTCTTGTCAACCCTCCCTCGAACGTAAAGGTTCTCTCCATTTGATTCGTTTTCTTTTCACAAATCCAAATCCTTTGATTTCAAAGCATTTTTCACATTAGAAAGAGTCAAGGCATCTCTGCCATACTTGATAGAAGATTTCACATCATTAAAAGACTCAGGCAAAGAGTTTAAAAAAATCATAACAATGTTTTCATCGGAAATCTTTTCACCAAAATTTTGCAGTTCTAAAACGATTTTGTTCAAATCATCAATGTTTTCAGAAAGAGATTTTGACCTGCTCATTTTAAAACCAAAAAGTTGTTCCTTCAAATAAATTTTGTTTGATAAAGACTTTCCCAAATAGAGTTTTTCAAGTTTTGTCCAGATTTAAAAAGCATTGTCTTTTTCATCTATTTTTCTCAAAACATTATCATTCAAATGCAAGGTGAGATAGCCATGTGCATCACCAAGTTTTTCAGCAAGTATTTCACCCTTCCAAGATTTCAGATACTTGTCAAGGCTACAAATAGCGAGTGCAATTATGTTTTAGACTAAAACAGCTTTCATTTTTCAGCGCCACATTACAAAATCAAATTTTCCATCAAACTTATCCGTTTCAAATTTTGGAGTGGACATGATGCACACGGACAAATAAGAGTAACCAGAGGCGCAAAAATAAAAGATAAAGAGTTTGTCGCGCAAAAATAGCACTGTTATTTTTTGAAAAACAATACAGCTAAAGAAATAGGTAATATGCAGATAGAGAAATAAAATCTCACAACAGATAGCACCGACTGAGCAACAACCACAAAACAGATAACCAATAGAGAAATAAATAAACATAAGCTGAGCAACAGCCACCCCGAGCAGACAATAAACAGATCTCAATGGTCACGAATAGTAAAAAGAAAAAAATACTTTGCAATCAACAAGAAAAAACACCAAGACACAGATACTTGGAGTCTTCGTAGGACTCAAGCCAGGCTTGGGTTTTGGTTTTTCAAGAAAAACAGAAAACCAAAAAAATATTTTAGATCCGTGACCAGAAATACCAAGAACAACAATAGCAGTAATTGATCTGAACAGAAACTTTAAAACAAAATAAAACGAGAAGGAAATAGTGAAGACTTCCCTGAGCCACTACCACAGAGCTTAACAGCCCTTGCAAAAGTGAAATGAAACCGAGAGGTTTCAGATATGGAAAGAGCACACCGACCGCCGTCTTTAGAGCAACAACACTATAAGTCATCGCTTCTACGGGCTGAGAAACCTAAGAATCACTAGAAAGATCGAATATTTCCAGCTCTGATACCACTGTTATAAAGATCTAGCGATCAAAAGCCCTATTTACTATTACAATCTCCTATTTACTATTACAAGCGGAAAAAGACAATAAAATGAGATCTAATCTATTATAGAAAAACCAGATGGCGTAGAGTGAGTACCGCAAAAATCGGACCACCAAGTTTGACGAGCAGGCAAAAATCGGCCGACCAATTTTTTCCAAATTAAAGGTTCCGCAGAAACCGGACGAACAAAGTGGATGACCAAGGCAAAACCGAACAACCGGTTTTAGTTATAAAATGGGGTTCTCCAAGAAAGCAGATGATCGAAACGGTTTATCACTCAGGAATCGGTCATCCGATTTCTAAGAGAAACAGGGAGTCCCTCAGAACTTTGGACGAGCCACTCACACAGAAGAAGATCTGTACTCTCACTCTCGATTCTCTCCTTCTCAAGCTAACCAAGCACACAATCAGCCAAAGGCTACTAGCGGCGGTTAACAACACAGGAAAAGTCACAGAGATCAAGCAACAATAGGAAGAAGCTAGAAAGAGAAAAGAAAGAGTGAAGAGAAGAGCATGCTCCAAAATTAGGGCACCAAGTGTGAGAAAGAGAGTATTTATAGAGACTTCCAAGTCATCTAGGGGTTTGGGTTCGGCCCGGCCCACCCGGCATCTTGGGCAAAAAATTAAACTCAATCCATTTTAGTGTGAGGCCGAGTCCATCATCATCATCATCATCATCATCATCATCATCATCATCATCATCATCATCATCATCATCATCATCATCATCATAGGGATAAAAATTAGGCTGAAAGAGAATAATAAAAATGTGTGAAAATTTGGCGAAAATAGCCTACGTTGTTGTCTTATCGGTGGTTGGTGCCACCGACTGCACATAAGAAACTAGCAATCTAGCAGAAACTTTGATGGCTTCTTCGTAAGAAAAAACCCATGGATTGCAAAAAATATACTCTCATGAAGTTCGTTGAAAGGGGTATTCAGAAGATAAGGATTCAAGGTAGTTGTTGTCAGCATCATTTGGACCGAAAGACATAGCCGGCCTCCGGTTCTCCCCTGGTCTTTGTGTGGGGAGGGCAGGGATGTGAGGAACCTCCTGTTAGAAATATCACCAAATATATCTGTGAGTTCTCGAGCAACACCTTCCAAAGTTCTGAATTTGTGGTCGTGGCACATAAATGAGAAAAGAGGGGGTAAAATTAAAAATCCAATTGGCTGGCTTTGCTCGATTAATCTTTCATTCCCTCCCTCCATTTTGACGCACATTAATCTACTTCCACCTCTCCACCAAATTAAACCTGAAGAGTTATCAACATATACCTTCGATTTTGGTAAACCTAGTGAAGTAATGTTTATTGTTTTGTGATGTTCAGTTCGATTGCCAAGTTGAAGGAGAATTTGAATAAAATTGCTCTCGATGTGCTCGACGACAGTGACGATGAGTTGGAGTTTAGGGCAGTTGCGGTTGATGGAGGGTAAACAGAGGGATTTTGATAAAAATACCCTGGTACGTTAATACGTTGGCACTAAGAATATTAACAGTAAGAATGGAATGGAAGGAATTCCTAACTTTTTCTCTCGTTTATTATGATAATAATTGTCAAGCAATATTTGAAGATATCATTTGTCCCTTTCCCTCGTATGACTAGTGAATAAAACATGTATCTTCACGCTCTCACTCTCCCACCCCCTCCACCACCCCACTCCCTCTTGTTTGGTAAACTAGCCTTTCAAATTATCAATTATGCATGGTCGATCAAGTTTTACTTCCATGGAAGAAAACAATAATATATATATTTTATATATCCATATATGATTAAGTCCTTAGATTTTTTAAATATATATAGATATATATATATATATATATAAAAGTTGGAAAGTGATGCATAATTAGGAAAAATAGTTTCTTATTCCATTATGTGTCAAAACCTGATTTATTAATAAAATTTTCATAAACTAATGAAATAAATATAAATAAAAATTATTTTAAAATATAATATTATATATCACACCAAGGTTTATAACTATAATCTATAGTTTATAATTATAATTAAAATATAACATATACTTATAGTTTATAATTATAGCCAAGATATAGTTTATAATTAATATATAACTATGGTTTAATTATAAAATATAGTTTATAATTGATATATAACTATAGTCATAACCATCTTTCACATATTTGGATGATGTGTATATAATTTCTTCTTCCAAGTGTGTAACTTCTTATTTATATATCTTCTAATTTATAGAGTAGTTAAAATGCTTTAATTAGAATGTATATTTATTTTAAAATTTCTATAACTTGACGATGATGAAGAGGAAAAGTTTCAAAATACTTGAGATCTGTACTACATGAAAGTGCTTTGAAAAATGTATTCAGATAAATATTAGTGGTTCGAATCCACTTGTAAGCGGGCGTAAGGTCCATTTATTGCCTAAAATAAACGTCTTTATACATACCATTTGCTAATTACTTTAATTTTTGTCTTAATTATGACAAGAAAGGATAAAGAGCCTTATGATACTCATGAATCCCAACCAGTAGAAGATAAAAAGCCGTCACATAAATTTAAATGATTTTGTCAAATGTTTACATTATTTCATAACCTATTTGTTGATGTTAGAACTTTTGGGCTTAGACCTAACTTACCCCAAAAGGTACCTCTAGAGGGAAGGACTGCCCAAGTTTTTATAAGGAGTAATTATTTTCTTATATTAGCCGATGTGGGATTCTCAACACACCCCCTCACGCCCAGGATTGAACATCTGGTGCGTGGAATTTTGCAGGATTAGACATCTGCGCGGGTGGCCCAACTCGGGCAGTCCAACAACAGGCTCTGATACCATGTTAAAACTTTTGGGCTTGGGTTCCTGTTGAATCATATGGGAACGGACAGTGCCATAAATTGCACTATTTAATCCCATTAAAAATTGAAAAATCTTTTCGTTTTTTCTTTCTTTTATGATAAAAGTCAAGACTTCTGTATTTGTGCTAGACAGGAGTTGAGTTTAATTTTCCAATTCATCCCATAATTTTTCAATCGTGAAAAATATACTTGTATCGAATCTCCGCCTTGTTTACAATTTGCCAAGGTAGCTTTTAATTCATATATTCTTGGCCCAGTGCCTACCAAGAATCTTTCCTTCAAATATGTCCATAATTCATCGGCTCTCTTGGAGTGATATATAGTAGATCGAAGAGAGGGCTCGATAGTGTTGAGAATCCAAAATTTACTAGATTATTGATTTCTCACCATTCTTCTTCTTTTTCTGGGTCATTATCTGGAATGGGAATTATTCCATCTATAAATCCCAACTTCTTCTTTGATCTCAAGGCCATGCGCATGGCTCTTGCCCATTCTGCATAATTATTATCTTTTTCTGTTTTTTTAACTGGACCGTTGTTACAGTAGATGGCGCGGCGGCCACGGGAGATCTGGACGCGGTGGACGACAGCTGCTGACGGCGAGAATCCACGCCATCGACGGAGCACGCCCGCTGGAAGTTTGGGCCAACTCCACCTCTGTTCGGCGTGGACGAATGGCGGCAGCAAAAAACCCTAGCAGCGGCAGCAGCTTTTTGGAGAGAAGACTGGAGCGGGCCGAACTGTGGCGGGCCAATAGGACCGATCGGGCCGAGCACCAGCAGTAGCGTGCCGGGCCCTTTTCCAAACCTGACAGTTGACCAGTGGTCAACTCTATTGACTGCATTAAAAAATTCAAATAACACGCAATCCGAAAAATTATCTGGAATGAAAAATTTATAGATTTTGGATTCAGGGTGCTCTCACCATATGACAGGTCGAAAAGATCTCTTAACAAATTTAAATAATATTTACCTGTGTACTATTGGTTTACCCAATGGCGCTAAAAGGAACAATCTCTTTAAATACGTGACTCACACTTCATAGTGTCTTCTATATTCCTAAGGTTACGTGCAACTTAATTTCCTTGTCCCAATTGGCTCGTGAGTTCGGATGTTTTGTCACTCTTTCTAATGATTATTGTGTTATACAGGACTGTATCTCAATGAGGCCGATTGGAGTGGGTGAGCAAAGGAATGAGATCTTTTTCTACAAACATCTGCAGTTACCAGATCTATTTACTTTTTCTAGTGAAGTTCTTGATTTCAACACATTGTGGCATATTCGATTGGGTCATCCTTCGGATTTTGTAGTAAGTAAATTGTTCAAATCTTCTACAACCAAAACTGGCCCTTGTAATGTGTGCTTATGTGCCAAACAGACACGTGATCATTTTCCCTTGAGTATAAATAAAACATCTAAAAATTTTGATTTAGTCCATTGTGACTTATGGGGCCCATACAAAACTGCATCTACCATAGGCGCTTCTTATTTTCTAACTATCTTGGACGATTATTCTAGAGTTGTCTGGATATATTTACTGTCTGAGAAAAGCGAAGTCCCGTCTACCTTAAAGGATTTCTTTGCAATGGTCCAAACCCAATTTCACAAAACAATAAAAATAATTCGAAGTGACAATTGCACGGAGTTCATATGTCTCAAATCATATTTTTCTGCTCAAGGCACAATACACCAAACAACCGTTCCTGGTACTCCACAACAAAACAGACGAGTTGAACGTAAACATCGTCATATTCTAAATGTCGCCCGCGTCTGGCGTTTTCAAGCTAATTTGCCAATCAAGTTTTGGGGAGAATGTGTTCTAACAGCAGGATATCTAATAAATTGCACACATTCAAAGTTAATACATGGTAAAACTCCTTTTGAGCTATTATTTGGAAAGAAACCCTCATACTCTCATGTTAAAAGTTTCGGATGTTTAGCATATGTCTATGACCATGATCCACCTAAAGATAAATTTCGAGCCCGCAGTCGAAAGTACATTTTCCTTGGCTATCCCTTTAACAAGAAAGGTTGGAGATTTTATGACTTGCAAACAGAAAAATTTATTATATCCCGAGATGTGATTTTTGATGAGACGAGCTTTCCGTACAAAGAAAAATCCGAAGCCTCAATACATCCTATGGATTTTACATAGTTATACAATTTTAGAGAACAAATTTTGGGCTCCAAGGAAACCTGTATACAAGATAGGGGGAGTATTGGCCCAAAGACCAACAGCCCACAGCAGGAACACCCCAGCCGCGGCCCAGAAGCCTTGCACTGCCCATCTGCGCTTGCAGCTTCGCCCAGCCCTGCACGCGGCCCAATAACTTCGCCCAGCCTGCACGCAGCCAAGCAGCTTCGCCTAGCCCAACCCCAAGCTGTGAACCAGAACCACCAACTGCCTCCTGAAGCCCAGCATCACGCTGATCGCGGCCCAGCATGCCTGAAGCTTTATGCGACCCACCTCCTGTTGTTGCTTCTCATGGCCCAGCGAACACAGTTCCTCAGCAACCCAACAGGAAGTCCATTCCAGCCTTGGGCCAGCCACATTTTCTGCCCAACAAACTTTCCAGCAAACAATTCATTCACATCAAGACCAGGCCGTGGCAGAAACCCAGGCAACAACATCCACAATAAATCCGTCCATTCTCAACACTAGAAAAAGCACTCGAATAAAAACTATTCCGCATCGACTCCGGGACTATGACTGCAATGCTATATGGAAGTCTTGTACATCCCATTCCTCTACTACTCTCTCACCCTCTCCAGACCTCTCATGTACGTCCCTCTATCCAATAACTCATTTTGTGGACTATGGAAAATTTTCTCCTACCCACAAGCATTTTTTAGCTTCTATAGCCACAGAATCCGAGCCCACCACCTACTCCAAAGCAGTCTCTAATCCTCTCTGGCGCGCCGCCATGCGCCACGAAATTGATGCACTTGAAAAAAATGGCACATGGTCCTTGACATCCTTGCCTCCTGAAAAACGTGCCTTGGGAAGTAAATAGGTTTTTTCGAATTAAATACAAAGAAGATGGCACCATCGAACGATATAAAGCTCGCTTGGTGATTTTAGGAAACACACAAATGCCAGGTATCGACTTTACAGACACCTTTGCTCCAGTGGCTAAAATGGTCACCGTTCGAACTCTACTTTCTGTTGCTACTGCTCGAAACTGGCCTATCCATCAGATGGATGTCCACAATGCATTTCTTCATGGAGATTTACAGGAGGAAGTATATATGTGACCCCCACCTGGTTTTCGCCCATCTTTCCGTGGTCAAGTTTGTCTCTTGAAAAAATATTTATATGGACTTCGCCAAGCTCTTCGATGTTGGTTTTCAAAACTTACTACAGCTCTTTGTAAGTATGGCTTCTCCCAATCTTATGCCGATTACTCTCTTTTCACATACTCTCCAGATAACATTTTTCTATGCGTTCTCATTTATGTGGATGATTTACTAATTATTGGAAATTCCCTACCCACTCTAGAAAAATTCAAAATTTCCCTAAATAAATGTTTTCATATGAAGGGCGTGGGTCCTCTCAAATATTTTTTGGGTATTGAAATTGCAAGAAATCCTTCGAGATTATTCTTATGCCAACGCAAATACACTTTGAAAATTCTCTCTGAGACTGGTTTATTGGGAGCCAAACCAGCATCCACACCCATTGAACAAAATTATCAATTGGCAAAAGCCTCTGGATCTTATTTTGATAAACCAGATCGATACCGCAGACTCATCGGGAAGCTGATTTATCTTACTCTCACTTGGCCTGAGCTCGCCTACACAGTCCATACACTTGCTCAGTTTATGCACGCCCCTCGTTGTGCTCATTGGGACACCGCTATCCGTGTAGTTCGATATCTCAAGGGCAGTCTGGACGGGGTATTCTTCTTCAATCTAAATCTCCACTTTTACTGACCGCCTATTGTGATTCTGATTGGGCTACCTGCCCAATTACACGACGATTTGTCATAGGCTATTTTATTTCCCTTGGTGGATCTCCTATTTCTTGGAAGACAAAGAAACAACACACTGTCTCTCGTTCTTCTGCCGAAGCTGAATACCGCTCTATGGCAATGAGTTTATGTGAGTTAAAATGGTATTACTGCGTGATCTTCATGTGCCTCTCACTCGCCCAATACCATTACACTGTGATAATCAAGCCGCTCTTCACATTGCCGAAAATCCTGTCTCAAGCATATTGAAATCGATTGTCATTTTGTCCGAGATGCCTTTCAAGAAGATTCATTTCTCCCTTCTACATCCGAAGTGAAGTTCAGCCAGCCGATATTTTTACCAAAGCTCTACAACCAACAGATTTTCATCGTTTAGCATCCAAGTTGGGCATTACTGATATTTCACGCTCCAACTTGAGGGGGAGTGTTAAGGATTCTAATGTAAATATGATTACTAATCCTAAACTTTGTATATTTATGAGTTATAATTAGTATAGGTTTTCTAGACCAAATAGGTTTAGGATTTGTCACCTTGACAAATCTATATAATGTACACAATTTTACATTAATGACACAGAAAACACAAGATTGTTTTCCCCACTTGAAACTTTCAGTTGATGAAAAAAAATCATATCTAATTATTGGTGATGACTTCCAATTTTCCTATTAGTAATGTAAAAGAAGCATGGCAAGAGGGAGAAAATCTTTCATAATTATGTTTATAATACTCGGAGATAATTACATGAGTTTAGATATCATAATACGCTATTAAAAGATACGAGAAAAAAGATATAATTTTTAAAATTTATTTTAATAAATCATGAAATTTTTTTTAGAGTCGTGAATTGTTTAGTACGGTTATATATGATCATTATATGGTATGAGTGTTAAATTTACTTTATAAATTATGAAATCTGTTTTGAACGTGTGAATTGTTCTATACTATTATTATTATGTTTTTAATTAAGCTCGGATTGGTTGGCTAATAACTATATATTGTTGCATATGTAAAGTACAAAACTTGGTTTTTCCTTAATGATTGACCACATGGTGTAGATTGGGACATACTTCGATGACCACAAAAAAGTTTACACGTTGTTTCGCCTCCATATTTATAAAATGAAAGTTTTAGAGGAATTCTTGATCGTCCCTAATCCAGAGCCGACTATATATTAGCACAAATATATCTCTAATATAATAATTGTGAATTTAATTTCTTTTTTCCAATTCTCATACTAAGCTTTAATTTGGAATAAACAATTAAAAACAGTACGTACAAAACGACATAAAAAACTCATGCGATACCATTAGACACTAGGATTAATTTGTCAATAGTTCGTTAATTCGAGGGGAAGAAAAATATAATTTTATAAAATTTTAACCATTTATTTGTAATTTGAAGAAATTTTTAGGTAGGTATAGATAACTAATCTTAGATAGAATAAAAATTGAATGTTATCAAAAAGAAAGTTTTAATTACCACATATTTGAAATCTGTTTTTGAAAGATAGATTGTTTGATATTGTGTGGATGCACCTCGCGTTGTTCGTACGTTAGTGTCCTGTCGTTTAAATATATACATATATGTATATATAATTATTTTTAATTATTTTTTGTTTGTTAAAAATGTTTGGGAATTAAAATAATTTGTCAGTGAAAATTATAAATTTTGACTTAAAAGTTTAAGTTTTGGTGACAAAACTAAGCAGTAACACTTTTCATGAGAGTTCATATAAGACGAAGAATGAAATTTTTGAAATGAAATATTTTAGCACCAATTTTAGCCTTTAGAGACGTTTTTTTTGTCTACAATTTTTTTTTATTTTATTTTTAAGGTAACTAATTATGCACCGGTACATTAGTGGATCACTCTCCATGATGTATTGTAATTACGTATATTGAGCATATTTAAAAGTGAAATAATTGCCTGTGAAATTGTCCAGGGGCTATAGCTACTAGTGCGTGACAGAAAATGATGATCAAGTGTTAAAACAATACTATTAAAAAAAAGTTTATTTTTTAAATTAAAAAAACAAAGCAGAGATATAAAAAAACAGTAAAGAATAGCTCGAGTCTTGAATTTGAACTTTTGTGTACCTCTTGTTGAAAACAACAATCTCTATATATAGGTTGAAGAGTCAAGTTTTCCAAACTTAGGATGTGCATCCCCAGGCGCGCATACGAGCTAAGGGTCTGCCTTGACAATTTACTGTTTTAATAATCTTTCCTCATATAAAAAGTAATCCTTTCTTTTAATTTTTTCATGTGAGATTCAAATCTCTTTAAATGTCAAGTTTTTCATTTAAAACTATTTCTTTCGTTCATTTCCTCATTTATATCACACTATTTTCCAACACTAAGTGCATGTGTTATTGCAATCACTTTCCAGAAAAATATTAGTTAAAAAAAATTGCTCCTAACATTCTTAAAACTTCTCTAATAGTAATTCTCTGCACACCCAAGTGAAGGAGAACGAGTGAGATATGTGTGAGAGAAAATTTTACCATGCCCTTGAGATCACGGGCCAATTCTCCAATTCGTACTCCAATTGTTATCAAAGAAGCGTATACATGTTATTTGCGAAAGGAGTTATGGGACTCAAACGAAATATTTTTAAAATTTTTTTACTTCTTTAATTTTTTTGATGTTTTTCTTATATAAATTAAAATGTCCTTCAAAATATTTTCTCTTCTAAATATTATTTTATTAGTTTTAATATTAAAAAAATAAAAAAAATTAAAACTTATTATTAATAAGTAGGTATAATAGAAAAAACTTCATTAATATATTACTCGCAAGTATTTTCTATCTAATTTTTGTCACTTAGATGAAAAAGATGAAGAAGCTCTTCTTTAAATAAGGTTAGGGAAGGTTGAACTCATACTAATAATCAAAGCCAAAGATATCACACACTCTGTATTCAACAATAATAACCTATAAATAAAAGGAAACATATAAAACGTAGAAAATTGTTAAAAATGACAACAAAAACCGTTTTTTTTTCCTGAAAAAGTTATACTATAAAACAATTTAAATAATTAGTACCTTAATCTTCTTAACCATGAGATTCAAGAACTCAACATCATGAGAATTCGGTGAAGTCCCTAACTGAACAATTTTTAACTACTGTAAGATAAGAAAAATTGAATCTTAATTCTATTAAAATTTTAGTCAGAAACATAATATTCTCAAGCTCTACTTTAAATGTCTCCATTTTTTCTACTCATTGCTTCCTGAGAACAATCTCCTTGATAAAGAAAAGTTCCATATAAGTTACACAACTAATAATGATGCTAAGAAAAAAAAAAAAAAAACGGTTTGCTAACCTTTTGTCGAGACTTTCGCTGGGAAACAAAATGATGAGAACAATCACAAAGATGATATATTCTGATTTAGCTGTACCAATTGTGATCTGTTATGCCGCGGATTTATCGATCCGAATCCTATTTACTATTACAGACAATTAATTACTATTATAGAACTAGGAAGAGAGGAAGAAAAAGACCTAAACTAGTCCTATTTATTACAACAACTCCAGGTCTTCTTCAGTGACGGAATACCCAGTGGCGGAACCAGGACAGAAAACTTGGAGGGGCTGATTAATATTAAAAATTTTACCAAAATTTTGTGTATAAAATAGATGCATTCGAAGTACAAAAATATTCAAAACTGGAGGGGCTTAATTGTAAAAACATCCAAATTCCTAAAGTTTTTTTTTTTGTCGGGGGGCTCGGGAGTTCTGCCACTGGGAGTGCCGGAAGGCAGACTGCTTGTTCACGCACTTCACACCAGGAGTCAAGCCGAGAAGACAACAAAATAGAAAGAGAAGTCAGTAATAAGTAAAAGGACAGAAAAGTTATACCTTTACCTTTATGTCGGAAGATCGGAGAGGATACGGATCGGACAACCGAAGGAAACCGGAGGAATAGCAGTGAACTTCGGTTTCTGTACACAATGACAAAACATCACTGTCTCAACCTTCCGAGAAGGATAGACGGAATCCCTTAGGTTTTACCTGTGGACCTCACAAATGGAACACAATCTCCCTATCTCTCCATATAAAGGCTCTTTCTTCCTCAATCGGAACCACGCGCACACAGTCAGTGAGCGACTAACGGCACCGGTAGAAGGCGGTTGGAGTCCTCAAGAGTAGCGGTCAAGAAACCGAGAGTCGGTTCAAGTGTTCAAGAGAGAAAGACGAAGAATCAGAGAGAGAGAGAGAGAGAGAGAGTGAGGAGGCTTCGGCCAAAACAAATGAGAATGAGAGATTAGGACAGCAGGAATGAGAAAACGAGATTTTGTACACATGTCACCTGGGTGGGACAGGTTGAAACTGACCCGCCTAGCATCATGGTCCAACCTGCCCAAATTCTCTCTGGTGAGGCCCAATCCAAAATTCATCCATGGTATTAATTTATTGGGATGAAAAATGAAAAGAAAAATGTGTGAAAAGAGAATGGGCCAGTAAGCTATACAAACTCCACCTTGAACACATTTTTATTGAATTTCCAGTCAGCACAGACTCAAATAAGTCAACCTTTATTTATATGAAGGAGATCCCTACATAAAGCAAATTGTCAGTAGTCACAATTTTAGTACCAAAATAAGTAGTATTATCTTTAGTACTAATCTTCTCTACATTAACTAATCCACTTGAAACTTTTTCCCTAATGAAATGGTACTTAACATCTATATGTTTAGTGCTTTTTACGGTAAATAGGGTTTTTGCACAAGTGAAGACAACTCTGACTATCAATATAAAAAACTGCTTTGGAATGTAAAACATGTAATTCAGTTAAAAACCCTTGAACCCAAATAGCTTCCTTAATTGCCTTCGTGGCAGCGATATATTTAGCCTCTGTAGTCGAAAGTGTGACTACAGGCTGCAGCTATGATTTCCATGAAATATAATTACCCGCTAAGGTAAAGAAATAAGATGTAGTAGATTTTCTACCATCTTTGTCACCTACAAAGTCAGAGTCAACAACACCAACCATTTCAAACTTATCATACTAGTTGTGATAAAGCAATCCCCTATCTATTGTCCTATTAATATACCTTAACAACCACTTGAGCGTAGCCCAATGGTCCCTACCCGGGTCAGATTTGAATCAGCTTGGAAGGCTTATGGAATAAGCAATATCAGATCGGGTGGAAATCATGGAATACATGATTGAACATATGGTCATCCTATAGGGTATATTTGCTATGTCTTTCTTCTCATTTTTAGTTTTGGGACAGGATTTTCAAAAAGCTAAAAATGGCTCGCAAGCGGGGTACAAACTGGCTTGCAGAAATGCATCGAAATTTTGAAACAATTTTCTGCAGAAAAGATATCTGGGATATGAATAAGGAGCGGTCAGCCCTATCTCTAGCTATGTTCATCCCAAGAATTCTAGAAGCAGATCCTAAATCCTTCATGTCAAACTCAAACTTTAACAAGGATTTCAAACTAGCAATCTTAGCTCTATGTCTACAGGCAATCAACATATCATCAACATTAAGCAAAAGATAAATATAATTGTCAACATCATTACCACAAAAATACAGACAACTATCATAATTGCTTTTAATGAAACCAGCTTTAAGCATGAAAGAGCCAAACCTCTTACACCATTGTCTCGGTGACTATGTAAGTTTGTACAAGGACTTTTTCAGGACACATGCCATGTGTTCCTTACCTTTTACCTCAAAATCGGGTGGTTGATGCATATAAATGGTCTCTTCGAGTTCATCATGCAAGAAGGCAGTTTTTACATCAAGTTGTTCAAGCTCAAGATTATAAAAGGCAACGATAGCAAGCATTATCCTAATCGTTTTGTATTTAACAACGAGAGAAAATATTTCATTAAAATCGATGCCCTCAACTTGAGAAAAACCTTTTGCAACCAGCTTGGCCTTGAACCGTAGAGGTTCATTGGCTGACTCAAGCTCTTTAATTTTGAAAATCCATTTGCAATCAATCAATTTTTGTTTTGAGGGTCTTGGAACAAGAATACAAGTTTTGTTTTTGTGTAAAGCGAACATCTCCTCATCCATAGCGTGCAACCACAAAGAGTGATTAGGACTCTTTAACACATCAGAACAAAACAACGGTTCTTTATTTTCCACATAGGATGCAGCAGCAAAAGCACACGAGACAACGTATGAATAACCATATCTAACGGGTTCTCTATGCACTCTTCTAGCCCTATCCCTAGACTGCTGGTAGTCTCTAAGGGTTTGTGCTTGTGCCTCTGGATGATCCTCATTATCATCAGAATTTTCTAATTCAGGCACATCAGTTTCGGATACACTAGTCGATATATCCATCTCTTCATTGATTTCGAGTTCATGTGTATGCTCTTGTGAGGGTCCAGAGGTGTCTTCCACCTCCACAGGAATATTCCCAACCGTGGGAACATCGGTAGAACTTTCAGGAACAATTTTAGCCTTAAGGCAACGCATATCAAGCTCGGTGAAGACAACATCCCCACTCACAACTACCCTCACACCTGGCTCACCTTTGAGCCAAACTTTATAACCCTTCACGCCACTAGGATAGCCTATGAACACTCTTTTTCTAGACCTAGGGTCTAACTTACCTTCCTTTTGATGTGTAAATGCAGCACATCCAAACACTCTCAGGTTGGATAGTTTTGGTGGTTCACCAGACCAGAACTTTAAAGGAGTTTTGAAGTTTATGGCTCTAGAGGAGGACCTATTGATGAGGTAGACATCTGTACTTACAGCTTCTCCCTAAAAGGGTTTTGGGATCCTAAAGATACTATAAGACACCTAACCTTATCCATGGTGGTTCGGTTCACCCTCACAGCAACACCATTCTGCTGAAGGTTATGTCTAATAGTCCTATGATGCAAAATATCATGCGATGCACACAGATCAGCAAACTTTCGATTACAAAACTCCAAACCGTTATCTGTCATAATAGTCTTTAGTTTATTTTTGGTTTAATTTTCGACAAGGCATTTCCACTCACAAAAATTTTCAAAATTTTGATCTTCAGTTTTCAAAGGAAATAACCACACATGCCTAGAAAAATCATCAATAACAGATAAAGAATAAACATTATCACCATAAGTGGGTACCTTTTCAGGTCCCCACAGATCACAGTGCACATAATCAAGGACAGAGGTGGACTTGTATGTGCCAATAGACAAACTAAGTTTTTGCTGTTTGTCCAAAACACAATGTTCATAAAAATCCAAAGGATCAATTTTGTCACCATTTAAAAGGTTTTGCTTGTGTAAATAATGTAGTCCCTTTTCACTAATGTAGCCAATCCGACAACACCACAATATAGTCTTTTCAGGGATAATTTTCGAAATCAATGCAGATGATTCGCAAACAGTTTTTCCAAGCAAAATGTATAAACTGTCTCTTTTAAAACCTTCAATCCTGACTAGTGATCCTTTGCAAATTCTCATTACCCCATTTTTAGATTTATAGTATTAACCATTTGTGTCAAAAACACCAAGGGAGATTAAATTCTGACGAAGGCTGGGCACATATCTCACCTCAGTCAGTTTCGGAGTCACGCCCCATGATACATTCTTATGAAAACATTTCCAATGCCCTTGATGTCACAAACTTGATTGTTTCCCATGAAAACCTTTCCATGATCAATGGTTTTAAAATCTGAAAACTAGTGTTTGTTTGGTGTCATGTGAAATGTACAACCAGAATCAAGAATCCAATCATCAACAAGATGAGAAGAAGAAGGGGAAGGGCACACACACAAAACCTCAGAATACATGGAATTACCATCTGATTCAAAATCGTGGATTTTGTCAGTTTTATCCCTCCCTTTACCTTGTTTACGTCATTTTTCATCTTTGATCCTTTTAAAATACTTTTTTTTTTCATATGACCATCCTTGCCACAGTAAAAACATTTCACTTTATTCTTATGTTGAGATTTGGACCTCCCATTACTTTTAGAATGGTGACTAAATATTTCTCTCCGGTCAACTCTCCCTCGCACATATTGATTTTCTCTGTTTGATTTGTTTTCTTCTTTCAAATCCAAACTTTTGATTTCAAAGTGTTTCTCACATCAGAAAGAGTCAAATCATCTCTACCATACTTGATGACAGATTTCACATTATTGAAAGACTAAAGCAAAGAATTAATAAAATGACAACAATGTTTTCATCAGAGATCTTCTCTCAAACGTTTTGAAGTTCTAAAATGATTTTGTTTAAATCGTCAATGTTTTCAGAAAGTGATTTCGACCCGCTCATTTTAAAACTGAAAAGCTGTTCTTTTAAATAAATTTTGTTCGATGAGGACTTTCCCAAATACAATTTTTTGAGTTTTGTCCAGATTTCAGAAGCGTTGTCATTCTCGTCGATTGCTCTCAAAACGATGTCGGTTAAATGCAAGATTAGGCAACTATGTGCATTACCAAGTTTTTTAGCAAAAACTTCGCCCTTCCAAGATTTCGGATACTTTTCAAGGATACAAATTGCGCGTTCGATTTTATTTTGGACCAAAACCGCTTTCATTTTCCTCTGCCACATTACGAAGTCAAATTTGCCATCAAACTTGTCGGTTTCAATTTTTGGAATAGACATGATTAAATGGCAAATAAGAATAATCAGTGGCTAGAAAAACAAAAGATTTGAAAAAGAAGTTTGTCACACAAATAAAATGGCTAGGATTTTACTTTGAAAACAGCGCGGTAAAAATAAGTGAAACGCAACAATCTCACAACAAAATTCAAACAGCACAGTAACAAAAAATAACCGAAACAAAGAAAAGGTTAAGCACAAGCTGAGCAATAGCCCTCCAAGCACAGACAACAGAAGGATTCAGCAATCACGAATAATAATGATGTCAAATTTATAAACAGTTAAGGAAATGTCACCAAGACACAGCTATTTGAAGTCTCTGTTGGACTCAAGCCAGGCTTGGGTTTTAGATTATTCAGAAAGCAAACAAAATCACAAAATGAACAAATCCGTGATGGTAATAATCCATAAAACGAGTATAACAGAAAGATCTAAAAACAGAAACAGTAGAGCTAACAGAAACAACGAATCTAAGCAAGATAAGCAGATCTAACAGAAAGATAAGCAGGGATAGTAGATCTAATGAAACAGATAGAAAAATAATAGATCTAATGAAAAACTAAAAAGAAAAACGGGATTAGGTTTGAGATCTCTTCCCTGAGCTAGATCCACGTACTCCGTGAATCTGGAATGCCGAACCCGCGATGGTTCGAGAGGTCACCATCGCTCACCAAAAGCTCGAAGATTATTGTGGCTCTAATACCACTGTTATGCCACGGATCTACCGATCCGAATCCTATTTACTATTACAAACAACTAATTACTATTACAAAGCCGGGAAGAGAGGAAGAAAAAGGCCTAAACTAGTCCTATCTATTACAATAGTTCCTTGGTATTCTTCTTTAGCGATGGGAGTGCCAAAAGGCAGATTGCTCGTTCACACTCTTCACGCTAGGAGTCAAGCCGAGAAGGCAACAAAATAGAAAAAGAAGTCAGTATTAATTGAAAGAACATAAAATATTATACCTTTACCTTTATACCCGAAGATCCGAGACGATACGGATCGGGCAGCCAAAGGAAACCGGAGGAACGGTAGTGAACTCTAGTTTCCGTATAAACTTCCGAGAGGGAGAGACTAAATCTCTCAAGTTTTATCGATGGACCTCACAAATGGAACACAATCTCTCTATCTATCTATATAAAGGCTCTTTCTTCCTAAACCGGAACCATCACGCAGTCAATGAGCAACTAGCAACACCGGTAGACGGCGGTTGAAGTCCTCAAGAGCAGCGGTCAAGAAACCGAGAGTTGGTCCAAGTGGTCAAGAGAGAAAGATGAAGAATCTGAGAGAGAGAGAGAGAGAGAGAGAGAGAGAGAGAGAGAGAGAGAGAGAGAGAGGCTGCGGTCCAAAAAAAATGAGAATGAGAGATTAGGGCAGTAGGAATGAGAAAGCGAAATTTTATACACATGTCACCTGGGCGGGTCGGGTTCCAGCGGGCCTAAATTCTCTCTGGTGAGGCCCAATTCGGAATTCATCACTGGGATTAATTTATTGGGCTGAAAAATGAAAAGAAAAATGTGTGAAAAGAGAATGGGCCAGTAAGCCCTACGTGATCACTCTGATTTAGTTGTGGTGGTCTTCTTTTCTCTCTTTGTGAAATGAAAAGAATTTGAGAAAAATGACTTAAATTTCTTCAAACTCTGATTTTCTGTTATAATTTGCTATTTTTTTAAGAAGAGCTGCTAAAGTGGTCACAAATTTTTTTAATCTTATTTTGGCAATAACACGTGTGCATTATCGTTAAAAATAATGCACATACTGTGTGTCTTATTACTTAATCAGAAATTTACGCTGTAATTATCTGATGTAGCAGATAACGCACATGGCTGTGTTATCCTTGATGATTACACATGTACTGTATGCGTTATCTTCCCATCTTTTTTCTATTTTTTAGTATTTTTTTTACAAAACTAATAATTTTTTTTGCAAAACTTATAATTATAATTTTTTAAAAAAGACAGTATTCTTTTATTTATGTTATTTGATGTATATTTTATGATAATAACTATAACCATTTTAAAAGGAAAATTTTATCACAAAAAGTATGAAGAAGTAATTTAAAGTATTTTAAATTTTGCTACCTTTTGTAAATTTTTCTATAATAATTTATAATCGATTTAAGTAAAAGATTTATAAGAAGTACTTAGAAGAAATTCAAAAAGAAATATCATTAACAGAAACCCTAAAATACTACAACACTTTGAAAAAAAGAAATTCATACATTGCTTGAACTGGGGTTATCACAACTTTTTCCATTATACCTGGGCATTCGACATCTACTACATTTTGGGGGAGAATCTGGATTTCGATAATCCATTTCCCCCCTGAAATCTTGTACCTGTTCTCTACCACGTTGATTGTTCATGTTTGGAGGATAGAATGTTAAATTGTAAGGAGCATCTCTCCAAAAGTTCTCGTGCCCAACTGGATAAAAATTAAATTGGTATGTTCATCTGTAAGTTTCCTGCTAATATCTGTCCGACACATAAGCATCTGATCATGTACTATTTTCTCTAAAGACTGCAAGAGCATGAGAACAAGGCAAATATATATTCTTGCCATTTGCCACAACTGCATGATTTCTCATTCATGTTGAAAGTCTAAATGTTGTTGCTAGTAACATCAAGGCATATCGGAGATTTAACCATACAAATACATTCTTGTGGGTTAAATGTCGTAACTATGTGGTCTCTTGATTTTAATTTAACCCGAAGAAACTTGTCAAAAACTCTTGGTTAGAAATGGATGTACACAATTTTGGGCTTCTTGGCGGTGCTAGTTGAAGTACTTAACAAGTTTCTTGAATACTAATTCAACTAGGGCTTTTAAAGGTAAGACCCTAACTTTTTTCAAGATACTATTAAGTGCTTCTGAAATGTTGGTGGTCATCACTCTATGCCTGTGTCCACCATCATGCAGGAGTGTCCATTTCTCCAGGTCTATCTTCGCTAAATAAATGTAAGCTTCTACATTTATTTTTTGAATTTCACTCATCAAACAGTCAAATTTCCATTGCTTAGCTTCGGTTTCAGCTTGCCACGTTAAACTTTTTAATTCATTGTTCTTAAAAGTCTTGGTGAAATTTGCCTGAATGTGAAGTAGACAAAACCTATGAACACCAAATGGAGGTTGCCACAAATCTTGACACATAGTAGATAAAATCCCTTTGTGGTGATTGGATATTAAATAGACATGCCGATCATTGATAACAAGTTGCCATAGAAGCTTGAGGAACCAATTCCAACATTCAGACGGCTCTTTATCAACAATTGCAAATGCAAGGGGGAATAAATGGTTATTTGCATCCCATGTACTTGCAATTAATAATACGCCCTTTTAGGGTTTCAATCTTAGGGTTTTAGGATTTAGGGTTATATGCTTTTTAAATTTAAATCTTTACGGATTTAGAATTTAAAGTAAAATATCTAAAGTAAAAGTATTATTACACACTTTCTAAGATTTATGGTTTAGGGTTTTAGGGTTTTAATGTTAGGTTTTTAGGGTTTTAGGGTTATACACTTTCTAAATTTAAATCTTTACGAGTTTAGAATTTAAAGTAAAATATTTAAAGTAAAGTAGTATTACACACTTTCTAAGGTTTATGGTTTAGGATTTAGGGTTTAGGGTTTTAGGTTTTATAGTTTAGGGTTTTAAGGTTTAGGATTTTAGGGTTTAGTGTTTACTAGATCAAGGTTAGGGTTTAGGGTTTACAGTTTAGGATTTCAATGTTAGGGTTTTAGGGTTTTATGTATATTATTATACGCTTTCTAAATTAAAGTCTTTATGGGTTTAGAATTTAAAGTAAAATATTTAACGTGAAGTATTATTACACACTTTCTAAGGTTTATGGTTTAGGGTTTCAACGTTAGGGTTTTAGGGTTTAGGCTTCAATGTTAGGGTTTTAGAGAACATTATATTCTCTTTTTTTTGTTAAAAAAATCGAAACAAATTTCAATGTTAACAATATAAAATTATATAAAATTAATAGAACAATATAAATATACTAGTAAATTTTCACAAAAAAATTAACAATCACGGTTTATGACGAAAACAAAATAAATTATATAATTTATATCATCTTAATAGTAAAATTGTGAGCAAAATTAAGCATCACCCATTTCATCAAATCATATTTCTAATAGAAAACACAACTAGTTTAATAAAATGATCAAAGTACACACAAATTTATCAATAACAACAAGCTTGAACATAATCATAAAACCCACTTCTAGAAAAATAAATTATAAAAATTTTTAGAAATAATACAAATAAAATTCATAAAAAATATTCACAAACCACAATAAGCAACAATTTTCATATAAACAATATTAGAAATCAACACATGGTGCAAAAAAATTATAAACAATTATAGCAATAAGAAATTTACCAAAAGTTATAATAAATTGAAATCAAAGTTATTCGGTGGAGCTTTCTCTACCGTTCGCCAAGCCAAAACCCAGCAACCTTCGTACTCCACGAGTTTGTAACTCGGCACTAGTGAAGAGAAGAAGGCAGGAGAAGAGGAAGAGAAAGAAGGAATGAATGAGAAGAAGAGAAGGAAAGCAAGAAGAAGAAGAGAGTACAAAACACAGTGGGGGAGGGGGGAGGAGGGAGGAGGAAATGTGCAGCGGCAGGAAGAAGAAGAAAAGAGAAGAAGAAAATATTGCAGCGCCGGTTAGGGTTTCGCAATTTTTTGATGTTGATAACGCACACACAGTAATAATAAAGCATTTAGTGTGTGTTTGTTATTTTTACTGATAACGCACACAGTAACCACCTAGGCACCCGCTCGCTACCACATCATTGCCACGTTATTAATCAAGATTAATCTTGAGATTTAATTACAGACCAGGAATAACGCACACTGCATATGCGTTATCATTAAGGATAACGCACAAGCTGTGTCTATTATAGCTCATTAGGAATAAAAAAAATTGTGACCACCTTAATAACGTTTTTTTAAAAAATTGGCCAAATATAGCAAAAAAATTCAACCTCTTTTATCTTTTCCATCCCTCATCCCCAAACTTTTCATTCTTATCTTCTCATTCTAAATCATTCTAAAGCAAATCTGTTATATATATATATATATAATAAAGTATGTGATTAGAAGCCCTTAAATCATCCCTTCTTTTATTTTTTATTGCAAATTAAAAAATGCTAATTTGATCTTGAATTATCCAAATGTACAATTTTAACTCTTTTTTATATTTTAGCCTTTAAAACATGACGGAGAAGAGACACATGACTCTTACGTAGACATTTAAAAGGGCATTTTTTACTTAACATGTGACTTTTTTATATATGTCAAAAATAAAAAATCATAAAAGCCTATGAAGATCGGCGCCGACATTGATTAAAAGCATCCCCGAAATTCCACCGCCGCAGGCCGCAGCTCACCAGACCAATGCCTCCGTAATATTGCACCTCTTCCTTAGAAACTTCATTAATATCTAATTTCTCTATTCCTTCTTGCACTTTCGAATCGCTGGCCCTCATGCTACCAGAAAATTCTCCATACAAATGGCAAGGCTTCCATGGGTGTGAAGCTATCTAGGCGCGGCTCAATGCCTTAGGAAAGAAAGTGGTGATATGGCATCATATTCTCTGTTGGAAAAGAAAATTAAGGTTTCATATTCTTTTGATTTGGAATTTATTTTTTCTCCCTCTAATCGCAGTCCTCTGTCTTGGCTTTCCGGTTATGCTCTGATCTATGTGTGTGTGTGTGGAGGGCGAGGGGGGTGGGGGTGGGAGGGGAGGGGCTGCTAGACTGTGGCAAAGGCACTGTTTTCCCCTAATGTGTAGGAAGAAGTCTTTGGAGGCTTCTGTATGATTCTTTATGAGTGAAAATTTTGCTCAATAAATAATCCTCTAAACGCAGTATTAATTTTGAGATGAAAAACTTTTCTTTCTATTTTCTTGGCATTTGAATATATATTTACGAGAAATTGAAGGTAAGTAATTGTTTGTTTTTCTCCAGTTCATTTGGTGTGGAATTGGGATATGATGGGACATTTGATTTCCACGTTGCCGTTCTGTTCAATTTGATGATTGGGATTGGTTTCGCCGACGGTGATGGTGTTTGGCTCTGATGGGTTTCTTCCGTACAGCAAACAAGGGGAGGCGGTGGTTGATCGCCTTTGATTGCCTCTATTTGGGTTGCTCCAGTGGGTAGGTAGGTATTGTCGATGGATGATTAGGGGTGTAAACTGGTCAGATGAGCCAGACCTGCCTCTCTTATTTTCCTTTACATGGAATGGAGAAAAAAAGTAGGCATGATGTCTTTAAAAATGAGAAATCTGAAAGAAAATTTCTCATTCTCTAAACTATGAAAATTTCTTTTCTCTTTTTTAAGTTAAGAAAATAAAGAAAATAAAATAAATGTATAAATTATTTATTAATAAAAAAGTATAAAAATAATATGATGTATGTAAATATATATTATTATTTTATTATAATAGGTATACGAGTTTGGGTATCCTCGTATCTTATCTAGATTATTTAATAGAATCTATATGAGTATGGATATGGATCCGCAGCTATAAAATTTTAACAATACCCACTATAAATAGGTATAGATTTACACGGGTACGGATAAGATCTACCCTGTTTATAGCTCTGTAGATGATGGTGGCTCTGGATGTGTTTTAATTTTTTTCTTTTGTGTGGTCGAAAATGCCCCTAACAAAAGCCGCGTGAAAGTCACATTTTCGTTTCGTTAATTAATGATGTAGAAATCAAAATTCAACAATTTAAGATGAATCTGATTAAAAATTGAATTGAACTGTAGTAGTAATTTAGGAAATCTAGAGTTAATGAAAAAGATTAGGACTTCTAGATAATTAAAGGCACAAGTAGCTATTTTGGGAGAAGATAATATATGTTGATGAGTTAAATTTAAGTATTCAAATCGTTTAATACATACTTTGATATATCTAATAGTACGCATTACTATTATAAAAAGTGTACCAAAGAATGTACATGTAATATTAGTTAATTTGGGACCATATAGGATTTAAGAGATCCAATTAATTTAAACATAATGCATTAAGAAACCATTTTTCCTTATATTGTTGAGTTGCCAACACTACATTTATCTATCCTAACTTTATATATATTTATATATATACACATACTTTTATATACATATATATAGAACTAGCTTTCCATGATTTCTTGGTCTCCCTTTTGGAATTTTTTGCATAAAAATTTCAAATTGGTTTTTTTTTCTTAGTCATAAAAATTTCAATTGGGTCATGGTAGTTATGGATAATTTAAGAAAACCTTTAAATTTTGCGTTCTGCAGAAGATTTTATCTTTAATTTCATACACATTTCAAGATTTCATGATATGAGTATACGCCCTAAGACCAATTGACTCATATTTATGATTTATGAAGCATGTATTTTTGAATTGTATTTTATGCTCTTGGTCATCAAGCATGTGACTTGATAGTAAAACCCTTATAGCTAATAAAATACTATTCTTATTTGTCACTAGTTTATTACATCTTGTAAACTAGTGTGAAGTTGATTGATGGTCAAGTTTTACTGATGATGCATATGAGATATAAAATCAATTCATAAATACATATTGAGAATATTGTATTGGACATGACCCAAAGTGAAAAAGAAATATTGCATGGGTTTAAGTTATAAGTATTTCTTCTCAGTTTTATATTTGGTGTCCTTTGACCTAATGTTTCTAATGTTTCTTGCATGGGGAGAAAATATGTTTTGACATAGTCAAACATCACTTTTAATCAGGTGATCATTATGACTATTGGTTGGCTTATTTTCTCGTCATGGCTTGAATATTAGAGATAGTGAAAGGGATTTGTCCCTCTCATTTTAGAGAGAGATATCCATGGGCCCCTTGATAAGGAAGACTGGAAAATATGCATGGTCATGCTCAAATAAGTATTAATAAGGTGTTATTAGTATTATTTGTTGGAATAGTATGCCTGCGATCAAGTAAATGGTTAATTAAGTTTTATAAGGATGACTTGATCCATGCCTTATACTTAATTAGGATATCGTGTGACAAAAGGACTAAATATTAAATCTGATGCTAGGTTATTATTATATTTACTTAACTTGGGTAAGCATAATGTCTTGCTAGAGGCCGCTTATGTTTTGTGAATAAATGTCTAGGACATTTTTTCATTCACTACCAACGTTAAGTGAACCTACAGGGTCACACACATAGACGATCTTGTGAGCATAATGTCCACGTTCAATGTATCTAGATTGTGTCCAGATTCGTTGAACGTATACAAAAGGGGAATCAGATTCCATATTGTATTTTCTGGTAGGTTAATAAGTAATTAATTTTATTTAATAGAATAAATGAAATTAATTACTTAATATTACTCATCCAACCGTTGGATGATTATAGGAATAGACGGACGAGATTAAACTGTCATTAGATGACAGTTAGGGTTTTGATATTGACAGCTATAAAAGGTTATATTAACCTTTTCTTGGTGGCGATCCTTGATCTGATTAAAGAAAAACAAAACCCTGAACCCTAGAACGGCGATATAGTATTTAGCCTCATCTCTCCGAAATACGACCGATTACCAGATAGTCAGGATCAGTTCTGAACAGTTTTCAGAACACAGAAGGGGCTAGCATCCCGATCGTTTGCAGAGGAGTTCGTCGCGTGGATACCAGCAGAGGGCGAAGCGTACAAAGCAGCGCCTCCACAACGAACAATAGAAAACATTGAGGTAATTTCTATCCAATCGGTTTTTCTAGTATGTGCAGATCCTGTTGGTGGGTTTCCGTAGTTTTATTTTACTCTGTTTTTGCCTATGGATTCCAACAGTGGTATCAGAGCCTCGTACATACTAGTTTTACTGATTTTATCTGTTACCACTTTGATTACATATGTTGTTTTCAATCGGCCTTATAGTAAGGTTTCTGATTAGTGGAATAATCAGAGTAAATTGAATTATAAGATTCGCATATATCATATTCTGTTTTACTTATTAATACGATTAATTAAACAGAATGTTGTTACTGCCAAATTGTTTGGCGTACAGTTTGTAATCTGTGCAATTTAATTGTTAAACAAATATGCAGAATCACATGATTTAATGTTTAACTGTTAAACAAAATTTCTGGCGGCATGATTTTCGGGTTTATGACGGCAATAACTCATTCAATGAGTTTATGACAAGCGGGACCGCCGTTTTCTTCCGGGGACTTCGCCCCTGAACCCCCCTTGTTGTTTCTTTGCATGTTTCTTCCTATCTTTAGATGCATGGTGCATAACATGGCCCTTTACCTCTTGTGATTGATTGGCTTATTTTGTTAATGGGTTGTATGTTTTTAAATACGGCCTGCGTGTCGTTGTTTTCGTTGATGTAATATTATCAAGCTTTACTAGAATAGGTTAATTTTATTTCCGATTCCTATGTATATTTTCTGTCCTATGTAACAATATTAGAAGGCCAAGACATTGGAGGCAAGCTCATAGAGATGAAGACTTACCTAGATTGACCTTTGACTTCCATGAGGCTCGTGGAAGTCAATATAGGATTGAGACCATGCTATGACACATTTTATTTGATGTATATATATTATGCATGTGATGTTTAGATTATTTCCTTTTATTTTTTATATATGTTTTGTGAAATAATATACAAATAAAAAAGGAAGAAGGTTTTTGAAACCATGTAAAAAAAAAAAATTAAGTCGTAAAATGTCTTCCATGATCATAAGCACTTCTCCATGCTTAGATCATCATTTTGTCTCATTGCCAAAGTAAGCGATAAATGGTTACCTAAGTAGGGGAAGATGGAAAATGGTGATTTCTATATGCTTGGAATGGTTTGGCTTAACTAGGCTATCAAAACGGCTTTGAGCCTAGGACATCATATGGGATTTTGCCGGTACATTTAGATGTAAATCCCATTAATATATTTTTCTCTAATTATGGGTGTTAAGCCAAAGCTTACTTATGATTAGAATAAAATGAATTTTATACCCATGATTTATATCAAGTGTTGAATATTTCATGGAAAATTTAATGCTTCATTTATTTAATTTTACTTTGCAAATTCTATATAGATAATGGACTCAAACAATTCAAACACATCGTTGCGATCCGTGCTTGAAAAGAATAAGCTTAGTGGGACTAACTTTCTTGATTGGGCACGAAATTTAAGGATTGTCCTTAAACAAGAAAAAAAGCTATATGTACTTGAGAACCCTATCCCTAATCAACCAGCTAACAATGCGTCCAGAGTCGAAAAGGATGCTTATAGTAAGCACAGGGATGATTCTAACGATGTGACATGTCTCATGCTGGCTACGATGGAATCTGAGTTGCAAAAGCAATTCGAGGAAGTTGAGGCTTATGAGATGATAAAACAGACTCAAGGAAATGTTCCAAGAGCGAGCACGTCAAGAGAGATATCTTACCACAAAGGCGTTGAATAGCTGCAAAATGACCCCCTGGCACTTCGATTAGTGCTCATGTCCTTAAGATGAAAGGGTATTTTGATCAGCTTGAAAAACTTGGAGCACCTGTAAGTCATGACTTGGCTACTGATATGATCTTGGCCTCTTTGACCTCTGACTATGATCAGTTTGTCATGAACTTCAATATGCATAATATGGAAAAGTCCATAAATGAATTGCACGGGATGCTCAAGCGAAAGTCGAACAAAACATTAGGAAGTCTACTCCCTAATGTTCCGATGGTTCGAAGGGGCGATTCAGAAGAACAAGGGAAAGGGAAAGGGAAAGGATATGGCCAAAAAGGGTAAAGGCAAGCGAAGCCCAAGCCCAAGGTTAAACCACTAAAGGAAGGGACTTGCTTCCACCTGCAATGAACCCGGGTCATTGGAAGAGGAATTGCAAGCTCTACTTGGAAGAAAAGAAGAAGCAAAAGGCCGGTGAGACCGCCGCCTGGGTATTTTCGTTATAGAAATTAATATGTCTACTCCTACTTCATGGGTACTAGATACAGGATGTGGAGATCACATTTGTGTAAATGTGCAGGGACTCAAAAGGAGTAGATCTTTGGCAAAGGGAGAGGTGGACCTACGAGTTGCAAATGGAGCAAAAGTTGCTGCTGTAGTCGTAGGGACATTTGATTTACTTTTGCCTACTGGGCTTATAATTGAACTTAAAGATTGTTATTATGTTCCTGCTATGAGTAGGAACATCATTTCAGTTTCTTGTTTGGATATTGATGGTTTTGAGTTTAATACTAAGAATGGTAAAAGTTCTATTTATAAAAATGGTATTTTCTATGGGGATGCCTCTTTATGTAATGGACTTTACATTCTTAACCTACACGATTCCATTAGTAAGCCTATCTATAACATAAATACAAAAAATTTAAATCTAATGATTTAAATCGAACTTACTTCTGGCATTGTCGTTTCGGCCATATAAATGAGAAATGCATATCAAAACTCCATCAAGATGGACTTTTATCTTCATTCGACCTTGAGTCTTATGAAAAATATGATTCTTGTTTATTGGGAAAAATGACTAAAAGTCCATTTACAGGGCAAAGTGAAAGGGCTAGCGATTTATTGGAACTCATACATACTGATGTATGTGGGCCAATGAACACACAAGCCAGAGGAGATTTTCAGTATTTCATTACATTCACAGATGATTTCAGTAGATATGGTTATGTCTATCTAATGAAACATAAATCTGATTCCTTTCAAAAGTTTAAGGAATTTCAAAATGAAGTACAGAATCAACTTGGAAGGAGTATCAAATTACTTCGATCAGACCGAGGTGGTGAATACTTAGGCCAAGAGTTTGACGAACATCTAAAAAATTGTGGGATATTATCACAATTAACTTCACCAGGAACACCACAATGGAATGGTGTGTCTGAACGCAGAAATCGAACTCTATTGGATATGGTTCGATCTATGATGAGTCAAACAGATCTTCCAATTTCTTTTTGGGGTTATGCTCTAGAAACTGCTGCATTCATATTAAATAGAGTTCCATCTAAAGCTGTTCAGAAAACACCATATGAGATATGGACCGGGAAACAACCTAGTTTAGCATTTCTCAAAATTTGGGGATGTGATGCTTATGTGAAGCGATCATTATATGAAAAACTAGCACCTAAATCTGATAAGTGTCTGTTTGTGGGATATCCTAAGGAAACTAAAGGATACTACTTTTATCTTCCATCTGAAAACAAAGTGTTTGTTGCTCGGAACGGAATTTTCCTTGAAAGGGAATTCGTTTCCAAAAGAGTCAGTGGGAGTAGAATCCATCTTGAAGAAGCTCAAGGACAGCAGACCATTTCTGAACCGAGTATGGATACTCAGTTGGACTTATGTATTCATACTGAGCCTGAACCTTTGACACAAGGGTCAAGAAGGTCTAGTAGGATTTCTCAGATACCATAGAGATATGGATTTCTGGTGACCAAGGATCATAATATTGATCTTATTGATCAAGGTGAACCTAATTCCTACCAAGATGCTATTCGTAGTCCTGAATCTAGCAAATGGCTAGAGGCTATAAAATCAGAAATGCAATCCATGCATGATAATCAAGTTTGGACTTTGATTGATCCACTTGAAGGTTGCAAGACCATAGGGTGTAAATGGGTTTTCAAAAAGAAAACTGACATGGATGGCAATGTGCACACTTACAAAGCTCGATTGGTAGCAAAAGGGTATAGACAAACTCATGGTATAGACTATGATGAAACCTTTTCTCCAGTTGTAATGCTTATGTCAATTAGAATTCTACTTGCCATTGCAGCATATTATGATTATGAAATATGGCAAATGGATGTTAAAACTGCTTTTCTTAATGGAAATCTACTGGAGGATGTGTATATGACACAACCTGAAGGTTTTATTCATCCTTCGAATTCTAGTAAAGTGTGTAAGCTTCAAAGATCCATTTATGGCTTGAAGCAAGCATCTCGAAGTTGGAATCTTCGTTTTGATGAAGCAATTAAAGAATTCAATTTCATCAAGAATGAGGATGAACCTTGTGTCTACAAAAGGGTTACAGAAAATGCAGTAGTCTTCTTAGTACTCCATGTCGATGACATCTTGTTAATTGGGAATGATATCCCCACTTTGCAAAGTGTAAAAACTTGGTTGGGGAAGTGTTTTTCAATGAAAGATTTAGGCGAAGCGGCCTATATTCTAGGCATTAGGATCTATCGAGATAGATCAAAAAAGCTTATTGGCCTAAGTCAGAGTGGATATATTGACAAGGTACTGAAAAGGTTCAGTATGCAAGATTCTAAGAGAGGATTCTTGCCAATGTCACATGGCGTTAAACTCAGTAAGTCTCAAAGTCCTACCACAAGGGAGGATACAGAACGCATGAGTAAGATTCCTTACGCTTCCGCAATTGGATCTATCATGTACGCCATGTTATGCACTCGCCCTGGATGTCTCGTATGCATTAAGCATGACTAGCGATTTCGATTAAATCTCGGTGAACCGCATTGGGATCTGCAGTAAAAAAACATTCTCAAGTACTTAAGAAGGACTAAAGAGATGTTTTTGATCTACGGAGGTCAGGAAAGAGAGCTTGTTGTAAATGGTTACACGGATGCTAGCTTTCAGACTGATGTAGATGATTTTAGATTGCAATCTGGATTTGTGTTTTGTTTGAATGGAGATGCTGTGTGCTGGAAGAGTTCAAAGCAAGATACCGTGGCCGATTCTACTACGGAGGCTGAGTATGTGGTCGCTTTCGATGCGACCCAAGGAGGCGATTTGGATCGGAAAGTTCATCACAGAACTAGGTGTAATTGCTAGCATTGTGAACCCAGTGGACCTATATTGTGATAATACAGGAGCCATTGCACAAGTTAAGGAACCTAGATCTCATCAACGATCTAAACATATTCTCAGGCGTTTCCATCTCATTCGAGAAATTATTGAGCGTGGAGATGTTAAAGTTTGCAAAGTAGACACCAATGACAATGTCGCAAATCCATTGACAAAGCCACTCCCACAACTTAAGCATGAGAGTCATACTAGGTCAATGGGTTTGAGAGTCATGTCAAATTGGTGGCAGGGCAAGTGGGAGATTGTTAGTATATGCCCTAAGACCAATTGACTCACATTTATGATTTATGAAGCATGTATTTTTGAATTGTATTTTATGCTCTTGGTCATCAAGTATGTGACTTGATAGTAAAACCCTTATAGATAATAAAATACTATTCTTATTTGTCTCTAGTTTATTACATCTTGTAAACTAGTGTGAAGTTGATTGATGGTCAAGTTTTACTGATCATGAATATGAGATATAAAATCAATTCATAAATACATATTGAGAATATTGTATTGGACATGACCCAAAGTGAAGAAGAAATATTGCATGGGTTTAGTTATAAGTATTTCTTCTCAGTTTTATATTTGGTGTCCTTCGACCTAATGTTTCTAATATTTCTTGCATGGGGAGAAAAATATGTTTTGACATAGTCAAACATCACTTTTAATTAGGTGATCATTATGATTATTGGTTGGCTTATTTTCTCGTCATGGCTTGAATTAGAGATAGTGAAAGGGATTTGTCCCTCTCTTTTTAGAGAGAGATATCCATGGGCCCCTTGATAAGGAAGACTGGAAAATATGCATGACCATGCTCAAATAAGTATTAATAAGGTGTTATTAATATTATTTGTTAGAACAGTCTGCCTGCGATCAAGTAAATGGTCAATTAAGTTTTATAAGTTGACTTGATCCATGCCTTATACTTAATTAGGTATCGTGTGACAAAAGGACTAAATATTAAATCTGATGCTAGGTTATTATTACATTTACTTAACTTGGGTAAGCATAATATCTTGCTAGAGGCCGCTTATGTTTTGTGAATAAATGTCTAGGACATTTTTTCATTCACTGCCAACGTTAAGTGAACCTATAGGGTCACACGCATAGACGATCTTGTGAGCATAATGTCCACGTTCAATGTATCTAGATTGTGTCCAGATTCGTTGAACGTATACAAAAGGGGAATCAGATTCCATATTGTATTTTTTGGTAGGTTAATAAGTAATTAATTTTATTTAATAGAATAAATGAAATTAATTACTTAATATTACTCATCCAACCGTTGGATGATTATAGGAATAGACGGACGAGATTAAACTGCCATTAGATGACAGTTAGGGTTTTGATATTGACAGCTATAAAAGGTTATGTTAACCTTTTCTTGGTGGCCGTCCTTGATCTGATTAAAGAAAAATAAAACCCTAAACCCTAGAACGGCGATATAGTATCTAGCCTCTTCTCTCCGAAATACGACCGATTACCAGATAGTCAGGATCAGTTCTGAACAGTTTTCAGAACACAGAAGGGGCTAGCATCCCGATCGCTTGCAGAGGAGTTCGTCGCGTGGATACCAGTAGAGGGCGAAGCGTACAAAGCAGCGCCTCCACAACGAACAATAAAAAACATTGAGGTAATTTCTATCCAATCGGTTTTTCTAGTATGTGCAGATCCTGTTGGTGGATTTCCGTAGTTTTATTTTACTCTGTTTTTGCGTACGGATTCCAACAATGAGACCATATTTAAAGAAGTTAAGTGATAGGACTTAATAATTTAGTCTAATATTTTAGTTAATTTTAGTTTAATTATTTAAATTAGTTGGTTATATTCTTGTTTAGATTTGTTTAAAAAAAAAAAAGTTATCCTTGGAGAAAAATGAGTAAAGTGGTTAATAAGTTGCTAAAATTTTTTTAAAAAGACTTAAAGAATTAGATAAGGCGTGGGCATGTGTTATCAAGAACGAAGTTGCTAAACTATTTTAATTGACTTTCTTAAGATACGATCTTATTATTTTGTTAAGCTTGTTTATATTTGATTTCGTTTAATTGATTAGGATTAAGAAACAAAGTACTTATTAGATTTTTGCTGAGAAAATCACTCAAAATACACATAAACAATTTATATTTTTCTCTCTCTACGCATAAACAATTATTTGTTTAAGTTTTACCCAAATACAAGTTTACTTTTCTCTTTTTACCCATAAACAGTTATTTGTTTAATTTCTATCCTTATACTATTTTCGAGTTGCTGGTAACACACAACTAACAAAAACCACACCAAAATCATAATTTGGTATTATCAACAAATCAAAATTTATATTACTTCTCAAAATTTGGTATTATCATAATTTGGTATAAATTAAAGAAATAATTGTTTATGGGTAAAAAAAGAAAAGTAAAATTGTATTTTGGTAGAAATAAAACAAATAATTGTTTATGGGTAAAAAAGTGAAAAATGTAAATGTTTATGGGTATTTTGGATGATTTTTTCGTTTTGCTATTTTGAAGATTTATAGAAGTATTTCCTTTTAATAAACTACTTACTTCTTTCATATTTTCATATATGTTCTTCTATTTTTATGTTCGCTTGTTGAATCCAGAATAGTTGTACATTATCTTTCTAACTCTTTTCACACATTTGATTATGAAGAGCGGTTGATATAGAAGTATAGTGAACTATCTAAATAGTCTTTTACGACAAGGTAAGTTTGCTCGTAAATTGCCTAAATAGTTTTCTGTTGCAAGGTCAATTTACTAGGAGGAAGTAGGACTAGTCAATTGTTACTGATTATGAGCAATTGAGAAGTTTCAGGTTTTGCACATATATATTGAGACAATATTAAGTGAATGGTAATTACTTCTCAATTGAGTTCGCTTGATTGTTTGAATTATATGAGTTCTCCAATAATTCGTATCTTTGAGTGTTTGATTTCTTCAACTTTGAAGGTGGTCAAATATGTTTTTTTTGTTTTAGAATAGGAAAAAACCTTTTACATTCTTGAAAGGTAAAAAATAGAATTTGATCTTTTTTTTAAAGACACTTTATCCCATTTAATTATCTTCGAAACATCTCATCCGAAATCTTTCTTTTCGTTTTAATTTATTGTAAAGGAGTTATGGATTTCCTTGGGTTTGGATGCGTGTTTACCGTTGTTCTACAAAATTTTGAGTTAATACTCTATTTTTGATGATTTTTACACTCGTTAAAATTTTCCATTGTTGTTGGGAAGTTTTTTTAATTTCTTTTTATGAACTGATGTATGCCAAGATCTTAGAGGACAGGAAATTTAGAATATATTCTTGAAATTGAGATGTTCGTAAAGATAGATAGAAAAGCAAAAAAACAAGAAGCCTTTTGGCTTCAAAGGTTCTGAGTGGTGAATTAAGAACGGAAGATGAATTTTTATTTACAAAAGAAGAAACTTTTTTCCCTCTAGTGGAAAGAATGGCTGGACAGAGAACATTTAGAGGATTGTCGAACCCTAACGCCAATCAACCGAATATTTGCATTAATTTCCCCAATATTGATGGTATTTTTGAATTAAAATTTGGTCTTATTCAATTACTACCAACTTTTCATGGTCTTGTAGACAAAGATTCACATAAACAAGTGAAAGAATTCCATGTCATGTGTTTATCAATGAAGTCTGAAGGAATTATAGAGGATCAAATCAAATTGAAGACATTCCCATTCTCCCTAGTAAATAAAGACGTTCCGTTTATTATCTTCCTTCAGGGTCCATCGCATCATGGAACGACATGAAGACAAAAAAGTCCTTAGAGAAAATTTTCCCAGCCTCTAGAGTTGGAACAATTGGAAAGGAAATTTGTGGAATTCGCCAGCATAAAGAGGAGAATTTGTACGAGCATTAGGAATGCTTTAATTAATTGTGTGCAAGCTGTCCATACCATAAGTTTTCTTATCAATTGTTGCTGCAATACTTTTATGAAGGATTGCTACCAATAGACAGAAGCATGATCGATGCCTCAAGTAGAGGAGGTCTTGTGAAGGAAACACGAAATGAAGGAAAAGAGCTAATCTTCAAAATGGCGGAAAATTCGCAACAATTTGACCTATGAATAGATGGTTTAACCAGAAAGGTAAGTGAGGTAAATAGTTCAAAATTGAAAATCAATTATCTGAATTAGCTACTCTTGTTAGATAAGTTGCTTTGGACAAGTACAAGGTTCTAGGAATTGTGGAATTTTCTCATCCTCTGATCATCCAACTGATATATGCCCATAATTCCAAAAATAATGTTTCACTTCAAGTGCATGCAGTGGGATATTTGTCGACCAACCAAGATAGTATGACCATTTTCCAATCAATATAATCCTTGTTAGAGGGATCATCCAAACCTGAGATATGAGTAACCAAGTAATCAAAATTTCCAAGCATCTAGATGCAACAAGTCTACTCCTGCTCCAACCAAGATATTTCTTTAGAAGATATTGTTAAATCTTTAGCTACTAACACTCAAATGTTAAAACATGAAACAAGTGCAAGCATTCAGAATTTGCGGACTCAAATCACACAACTCGCATCTTCTGTTAACAAATTTACCTATGTAATGTTATGTTTTAAGTGTCATAAATAGGTATATTTGTTGACTCATAAGATTTTGTGACATCTAAAATAAACAATGAATATGCCAATGTCGCTATAGGTCTATACATTTACAAATGTCTACACGTAAAAATAAAATAACTTATGGTGACATGTATACTTATGATGAAAAAATATTTTTTATGGCACTTTGTAAAGTCATTATACGTTTACAACAAAAATCAAATTTAAATATTTTGTTATGTTTAAAAATGTTATAATAGATGGCTTTAATAACATTTGTTTGAGGTAAAATCATGTGTTATATTTGAACTCATAAATATCATAATATTTTCCATTTTCTAACTCTTGAAATTATCATTATTTCTCTTCTTTATTGATTATCTTCTTGATATTTTTAAATGTTATTGTATTCAATGCTTAAAAAATTCATATGTAATTCCTTTCACTATTATAATCCATTAAAAAATAGTAAATATATGCAAGGACGGAACCAGGACAAAAAGGTTAGGGGGAGGGGGGAGGTGCTGAAGAACAATAAAAGTTTTACTAGAATTTCGTCTATTTTATAGATGCATTCCAAGTACAAAACTATTCAAATAATAATAAAATAACAAGTTTTGGGGTTGTATTGGAAAAAAGAACTGAAGGGGCTTGAAGGTAAATACCTAAAAATTCTAAAATTTTCAAAATTTTTTTAGGGAGACTCGAGTCCCTCCCCACCCACCCCCCTCCGCTGGTTCCGTCCCCGAATATATGTAGTTTATATCAAAGTTTAGCACAATTCGAAGCGACCATCTAAGGAACAAAACTTTAATCCTCATTAACATTTAAAATAAATATAGTCAAATTTAAACAACAATTTTTCTTTGTTCTATCGACTTTATGCGTCCTAAACTCACGCACTTTCACCCCACCTAAAACAAGTACAACACCATTGATCTATATGAAAGATCATTCAATTTTTACAAATAAAAAAGAAACAAATCATTATTGCCTTTGTGTGTTACCAACTTTCTTACTAAACTATATGGTTTTCTATCAATATCATTTCAAAAACCGCTTGATGAAGAGCCAATGTCCCCCTCACCTCTAGGTTAGTAGAAATCATTTTAACCATCCCTCTCTTTGATTTTTTGAATCCTCTCTATTGCCTCAGCTATACACCACCCTTTTGTCAACCTCTGTCACATAGCAACTCAATATTGTCTCCATAAGCATTTATTTTACCTTCACCGATTTTTATTCCTTCATATAAGGATAAAAAAACTTTTAAAGTCAATTCATCATTGATATAAATTTTATAAAAAGTTGATAAATCTGTCACTTCAGTTGCCTGCTGCAAGAAACTTTATGGGAATTGTTCAGTCAAGATTAATAAAATAATTATCCCAAGACTTCCTTCATTCAATCTGAAATCTGGTGATTTATCTTATTAAAACATTGAACATGTTTCAAGAAAAAAAAAAATTGAGCATGTAGAAAAACAAGTTGTCTGCAGTCAAGAAATACAGAACAATCTGAATGTCCAAAGGAGTAGTGATGTATAAAAAACACACATCAAATTACCGAAAAAATAAATGCAAGTTCACATATAAATCATGTACACCTGCTACAAACAGTGAACTGATTTTACACAGTTGATTGAATTCC
This sequence comes from Catharanthus roseus, assembly GCA_028651295.1. NCBI lineage: Eukaryota > Viridiplantae > Streptophyta > Magnoliopsida > Gentianales > Apocynaceae > Catharanthus > Catharanthus roseus. The sequence continues at coordinate 10,847,538 of JAPQWS010000102.1, read as the reverse complement.
CCATCGAGTTCTTTCATATAAGCTGGTGTATGTCCTACACGTTTTCAACTGACTAAAATATGGAAAAGCCCCAAATATAAGCAATTAGGATAACTCTACAAATACTTAGCAGAAAAAAGAACTCCAAAAATTGGCCAGATAACATATCAATAATAATAAATAAATAAACAAGAGAGCTCCTTATCTCTAGATGCTTACAAGTCCTAAACCTGAATTTAGAAAATTAGAAGTACTTTTCGGATTGGTACTTACCTGTTAAAGGGCTGAATACTAATATAGGCAAACAGATTTGGCTAAATAACATAAACCTAATAGAAATGCCAGAGGCCTATTTTGACATCACAACAGACGGCAATGTCATCAAATATGAGAGTAGAATGAAGCAAATCACACCCTCATACATCTCTATCAAAATAGTACACAAATATGTCCAACACAACATATGATCATTCAAAGGTTCACACTCAAAGACCAAAGATATATCCTACACGTAGAAGATAGCAGGAAAAAGGTTTAAACAGAATAATGAAATGTGATTCATGCATGTAAAACAACAAAGTACAGAGCTTTGCCTTAAAAAAGAGCAAATTTGGGAAAATAGAAAAGTTTATTCCTCTGCATTGTATCTCAAGTTATGGTACATGATAAACATGCATCATATCAAACATGTTTTAAGTAGCCAATAAGTAATGTGGGACATTTAAATAATTTCATCCAAGAAATCTAAAATCAACTAGATGGGTAGGGAGTGCGACACCCAAAAAAGGTAGTTTAGAAGGACTTATTAGTTGATCAAAACAATCATTATTACATAGTATTGAACTGCTTACACATGCACTTAATACTACTCTCTCCATCCTATAAAGATAGTTTCACCTTTCTTTTTCATTCGTCATAAATTATAGTCTTATTTCCTTTTATAAATAGTAGTTAATTTCTTAACTTCATTTTATACCCTGATTATTATACTACATCTTAATTACTAAAATCTCCATTTCCCAAGAAATATAAATAAAACATACAGCGTTTTGATAACTTTATACATATTTTGTAGTGTGAAAATAAAAAGTAGAAATTATAACTAGGGTTTGAGAGAACCAATTAGGCTTGAAGAGAAATAAAGAAAAATAGCAGTTGAGGAAAATTTCAGGAAAATTTCATCTGTACAACTTGTTTATATACAAGTTAAAACATAAATCAAAAGCTAACTAATTCTAACAATCTTCTCATAAATATATTAACAACTCATTATGTGAATGAGTAGTGCTGACTCATTAACACTACAAAAAAAGCTCTATTTACCAACGGCATTGACCGAAGGAAAAAGGGCTGACGGTATTTAACGACGGGGTACCGACAACGTCAACATTTAGAAATTCCATCCAAAAAATGGAGGGAAATTGTGCGCCAAAAAATAACGAATAGGTACTGACGGCGGATGCCATCAGTTTAGAAAGTTACCGACGGTGTTCCGACAGAAGGTTTTGCGTTGGTAATTAATGTTTATTTACTTAAGCTTTACCGACGGTTCTATCGTCGGTATTTTTTTATATTGTGTTAACGACGGCAGGACTGTCGTGCTCTTTCGGTAAAAACTTCAGAGATTCACAAAATCAAGTAAACCACTTTTCCTTCCGCAATTTTTTTAGCCAAAAATAACCTTCCCATTCCCCTTCCACACCCGACTCACCGATGGCGATTCCCTCACTGACGTTTTGCCAAGATGCCCCTCACTGATGACCTCTTGCCACCGACGCCCTTCTCTCACCGACGTCGCCCCGTCAGTCTCTCTCTCTCTCTCTCTCTCTCTCTCTCTCTCTCTCTCTCTCTCTCTCTCTCTCTCTCTCTCTCTCTCTCTGGTACTACCTCTTCTCTCTATCTCCTTCTCTCCTATTCCCTTCCTTCATCTTTTTCTTCTCTTGTTATAGGTGGTAATGGTTGGAATAGTTGCTGCTGTTGCCACTGGAACTCTTGCTGCTGCTGCTGAGTTTCATGTATGTTTTTTTTTCCTTTTTTTTTTTTTTTGTTGATGTTACTTGTTACTTGTTTAGCATCTATGAGCTAATTAATACAATTTTGTCGTTATTGAAATTCAGTTTTATTTATTTTGTGGGTGGCTATTGAGCAATTTTTGCTTATGAAAATCCGAAAAATGGGATATTTATTTTGAGAAAGTGATCATGGGTTTGAAAAATTTAGAAAATAAAATATTTACTATGGCTATTTTTTTGTTCTATCAATGTAAGTATTCTGTTCTTTTTGTGGAAATATCTTGAATTGGGATTAATAGATAGTTAAATAACTTGTCTTCTAGTTTTTGTGGAAATTATTGTTTGTTTCCACTTCCACTTCCACTTTGATTTGCATTCTCTTCTGTTTCCTTCTCTCCCTCACAATGGCTTCCTTCTGCTCCCCCATTAATTATCATGTCTTTCTTTTGTTTCCCCGAGTAAGATTCCAATACAATAGAAGTGAAGAAAATGTTGGGACATTATTGATTATGGCATCCTATATTATACTCTCCACAAGTGTGGAATTAAATTTTAATTTTGAATGTTTGGTTTCTATATTTCTTTTTAAACCTTAAATTCAGTATATATGGAATTCAAAAGGGAGAAGCTAGAAAGCATTATATTGTGTTATGGGAGATGTATATATCTTGGGCTATATATGTATAATAAACTAATTACATGCTTAGTTTTTATTTATTTGCTTATTTATTTAAACTATTTGGACTATGAAAATGCTAACTAATACTATAATTTCATTATTATAAATTTACTTCAAAATTGAATACATATCATAATGGAGAGAACTCAGATAAAATAAATTCTTCAAGAGTACATTAATGTTGGGAAAAAAAGAAAAAGAAAAAGGAAAAGGGAGAGAACTAGTTATATATCAAAATTTGGATGGATTTGGGGTCCATTTTGTGAATAAATAGAAGTTCCATTAAAAGGTTACTGTCCTGCAAATGATGGTTTGCCCTTCTCACTTTATTTTAGCTTATAAAAGAAAATGAAATTATGGAGCTCTGAATATAACCTGGCCGAGGCAGCCACGAGCTTGCTGCTGCATATTTATATGTGTGTGTGTGAGAGAGAGAGAGAGAGAGAGAGAGAGAGAGAGAGAGAGAGAGAGAGTAGAGTGAAAGCTCTACCAGTTAATGGTACAAATTGGTTATGAAATCCCATTAATTTTGTGACGGTTTCTTTAGTGTATTCTTTGTATTTTGTAGGTACTTGTTCCATCTGAGGTTAATTTGTATAAGTTATTTACTCTTCTAGAACAATAACTCAGAAATCGAATGATTTTGTGGATTACTAATATAAGTTATTTACTCCTATAGTTTTATTCGTGAAGATTTCAGTGCTATATTGTCCATCATATACACATTAGAGGTACGTGTTTAATTTTTTTAAATTTTGTTTTTTCGGGGAGCCCTGACTCTTTAAAGTTTTACGGGGGAGCCTGTCTCTTTAAAGTTTTACGGGGGAGTCATGATTCTTTAAAGCTTTACGAGGGAGCCGTGACTCTTAATTTTTTATTTGATTATGAGTGTTGCTTGTTTGAGTGGCCTGGAAAATGTCCATAATACAAAGGAAACTCTGCCAAAAATTTTTCAATATTATAAAAGACTTAATTTTTTAGTACTGATGGTGTGTGTGTGAAATTGAACTATTGCGATATTTTAAAAGAAATAGTTGAGGTAGAGTTGACTGGAACACCAATTCAAAAGGTCGTCTTATTTCATTGTGATTAGTTTGTTCTTCGGATAGAGGAATGAGGATTAATTCTCAATATAAAATTGTTGGTTTGTACAAAGACCGGAGGTATAAAGGATATGTCCTTTCATTTTAGCTCATCAAGCCAAGCAAGTTTCATTCCTCCCGTATCCTGGATCTAAAAGATCGAGGACCAATTGGACAAGTGTGGCGAAATCTCGATCCCATCTAATAGATGTTCCCCACCAAGATGATGTGTTCCAAGAGAATGTAGACATTCACGATGGTTTGCCAATAGATATGACGATTGAAGACGTAGGACCTCTCATCCACAAGTCTCGTTCGTCGGAAGAATTAGATATTGCAGTCGAGACATATTTCGAGGAAGTACAAAATGATGAAACTAAAATAGAATGGGATTCTAATGATGAAGATTCTGACACTGTATTTGATAATGATTCTGATGAGGATGATGATATATAGAACATTGTGTGAATATGTTTTATAAACTTATGTTATAGTACTTGTGTTATCATTATAATTATATTCATTAACTTCTTGTACTTATGTTTATCATATTTATTAACTGATGATATTTATAATAAACCCTAATTATACTTATGTTTATACAGGTTTGATGGCTAGAGGGTAGAAGAGAAAGGATCCAAAGCCCTCTGCATAGCAGGATTCATTGCCTTCTACACAGACGGATCAATAAACTCCTGCACAACAGGATCCGTTGACTCCAGTATAGCAGGACACCCCCACACAGAGACAGGTACCAGCCACACAGACACAGGTACCTACCAGTTCTGACACTTTCAGTTCATCTACATAGTCGTCATCATCTATGGCTCCTTCTAAGGATTCTGCAGCTTGAAAGCTACCCCCCGGTGATACTTGCCAGTTATTGACCCTGAATGTAGATCGGTAAGTTCAATAAACTATATATCGTCAGTATTACATAAACTATAATTAAATATAATCAATATATACTAATATTAATATGTACAGACTACATCCTTCTTCGAGAGCCGCTACCCATATCTCGGCTATCTTACAAGAGCAGTTCACCGGCCCTTACCAACGTTGCTCTGAGGTCCCGCCGGATATCTGCGACATACGGTGGGAAGACTTTTAGGTAAATTAATCCAAGTCTTTTACTAGTCTTTAATACTAATATTTTGAATGTTTCTTTTTGAATCTTATACTTGTTATACTAATACTGGGAGCATATTAGTTTCTAATGTCTTCATATTTCATTGACATTTCAAAAAAGATGTGTATGGGACCTGAGTTTATCCATGACCAAGATGAGGCATGCATGGGAGGTTAAGGTCGATGATCGGATGAGAGATTTGCATGGCTATGCTCTGGGGCGAGGAAGAGGCCCTTTTGGATTCCTGAGATGTATTGGGAGCAGATGATGAAGTATTGGGAGAGTCCTGAGTATAAGGCATTTTGTGAATGGAATAAAAGAAACAGGAATGGGGGATGAGGGGTTCGAGGAGCGAGGAAGCACACAGGTGGTTCTATATCCTTCATAGAGCATTAGTTGAAAAGATTTCATTTCATTACTTTATTAAAACAACTTAAATTTTTGCAGCAAACGGATTTAACTGAGAGGTTTTCCTAGAGTAAACACTTGGAGAAACTTCACAAACATTAGAGCGGGGATAAGAAGGGTCAGTACGTGGATTTTCATTTAGAGGAGTTTTGGGTAAGTTTAGTGAAACTTAAGTTTTTATAATGTTTTATAATTTACAACTTTAAATTTTATATGATATTTTATAACTTATTATGTAACTAATATTTCACATTGTAGAGGAGATTTCTCGAGGCTCGACAGAAAGCAGAGGAGGAAGCTGCAGCCACGGGCATTCCTTTGCCAGATGATCTCCAGTTGATGGCCACTTATTTGGTGGATTAGACCGCGACAGGTTATATGGAGTTGGTTCGGAGGCAGCTCATCTGAGAGTAGTCGGGCCACAACTAGATTGCCACCTTGTTATTTGGAAGCGAAGCAGAGGATCATGAGACGGGTTGAGGTTGCTGTTTCCAGTGTTTGCACCGCCTTCAACTAGCACATGAGGCGGTTTGCCAAGTAGAGCCACTTGCTGTACCCCCGATGCCACCAATGATGGACATCATGAGAGTTGCTATGACTGTCGTTCCATCGACATCATCATCGATGGTAGCAACTGTAGGGACTTCAAATGCGGCGAAGGTATCTTCCTGTACTCCCCTTCCCCCTTTCATTGATGCCTCAAGCACCAGCACCATCGATCCTCTCCCCTCCCTCGGCCCTCTAGTGATGTTAGGGATCCCGAGAATAATTTGATACTTGTACATTTTATGCTTTATGGATGCTTTAGTTTATTGATATGTTATCGGTTTGATGTTTATGAATAATTATTGTTTATGGATGAGTTTTAGAGTAATACTGTTATTGGTGGGTTCTTTTACTTTTCAGGGAGTTTCGGGTCGGTTTTACAACTTATATTAAAAAAAAGCTTACCATCGGGATAACGATGGTAAACCTATCGCAACAAAAATTTTCACAAAACTGGAAGCCAACAGAAAGTTCCATCGGTATATGTCGTTAGCGTCACTGACGGAAAGAAACGATCGGTAAGTTCGTTGGCTAAACTTACCGATAGTGACAAGCACTGTCGAAATTCTGTTCGGTATTAGTTTCTGAAGAAAAACTTGCACCCGCTGATCACAAACTGTCCAGAAACTAAATGACTGTTAGAAATGTCGTCGGTTCCAAATGTTACTGGCGACCAATCGTTGGTAGTTGTTGTTACCGACGAGAAGGGCTTGGCGGACAATTTCCTATCAGTGTGTCGTCGGTAATATAGTGGTATCAACGGGTGACTGATAGATTTGCCAGTCGGTAGTAAGCCTTTTTTTTTTTTTTTTTTGTAGTATAATGAAAGTTGAATTAGAAAAAGACATGTGGCATGGGACCCTTCTATTCCTTCATTTGCTAACAACTTTCGAATCCTTTTCTCTCATTTTTTCCTTTATTTTTCCTTCTATCATTTCTGAATCGCACTTCTCCATCTCTTCCTCTTTCCTTTGATCAAACTGTTTTTGAATCTTCTCTTCCCTTTCATCATCTTTTCCTTCCAAGTTTGACAGCCCCCCACAAGCTGGCACCCTGTAATTGTTAATAACTCCAAGCTGTTGGAGTACCTATTTAAACCTTTCAACTCCAAGGGCCGTTGTGAAGATGTGCCAACTGATTTCTTGATGTAAGGCAAGAGGCTTTAAAACTCCCACAAGATATCTTTCTTTAACAATATGACAATCTAATTCAAGGTATTTTGTTCTATCATGAAACACTAGATTCTATACTATGTGTAATGCACTAGTACTATCACAATAAATGGGGACAAATTGTGTTTGAGTAAAGAACAAATCACTAAGCAGATATAATATCCATTGTAACTCACAAGTAGCCATAGCCATGACTCTATATTCTGCTTTAGCAGAGAATTTGGATACAATTGTCTTATTCTTTGACCTCTAGGATATTAAAGAAGAATCAATGACAACACAAAAACCAGTAATGGATTTTTTGGATTCATAGCATCCTACCCAATCTAAATCACAAAAACATGACGGTTGCAACTCATTTGCTAAAGCATAGTATAATCCCTGGCCTTGTGCCCCTTTAATATATCTCAAAACCCTGTGAGCAGCTTTCCAATTAAAAACAGTAGGAGCATCTAAAAATTGAGATAATTATTGAACAGCAAAACTAATGTCAAGCCTGGTGATGGTAAAATAAAAAAGTTTACCAACAATACTTCTGTAGTCTGCCAAAAAATCAATCACCATGAGACAATTTTAAACTGACTTCCATTAGAGTTGCAGTAGGTTTACACAAAGTACAACCTGTATTATTCAACAAATCAATACATACTTCCTTTGAGTCAAAATCAACCCTCCAGTATCTTTTGTTATTGCTATTACTAGAAAGTATCTAGCCTCTCCAAGGTCCTTGATTTTAAACATATCATGTAAAACTCCTTTTGCTTCTGCTATAACATCTTGATTATTGCTAGAAACAAGAATATCATCAACATATACCAGCAACATAATCAAAATACCCTTGTGATTTCTTACAAGCAGGCTATAATCATGCCAACTTTGATAAAATCCTATACTCAATAATGTTTGAGTGAGTTTTGTATTCCACTATCTAGAGGCTTGTTTCAAACCATACAAAGACCTATTCCACTTAAAAATATGACCACTAGGAACCTGATAACAAAGAGGAGGATCCATATGAACATTTTTAAACAAATCACAATGCGAAAATGCATTATTAATGTCCAATTGATGAATAATCCACCCCCTTGATGCAGCAATAGGTAGCATCAATTTGATAGTTGTCTTTGTAATAACAGGATTAAAAGTTTCCATGTGATCTATCCCCAACTACTGTATAACCTTCAGCCATAAGCCTAGCTTTACACCTTTCAACAGTACCATCTGCCTTGTGTTTAACCTTATACACCCATTTACATCCTATAGAATGTTTATCAGCTGGCAAAGACATAGCTTTACAGGTATTATTCATTTCCAAAGCATCAATTTCTAATTTTATTGCTTACTGCCATTCTGGAAACTTAACTGCTTCAGAAAAGTACTTAGGTTCTCACTATTAGTCCAAAAGATCTATGCTGAGGTGACAAGTGATCATAACACAAGACAAAATTAACTAAGTGTTGTGAAGTAAGATGAGTGGAAATAACATTAAAAGTAAAAGGTAAATCACACTTGTAATTCTGTAAGTAAGAAGGAAGATGAGAAATCCTAGAAGATCTTCTTAAAGGAGGAATATCATTAGGCTGCATGGCAGCATAATCAACAGAGGAAGAAGAAGAAGTAGGGACTTCAGTAGATGGAGAAGGATCTATGGAAAAATGAAGGGAAGAAGAAGTGTGTGAAGAAGCATGATCACGATCAATATCTAAAGGACCAGAAGAAAAAATTGGAGGAATGGAATTGGAAATGGGTAGAGTGGATAAAGTTTTTTGTGGAAAAATCTGTTCCACAAAGAGCACATCTCTAGAGATGAAAATGTTTTGACTAGCAATATCTAGAAGGATGTAACCTTTTGTAGTGGAAGAGTGTCCTAACAAAACATATTTACCCTAAGGTCAAACTTAGATCTGAGTACAAGCATAAGCAAGAAAACCAAAAACTTTCAAATGGTTGTTAGAAGGTTTCTTGTTATAAAGATGTTCAAAAGATGTTTTATGATTAATAACAGAAGGAGTGAGATTTATAAGAAGAGTAGCATGACTAACACAATACACCCAATAAGAAAGAGGAATATAAGACTGAAACTTAAGTGCCCTTCCTATGCTCAAAATATATTGATGTTTTCTTTCCACTACTCCATTCTATTGTGGAGTATATACACATGATGTTTGATGAATGATGCCCTTTGAAGCAAAGAAAAGAGACATGAAACTCTAACCCATTATTTTTCCTAATGGTTTTAATTTTTGAGTCAAACTGAGTTTCAACAAAAGAAAAAAAATGTTGTAGTTTCAATCGAGCAGCACCTTTATTAGCTAAAAGAAAAATCCAAGTAAATCTATTACAGTCATCAACTATAGTAAGGAAATATCTGTCCCCATCTAAAGTGGGAGTTCTACTAGGGCACCAAATATCAATATGTATCAATTCAAAATAAGCAGTAGAGGCTGAAATATGAACAAGAAGACTAGATTTATGTTGTTTGGCTAAAGGACAAACAGTACAGTGTGAAAAACCAGAAAGATCAATAGTTGAATCTACATTTTTCAATTTTTGCAAACAAGAATGAGAAGCATGACCTAATCTCTAATGCCAAAATAATTTTGAAACCTCTTGAGAATCAAATTGAATAGGTGCAACAGAACTAAGAGCAGATTGATCAGTCACAGCTGATGAAACAGAGGGAATGGCTGTAACATAAGGTAGATCGACACAGTCAAGAACATAGAGATAATTTGGCCATTTAGCAGATCCAATCTTCTTCTTGGTGGTTGGATCCTGTATGACACAAGTAGAATGATCACTGATCACTATGCATGAATTTTTCGATGTAAGTTTTATGAAAGAAACAAGATTGGAAGTGAAATCAGGCACACAAAGAACTTCTTTAAGGTTAAAATCTGAGTTTAACTATATAGTGCCTTTATGTGTGGCTTGACAAACATTTTGTTTGGTAACTGGAAAAAAATACCAACAACAGGATAACAAGAAGTATAGAATAAAATGGAGCAAGTGATATGATCAGTAGCACCTGAGTATAAGATCCATCTATTTAAAAAAGGAAGAATAGTTTTACCTGTTGTAGCTTTAGAATGAGCAAGATAAGTAAGAGTGGACTGATTCACTATATGATGTCTAGCATTTCCTAATCTAGCAACTGAGGCAACAACAGATCCAACTGTACTCATTTGTGTTCCAATCATTGTGTTATTCAGTAGATAAATCAATTTTTCAAATTGATCATGAGAAAGATTGGAAACCATATTAGGACCACTTGTACAACCATTGCAGTTATGTGGAGTAAACCCTCCAGTTTGTGCCTGAATCACCCGTTTCATATCATCAACAGATGATTCATTACCAACAAAAGTACTACCTACAAAACTTGGTGCATTACTGGAAGTCATAGGCCCAAAATTGTTGAAAGAACCATTCATACCACTATTGAAATTTGACCCATTCCTGCCCTTAAACCTATGATTAGGTGGATATCCATGTTTCTTGTAGCATCTGTCCACAGTATGCCCAACACTATTGCAATATGTACATTAAAACATCTTCCTTTGATTATTAAACTTCTTTCCTCCACCTCTATTATTTTGAAAATTCACAGCATTCACTTGAGGTACTGATTGCATTTGCACTCTATTCTTATTGTTATTACTTCTCTGTGCTAACATAGCTTGTGACACATTATTACCATGGTTGCCTCACATATGTTATAGCTATATTAAAAGCAGTCTTGATATCTTGTAAATGAGTGGTTATCAGAATTCTTGACCTAACAGCCTCAAAGGAATCATTAAGACCTTTGAAATATTTCATCACCAAGTCTGCATTCACATTTTCCCTCACAGTCTTCATAACTTCACAACTACAAGCAGGTGTAGGTTTACAAATACAAACAGGAATTGGTCTAAGCATTAACATCTCATCCCATAAAATCTTTAAATGTGTATAATACTCATCATTGTCATATTTCCTTGTTTGTGTGCATAAAATGTTTCTAGTAAATCAGAAAGCCCACATGTATCCCCTCTATCATATCTTTGTTTTAAATCTATCCAAATTTCTTTGCCTGAGTCCATCCATAAGACACTAGGTCTTATGGTGCTTGGCTCCATAGATTTTACCAACCAAGTAACTACCATATCGTTTGCTTACTTCCAGTAATTGTACAATGTATCACCAACACTCGGCTTATCAATTCCAGGAACATCATCAATAGAATATAACTTGTTCTTAGATCCTAATGATCTACGTACCTCTCTGCTCCATGAATGGTAATTGCCTAACCAATAGACTATCTGAGAGCATTTGATTTGTGCTCTCACTTGGGTGAATGTAGAATGGATGGTGAATTCCCAATTCCATTGATGTTATAGCTCAATCTTGCAAGAAGCTAAACAATCTCTCAATTCTTCTTCAGGAAAAGCTAACAAAAGAACAATAGCACTATTCTACACCAAATGAGTGAAAACAACACAGAATTAGGAAATAGAACAATCACAATGTAGCTAAAAAGGAGCTGATCACTCGATAAAAAAACTAGCAAAATCGCAGCTGATTTTCTCTGATACTATGTAGAAATTATGGCTAGTGCATAAGAGAACCAATTAGGCTTGAAGAGAAATAAAGAAGAAGAGCAGTTGAGGAAAATTTCTGGAAAATTTCATTAACTAAAAACATCTATACAACTTGTTTATATACAAGTTAAAACATGAATTAAAAGCTAACTAATTCTAACTAATCTTCTCATAAATATAGTAACTCATTATGTGAATGAGTAATGCTGACTCATTAATGAAAGTTGAATTAAAAAATGACATGTGGCATGGGACCCTTCTATTCCTTCATTTTCTAAGAGCTTTCGAATTCTCTTCTCTCATTTTCCCTTTCCTTTTCCTTCTATCATTTTTGAACCAAACTTCTCCATCTCTTCCTCTTTCCTTTGATCAACCTGTTTTGAATCTTCTATTCCCTTTAATCATCTTTTCCTTCCAAGTTTGACATAAAAACTCAAATTTATTTAATAGTAAAAAAAGGGTATAAAAGATAAATTAAAACAAAATTTAAGTCTAACTAATTTTTCTTAATCTATGTGAAAAATTGAAACAAGTCTATCTTTGTGGGATGGATGGAGTATTCTTTTGTCCATAATTGAGTGTACAATTTTCTATATAAAGAACAAAATAAATAGGAAAGTAGACATCTGACTCTTGACGGAGCAAGTAATAGGTTAACAGAATAAGACTTCCCCTGCTACCAAATCGACAAAGAATATGCAAAGTCCCTTGGCTTATGAAAATTACCAAATCCAAGCAAGCCAATAGGAAAAACTGTATAAATTGAAGAAAGTGTTGATATATTCCTGAAAGGAACTTGAAGCTCAAAAAGATAATACTTGCAACTTACTAGAGTGTTTTACTTTCTAAAATAAGAAAATATTAGCAGAGGAATATAGCCATGAAACTCCAGAGCATTGCTCCAAAATGAGAGAAATAAGACCTAGTAAAAAAATGCTCAAACCAAAAAGAGAGAGAAATAAAAGCTTAATATGGAAACCATGTAACTAGACCTCACATAAGAAATACATATATAAATTTTGCAGCAAATAAACACTACTCATTATAAAAATTGACTAAATTGTAGGTTTTATTGATTTCCTCATTTCAATTTAGACAGAAATAAAAAAACATATTAATTCATTATCTCCTCCACAAAGTCATTCTCTTGGGGAGGATATGAAATATAGAGTATTCTCACTCTGCTAGAGAGAATTCATATTAAGGGAAGTCAAGGAAATTATTCTAGTTTTCGTAGAGAGAATTTAAAATTATCGTACTCTCCTCTTCAAAAATGGTTATGAAGTAAAGAAATTTCATCCAAACGCATTGCAATCACCTCCATAAGCTATGGGCAATAATGCTTAACAAGAAATCTCTGAAACAGGCCTAATCTCCCATTTCAGCTCCGATACTTAAGTCAATTTCAAGTTCAACAAAGTAACAGTAATAGAAAAACAGAATGGACTAGAGTTAAGAACAATACCTCTATTTTTAGGGAGGATCATCTTATTCTCCAAGAGAAATAATGTATGATTTACCATGTAACCCTTATCATAAAGGTTGTTTTAAGTTAATAATTTAATTAAGGAAGGATTAAAACTTCCTATAAAGACATAATAAACAATTTGTTAATAATGTTTACTAGACTTTATGGGCTGAACCTATAATTATGTTGACGGGCTATTTTTCATTTAGGCCTAATAAACTGAACCCAAATGAATGACCCAATGGGTTGTCCCCATCAAATGCCCTCCACAAAGAGCCATAAATGAGTTATGGTTCTTTTGTCGCGAAACATCTCCTTTATTTGGGGAAATTCAAATTGGTGAATCCCGAGAAGAAACCCTTTGTTGACGTCGTTTCAGTTAACCTTTGCTCGAGTATATAAACTTATCTAAGAATTTTCTCCCTATAACTTTGAATTATTTTCTTAGAACTTAAACTACTTCTTTCATCTTCTCAAATCTTTTTTGATGAAAATGTCTTCTTAAACTACTTCTTTTCATCTTCTCAAATCTTTTTTGACGAAAATGTCTCAAATCTTTGAAGATGTCTCAAATCTTCAAAGAATCCGAAACCCCTGCCCAGAAAAGGTTCCAAATCTGCTACTCCACATGCTAGGTCATCTTCATTAGATGTTAAGATTATTCACCCTAAAGATAATCTTATCTTGGGAGCTGGAAACATTTAGAGGAGAATGGTTCTATTTTATTCCCAAACATTGAATCTTCTGAATTGGTTAATATTATGAAGACACATCTTCGAGCCTCAAATGTTTCTATATCATATAATCCTGTTGATGATTCAGAATTGTGCAAACTGGGAGCAGCATGTACCCTTCTACTATCCGCCATAATCATCTTGGAAGTATAAGGAAATAATTCTATATACCTATTCGGTAAGGTGTGCTTGCTGCCTCAACCAATGACAGGGCACACATACTCTCAAAAGGATGGATGGCAGTGTATCAGGAGCAATTGAAAACAGGATTGCAGTTACCGATACATAGTTTATTAGGGAATAGAAATGGGAAAAATTGCACCAAATGGGATTCTTATAGTAATGGCTTTTATACTGTTGTGCAAATGTTTCAGAGTGGCAACAAGTTTAGAGTTGTTCAAAAAAATTTTCAACATAAAACCTGCGAAAGATGGTCCTGGTTGGCATACTTATCAGAAGAAGAATGAAGCAAGAAATTTGATAACTAAAATGCCTCAGTCAATCCACGGGTGGTAGACATTGGTTCTTTGTAGAAAGGGTGAGAGCAGATAAGCCTTGGAATAGAATAAAGACATTGCCGAATGTAAAGATTAAAGCAGAACAATCATTTATGAAAAGATACATGAACGTGATGGAATGTTATACAGTTGGAATGGTGTTGAGAGAAGTGAAGTGGGATGAAGAAATGATGAAAGTTGCTGGGTTTTACTTCCGGGCAGATTGCGATTTACATGAATTGAGTTAGTATTAGGAACTAATTTTCAAATGTGTCATATTTGTAAAATGCTCAAGGAATATCTAACATGGATTATGGATTTTTAGAAAAACTAATGCTGCAAAGTATACTGGGGTCAACAACAAAACTAAAAGTGCCACCCCCGATAGTAGAAATCGAGGAAGAAGGTAAATGGCTATGATATATATATGATATAGAAATATAAAATATTATGTAACTAATATGTATTTGTATCAGGAGAACGACCATCAATAGAATTGTTGGAAAAAAGACAAGAAGAAAGATCAAAAAGAAAAGAAAAGAAAACAGTAGTTACAGAGATACAAATCCCAATAACAAAACTGACAACAAGGAAAGAAGTGGAAATACCTGTTACTGGAAAAAAAAAAAGAACAGAGATAGGCAAGAAGAAATTACGATTGTTGTAGATGTTAAGGGACGGAGCATTTATGAAAAATCGAGACCAAGAAATATCTTAAAGAAGTTCTGATGTACCAGACACATAGAACGAGAAGAACCTGTAGAAGGATATACTATGGTCAGTTAAGGTAAAGAGAAGAAGGTCTAGTTAGGATAAGGAAAAAGTAAAGGTTGAGTCAAGTTTGGTTTGTTTGGGTATGGGACCCCCGAAGAAATGACAGATGCATTTTTGCAAACAGTATTCAGGTAAATGTATGCTATGTTATAGGATAATATGTCGTTTTTGTTTTTATTTATTTATTTATTTTTTGTGATGATTGGGGTTTCTTATATGAATATTTGTAAGTGTAGAATATGAATATAATGAATAAAGCTGCCCATCAAATAGCGATCAACAAAATGGCTCAAAGTGGGTTGGTAGATAAATATAAAAAGGAATTGGAAAAAGTACGTCCGGACCAAGTAAGTGCACTCGAACAGGTGAAAGTATTGGAAAAGAGAATTGCTGAGATAGAAACAAGAAATACACAATTAATAGAGACAAATACCAGTTTGTCAGAAATTATGAGCGGTTGACAGATGAGCGTTCTGTTAAAAATGGGAGGCTAGAAAGCCTGAAAGAACTACTAGCAAAATCCCATCAAGTGGTGGCAAAGCGTGAGGAATTGGAACAAAGGAAACAAGAAAATGATTTCCTATCATTGGGATTGTCGGAATGGCTTGGTGAGGAAGGAAAAATCTTGAAAAGGGTAAAAGAGGATATAGTTGAAAGTTTTTGTAAGTCAGAAGTAGGAAAGGAGTGGTTCCTGAATTTGTATATGCCTGTTATGAGCTTCTCACTGGTAGAGTTAATTGCTGAAATCTGGAAGGAGTACCCTGATATAAAATCTGCCATTGGTGGTTGAAGCATATTATAAGAAAGATGCTGAGTATCTGGTATTTCCCTAGGATACTGAACAGAATTTAGGGGAGGAAAATAAAAGTGTTGACGACGAAGAAGCACCATCGAGGGAGGAGAAAGGAAGCCAAAGGAACCTGCCGAAGATAGTCGGAGAGATCAAAACGAAGATATAATGATCCTAGTGACAACAGAGATTGAGAAGATAGGCATGTTTGAATCAAATTAGTTAGCAATAGATATTCATGGCGAATTCCTCGAAAGGCCAACTAATAAAGCAGATAGAGGGTAAGAAGATAGCAACATAGAATATTCCAGGACCAATGTCCTAGATACACCTTCTATGGATGTCAAGGAATCGGTGGACTACGTTGGGAGATTAATCGTGGAGCTATTGGGAACTAATCAGGTTCTCGATTGCGATATATCTGGAGAACGATCTATCATGGAACATGTGGGAGCTGCAAAAACACCAATGCAGACAAAACAAGTGGTAATAACGACTGCGGGGTTAGAAGGAGTAACATCTCCTTGCAAGAAACAAGGTGGATCCACAAATGGAAAAAGGAGAAATTAGTGGATGTTGGGCTTCCAGGTGGTTCTGTTTTAACCTAATAGAGGGTGAAGCCTCAGCCATCCTTAGATTTTGAACTTTTCTTATAAGTTGATAGACCTATGTATCCGGTTAATACCAAAATTCGAAGCTAGTGAAAATTAAAAATTTTCTGAATTCCATATATTTTTACGTGTGCCATATAGTTAATTTTAAAGTAACCACGGTAAGATATTAATCATAGTGTGTTAAAAAGCGATAAAAGCTGACATTTTGGTAATCATGGTGCGTGATGTGTTCATTTTAAATTAAACGGATTGGGATCCTAAACCTACAGTGCAAGGAAAGTAGACCTCAACACTATATAAATAGGTTCACCCCGAGTATCAATATTCTGGAGGATGGAAAGCCTCAACTACTCAATCATTCACTCAATGTTTAGCCTTAACAGTATGGTGGAAATGATCATGAGCTACTAGAATAATAAGCACAAGCATCAACTAGCAAAGGAAAACA
This sequence comes from Catharanthus roseus, assembly GCA_028651295.1. Taxonomy (NCBI): domain Eukaryota; kingdom Viridiplantae; phylum Streptophyta; class Magnoliopsida; order Gentianales; family Apocynaceae; genus Catharanthus; species Catharanthus roseus. The sequence continues at coordinate 10,830,620 of JAPQWS010000102.1, read as the reverse complement.
ATTTTAAAATGGGAGTTTGGACCTCGGGATCTCCCTAACCTAGTTAATACTTCAATTAACCCAAATTATGAAAATTGTAGTTGCCTTAGTTTATTGGGTCATCACGCTCGTTGTTGGGCAATCTCTATTTCTAGGTGAAAGCCTCTCTATTCTCTATAACTTTTAGACGAAAATCTCTTATCTCCCTAACAAGTTATGAATGCACTAAACCCTGGTGATTATTGACTTAAGAGTGTATTAACTATCTTAGTTCAATATCCCAATTAATCCCCAAATTGATTGCCCTTAGGTGCTCTTCCTTTCTCAATTCTGAACACTAGCACAAATATTCAAGTTCATGACACTTAAATTGCATATAAATAATCAATTCAATATTAATAAGAACAATTCAATAAGAAGCAACATTCAATTTCATAAAATTCATATTAATTTCATAATTCCCAAAAGTTATGGTTCAATCCTTGATTCCAAACAAACTAATTACTCACAACTCATTGTATAAATTGAAATTAAACATAAATTAAGGTAATAGAGAATGAAAAAAAATGCTTAGCAGTAGAAATTGAAGCCGAATTGCGTCCCTGAGCCGCGCCTGAGCTCATCTCTCGAGTTGCTCCCGTGAATCGCGAATACGTTGTTTTGATCTTCAATTCCCCTCGTAATTACTCAATCCTTGTTCTCTACTCTAATATTAACCTAATTGAGGCGAGAGTTGGGGAAAATTTGTCACTGAAAATCATCCATATTCGCCTCCTAAAGATCTACCTATAGTACTCTAAAACTAAGCTATTAATTATGGAGAAAAAAGTTTAAAAATAACTAAGTATGGCCATTCCTCAGGACCTACCTTGCGCGGAAGGTCTCTATCCCCATTATGCCTTGTGTTGTCCGGAAGCTACCAAGGCTGGTAGGGGAAAGCCTACTGTGCGCGGGAGGCTTCTTTCTACCACTTCTCTTGCTGTCAAGGGTCTACCACACTCGGTAGGGTGGCCTACTGTGAGTGATAAGCTGCTGCCTGCACCATTCTTGCATCGTTTTCCATCTTTTTTGCTCCATTTTAAGCCGTTTTTGTTCGTTCTTCATTATACTTCATTCGACAAAAACTACAATACAAATAGAGGACATTATATATAAACATATACTTTATACATTAAAATCACCGAAAAACGATGAAATTAACGTACAAAATAATAGCCAAATTAACACCTATCAAATACCCCCACACTTGAAAGTTGCTAGCCCTCAAGCAAATGGAAGGACCAAAAAAGTTCAAAAATCTTTTTCAAATAAAGAGATTATGAAAAACGGAACATCCAATGGCCTTAAATACATGAGCAAGAAGCTACAAAAACAACGATACCAAAGAAAATCACACCAAAAAACAAATAAAAGGAAAAACAAAACTAAAATGAAAAATGACATTTCAAAAGAATCTTGAACAACTCGACTACTAAGACAAAACTAAAGAACACGCACAAGATACACTTAGTCCACTATACTTGCAAATAAACACTACATACCAACAGTGTGTGTGTGTGTGTGTGTTCTGTTCATGCTGTTTTCATAGAAACTAAGGAATGCTGAGTAATTAACAAAATGAAATACTTCAAAAGACAATGCACCACAAACTCATGTTTCTCTAGTTCTTATTCGTTCCAAGTCTTATCCTAAGTCGTTCCCATATTAGGTAGGACTTTTCGCCTTGTAATCTCGAGCTTGGGACATAAAAGGTACCAAACGAAGGCAATAGGAAACAAGAACAAACAAGACAGAGCCAACGCAACCGATAGGACAAAAATGACACAATTAAGGAATAACATTCTAATTGTCGTTCGCTCTTCTCACTCACCCTTGAATAACCTTTACTTCGTTTCTCTCGCATACCTCACCCAACACACTTACAATGATTAGCCATTTGACAAGAGAGAGTCTAGTGACGTTATTTTTTCCACGACACATTATTCACAGAACTGAAAGTACCATTTCTTCCTCTTTGTTTTCTTTTCTCCTTTTTTCTTGATTTTTTACTTTTTTTTCCAAAGCAACATGAAACCAAACTACCTTCCTCTTACAATATTTTTCTTTTCTCCCCCTCTTTCACCCCCACACTTATCTATTACTTTCACTCAAAACGGCTAGCATATTATTCCAACATTGACTCCACGAAATGAGCTTAAATTTTTTTTGTGAGTTTAAAAAGTCAAAAAATAGAAGGGAGTGAAACCCTTGGCATGAAGGCACAAATAAGGAAGCTAGGGGTTAATTTCAAATACGGTAGAAAAAAATCAAAAGCTCAAACTGTGCAAAGAAGGTCTAAGACCATCATTTTCGGGCTTAACTAAACTAAGACTCTTCATTTTAGAGAATAGAGAAACACAAGAATGCATGCACGAATTCTGAAGGGTTCCCATGAGGCTAAGTCCCTAGAATTCCTAGGTTTCTACAACTAAAAACACTCACAGATGCAAGAAAACCATTAACATGTACGAATATTATGCAAATAGTCTTTTTAAAAACGAGCAAGTGCTTGCCCTTCCGAAAAAATCCCAACAGTCTTGTAGTCTAACATTTTACTCAAAGTGGCAAAGAGAACGATAAAAGAAGAATCTTTTGGTTTTTTTTTCCAAGTAAAAGACAAAGACAACTTAAGAAAATTTTTTAAATTTTCAGCTTTTTGAGTTTGTGGATTTTTCATAAGGAAAACGAAGAAGGATAGTGAAAAGACATAAAAATAGAACTATCCCCTTACACTTAAAAACCACATTGTCCTCAATGTGGGAGGCAAAACCACACAAAACAAATAAAAAAAATGGGAGGCGCTCCTGTAGATAATAAAGTAGAAAAGCACATGGGAAAGCCATTTCCACACAAATAAATAAAGAAAAATATAGAATGAAAACACAAGGCAAATTATAATAACAAGAAAATAGAACATCAAAATAAATAAACAAAGAAAAAATAAAGACAAATAAATAAAAGGAAAAGAGAGAAAATAGAAAAACTCCCTACTGGTCCTCGCGCCGCCATCACTGCTACCCTGATCGGGCAGAAACTTACTACACAGGCGGGCCAGCATCACCTCCTGCCTGTCGATTGAGGCCCTCTAATGATGCAACTCGTCCTCATACTGGCGAGTGGACTCCACGATCTTGGCCAACTGCTGCCCATTGACCACCTAAGTAACACGGAGCTGCTCGAAAGTAGTCCGCATCTCTATTTGAAAAGCCCCTATGGAAGCAGTGGAGGGGTCATCCTCTCCGAAGAGGTCATAGCACTGATCGTCCTCACTCCCTTCATCCTCATCGAGGTACAAAGAGGACGTGCGCCTATGCTGGTCTGAGTGGTCCTTTTTTATAGATCAATAACTAGCCTAGTGGCGCTCCCACAGCCTATCCTCCTCAGATAGAGGGATCCATTCTTTCTTCTTTTCATCCCAGGAGTAGCCACAGTTGTTGAATGTGGTAAATTTGATCACTGCTGATGCCCTGGTGGCCAACTTCCTCTCCCCTACAAGATTAACACCAGAAGTAGCAAGAACCTTAGAAAGAATCATGGGGTATCGATACACACACTTTTTAGTCATTTCGCAACCTGTGTCGTGCATCATGTGTATCATTAAGGAAGCAAGAGAAAAAGGGGATTTATCATGAATTTTAGAAAGCATATACATGTCTACAAGGCGGACTTCATTTTGTCCTATCCCCTTTAGAGCTAAAGTGTCGCTGAAAAAGTAAATGAGGGCCTGGGAAATAAGGGAACGAAAGTCACCTACATTGAGAATACTACGACAGTCAAAGGGACATGGGCATATATTAAAATGCGAACAACTCGCCCCATCTATAGTTCTCTTATTGGAGTCCATGGTGACCGTGTTGCTCGTGTCTTGAATCCCAATGATAGATGCAAGACGATCATTTTCAGGAATAATTCGAACCCCTTTCACAACAGAAATAATGGTGGGGAGATCCTTGTTCGTTTTATGATACATATTCACATAAAACTCCTGAACAAGGTCAGGATAATAATCTCCTGAAATACGGAGTAGAGGAATCCAACCCAAACCCCGAAAAAGATTTTCCAGTTTAAAATGCTCGATGACCTCTTCAACGAACGATTTTTTCAACAACCATTTTCAAAGAGTCCCTTTCGGCTATCCATGTATGTGCCTCTGTCATGAGACGTTCTGGAAAAAGTAAAGTATCAAGAGAAGAAGGGTTGAGTGTCAAATCCTCTACCAAATCCCTTTTTGATTTTTCTTTTGAAGTAGAAGATGTTTTTTTAGGGACCATTTTGAAAACAAGGGAGTGAAAAGCAAAAGAAAAGCGAAGGGCAAACAATGAAAAACTAAGGTAAAAATGGAAATGAAAAGAAAGCCCAACAACACAACAACCCTCCCACACTAGAGTAAACAACATCACCAACACAAGAAGAACTAAAGAATACAAAGAAACACATAAAGAGAAAAACTATCGTAGCCCATGTGTACTTTAGTGAAGTAAATCACCCGTAGGTGCTAAGTATGAACAACTAACCAAAAACAGTAAAAAAAAGAAAAGAGAATTCCAAATTAACAAAGCAAATTAAACAAGTAAAACACAACCTAAAACTAACACTTAGCAATAAAACAAAAAATCAAAACAAACTAAACTAAAAAAAGTGGAAAAAAGGGTAAAGAGAAAGCTTGTGGTAGTATGAGCAAACAACCCAAGTTGCTAATGTCGACCTTTTTTTTTTTGTCTCAAGTTTTGTGCTTGTTGGAGTTGCCAGAAAGTGGCCGGAAATCCGCTGGAAAACTCGCCAGAAATCTCTTAAGGCAAAATTCCTGAAAATTTTCATTAGAAATCCAAGAACACACAAAAAATTTTAGTAATTACCAAGAAATTGTACAAAAAGGAACAAGAAACAAAAAGTGCAGAAAAATAGATAAAAGGAGAAAGTGAAGAATTTCAAGGAAAAGTGGAGGGAAAAAGGAAGCTTTTGAGAAGAAATTGGAAGAAAGAAGAGTTGGTGGTGTTGAATTTTGTGGTGGTGAGGTGAAGGTGGAGAAAAATTGAAGGAATAGAAGAGTTAGAAATAGAAGAAGAGAAGAAGAAGAAGAGGAAGAAGAAGAAGAAGAATAAGAGAGAAAAGAAAAAAAAAAAAAACCTCAAGTGAGGAGGAGGGTTGCTGCCAGAAGTGTTCCTGACTGAAGAGGGTTCGTTGGAGATTGGTGGTTAAGAGAGAGAGAGAGAGAGAGAGTGAGAGAGAGAACCAAGAGAAGGAGTGAGTGTGGGTGGAGTAGCTATGGGGGTTTGGAGGAGGAAAAGGGAGACAAGACTTAGGGATTTTGGAGGGGAGGCTAGAGGGAAAAATTGCAGAATTTTTCAATTGAAAGTTGAAAATTTTGTCAAAAATGGGTTGACTCGACCCTGTTCTCCCCATGGAGACCCGACAACAGCCTTACCTAGGATCTATCACTGCCGATAGGTCGGGACCACACGGTAGATGTTTGCCGAGAGGTGCCGAAGAATGCCCACAGCCTACCACGGTAGGCTACCTGACCGTCGCGGTAGGGTTCTGCCCAGCAACCGTTTTTCTTTGTTTTGTCATGTTTGTACCTTATTTCTTCACCTATTCGTCTTGTTCGTTCAAACTCCACTTAGAGATGTTCCCAACAACCAATCAACTCTCCAAAGACCTTATACAAAAATCAACCAATCGATTAAACTTAAAATCAAAACATTAAACAAATTACAACAACAAAATATTTCACAAGTATACTCCTTGTTTAGGTGCTAAAATCACGTTCCTGGACATGATCGTTCGTGTCCTTCTTGGCTTTTTCCTCTTTGCTTTGCCGAACTGGCACCCACTTCATGAACTTTACCTTAATTTTAGGAGACGACCGTCTTCCTTCCTTACCCTTCCTTGGCTGTTCTTCCCCTTTTATTGATACTTTTCCCTGCACAAGTAAGGAATCTTCATTACTACTATGATTTATCATGCACACCGTGTCTTGCAATGTAGACGATGGGCTTGGGAGTGAGGGACACTTAAACACTTTCTCATTCTCCTTGATCCTAAGCACAAGTTTCCCTTTTTCCATATCAATTAGTGCCCTCAAAGTACAAAGAAAAAGGCGACCCAATATTATGGGAAACTCAACTTCCTCATCCATGTCGAAAACTACAAAATCTACAAGGAACACCAAATCTTTAACTTTCACCAACACATCCTCTATTACCCCTTTTTGATGTCTGACACTCCTATCTACCAGATTTATAGACATCCTCATAGGCCTTGCGGCACCTAGACGTAGACGCGCACACAACAAAGAAGAAATCACATTTATACTAGCGCTTACGTTTATTGACACCCTATCCACATACAAACTACCAATAGTACAGGGGAAAGAAAAATTCCTTGCATCTTCAAGTTTCTCACTCAACGCATTTTTTTTCTGTCAGAAGAGACGAACAATCTTCTCCCAATATATGTGTAGAAGCGTCACGAATCTTGTCCTCCTTCGTGATCATATTCCTCAAATGCCTCGCGTACTTAGGTACCTGAAAGGAAAATTTAGAGAGGTAAGTTTAACTTTAATTGAGAAAACATATCATAAACTCCTTCATCTCATCAGATTTCCAGTCCCGCACGAGCTTCTTCGGAAATGGAACCTTCTGCTCACTATAGGCACCTGCCACCCTCTTCTTTTTACTTTCCTCAGCTTCACCTTCATTCTCCTTAACACTCCCCACAGAAAATTGTTTTGACTCTTCTTTAGCTGACTTTTCCTCCTCAACTATCACCGAGACAACATTTACATGCTCTCTCGGATTCACGTCTTTATTGCTCAGGAGAGCTCCTGGAGTCCTCTCTAAAACCAGCTTCACCCACTGCTCAATATGGTTCTTCAAATTTCTAATCGAGGCTTCCTGATTCCTCTGGGCAGCTTCAGTGGTGTTCAATCTATTGTCTGTAGCACGCGCAAACTTCACAAGTAGATCTTTAAGATTTGCCTTGGCTGGTGGGGGTTAGTTCTATGGCCCTATTTCATATGGCAATGGCAGAGGAGAGCCTCTGTTTTGGAATACCGGGGGATTCTGTGGTCTAGGGTGTCCCTGGCCACCACACGAAAAGTTGGGATGGTTCCTTTATCCTGGATTATAAGTATTGCTTTAAGGGTTTAATCCCGGGCCGGTTTCCCTAAACATGATCTACTTGCTTTACTGAGCCTCCCCTACTCGGGCATTCGTGATTCGGATGAACTATAGAAGTCACAGAATGTGACCATTTGAGTATTTTTACTTGAAATACTGGTGGTCATATTCCCCATCTCTATTTAATCATCATCGTCAGCCTAGTCTCCATAGTTGATATTGCTTCTACATTGTGCACCCGACTTGCTTTAGGCTTTGTCCTCTAACCTGCCCATGTGTATGTTCATCGCGATATGTTCAATGATGTCATAAACTTGCTGTGGAGTCTTGTGATTAGTAGACCCTCCAGCTGAGGCATCTATTAGTTGCCTTACCTTAAAAGTGACTCCATGATATAAACTCTAGATTTGAATCCCCAAATCTAGCCCGTGATGCAGATATTTCCTGAGCAATTCTTTCCATCGCTCCCATGCTTCATATAAGCTCTGTCCACCAATATGTTGGAATGACAATATTTCGTTCCTCAACTTCGTCATCCTTCTAGGAGGAAAATATCTTCCCAAGAACTTCTCTGCCAATGAATCCCAGGATATGATGGACCCGGGGCCACTAACTTCAACTAAAACTTTGTCTTTCCCCTTAAGGAAAATTGAAAAAGGTGAAGAAGAATAGCATCTTCCGACACCCTATTGATCTTGATGGTGTTACACACTTGTAGAAAGTTTCCTATATGTATGTTGGGGTACTCTTCTAGTAACTGTCAAACTAGACATTGTTCTACAACATCTGTACAATGTTTGGTTTGATCTCGAAGTTGTTGGCCTCAACTCTTAGCTGTGCTATGCTCGACTTGTTAGTATATGCTCTAGAACAATTGACTTACATTTATGATTTATGAAACATGTATTTTGAATTGTATTTTATGCTCTTGGTTATCAAGTATGTGACTTGATAGTAAAACCCTTATTGCTAATAAAATACAATTCTTGTTTGTCTCTAGTTTTATTTCATCTTATATTATTAAACTAGTATGAAGTTGACTGATGATCAAGTTTTACTGAGCATGTATATGAGATATAAAATCAATTCATAAATACATATTGAGAATATTGTATTGGACATGACCCAAAGTGAAGGAGAAATATTGCATAGGTAAAATAGTCATAAATATTTCTTCTCAATTTTATGTTTGGTGTCCTTTGACCTAATGTTTCTAATGATTCTTGCATGGTGAGAAAATATGTTTTGACATAGTCAAATATCACTTTTAATCAGGTGATAATTATGACTACTGGTTGGGCTATTTTCATGTAATGGCTTGAATATTAGAGAGAGTGTAAAAGATTTGTCCCTCTCTTATTAGAGAGAGATATCCATGGGCCCCTTAATAATAAAGACTGGAAAATACGCATGGCCATGCTCAAATAAGTATTAATAAGGTGTTATTAATATTATTTGTCAGAACAGTCTACCTGGTGATCAAGTAAATGGTTAATTAAGTTTTGAAAGGATGACTCGGTCCATACTTTATACTTAATTAGAATATCGTGTTACAAAAGGACTAAGTGTTAAAAACTGATGTTAGGTTGTCATTTCTTTTACTTAACTTGGGTAAGCATAATGTCTTGCTAGAGGCCACTTATGTTTTGTGAATAAATGTCTAGGACATTTTTCCATTTACTGCCAACGTTAAGTGAACCTATAGGGTCACACGTATAGACGATCTTGTGAGCACGATGTCCACGTCCAATGAATCTAGATAGTGTCCAGATTCGTTCAACATATACTAAAGGGGAATCAAATTCTATATTGTATTTATTTGGTAAGTTAAGAAGTGATTAATTTTATTTGTAAGATAAATGAAATTAATTACTTAATGCTATTCATCCAACTGTTTGATGATTATAGGAATAGACAGATGAGATTAAAACTGTCATCAGATGACAATTAGGGTTTTGATGTTAACGATTATAAAAAGGTTATGTTAACCTTTACTTTTTAGCCGTCTTTATCTAATTACAAACAAAAGGCTTTAACCTTAGAACGGTGATAATAATATCTAGCCTCCCTCTCTCCAAAAATTCCACATATTAACGGATAGTCGTTTTTCGTTCTGAATAGTTTTCAGAACACAGAAGGGGCTGGCATCCCGATTGCTTACAGAGGAGTTCGTCACGTGGATACCACTAGAGGGCCAAAGCGTAAACAGTAACGTCTCCCCAACTAATGACAGAAAACATTGCGGTAGTTTATATCTAATCGGTTTTTCTAGTATATGTGGATCCTGTTGGTGGATTTTCGTGTTTTTTTTGTTTATTTTTGCCTATGGATTCCAGCACGACTACGCCCCAACGATGGACGGTCAAGCATAGTCAGCATTGTTTGCTCCGCCATTAGTGGTGGTGGATGCGGCTCGAACAACGAATTCTCGATTGGTGGAATCTGTGGTCTGTCCTTCTCCTCTCAATAGGTGGTTCTGCTCTTGCTACTGCCGTGCTAAACTATAGAGCACGAGGGGTGCTCCACAATGTTCAATCTGATTCTCCCCTTCTTGGTCGAGGCATAAACTAGCACCATCAAACATGCAACAAATCAAACAAGCTTAGTTCCATTGAACGAATATCCTTTCTAATAAAACTGAAATAAGAACTGAAAATTGCCAATTAAAGTTTAATTAAATGATAACTTAAAAATAAACAAACAAAAGATAAAAGGAACAAAGGAAAATATCACAAAAGATGAAATGAAATAAAAGCAGAAAATATGACTAAATCACCAATGAACGATATCTCATTAAACTTATTGTGCTTCCCTAGCAACCGTGCCAAAAACTTGATGTGTTCGTTTTAAATTAAACAGGATTGGGATCCTAAAGCTATAGTGCAAGGCAAGTGGACCTTAACACTACAGAAATAGATTCACCAAGAGTTTTGATATTCTCGAGGATGGCAAGACTCAACTACTCAATTGTTCACTCAATGTTTAGCCTTAACAATATGGTGGAAAGGATTGTGAGCTAATAGAATAATAAACACAAGCATCAACTAACAAAATGAAAACAATTATAAAACGGGAGTTTGGATCTCGGGATCCCCCTAACCTTGTTACTACTTCAATTAACCCGAATTAATAAAAATTGTAGTTGCCTTAGTGAATTGGGTCATCACACTCATTGTTGGAAAATCTCTATCTCTAGGCAAAAGTCTCTGTATTCTCTATATCTTTTAGATGAGAAATTGTTCTCTCCCTAACAAGTTATGAATGCATTAAACCCAAGTAATTATTGACCTATGAATGTATTAACTATCTCAATTTAATACCCCAATCAATCCCCAAATTGCTTGCCCTCGGGTGCTCTTCCTTTTTGAATTCCGAACACTAGTGCAAATATTCAAGTTCATGACACTTAAATTGCACATAAATAATCAATTGAAGAATAATTCAATGAGAAGAAAAATTCAATTTCATAAAATTCATATTAATTTCATAATTCCCATAAGTTAGGTTTCAATCCTTGAATCCAAACAGATAATTTCTCACAATTCATTGTATAAAATTGAAATTAAACATAAATGAAAGTAATACATAATGAAACGAAATGCTTAGTAATAGAAATTGAAGCCGAATTGCATCCCCGATTCGCTACTGAGCTCGTCTCACGAGTTGCTCCTGTGAATCCCAAATCCGTTGTTTTGATCTTCAATTCCACTTGTAATCACTAAATCCTTGTTCTCTAATCTAATATCTACCTAATTTAGGTAAGAATTCGGGAAAATTTCTCACTGAAAATCGCCCATATTCGTCTCCTAAAGGCCTACCTACGTTACTAAAAAACTAAGCTATTAATTATGCATAAAAAAGTCTAAAAAATAACTTAGTACGACCATTCTCAGGACCTACCGTGCGTAGTAGGTCTCTATCCCCATTGTGCCTTGTGTTGTCCGGAAGCTACTGGCCGATAGGGGGAAGCCTACCGTGCATGGTAGGTTTCTGTCTGCCACTTCTCTTGTCGCCATGGACTTACCACGTGCGGTAGGATGGCCTACTGTGGGTGGTAGGCTTCTGCTCAATGTCAAGTTCTCCACAAAAGTGGCCCTATGTTTTTGTGGATCCCCGGTAGAAGTAAAACGCTTCTCAATGCCAAGTTCTGCACAAAAGTCCTTCAATTTCTTAGAATCAAATTCTTTGCCATTTTTAGATATCAGGATTTTGGGAATACCAAATCTGCAGATAACATCCTCATAAAAGAACTCCCCGACATTTCATGCAGTAATAGTTGCTAGTGGCTTAACTTCAATTCATCGGATGAAATGATCTATGGCCATAACTAAATAGTTCTTCTCGGCAGCGGCCTTAGGAAATGGAGCCAATAAATCTATATCCCATTGTGAAAATTGAATAGGGGTACCAAAAAATGTGGTATTCGGTCATGGGAATGTGATGCTCGTTAGCATGTATCTGCCACTTGGTGCATCATAGAAGGCCAATAATATCTGTAACACATGGTTCTTGTGACCGAAAATTTAGACCAATGTGAGATCCATAGATTCCTTTATGGATTTCCTTAAGGACATAATGACCATCCTCCACATTGACACATTTGAGTAGAGGCCAGTTTCCCATAGTTTGGAATAACTGATTATCCACCAAAATATATTGGGCCGAAGTGGTACGTTTTTTTTTGCCTGTGTGGGATCCTTTGGAAGTTTTTCATGTAAAATGAACTCCCGAATAGGAGTTGTCCAATAGTCTGTTTCTTCGATCATACAAACATCCAAGTCAATACTTTTCTTGGACAAAAATTCCAGCCATGTTCCTTCAATATGTACACCAGCATTGATCATGGATAACATATCAGCCTTTGTATTTTTCTCCCGAGGAACCTTCTCAAATTGCACATTAGAAAACTCAGAAGGTATGTGTTTACACAAATTAAATACTTCTGCTTGTTGTCTTCTTTTGCTTCAAAAATGCAAGTGACATGCCTAATAAAGACCTGTGAATCGCCTTAGACTAAGATATGAGTAAGCTTAAGACTCTTAGCTATTCTCAACCCGGCTAATAATGCTTCAAATTCAAATTTATTGTTGCTGACAGAAAATAAAAACTTCATGGCATATGCATATTAGTGTGCCCTGGGATCTTCTAGAATAAATCCTGCCCCTTTGGTCTGTTCCCTGGTTGAACCATCCATATTAAGTATCCAAGTTTCGGGAGATAGAATTTGGGCTGTCAGGTGATGGTTATTTGTCTTATCAGTAAAAGAGCATTCGACTAGAAAATCCGCTAAAGCCTGACCTTGAATAGTCTTCGGGTGGAGAAGTCGATTTGGTCTTCACTTAACTCTAGCGTCCATTTGGAAGTTCTACCCGATATATCGGGTCTATGTAAAATATGTCTTAGCAAAACATTAGTTAGAACAATGGTAGTATGTGCTTGAAACTATGGCTTTAGTTTTCTTGCTGTGATGATGAGGAAAAATATATGTTTTTATAGGGAACTGTAACATTCTTCTAGTCCATGCAAAACAAGACTCACATAGTAAACGAGTTTCATATTATTATCACGCAAAGCACATAAAACAGAATTGATCACTTTGGGAGTGATAGCTAAGTAAAGATACAATAATTCTCCTATTACCAGAGTCTACTCAAATTTGGAAGATAAGTATGTTTTCAACTTTTGAAAAGCCTTTGAAGTAGCCGGAGTCCACTCAAATTTGGAAGGATTTCTTAAAATCTGGTAAAACAGGAGTCTTGTTTTCCCTACTCGAACAAGTCATCGACCTAAAGAAGCCATTTGTCTTGCTAAGCATTGGACATCTTTAATAGTTTTGGATTCAGACATATCTTGGATGGCTTTGGTTCTTGCAGGGTTTGCCTTGATGCTCTACTAAGAAACCATGAAACCTAAACACTTACGCGATGAAACACCAAAAGTACATTTCTTGGGATTCAATTTCATTCCAATTTTATAGATCCTTTCAAACACTTGCCATAAACTTCCACAGTCGTAGCCTTTGTCTTGGGTTTAACAATGATGTCATCAACGTAAATCTCCAAAATTACCCCGACGAGACCTTCAAAACTTTGTTCATTCCTTCTTAGAAGTCAGCTCTAGCATTTTTTTAAACAAAATGGCATCCTTGTGTAACAATAAATACCATCATCAGTGACAAAGACAATTTTTCACATATTTTCTTCAGCCATTGGGATTTGATGATATCCCTTATAAGCATCAAGAAATGAAAAAAATTCATATCCTACCACAAAATCAACAAGTTGGTCAATACAGGGGAGAGAATATGGTTTCTTGGGAATAGATTTGTTTAAATCTATGAAATCATTAAATACTCGCCATGCAATCCCAGGTTTGGCAACAACCATTGGATTGGATAAACATTCGGGAAAATCAATGGCTTTAATAATCCCAGCTTTTAAAAGTTCCTACACCTCATTCTGAATGATTTCGTGCCTTTGCTTGGTAAATACACGCTTCTTTTGAAATACCAGTTTCTTTCCTTCAAGAATGCCCAACTTGTCCTCTGCAATGTGTAAGGGAATGATCCCCAAATCAGAGAAGACCATGCAAAAATATTTTTGTATTTAACTAAGAGTTCAACGAATTGCATCCTTAAATTAATCGGAAGATTATGTCCAATACGCACATTGTGGTCCTGTTGAAGGTTATCCAAAACAAACAACTCATATTCCCCATCGGGTTCAAGATTTGGAATCGAGTCTTTCAGCAGAATCCTCAGCTTTTTCTACTTCTTTCGCTGTAGCAAAGTAGCACTATTGAGCGGCTTTCTGATCCCCATATATAACGTAAACTTCCTTTCCCATGGGAAGTTCCATAGACAAATCAGTAGTAGAAATGTGGGCTTGGAATTGGTTTACAGCCGAACGACACATGATGCAATATTATGGGGAAGAGACAAACACAATAAAAATTCCACCATGTGTGTTGTGTCATTGACAGAAATCGGTAGAGTGATTTTGCCTTCGGATTTTATAGTTTGGCCAGAAAATCCAACCGATGGTGTTGCATTTGGAAGCACGTGATCCCATAAAATTCTTATATGATCAAAGGTGTTCTTGAAAAGAACATTGGCGAAGCTACCAGTGTCGACCAAAATTCATTTGACGACATATTAATCAATAGCCATTGTTATGATTAAGGGGTCGTCTCTATGATTCTCCCGAGTCTACTTTCTTGAAGCGGAAAGTCCAAAGTCTTGTATCATAGTAATTACCTTTAATTTGGAGAAAGAAGAATCGGGCTTTTGTCCCTCTTTGTCATCATGCCAAGGTTGTTTGGTATTATCAGTACCCGATGACCGTTTTGATGAAGAATCATCAATAAATCATTCAATTTACCATTTCGAATAGCTTGTTCAATGGCCTTTTCAAGCTTATTACATTGTTTTGTATTATGCCCGTGATCTTTGTGGAATTGACAAAATTTGGCTTTATTTCGTTTTTCAGAGGGAGACAACATTTTGGCAGGTTTGTCCAGAATTCCCAAAGATTCAACCTTTTGAAGACCATCCGATTGAGGAACTTTTAGAGAGGTATACTTATATCGGGAATCATTTTATTTCACAGACCTAACCGAACATGAACGAGAGGCTTTTACCTGCAATACAATGGTTTCGATTTTTTGGAACCATGTAACTCCTTAAATTTATTTTCCAAACCCCACTTTCGACGAACATAATCATCAACATAGATGAAGCACTGAATCCTTCCCAAAAGATAATAAACGTCCATACGTTCTTGCTTAGGAAGCTATCTAGAAAAAGCCTTATTTGTTAATCCATGATGATACCCCTGAATGTACTCCCTTTCAGATAGATTACTGATTTCCTGTGCAGCCTGATTAAAACGAGCTGTAAATCACGAATAGTCTCATTGAGATGCTGACGAGCACTAAGCAGAAAATTAGAAATTGGTCGAAAAGTGGACTATGGGTGAAAATTTTGAATTAATTTTTCTCCTAGGTGGTAGATGAGTATACCACTGTAGAGCTTTCACAATCAAAGAACTAGGAAACATACGCCAAGTGCTATCGGAAGCATTATAAATATACATTTGAGAAACAAACCGCACAATATGTTATTTTGGACCTTGCCCATCCGGGAGCATACCATGTTGGAATCCGTAGGCAAAAACAAAGTAAAATAAAACTACAGAAATCCACCAACAGGATCTGCACATACTAGAAAAACCGATTGGATAGAAATTACCTCAATGTTTTGATTGTTCATTGTGGAGGCGCTGCTTCGTACGCTTCGCCCTCTACTGGTATCCACGCGACGAACTCCTCTACAAGAGATCGGGATGCTAGCCACTTTTGTGTTCTGAAAACTATTTAGAACTGATCCTGACTATCTGGTAATCGGTCGTATTTCGGAGAGAGGAGGCTAGATACTATATCGCCGTTCTAAGGTTTAGGGTTTTGTTTTTCTTTAATCAGATAAAGGACGGCCACCAAGAAAAGGTTAACATAACCTTTTATAGCTGTCAATATCAAAACCCTAACTATCATCTAATGACAGTTTAATCTCGTCCGTCTATTCCTATAATCATCTAACGGTTGGATGAGTAATATTAAGTAATTAATTTCATTTTATTCGAATAAATAAAATTAATTACTTATTAACCTACCAAAAAATACAATATGGAATCTAATTCCCCTTTTGTATACGTTCAATGAATCTGGACACAATCTAGGTTCATTGAACGTGGACATTATGCTCACAAGATCGTCTATGCGTATGACCCTGTAGGTTCACTTAACGTTGGCAGTGAATGAAAAAATGTCCTAGACATTTATTCACAAAACATAAGCGGCCTCTAGCAAGACATTATGCTTACTCAAGTTAAGTAAATGTAATAGTAACCTAGCATCATATTTAATATTTAGTCTTTCTGTCACACAATATCCTAATTAAGTATACGGCATGGATCAAGTCCTCCTTATGAAACTTAATTAACCAATTACTTGATCACCAGTCAAACTGTTCTAACAAATAATATTAATAACACCTTATTAATACTTATTTGAGCATGGCCATGCTTATTTTCCAGTCTTCCTTATCAAGGGGCCCATGGATATCTCTCTCTAAAAAGAGAGGGACAAATCACTTCTCCAATATTCAAGCCATGACGAGAAAATAAGCCAACCAATAATCATAATGATCAACTAATTAAAAGTGATGTTTGACTATGTCAAAACATATTTTTCTCCCCATGCAAGAAACATTAGGTCGAAGGACACCAAATATAAAACAGAGAAGAAATACTTATAACTTAAACCCATGCAATATTTCTTCTTCACTTTGGGTCATGTCCAATACAATATTCTCAATATGTATTTATGAATTGATTTTATATCTCATATTCATGATCAGTAAAACTTGACCATCAATCAACTTCACACTAGTTTTCAAGATGTAGTAAACTAGGGACAAATAAGAATAGTATTGTATTAGCTATAAGGGTTTTACTATCAAGTCACATACTTGATGACCAAGAGAATAAAATACAATTCAAAAATACATCCTTCATAAATCATAAATGTGAGTCAATTGGTCTTAGTGCCTAGACTAACAATCTCCCACTTGCCCTACCACCAATTTGAAATGATTCTCAAACCCATTGACCTAGTATGACTCTCATGCTTAAGTTGTGGGAGTGGCTTTGTCAATGGATCTGCGACATTGTCATTGGTGTCTACTTTGCAAATTTTAACATCTCTACGCTCAATAATTTCTCGAATGAGATGGAAACACCTGAGAATATGTTTGGATCGTTGATGAGATCTAGGTTCCTTAGCTTGTGCAATGGCTCCTGTATTATCACAATATAGGTCCACTGGGTTCACAATGCTAGGAATTACACCTAGTTCTGTGATGAACTTTCTGATCCAAACTGCCTCCTTGGCTGCATCAGAAGCAGCCACATACTCAGCCTCTGTAGTAGAATCTGCCACGGTATCTTGCTTTGAACTCTTCCAGCTCACAGCACCTCCATTCAAACAAAACACAAGTCCAGATTGCGATCTAAAATCATCTACATCAGTCTAAAAGCTAGCATCCGTGTAACTATTTACAACAAGCTCTCCTTCCTAACCTCCCTAGATAAAAAACATCTCTTTAGTCCTTCTTAAGTACTTGAGAATGTTTTTTACTGCAGTCCAATGCGGTTCACTAGGATTTGACTGGAATCTGCTAGGCTTGCTTAATGCATACGAGACATCTGGGCGAGTGCATAACATGGTGTACATGATAGATCCAATTGCAGAAGCGTAAGGAATCTTACTCATGCGTTCTGTATCCTCCCTTACGGTAGGACTTTGAGACTTACGGAGTTTAACGCCATGTGACATTGGCAAGAATCCTCTCTTAGAATCTTGCATACTAAACCTTTTAGTACCTTGTCAATATATCCACTCTGACTTAGGCCAATAAGTATTTTAGATCTATCTCTATAGATCCTAATGCCTAGAATATAGGCTGCTTCGCCTAAATCTTTCGTTGAAAAACACTTCCCCAACCAAGTTTTTACACTTTGCAAAGTGGGGATATCATTCCCAATTAACAAGATGTCATCGACATAGAGTACTAAGAAGACTACTACATTTTCTGTAACCTTTTTGTAGACACAAGGTTCATCATCATTCTTGATGAAATTGAATTCTTTAATTGCTTCATCAAAACGAAGATTCCAACTTCGAGATGCTTGCTTCAAGCCATAAATGGATCTTTGAAGTTTACACACTTTACTAGAATTCGAAGGATAAATAAAACCTTCAGGTTGTGTCATATACACATCCTCCAGTAGATTTTCATTAAGAAAAGCAGTTTTAACATCCATTTGCCATATTTAATAATCATAATATGTTGCAATGGCAAGTAGAATTCTAATTGAGTTACGCATTACAACTGGAGAAAAGGTTTCATCATAGTCCATACCATGAGTTTGTCTATACCCTTTTGCTACCAATCGTGCTTTTTAAGTGTGCACATTGCCATCCATGTCAGTTTTCCTTTGGAAAACCCATTTACACCCTATGGTCTTGCAACCTTTAGGTGGATCAATCAAAGTCCAAACTTGATTATCATGCATGGATTGTATTTCTGATTTCATAGCCTCTAGCCATTTGCTAGATTCAGGACTATGAATAGCATCTTGGTAGGAATTAGGTTCACCTTGATCAATATTATGATCCTCAGTCACAAGAAATCCATATCTCTGTGGTATCTGAGAAATCCTACTAGACCTTCTTGGCCCTTGTGTCAAAGGTTCAGGCTCAGTATGAATACGTGAGTCCAACTGAGTATCCATACTCGATTCAGAAATGGTCTGCTGTCCTTGAACTTCTTCAAGATGGATTCTACTCCCACTGACTGTTTTGGAAACGAATTCCCTTTCAAGGAAAATTCCGTTCCGAGCAACAAACACTTTGTTTTCAGATGGAAGATAAAAGTAGTATCCTTTAGTTTCCTTAGGATATCCCACAAACAGACCACTTATCAGATTTGGGTGCTAGTTTTTCAGATAATGATCGCTTCACATAAGCATCACATCCCCAAATTTTGAGAAATGCTAAACTAGGTTGTTTCTCGGTCCATATCTCATATGGTGTCTTCTGAACAGCTTTAGATGGAACTCTATTGAATATGAATGCAGCAGTTTCTAGAGCATAACCCCAAAAAGAAATTAGAAGATCTGTTTGACTCATCATAGATCAAACCATATCCAATAGAGTTCGACTTCTGCGTTCAAACACACCATTCCATTGTGGTGTTCCTGGTGGAGTTAATTGTGATAATATCCCACAATTTTTTAGATGTTCGTCAAACTCTTGGCCTAAGTATTCACCACCTCGATCTGATCGAAGTAATTTGATACTCCTTCCAAGTTGATTCTGTACTTCATTTTGAACTTCCTTAAACTTTTGAAAGGAATCAGATTTATGTTTCATTAGATAGACATAACCATATCTACTAAAATCATCTGTGAATGTAATGAAATACTGAAAACCTCCTCTCGCTTGTGTGTTCATTAGCCCACATACATCAATATGTGTAAGTTCCAATAAATCGGTAGCCCTTTCACTTTGCCCTGTAAATGGACTTTTAGTAATGTTTTCCAATAACCAAGAATCACATTTTTCATAAGACTCAAGGTCGAATGAAGATAAAAGTCCATCTTGATGGAGTTTTGATATGCGTTTCTCATTTATATGGCCCAAACGACAATGCCAGAAGTAAGTTTGATTTAAATCATTAGATTTAAATTTCTTCGTATTTATGTTATAGATGGGCTTACTAATGGAATCATGTAGGTTAAGAATGTAAAGTCCATTACATAAAGAGGCATCCCCATAGAAAATACCATTTTTATAAATAGAACTTTTACCATATTTAGTATTAAACTCAAAACCATCAATATCCAAACAAGAAACTGAAATGATGTTCCTACTCATAGTAGGAACATAATAACAATATTTAAGTTCAATTATAAGCCCAGTATGCAAAAGTAAATCAAATGTCCCTACAGCTACAACAGCAACTTTTGCTCCATTTGCAACTCGTAGGTCCACCTCTCCCTTTGCCAAAGATCTACTCCTTTTGAGTCCCTGCACATTTACACAAATGTGAGCTCCACATCCGGTATCTAATACCCATGAAGTAGGAGTAGACATATTAATTTCTATAACGAAAATACCTGAAGCGGCAGTCTCACTGGCCTTTTGCTTCTTCTTTTCTTCTAAGTAGAGCTTGCAATTCCTCTTCCAATGACCAGGTTCCATTGCGGTGGAAGCAAGTCCCTTCCTTTGGCAGTTTAACCTTGGGCTTGGGCTTCTGCTTGCCTTTACCCTTTTTGGCCATATCCTTTCCCTTTCCCTTTCCCTTGTTCTTCTTGAACTGCCCTTTCTGAACCATCAGAACATTAGGAGTAGACTTCCTAATGTTTTGTTCGACCTAGCTGAGCATCCCGTGCAATTCATTTATGGACTTTTCCATATTATGCATATGGAAGTTCATGACAAACTGATCATAGTCAGAGGTCAAAGAGGCCAAGATCATATCAGTAGCTAAATCATGGCTTACAGGTGCTCCAAGTTTTTCAAGCTAATCAAAATACCCTTTCATCTTAAGGACATGAGCACTAACTGAAGTGCAAGGGGTCATTTTGCAGCTATTCAACGCCTTAGTGGTAAGATATCTCTCTTGACGTGCCTGCTCTTGGAACATTTCCTTGAGCTGTTTTATCATATCATAAGCCTCAACTTCCTCGAATTGCTTTTGCAACTCAGATTCCATCGTAGCCAACATGAGACATGTCACATCGTTAGAATCATCCTTGTGCTTACTATAAGCATCATTTTCGACTCTGGGCGCATTGTTAGCTGGTTGATTAGGGATAGGGTTCTCAAGTACATATAGCTTTTTTTCTTGTTTAAGGACAATCCTTAAATTTCGTGCCCAATCAAGAAAGTTAGTCCCACTAAGCTTATTCTTTTCAAGCACGGATCGCAACGATGTGTTTGAATTGTTTGAGGCCATTATCTACATAGAATTTGCAAAGTAAAATTAAATAAATGAAGCATTAAATTTGCCCTGAAATATTCAACACTTGATATAAATCATGGGTATAAAAATTCATTTTGTTCTAATCATAAGTAAGCTTTGACTTAACACCCATAATTAGAGAAAAATGTATTAATGGGATTTACATCTACATGTACCGGCAAAATCCCATATGATGTCCTAGGCTCAAAACCATTTTGATAGCCTAGTTAAGCCAAACCATTCCAAGCATATGGAAATCACCATTTTCCATCTTCCCCTACTTAGGTAACCATTTATCTCTTGCTTTGGCAATGAGACAAAATGATGATCCAAGCATGGAGAAGTGCTTATGATCATGGAAGGCATTTTACGACTTAATTTTCTTTTTTTTTCTACATGGTTTCAAAAACCTTCTTCCTTTTTATTTGTATACTATTTCACAAAACATATATCAAAAATAAAAGGAAATAAACTAAACATCACGTGCATAATATATATACATCAAATAAAACGTGTCATAGCATGGCCCCAATCCTATATTGACTTCCATGAGCCTCATGGAAGTCAAAGGTCAATCTAGGTAAGTCTTCATCTCCATGAGCTTGCCTCCAATGTCTTGGCCTTCTAATCTTGTTACATAAGACAGAAAACATACATAGGAATAGGAAATAAAATTAACCTATTCTAGTAAAGCTTGATAATATTACATCAACGAAAACAATGACACGCAGGCCGTATTTAAAAATATACAACCCATTAACAAAATAAGCCAATCAATCACAAGAGGTAAAGGGTCATGCTATGCACCATGCATCTAAAGATAGGAAGAAACACGCAAAGAAACAACAAGGGGGTTCTGGGGGCGAAGCCCCAAGAAGAAAACCCTAAAATCATGCCGCCATAAATTTTGTTTAACAGTTAAACATTAAATCATGTGATTCTGCATATTAGTTTAACAATTAAATTGCACAGATTATAGACTGTACGCCAAACAATTTGGCAGTAACAACATTCTGTTTAATTAATCGTATTAATAAGTAAAACAGAATATGATATATGCGAATCCTATAATTCAATTTACTCTGATTATTACACTAATCAGAAACCTTACTATAAGTCCGATTGAAAACAACATATGTAATCAAAGTGGTAACAGATAAAATAAGTAAAACTAGTATGTACGAGGCTCTGATACCACTGTTGGAATCCGTAGGCAAAAACAAAGTAAAATAAAACTACATAAATACACCAACAGCATCTGTACATACTAGAAAAACCGATTGGATAGAAATTACCTCAATATTTTGATTGTTCGTTGTGGAGGCGCTGCTTTGTACGCTTCGCCCTCTACTGGTATCCACGCGATGAACTCCTCTGCAAGCGATCGGGATGCTAGCCCCTTCTGTGTTCTGAAAACTATTTAGAACTGATCCTGATTATCTGGTAATCGGTCGTATTTCGAAGAGAGGAGGCTAGATACTATATCGCCGTTCTAGGGTTTAGGGTTTTGTTTTTCTTTAATCAGATAAAGGACGGCTACCAAGAAAAGGTTAACATAACCTTTTATAGCTGTCAATATCAAAACCCTAACTGTCATCTAATGACAGTTTAATCTCGTCCGTCTATTCCTATAATCATCCAACGGTTGGATGAGTAATATTAAGTAATTAATTTCATTTTATTAAAAATAAATAAAATTAATTACTTATTAACCTACCAGAAAATACAATATGAAATCTAATTCCCCTTTTGTATACGTTCAATGAATCTGGACACAATCTAGATTCATTGAACGTGGACATTATGCTCACAAGATCGTCTATGCGTGTGATCCTGTAGGTTCACTTAACGTTGGCAGTGAATGAAAAAATGTCCTAAACATTTATTCACAAAACATAAGCGGCCTCTAGCAAGACATTATGCTTACTCAAGTTAAGTAAATGTAATAATAACCTAGCATCAGATTTAATATTTAGTCCTTTTGTCACACGATATCCTAATTAAGTATAAGTCATGGATCAAGTCATCCTTATGAAACTTAATTAACCATTTACTTGATCACCAGGCAGACTGTTCCAACAAATAATATTAATAACACCTTATTAATACTTATTTGAGCATGGCCATGCATATTTTCCAGTCTTCTTTATCAAGGGGCCCATGGATATCTCTCTCTAAAAAGAGAGGGACAAATCCATTTCACTATCTCCAATATTCAAGCCATGAGGAGAAAATGAGCCAACCAATAATCATAATGATCACCTAATTAAAAGTGATGTTTGACTATGTCAAAACATATTTTTCTCCCCATGCAAGAAACATTAGAAACATTAGGTCGAAGGACACCAAATATAAAACTGAGAAGAAATACTTATAAATTAAACCCATGCAATATTTCTTCTTCACTTTGGGTCATGTCCAATACAATATTCTCAATATGTATTTATGAATTGATTTTATATCTCATATTCATGATCAGTAAAACTTGACCATCAATCAACTTCACACTAGTTTTCAAGATGTAATAAACTAGGGACAAATAAGAATTGTATTTTATTAGCTATAAGGGTTTTACTATCAAGTCACATACTTGATGACCAAGAGCATAAAATACAATTCAAAAATACATGCTTCATAAATCATAAATGTGAGTCAATTGGTCTTAGGGCATATACTAACATACCATAGCGAAAAGAGATCCTCAAATGCCGCTAAAATGAACTAGAGCCATTATACGTGGCAGGTTTCAGATGAAAAACTCATTAGGCATTTTCGCGTAAGCATAAGACTCACATAACCGGTTATGTTGTAAGATGTCCTAAGTGCAAGATACAAGAGCTAGGGAAGGTGTCATTTGAGCCAAAGTCTGGTTTACCAAATCATGTGTTGCTCGTGTTGGGAGAGTGGGGGATGCGGGTCTATGAGAAGTACTATTATACAAAGCAAAAGTAGAAAGAAAGAAAGGTAACAGGAATTGGGTTGCCATAAATGAATAAGGTGTTGTGATCGAGATGGACATAGATGGTGCAAAAATGTGGGTAGGACCCTGAGAAGCTAACACTGCTTGTAAAGATGCAAAAAAGGCTTGCACGTGTGTAATTTGATCTGGAAATAATTGCATAAACATGTATGTATTGGCTATCGTCAGAAGAGAAGAAGTACCGATACCTCCCATTTATTGAGCAAACAGGGGTATAGAGAAAGTAGTTACGGCTGTTGACAAAGATTGAGGAGGATTTAGAGGAATATCCATTGCATGAGAATTACTAGATACCATAAAAAGTAAGTGGGTGTAGATAAAGAACAAAGAAGAATTTAATAAAAGGAACACGGTGGCGCCAAATAATGGTTCTTGAATTCCTGATTCTCTCAATAAGACTTTTAAACAAACAAGAAATCACAAAAGCGGGGTTGATCTCCGATTTTACCATCAGGCAACAAAGGTTGAAATTTCTTAACTCATAAACCATAACCCTTTGGACTATGTATTTCCTAGAAATCAAATATTGAAATTTGGGAAATAAAGGGTTCAAAGCTAAATACATATGACAAGAAAGGCTGGAAAATTTATTGAAGAGTACGATAAACAAAGATCAGAAGAAAGGCACTGTGAGGGGGAAGGAAGATACTTTAGTGCTTGTGTGAAATTTTAACAAGGGAGAAAGTTTTAGGGTTAGTGGGAAATTTTAGTGAAAAAAACTTGGTCAAAAAATTTGAAGGCTTTCCAACAAAAAAATGGATTTCTTTTGTTTTTTTTTAAGAATTAGTTTCGTTTGAGAATTGATTTTTTACTGATTGGAAATAATGACATATAATAAATTTTATTATGTGTATAATTTGTGACATAGTATTTTGATTAGAATATAACATAAACTAAATGTAATTATGTGCATCGTTTGTGACATATATGTTTATAACTATTTCAGACTACGTCGTTTATTGTTTCTCTATGCCTGTCTAAATGTGACAACTGTCTAATGATATAACATAAACACACTGTGGCATTTGATAAAAAAAGATCATATAAAGTGTGTCACTAAATCCATTTTTTTGTTCTAGTGTAAGTTCAATCACCTTTCGAAGTGAAAAATAGTTTGAAGAACCGTCCCATAAGGTGAACAAGCTCAAGGATAACAAAGAATCAGAGGTTATTTCTCCCAAACTAAAAGGTAAGTAAATATACTTATAATTTTTAAAAAAAAATACTAATTACACCACATTTTCCTATTAGATTAGCAAAATCAAAGAAGAGGAGATGGAGAAGGAATTTCTAGATACCTTTTCGAAAGGTAGAAATCAACATTTCTTTGTTCGATGCCATCAAAAAGTTCCAAAATATGTGCAGTTTCTCAAGGAGTTATGCACCAACAAGAACAAATTAAAGAATGATGAGAAGATAAGGGTTGGAGAAAGCATGTCTGCAGTAATTTAGAAAAAGTTGCCAGGAAAATGCAAGGACCCAGGTATGTTCACAATTCCTTCTTTAACTGGCAATAATCCGCTATGATAGACTTAGGTGCTTCCATTAATGTTACGTCACTTTCCATCTATCAGAAATCGAATTTAGGACATTTAAGAGAAATAAGTGTAGTAATTCAATTAGCTAATAGGCCTAATTCTTATCCTATGGGGGTTGTGGAAGAAGTTTTAGTAAAAGTTAATAAGTTAATATATCAAGTGTATTTTTACATCATAATACTCATGATAGATCTTGTTCTTCTTCTCACATTTTATTTGGGAGGCCTTTTATGAAAACTGCAAGAATAAGAATTCATTTGCATAGAGGTACTCTTACCTTAAAGTTTTATGGGAAGGTGGTTTCATTTGAAAATTTTGATACAATGAAGGTTCATGAAACTTCTGACTCTTTGTATTTTATTATTGATGTTTGTTCAATGGTGCAAGAAATTTTTAGCCATATTTTGAGGATTATGTAGATTTAGAAGTTTTTTAAAATGTAGAGCACAGACATAAGGATGAAGTGTCAAATTTTGTTTCTTCCCTTCTACTTTCAAACTCTAATGAAAATAGTTCTCCTTCTGTTGAACAAGCTCCAAAACTGGAGTTGAAACATTTACCCAAACATTTAAATACATATATTTGGGGGATGGGAAAACATGGTTCAAAATAATGAAAATGAGCTAATTCTTATGAGAGTTAAAAATTGATGGAGAATATCTGTTGATTTTACAAAATTAAATGAAGCCAATAGGACAAAACACTTTAACTTCTCATGTACTGACCACATGATTGAGAATGTTGTAAATTTCTATAGGTGCTTTATCAGATATGTCTCTAAACTTTGCAATATCCTCCTTCAAACGTGGGAGAAAGACTAATCCCAATTATGATAAAGTTTGATCTAATGATTACTTAGTCGAAGATAATAAAGAAGCCCTATTGTGATGCAACCTAAATTTTATTTTTTACTTTATTTTAGTTATTTTTATTAGTTATTGCGATTTTTATTGAAATTTGATATTAATTATGTTATTTCTTGCTACATGACTGATCTTTATTTAAGAAGTGGATGTGTAACTTAAAGAAATGAGATGAAGTGATCACAAGATAAGACGTGTCTATAACCTATTTAAAAACGAAGGATGGAAATTTTGAAGTTGAGAAGGTAAGAATAGTATTTTTGAGGCATTGGTAAATTTATTTTAAAAAATAAATAAAAGTAAATAAAATTTTTAAAAGAAATTCTGTACATGTGTTTAGCATACCTTTTTCCTGTAATTGGAAAAAAAAAGCATCTCTTTTTCCTAAGAAAAAGTAAAAAAAGAATGAGAGAGAGAGAGAGAGAGAGAGAGAGAGAGAGAGAGAGAGAGAGAGAGAGGCATGGGCCTAAGAGATGGCATTTTATTTTATTTTTTTTAAAAAAAAATTTGAGAAAGTCAATCTGACCATCACATGCATTTAAGCATTTGTTTAAAACAAAAACGCATTATGTTGACTTAAGAAGGTCTTTTGACTTTCGTTTCGTTGACCATATATATGCGTTTAGCTTGGTTTTCATAGAGAGAGAGAGAGGCATGGGCCCAAAAGATGGAATTTTATTTTTAAAAAAAAAATTGAGAAAGTCATCTGACCATCACATGCGTTTAAGCATTTGTTTAAAAAAAACAAACGCATTATGTTGACTAAAGAAGGCCTTTTGACTTTCGTTGACCATATATATATATGCGTTTAGCTTGATTTTCATAAAACCCATTTTAATAAATGGGGGGAAAGATGCATGACCTTGGCATTTTTTTTACCTTTTTCCCAAAACCTTCCTCATCTTCCTACTTTTCTTTCTCTCTTATTTTTCTTCTTCTCTTACTACTTCTTCGTTTTTTCTTTTTCTTCTTTTTCTTTTTTTGGTTTATTTATTGTCAAATGAAATTTCAAGACTGTGGCTAATCAATTCCATCAGGAATACTCTTCTTTGATTTATTTATGGATTTATTTTTCTCATTGTCCTGTGCTTTTCTTCGTTTAGTTTATGGAATTGTAGAATGATTGTTCAAAGTCTCTAATGATTTTGTAAATCAAGGAAAAAATTTATGTTCTCTGCGTTCTATTGGAAAAATGAAAAATAAAATTTGCTTTACAATTTGTAATTAAAACTAGGGTGCATTTGATTTACAATTCGATTTTCGATAGAAAATTTTGATTTTTATTCTAGTGTTAGATCGAATTTTTATTCTAATTTTTTATTCAAAAAATTCGACTTTCATTTCGATTCGGATTGATTTGGTTCAACTCAAACTATTTTTTTTATTTTACAAAATTGAATTCCAAATCCACAAAACTTAGCAATTTCAATTCAAATTCCACTTATACAAACTTCACCAATGCCAATTTCTATAAAATTTAACTTTAAAGCAAAACCTAAGAATTAAAATTCCAAGTCTACAACATTTTCATATTAATCACTTTATTAGCTACACAATTTTATATTCATGTTTCTCACACATACACATCTTTCTCTCTCTAAAAATTTTCACTCACTTTCTCTCTAGAATTTTCACTCACTTTCTCTCTCTAAAATTCCGGACACTTTTTTCTCTAAAATTTCCACTCATTTTCTCTCTTTATAATTTACAACAGTTTCTCTCTTTAGAATTTGCACTCACTTTCTCTAGAATTTCCACTCACTTTCTGTCTAGAATTCCAGCTCATTTTCTCTTTCTAAAATTTACGACATTCATATTGGAAGAAATTGGATAAAAGAATAAATATACTCAATTGAAAGGTTGTTGGGTTTATAATTTTAAAATAAAAAATCAAACCGTACTTATTAAATAAGTCAAATAATCGAATTGAATAAATCAAAAACCAAGTAGATCGAATCAAATAGGGAAAAAGATTTTGATTTGATTCGATTTTCGATTTTAATAGAATGGTGCACACCACTAATTAAAACCTTGCTTATTTCTTTTTCTTAATAATTTTACAGGTAATCTCACCATAAAATTAGATGTACTTTGGCCATACTCAACATTTATAGGGAAGTAATTCTTCCGTGCACTTTCTTGAGTTGAGCAATATTTTGGAACATTGAAGACAATGTACGATTTAAATGTGGGGGTGTTTGGAAAATTTTTTTGGTTGTTTTCATTTTATTTGGCTATTTTAATGTTTTAATTTTATTTTGTTTTGAAAAAAAAAGTTTAATATTGGAATTTGAAGGTTTTTAGGCGTTCCTGAGTTTTTTATGTTATTTTCTCAAACTTCTCGATTCTAGCACTACTCATTTGTTTTGACGTTTTGACTATTATACATTACGGAATAATATTCGGCCAATGTGGGGAGTTAGCATGATTAATGAGTTTTTACATTTAAGATAGTCATGGTTTTTGTGGTAATTAATTTAAATGACATATGTATGGGTGATGAGAATGGGAATTATCAAGAAGTTAAGGAATCAATTCTAGGACCAACTACTAGAGCAAGGGCAAGGATGATCAAGAACGTGATGAAGGCATAACTAAAAGGATGATGGAATTTACTGGAGAATCCATGAAGGAAGGATTAAAGTTCAACATTGAAGGCTTTGAAGAGGGTTGGAAAAGTTGCTCAAGATTCAGACTTTAAGAAAGGTGCAACCAACGGAGCAAGTTGGAGGTGCAGAGATTGAAGGGGAGCTGGAAACAGAGCCTACCATCGGTGGTAGGCCATGCACCTACCATTCACGGTAGGCTTCTGACTAAAATCAAGAAATGAAGCAACAACCTATCATCGACAATAGGGTTATATCTACTGAGGACAGTAGGGTATACTCTTACTTTCTTTTTCTTCTTTTCCTTTTTTTTGTTTATTTATCGTCATCTGAAGTTTCAAGACTTTGACTAATCAATTCCATCAGGTATACTCTTCTTTGATTTATTTATGGATTTATTTTTCTCATTGTCCTGTGCTTTTCTCCGTTTAGTTTATGGAATTTTAGAATGATTGTTCAAAGTCTCTAATGATTTTGTAAATCAAGGAAAAAAATTTATGTTCTCTGCGTTTTATTGGAAAAATGAAAAATAAAATTTGCTTTTTTCTTTTGTAATTAAAACTAAGGGGGTGCATTTGATTTACAATTCGACTTTCGATAGAAAATTTTGATTTTTATTCTAGTGTTCGATCGAATTTTTATTCTAATTTTTTATTCAAAAAATTCGACTTTCATTTCGATTCGGATTGATTTGGTTCCACTCAAACCATTTTTTTTATTTTATAAAACTGATTTCCAAATCTACAAAACTTAGCAATTTCAATTCAAATTCCACTTATACAAACTTCACCAATGCCAATTTCTATAAAATTTAATTTTAAAGCAAAACCTAAGAATTAAAATTCCAAGTCTACAACATTTTCATATTAATCACTTTATTAGCTACACAATTTTATATTCATGTTTCTCACACATACACATCTTTCTCTCTCTAAAAATTGACAACACTTTCTGTCCCTAAAATTCAGGACACTTTTTTTTCTCTAAAATTTCCACTCATTTTCTCTCTTTATAATTTACAACAATTTCTCTCTTTAGAATTTCCACTCACTTTCTCTTGAATTTCCACTCACTTTCTGTCTAGAATTCCTGCTCATTTTCTCTTCCTAAAATTTACGACATTCATATTGGAAGAAATTGGATAAAAGAATAAATATACTCAATTGAAAGGTTGTTTGGTTTATAATTTTAAAATAAAAAACCAAACCGTATTTATTAAATAAGTCAAATAATCGAATTGAATAAATCAAAAACCAAGTAGATCGAATCAAATAGGGAAAAAGATTTTGCTTTGATTCGATTTTCGATTTTAATAGAATGGTGCACACCACTAATTAAAACCTTACTTATTTCTTTTTCTTAATAATTCTACAGGTAATCTCACCACAAAATTAGATGTGTTTTGGCTATACTCAACATTTATAGGGAAGTAATTCTTCCTTGCACTTTATTGAGTTGAGCAATATTTTGGTACATTGAAGACAATGTAAGATTTAAATGTGGGGGTGTTTGGAAAATTTTTTTGGTTGTTTTCATTTTATTTGGCTATTTTAATGTTTTAATTTTATTTTGTTTTGAAAAAAAATTTTAATATTGGAATTTGAAGGTTTTTAGGTGTTCCTGAGTTTTTTATGTTACTTTCTCAAACTTCTCGATTCTAGCACTACTCATTTGTTTTGACGTTTTGACTATTATGCATTACGGAATTATATTCGGCCAATGTAGGGAATTAGCATGATTAATGAGTTTTTACATTTAAGATAGTCATGGTTTTTGTGGCAATTAATTTAAATGACATGTGTATGGGTGATGTGAATGGGAATTATGAAGAAGTTAAGGAATCAATTCTAGGACCAACTACTAGAGCAAGGGCAAGGATGATCAAGAACGTGATGAAGGCATAACTAAAAGAATGATGGAATTTATTGGAGAATCCGTGAAGGAAGGATTAAAGTTCAACATTGAAGGCTTTGAAGAGGGTTGGAAAAGTTGCTCAAGATTCAGACTTTAAGAAAGGTGCAACCAACGGAGCAAGTTGGAGGTGCAGAGATTGAAGAGGAGCTGGAAACAGAGCCTATCATCGGTGGTAGGCCATGCACCTACCATTGACGGTAGGCTTCTGACTAAAATCAAGAAATGAAGCAACAACCTATCATCGACAATAGGGTTATATCTACTGTGGACAGTAGGGTATACTCTTACTTTCTTTTTCATCTTTTCCTTTTTTTGGTTTATTTATCGTCATCTGAAGTTTCAAGACTTGGACTAATCAATTCCATCAGGTATATTCTTCTTTGATTTATTTATGGATTTATTTTTCTCATTGTCCTGTGCTTTTCTCCGTTTAGTTTATGGAATTTAGAATGATTGTTCAAAGTCTCTAATGATTTTGTAAATCAAGGAAAAAAATTTATGTTCTCTGCGTTTTATTGGAAAAATGAAAAATAAAATTTTCTTTTTTCTTTTGTAATTAAAACTAACGGGGTGCATTTGATTTACAATTCGACTTTCGATAGAAAATTTTGATTTTTATTCTAGTGTTTGATCGAATTTTTATTCTAATTTTTTATTCAAAAAATTCGACTTTCATTTCGATTCGGATTGATTTGGTTCAACTCAAACCATTTTTTTTATTTTATAAAACTGATTTCCAAATCTACAAAACTTAGCAATTTCAATTCAAATTCCACTTATACAAACTTCACCAATGCCAATTTCTATAAAATTTAATTTTAAAGCAAAACCTAAGAATTAAAATTCCAAGTCTACAACATTTTCATATTAATCACTTTATTAGCTACACAATTTTATATTCATGTTTCTCACACATACACATCTTTCTCTCTCTAGAATTTTCACTCATTTTCTCTCTCTAAAATTCAAGACACTTTTTTCTCTAAAATTTCCAGTCATTTTCTCTCTTAATAATTTACAACAATTTCTCTCTTTAGAATTTTCACTCACTTTCTCCAGAATTTCCACTCACTTTCTGTCTAGAATTCCTGCTCATTTTCTCTTTCTAAAATTTACGACATTCATATTGGAAGAAATTGGATAAAAGAATAAATATACTCAATTGAAAGGTTGTTTGGTTTATAATTTTAAAATAAAAAATCAAACCGTATTTATTAAATAAGTCAAATAATCGAATTGAATAAATCAAAAACCAAGTAGATAGAATCAAATAGGGAAAAAGATTTTGATTTGATTCGATTTTCGATTTTAATAGAATGGTGCACACCACTAATTAAAACCTTGCTTTTTTCTTTTTCTTAATAATTTTACAGGTAATCTCACCACAAAATTAGATGTACTTTGGCTATACTCAACATTTATAGCGAAGTAATTCTTCCGTGCACTTTGTTGAGTTGAGCAATATTTTGGTACATTGAAGACAATGTAAGTTTTAAATGTGGGGGTGTTTGGAAAATTTTTTTGGTTGTTTTCATTTTATTTGGCTATTTTAATGTTTTAATTTTATTTTGTTTTGAAAAAAAAGTTTAATATTGGAATTTGAAGGTTTTTAGGTGTTCCTGAGTTTTTTATGTTATTTTCT
This sequence comes from Catharanthus roseus, assembly GCA_028651295.1. Classification (NCBI taxonomy): domain Eukaryota; kingdom Viridiplantae; phylum Streptophyta; class Magnoliopsida; order Gentianales; family Apocynaceae; genus Catharanthus; species Catharanthus roseus. The sequence continues at coordinate 10,798,353 of JAPQWS010000102.1, read as the reverse complement.
CAAACTTCGCGATTCTAGCACAGCTCATTTGTTTTGACGTTTTGAATATTATGCATTACGGAATTATATTCGGTGAATGTGGGGAATTAGCATGATTAATGAGTTGTTACATTTAAGATAGTCATGGTTTTTGTGGCAATTAATTTAAATGACATATGTATGTGTGATGTGAATGGGAATTATCAAGAAGTTAAGGAATCAATTCTAGGACCAACTACTAGAGCAAGGGCAAGGACGATCAAGAACGTGATGAGGGGATAACTAAAAGGATGATGGAATTTATTGGAGAATCCATGAAGGAAGGATTAAAGTTCAACATTGAAGGCTTTGAAGAGGGTTGGAAAAGTTGCTCAAGATTCAGACTTTAAGAAAGGTGCAACCAACGGAGCAAGTTGGAGGTGCAGAGATTGAAGAGGAGCTGGAAACAGAGCCTACCATCGGTGGTAGGCCATGCACCTACCATTCACGGTAGGCTTCTGACTAAAATCAAGAAATGAAGCAACAACCTATCATCGACAATAGGGTTATATCTATTGTGGATAGTAGGGTATACTCTTACTTTCTTTTTCTTCTTTTCCTTTTTTTGGTTTATTTATCGTCATCTGAAATTTCAAGACTTTGACTAATCAATTCCATCCGGTATACTCTTCTTTGATTTATTTATGGATTTATTTTTCTCATTGTCCTGTGCTTTTCTCCGTTTAGTTTATGGAATTTTAGAATGATTGTTCTAGGTCTCTAATGATTTTGTAAATCAAGGAAAAAAATTTATTTTCTCTGCGTTTTATTGGAAAAATGAAAAATAAAATTTGCTTTTTTCTCTTGTAATTAAAACTATGGAGGTGCATTTGATTTACAATTCGATTTTCGATAGAAAATTTTGATTTTTATTCTAGTGTTAGATCGAATTTTTATTCTAATTTTTTATTCAAAACATTCGACTTTCATTTCGATTCGGATTGATTTGGTTCAACTCAAACCATTTTTTTATTTTACAAAATTGAATTCCAAATCTACAAAACTTAGCAATTTCAATTCAAATTCCACTTATACAAACTTCACCAGTGCCAATTTCTATAAAATTTAATTTTAAAGCAAAACCTAAGAATTAAAATTCCAAGTCTACAACATTTTCAAATTAATCACTTTATTAGCTACACAATTTTATATTCATGTTTCTCACACATACACATCTTTCTCTCTCTAAAAATTGACAACACTTTCTGTCTCTAAAATTCAGGACACTTTTTTCTCTAAAATTTCCACTCATTTTCTCTCATTATAATTTAAAACAATTTCTCTCTTTAGAATTTCCACTCACTTTCTCTTGAATTTCCACTCACTTTCTGCCTAGAATTCCTGCTCATTTTCTCTTCCTAAAATTTACGACATTCATATTGGAAGAAATTGGATAAAAGAATAGATATACTCAATGAAAGGTTGTTTGGTTTATAATTTTAAAATAAAAAATCAAACCATATTTGTTAAATAAGTCAAATAATCGAATTGAATAAATCAAAAACCAAGTAGATCGAATCAAATAGGGAAAAAGATTTTGATTTGATTCGATTTTCGATTTTAATAGAATGGTGCACACCACTAATTAAAACCTTACTTATTTCTTTTTCTTAAAAATTCTATAGGTAATCTCACCACAAAATTAGATGTGTTTTGGATATACTCAACATTTATAGGGAAGTAATTCTTCCTTGCACTTTCTTGAGTTGAGCAATATTTTGGTACATTGAAGGCAATGTAAGATTTAAATGTGGGGGTGTTTGGAAAATTTTTTTGGTTGTTTTCATTTTATTTGGCTATTTTAATGTTTTAATTTTATTTTGTTTTGAAAAAAAAAGTTTAATATTGGAATTTGAAGGTTTTTAGGTGTTCCTGAGTTTTTTATGTTATTTTCTCAAACTTCTCGATTCTAGCACTACTCATTTGTTTTGACGTTTTGACTATTATTGCATTACGGAATTATATTCGGCCAATGTAGGGAATTAGCATGATTAATGAGTTTTTACATTTAAGATAGTCATGGTTTTTGTGGCAATTAATTTAAATGACATATGTATGGGTGATGTGACTGGGAATTATCAAGAAGTTAAGGAATCAATTCTAGGACCAACTACTAGAGCAAGGGCAAGGATGATCAAGAACGTGATGAAGGCATAACTAAAAGAATGATGGAATTTATTGGAGAATCCATGAAGTAAGGATTAAAGTTCAACATTGAAGGCTTTGAAGAGGGTTGGAAAAGCTGCTCAAGATTCAGACTTTAAGAAAGGTGCAACCAACGGAGCAAGTTGGAGGTGCAGAGATTGAAGAGGAGCTGGAAACAGAGCCTACCATCGGTGGTAGGCCATGCACCTACCATTCACGGTAGGCTTCTGACTAAAATCAAGAAATGAAGCAACAACCTATCATCGACAATAGGGTTATATCTACTGTGGACAGTAGGGTATACTCTTACTTTCTTTTTCTTCTTTTTCTTTTTTTGGTTTATTTATTGTCATCTGAAATTTCAAGACTTTGACTAATCAATTCCATCAGGTATACTCTTCTTTGATTTATTTATGGATTTATTTTTTCTCATTGTCCCTGTGCTTTTCTCCGTTTAGTTTATGGAATTTTAGAATGATTGTTCAAGGTCTCTAATGATTTCGTAAATCAAGGAAAAAAATTTATGTTCTCCGCGTTTTATTGGAAAAATGAAAAATAAAATTTTCTTTTTTCTTTTGTAATTAAAACTAAGGGGGGTGCATTTGATTTACAATTCGACTTTCGACAGAAAATTTTGATTTTTATTCTAGTGTTAGATCGAATTTTTTATTCTAATTTTTTTATTCAAAAAAATTCGACTTTCATTTCGATTCGGATTGATTTGGTTCAACTCAAACCATTTTTTTTATTTTACAAAACTGATTTCCAAATCTACAAAACTTAGCAATTTCAATTCAAATTCCACTTATACAAACTTCACCAATGCCAATTTCTATAAAATTTAACTTTAAAGCAAAACCTAAGAATTAAAATTCCAAGTCTACAACATTTTCATATTAATCACTTTATTAGCTACACAATTTTATATTCATGTTTCTCACACATACACATCTTTCTCTCTCTAAAAATTGACAACACTTTCTCTCTCTAGAATTTTCACTCACTTTACGTACTGTAAAATTCAGGGAAACTTTTTTCTCTAAAATTTCCACTCATTTTCTCTCTTTATAATTTACAACAATTTCTCTCTTTAGAATTTCCACTCACTTTCTCTTGAATTTCCACTCACTTTACGCCTAGAATTCCTGCTCATTTTCTCTTCCTAAAATTTACGACATTCATATTGGAAGAAATTGGATAAAAAGAATAGATATACTCAATGAAAGGTTGTTTGGTTTATAATTTTAAAATAAAAAATCAAACCGTATTTATTAAATAAGTCAAATAATCGAATTGAATAAATCAAAAACCAAGTAGATCGAATCAAATAGGGAAAAAGATTTTGATTTGATTCGATTTTTAATAGAATGGTGCACACCACTAATTAAAACCTTACTTATTTCTTTTTTCTTAAAAATTCTACGAGTAATCTCACCACAAAATTAGATGTGTTTTGGATATACTCAACATTTATAGGGAAGTAATTCTTCCTTGCACTTTCTTGAGTTGAGCAATATTTTGGTACATTGAAGGCAATGTAAGATTTAAATGTGGGGGTGTTTGGAAAATTTTTTAGGTTGTTTTCATTTTATTTGGCTATTTTAATGTTTTAATTTTATTTTGTTTTGAAAAAAAAGTTTAATATTGGAATTTGAAGGTTTTTAGGTGTTCCTGAGTTTTTTATGTTATTTTCTCAAACTTCTCGATTCTAGCACTACTCATTTGTTTTGACGTTTTGACTATTATTGCATTACGGAATTATATTCGGCCAATGTAGGGAATTAGCATGATTAATGAGTTTTTACATTTAAGATAGTCATGGTTTTTGTGGCAATTAATTTAAATGACATATGTATGGGTGATGTGAATGGGAATTATCAAGAAGTTAAGGAATCAATTCTAGGACCAACTACTAGAGCAAGGGCAAGGATGCTCAAGAACGTGATGAAGGCATAACTAAAAGAATGATGGAATTTATTCGAGAATCCATGAAGTAAGGATTAAAGTTAAACATTGAAGGCTTTGAAGAGGGTTGGAAAAGTTGCTCAAGATTCAGACTTTAAGAAAGGTGCAACCAACGGAGCAAGTTGGAGGTGCGAGAGATTGAAGAGGAGGCTGGAAACAGAGCCTACCATCGGTGGTAGGCCATGCACCTACCATTCACGGTAGGCTTCTGACTAAAATCAAGAAATGAAGCAACAACCTATCATCGACAATAGGGTTATATCTACTGTGGACAGTAGGGTATACTCTTACTTTCTTTTTCTTCTTTTTCTTTTTTTGGTTTATTTATTGTCATCTGAAATTTCAAGACTTTGACTAATCAATTCCATCAGGTATACTCTTCTTTGATTTATTTATGGATTTATTTTTCTCATTGTCCTGTGCTTTTCTCCGTTTAGTTTATGGAATTTTAGAATGATTGTTCAAGGTCTCTAATGATTTTGTAAATCAAGGAAAAAAATTTATGTTCTCCGCGTTTTATTGGAAAAAATGAAAAAATAAAATTTTCTTTTTTCTTTTGTAATTAAAACTAAGGGGGGTGCATTTGATTTACAATTCGACTTTCGATAGAAAATTTTGATTTTTATTCTAGTGTTAGATCGAATTTTTATTCTAATTTTTTATTCAAAAAATTCGACTTTCATTTCGATTCGGATTGATTTGGTTCAACTCAAACCATTTTTTTTATTTTACAAAACTGATTTCCAAATCTACAAAACTTAGCAATTTCAATTCAAATTCCACTTATACAAACTTCACCAATGCCAATTTCTATAAAATTTAACTTTAAAGCAAAACCTAAGAATTAAAATTCCAAGTCTACAACATTTTCATATTAATCACTTTATTAGCTACACAATTTTATATTCATGTTTCTCACACATACACATCTTTCTCTCTCTAAAAATTGACAACACTTTCTCTCTCTAGAATTTTCACTCACTTTACGTCACGTAAAATTCAGGAAACTTTTTTCTCTAAAATTTCCACTCATTTTCTCTCTTTATAATTTACAACAATTTCTCTCTTTAGAATTTCCACTCACTTTCTCTTGAATTTCCACTCACTTTCTGCCTAGAATTCCTGCTCATTTTCTCTTCCTAAAATTTACGACATTCATATTGGAAGAAATTGGATAAAAGAATAGATATACTCAATGAAAGGTTGTTTGGTTTATAATTTTAAAATAAAAAATCAAACCGTATTTATTAAATAAGTCAAATAATCGAATTGAATAAATCAAAAACCAAGTAGATCGAATCAAATAGGGAAAAAGATTTTGATTTGATTCGATTTTAATAGAATGGTGCACACCACTAATTAAAACCTTACTTATTTCTTTTTCTTAAAAATTCTACAGGTAATCTCACCACAAAATTAGATGTGTTTTGGATATACTCAACATTTATAGGGAAGTAATTCTTCCTTGCACTTTCTTGAGTTGAGCAATATTTTGGTACATTGAAGGCAATGTAAGATTTAAATGTGGGGGTGTTTGGAAAATTTTTTAGGTTGTTTTCATTTTATTTGGCTATTTTAATGTTTTAATTTTATTTTGTTTTGAAAAAAAAGTTTAATATTGGAATTTGAAGGTTTTTAGGTGTTCCTGAGTTTTTTATGTTATTTTCTCAAACTTCTCGATTCTAGCACTACTCATTTGTTTTGACGTTTTGACTATTATTGCATTACGGAATTATATTCGGCCAATGTAGGGAATTAGCATGATTAATGAGTTTTTACATTTAAGATAGTCATGGTTTTTGTGGCAATTAATTTAAATGACATATGTATGGGTGATGTGAATGGGAATTATCAAGAAGTTAAGGAATCAATTCTAGGACCAACTACTAGAGCAAGGGCAAGGATGCTCAAGAACGTGATGAAGACATAACTAAAAGAATGATGGAATTTATTCGAGAATCCATGAAGTAAGGATTAAAGTTAAACATTGAAGGCTTTGAAGAGGGTTGGAAAAGTTGCTCAAGATTCAGACTTTAAGAAAGGTGCAACCAACGGAGCAAGTTGGAGGTGCAGAGATTGAAGAGGAGCTGGAAACAGAGCCTACCATCGGTGGTAGGCCATGCACCTACCATTCACGGTAGGCTTCTGACTAAAATCAAGAAATGAAGCAACAACCTATCATCGACAATAGGGTTATATCTACTGTGGACAGTAGGGTATACTCTTACTTTCTTTTTCTTCTTTTTCTTTTTTTGGTTTATTTATTGTCATCTGAAATTTCAAGACTTTGACTAATCAATTCCATCAGGTATACTCTTCTTTGATTTATTTATGGATTTATTTTTCTCATTGTCCTGTGCTTTTCTCCGTTTAGTTTATGGAATTTTAGAATGATTGTTCAAGGTCTCTAATGATTTTGTAAATCAAGGAAAAAAATTTATGTTCTCCGCGTTTTATTGGAAAAATGAAAAATAAAATTTTCTTTTTTCTTTTGTAATTAAAACTAAGGGGGGTGCATTTGATTTACAATTCGACTTTCGATAGAAAATTTTGATTTTTATTCTAGTGTTAGATCGAATTTTTATTCTAATTTTTTATTCAAAAAATTCGACTTTCATTTCGATTCGGATTGATTTGGTTCAACTCAAACCATTTTTTTTATTTTACGAAACTGATTTCCAAATCTACAAAACTTAGCAATTTCAATTCAAATTCCACTTATACAAACTTCACCAATGCCAATTTCTATAAAATTTAACTTTAAAGCAAAACCTAAGAATTAAAATTCCAAGTCTACAACATTTTCATATTAATCACTTTATTAGCTACACAATTTTATATTCATGTTTCTCACACATACACATCTTTCTCTCTCTAAAAATTGACAACACTTTCTCTCTCTAGAATTTTCACTCACTTTCTGTCTGTAAAATTCAGAAACTTTTTTCTCTAAAATTTCCACTCATTTTCTCTCTTTATAATTTACAACAATTTCTCTCTTTAGAATTTCCACTCACTTTCTCTTGAATTTCCACTCACTTTACGCCTAGAATTCCTGCTCATTTTCTCTTCCTAAAATTTACGACATTCATATTGGAAGAAATTGGATAAAAAGAATAGATATACTCAATGAAAGGTTGTTTGGTTTATAATTTTAAAATAAAAAATCAAACCGTATTTATTAAATAAGTCAAATAATCGAATTGAATAAATCAAAAACCAAGTAGATCGAATCAAATAGGGAAAAAGATTTTGATTTGATTCGATTTTAATAGAATGGTGCACACCACTAATTAAAACCTTACTTATTTCTTTTTCTTAAAAATTCTACAGGTAATCTCACCACAAAATTAGATGTGTTTTGGATATACTCAACATTTATAGGGAAGTAATTCTTCCTTGCACTTTCTTGAGTTGAGCAATATTTTGGTACATTGAAGGCAATGTAAGATTTAAATGTGGGGGGGTGTTTGGAAAATTTTTTTAGGTTGTTTTCATTTTATTTGGCTATTTTAATGTTTTAATTTTATTTTGTTTTGAAAAAAAAGTTTAATATTGGAATTTGAAGGTTTTTAGGTGTTCCTGAGTTTTTTATGTTATTTTCTCAAACTTCTCGATTCTAGCACTACTCATTTGTTTTGACGTTTTGACTATTATTGCATTACGGAATTATATTCGGCCAATGTAGGGAATTAGCATGATTAATGAGTTTTTACATTTAAGATAGTCATGGTTTTTGTGGCAATTAATTTAAATGACATATGTATGGGTGATGTGAATGGGAATTATCAAGAAGTTTAGGAATCAATTCTAGGACCAACTACTAGAGCAAGGGCAAGGATGCTCAAGAACGTGATGAAGGCATAACTAAAAGAATGATGGAATTTATTCGAGAATCCATGAAGTAAGGATTAAAGTTAAACATTGAAGGCTTTGAAGAGGGTTGGAAAAGTTGCTCAAGATTCAGACTTTAAGAAAGGTGCAACCAACGGAGCAAGTTGGAGGTGCAGAGATTGAAGAGGAGCTGGAAACAGAGCCTACCATCGGTGGTAGGCCATGCACCTACCATTCACGGTAGGCTTCTGACTAAAATCAAGAAATGAAGCAACAACCTATCATCGACAATAGGGTTATATCTACTGTGGACAGTAGGGTATACTCTTACTTTCTTTTTCTTCTTTTTCTTTTTTTGGTTTATTTATTGTCATCTGAAATTTCAAGACTTTGACTAATCAATTCCATCAGGTATACTCTTCTTTGATTTATTTATGGATTTATTTTTCTCATTGTCCTGTGCTTTTCTCCGTTTAGTTTATGGAATTTTAGAATGATTGTTCAAGGTCTCTAATGATTTTGTAAATCAAGGAAAAAAATTTATGTTCTCTGCGTTTTATTGGAAAAATGAAAAATAAAATTTTCTTTTTTCTTTTGTAATTAAAACTAAGGGGGGTGCATTTGATTTACAATTCGACTTTCGATAGAAAATTTTGATTTTTATTCTAGTGTTAGATCGAATTTTTATTCTAATTTTTTATTCAAAAAATTCGACTTTCATTTCGATTCGGATTGATTTGGTTCAACTCAAACCATTTTTTTTATTTTACAAAACTGATTTCCAAATCTACAAAACTTAGCAATTTCAATTCAAATTCCACTTATACAAACTTCACCAATGCCAATTTCTATAAAATTTAACTTTAAAGCAAAACCTAAGAATTAAAATTCCAAGTCTACAACATTTTCATATTAATCACTTTATTAGCTACACAATTTTATATTCATGTTTCTCACACATACACATCTTTCTCTCTCTAAAAATTGACAACACTTTCTCTCTCTAGAATTTTCACTCACTTTCTGTCTGTAAAATTCAGGAAACTTTTTTCTCTAAAATTTCCACTCATTTTCTCTCTTTATAATTTACAACAATTTCTCTCTTTAGAATTTCCACTCACTTTCTCTTGAATTTCCACTCACTTTACGCCTAGAATTCCTGCTCATTTTCTCTTCCTAAAATTTACGACATTCATATTGGAAGAAATTGGATAAAAAGAATAGATATACTCAATGAAAGGTTGTTTGGTTTATAATTTTAAAATAAAAAATCAAACCGTATTTATTAAATAAGTCAAATAATCGAATTGAATAAATCAAAAACCAAGTAGATTGAATCAAATAGGGAAAAAGATTTTGATTTGATTCGATTTTCGATTTCAATAGAATGGTGCACACCACTAATTAAAGCCTTACTTATTTCTTTTTTCTTAAAAATTCTACGAGTAATCTCACCACAAAATTAGATGTGTTTTGGATATACTCAACATTTATAGGGAAGTAATTCTTCCTTGCACTTTCTTGAGTTGAGCAATATTTTGGTACATTGAAGGCAATGTAAGATTTAAATGTGGGGGGGTGTTTGGAAAATTTTCTTTAGGTTGTTTTCATTTTATTTGGCTATTTTAATGTTTTAATTTTAGTTTGTTTTGAAAAAAAAGTTTAATATTGGAATTTGAAGGTTTTTAGGTGTTCCTGAGTTTTTTATGTTATTTTCTCAAACTTCTCGATTCTAGCACTACTCTTTTGTTTTGACGTTTTGACTATTATTGCATTACGGAATTATATTCGGCCAATGTAGGGAATTAGCATGATTAATGAGTTTTTACATTTAAGATAGTCATGGTTTTTGTGGCAATTAATTTAAATGACATATGTATGGGTGATGTGAATGGGAATTATCAAGAAGTTAAGGAATCAATTCTAGGACCAACTACTAGAGCAAGGGCAAGGATGATCAAGAACGTGATGAAGGCATAACTAAAAGAATGATGGAATTTATTGGAGAATCCATGAAGTAAGGATTAAAGTTCAACATTGAAGGCTTTGAAGAGGGTTGGAAAAGTTGCTCAAGATTCAGACTTTAAGAAAGGTGCAACCAACGGAGCAAGTTGGAGGTGCGAGAGATTGAAGAGGAGGCTGGAAACGAGCCTACCATCGGTGGTAGGCCATGCACCTACCATTCACGGTAGGCTTTTGACTAAAATCAAGAAATGAAGCAACAACCTATCATCGACAATAGGGTTATATCTACTGTGGACAGTAGGGTATACTCTTACTTTCTTTTTCTTCTTTTTTCTTTTTTTTGGTTTATTTATTGTCATCCGAAATTTCAAGACTTTGACTAATCAATTCCATCGGGTATACTCTTCTTTGATTTATTTATGGATTTATTTTTTCTCATTGTCCTGTGCTTTTCTCCGTTTAGTTTATGGAATTTTAGAATGATTGTTCTAGGTCTCTAATGATTTTGTAAATCAAGGAAAAAAATTTATGTTCTCCGCGTTTTATTGGAAAAATGAAAAATAAAATTTTCTTTTTTCTTTTGTAATTAAAACTAAGGGGGTTGCATTTGATTTACAATTCGACTTTCGATAGAAAATTTTGATTTTTATTCTAGTGTTAGATCGAATTTTTATTCTAATTTTTTATTCAAAAAATTCGACTTTCATTTCGATTCGGATTGATTTGGTTCAACTCAAACCATTTTTTTTATTTTACAAAACTAATTTCCAAATCTACAAAACTTAGCAATTTCAATTCAAATTCCACTTATACAAACTTCACCAATGCCAATTTCTATAAAATTTAACTTTAAAGCAAAACCTAAGAATTAAAATTCCAAGTCTACAACATTTTCATATTAATCACTTTATTAGCTACACAATTTTATATTCATGTTTCTCACACATACACATCTTTCTCTCTCTAAAAATTGACAACACTTTCTCTCTCTAGAATTTTCACTCACTTTCTGTCTGTAAAATTCAGGAAACTTTTTTCTCTAAAATTTCCACTCATTTTCTCTCTTTATAATTTACAACAATTTCTCTCTTTAGAATTTCCACTCACTTTCTCTTGAATTTCCACTCACTTTCTGCCTAGAATTCCTGCTCATTTTCTCTTCCTAAAATTTACGACATTCATATTGGAAGAAATTGGATAAAAAGAATAGATATACTCAATGAAAGGTTGTTTGGTTTATAATTTTAAAATAAAAAATCAAACCGTATTTATTAAATAAGTCAAATAATCGAATTGAATAAATCAAAAACCAAGTAGATCGAATCAAATAGGGAAAAAGATTTTGATTTGATTCGATTTTAATAGAATGGTGCACACCACTAATTAAAACCTTACTTATTTCTTTTTCTTAAAAATTCTACAGGTAATCTCACCACAAAATTAGATGTGTTTTGGATATACTCAACATTTATAGGGAAGTAATTCTTCCTTGCACTTTCTTGAGTTGAGCAATATTTTGGTACATTGAAGGCAATGTAAGATTTAAATGTGGGGGGGTGTTTGGAAAATTTTTTAGGTTGTTTTCATTTTATTTGGCTATTTTAATGTTTTAATTTTTATTTTGTTTTGAAAAAAAAGTTTAATATTGGAATTTGAAGGTTTTTAGGTGTTCTCGAGTTTTTTATGTTATTTTCTCAAACTTCTCGATTCTAGCACTACTCATTTGTTTTGACGTTTTGACTATTATTGCATTACGGAATTATATTCGGCCAATGTAGGGAATTAGCATGATTAATGAGTTTTTACATTTAAGATAGTCATGGTTTTTGTGGCAATTAATTTAAATGACATATGTATGGGTGATGTGAATGGGATTTATCAAGAAGTTAAGGAATCAATTCTAGGACCAACTACTAGAGCAAGGGCAAGGATGCTCAAGAACGTGATGAAGGCATAACTAAAAGAATGATGGAATTTATTCGAGAATCCATGAAGTAAGGATTAAAGTTAAACATTGAAGGCTTTGAAGAGGGTTGGAAAAGTTGCTCAAGATTCAGACTTTAAGAAAGGTGCAACCAACGGAGCAAGTTGGAGGTGCGAGAGATTGAAGAGGAGGCTGGAAACAGAGCCTACCATCGGTGGTAGGCCATGCACCTACCATTCACGGTAGGCTTCTGACTAAAATCAAGAAATGAAGCAACAACCTATCATCGACAATAGGGTTATATCTACTGTGGACAGTAGGGTATACTCTTACTTTCTTTTTCTTCTTTTTCTTTTTTTGGTTTATTTATTGTCATCTGAAATTTCAAGACTTTGACTAATCAATTCCATCAGGTATACTCTTCTTTGATTTATTTATGGATTTATTTTTTCTCATTGTCCTGTGCTTTTCTCCGTTTAGTTTATGGAATTTTAGAATGATTGTTCAAGGTCTCTAATGATTTTGTAAATCAAGGAAAAAAATTTATGTTCTCCGCGTTTTATTGGAAAAATGAAAAATAAAATTTTCTTTTTTCTTTTGTAATTAAAACTAAGGGGGGTGCATTTGATTTACAATTCGACTTTCGATAGAAAATTTTGATTTTTATTCTAGTGTTAGATCGAATTTTTATTCTAATTTTTTATTCAAAAAATTCGACTTTCATTTCGATTCGGATTGATTTGGTTCAACTCAAACCATTTTTTTTATTTTACAAAACTGATTTCCAAATCTACAAAACTTAGCAATTTCAATTCAAATTCCACTTATACAAACTTCACCAATGCCAATTTCTATAAAATTTAACTTTAAAGCAAAACCTAAGAATTAAAATTCCAAGTCTACAATATTTTCATATTAATCACTTTATTAGCTACACAATTTTATATTCATGTTTCTCACACATACACATCTTTCTCTCTCTAAAAATTGACAACACTTTCTCTCTCTAGAATTTTCACTCACTTTCTGTCTGTAAAATTCAGGAAACTTTTTTCTCTAAAATTTCCACTCATTTTCTCTCTTTATAATTTACAACAATTTCTCTCTTTAGAATTTCCACTCACTTTCTCTTGAATTTCCACTCACTTTCTGCCTAGAATTCCTGCTCATTTTCTCTTCCTAAAATTTACGACATTCATATTGGAAGAAATTGGATAAAAGAATAGATATACTCAATGAAAGGTTGTTTGGTTTATAATTTTAAAATAAAAAATCAAACCGTATTTATTAAATAAGTCAAATAATCGAATTGAATAAATCAGAAACCAAGTAGATCGAATCAAATAGGGAAAAAGATTTTGATTTGATTCGATTTTAATAGAATGGTGCACACCACTAATTAAAACCTTACTTATTTCTTTTTCTTAAAAATTCTACAGGTAATCTCACCACAAAATTAGATGTGTTTTGGATATACTCAACATTTATAGGGAAGTAATTCTTCCTTGCACTTTCTTGAGTTGAGCAATATTTTGGTACATTGAAGGCAATGTAAGATTTAAATGTGGGGGTGTTTGGAAAATTTTTTAGGTTGTTTTCATTTTATTTGGCTATTTTAATGTTTTAATTTTATTTTGTTTTGAAAAAAAAGTTTAATATTGGAATTTGAAGGTTTTTAGGTGTTCTGAGTTTTTTTATGTTATTTTCTCAAACTTCTCGATTCTAGCACTACTCATTTGTTTTGACGTTTTGACTATTATTGCATTACGGAATTATATTCGGCCAATGTAGGGAATTAGCATGATTAATGAGTTTTTTACATTTAAGATAGTCATGGTTTTTGTGGCAATTAATTTAAATGACATATGTATGGGTGATGTGAATGGGAATTATCAAGAAGTTTAGGAATCAATTCTAGGACCAACTACTAGAGCAAGGGCAAGGATGCTCAAGAACGTGATGAAGGCATAACTAAAAGAATGATGGAATTTATTCGAGAATCCATGAAGTAAGGATTAAAGTTAAACATTGAAGGCTTTGAAGAGGGTTGGAAAAGTTGCTCAAGATTCAGACTTTAAGAAAGGTGCAACCAACGGAGCAAGTTGGAGGTGCGAGAGATTGAAGAGGAGCTGGAAACGAGCCTACCATCGGTGGTAGGCCATGCACCTACCATTCACGGTAGGCTTCGACTAAAATCAAGAAATGAAGCAACAACCTATCATCGACAATAGGGTTATATCTACTGTGGACGATAGGGTATACTCTTACTTTCTTTTTCTTCTTTTTTCTTTTTTTTGGTTTATTTATTGTCATCCGAAATTTCAAGACTTTGACTAATCAATTCCATCGGGTATACTCTTCTTTGATTTATTTTTCTCATTGTCCTGTGCTTTTCTCCGTTTAGTTTATGGAATTTTAGAATGATTGTTCAAGGTCGCTAATGATTTTGTAAATCAAGGAAAAAAATTTATGTTCTCTGCGTTTTATTGGAAAAATGAAAAATAAAATTTTCTTTTTTTCTTTTTGTAATTAAAACTAAGGGGGGTGCATTTGATTTACAATTCGACTTTCGATAGAAAATTTTGATTTTTATTCTAGTGTTAGATCGAATTTTTTATTCTAATTTTTTTATTCAAAAAAATTCGACTTTCATTTCGATTCGGATTGATTTGGTTCAACTCAAACCATTTTTTTTATTTTACAAAACTGATTTCCAAATCTACAAAACTTAGCAATTTCAATTCAAATTCCACTTATACAAACTTCACCAATGCCAATTTCTATAAAATTTAACTTTAAAGCAAAACCTAAGAATTAAAATTCCAAGTCTACAATATTTTCATATTAATCACTTTATTAGCTACACAATTTTATATTCATGTTTCTCACACATACACATCTTTCTCTCTCTAAAAATTGACAACACTTTCTCTCTCTAGAATTTTCACTCACTTTCTGTCTGTAAAATTCAGGAAACTTTTTTCTCTAAAATTTCCACTCATTTTCTCTCTTTATAATTTACAACAATTTCTCTCTTTAGAATTTCCACTCACTTTCTCTTGAATTTCCACTCACTTTACGCCTAGAATTCCCTGCTCATTTTCTCTTCCTAAAATTTACGACATTCATATTGGAAGAAATTGGATAAAAGAATAGATATACTCAATGAAAGGTTGTTTGGTTTATAATTTTAAAATAAAAAATCAAACCGTATTTATTAAATAAGTCAAATAATCGAATTGAATAAATCAAAAACCAAGTAGATTGAATCAAATAGGGAAAAAGATTTTGATTTGATTCGATTTTCGATTTCAATAGAATGGTGCACACCACTAATTAAAGCCTTACTTATTTCTTTTTTCTTAAAAATTCTACGAGTAATCTCACCACAAAATTAGATGTGTTTTGGATATACTCAACATTTATAGGGAAGTAATTCTTCCTTGCACTTTCTTGAGTTGAGCAATATTTTGGTACATTGAAGGCAATGTAAGATTTAAATGTGGGGGTGTTTGGAAAATTTCTTAGGTTGTTTTCATTTTATTTGGCTATTTTAATGTTTTAATTTTTAGTTTTGTTTTGAAAAAAAAGTTTAATATTGGAATTTGAAGGTTTTTAGGTGTTCTGAGTTTTTTATGTTATTTTCTCAAACTTCTCGATTCTAGCACTACTCATTTTGTTTTGACGTTTTGACTATTATTGCATTACGGAATTATATTCGGCCAATGTAGGGAATTAGCATGATTAATGAGTTTTTACATTTAAGATAGTCATGGTTTTTGTGGCAATTAATTTAAATGACATATGTATGGGTGATGTGACTGGGAATTATCAAGAAGTTAAGGAATCAATTCTAGGACCAACTACTAGAGCAAGGGCAAGGATGATCAAGAACGTGATGAAGGCATAACTAAAAGAATGATGGAATTTATTGGAGAATCCATGAAGTGAGGATTAAAGTTCAACATTGAAGGCTTTGAAGAGGGTTGGAAAAGTTGCTCAAGATTCAGACTTTAAGAAAGGTGCAACCAACGGAGCAAGTTGGAGGTGCAGAGATTGAAGAGGAGCTGGAAACAGAGCCTACCATCGATGGTAGGCCATGCACCTACCATTCACGGTAGGCTTCTGTCTAAAATCAAGAAATGAAGCAACAACCTATCATCGACAATAGGGTTATATCTACTGTGGACAGTAGGGTATACTCTTACTTTCTTTTTCTTCTTTTCCTTTTTTTGGTTTATTTATCGTCATCTGAAATTTCAAGACTTTGACTAATCAATTCCATCAGGTATACTCTTCTTTGATTTATTTATGGATTTATTTTTCTCATTGTCCTGTGCTTTTCTCCGTTTAGTTTATGGAATTTTAGAATGATTGTTCAAGTTCTCTAATGATTTTGTAAATCAAGGAAAAAAATTTATGTTCTCTGTGTTTTATTGGAAAAATGAAAAATAAAATTTTCTTTTTTCTTTTGTAATTAAAACTAACGGGGGTGCATTTGATTTACAATTCGACTTTCGATAGAAAATTTTGATTTTTCTTCTAGTGTTAGATCGAATTTTTATTCTAATTTTTTATTCAAAAAATTCGACTTTCATTTCGATTCGGATTGATTTGGTTCAACTCAAACCATTTTTTTTATTTTACAAAACTGATTTCCAAATCTACAAAACTTAGCAATTTCAATTCAAATTCCACTTATACAAACTTCACCAATGCCAATTTCTATAAAATTTAACTTTAAAGCAAAACCTAAGAATTAAAATTCCAAGTCTACAACATTTTCATATTAATCACTTTATTAGCTACACAATTTTATATTCATGTTTCTCACACATACACATCTTTCTCTCTCTAAAAATTGACAACACTTTCTCTCTCTAGAATTTTCACTCACTTTCTGTCTGTAAAATTCAGGAAACTTTTTTCTCTAAAATTTCCACTCATTTTCTCTCTTTATAATTTACAACAATTTCTCTCTTTAGAATTTCCACTCACTTTCTCTTGAATTTCCACTCACTTTCTGCCTAGAATTCCTGCTCATTTTCTCTTCCTAAAATTTACGACATTCATATTGGAAGAAATTGGATAAAAGAATAGATATACTCAATGAAAGGTTGTTTGGTTTATAATTTTAAAATAAAAAATCAAACCGTATTTATTAAATAAGTCAAATAATCGAATTGAATAAATCAAAAACCAAGTAGATCGAATCAAATAGGGAAAAAGATTTTGATTTGATTCGATTTTCGATTTTAATAGAATGGTGCACACCACTAATTAAAACCTTACTTATTTCTTTTTCTTAAAAATTCTACAGGTAATCTCACCACAAAATTAGATGTGTTTTGGATATACTCAACATTTATAGGGAAGTAATTCTTCCTTGCACTTTCTTGAGTTGAGCAATATTTTGGTACATTGAAGGCAATGTAAGATTTAAATGTGGGGGTGTTTGGAAAATTTCTTAGGTTGTTTTCATTTTATTTGGCTATTTTAATGTTTTAATTTTAGTTTGTTTTGAAAAAAAAGTTTAATATTGGAATTTGAAGGTTTTTAGGTGTTCCTGAGTTTTTTATGTTATTTTCTCAAACTTCTCGATTCTAGCACTACTCATTTGTTTTGACGTTTTGACTATTATTGCATTACGGAATTATATTCGGCCAATGTAGGGAATTAGCATGATTAATGAGTTTTTACATTTAAGATAGTCATGGTTTTTGTGGCAATTAATTTAAATGACATATGTATGGGTGATGTGAATGGGAATTATCAAGAAGTTAAGGAATCAATTCTAGGACCAACTACTAGAGCGAGGGCAAGGATGATCAAGAACGTGATGAAGGCATAACTAAAAGAATGATGGAATTTATTGGAGAATCCATGAAGTGAGGATTAAAGTTCAACATTGAAGGCTTTGAAGAGGGTTGGAAAAGTTGCACAAGATTCAGACTTTAAGAAAGGTGCAACCAACGGAGCAAGTTGGAGGTGCAGAGATTGAAGAGGAGGCTGGAAACAGAGCCTACCATCGGTGGTAGGCCATGCACCTACCATTCACGGTAGGCTTCTGTCTAAAATCAAGAAATGAAGCAACAACCTATCATCGACAATAGGGTTATATCTACTGTGGACAGTAGGGTATACTCTTACTTTCTTTTTCTTCTTTTCCTTTTTTTGGTTTATTTATCGTCATCTGAAATTTCAAGACTTTGACTAATCAATTCCATCAGGTATACTCTTCTTTGATTTATTTATGGATTTATTTTTCTCATTGTCCTGTGCTTTTCTCCGTTTAGTTTATGGAATTTTAGAATGATTGTTCAAGGTCTCTAATGATTTTGTAAATCAAGGAAAAAAATTTATGTTCTCTGCGTTTTATTGGAAAAATGAAAAATAAAATTTTCTTTTTTCTTTTGTAATTAAAACTAAGGGGGTGCATTTGATTTACAATTCGACTTTCGATAGAAAATTTTGATTTTTATTCTAGTGTTAGATCGAATTTTTATTCTAATTTTTTTATTCAAAAAAATTCGACTTTCATTTCGATTCGGATTGATTTGGTTCAACTCAAACCATTTTTTTTATTTTACAAAACTAATTTCCAAATCTACAAAACTTAGCAATTTCAATTCAAATTCCACTTATACAAACTTCACCAATGCCAATTTCTATAAAATTTAACTTTAAAGCAAAACCTAAGAATTAAAATTCCAAGTCTACAACATTTTCATATTAATCACTTTATTAGCTACACAATTTTATATTCATGTTTCTCACACATACACATCTTTCTCTCTCTAAAAATTGACAACACTTTCTCTCTCTAGAATTTTCACTCACTTTCTGTCTGTAAAATTCAGGAAAGTTTTTTCTCTAAAATTTTCACTCATTTTCTCTCTTTATAATTTACAACAATTTCTCTCTTTAGAATTTCCACTCACTTTCTCTTGAATTTCCACTCACTTTCTGCCTAGAATTCCTGCTCATTTTCTCTTCCTAAAATTTACGACATTCATATTGGAAGAAATTGGATAAAAGAATAGATATACTCAATGAAAGGTTGTTTGGTTTATAATTTTAAAATAAAAAATCAAACCGTATTCATTAAATAAATCAAATAATCGAATTGAATAAATCAAAAACCAAGTAGATCGAATCAAATAGGGAAAAAGATTTTGATTTGATTCGATTTTCGATTTCAATAGAATGGTGCACACCACTAATTAAAGCCTTACTTATTTCTTTTTCTTAAAAATTCTACAGGTAATCTCACCACAAAATTAGATGTGTTTTGGATATACTCAACATTTATAGGGAAGTAATTCTTCCTTGCACTTTCTTGAGTTGAGCAATATTTTGGTACATTGAAGGCAATGTAAGATTTAAATGTGGGGGTGTTTGGAAAATTTCTTAGGTTGTTTTCATTTTATTTGGCTATTTTAATGTTTTAATTTTAGTTTGTTTTGAAAAAAAAGTTTAATATTGGAATTTGAAGGTTTTTAGGTGTTCCTGAGTTTTTTATGTTATTTTCTCAAACTTCTCGATTCTAGCACTACTCATTTGTTTTGACGTTTTGACTATTATTGCATTACGGAATTATATTCGGCCAATGTAGGGAATTAGCATGATTAATGAGTTTTTACATTTAAGATAGTCATGGTTTTTGTGGCAATTAATTTAAATGACATATGTATGGGTGATGTGAATGGGAATTATCAAGAAGTTAAGGAATCAATTCTAGGACCAACTACTAGAGCAAGGGCAAGGATGATCAAGAACGTGATGAAGGCATAACTAAAAGAATGATGGAATTTATTGGAGAATCCATGAAGTAAGGATTAAAGTTCAACATTGAAGGCTTTGAAGAGGGTTGGAAAAGTTGCTCAAGATTCAGACTTTAAGAAAGGTGCAACCAACGGAGCAAGTTGGAGGTGCAGAGATTGAAGAGGAGCTGGAAACAGAGCCTACCATCGGTGGTAGGCCATGCACCTACCATTCACGGTAGGCTTCTGACTAAAATCAAGAAATGAAGCAACAACCTATCATCGACAATAGGGTTATATCTACTGTGGACAGTAGGGTATACTCTTACTTTCTTTTTCTTCTTTTTCTTTTTTTGGTTTATTTATTGTCATCTGAAATTTCAAGACTTTGACTAATCAATTCCATCAGGTATACTCTTCTTTGATTTATTTATGGATTTATTTTTTCTCATTGTCCCTGTGCTTTTCTCCGTTTAGTTTATGGAATTTTAGAATGATTGTTCAAGGTCTCTAATGATTTTGTAAATCAAGGAAAAAAAAATTTATGTTCTCTGCGTTTTATTGGAAAAAATGAAAAAATAAAATTTTCTTTTTTTCTTTTGTAATTAAAACTAAGGGGGGTGCATTTGATTTACAATTCGACTTTCGATAGAAAATTTTGATTTTTATTCTAGTGTTAGATCGAATTTTTTATTCTAATTTTTTATTCAAAAAAATTCGACTTTCATTTCGATTCGGATTGATTTGGTTCAACTCAAACCATTTTTTTTTATTTTACAAAACTGATTTCCAAATCTACAAAACTTAGCAATTTCAATTCAAATTCCACTTATACAAACTTCACCAATGCCAATTTCTAGAAAATTTAACTTTAAAGCAAAACCTAAGAATTAAAATTCCAAGTCTACAACATTTTCATATTAATCACTTTATTAGCTACACAATTTTATATTCATGTTTCTCACACATACACATCTTTCTCTCTCTAAAAATTGACAACACTTTCTCTCTCTAGAATTTTCACTCACTTTCTGTCTGTAAAATTCAGGAAAGTTTTTTCTCTAAAATTTTCACTCATTTTCTCTCTTTATAATTTACAACAATTTCTCTCTTTAGAATTTCCACTCACTTTCTCTTGAATTTCCACTCACTTTCTGCCTAGAATTCCTGCTCATTTTCTCTTCCTAAAATTTACGACATTCATATTGGAAGAAATTGGATAAAAGAATAGATATACTCAATGAAAGGTTGTTTGGTTTATAATTCTAAAATAAAAAATCAAACCGTATTTATTAAATAAGTCAAATAATCGAATTGAATAAATCAAAAACCAAGTAGATCGAATCAAATAGGGAAAAAGATTTTGATTTGATTCGATTTTCGATTTTAATAGAATGGTGCACACCACTAATTAAAACCTTACTTATTTCTTTTTCTTAAAAATTCTACAGGTAATCTCACCACAAAATTAGATGTGTTTTGGATATACTCAACATTTGTAGGGAAGTAATTCTTCCTTGCACTTTCTTGAGTTGAGCAATATTTTGGTACATTGAAGGCAATGCAAGATTTAAATGTGGGGGTGTTTGGAAAATTTTTTTGGTTGTTTTCATTTTATTTGGCTATTTTAATGTTTTAATTTTATTTTGTTTTGAAGAAAAAGTTTAATATTGGAATTTGAAGGTTTTTAGGTGTTCCTGAGTTTTTTATGTTATTTTCTCAAACTTCTCGATTCTAGCACTACTCATTTGTTTTGACGTTTTGACTATTATTGCATTACGGAATTATATTCGGCCAATGTAGGGAATTAGCATGATTAATGAGTTTTTACATTTAAGATAGTCATGGTTTTTGTGGCAATTAATTTAAATGACATATGTATGGGTGATGTGAATGGGAATTATCAAGAAGTTAAGGAATCAATTCTAGGACCAACTACTAGAGCGAGGGCAAGGATGATCAAGAACGTGAAGAAGGCATAACTATAAGAATGATGGAATTTATTGGAGAATCCATGAAGTGAGGATTAAAGTTCAACATTGAAGGCTTTGAAGAGGGTTGGAAAAGTTGCTCAAGATTCAGACTTTAAGAAAGGTGCAACCAACGGAGCAAGTTGGAGGTGCAGAGATTGAAGAGGAGCTGGAAACAGAGCCTACCATCGATGGTAGGCCATGCACCTACCATTCACGGTAGGCTTCTGTCTAAAATCAAGAAATGAAGCAACAACCTATCATCGACAATAGGGTTATATCTACTGTGGACAGTAGGGTATAGTCTTACTTTCTTTTTCTTCTTTTCCTTTTTTTGGTTTATTTATCGTCATCTGAAATTTCAAGACTTTGACTAATCAATTCCATCAGGTATACTCTTCTTTGATTTATTTATGGATTTATTTTTCTCATTGTCCTGTGCTTTTCTCCGTTTAGTTTATGGAATTTTAGAATGATTGCTCAAAGCCTCTAATGATTTTGTAAATCAAGGAAAAAAATTTATGTTCTTTGCGTTTTATTGGAAAAATGAAAAATAAAATTTGCTTTTTTCTTTTGTAATTAAAACTAAGGGGGTGCATTTGATTTACAATTCGATTATCGATAGAAAATTTTGATTTTTATTCTAGTGTTAGATCGAATTTTTATTCTAATCTTTTATTCAAAAAATTCGACTTTCAGTTCGATTCGGATTGATTTGGTTCAACTCAAACCACTTTTTTTATTTTACAAAATTGAATTCCAAATCTACAAAACTTAGCAATTTCAATTCAAATTCCACTTATACAAACTTCACCCATGCCAATTTCTATAAAATTTAATTTTAAAGCAAAACCTAAGAATTAAAATTCCAAGTCTACAACATTTTCATATTAATCACTTTATTAGCGACACAATTTTATATTCATGTTTCTCACACATACACATCTTTCTCTCTTTAAAAATTTACAACACTTTCTCTCTCTTGAATTTTCACTCACTTTCTCTCTCTAAAATTCAGGACACTTTTTTTCTCTAAAATTTCCACTCATTTTCTCTCTTTATAATTTACAACAATTTCTCTCTTTAGAATTTCTACTCACTTTCTCTAGAATTTTCACTCACTTTCTGTCTAGAATTCCTGCTCATTTTCTCTATCTAAAATTTACGACAATAATATTGGAAGAAATTGGATAAAAGAATAAATATACTCAATTGAAAGGTTGTTTGGTTTACAATTTTAAAATAAAAATCAAACCGTATTTATTAAATAAGTCAAGTAATCGAATTGAATAAATCAAAAACCAAATAGATCGAATCAAAAAGGGAAAAATATTTTGATTTGATTCCTTGTTTATTTCCTTTTCTTAATAATTCTACAGGTAATCTGCCCACAAAATTAGATGTGCTTTGGCTATACTCAACATTTATAGGGAAGTAATTCTTCCTTGCACTTTCTTGAGTTGAGCAATATTTTGGTACATTGAAGACAATGTAAGATTTCAATGTGGGAGTGTTTGGTTAATTTTTTTTCTGTTGTTTTCATTTTATTTGGCTATTTTAATGTTTTAAGTTTATTTTGTTTTGAAAGAAAAGTTTAATATTAGAATTTGAAGGTTTTTAGGTGTTCCGGAGTTTTTTATGTTATTTTCTCAAACTTCTCGATTCTAGCACTATTCATTTGTTTTGACGTTTTGACTATTATACATTACGGAATTATATTCGGCCAATGTGGGGAATTAGCATGATTAATGAGTTTTTACATTTAAGATAGTCATGGTTTTTGTGGCAATTAATTTAAATGACATATGTATGGGGGATGAGAATGGGAATTATCAAGAAGTTAAGGAATCAATTCTAGGACCAACTACTAGAGCAAGGTCAAGGATGATCAAGAACGTGATGAAGGCATAACTAAAAGAATGATGGAATTTATTGGAGAATCCATGAAGGAAGGATTAAAGTTCAACATTGAAGGCTTTGAAGAGGGTTGGAAAAGTTGCTCAAGATTCAGACTTTAAGAAAGGTGCAACCAACGGAGCAAGTTGGAGGTGCAGAGATTGAAGAGGAGCTGGAAACAGAGCCTACCATCGATGGTAGGCCATGCACCTACCATTCACGGTAGGCTTCTGTCTAAAATCAAGAAATGAAGCAACAACCTATCATCGACAATAGGGTTATATCTACTGTGGACAGTAGGGTATACTCTTACTTTCTTTTTCTTCTTTTCCTTTTTTTGGTTTATTTATCGTCATCTGAAATTTCAAGACTTTGACTAATCAATTCCATCAGGTATACTCTTCTTTGATTTATTTATGGATTTATTTTTCTCATTGTCTTGTGCTTTTCTCCGTTTAGTTTATGGAATTTTAGAATGATTGCTCAAAGCCTCTAATGATTTTGTAAATCACGGAAAAAAATTTATGTTCTTTGCGTTTTATTGGAAAAATGAAAAATAAAATTTGCTTTTTTCTTTCGTAATTCAAACTAAGGGGGTGCATTTGATTTACAATTCGATTATCGATAGAAAATTTTGATTTTTATTCGATTGTTAGATCGAATTTTTATTCTAATCTTTTATTCAAAAAATTCGACTTTCATTTCGATTCGGATTGATTTGGTTCAACTTAAACCACTTTTTTTATTTTACAAAATTGAATTCCAAATCTACAAAACTTAGCAATTTCAATTCAAATTCCACTTATACAAACTTCACCCATGCCAATTTCTATAAAATTTAATTTTAAATCAAAACCTAAGAATTAAAATTCCAAGTCTACAACATTTTCATATTAATCACTTTATTAGCTACACAATTTTATATTCATGTTTCTCACACATACACATCTTTCTCTCTCTAAAAATTTACAACACTTTCTCTCTCTTGAATTTTCACTCACTTTCTCTCTCTAAAATTCAGGACACTTTTTTTCTCTAAAATTTCCACTCATTTTCTCTCTTTATAATTTACAACAATTTCTCTCTTTAGAATTTCTACTCACTTTCTCTAGAATTTTCACTCACTTTCTGTCTAGAATTCCTGCTCATTTTCTCTATCTAAAATTTACGACAATAATATTGGAAGAAATTGGATAAAAGAATAAATACACTCAATTGAAAGGTTGTTTGGTTTACAATTTTAAAATAAAAATCAAACCGTATTTATTAAATAAGTCAAGTAATCGAATTGAATAAATCAAAAACCAAATAGATCGAATCAAAAAGGGAAAAATATTTTGATTTGATTCCTTGCTTATTTCCTTTTCTTAATAATTCTACAGGTAATCTCCCCACAAAATTAGATGTGCTTTGGCTATACTCAACATTTATAGGGAAGTAATTCTTCCTTGCACTTTCTTGAGTTGAGCAATATTTTGGTACATTGAAGACAATGTAAGATTTCAATGTGGGAGTGTTTGGTTAATTTTTTTTCTATTGTTTTCATTTTATTTGGCTATTTTAATGTTTTAAGTTTATTTTGTTTTGAAAGAAAAGTTTAATATTAGAATTTGAAGGTTTTTAGGTGTTCCGGAGTTTTTTATGTTATTTTCTCAAACTTCTCGATTCTAGCACTACTCATTTGTTTTGACGTTTTGACTATTATACATTACGGAATTATATTCGGCCAATGTGGGGAATTAGCATGATTAATGAGTTTTTACATTTAAGATAGTCATGGTTTTTGTGGCAATTAATTTAAATGACATATGTATGGGTGATGAGAATGGGAATTATCAAGAAGTTAAGGAATCAATTCTAGGACCAACTACTAGAGCAAGGGCAAGGATGATCAAGAACGTGATGAAGGCATAACTAAAAGAATGATGGAATTTATTGGAGAATCCATGAAGGAAGGATTAAAGTTCAACATTGAAGGCTTTGAAGAGGGTTGGAAAAGTTGCTCAAGATTCAGACTTTAAGAAAGGTGCAACCAACGGAGCAAGTTGGAGGTGCAGAGATTGAAGAGGAGCTGGACACAGAGCCTAACATCGGTGGTAGGCCATGCACCTACCATTCACGGTAGGCTTCTGCCTAAAATCAACAAATGAAGCAATAACCTACCATCGACAATAGTGTTATACCTACTGTGGACAGTAGGGTAGTGTTTTTAAGTAATGCGATGTTTACTCAGAGATTTTGCATTTTTAATCCTATTTTTAGCTTTTAATGAAGGCCTTAAATGGTCTTTAGTGAACTAAGACGTAGGTCAAAGTAGGGTTTAATCCTAGAACTCTATAAATACTTTTTATCATCTCATTTGTGTTTAGTTGGATAGCATACGCAATTGAGAGTGTTTGAATTAGGTTTCTTGAGTTCTTCAAGCCTTTTCCTGACTTCTATATAGTGTTTGATCTTTCTTAGTTAGATTTTATTTTAATCACTTGAATTGGGATGATCCAAAAGTTTTACAATTGATCGCAATTCTATTTCCTATGATATCTACAATGTTGTAGTTATCTTAGATTAGGTCTTCTCTATAGAGCCAAATTGGGCAATGGTCAACCCCATTGTTTGCTTGTTATATAGGGGGAAGATTACTCGGCACAATTCATGAATTCTTAATTTGGGATGAACTAAGTGTGCTTGATTTGAGGTGATAATCAAGTCCTTCTTGGATGCATAGATCCTTGGGGTGAATAATTGAAGAATTAATCCTTGCACATCAAATTTTATATTCCATGAGACTTCAAAACTATCCTTTGTGAGCTTATAAGCCTAAGAGCATTGACTGCATAGCTCATTCTTTCCTTTGATGGTGTGATTGCCACTTGTAGTTTAATGTTTCTAGAATTTACTTTGTTATACATGTTGAGACCATATGAATTGATTTGCATGCATTAAGATGAAAAGGACATTTCAGACAGATTTCTTTGTTCTTTTTGATTTATTCCTTAGTAAACCCTTTGATCTTGCAGCTTTATTCTTTGATTTTAACTATTATGAACTACCATGAAAAAACAAGGAGCAAAAAAGTAAAAGACCTCATACTTTACTTATTATATCTATTCCATGAGATGAAGACTTTATATTTGTACTTGATTTACTTGGAGAAATAGTTGAAAGGGTTGATAAAGTGGTGTAAGTCAAGAAAAGGAAGAAGAGGAAAGTTATAAGAAAAAGAAAAGAAACAAAATGCCGGAAAAAAAAAAAAAAGGAAAAAATTTGAAAAGCAAAAGCCAAAGAAAAGTAGAAAAAGGAAGAAAAGAAAGAAAAAGCACTTATATCATGAAGTGAAGAAGGTTTGTGGTTAATTCTCGATGTGAATCACCAATTTGATCACAAATTGAATCTATCACCATCCCAAGATTATCTCCTTGTTTGAAGAACTTCTATTGAAGATTTTGTAATTCAAAAACTGCATTAAAGAACCTATGGAGATCAAAGCTCCATAACCTAATAATGAGAGGAAGAACTATTTTCAAACTTGGTGACAAGAACCTTAGGTAAATAAAGGTCTTAAACCTAAACTAAATAAATTAGAAGACCTAGATCAATCAACCAAAGAAAAATAAACTTCTAGGATTGATTAAAGACGGAATTGATGATGATTAATTAGAATCCTTGGACCTTCAATCTAAGAACAACAATTAATCAACCTAATAAGAAAAAGAACCCTTAGGAACTTGCTAAGGAGGTCGAAGAACCCCTAGAACACTAAAAAGAAACTCTTTCAAATCAATTCATCATATTTCATTTACTACTTGCAAATGCGTCATAATGAGGTATTTAAAGGAAAGCCCCAACTACCTCCTAACTCTATTTATTATGATGTACTTGAAAGACAAAATTAGACATCATAAAGTTGATTACTAGTCTTGTGAATTGAACAACCAGAAATTAAACAAAATATGGTAAAAATAAAAAATAATTCTTGTTTTGATTTGAAATGGCATTCTTCCGAATTCAAAGCATTTCTGGGAGTTCATGCTGCCAAATTGGCACGTGATGTCTTCATAAAAGATGTAGAGATTGCTCCCAGCTTTCTAAAGCAACTTGAATCACCTAAATTGGACTCTTATAACTCTCGTTTTGTCCATCATACCGAATTGTGTCAACTTGAAAACTGAAAGTAGAAATTCTAACTTAACACTTATCACAGGATATCCAAATGAACTCATTTAGAAATGAACCAAACTATTTTGGAAAGCTCAAGAAACTACAATCTTCATGAAGGTTACTTCTTAATTTGAAGTCTTTAAATCCTCATTGGTGAGCTTTTCCAAAGCTAGTCCAGATTGAAGTCTTTAAATTCCTCATAATTGAGTATTTCCGAAACTGGTCCAGAATTTATAGTTTGCCTCTAATGCCTTCATTTCAACCAATCTTGTAGCTCCATCTCTTGAATTTGAAACTTCCAAGCATTCTTCCTTAGCCATGGTCATCAATTCTCATTTGATTAAAGTGAAAAGTCCTTCATCTCTCATTCTATTACTGACCAAATTCTTATTATGTTTTCCCTTTGTACCATAGTCCCTTTGAGTTTCGCATTCAAGTAATTTTTGAGCGGTGGAGATGTGATGACTTTGCAAACTTATGGTAATCTTCTTTTTATACTGTGACTTGAGAGTTGATAATGCCTTGATTATTCTTGGAGTAAACTTGTTAGGATTGTGTAAGAGGAAGTCCCAGTACATTTGGATTTGCAAATTGTTGCATTGAATATTGGCATATATGGTTTGTAAAGATCTCATCTATCAAGTGTGTCTTCCTTTCTTGTGTTTAATGTGAGTCTATAAACCTTGATAGTTTGAAGTAAGTAAATTAATGGATGGAAGAAAGAATGATGATGTAAATCGATATATTGAGCTTTTGAATGCTTCAGGACAAGATTTGTCCTTGTGGGATAATTTGATAGGACCTAATTTAGTCTAGCATTTTAGTTAATTTTTACATAGTATAATTGTTTGAATTAGTTGGTTTTATTCTTGTTTGGATTTTGTGCAGAAAAAGTCATCTTTGGAGAAAAATGAGGAAAGCTGTTAACAATTGCTAAAATTTTAGAAAAAGATTTAAGAGCTAGATAAGATGTGAGCACGTGCTATTATGAATTCGAAGTTGTAAAATTTTCTTAGTTTACTTAGTTAGGATAGGATCTTATTATTTTGTTAAACTTGTTTATATTTGGCTTGGTTCAGTTGATTAGGATCCTTTCTTACCTTTTTCCTTCTCTATAAATAGAGGATGTTCGACCTCATTAAAGTGGAAGAGTTTTTAAGGAACAAAACATTTATTAGATACTTGCTATTTTGAAGATTTGTAGAAGTATTTCCTTTCAATAAAATACTTACTTCTTTCCTATTTTTATCTATCTTCTTCTATTTTTATTCTCACTTGTTGAATGAAGAATAGTTGTACATTTGCTTTCTAGCCCTTTCACATGCTTGATTGTGAAGAGTAGTTGGTATAGAAGTAAAGTGAACTGCCTAAACTGTCTTTTGCTGCAAGGTAAGTTTGCTAGCAAATTGCCTAAATAGTCTTTTGCTGCAAGGTTAATTTAGTAGGAGTAAGTATGACTAGTCAATTGTTATGGTTTATGAGTAATTGATAGGTTACAGGCTTTGCATGGTTTATGAGTAATTGATAGGTTACAGGCTTTGCACTCATATTAAGGCAACATCAAGTGAATGGTAATTGCTTTTCAATCTAGTTCGCTCGACGGTTTGAATTATCTGGCATCTCCAATAATTCGTTTCCTTGAGTGTTTGATTCCTTGAGCTTTGAAGGTAGTCGAATCTGTTTATTTGTTTTAGAATAAGAAAAGACTTTTACATTCTTGAAAAGTAAAGAATGAAATTTAATCTTCGGTTTGAAGGCACTTTATGCCATTTAAATATTTTCGAAATATCTCATTCGAAATCTTTCTTTATATTTCAACTTATTGTAAAGGAGTTAACTTGCTTGGGTTCGATCTGGTGTTCACCGTTGTTCTACAAAATTTTGAGGCAATACTTTATTTTGGGTGATTTCGACACCCGTCATTAAGCTATATGAAAATTATGTAGGAAGAAAGAAGAGAACATAGTAGCAAACTATTACACAAATAGCTTTGCGAAAAACAAAAATGCACATAAAATCTTATTTCTGATAATTGGACTAAAAGTAGTGATCTAGGAATTTGTTCTACCCATACAGTAGTATGAGAGGCTTATTTATAGGTTGTTATCTACAACTAACTTCCCTAATACTTGGGAGTTCAGCAGGAAAGAAAGAAAAAAAGAAAGGACTAATCAAAGCAAAGATAAGCATAACAAAAATAACAAACTCCTAAAAACTCTCTTGAACCAATCAAACACAAATAGCAAAACTAAAGAGAATTACCGCTGCATCAATTCTCCCCTCATAGATTTTGAACTCATCCTTGAGTCATCTTTAGGATATAGAGGCTGGTTCCTAAATAGTAATGAAAAAGATCGGCTACATTACAATACAAGAGATACGCATAGAATCTTGTAATTCATGTACATAAGCATTGTCATTAATCTTTTTTAAGATGTGATAAGTCCCATAATTCTTTGGGTACAGCTTGTTATAAGTATGAACTGGAAATATTTCTTTGCTTAAGAACACCATAACCTCATCTCCTTTGAAGACTAGCAAAGGGGGATGTATATAGCAGCTTTCTTATATTTAGCATTAGTCTTTTCCAGGATTTATTTGACCTCTGCTTGGATATCTTGCACTTCTTTGGCCATGTGAGTTGCAGCTACATTTATTCCTAGTGCGTGAGAAAATAGGATTACATACAAAACATGTCAGGGGCACTACACATTGAACATAAAGAATGGGGATTTCTTGTAGCACTATGAACAAATATACGTAATGGATAAAGCAAAATCCCGTTGTTTAGGCTTGTCCCATATATACTACAAGCAAATTGCCTAAAGTTCGATTCAGAACTTCAGTTTGCCCGTCAATTTGTAGGGAGATGCCCTAATGCACTCATGTATCATTATGAATATACAAACCAAAACTATGAAACACTGGCCGGATGTGATATGATTGCATCATGTGGGCAGTAACTTAAGAGATGAATCGAAGAATCTCCACAGAGATAACCAAATATGGTTAAGAAATTAAGTATCCCTATCTGAAGTAATTGATTTAGGGACTCCATGCAAACACATAATCTCTTTGAAAAATAATCTCGCCACAATAGAAGCATCAATAGTCGTTCTACATGGAATAAAATGAACCATTTTGGAGAATCAATCTACCACAACAAAACCTGAATCCATTCTTCGTTGAGTTCGTGGCAATCCTAGCACAAAGTCTATTGAGAGATCTTCCTAAATATTCTCAAGAACTAGTAAAGGAGTATACTTACCGGTATTTTGACTATGACCCTTTGCTATTTGACAAGTATAACACTGCCTGGCCAATTTTCCAACATCTCGCTTTCGGTGAGACCAGCAGTACTACTCTTCAACTGTAGTGGCAGTCTTGTCTCCATAAAGATGTTCCAGCTAAATCCCCACCATGTAATTCTCCAATGACTTTCTTTCTTAATAAAGTATGTGGACGACACAATCTGTTCCCTTTCATGAGAAACCCCTCATAAATGTGAAAATCATCAATAGCTTGCTTGAGTACGCACTTTCCCCAAATTCCTCACAAGTCTTCATCTTCCTCCGTAATTATCTTTTGAAGAATCAAAACCAACTACGTCACATCGAAGAGTTGTCATCAATGAAACTTGACGACTCAATGCATCAATTACTTTATTCTCTGCTCCTAACTTATGTTGAAGGCGATAAGGAAATTTCTCCAGGAAGGTGATCCATGGAGCATAAAGCTGATTCTTCTTCAGCCTCCAAGGTACTTCAAAGCTTGTTGGTCTGTATAGAGAACAAAATCTTTACCAATCAAGTAATTTTCCGAATATTTTAGGGCTCTTATAACTGCATAAAATTCCTTATCACAAGTGGTCCACTTTTGCCTTGATTCACTAAGCTTTTCACTAAAAGGGGCTATTGGTCTCTTCTCTTATGAATGTATTGCTCCAATGCCTATTCCACTAGTGTAACACTCTACCTATTCCATCAGCACCAATAATAAACCCTAAGCATAGCAATTCAGAAGTCATAAAACTACATTTCTTAGGATCAATATACAGTTTATTTTGGCGTAAGACTAGAAAAACTTCCCGCAAATGCCTTAAATGTCTTCTTGGTCAGGGCTATAAATAAGGATATCATTGAAATATACCACAACAAATTAACCAATGAATGGTCATAAAATTGGGTTCATAAATCACATGAAAGTATTAGGTGCACTAGTTAAACAAAAGACATTATTAACTATTCATATAAGTCGTCCGAAGTCTTAAAGGTTGTTTTACATTCATCTTTGGGCTAATTTTGAATCTGCTGGTGTCCACTTTGAAGGTCAATCTTTGAAAAAATGGTTGATCCAACATGTCATCCAGTCGAGGAATGGAAAATTTGTACCGTACCGTAATTTTATTGATTGCTCGGCTGTCTTTACACATTCGCTAACTTTCATCTTTATTAGGCGTGAGCAACGCTGGTACTGCGCATGGACTCATACTGTCTCCTATATGCCCCTTTCGCAACAACTCCTCCATATTTTCTCTCAAATCTCATTCTCTTTTGAACTCATTTGGTAGGGTTGTAAATTAGCAAACTATCTCCAGGAATTAAGTCAATATGGTGTTGAACATCTGGCATATAGTTTGCAATTCTACATGAAGTTCTTTATGCATAACATCCTTGAATTAATCAACCAATAATTGTAGGTTTTCTTGATGCTGTACGGACTCTGTTGGTTTCTTTGCAGCGAATATTTCTTTTATGATAAGATAATATATTACCTCAGAGTCTTTATATGCAGCCTTAAACTGCTTTCCTTAGTGTGGCAAAGTTAACAAAGTCTTACTTTCCACTTACAAATCTTGGGTTCAGTGACTTTATTTAATGGCATCAAAGGTACTTTTACTCTATTGTGCTCTAGCATGTATATATTCTGTCTTACAAATTAATTAGCATTCTTTTGAAATTACCAAAGCCTTCTGAACATCATGTGACAAGCATCCACATCTAGTTTATCAGAATACACCTCGTTTTTATACTTTCCAACTAAGAAAGGGACTTTGCAACACTCTGTTACTCAAATATCGCCTATAGTTTTGATCCATCCAATACTATATAGATTTGGATGTTTCTTTACTGGTAGTTGCAATTTCTCATCTATCCTCCTCCCAATGATGTTTGCCTCGGTACCTCCATCAATTATTTGATCACAGATATTAAAACTGTAGTGCCCCTGTTTCAAAAAAGTCGGTGGTGTTTGGTTGAGTGTTCTTTCCTTAATGCTAACATCATCTTTCGAACTATAGAAATCTACTCTTCTTTATGATCTCCACCATTTCAACTTCAAATTCACCAATTTCAATAATATTCACTCATTTCCTCCTTGGACAGTCATTCGAGCAGTGTCCAAGCTAATTATAGTGATAGCATTTCCCAGGAATCGGTTTGGCATAAGGATTCCTTTGTGGTTGTGAATTTGCCAGTTCCCTCTATGGGTTTCTTCCCAATTTCTTTGTCAATATTGGGCTGCTCCATCCTCCTTGTGAGTTATTTTTTAACATGTTTACTTCAGTACTTGAGAGTCAGTAGTTGTTCTTTTAAGAAAATCTATCTTTTTTCTCTTGGAGCATCATTTCAGTCTTTAAGTCCATGTTTTGTGCTTTAGAGACATTTGCACGCCAATCCTTTCTTGGATGGCTAGCCTCAAACCACTAAGGTATCTCGCTACTTGTTGTCTTTCTGACTCCATTAGGTTGTTTCCTTCAGCAAGTCGTAAAAGTTCTACAGTGTATTCATGTGCTGACCTTTCCGTTTAAGAGCACCTCTGGTATTGTAGGAACAAGTATTGTTCATAATCAGGAGGCAAAAATCGAGTCTTCAATAATTGCTTAATTCTGTACTATGTCCTAACCTAACCTTTACCTTCACGTCTCTTTGAATCTGATAAACGTTCCCACCGGGCAGAAGCTGCCCTTTTCAATTGATAAGCTACTAGTTTCAACCTACGATCTTTAGGAATCTCCATGTAATCAAAGAATCGATCTACCTCAGCAACCATTCTATGAATTCTTCAATGTTTAAATTTCCGTTGAAAGGTAGAAGATCTACTATCATGCGGCAATCGTCATCTCTCATTGGTAAATGAACAGGTCGATCTCGCTAATTTTCTCATGCCCTATTGAGCAAATTTAAGTCTTCATCTTCATCCGAATCCTCTGAATCATATCCTCTTTGTAAGCTGACCGGATTGCTCCTAGCTCTGCGTGGTGCTTGGACAAATCCATCGGCTCCATATTGATCAGCTTACTGTTCACTATATGTAACTCTAGTGGAGCCATTCATTGTTCAATACGTTGAAGATAGTTCATCACAAAATGAAATTCAGTTTGAGGTTTCTGACCCCTTGTTCTGCGTGAACTATCTGGTTGTTTATGGACCCTCCAGCATCAACCATGCTGTAGGTAAACCTAGCTCTGATACCAACTTATGTAGGAAGAAAGAAGAGAACACATTAGCGAGCTATTACCCAAAGAGCTTCATAAAAAAGACTTCACAAAAAATCTTATTTCTGAAAATAGGAATAAAAGTAGTGATGTAGGAAAATTTGTTCTACCCTTACACTAGTATGAGAGGCTTATTTATAAGTTTTTTCCTAGAACTAACTTCTTTAATATTTAGGAGTTTAGCAAGATTAGGAGGAACAAAAGAAAGAACTAATCAAAGCATAGATAAGCATAGCAGAAAATAACAAACTCCTAAAAGCTCTCTCGAACTAATCAAACACAAACATCAAACCTAAAGAGAATTAGCAGTTCCATCATAAAATGCTTTTAAAAACTAAAAAGAAAAAGTGTTGCTAATTCCCATACTTGATTATGTTTTTGTGACAACTGTTTTGAGAAATTTGCTAATATTTATATCTATAATTATTGTTGATTTTTTGTTAAATAGTCCATTTTTTTTAAAATGTTTATACTAATAAACTATTTATAGTCTTACCGGCATGGAAAATTAATACTCATTGTAGTAGTTTCTGATATATTTTGGACATGGTTTTGCACCTTGTAAGCAATAGCTACACATATCAAATTAAAAGGCCTCAACAAACTTCCAGTACAAGTCATCTAAAAATTCTTTTCTTAACCATTCACCACTTTAATAACAAAAATATCTTTAATAACAAGCTCACTTGCGGCAGTCAAGCCTAAAATATGCCAAACAACCTCAACAAACTTTCAGTACACGTCATCTAAAATTTTTTTTCTTAACCATTTACCACTTTAATAACAAAAATATCTTTAATAACAAGCTCACTTGTAGGAGGCAAGCCTTGAATATGCTGAAAACCTTCGCATTTGCTATAGTTTGTATGACAATGAAGTTTTAAATAGTTTATGGGTATAAACGTTTAGAAAAATATTTTATTTTGTGTATGAACCGAAAAGTGATAATAGTTTATGAATATAAATAGTAAGATGAAACTAAATAAATTTAAAAGGAAAGGCAAAGACAAACATAGAAATACGAAGTTAGTATAAAAATTGAAGAAAAATTTACTATCGTTGCCCTCAAACAGTTTAAGGTTTTCAATTTACTTAATATTTTATTTTACCTTTTTATAACCTCAAACAATTTTCGGACAACTTTGTTTTTTACATTACTATACGTGAGAGAGGAATTCCACTTGGGAATGCATGCCCCTGCTCATACGCCTGTAAAGATGGATACTTTATTCCCTTCAAATAATTCCAACTACTATTCCATATGAAAGGGTTCAAAATCATTTTTCA
This sequence comes from Catharanthus roseus, assembly GCA_028651295.1. NCBI lineage: Eukaryota > Viridiplantae > Streptophyta > Magnoliopsida > Gentianales > Apocynaceae > Catharanthus > Catharanthus roseus. The sequence goes on along the minus strand of JAPQWS010000102.1, from coordinate 10,762,932 downwards.
CATAGCCTTTAATACAATCCCATTATATGGATTGGTTGGTTGAATTATGTGAACGGACTAAATTACATCTTTTCACAGTATCACATGAATTAGACGTGCTTTCCTCAGTTGAGTTCCGCATTCTTCGATATGAATTGTCATAATAAGTTATTCGAAAAGTTTTGAGGGCATAAAAGAGTAAATAAGCATAAGAACAAAAACATAAATTGTCTGAGGGCGAGTATAAAAATTAGACGTACTTTCCTCAGTTGAGTTCCGCATTCTTCGATATGAATTGTCATAATAAGTTGTTCGAAAAGTTTTGAGGGCATAAAAGAGTAAATAAGCATAAGAAGAAAAACAAAAATTGTCTGAGGGCGAGTATAAAAAATTCATTAAGATTCAACAAGGAAAAACGTAATGGAACAAAAGCACTTAGGATGGTGTATAACATATTCTAGGACACTCCTTAATATACTTTCTTTTGTGGTAGCATTTCTAACGGAGTTTATCCTTTAGAGTTTATGATTTATCTTTTATTCTGTAAGATTTATTAATAAAACTAATATAAGAGGAGTGTTGTAGAATAAATATATTAGAAAGTGTATTAGAAGATCTGACTTGAAGAAATAAATACAAGAGAAATAGAATATTAATGAAAATGAGTAAGAACATCCCATTTTGAAAGAAAACCCTATTTCGGAAACTTCTGCATCAGTAGGAAATGGAACATCTAGCGGCACAAAGGAAACTCAAAAAGGGACAAAAAAAGAAAAAGAATATTTAGGAAGAATAAACAATAGTTAAAGCCTCACCCCTCCCATCTTTCAGGACCCATAAACAAAGAACAAAGCTAGTTTCTTTAAATCCTTATTTATATAATTACCAGCTTAAATCGTGTTTACTACTTTGTATACCACTTATTAATTTATATTTATTAATAAAATTTATTAAATAAGAGATAAACTTTAAGGGAAAAAGATAAATTCTAAAGGAAAAGTATACTAAACAGAAGTGTTACAACAAACGTATACAAAGTAGTACAGACGATTCTAATTGTAAATTATAAATGCCATAAACTTAAACAAGAAGCTAAAAATAATATAAAAAATCTAAAAAAATAAAGAAACCCATAAAAAAAAATGTAATAAGAAATACTGCAATACACGTATCCTACTGATGCATTGTTGTCCAAACATGGAGGATCCTATTGGGCTCTCAACTTATTCCTGCAATGAGATTGGTTTTTAAAATAAAATAATTATCATCTTTTTATAAGAAAAAAATATACACGCTTCTCGAATTAATTAAAACCAATCCAATGCAAGTTAATTTAACTATGCCACTGATTTTGATGTTAAATTTTCCTCTCAGTCAAGTAATTCGACCTTGCACATTTTGAAAGGCCATTTTTATGCAAAAATAATAAAAACAACACAACAATAAATACAGAATATAGTAATTATTTTTTTATAGTTTAGAATATAAGACAAAAAATTAAAAGTTAAAGAGACAACTTGTTCCCCCTTTTAAAAAAGAAGATAAACTTGCCCTAAATGACAATAGGAAGGGAGAGCCTGTGTGCATAAGGAAGAAAGATGGAACAAGTCCTAATTTCAACCATAAATATTGTTCATCTTTATAACTAATTTCTCGGTTTTTTCTTTATATATACCATCCATCAAATTTGGTTACTAAAGTAGCCAAACTTTTTTTTTATCCTAATTCTGGCCATAATACAGAACAGTTGTGCGTTATCAATCATTATTGATAACGCACAATAGTTGTGCATTATCATCTAATTATGCTTACATTCCCTAATCCGTCGATGTGGCGGATAACGCACAACCGTTGTGCGTTATGACCAAGCAATAACACACATTGGTTGTGCGTTATCTGCTACGTCAGTTTTTAATTTTTTTTAAAAAAATTCTTTTTAAAAAATGAAAATTTCTTTACATTTTTATCAAAACTTATAAATGTATAATCTATTTAAAAAGACTATATATAATATTTAACTTATTTTAAGCGTATTTATTATGATAATATTTATATCGTTTTCTTGAAAAATATATTTAACTTTTAACCATTTTATCTCAAGTTATTTGAAGAAGTAATACTAAAGATATTGTAAAAATTTAGAGCAATGATGTAGTAATTAGAAGAAATTGAAAGAAAATTTTCATTAATAGAATCCTGTTTTATACAACAGTTTCAAGAAAATGACAAACTTATACATTGCTCGGTCCGGGGTTATTATAATTTTTGCTATTATGTTCCAGCATACGACATCTGCCACATCTTATGGGAGAATCCGGATTTCTGTAATCCTTTTCCCCATGAAATCACTTGCCCTGTTTCCTACCCCGTTCTTTTTTCATATTTGGAGGATAAAATGTTAAATTAAAAGTAATATCCCTCCAAAAGTTCTCACTAAGACCGGATGAAAATTCGCTTGGTAAGTTCTTCTGTACGTTTGTCGCAAATATATCTCCGGCACATAAGTATCTGCTCTTGACCCATTTTCTCTACACACTTCAAGAACATGAGAAAAAGGCAATGTATATGTTTGCCATTTTTCGCAACTACATGATTTATTATTTATTCCCCATGTATAGACGTTGTTGCTCGTACCAGAAATCTGGATAGGAGATTTGACCATGTATATTCCTTTTTGCGGATTGTAAGTGGTAACTTTGTGTTCTCTTGATTTCATTTCAATCCGCAAGAACTTGTCAAAAATTCGGGTTGGAAATGGATGCACACAATTTTCAACCTCTTCACGGTGTTAGTGAAAGTACTTAACTAGTTTGTTGAAGATTTGTTCAACCAGGGCTTTTAAAGGTAGGACCCTAGCTTTCTTCAACACATTGTTAAGTTCTTCAGAAATATTGGTTGCCATGATACCGTGTCTGTGCTCGCCATCATGCAAGTGTCCATTTCTCTGGGTCAAACTCATCAAGTAAATGTAAGCATCCACATTTCTTTCTTGAATCTCTTTCATTACACGGTCAAATTTCCATTGTTTAGATTCTGTTCCAACCTGCCACGTCATGCTTTTTAGGTTTGTGTTCTTAAAAGTCTTGTTGAAATTTGCTCGAATGTAGCATAAACAAAACCAGTGAACTGCAAATGGTGATAGCCATAAAGGTTGACTTTGAATAGTAGAGAAAATACCTTTGTGGCGATCAGAAATGAGACATACGTGGGGATCTTTGACAATGTATTCTCGCAGGTTTTTAAGGAACCAATTTCAACTTTCGGAGGATTCTTTATCAACAATTGCAAAAGCAAGTGGGAACAAGTGATTATTGGCCTCCCATGTACTTGTAATTAATAACACACCCTTGTAGGGCCCCTTTAGGTGTCTTCCATCCACAGAAATTACCAGCCGACAATATGAAAATCTGTCTATATATGGCGAGAAACACTAGAAAACAAATTTGAAAACATAATTAGGGGGACTGCTTGTTCTGTTATGCAAAAATTTGTATACAACCCCCAGGTTTAAATCCTGTACAGCTTGTAATTATTTCGGTAAAATATTGAAAGTTCTCATCCCAGCTACCAAAAACCCTCTCAATGGCAAATTTTTGAGCATACCATGTCCGCTTGTAAGTATAATCCGTTTGAAACAATACCTGCACTTCTTGAATAATGTATGACAGAGGTATCTCAGGATCGTTGGCAACTAGGTGTGATATTGACATTGAAATAAATTTTCAGGACAAGTTTCTGTGCTTGTTTTGTTCAATTTGGACTAGGCATGTGTGTTCTTTTACAAATCTGGTTATTTCCCATCGACTGCGCATTGCTTTCTTTTTTATACGAATGTACCATGAACAGTGATTATCATCACTGTGATGTTAACATTTCGCGGTCCATGTATCATTTTTACTTTTCACAACTCGGTATTCACGTCCCACACTGATGGATCACTTACGAACCGCACTTATTGCCTGCACTTTGTCAACGAATCTCACGTCTAACTATATGTCAGTCATGGAATTGTTCCAATCGAGTAACTGTATGGTACTAGATTCTACAAGGTCATCTATAGGAGAACCCGAGCCCATATCTAGGAATGCTCCAGAATGTAAAAGAACCATTGGTTGCTGCTGAACCGTTGGCTGCTCTCCCATTGGGGCATTATGTTTTCAGTTACTGAGTTTACAGGATTTATAGGGTTTATGGGAGTTTATAACTCTCCTTCTTTAGGGTCATTATCATTATCTGATTCAGATTGACTAGAAACGGCATCATCTCCGTCCGATTCGTCAACCTCATTGTCATCGTTATTGACGGTAGTGTACAACATAGACAGTTCATCAGAAACCATCTGTGTTACAACTATAATATGTTCGGTTATGTTTATTGTATTTCTGTCATTTGTAATTGGAATACTATGCTGCTGGATCTGCTCAAATTTAACGAGAATATGAATCTCTTCCTTCGCCTGGTGAGGTGGAATAGTCCATAGGTAACACATTTCTTCATCGTTGTTCATGCTATATAAATTAAAGTAAAATATACGATGCACTTCATAGTATGAAGACACCCTCATTGTCATTTGAACAATCTAGAGATTGAGATTAATATCTCGGTATTTCAATATTTTCCTTACCAGTTCGTTATGTGAAATTATTCGGGTCGTTGGCAATGTCCAACTTTTCCGCACTACTCCAGTAAATAGGGATCATATGTATCCCTTGCAATTTCAGAATCCCAAAATAACATCACTCTAACAGGGTGGATTGCTTCCATTATAAATTGATTTAACTGGATGTGTTTAGGGTATAGGAGGATGAAGTGTAAAGAATGGGGAATTTGTGAATTGAAAAGAATGAATGGGGAATGAATGTTTGCTGGTTTGGCTAAAGTATCATTTTTAGGGTGTGTATATGTATATATAAAGTTTTAAAAGTAAACTGTCTAGAGTGAAATGAATTATTGGGTTCACATGGCGTTGTCGGTTTAGAGCACAAAAGTAATGGCTGAAATGACAATGCATGATAGGTGCTAAATTGTTGAAGGTTCTGAATTATTGGGGGAGCCGAATCATTGAAGATAATGCATAGTGGTTGTGCGTTATCTTGAATGATAACGCATGACTGTAATGCATTATCACTCAAGATGACACACACAACAGCTGTGCGTTATGATTTTTCCCAAATTGTTGTAAATTGAAATTGTTAAAATGTACAAAGTGGTTTCTTCCTTTACGTTATGAAAAAACATCATTTTTTTCCAAATTGGAATTGTTATTTGCACCAAATTGAAATTCTTCGTTTACACCAAATTGAAATTGTTAAAATATACAATGTGGTTTCTTCCTTTATTTACACCAACTTGAAATTGTTAAAATGTACAATCGAAATAAGTAGTAGAAATACTTTTATTACAAAAAATACCATATTATTCAATAATATACATAAAACAAAATAATCAATAATATACATAAAACTGAATACTCTATATTGAAATTTAATTTACATATAATAGAAAATGAAAACTCCAAAATACTACTATGGCCAGTCGCATGGTGTGAACCTCATTGTATTTTTCCCAACACGATGTCTGAATCCAAGATGTTGTACATCATCCGTGTCATCCGTAAGCTCTTCGTCATCAGATGAAGGTGCCTGCGATATAGGCTGATGCAGTCTAGATGAACTGGCTATGCCCGGAGGAGGAGGTGCACAAAACGATAAAAACCCTAAAGATGTATCAGTTGGTGATTGAAATGGGACAAACCCTAAACCAGGAGGGGGAGGCGTGTGCAATGTCCCTGATCTACCTGGAAGTGACTGGGAAGTTTGCGTCAAACCCAAACTAAAAGAAAGTATATCTAAGTTTGTGTTGTCAAATGGGACAACAGGAGGGTGTCCACCACCAGATCCCTCACCTCTCTCCACTTGTCCAGATTCCTCACTTCTCTCTATCTCAACGTGTCTGGAGTCTGCATGTTTGGGTCTACCGGGAAAATGAGGGACAGGAGGGCGTCCACCTCCTGCTCCGCAACCAGGCTGTCTACGAGCGTCCTTTTTAACTCCACAAGCACCCCAGTCCAGTACGTGCTCCCGGGGACGGCGACGTGATAGTTGTACTGGGAATGTCTGTTGGATATCGTGCTGTGATTTAATGCAGCACAAAGTACCTCCAATAGATACCATGCACCCCCAAATGATCGTTTGCACTTTCTTCGCAAAAACAACCATCTGTGACGGAGATGAAGGTGGTTCCTGTATCACCACTAAAGCCATGTCATCTACCTCCTACAACATGGAAGTCTAAACAAAAATAAATAAATGAATAAATTTAACCATTAGAAGTCATCATAAATAAATGAAATGCATAAGAATATTAAAAAAAAAAAATTTGTAGAATATACCATCATCTGTCTTTCGACCCCAACAGGCTGGTATGCAACCGAACAGGTATCACAATCAGCTGGATTTCTGATGTACACCCGTGTAATTCCCCGATACCATCTTATGTACTCGTCATTGGGGTATGATAAGGGCTCAACTGCCAAGGCAGGGCCATTCCTAATGCGTAATCGCCACTGACGCCACGCCTCTACATGGCTAGCATACTGTGTCCCTCAATAAGTGTGATCATTCCCTCTAAGCTGAATTCGATGCATATCAAGACGAGTCTCACATATATTTGGTATATGCTGAGCCCATGCAAATTGACGAATCACACGCCCGAGATAGTGATACTCTGCTATCTCATAATAGATAAGTGGGATCTCTGCCCGTCACAGGTCAGATAGAACCAGACCACGGTCATGATAAGGGAGTCATACAAACTGTGAAGTCAAAATTCAAAATCAATATTAACCTAACTTCTTAAAAAACTTTTCTTTATTTACAAATAATAAAAAATATTTTAAAGCAAACCTGATCCGATGTCATAAAATCTAACTGGTCCCTGTATGTAAGTAGGGTGTGAATGGGCAGTTGGCTGCAGTCAAAAGATGTGCACCAAATAGCACCAAGAGGAGTAAGAGGGTTGGGCTAAACATCCGCCATCAGCTGAGGCCGTAATACAGGTATTCGCGACTATGCCCAAATTTGTACTATGACTAAGGCTCCCCCTATCTGTCGTGCAACTCCTAAAGTTGCCGTGTGCAACTGTGTATTTAAAAATCCAAGTACGTAACTACCCCAGCTATATGTTCTTATGGCATTAATATCCTCTAATAAACTGAGGTAGTGCACATGAACCAAATTCCCTGAGAAATCGGGAAGCATATGACCGCTAAGGAGTAAAAAAATAAACTCACGAGCGCGCAAGATGAGGTCATCATCGGTCTCTGAACCGGTAAACGCTCTCAAGATCCAAGCTTCCAAGGGTTTCTTCTTCACCTTGTAAAATAGAAAAGTGACTAAGAGACAACCGTACACCAAGAAGTCTTTCAATCAGCTCAATTGAATACTATTTCTGTTGTACACTCCAACTGGGAACGGTAACGGGCAAACCCTCTATCCCTAAACCCCATAATGCCCGCATATCCTGAAGGGTTATTGTGGCTTCACCATAAGTCATGTGAAATGTGTGAGTCTTTGGTCTCCAACGCTCAACTAATGAGGTAATAAGAGCATGGTCGAGCGCAATGTAACCATATCTGAGCACTCCCCCTAAATCAGTCCGGTCAATAAGCTCTACCAACCTACAGGGAGCCGTAATGTAACACTAGAATAGATTGCGACCGAAACGCCTACATTGAAGATCAGTGAACACGTCTCATGGTCCCCACTCCATATCAACCCAGACCGGTGCTCGTGCTATCTTATCAAAACATCAGAGATTATGGGACCTAGATGCACGTGGCCTGAGAATTTTTCCATCTACATCATTTACAGTTTCAGTTTCGGTCTATATCCACAAATTAAAGTCAAAATTTTTAAATAAATTATAATTCCAAACTCTTTAAGGTGTGTTGTTTATGGTACAATTATTTTAGGGTTTTAGGGTTTGTATGATTTTTAACGTATCAAGTTTATTTTTTTTAGGGTTTTTAATGCTTTCATAATTTACCGTTAATGTTTAAAATATTAGGATTTTAGGGTTTTTAGGGTTTACTGTTACAAAGTTTAGAGTTTTACGGTTTAATGTTTAAAATATCAATTTTAGGGTTTTTGGGTTTACTTTTACAAAGTTTAGAGTTTTACGGTTTAATGATTAAAATGTCAATTTTAGGGTTTTTGGGATTTACTGTTACAAAGTTTTGAGTTTTATGGTTTAATGTTTAAAATATCAATTTTAGGGTTTTTAGGGTATGTTTAAAATATTAAGATTTTAGGGTTTACTGTTACAAAGTTTAGAGTTTGACGGTTTAATGTTTAAAATATAAATTTTAGGGTTTTAGGGTTTACTGTTAAAAATTTTAGAGTTTTATGGTTTAATGTTTAAAATGTTAAGATTTTAGAGTTTTTACGGTTTACTGTTGCAAAGTTTAGAGTTTTACGGTTTAATGTTTAAAATATTAAGATTTTAGGGTTTCTAGGGTTACTATTACAAGGTTTAGAGTTTTACTGTATAAAGTTTAAAATATCAATTTTAGGGTTTATTGTTATAAAGTTTAGAGTTTTATGGTTTACTATTTAAAATATTATGATTTTAGGGTTTTTAGGGTTAACTGTTATGAAGTTTACAGTTTGACGGTTTAATGTTTAAAATATCAATTTTAGGGTTTTTAGGGTTTACTGTTACAAAGTTTAGAGTTTTACAGTTTAATGTTTAAAGTATTAAGATTTTAGGGTTTTTAGGGTATATTGTTACAAAGTTTAGAATTTGACAGTTTAATGTTTAAAATATCAATTTTAGGGTTTGCTGTTATAAAGTTTAGAGTTTTACGGTTTAATGTTTAAAATATCAGTTTTTGGGTTTTTAGGGCTTTTAAGGTTTTTATAATTTACGCTATATGATTTTAATATTATGTTTTTGGGTTTTTAGGGTTTAGTCCTTATGTATATATTTTTAAATAAACGTCTTCATATTGATAATGGCATATAATTAAATATTAAACCTTAAATTTCCAAGTTTCTGTTCTACTAATTACTAAAAAAATAAACAAGTTGAGTAAAAAAACCCAAATTCCAAGTCCCCATCTTTACTACTAAAAAACTTACAAGAAAGATGCAAAATAATTATCTAAATAAATAAAAAATGTAAATAATCATAAAGTAAAGTAAAAAAAAAATGCGTAATTATCAAGATAAATTCATCAAATAATTCATCACCCTAAAATCACTTTTACAATACAAAACACAATTATATACATAAAATGATCAAATTTGCACAAATTTATCAATAACAACAAATTTAAATATAAATTCAAACCTCACTTTCACAAAAATAAATTAATTCAAATTAACAAATAATCCAAATAAATTTCATAAAAGTAGTTCAAAAACAACAATTAACAAACCCAAATAAACAATAATTAAAATTAATACATAATACACCAAATAATTAAAATAAAAAAAACTTACCAAAAATAAAAAATACACCTTCGTATCGATAAGCTTTGTCTACCATTTTCCATTCCAAACCTCTAACAATCTTCGTACTCCAAGGAAAGTCTCACCGATTCAAACTTGAATTTCAAAAAATTGAACTAAACTTTTACTTTAAATTTTGAAATAAAATACAAAATTGTAAGAAGAAGAGAAGATAAAGAAGGAATAAAATAAAAGGAAGAGGAAAAGGACTTACCAGCGGCGACGGCAGAACCGCGAGAGTGGCGGCAGCACACAAAGAAAGAAGAACTGGATGTGTTTCGGTAGGGAATGAAGAAAATTTTCGGGGAAGAAAGAAGAAAGAGAAATAAAAAAGAAGGAGCTGCGGGAAGAAAGAAGCAAGAAGAAAGAAGAAAGAAAAAAAGAAGGAGGAGGCAAGAAGAAAGAAGAAGAAGAAAGAAAAAAGGAGGCGGTAGGGTTTATAACGTGATAACGCACGGTCATTGTGTGTTATCAGCAAGAATAACACAGCGTTATTGTGACCGATAACGCACAATGGCTGTGCGTTATTGCCAGCTCAATGCCACATCAGCGCCACGATTACACCATGTCTTTAAATATGATTTTTAATGCGGGTAAATGCGGTTATTAGTGATAACGCACAACCATTGTGCATTATCTCAGGTGATAACGCACAATGGTTGTGCGTTATGGCCATTGTAGGATTAAAAAAAAAGAAACTTAATCCACTTTAGTATCCATTTTTTGAAAATGGATTAAACAAAGAAAAAAACCTAATTTCTCTTAAGTGTACATTTCATGTTTTAAGTGTAAAATCATCTTGATAACTAATTTTCTTAATTAATTATACCATCTTCAGAAAACGAAAAAGATATAATGTAGGTCTCATTTTATAAAACAGAAAACTGAAGTTTTTGAGTTGTCAGTTTACGATGCTAATGTGTAGAATTAGCATCACTGAAATATGTGTTTAATGTTTAGAACCTTTTGAGAAATATGCATGAATGAATATGTGTTTGTAGCAATTTAGTTAATGAGATTGATTTTTGTATTCTACTAATTATAATTAATATTAGAGGTGTTGCAATTTCCTCTCAGTTGTTTTTCCCGCTTCATCAGAACTTGGACTACTCTCCTATCCCCGTCCATCTTATAAGCTCTTTTAAATGCAATCTTATTGTTTCTTGACTCGTGGTATTTCAAAAGTAAATAGAGAAGACATTGTAAATGATCTGAACGTCTATCTCTTTTGCATATATTCATTATAAAACTGCTAAAAAAATGGCAAGCATAAAAAACTAAATATATCCAAGAAATACTCTTGCACTATATAAAGTTATACATGGGACAATGATTCTATATATTTTCTAGTAATCAATATTTTTTGTTAATAAAAAAAAAGGGGAAATACTCTCTCAGCCTATCTACTCTATGAGTAAATTAATATTCACTATCTTATACAAAACATAATTAACATTAAAAGTTTTCAGTGGAAAAACTTGAATTGATGTGGTATTTCTCCCCTTGTCAACAATCGATATATACCATTTTCCTAACCCTAATAATAAGGTATTATATACACAAGGAATCGGACAAATTAAGAGAAAGGAAAATTACAGGTACACAAAAAATATTAGGAGATATTATATGTACATAAAAGATCCCGCTTTCCAGCGGAGATATTAACTATCTGTTTTTTTTTAGGGATATTAACTATTCTAAGTGATAATGTTCGCTAATACTATCCCTTAAGTTAGAGCATAAATATAAAAAATGCTCAACCTGCGAGCAAAAAAATGAAATTGTTTGAGTTGTCGAGCTTTAGTAAGAATATTAGTAGATTGAAATGCACTTCAAAGATAAAGTGGAGAAAGAAAACCATTCTGAAATGAGTCTCGAAGAAAGTGATAGCCTATTTCAATATGTTTGGTGCTTTTGTGAAAGGAAGAATTTGCCGCTATGTGAATCGCGGCCTGAGTTTCGATATGTCAAGAAGCAGACGAGGCAAAGTGACATGAACATCATGAAGTAAATGAGAAAGCCATTTCAATTCACTTATAATTATTGTCATAGAACGATATTCTACCTTAGGGGAAGATGTTGATACTGTGTGTTGTTTCTTTGGCTTCAAAGAAAATGGGAAGCCTGTTGGGATCCGTAGGCAAAAACAAAGTAAAATAAAACTACGGAAATCCACCAACAGGATCTGCACATACTAGAAAAACCGATTGGATAGAAATTACCTCAATGTTTTGATTGTTCGTTGCGGAGGCGCTGCTTTGTACGCTTCGCCCTCTACTGGTATCCACACAACGAACTCCTCTACAAGCGATCGGGATGCTAGCCCCTTCTGTGTTCTGAAAACTGTTCAGAACTGATCCTGACTATCTGGTAATCGGTCGTACTTCGGAGAGAGGAGGCTAGATACTATATCGCCGTTCTAGGGTTTAGGGTTTTGGTTTTCTTTAATCAGATAAAGGACGGCTACCAAGAAAAGGTTAACATAACCTTTTATAGCTGTCAACATCAAAACCCTAACTGTCATCTAATGACAGTTTAATCTCGTTCGTCTATTCCTATAATCATCCAACGGTTGGATTACTAATATTAAGTAATTAATTTTATTTATTCGATTAAATAAAATTAATTACTTATTAACCTACCAGAAAATACAATATGGAATCTGATTCCCCTTTTGTATACGTTCAATGAATCTGGACACAATCTAGATTCATTGAACGTGGACATTATGCTCACAAGATCGTCTATGCGTATGACCCTGGAGGTTCACTTAACGTTGGCAGTGAATGAAAAAAATTTCCTAGACATTTATTCACAAAACATAAGCGGCCTCTAGCAAGACATTATGCTTACCCAAGTTAAATAAATGTAATAATAACCTAGCATTAGATTTAATATTTAGTCCTTTTGTCACACGATATCCTAATTAAGTATAAGGCATGGATCAAGTCATCCTTATAAAACTTAATTAACCATTTACTTGATCACCAGGCAAACTGTTCCAACAAATAATATTAATAACACCTCATTAATACTTATTTGAGCATGGCCATGCATATTTTCCAGTCTTCCTTATCAAGGGGCCCATGGATATCTCTCTCTAAAAGGAAAGGGACAAATCCCTTTCACTATCTCCAATATTCAAGCCATGACGAGAAAATAAGCCAACCAATAATCATAATGATCACCTAATTAAAAGTGATGTTTGACTATGTCAAAACATATTTTTCTCCCCATGCAAGAAACATTAGAAACATTAGGTCGAAGGACACCAAATATAAAACTGAGAAGAAATACTTATAACTTAAACCCATGCAATATTTCTTCTTCACTTTGGGTCATGTCCAATACAATATTCTCAATATGTATTTATGAATTGATTTTATATCTCATACTCATGATCAGTAAAACTTGACCATCAATCAACTTCACACTAGTTTACAAGATGTAATAAACTAAGGACAAATAAGAATAGTATTTTATTAGCTATAAGGGTTTTACTATCAAGTGACATATTTGATGACCAAGAGCAGAAAATACAATTCAAAAATACATGCTTCATAAATCATAAATGTGAGTCAATTGGTCTTAGGGCATATACTAACAAAACCACCTTAAAAGACAATATTCAGTAGCAGACCTACCAGTGATTGGGTAAGACGCCAGTCTGAACAACAATTAGCAGACAACCAAAGTGGAGAATCAGAACGAAGAAAATACATTGGCCAGGACGACCCTTTGAGATAAGAGCAACATAGAGGGTAAGGTCCAATGTTCCTTGCAAGGAAATTGCATAAATTGTGCTAGAACATGAACTACATAAGCAAGTACCGATTGAGTTAGTGTAAGACAAATTAATTTCCATGCCTGGAAGCTTTCTCCAATTGGAGGAGTGGAAGCTAGTTTGGCCCCGTTAAACCAGTCTCTGAGGTAATTTCCAATTTGTTTTTCCGTTGACATAAATAAATACCCATCGAATTCAGAGCAATTTGAAATGTATAGAAAGTATTTGAGAGGACTGAAGTCTTTCATATGAAAACACGAACTCAAAATAAGCTTCGAACTTAATGACACAAGATAGTGAATTCCTAGTAATTAATTACTCATCGACATAAATCAGATCACATTAAAAGACACCATTTCCGTGACATGTAAAGAGAGAGTAATATGAATAAGAATGATAAAAACTCACTTACGCAAAGTAGTTATAAGTTTCGAAAACTAACACCTAGGAGTTTGTCGATGGTCATACAAAGATTTCCTCAAGTGACAATATTGTCCAGGGAATTTCGTGCAAGAACTAGGAGGTGGATGCATATACACCTCCTCTATTAAATGAACCTGAAGGAAAGCATTATGCAACAATTTGATGAATGGGCCAATTTTGGGCGGAAGCGACAAATAACAAGGTATGTACGCTACAATTTTAGCAACAGATGCGAACGTATCAGGGAAATCAATCCTTTCTGGTTGAGGGTCTTTCAAGAATGACTAACCGTGCATTGTATCCTTCAATAGTTCCATCATCTTTATATTGTCTAGAATACCCACTTACTACTAGGATCTTCCTTCCCAATAACCATTTGCTCCAGAGCATCAATCTCTTATTTCATGGCAAGAAGCTATATAGGATGAGATATGGTGTTAGACTTTGTTGGCTCAATCTCTACATTGACGGATACTATGAAATAATGGTGTGAATGAGAAAATTTATTATAATCCACAAAAATGGGTTATAGGATATAAAGACTTCTCCGAGAGGTTCAAGGAAGGGGAGTGAGCAGAAGAAGAATGGGATGAATTCCAGACAGTGTTATTGACATAATCTCAGAGGTTAGCTAGAGCAACTTTTATTCTAGTGTTTCTTCAGGGAACATTTTCATTGGACTAAGTTGCAAATAAGCAACATTTTGATCCAAATAAGGTGGATGGAGCATATTTGTTGCCTGGTATATACATTGTTCCTTGGGCCGCGGTTTATCCAAGTGAGCCTTGGTTTGGTGATGTGCCTGGGCCGTGCGCGCGGAGTAGGCTTGCAGTGTCTAAAGAGAAAACTTTTGGTGGTAGGCTTGCTGCTGAAGGACCAGATTCGAAGCTCTGCATAGCCAGGTGTTCCTTATCAAGAGGAGTGCTCCCTTTACCCAGTCATTATACTATGAACCCGCGCACATCTACCAAGGTGTGGCCTATCCAAATACTATGTAGTTTTATTTAGTTATAGAAATAAATTAAAAAAAACTCCACTCTCACCCACCCAAAAATAATTATAGGCACCAGTTACTCCTTGTCAATAATAAATACGACGTTTCTTCCTTCCGACGGTGATAATGACAATCTCTATCATTCTCTGCTTACTTCAAAGCATAGTTGGCTCTGATCTTCTAGGAGAAAGGGATATGGAAGTATGATAGGCAAACAGAAGTAACCATGGTGGTGCCACTGTGGCTCTTGCGCCTACTAATAAAACCACCACTTTTTCTCCTCCTCACCCACCGCAAAGGTTTCGCCTCCATCTCCAGCACTGGCAGGAGAATAAGCACCTTCTCCACCTGCTGTGGTGGTCCTTTCCCAATAATAGATCCTCCAAAATCAACAACTCTATTAGAGGAAGACAACATTTGCATCGATTAGCTCAACAAACAAGCTCAAAATTCAACTATTCATATCAGTTTAGGTAGCTTAGCCATGATGGATGGTAAAGATTTAATTGAAATGGCATGGGGATTAGCCGATAGTAAACAACAGGTTTTATAGGGAGCTAAGCTTCGTTCAATAAAGGTTCAAAATGGATTGAAAATTTGCCTAAAGATTTTGAAGAGAAAATTGGAAACAGAGGAAGAATAGTGATATCACATTTTCCAGTTGGTGCATTTTTTAGTTATAGTGATATCAGACACATTTTAGAAAGAAGCCATAGACAATTATAAAATAAGGCACGCTATGTTACATAAGTACGCACACCTACTTATAGTTAACAATTTTGTATTTGTAATAATATATTCATTGTTGATGATAAAAATTCTGTACACCTACTTGTAAAATTAAGCATAATTTTCATTAAAAAGTTTCCCAATGAAAAAAGTAGGTCTTGTATACCATACATTGTAGGCACACACAGTTTAAAAAGTAGGCATACTAATTATAAAATAAGACACTATGTTACATAAGTACGTACACCTACTTACAATCAACAATTTTGCAAGTTTAACATTATTGTCACTGTTGGTGATGAAACATTTGTATACCTACTCGTAAAATGAGTACAATTTTCATTAAAAAGGCCCCCAATAAATAAAGTACGTCCACTATGTATACCATACATTATAGACATACACAGTTTAAAAAGTAACCAAACTAAATTATAAAATAAGGCACGCTATGTTACATAAGTATGCACACCTACTTATAATCAATAATTTTGCATGTTTAACATTATTGTCACTGTTGGTGATGAAACATTTGTATATCTACTTGTAAAAATAAGCACAAAAAGGTCCCCCAATGAATAAAGTTGGTCAAACTATGTATACCATATATTATAAGTACACACAGTTTAAAAAGTAGGCACACCGAATTATAAAATAAGGCACACTATGTTATATAAGTATGCACACGTACCTACAGTCAACAATTTTGCATGTTTAAATTATATTCACTGTTGGTGAGGAAAAATTTGCCCACCCTACTTGTAAAAATGAGCACAATTTTTATTAAAAAGTCAACCAATGAATAGACAAGGCAAATTATGTACATCATACATTGTTGGCACACACAATTTAAAGAGTACGCACACACAGTTATAAAATAAGAGACACTATGTTATATAAGTAGGCATACCTACTTACAATCAACAATTTTACATGTTCAACATTATTGTCACTGTTGGTGATGAAAAATTTGTACACCTACAGATCTACTTATAAAAATGAGCACAATTTTTATTAAAAAGATCCCCAGTTAATAAAGTTGGTCAACTAAGTTTACCATACACTGTAGACATACCCAGTTATAAATAAGGCACATCATGTTACATAAGTAGGCACGCCTACTTACAATCAACAATTTTGCATTTTTAACATTATTGTCACAGTTGGTGATAAAAATTTGTACAACTACTTGTAAAAAATGAGCATAATTTTCATTAAAAATGCCTCTAATGAATAAAGTAGGTCAACTATATATATTATCGGCACACATAGTTTAAAAAGTAGGCACATGGGTTATAGATAAGGTATACTACGTTACATAAGTAGGCACACTTACTTACAATCACCAATTTGCATGCTTCACATTATAGTCAATGTTGGTGATGAATAAATTGTATACCTACTTGTAAAAATAAGTAGAATTTTCATTAAAAAGTCCACCAATGAATAAAGAAGGTCAACTATGTCTATCATACATTGTAGGAACAAACAGTTTAAAAAGTAGGCACAGGCATCATAAACATTATGTTACATAAGTAGGCTCGCCTACTTCCAATCAGCATTTTTGCATGTTTATGATTGTTTGATTTTGTAATATGAATTTTCTAAGAATTTGAACTTTCCTTTTTATGCAAGAGAAAAGTTTTAGAAAATGTCTATGTATCGATTTTTGAATGTATGAAAGAGAGAAATCAAAGTTAATCTTTGTCAATTCAAGTGTTATTAGAATAAACAGCTTTAAATATAAAAATAGGCACACTTAGTTATAAAAATAAACATCTCTTGGTGTAAAAATAGACACCTTTAGTTATAAAAATAAGCACCCTTAATTATAAAAATATGCACCCCTCCTTACAGTAACTTATCTTGCATGTTATATAAAATAAGCATCCCTAATTATAAAAATAGGCATCCTTAGATATAAATATAGGCACCATTAGTTATAAAAAAATGCACCCCATTCTTTTTTAATGTTATATAGAATAAACACCTATAGTTACAAAATTAGGCACCTCGAATTATAAAAACAAACACCATCATAAAATCAGATTGACCTACATAATTTTGAAAATATTCCCAAGTGAAATGGGCATACCCTGCTTAGAGTAACTCATTTTGTATATTATATAGAATGAGCACTCATAGTTATAAAAATAGGCACCTAGTTATAAAAAAGGCACTCATAATTATAAAAGTAGGCACCCCACTCATCTTGCATGTTATATAGACTGAGCAACTATGATTATAAAAATAAGCACATCTAATTAAAAAAAAATAGACATATCTAGTTATAAAAACAAGTATCCCCTACTTAGAGTAACTCACTTTTGCACATTATATAGAATGGGCACCCATGGTTATAAAAATAAGCACAATTAGTTATCAAAATAGACACTTCTAGTTATGAAAATAAGCACACATGCTTAAAGTAACTCACATTGCATGTTTATAGAATAGGCACATCTAATTATAAAAGTAGACAGCCTTAGTTATAAAAGTAGGCACCCTTAGTTATAAAATTAGGCATCTCCACTTACAATAACTCATTTTGCATGTTATATAGAATAGACATCCATATTTATAAACATAGGCACCCCTAATTATGAAATAAGACACTCATAATTGTAAAAATATAAAGCTTTTAGAATATATACAATGAAAACTGGCTTGACCCCGTTTGGATTGATGTATTCAAGGTCTTGATCAGTACACCAATTGGTAAATGTAAATCCACATAATATTAGAAGCAAGTAAATGTTTAACCTTGTCATCCGAAATAGTTGCCAATTTCTATCCTTTTTCTTCCATCACTAAAAATTACAAAGTACCAAGCTAAGTCCTCTTTCAGTTCTCTATATAATATTCATATTAGGCGGTGAGCTTTTTTCTTTTTTCCCAAAATTTCATATATTAGCAAAAATCTTATAAGACCCGTAGGAATTCAAGATGCCTGGCAAAACCACAGGAATCTTGGCAAGATAATGAATCTAATTATTTCTAATAAAAACTAAGCAATCTGTGCCACAAATACAAAGAATAGCAAGATTCCTCTGTTTCTGGTTTTTTTTGGGCCGGGCCCAGTTTAAATAATTGGGTACTGAAATGGGCCTTTTTTTTTTTTAGTCCGAGTCTGGCAATAACGCACAGCGATTGTGCGTTATCACAGATGATAACGCACAATCGTTGTGCGTTATCCCTAATCAACGCGTTAATCGCGTAAAAATCTGATGTGCATCCCATTTGGCGTTGACCTGTAGATAACGCACAGTGACTGTGCGTTATCAAGCTTAATAACGCATAGCCATTATGCGTTATTAAGCTGATAACGCACAGTGACTGTGCGTTATCATGTTATAAAAAAAAAACCCTAGGGAGCCGCCGCACCCTTCCTCCCCTTTTATTTTTTCCAGCTTATTTATGCCATCTCCCTCCTTCCCCCTTATTTCCTTACTGTTTTTTTCAGCAAACTCTCTCTCTTTCCTCCTCCCCCCTTATTTCCTTACTGTTTTTCCAACGACCTCTCTCTCTTTCCTCCTCCATTCTTTCTTCATTTTTTCATCCTTCCCTCATTCTTCTTCCTTTTTTCATCCTTCTCCTTCAGAAGTTTTTTTGCTGCCGCCTCCGCCAACTGCTAGGTAAATTATTTTACCTTTCTTTTATTTTTTTTACTTCTTATTATTATGTTTTGACTTCTCTTCTTCTAATAAATGTGTATTTTATTTTGAAATTTATAGTTAAAAATTAGTTAATCTTGGAGAGTTTCTTTGGAGTACGAAGGCTATTAAAGATTTGGAGTGGAAAACAATAGACTAAAGCTGCATTTTAAATTTTCAGTAAGTTTTTAGTTATTTAAAAATTTTTTTGTTTATTATTTATTAAGTGTAATTATTTCGTTATTTGTTGTTTGTTAATGTTTTTCATGAATTTTATTTATTAACAAGAATTAATTTATTTTTTCTGGAATTGGGTTTTGGATTTATGTTTAAAATGTTTGTTATTAATGAATTTGTACAAATGTGATAATTTTATGCATATAATTGTTTTTAATTTAAAAAGGGATATTAGGGTGATGTATTATTTTCATGAATTTATGTGGATAATTATGTTTAATTTACTATCTTAATTTATGATTATTAGAAATTATTTAGATAATTATTTTACATAGTTCGTATAAATTATTGAGTAGAAAATATGGGAACCTGTAATTCGATATTTTTAACTTTTTTTTTAAACAGTATAAAATATGAAAACTTTTTGCTGTAACTTAAAAATTGTACAATTTAAATAATACAAAACTTAAAAATCT
This sequence comes from Catharanthus roseus, assembly GCA_028651295.1. Classification (NCBI taxonomy): domain Eukaryota; kingdom Viridiplantae; phylum Streptophyta; class Magnoliopsida; order Gentianales; family Apocynaceae; genus Catharanthus; species Catharanthus roseus. The sequence continues at coordinate 10,743,208 of JAPQWS010000102.1, read as the reverse complement.
ATTATTAAAATCCAAAATTTCACATAATTATTTTTTTTGGGATTTATGTTTAAAATTGTAGTTATTATTAAATTTGTACAAATTTGATAATTTTATGTATGTAATTGGTTTTTTCGTATTTAAAGAGTGATATTAGGGTTTAGGATTTTTTTCATGAATTTATTTGGATAATTATGGAAATTTTTTTTTTGCACATTAAAAATTGTAAAATTTAAATAATACAAAACTTAAAAATCTATTATTAAAATCCAAAGTTTTACATTATTTTTTTTTTAGTGAAAGTGGAGTTTGGATTTATGTTTAAAATTGTAGTTATTAATAAAACGTAAAACTATAAACTTTACAACCGTTAAACATAATAACAGTTAAATCTTAATATTCTTGGAATTAGAATATGTTTAAAACTTTTTAATTTTAACATATAGATATTGACACTATCTAAAAATATAATTAATGTAGATGGAAGAAGTGCCAACACATGTGCATCCGGGGCCCATTGTCACTGACGTCTTATCCAGACAGCACGAACACAGATCCGGTTTGATCTGGAGACATGTTATACTGACCTTCAGTGTTGGCGTTTTGGGCGCAACCTATTCCAGTGCTATAGTACAGCTCCCCGTAGATTGGTTGAGATTATTGACAGAACCGGGTTGGGGGGAGTCTTTAGGTGTGGTTACATTGGGTTGGACCACGCACTTATCACCGCATTGGTCGAGTGGTAGAGACCGGAGACCTACACATTTCATCTAATGTGCGGTGAAGTCTCAATAACACTCCAAGATGTACATGTGCGTGGGGTTTAGGGATAGACGGCACAGTCATTGCCGGGCCTAGCTGGAGTGTACACCCTAAACAATACTGGATTGAGGATATCGAGAGACTTCTTGGTGTGCGGTTGTCTTTCAGCCACTTTTCCGAGTACAAGGTGAAGAAGGAACCATTGGAAGCATGGATCCTGAGAGCGTTCACCGGTTCAGAGACCGACGATGATCTAATCCTGCGCGCTTGTGTATTTATTTTCTTACTTATTGGCAGACACATGCTTCCCGACTTCTCCGGGAATTTGGTTCACGTGTGCTACCTCAGTTTATTAGAGGATTTTGATGCTATTAGGACATATAGCTGGGATAGCTGCGTTCTTGGGTTTTTGTATAGGCAGCTGTGCACGGCGGCTTTAGGAGGTGCACGACAGACTGGAGGGGCCTTAGTGTTAGTTCAGATTTGGGCGTGGTCGCGTATACCTACATTGCGGCCTCAGCTGATGACAGAGACTCAGGTCGACCCTCTGCTCCTCTTGGCGCACTATAGTACACAACATTTGACTGTAGCCAACTGCCACACACACGCTAGTTACGTACAGAGACCAGTTGGATTTTATGCCATCTAATCAGGTTTGCTTTACAATAGCGTGTATTATTTCTAATTAATTGTGTTTTTTTATCGTACTTACATTTTTTATTGATTTTGAATTTTGACATGACAGTTTATGTGGCTCCCTTATTATGACCGTCCTCTGGTTCCATCTGACTTTTGGCGGGTTGAGGTCCTCATATGTTACGAGATAGTGGAGTACCACTATCCCGGGTATGTGATGCGTTAGTTCGCACGGGCTCAAATGGTTCCAGATGCAGTTGATACTCGTCTGGACCTGCACCGGATCCAGCTGAGAGGGAATGATAAAACATCCTGGGTTACACAGCATGCTATCTATCTCGATGCCTTAAACCAGTGGCGAGTTCGTGTGAGGGATGGTCCTACTGTAGCTGTTGCGGCATTGTTATACCCCAGCGATGAGTACATCAGATGGTATAGGGGTATCACATGGGTTTACATCGGCAATCTATCTAGCCGAGATACCCGTGCGCATAGTTATCAGCCTGCCGGCGTGGACAGATGAATGATGGTAAGTTCTTATGCATTTCAGTTATTTATGTTGAATTCTAATTTATTTATTTATTTAATTTGTTAAATTCTTTTCTGTTTTTAGACTTTTATGTTGCAGGAGGTGGATGATATGGTTTCATTGGCGATTCGGGACCACCTTCATATCCTTCACAGATGGCCGCTGTTATGAAGAAAGTGCAAACGATTATCTGGCGGTGTATGGTCTCCATCGGGGGTACTTTGGGATACACTCCTTCATAGCACGCTATCCATGCCACGTTCCTTGTTCAGCCGTCGCGTTGCCGTCCTCAGTAGCACGTTCCAGATCGAGGAACTCGTGGAGTTAAAAGGGGTGCTCAGAGACATCCTGGGCGTGGAGCAGGAGGTGGACGCCCTCCTGTACCTCCTGCTCCATGTCGACCCCGGCCCAGCAGTGGTTGAGAGGGGCGAGGGATCTGGTAGCGGTCAAGAGTATGTCGACCCATTTGACAGCCCGAACCTAGATATGCCTTCTTTTAGTTTGGGTTTGACCCTAGCTTCCCAGCCACACCCTAGTGGATCCGGGACGTCGCAGATGCCTCCCGCACCCGGTTTAGGATTTGCATTATTTCAATCACCGCATTCTTCAGCCTACGGGTTTTTCGGGTTTCGGGTACCACCTCCTCCAGGCACAGTCGGTTCATCAACGGCACATCAGCCTATATTGTAGGCATCCTCGTCTGACGAAGTGGAGTGTCAGGATGACATAGACGGTGTTCAGGCTCTCGGCTTTGGGCATCGTGTTGGAAAGAAGACTGTGCAATTCACACCATCCGACTGGCCTTAGCTATAATTATTATTTTCTATTTTTCATTGACAGTTATATGTAAATTAAAATAAATTATAAAGTATTCAGCTGATGTTTATATTATTGATTTATTAGGTTTAGGTATCTTTATTATATTCTTATTTTGTTATAGGTAAAATTCCAAAATTTCAAATTCTCCGGTATAAACATAGCATTTTTAATTTGATTTGCAAAAACCATAAACAAAATGTTTTAATTGGTTTGAAAAAAGGAAAAAAAGGGGTATATGTGTAAAAGAAGAAAAAGAAAGTTTGGTGGAAAAAATAAAAAATTTAGAAAAATAATAAAAGGGATAAATGTGTTAAGAAAAATAAATAAAAAAAAGGCTAAACAAGTAGAGAAAAGAAAAAAACGCAGGCTGAAAAAAAATAATAATAAAGGCAGATAAAGCACAATGGTTGTGCGTTATCCAGGAGATAACGCACAACCATCATGCGTTATCTCTTGGATAACGCACTCCAATTATGCGTTATCTTCAGTAATCCACCGGCTCCCGTACAATAATTCACTCACATCCAGCCCTTCCAAGGACAATAATTTCACTTTTTCTCAGCTTCCAAGGACAATAATTTCACTCTTACTCAACTTTCAAAGATAATAATTTTTAGGCATCCCATGAATCCTGCTGATGGAAGAACAATAATTCATCCCAGCAATTATATTTCCCTCATTCCATTACAACTTACCCCCTAAAATGCAGTGATATTGAAAGTCTATAAATACATACATTCATTCATTATTCTTTACATCTTCAAAACATCCTTAGCAAACCATTCATTCTTTTTTCAATTCCCGAAGTTCCTAGCATCGTCGTATTCATCTGCCCTAAACACTTACAGTTGAATCATTTTGAAATGGAAGCAATCAACCCTGTTAGAGTACTGCTATTTTGGGATTCTGAAATTGCAAGGGATGCATACGGTCCCTATTTTTACTGGAACAATTCGGAAAAATTGGACATTGCCAATGAACCGAATTATTACACATGCGGAACTAGTAAAAAAAATATTGAATACCGAGATATAGATCCCAATCTCTGGAATGTTCGAATGACAATGAAGGTGCCTTCGTACTACGAGGTGCATCGTATGTTTTACTTTAATTTATATAGCATGAACAATGACGAAGAAATGCGGTATTTATGGACTATTCCGGCCGACCTATCGAAGGAAGGAATTCATATTCTTGTTGGATTCGAGCCTATCGAACAACAAAATATTCCAAGTACACATGACAGGAACACAACAACTTTGCCCAAACATGTTACGGCCGTAACAAGATGGTTTCTAATGAACCATCTATGTTCTACAGTACCGTAAACAAAGATGACGATGAGGTTGACGGGTCCGACAGAGATGATGCCGTTTCTAGTCAATCTAAATAGGACGATGACAATAACACGAAAGAATGAGAGTTCTATCTTCCCCAGAATCCTGAAAATCCTGTCAACCCGGACACTGAAAACAGAGTGCAACAATGGGAGAGCAGCCAATGGTTCAGAACGCTAGGTATGACTACACACATTCTGGAGTATTCCTAGATATGGGCTCGGGTTCTCCTATAGATGACATTATAAAATCTTGTACCGTCCGATTCATCGATTGGAACAACTCCATGACTGACATAGAGTTAGGCATGAAATTCGTTGACAAAGTGCAGGCAGTAAGTGCGGTTCGTAAGTTCTCTGTCAGTGTGGGGCGTGAGTACCAAGTTTAAAAATAAGATTGATACATGGACCGCAAGATGTTACCATCACAGTGACGATAATTAGTATTCATGGTACATCCGTATAAAAAAGAAAGCCACGCACAATCGGTGAGAAATAACCAGATTCGTTAAAAGATACACATGCCTTGTACAGATAGAACAAAACAAACATAGAAACCTGTCTTTAAAATTTATATCAATGTCCATATCACACCTAGTTGCCAACGATCCTGATATACCTGTTTCGAACATCATTCAAGAAGTGCAGGTATTGTATCAAATTGGCTGTACTTACAAGCGGGCATGGTATGCTCGAAAATTTGCCATCGAGAGGGTTTTTGGTAGCTGGGATACAACCTTCAGTATTCTACCTAAATACTTACAAGCTGTACAGGATATAAACCCGGGGACTGTGTACGAATTTTTGTATCACAGAACAAGCAGTCCTCTTAATTATGTTTTCAAATTTGTTTTCTGGTGTTTCTCACCATGTGTAGACGGATTTCCATATTGCCGACCGGTGATTTCTGTGGATGGAACACACTTAAGGGGACCATACAAGGCGTGTTGTTAATTGCAAGTACGTGGGATGCAAATAATCACTTGTTCCCACTTGCTTTTGCAATTATTGATAAGGAATCCTCCGAGAGCTGGAATTGGTTCCTTTAAAACTTGCGAGAACACGTAGTCAAAGATCGCCACGTATGCCTCATTTCTGATCGCCACAAAGGTATTTTCTCTGCTATTCAAAGTCAACCTTTGTGGTAACCACCATTTGCAGTTCACCGGTTTTTCTTATGCCACATTCGAGCAAATTTTAATAAGACTTTTAAAAATATAACCCTAAAAAGCTTGATGTGGCAGACCAGAACAATAACAAAACAATGAAAATTCGATCATGTAATGAAAGAGATTCAAGAAGGAAATGTGGATGCTTACATTTACTTGATGAATTTGGGTGCAGAGAAATGGACACTGTTGCATGATGGCGGTCAAAAAGACGATATCATGACAACCAACATTTCCGAGACACTTAACAGTGTATTGAAGAAAGCTAGGGTTATACCTTTAAAAGCCCTGGTTGAACTAATATTCAACAAACTAGTTAAGTACTTTCACTAACACCGTGAAGAGGCAGAAAATTGTGTGCATCCATTTCCAACTCGAATTTTTGACAAGTTCTTGCGGATTGAACTGAAATCAAGAGAACACAAGGTTACAAGTTACAATCCGCGAGAAGGAATATACATGGTCAGATCTCCAATCCGACTTTCTGGTACAGGCAACAACGTCTATACATTGCGGCTAAATAATAAATTTTGTAGTTGCGGAAAATGACAAACGTACATAAATACTTACTAAGCGAATTTTCATCCGGTCTTGAGTGAGAACTTTTGGAGGAATGTCCCTTTTAATTTGACATTCTATCCTCCAAACATGAAAAAAGAAACGGGATAGGAAACAAGGCAAGCGATTTCAGGGGGAAATGGATTATAGAAATCTGGATTCTCCCCCAAGATGTTAATGTCGCATGCCGGGACATAATAGGAAAAATTGTAATAAACCCGGACTGAGCAATGTATAAGTTTGACATTTTCTTGAAATAGTTGTAATAAAACACGTTTATATTAATGAAATTTTTCTTTCAATTTCTTCTAATTACTACATAATTGCTATAAATTTGTACGGTTTCTTTAGTATTACTTCTTCAAATAACTTGCGATGAAATGGTCAAAATGTAAATATATTTTCCAAGAAAATTATATAAATATCACAAAATAAGTTAAATATAATAAATACAGTCTTTTTAAAAAAATTATACAATTATAAGTTTTTCCAAAACAAATTTTCATTAAAAAAGTACAATTCATTAAACAAATTACTAAAAAAAAATTTATACAATGATAAGTTTTCCCAAAAGAATTTTTGATTAAAAACAAAAAAAATGTTCATTCAAAAAATGAAATAAATTAAAATTTTTTTAAAAAAATTAAAAAAATTAAAAAAATTTTAAAAAATAAAAAAAGATAAAAAAAAATTTAAAAAATAATTACGTGGCTGATAACGAACAACGAGTATGCGTTATAACCTAGTCATAACACACACCCATTGTGCGTTATCAGCCAGATAAGCCGAATTCTGTGATTAATGGATAACGCACAATGGTTGTGCGTTATCATGGCCGATCCAGGAAAAAAAAAACTTGGCCAATTTAGTGCCCAATAATTTTAAGTGGGCCTTTGTCAGAAAAAAACCTCTATTTCTTCAGTATTCTTTTTTTTAGCCGCAATTTCATCAAATTCAAAACGGCATGTATCGTAAAAGTTTCGATCTTTATATTCTATGAACAGAGTCCATAGTGGGCTATTATTACTTTGAGAAGAAGACGAGGAAGAACAATTTGATAGAGACGATGAAAATGACAAGTTCTACTTCTCTCCTTAGAATATTTCTGAATTTAGTCGTCGTTAAACACAAAATAGTTGAAAGATAAGTCAGCAGGCGTGTGGGGGGAGGGAAAATATAAATGGGATCAAACTCCAATTTTTATCAAAACTATGCAGTTAAACTAATTGGGTGCACCTAGCTATATAAATGTGCGTAGTTTATCAAAGCTATATTTAACCAATATAAATGTGTTCGGGTACATAGTATAATTTGCCCCCTTTATGCATGGGCCATATCCAAAATGTTGCCTTCATTTGCTAGAATATTTTTTACAAAATTGTACAAACTATTGAAATCTAAGAAAGCTTTCGGAAGATCATGTTATTCTTAGAGAAACCACATGTGTAGACAATATAAATTTCTTATTTTCCAAATCATAAAATCTCCAACCCATTTTTTAAAAATACAGAAACAACTTTGATCACTAAATTTATCTTTTGGTAAATCATTGTTATAAACAAAGGCTAACAAACCAAAACTCCTATTATGAAAGTAAGATGGTAATTTACCTTATAACAATTTTGAAGGTGTTCCGTTAATCAAATAAGCAACTCTCAAGACACATTCTCCCTAAAATTTTATAAGTAGGCTTGCTTGGAAACATAAAGCACGAGCCACATTGAGTATATGTCAATGTTGTTCTCTCATCCATTTTGTTGAGGGGTGCATGCAATTGTAGTTTGAGGTAAAAAGTCATGGTCTAGAAACACTAAAAAAAAATTATAATTTAGTAGAGGGTTTTTTAGGGAGGTTTTATAATATACCACTGCTAAATAATCCATTATGTGGCAGTTTAATAAACTTCCGTAAAATAGTGTACTCGTAGAGATAATTAGACTAATTTGCAGGGATTTAACCCATAGTTATTTCTGAAAATAAAAGATCCTTCATCTCCGTCTGCTTTTGCCTTACTTACTTGCAACGGTGCCGTCGTCTTTTCCCCCTTTTCCCATATCCTTCAATCCATTAATCAAGCATCTAGCTTCATATCAAATTCCTATTATTCAATCATGCAACAACAATTTCAAATGCTTGTCTCTTTTTGTCAATGTAAAGACTCACAAAATGGAATCGATGAGATAAAGAGATTCCAAAGACGTCATAGTAATCAACTCCGTTGTATTAGACGACCAAATCCACCACCGCAAGGAGGATGACGATTTGTTACATTCAGAGGAAAAGAAGAACTAAAGAAGAGAAGAGGAAGGTAGCTATATAGTTGTGATCAAAAGAGGAATTAGTGGAACGATGTCATTTCCAGGAAAAGGAATGAAAGGAGACACGTGACAAAAGGTTAGTTGCAAGGGATAATAGGAGTCTAATTCCTAATCTGGTCCCCAATTGACAAGAGTACAAGAGAGTGGTGGAGGTATCAGAACCCTAATGACAGGTTAATCTCGTCCATCTATTCCTATAATCATCCAACGGTTGGATGAGTAATATTAAATAATTAATTTCATTTATTCGATTAAATAAAATTAATTACTTATTAACCTACCAGAAAATACAATATGGAATCTGATTCTCCTTTTGTATACGTTCAACGAATCTGGACACAATCTAGATTCATTGAACGTGGACATTATGCTCACAAGATCGTCTATGCGTGTGACCCTGTAGGTTCACTTAACGTTGGCAGTGAATGAAAAAAATGTCCTAGACATTTATTCACAAAACATAAGCGGCCTCTAGCAAGACATTATGCTTACCCAAGCTAAGTAATGCAATAATAACCTAGCATTAGATTTAATATTTAGTCATTTTGTAGGAGCTTTGTTTCCTGCCAGCTTGCTAGGAAGGTGATTGGTAGTCATAGGAAGGGTAAATTAGAGAAGAGGACATGCAAGAAGGCCCTAGTATTATTAAGAGTAGTTTTAGTTAAGGAAAGGATTCTAAAATTTTGATAGTATCTGAGCTGTTGCTCTTATTCCCTTTCTATGAAATTTTCCTCCAGTCTGAATCCCCTCTTATTCCCTAATTCTACCTAAATTCTATTGCACTTATTTGATTAATGAAAGTTTTGCTAAATTTCATTGGTCAATTTTAGCTGCTACACCTTCATTTATCTTATTGTTTGAGTTGTTTGAGTAAATTGAAACAGGCTTGGTTGTTGGTTTGTTGGGACATAATAACTTGGTATCAGAGCAGCACAATCTTGAGGGTAAATCATGCCAGCCACCAGACACTAGGAGAAGGAAGAGTTTACACAAAAAATGGAAGGAGACTTGCAAGAAAGGGCTAAGCACGTGGCTGACGATCAGGAAGCAAAGTTCTTCGAAGTCTTTTGACAACTTACAAGTGCAAGTAGAGGGATGTATTAACCAGCTAGCAACTATTACTAGTACTATGCCCTCTTTAGCTACAAATGTAAATGCTCTTATTGTTTTTGTGAATGACTTGAAGGAGAGGGCAGATGTGAAGGATGGGAAACAGGCAGAAGGGACCAGCAATAGAGGTGTGGGAGAGATACCTTTTGCCCAAAAAACCTGTATCCTTTGAATCTTGTTATTGGATAGTGGAGAATGGAAAAGGAAGGGAGGGAAAAAGTGAGGTTAGGCTCCCTAAGCTAGAGTTTCCTTTTTTTATGGATCAAGCTCGAGAGAGCGGACAAGTAAGTGTAAGAGGTACTTTGAACTCCACCTAATTCCTGAAGAAAAGAAGCTAGGAGTTACGGAATTTGTATCTCAAGGGGAAAGCATTCATATGGTTCAAGGGTATATTAAGACCTAAGGTATATCTACATGGGAACCAATGGGAAGTGCTGCTTGCAAATGATTTGGGAAGAGTGATGATAATAATCTCATGGAGGAGTTTAGTAAGATTAGATAGAAGGGAACAATGGAGGATTATATAAGCAAATTTGAGGAGTTGAGAGCAGAGGTGATGGGATAAATACCCCAAGCTAGTGAACCGTATTATGTGTTAGTTTTTATGAGTAGTTTACAGGAGGAGCTTAGAAATTTGATCAAAATGTTCAAACCTACTTCCATAGATGCTGCTTGTGAACAAGCCATTCATTTATAGTCCACTCTACTGTTTCAATATTATCCAAGCCAGCTAAACCAAAGCTTTTAGCTAAGACCTTGAATTTTCCATAGAAAACATTTTCCACTCAAACTAGTCCAAACGAAAGCCCCTACTACAAAAGCAACACTAAGGATCTAATACACTTTTAAAAGAATCTCTCAAGTGGAATATGAAATGAGGAGGGAGAAGAGATTGTTTTACAATTGTAGGAAGAAATACTCCCTTGGCACAAATGTCCTAAGAAGTAGTTCAATATGGTATTATTAGAAGATTTGCAGCAGGATGATGGGGAGGAATATCTCATGCATGTCTGTGGAAAGGAAGACATGTAGGTGAGCAAAGAAACCAATGAAGTGGAAGGAGGGATTGAGCTCTCAATTAATGCTATGACAAGATATTACAATCATAGCACTAAAAGGATCAAGGAAAACATCAAGAATAGGGAAATTTATGTGCGAATAGATACAGGCCAAGTAATTCGGCTTCATTGACAGTGAGTTTAATGGTAGAACTAAAGCTCAAGAACTCCTACTAGACGAGTGGTTATCACCATAGCTAACTGGGACTACCATGTTGAGTAAAAGTGTGTGTCACAGACTTGGGTTGGAGGATGGGGAAACAAGTATTCTAGAAAAGTTTGAGAGTATTGAAGTTGGGAAGCAGTAATTTTATATTAGGAATGGATTGGCTCAAACAATTCAGTCCTATTATGTTTCACTTCTCCTCACTTAAGATGAGTTTCACGAAGGATGGGAAAGAAGTTTCCTTACAATGAGGGAGGGAGGAAATTAGCTTGAATTTAGTAAAAGGGAAGACATATAGAAATTTATCAGGGAGGATTCCATAGTCTTGTATGGTCAGTTGATGAGGATGGAAGAGAAACATGAAGGAGAGGACATGCCTGAGGAGGTTATTAAGTTACTGGCAGAGTTTCCTACTACACATGATGACTCTCTCGGATGTACCCCTTGGAAAGTAGCTCCTCCTCTTGTCATTGAAGTTCTTTGCTCTCTTCGGGCGACCTCCTATATGCGGGTCGGTTTGGCAAGATGACTCCGGCAACAAAATCAATTTGATGCTCTATACCTCTCAAGTATGGCAATCCTTTGGGCATCTCCTCCAGGAAAACGTCTTCAAATTTCTTGATGACATCTACAATAGCTTGAGACAAAGAAGAAAAAATTTCATCATTAGAAGACACATAAGCTCCTTTGTTCATACGAAGTAAGATGGTTTCTTTTGCATTAATGACCTCACAAATCTCATTCTCTTTAGCGAAGAAACTCAACCTAGCCTCTCCCTTTCTCTCGTTTATTACCACTCCATTTTTTTTTTGTTCTTGCTTGAACCTTCTTATTCTCTTGAGTCTATCCTTTTTTATCTTCTTCCTCTACGTTCTTTCCTTCCTTTATGTTCTTCTTTTTATTTTACAACTCCTTTTCCTTCATTTTCACTTAGTCTTGATACACTTGGAAGGGAGTGAGGGGTTTGAGACTAATCTTAACACCATCCTTCTCAAAAGAATTAGGTGTTCTTATACTAATCATGGACGGCTCTTCTATCGACTTGCATTGGTCTTCCAAATAAAAGGTCTTTGGCTTGCCTAGGCACTACTGATCAGGATTTTTGTAACAAAGTTTTAACCCAATACTTGCAAGTGCACAAGATCAAAGTAATATGAAAGTATTAGGGTATCGAACCACAGAGAAAGACTTAACTACCTAAATTATTATCTTCCTAAATTAATTTTATAAAAAGAAGAATCAAATTTTGTTATCTAAGAATTATTACTAAAATAATTAAAACTAAGAATAAAATAATTAAATTAAAGATAACAGGAGCTTAACCAAAAAAGATGATTTAGAACCTTGAATCCACCACTAACCTATATAACAATAATTTAATTCTATTTAGGAGAAAAGATTAAACATTTATGTGGTGATCTAGGCTACAAGCTTCGATTCACTAAAGAAATATATTGTGTTTAAATGCATGACATAATTCATCTAACCATTAGCATGACTTATTCATTCCTATGACATAAATCATCTAAAATTAGCATGAACTATTCAATTCTAAAACCCACAATATACTTGCAAAAATTACATATCTCTCATACTCAAAACTACAAGAATCAAGCATGGATAAAAATATCAATTAACCCAAATAATTATTCTACAAGAATAATCAGAAAGAATTAATTGCATCAAACCAAGAAATATCCCAAGATATGTAATCACATAAATAAAATAATAAATCTCTCAAAATAAAATAAATCAAAGTCACGTGGCTAGGGTTTCATCAAGATTCTAAAAATAAATTTAGTTCATGGCTAAAGGGAAAGAAGGAACCAATTTCTTGGAGTAGATCATGGCTTTCTTTTAATTAGAAGCTTGGTGGAAAATTCTGCTATTGCGAGAATTTTTCTGCTATTGCTGAAAAATTCTGCTATTGCTGGAAATTACTTCAGCTGCTGGATTTCTGCTTCTTCCGGAATCTCTTGAATTTCTGCTGCAGAAATTTTTCTGCTCCCCGCTGTCTTTTTTTTTTTTTTTTTTTCTGCTGCTGTTTTTTCTCTGGCTGCTGTATTTTCTCTGCAGCTGCTGTCTTTTTTTTCTGCTGTTGTTCTTCTATATATAGCCAAAAGAGAAGCAAAATCCTAATCCTTAAAGGATTCAAATACTAAAGTTCTAATCCTTAAAGGATTCTATTAAAGTTCTAATCCTAATCCTTAAAGGATTCAAATACTGTAGCTTCCTAATCCTTAAAGGATTCTACTAAATTTAATATGGAATCTTTATTTTCCATTCCCTTTTAGAAATCTGCACAAAGATAAATAAAATAAATTAAATATAATTAATTATGACTAATAAATAAATAAAATATTTTCAAAGGCTAATAATTAAAACTTAAGGTGTTTATTTGTATTAAAAATCGACTCTATCAACTCCCCCACACCTAAGTTTTGCTAGTCCTCAGGCAAAAATAAAGAATAAAAAGAAAAACTAACTAGCCACTTTCGTAGGACTCACGATTGCACTTAGCACGTGCAACAAGCCCTTTAAACCCCTAAGTTACCCCTAGTGGACGAGTATGGTCTCGTGAGGGTTTGCGAACGACGTACCCACAAAGTCAAAATAAACATCAAACTTTAGAAAAGATAGAGAATAGCCCAAATTAGGTATCCTCCATCAATATCTCAAACTTATCAAGACAAATACTTTTCTTCTCATTTTTAAACTTAAGTAAATAAACAAATATTCAATTATCTCCCATAACTAATGCAAAACTTGTGTAATGTGTGATCGTGGTCATCAGAGAGTATGAAATAAATACTAAATAAAATTTCCAAATTACATATAAAGAACAAATATCAGCAAGAGTTCATTCCATAGGCTCACTCTTTGTACCTTCTCTCCACTAATCAAGGATTCTCAACTCAACTCAAAATCAGGTAGGACTTTAAAGCTTGTAATGTAAGGTTAGGGCATTGGTTATCAAACGAAGGTAAGGAATTCAAATTCAAAGACAAGAGAGCTTACAAAGAAGATGGATACTTTAAAATTTCGACAAACTTTCTAACTTTGTTTTTGCTCCTTTTTTTTTTTTTTTCAGTAATACATTCACCAACTACCATCTTCTTTTTCTTAGGATTTCATCATTTAAGGCCATTCTTTTTCTTACATTTATAAATTCGGGCCTCTTGAATTTTTTTTCTTCTTTTTTTTTTTTTGTGACTTATCGACTTTTTTCTTTTCTTTTTCTTTTTTTTTTCAGCTCAATACATTTGTTTTTTTTTTTTTTCAACACAACAAGTCATATATATATATTTTTTCTTCTCCCTTTTGTCAAAATAACTTCTTTTTCTAAAACACACAAACAATAACCCATCATTGAAGCACTAGTTAGAAGTTTGCATTAAGCTCTCTACAAGATTAAGGGTTAATATTTAAGTGGTTTAAAGAAAGATATAACATTTAGGCTCAAAAGGGTACGAAGGTAAAAATTTATGAAATTTGGTAAGCTTGAAAGGCACAAACGATTCAAAGAAGGCCTATGACCATCGTCTCTGAGTCAAATCGAGAAAACCTTTCTATTTCGCCTCAAGAGGTACTCAAGTAAGTTCTAGAATGTAGGGAGGAGATTCATCAACTTTATGTAACTCAAAAATAATGTAAAGGATTTATGAAATACTGACAATGACCCATGTGCTCAAGTGTAAGTCATGCAAAAGTTATAACAAATATAGAACATAAGTCCGTCACCCTACTTAAAAACAAGAAAACAAGTACTTTTCTCAACTCATTCAATACATTTTTAAAGGAACTCAAAAAGAATTATTCTTTACGTGAAATCATATTTTTTGGTTTTTCTCAAAATAATGAAAAAAAATAATAAAATCAGCAAAAATTGAAAAAAAAATAATAATAAATAAAATAAAGAATAAAAAATAATTGGACCAGAATAAAAATATCTTCTCCCCAGAATAAAAGCATCTTCTCCCCCACACCTAGACCTTACATTGTCCACAATGTAATAAAAGAATGCCAAGAGTAGAGAAGAGACAAAGAAAAAAGCAACACAACCTGGTAGAAGAAGCAATATTAATACATGTCTGCAGGAGTAGTAAACAATCTCTGTAATCTCCATGATAATGATAAGTTGTTTGATTACCCTACAAAACAAACATTTCATACCTTTCTACCAATCAAGTGGAATGAAAAATAAATAAATAAATAAAAATAAAATAAAATAAAAATATAAAAATAAAATAAATAAAATAAAATTTGGGTTGCCTCCCAAAAGCACTAATTTTAAAGTCTTCAGCCAGACTCCCTAATTCTTTTGCATTCAGCCAGGATCTATTTCTCTCATATTAAGCTCATGATTCACAATCCAAGAAGAGTTTTCAGGTGGAGCAATGTAGGCAAGATTAGAATTGATATTTTCAGTGCATATAAGGTTTTCTTTCTCAATAAAAGTATAATCTTTTGAACACATTAAAGGTAGAGTTTCTTCAATTAATTCATCATTTACATATACCAAATAGCAATCAGAATTATCTTCTATAGAAGGTTGTGAAGAAGTTTTAAAGATATTTAATCTAACCCTCATATTCATTACAGAGACATCCATGACCCCAGTTCTACAATTAATAGTGGCATCAGCAGTAGCCAAAAAAAAGACGACCTAGAATAATGGGGATATGATTCTGAGAAGATCTACCAGGTTCCATATCTAGGACTACAAAGTCTACAGGGAAGACACCTTTATCAATTTGAACTAGAACATCATCTATCCTCCCCCTAGGTACCTTCATTGATCTATCGGCTAATTGTAAGGTCATGTGAGTTGGTTGCAATTCCCCTAATCCTAACTCTTCATAAACAGAGTATGGAATCAAATTAACACTAGAACCTAAATCTAAGAGTGCCCTATCTATTTTATGATTACCAATAAGACATGAGATAGTAGGGACACCAGGATCTTTATATTTAGGTGGAGTGTTGTATTGCAAAACAGAGCTCACCTGTTCAGTTAAGAAGATTTTCTTAGAAACACTGGTTTTAGATTTTCTTTTAAAAGTACACATGTCTTTAAGAAATTTTGCATAGGATGGGACTTGCTTAATAACCTCTAAAAGTGGAAGATTCATTTTAACTTGTTTGAGAGTTTCTAAAATATCTTCCCTTTTATTATCCTTTCTAAGATGTGGGGGTGGCAATAAAGCTTCTGGATAAGGAACCTTAGGCTTGTACGAAGTCCTGGGAGATGGTTCTGGAGTTTTTTATTTAGAAGAGGAAGCTAGTTCCTTTTCTACATTCTTTTCAATTTTAGTCTCTATATCAATCTCCTCGGTTTCGTTTTCATTTAATTCCTTATCTTTAATTGGTTCCCCTACTTTATTATCTACCTTCTTCCCACTCCTAAGGGTAATTACAGCTTTAGCTTGCTCATGATAATTAGCTCTAGGATTCTCTATTGGATGACTAGGAAGCTTACCCTCAGCTCTTCTACTTATTGTATTAGCTAGTTGCCCTATTTGAGTTTCCAACTTAGCAATAGATTGAGTGTGTGAATCTAGAATTTGTGTCATAGATTCTAAACCTTTCAAAGCAGATAAGACTTTTTCTTCAAACATAGAATTTCCGCTTTGAGGAGGGTGAGGAGGTATATACCTTTGGGATTGAAAACCTGGGGGAGTAGTCATACCAGATTGTCTGTTTTGTTGATATTGTTGTTGGCCTAATTGAACTTCCCCTCCTTGTTGCCTCCAAGAGAAATTAGGATGATTTCTCCGGCTGGATTGTACGTGTTTGAATATGGGTCATTCTGTCTGTGAAATCCTTGGGTTGAATTGACTTGTTCCTGCACAAATTCTGGAAATAGTGAAGCACTAGGACAGTCATAGATAGCATGAGAAGGATTAGAACAAATTGCACAAACACCTTGCATATTAGGAGAATTAGTAGGCAATGTATTCAAAGCTAATAATTGATCAAATTTTTTAGATAAAGCATCAACTTTTGAAGAAAGATCAACATTTTGAGTAACTTCATACATTCCTCTATTTTCTATTTGCCTAGATGTGCCTACACGTGAGGAGGTGGCGTGTTGTTGTGAATTATCACTCAAATTTTCAAATAAATCCCACGCCTCATCTGCAGTTTAATGAAGAAAAGTACCACCACAAGAGGAATCAACCATTTGGCAATTTCTCTCATCTAGTCCTGAATAAAAACTTTGGATTTGCTGCCATTTAGGGACTTCATGGTGAGGGCAACTACGAAGAAGTTCTTTAAATCTCTCCCAACTCTCATGAAATTGTTCATTATTTTGTTGGGAAAAAGTAGTGATTTCTCTTCTTAACCTTGTAAGTTTACCCATAGGAAAATATTTTTTTAGAAATTCCCTAGACATCTCAGCCCAAGTACCTATTCTCTCACGTGTGTGCAACCAATGTTTAGCCTTATCCTTCAAAGAAAAAGGAAAAAGGCGTAATCTAATAGCATCATTACTTACATTAGGCAGTTTAAAAGTAGAGCAAATTTCTAAAAACTCATCAATATGCTTATAAGGATTTTCAGAATCAAGCCCATAAAAAGATGGTAACATTTGAATAGTAGAAGCTTTGATTTCAAAGTGATTAGCCTCAATTTCAGGTAGTCTATTACCCATTGGTGAATTATAAGTGTTAGGAGTAAAATACTCCCTTAATGCTCGTGGATTTTCAGCCATTTTAACCTCACAAGTGTTAGTAATTTTTCCTTGTGCTCTAAGTGTCTTAAGTGTACGCTCTATCTCAGGATCAAATTCTTTTGAATCAACAGAGAGCGAACGACGACCATGCATTAATAAACAAATTCAAAAAAATAAAATAAAAAAAATTACCACAGATAATAATGATGAATAAACTATCAAATAATGAAATAAAAAATTAATAATAAAAACGTTGAAGACAAAAAAAAAAAAAAAAATTTTATATTTTTTTCAAGAATAAAAGTAGAATAAAAAAAAATACTAACAAATTTAGGAGGCAATAACAAAAGCAATTAATTCAATCTTTCCCCGGCAACGGCGCCAAAAACTTGATCAGGATTTTTGTAACAAAGTTTTAACCCAATACTTGCAAGTGCACAAGATCAAAGTAATATGAAAGTATTAGGGTATCGAACCACAGAGAAAGGCTTAACTACCTAAATTATTATCTTCCTAAATTAATTTTATAAAAAGAAGAATCAAATTTTGTTATCTAAGAATTATTACTAAAATAATTAAAACTAATGAATAAAATAATTAAATTAAAGATAACATGAGCTTAACCAAAGAAGATGATTTAGAACCTTGAATCCACCAATAACCTATATAACAATAATTTAATTCTATTTAGGAGAAAAGATTAAACATTTATGTGGTGATCTAGGCTACAAGCTTCGATTCACTAAAGAAATATATTGTGTTTAAATGCATGACATAATTCATCTAACCATTAGCATGACTTATTCATTCCTATGACATAAATCATCTAAAATTAGCATGAACTATTCAATTCTAAAACCCACAATATACTTGCAAAAATTACATATCTCTCATACTCAAAACTACAAGAATCAAGCATGGATAAAAATATCAATTAACCCAAATAATTATTCTACAAGAATAATCAGAAAGAATTAATTGCATCAAACCAAGAAATATCCCAAGATATGTAATCACATAAATAAAATAATAAATCTCCCAAAATAAAATAAATCAAAGTCACGTGGCTAGGGTTTCATCAAGATTCTAAAAATAAATTTAGTTCATGGCTAAAGGGAAAGAAAGAACCAATTTCTTGGAGTAGATCATGGCTTTCTTTTAATTAGAAGCTTGGTGGAAAATTCTGCTATTGCTGGAATTTTTCTGCTATTGCTGAAAAATTCTGCTATTGCTTGAAATTACTTCAGCTGCTGGATTTCTGCTTCTTCTGGAATCTCTTGAATTTCTGCTGCAGAAATTTTTCTGCTCCTGCTGTCTTTTTCTGCTGCTGTTTTTTCTCTCTCGCTCTGTATTTTCTCTGCATTTCTGCTGTCTTTTTTTTCTGCTGTTGTTCTTCTATATATAGCCAAAAGAGAAGCAAAATCCTAATCCTTAAAGGATTCAAATACTAAAGTTCTAATCCTTAAAGGATTCTATTAAAGTTCTAATCCTAATCCTTAAAGGATTCAAATACTGTAGCTTCCTAATCCTTAAAGGATTCTACTAAATTTAATATGGAATCTTTATTTTCCATTCCTTTTTAGAAATCTGCACAAAGATAAATAAAATAAATTAAATATAATAATTATGACTAATAAATAAATAAAATATTTTCAAAGGCTAATAATTAAAACTTAAGGTGTTTATTTGTATTAAAAATCGACTCTATCAACTATATCACAAAGGACCTCATCCTTGTACCTCCTTATAGCAAAGGTCAACAATACCTGCGTTACCCACTATCATTTAGCCATTGCAACCGATATGGTCTAGGATGCCTGGTCGTTGGCAAACTCAATTTTTCCACTAAGTATGTACTAGCTACATTGGTACAACTCCCACTATCGATGATGACATTGCAAGCCTTGTTCTCAATGTTACACCTTGTGTGGAAGATGTTCTCTCTTTGTTCACTTGACCCATCTTCAAAAGACTTGTGAGCTAAGAGCCCTCAAGACCACTAAGGCATCTCCCTCATATGGAGACTCTTAATCTGATTCTTTAATCTCTTGTTCAACTTCGGCCTCATCTTCGGAAATGACCTCTCCATTTGGCCTAATGATCATGAATTTCTTGGTGGGGACAATTGCTAGCATAGTGTCCATACCCTTTATATTTAAAGCATTGGATATCTCTAGCCCAACTAGGTGCCCCTTCCACTTGCTCTTATCCTTGTTCTCTTTTTTCCTTTAGATCCCTCTTTGAATGCAACCTTCGGTGTATCATCCTTTCTTAAAGGGTCAGGTTTTTAGGTTGAGGCCACCAATTTGGAAGTAGTAAAAGGATTTTTGAAGGATGATTTGCTCTTCAATTATTTTTCTATCTTCATGGCCTTGTGAACCATCTCTTCCAATTCCACATATACTTGTAACTCCAAAGGGTGATCTATGTTCTGGTTCAAACCACTCATGAATCTTGCCATTTGCCTCCCTATCTTCAATGGTATTAGCCCTTATCCTTGCTACTTCTATCTCCTTGTAGTAATCTTCTACACTTTTGCTTCCTTGCTGACGTTTCATCGCTTGCTCTAAAGATCTCTATGATAATGTGAAGGAACAAATCTCTTCCTCATCAAGGTCCTCAATTCCTCCCATTTCTCCATCGGCCTCTCTAAGTTCCTCCTTCGATTCGTCACCAATTGATCCCACCATATAACGGCATAGTCGGTGAACTCTACCACCGCTAATCTCATCTTTGTAAGGTTCGAGTAATTGTGACAATCAAAGACAAGCTCCACCTTCTTTTCCCATTCAAGGTAAGCTTCCAGGTCACTTTTCCCTTAAAATGGAGGGATTTTCAGTTTAATCCTTTCGAATTCCTTTTTCTTATAGTAGCCCTCTTCATCTCTTTCTAATTCCCGGTCATATCTATCTTGGCCGCCATAGTATCCTTCTTGTTTCCTTGGCATTCTCATGAATTCTCTTTCAAGTACTCTTCCCATGCCATTTCCATTCCTTCCCCTTCTAGCACAAAATCTTCCTCCACCTTAGGTTCCCAAAGGTTGTAAACTTTCTTGGAAATTTTGGGAATGGTCATCCCTAACTCCGAAATTGGCATGAGGGGAGCTATCTTCATCCCTCATAGTACGTCTTAGAGTAACGTTCTCATAATTGTGAAATCTTCGCCTTTGACCCAATGTCGATTCTTGGCGATCAATTTGGGCAAACAAAACCCCAACATTCCTTTTAATGTTCCCCATTTGTTGTTGCAAGGATCTCAAAGTATCAACAACCTTCTTGCATAAGAGGATCACTAGGCCCCTCATTATGGATTCGGTTTTGCCCCTCTTCATGAGACATATTCGAGATTGATGTATCACAAAGGTGCCCATAAAATGAGCAAATAAGCAATAGAAAACAAGGACCTCGCCACTCCTTAAGTGTTTTGCTCAATTGTAATTGCTCTCAACCCTCGTGTTTGCACTCACTCTCTATGGCTTTTGTATCAATGTGCTCATCCTCTTGCTTTTTACCTTTTCCTCACCACGAGAGTTTTCTAGTGATTTCAAAAGCTTCCAAATTATAAGACATTCCCAAAGCAAAAATCATGCAAGCAACTCTTGATAAATAAGAACCAAGAATTTCAAAGAGAAATTTTGTCGAGGATGTAGAAGGCATAGAATGTCAAAGAACAATTCAAGAGTATGAGTCAAGGAATGAGTCTAATTTCCACTAAAGATAAGAAAAACACTTATAATTATATCCCAATGAAGTTGCAAATTCAAAACTAAGATTATTGGTTCACAATTCAAAGATATGTAGAGTACTAGAATTTAATTTCCAGAAAACAGAGCATGATAAACAAGCTGTAGTATTCTCAAAATAACTCATTCAATTCTTAACCAAATAAGCCCATATTTGTTGCAAAATCTTCAAACTCGGATAAGCTTTCGATCAAGACTGGTTTCAGGCAATTCGAAGTTCATTTGTTATACTTTTCAATTGCAATCTTTACTCACTACTTTTTCTGTCCGAAAATTTTTCCAGATTTCTTGCCTTTTCTCAAATATCATAATGGCTTTTTCTTAATCACAAATTCAAAAATAAACATGTAAAACATCATCTCAATGAGAGCTTGTCTCTAATACCACATGGTATGAACCTCTCAAGCTTCTTTCGAAGGTCCTATTGTTTCCCCTCCTTTGGGTGGAACCTGCGGACTGTAGGGTGGAGCCTGTTTTTGATAGCAAGCCCTGTTTTTTCCCCTCCTTTTGGTATGAACCTCCCAAGCTTCCTTTGAAGGTCTTTCGCTTCAAAGATGCAACTCCCTTCTTGAGGCTTTCCTTGATGGTTCTGTTTGAAGAAAAGAAGAATACCAACACAAAAATGCAGGAATTTAACAAAGAAAAAAACAAATAAACCTTCTTATTTGAAGGGGAGAATCAACAAAGTTTGAATAAACCTCACCTATCCTCCACACTCTAAGATGTACCCAAGACCCAAGCAACACCAACTAGGTAGTTGGCACCTCAAGGGATTGATGAGATTTGAAATTAGACTTGACCTCTTAAATTTGAGGATTCAAGAAATTTATTATCATTAAATTATACAATAATAATGCTCAATTTACAAGGAAGAAGAAGAAATAAAAGAACCCCAGTTTTCTCTCTTGAATTTTCAATAAATGAAGCTTGTCCAACCAGCTGCCTAAAAAAGAGTATTTATAGGAGACTTTAAAATTAATTGTCAACATAGGGATTAGACTAACAAAGAGAAGTTTAAAAGACACTCAAAATACTTAAGTCAAACAAGTTTACAACAAAAAATAAATAGTTAAGGAAGTTAAAAACGTTCTAAATTCCCTTTCAGTCAAGACCTACCGGCGATGGTAGGTACTGACCTACCGTCCACAGTAGGTGGATTTCCTTTAGGCAGCTTGCAATCCCCAGACCTACAAGCAACATCTGCGGTAGGTCGATTTCTCTTTAGTCCCTTGCAATAAGAAGCCTACCGATGACGGTAGGATGGAACCTACTGCCAGCGGTAGGGTGCAGAAATGGCTCCTCCCTTTGGTTTTTGAAGCTTCCAACTCTTCCAAGCTTGCTTCCTTGAATTCTTCCTTTGCAACCCTGAAAATAGAAAGGCCAAAGATCATTAAAAGTCTTCTTGTTGTTCCTCTATCACATGCCAAGAAAGTTCTTGGAGCAACTTCTCGAATAAAGCCACTTTACCTTTGTATTCCTCTTCTATTCTCTTTGTCTTTGCTCTTGCGATTGGTCCTTGCATCAACTCTACGGTTTCTTGTGCATCTCGGGTTATACCACCTTGCTTCTTTCGTCATCTACGATGGCAGAAGCTTCTAGTTTGATTCCATTGAGCTTCTTTAAGACATTAATGTATCTTGGAAGTCCTTAAACTCTTCCAAGCCTTCAATTTGAATCCAGAATTCTTTAATTGATGCTTCATCCATGATCTCTTCAATCTTCTAGTTGGTCCTATACAAATTTAAACAATCCATTGTTGAATTCATATCATACCTTCTCCCTTAAAAGGATTAGTCATCGAATCTTATTTTTTTCCTTCAAATATCCACGATAAGGCTGGCAACTTTAGAATGGATTTCAACAATATAAACATTTCTATGAATTTAACAAATAAAATCCAAATACCATCTAAACAACAAAACAAGGAAGAATTCTAATACTTCTTTAAAAGGCTTATGAAACTTAAAGCTAACATTATAATGGAATCTTGAATAGTGAAAGTAAAGACTAGAAAGCTTAAGATTCCACAAGTTCAAATCATATTGATGGTTTCAAAAAATCCAAGCAAAGGATTGAACATCATAAAGATAATAAAGGAAAGGATCAATGGAATTTCTCTTGAACAAATATAAAGAGCCACAAGGAAGGATTGTTTCAAGGAGACATTCTTTAAAGGGAAGATGGTAGTAAAAACTTAGATCCTCAACACTTCTCGAAGGTCCTTCATGGATTTTTGATAAATATATTTTCAAAAGTCTAGAAACACATTGAAGAATCCAAGAAGCTTGAACCACAGTACTTTCTAGAGCATAGACATCTTTAGTTACAAAGTTTCATTTGAAAATCAAAGAATTGGCATTGAAAAGTTTTGAAAAACCTTAGAGGGGGGTGAATAAGGTTTTTGGCTAATTTTAAAAAATCTTTTGTGTGATTAGAAAGATAAACCTCCAATTTATTTGTGAAAGAATTCTAAAACTCTTTTTGATAAAAATCCACACAAATCAAAATCTTATAGTTTTGGCAATCAAGCAATGAGCATAGAATTAAACTTTAAAGAACATGCACAACAATTTATAGTGGTTCACTCTCTCAAAGAGCTACATCCACTACCTTGAGACTCAACCCAAAGATTTCACAAATTCACTATCTTCAAAGCTGGTTACACAACAACACAATGAGGATCACCCTTCAAGGATTTTACACAAAAACCTCAAAGTATATACAACACAACAATACAACAAATTTATCAAAGGATCACCCAAAGGGTTTTCCACAAACCTTTGATCACAATAAAATAATAAGAAGAGTAAGGAACAATGTTACCAAATGAACTTGAGAAGAGGAAGATACAACTCAATGGAATACTTCTACAAGCACCTCTTTACTTCTTCTTTGTGGATGATCAACAATGAAGCTCCAAGAAGATTTTTCTATTTGTTTTTATGAGATGAAGATATTTGAAAGAATGTACTTTTAAAGCTCTTTAATCTAAAATGATTTCAATAAATTTTTCAACCAACCTTCATTCTTTTTGCAACTGATTAGAGTCAATATATATATGAAGGAGAAGAAAGTAGCCGTTACACTATGTAACGGTAATATTTTTGCAGTAAAAGACTAAAACCGGACGACCGGTTTTAGAAAACGGACGACCTATTTTATAAACGGAAAGATTCGGACGCATCCTTCAAAAGTCGGATGATCCCTCTTAAAAATCAAACGACCTATTTTTCTAAAGCTAGACAATTCGGACGACCGATTTTAAAATAGGACGTTCGATTTTGAAAATCGGATGACTTGTTTTAAAAATCGGATGACCAGTTTTAAAATCGGATGACCAGTTCTGAAAATCAGATAACTAGTTCTTAAAATCAGATGACCCTTTTTTGAGAAGGATTTAAAAACCAGTTTTTCTTAAACAAGCCAGTTTTCCTTAAACAAAAGGAACTTTCCTTCACATTTCGAAATATGTATTCTTGATACTCTTTTAGAGATAAGAAAACTTTTGAAGGCATCAAAAACTCTATCAAGAATACTTGGATTTTTCAAGAATAGTTTATAAAAAGAAATTCATCCAAGGAGCTTCACACTTGATCAACAAACAAAGATGAGAGTTAGGGAGTTTTACAAAATACCTTAGCATATCTCTAACTAAGACATAATTCTTCAAGGTCTTCAATGCCTTGATCTTGGAATGGCTTGATCTCTCCTTCTTCATTATGCTTTAATTGCCAAGATCTTTTACTTCTTATGTAGTGTAGCCTTGAGACTCCAAAAATGCTTCTTTTGTTCTATAGAGACTAAGCTATACTCATCACACAAACATATGTTAATCATAATAAAAAACATATACAATAATGCCCTTAGGGCTAACAAGTTTAACATCAATTCGTACTTCATTTGCTATAAAATTTCAAGAATAACTCTACAAATGTCAAATGAAGATACCAAATCCTTTCTCTTTTTCTTTTCAAAGAAACTTCAAAACATTTTATCAATTCTTTAATCAAAAGCTCTAAACAATGAAATTCAAGACTAATGCTTCTAATCCACCAGTAAACCTCATAAAAATGTTTAGAAGTGCTAACTTGTTCTTTTGTTAAATCATGTTTCCAAAAGATTTCGTTTAAAGGAAGATGGTAAAATAAGAAATTTTGATGCAAATTCTTCCAAAAGAGCTTCAAGAAACTATTCAACAAAGAACAATCTTGGGTTATCATCAAAACTTGAAGAACTTTCAATTCTCTTTTGAAAATTAATTCATCAAAAAACTCCTTGAAAGTTTGAAAATAAAGCAAAGTACCACCAAAAGGTTGATTTTAAAAGTTTGACACAAGAATTTGTGTTTTTAATTAAGAAGTTTTCTATAATGACACCTTTCAAAGGATAATCAATAAAGGAAATGGAATAAACAAGTTGTTTCTCATTAAGATCTTTCCAAGTTAGTTTTAAAACACCACTCTCTAAGGTAGTTCTCGCAAAATCACAAAGATGAACTTTAAGCACTTTAAAACTCTCGTTTATTTTGTTTCCACAAAATAGCAACCACATGAATTCCTTGAAATGAAAATGATAGAATTGGAACCCACGAATTTTCCTAACAACAAAGCTTTCAAAATCCCATCAACAATTAAACCTTTTGTTCATCATGAGGAAATTCAAATCGATGACTCTCAAAGCACAAGAGTTGAATGGAAGGAATAAACCCGTTAAAATCTTTCGTAGAAGCATAAAGGAAAGATGATTCATAATCACAATTCTGAACAAACTCCCTTTTAAGTTTAGCATGGAAAACATCACTTAAAGACCAAGAGAACCAACTAATTCTTTCATCATAATCACTTTCCACAAAAGATTCAAGGAGGATATGAAACTTACTCCACATAGATGCACAAGAAGATGAGAAATTAGCAGCAAGAAGATCAAAGAAAAGATTATCATATAACAACTCAAGGTCATGGTAAGATAGTTTAATTCTAGCAAAACTAACCAAAAGTTGTTTGTCATGATAAGCACATGGAGAAGAGCACTTAAGCATATATATGATCAACATTAAGAGCTAGCTCACATGTGAAAGAATTAATCATCAAATTTCCAATTAAAGTCATATAAGAAGCATTCAATTCTAAGAACAACTTTAACTTCTTAAAAGATAACTCATGGCATAAGAGAAAAGGGATTAAAGAAAGTTTTATTGATGTATCTTTATAACAAATGCTAAGCTCCTTTCCATGCCTTCTTCTTTAGCTTTCATCCCATGATTTGTCTTTGTTCCAGAAATTGTAATTAAGAAGTCAAAGAATTGAGATTGAATTCTATCACAAAAGAAAGAAAAAGAAAAACTATTAGATTCATTTATTATGAAACCAAAAGACAAGAAAGATGTGGAAGGAAGGAAGCTTATGATTTCATAGAGCTTGTAGCCAAGACTTCCTTCATTTTTCATGTTTTGAGCTTCAAATTTCTGCACACTTGGAGAAAAACAAGCAAGGAAATGGTTAATGGAATTTGTAAAAAAGTTCACCTCCTCACTAGAAATTAATGGTGAACTAATGTCACAACAACTCTCTCTCATTTCCTATCTTTTATCTCCCTAAAAAATCATTAAGCTCATTTCTTCCTTTGTTTCCTCACTCTTTTCAATCTCATCTTACTTTTCTTCCATATGTTCTTCTTTTAAACTCTCATGATTTTCAATCAAGCACTTAATCTCTTTTCCTTTTCCCTCACTTTCTTTTGTGCTTCCAACACTCTTCACTTTTTCCTTTCTTGATTTTTCTTCATTTACAAAGGTACAAGTGTTCTTCTTCTCATGGTGAAGGCTTACTTTTCTATCAAGTACATCTTGAGCTTGTGAAGGCTCATTCACTTTTGCAGATTTTTCACCCATTGAAGATTCCATGAACTTTTTCTTTGCTTGCCCTTCATGGTTTTCAACTCCAAATTTGGTCCTTAATGCTAGCTTTATTAAGCTCCAAGTCTTGATTGATTGAGCTCCAATTCTCCAGCTATTTTCACACTTACAATCCCACCAAGCATTGACCTCGTAAGAAAGAGATTTTAACACCAGATGAAACATTTCTTCTTCTTTTACACCATAGGAATAGGACAAGGATTCCACATTTTGATCCCACGCCACATAATTAGAAGAACCAAAAATTCCACACAAAAGAGGTAATTTCACATTGTTGTAACTAAGAGGTCTTGATGTATTTCCCAAGTTTGAGAATTTCTTCTATACCTTCAATAGCTATAACTATCACAATTCCCCTCATAATCACCTATTCTTTTATGAAAACTTCCATCTATATTTACATAATTACCTTCATTTCTAACTTCATTCCTCGGAACTCTATTATAAGTTCTATCATTATGACCATTTCTAGTTCCAAGTCTATTGCCCTCATAGCAATCATAAGAATTATGCTCAAAAGTTCTACCATGAGGAGAGAAGTTACCATATTCCTATTGATTATTATGCATTGGATGTCCACTAAGGTTTCTTCTGCTACTTTGCTCCAAGATGGCTTCCTCTTCTCTTCTTAAGTCCTTCTCACCCTTTGCTAGACAATATAGTTATTGCTCCAATCCTTCACTTGTTGCACATGATGCAAATCATCTTCCATGTTTAATTTAGTTGTTTTTTTTTAACATGAAAAATAAACTAAAGAAGCAAGAAATAGGACCTCACATTCACTCCTTAAGTCTATGGTCTCTTGTAATGATAACTCAATTCCCTCGTGTTTGGCTTTCTTATGGCTTTTATAATAGTAAGCTCACCCTCTTGCCTTTTTCTAAACTCTCAACTTACAAGAGTTCTTTGAATCTTCAAATTTCCTCCACCACAACCACCAAAGGAAATCAACCAAAGATAGACTTCAATTAAACACTTAGTTGAGGTAGCAAAAGGAATTCAAAGAGAATATTCAAGAAACACTTGAAGTGTAAGAGTTTCAAAGACAATCCAAGAGCAATTAGAGCCAATCAAAATCAATTTGATCACACCAAGTTGTTTAAACTCTGAATGAAACAATTAGAATCCAAAAGGAAAGAAACAAAACAAAAGCCAAGCTAAACAGAGAAGAAATAGTACTAAAAAATTTTCTGGAAAACCGGGGACCATGACATCCTGTCACTAAAGCGGAAATAACTCTGCAAGTATAGATCAAAATCGAGTAAAACTTCCCAAGATCAAAATCTTCAATTAAGCTTCCCAAAGATCTTTGCCTTCAATAGGACTTGATCTTCTTCAACAACACTCATCTATAATTCACCCCAAACTATGACCAAATAAATATGACATGGATCTTTTCCTCAAGTGCTAAAAGAACAATGAGGTTGGTTACCCACTACCCAATTAGATCAAATGAAGAAGACCTAAGCTCTAGCAAATCATAAGGACGTGATTATCATAGAATTAGGAATTGTGATCAAATTAGAACCCTTGGATCATACAATCCAAGTATTCAATAAAATCAATGTAAGGAATGATGAAGTTCAAGGAGAAAGCCTCAAAATTTAAGAACCCTAAAGAGGATACTCTAAATTTTTATATTTAATCAAAGTTAATTACAATGAGGCATAATAAGATATTTATAGAGAAATCCTAAATACTCCTAAAACTTAATTAGAATATTAAAGACCGAATTAACCTTCTAATAAAGTTAATTAAAAGCTTGGAAAATAAGAAACCAAGGTTTAATAAAAAATTATCTATATTGTCCATTTGAAGGAAATTAATCTGAGACCTACCGCGGATGGCAGGGTGAACCTACCATTGTCGATAGGTAGCCTTCAAGTTTCCCCGTTTTGTCTAGAGAGCTACTGTGGATGATAGGGTGGACCATATTGTTGATGGTAAACTCTGTTTCTTCACCCTCCTTGCTTCTTTCGTAATCTACGATGGTCGGGAGCTTCTAGTTTGATTATGTTGAGCTTCTTTAGGACTTTAATGTCTTGGAAGTCTTTAAATTCTTCCAAGCCTTTCGAATTCAGAATTCCTCAATTGAAGCTTCATCCATGATGTCTTCAATCTTCTAGTTGCTCCTACGCAAATTGTTGAACAATCCTTTGTTGAATTCATATCAACTATTTTTTGTAGCTGATGGTAATTAGGGCAATGCTCTCTTTGTTTTGTGGTGGTGTTTGGAATGAGCAGTCTACTTTTTTATATTATCAAATGTTCAACATGTTTTGGGATAGAAGAACAGAGCATTTTTTTGTCCGTTGTGTTGTCATACTTTGTCATGTTTGTTGTTATATCAATTGTGTTGAACAATATATTCCTATTTGATCTTATTGTAGTTTGATATTGTTCTAAATCTTTTTGTTGTTAGTCTTCTTGAATGATGTTCTTAGATTGAAGTTTTCTTGTATGATGAGAAAATTTGTCAATCGAATCATAGTTGGTTTCTCTTCAATTCTTCAGTTCTATTTTAGATAAATTAAAAACTAAATGAGTTATGTAAGTTCCTTTCTATGCTGATCGCGTTGGTTTTTGTTATGCAGATTCATGTCGTAGCATTATTTGCAGCAAATATGGAGGCATGGTTTGAGGTGAATGGTTGAGTCATGTTCCCTTTCTCACATGATAGTTATACTAGCTCTCTTAGAAAGAACCTTAGGAGATTTTTTTTAAAGACAACTATCGTACTTATGCTGAATTTTGAACTTCTTTATGGACTTGAGACTATATTATACATTTGTGTATTTAGATGGATTCAAGGCAATGAAAAATACACCTTTCCAGATTTTAAAATTTATTTGAGTATTTGTTAAATTTCTCTTATATTGTATAGGTGCTTCAAATATATATATATATATCTATATATATCGAATCCAAAAGAACTTTTGCGAGGCTAAAAGTTCATTACAAATAGTAATTAATGATAATTAATTTTAAATAATAATAATTGATGAACAATACTTTTACATTAATTTTGTCATGTGTTAAAATAGTATCTACGATGACCTTATTTCATGGCAAAGATCTTATGCAATGAACTTTCTGTAGTAAAGGATGTCATTGCAAATAATCATGTTGTATTTGTTACTATTTGTGATTGAAAAAATTGATAGTAAAAATCTATTTTTGTAGTAAATACTATTTCTAACAGATAATTTCATTGTAACAACAATTGCAATGCTCGCATTAACGGTGCCCACTTTTTCACCACAAGGCTCTTGCAAATAACTTATTACGATGAAAAAAGAGTTTACAATGAAATTTTGTCATCGCGGAAAACCCTTTTTCTAGTAGTGTGTATTTTTTTCCTTTCCTTGCTTCTTTTATTTCTATGATGGTCGGGAGCTTTTAGTTTGATTCTGTTGAGTTTCTTATGGCTTTAATGAGTATAAGAGGTCTTGTAAACTCTTCCAAGCCTTCAATTTGAATCCGAGATTCCTCAATTGAAGCTTCGACCATGATTTCTTCAATTCTTTAGTTGCTCATATGCTAATTGTTAAACAATCCTTTGTCAATTTCATATCATACCCTCTCTCTTAAAAATGATTTTTCCTCGAATTTGTTCCTTCAAATAACCACAAGAAGGCGGGCAACATTATAATAGAATTCAACAATATAAGGATTGCTAAGATTTGAACAAATAAAATCCAAATACCATCTAAACTACAAAACAAGCAAGGACTTTAGAACTTCCTTGAATGGTCTATGATAAGAAAAGGAAGTGTAAACAAAGAAGTTCAATGTAAAGCAATTCCAAAAGGGACCCTTCAATAACCATTCAAGGTTTACAATAGTTCTCCAAATAAACACACAATCTAAAGTATAGAAATCTTGTAAGTCAAGGAAAGGGTTAATAACAACATCTTTAAAAGGCAAATGATAAAAGAAGTTTTTTTCCTTTTCAAACCTAAAGGATAATTCAAGAAGTTCAAAAGTTTTAAATATTTCTTCCTTAAACGGATAATAATAGGCAAAATGGACTTTCCAAATACAGTAAAAAAAGTTTGAAAACAAATAAAAGACTTTAGATTCTACAAACTCTTCAACTTCACAAGATAAGAGAAAATAGAAACAAAATTTCTAAAATCCCAACATTGGCCGATTTTCTTTCTAAAAGTCCACTTCCTCAAACATTCTTTAAAAGGAAGATGATAGAGTAAGAATCTTTCAAAATCTCGAAGTTGATGGAAAATTGCTTCTATAATTTGAGATCAATCTTCTTTGAAAGGACAGAAACAATGAACATGCACCTTGCAAATGTAATCGAAAGCATTTAGAATTGAAGAATAATCTTGATGCTTTTCAAATTCCACCACTTCAAAATTAAGGTGAGTAATGGTTTTCAAATTTCCAAGATTTTCTTCCTTCCTCTTTTAAAACCATTTTCTTCAAGAACTCTTTTAAGATAGATGATAGAACAAAGTCCTATCAATCCATAACTCAAAAATGTTGTCCAAGAGTTCTTACAACAACTAACAATTGAAATGAACAATTTGCTACACCACTCCTTAAAAAGTAGGTGGTAGGAAAGATGCTTGTCAATAAAACCTTTCTAAGATTTTCAAAAGAATCATCTCTCATATTAACTTTCAAAAACTCACAAACAATAGCTTTAAACATTTCAAATCTGATTTCTACCTTCGTTTCAAAATTCTTTTAATAATAAGAGTTCCTTAAAATACACAAGATATAATTTAAAACCATTGTTATTTCCAAACAATATGTTCAATGAATCAATCACATTTAATAGCTCATGCTTGTTTCAAAGCAATTTGATTTGACCACTCAAGAGGGAAAAAAGTTGGTTAAAAGGAACAACCCCATGAAAGTTCTTTATGAAAATCTCAAAAAAGGTTAAAATATAATCACAACTTCCAACAAATATTTCTTTAAACTTACCATGAAAAACATCAAATGAAGCACAATCGAATCCAAAACTAACAATTTTAGAGTCTACTAAGGAAGCACATCTAGCATATCAAAGCATAGCAAGAAGTATCAAATATAATACCAATATTTATTAATGGTTCCTCAAGAGAGACATGAGAAGAAAGGCTCTTAGTCATACAAGGCATAAGTAGAAAGAAATTCCCATCAAAAGAAATAACACACATATATATATATATATCACAAAGTATGCCCGCATGAAAAGTATAAGAAACTAAAAAGACTTTAATTCCTCAAAGGAGACTTCATGAAAATAAAGAGAAGTGTTAAGACATGGGCTTATTGGTAAGTCTTCAAGACAAATGCCAAACTCTTTTTCTATGCTCCTTCCTTTGTCTTCTATTCCTAGAACATAAGAAGAATAATTAGCAATATTAAAATGGTATTCATAAATTCTAAGAATCACACAAGAAATAGAATTAAACTCTAAAGAATTATATCTTTTCCAATAAAGTTCCAAGAGAGTTGAGAAAGTAAAATTCATATCTATTTTCCATAAATAAAAAAAAAAAAAAAGTGAGAATAACTTCATTTCCTTAAATTAAATCTCAAAGCACAAGTAGTAATTAGAAGGAAAGAATTTTATGCTCTTGAGGGACTTTTAGGCAAGCTTTTCTCCTTCATCCCTACTTGAATCTTCAAAATTCTGCACACATAAAGATTCACTAGCAAAGAAAGAGTTAATTCCATTAGTATAGAAATTCATTTTCTCACTCTTTCAAGTACAACTATCTCTTTTATTCTTTGCTTTTCTTTTTCACTCTCTTGTTTTTCAATGAAACACTCAGTTTCTTTTACTCTCCCATTTTTCTCAAGCTCACTCTCTTTCTCTTTTGAACACTCAAAATGTTCTCTCTCTTTTGAAATGATAAAGATGGAATCAAAGATACATAATTTCTCAACTAATATCTCTTTTTCTCCCACTCTTTCTTTTTCTTTAATTTCAATGCTCTTCTCACTCATGATATAACGAGGTTCCTCTTTGGATGTCTTTTCCACAACATGTGTTTTATCACTTTATTTAATTTTTGGTTGTGAAGCTCCATTACTTTTGTAGACTCTTCAACCATTGATGATTTCATGAATTTAACCTTTGATTGACCTTGTCCTAGTCCTTTATGGTACCCTCCATAGCTATAACTATCATTATGCTCATTACACATATTCTCACCATACGTTCCACCACTATAGCTATGCTCATAATGATCATAACAATCATGGTATCTTTTAACATTTTCTCTTCTTTTATGGAACCTATCTTCCATTTTCACATAATTTCCTCCATTTCTAACTTCATTCCTTGGAACTCTCTTATAATATCTATCATTATAACCATGCCTAGCTCCAAATCTATTGCCCTCATAGCAATCATTAGAATCACACATAAGATCTAGCATAAGGAGATAAGTTACCATAACCCCATTGATTATTATATATTGAATGTCCACCGAGATTGCTTCTACTACTTTGTTCCAAACTGGCTTCCTCTTCTCTTTCTAAGTCTCCCACACCCTTTGCTAGGTATGATAGTTGTTGCTCCAATCCTTCCATGGCTCGTTGCACATGATACAACTCATCTTCTATGTTTGATTAAGATGTTTTAAAACCCACGAAATATCTATAAAACCAACAAAAAAAAGACCTCACAATCATTTCCTAAGTGTATTCACTCTTGTAGATGATCACTCATTTCTCTCGTGTATGTTCTCTTATTGGCTTTTATGAAGATAAACTCACCCTCTTGCCTTTTACAATCACTCATCTCTCAAGGTTTTATAGATTCTTCAAACCTCTTAATCAACTTGACCAAGAGATTCAACCCAAGTAAGTAAAAACAATTGATACAGTTAGTTGGATACAAAGAGTTCAAATAAGCAAACTATCAAACACTTAAGGTGGATGAAGTTTCAAAGACTATCAAACACTTAACCCTTGGTTGCTCGCCAGGGGCAGCTCAATTGGGGTCGGCTCTTGGTGAAACTTCAAGGTAGAAGAGGCTAAGGGAATCGTTTTGCGATTCAGCAAGGAGTTCTTACTAGGGTTACTCTTCTGGTACTCGTCCTTATGATGATACCATTCCTCCTTCCTTAATAGTGTTGTTTTGAGTTCTTTTTTGGAGAACAGAATGGTCACTGTTCTTATTTTGTAATGAAAGATTATTGGCTATTGATGGAAACCTTGTTTTATAAATATTACTATATTGTCCTTCTCATTTCTCTAAGTTATGTTTGTATATTCACTATGATCTTCCCTTGAATTTTTGTTTAGTGTTTTCGTCTCTCTTGGTTGAGGTTGATGTTTGAGTTAGCTGGAAATATTTTGAGGATTTTCTGGCTTTTATAAAGCTTCCTTGTAATTCTAAGTAAGCTCATAATTTTAGCACTCAAAAGTTCTCTTCCCTTGTGATCTTTGAAATCTAGAAAAACTTTAATGAAAAAAATTAAGGAGAAGAAAATTAATTTCAAATTCAGTGAGAAAAGAAGAGTTAAAATTAACTTTGGAAATTGGCGAGATCGTAAACCGAGTCTTAACATTGGCGAGCTATTAATAGAAATCAACATTTAATGAAGTGTGAGGGAGATTGGGTACAAAGTGACAATGTTGCTTGGTGAGTTATTATTAGCTAGATGTTAGAAAATGGATACTAACATAGCAAAAAGACGGAACAAGAAAGTGAACAATTCCGAGCATATTGAAAAGTCGGTGGTTTCTTTGACGCATAGGACTCATACTTTAAAAATTTTCTAGGCTTTTTTTTTTAAATTTTCCTTATAATTCTAGGTTCACTTGTAAGTTA
Organism: Catharanthus roseus; assembly: GCA_028651295.1. Lineage (NCBI taxonomy): Eukaryota > Viridiplantae > Streptophyta > Magnoliopsida > Gentianales > Apocynaceae > Catharanthus > Catharanthus roseus. Next base: position 10,708,641 of record JAPQWS010000102.1, on the reverse strand, counting down.
TACACTCATAAGCTCTCCGGTAATCTTTGAAGTGTCAAATAACACTTTACTTGACTGAAAAAATTAAGGAGAAAGGAGATGAATATTAAATGGAGTGCGAGGAAAATGACGTGCTATGAAAATTTTATATTATGTGGTTAATTCGTTCTGGTAATTCAGTTCCATGTTCACTTGTAATTTGAATACCCAAAAGCACTATTCTCATATAACCTTTATACTCTGAAATAATTTAATTTGCTGTAAAAACTAAGGAGAAGAAAATAAAGATTAAATTAAGTGTGAAAAGAATAGTAAAAAGTAAGGTCGATAGGCGAACAGTAAGCCCAATCTGTACACTGACGACCTTATTAATTCGAGGTTATAAATGAACTCTCAACTAACTTTACTTTACTGAAAGAAATGAAGGAGAAGATAATGAATGATTTGGGAGTAGAAAGTGGGTGAATTAATGTATCAAAGTAGGCAGATAATGATTTGGATATGATTTGTAATATAAAAGTTGATACACTTTCGTAAAAGAGACATGTACTTATTGCTTTCATTAAAGTTGAAATGCGATTCAAATTCATTGGATAAAATTGCTAAAAGAGTAATTAATTATCTTAATATTCACTGTTTGGTAATTTTACAAACTTAACTCTAACTGAGACGATTTCACCTTAATATAGACCCGCCTATCACTGCTCTTTTTAAATATGTTGTAATAGAATTGAGTTGATAGAATTGAGCCGACAAGTTATAAGACGAAAAGAGCATTATGCATGACGAAAGAAGGAATGGCAATTTCAATATTGCTGTCAAACAATTGCATTGATAGTTGGGACCTTTTATGTCCAATACAGAAACCCCATTCTCTTAAGACAACCAAGACATGCATGCATGTGATTTAATCTCTATCTTTTAAAAGGACAAAAATCTCACTCAAAAATTATATTTCTTCAATCTAGAAATAGAGCTAAATCTAACTGCCCCTGAGATCATTATCATATATCTCTTTCATCTCCAAATCCAGTGACAATGATTTCTTCAAAGAATTTGTTCATTTTCCTCGCTCTTCTCTTTGCTCTTGCAGCCATTCCGCCTTCCTCTCAAGTTTCAGCTTCAGGTGAACAACCCAATTCTTCATTAATTAATTTCCCTCCTCTCCATTGTTTTGTTATAGAGAATTTATTTTTTTTCATATCATCCATAAAATTTTACTTTTTCTTTTAATATATACTTTTTACTATTTTATAATAAAAAAGAAAATTGTTGTAATTGTTCACGAACAATTTTATATATTTTTATCATAAATATTTATTCATTTAATTTATACTAACATATAATTTTGGATTAACTTATCTATCAAATTAGTAAATAAATGACAAAAGACAACACGTATAATGCATTTATCACTTGTTAGAGGGTATCTTTGTTCATTTATAAAATGTAACCGTCAAACTAAATTTGTTTCGAGTTCCTAAAATGACCCCATCCCACCCACATGTTTTGGAGATTTCACTATTTTTTTTCTTTTGTAGATTTTAATATGATAAAGTCAGATCAAAAACTTTAAATTAATTTAAATTAACTGTCACATTTCATGAATGGACAAAAGCAACCTCTCTAACTAGTGACACGCGTCGTCTTTGCCTTGTATTCACTTTTTTTTTTTCCCATAATATCTTTTATTTACTAATTGAATAAAATTAATCAATCAAAAATTGTATTTGTGTATAAATTAAATGAATAAATATTTATGTATTAAAAAAAAAAAAAAGCATAAACTGTTTGCGTAGAATGAAGATAATTTTCTCTTATTATAAATATCAAATCTTCTCCCACCGAATTTCGGTAATTTACGTCCTATGTAGATCCTTTCTGAATTACAAAAAGGTGTTTTTTCTTTTACTGTTTTGTAAGATATCTGAGATCCAATTTTTTTTTTTTAAATAAAAGTGAAAAAAGAAACTGAGTTCAAAATAAATCCACACTCATGTGCGAGTTCTTTTTTTTAAATACATCAGAGAGACGGGATCATTCGAACTAAGATCTCTTATCTAATAAAAAGTATTTTTAGATAAATGTTTTTATCACTTGAGTTACTATCTATCCGAATTCACCGTTTGTTTATTACATTATTTCTATTACAGAAGAAATCATGAAGACCAACGCTGTTGAGGAGGTTAAATATGCAGGCCCTGGGTATGGAGGTGGATACGGAGGACGCGGTGGAGGTGGATATCCCGGAAGAAGATGGCGATATGGCTGCTGCCGCGGCTACCGCTATGGACCTGGATGCAAGAGGTGCTGTGGAAGTGCTCATGAGGCTCCTGATGCTGAATTTGAAGATGATGTTAAGAACTGATCATTCTATGTGTTCTGGGCTTTTGAAGTTCTATACATGCATGGATCCTCTTTTGAAGTGATAACTAAATAAGGCATATAATAGAAGGAATATTGCGCATTTCCCTAGGTGCCCTTTTTGTTATGCTTGATAAATAAATTAATTTCTTTAAAGATTTCTTCATATTTTTAAAGGAAAAGAAATTTTATTAGATTATTTGCATGATAGTATATTTAGCCTAAAGAAAATCTTGAGAAATAGTTTAAACAGTACTATTCGAGACCGAAACACCAGCTGATATGTATTTGGGTTCAGATCGTTTAGTATATATTTTATATATTTTTTAATGTATATTTATATAAATTTAATAAAATTATAAAATAAATTTTAAGAAAAAATTGATTATTAAAAGAAATGCATTAGAGTGTATTAAAAAATATATTAAACGATCATAAGCCTAACACAATTTAAAGAAACTAAAAATATTTTACACAACAAAAGTTGGAATTCGGGGTATAATATGTGTTTTTTTTTTTTTTTTTTTTTTGGCTAAGCAGATTTGGAGTAGTATATGTGTGACCTATAAAGATAAATATTAATTTTATTATTATTTTTTTTAGAAGAGACAAATATTTCTTTTAATTTTACTAATAATTAATTAAGAGATAAAACATAAATTAAATAGTAAATTTTCGCAAATTAATGTTGCACCAGAGTGCATGTTGTGTTGCGTACTCCGTGTGTTGGAGTGATGTTGTTCTAATAAATGGCAATCTGTATGATTTTATTATACATGCGAGTATTTTAAAACTTTTTCACACCGTCTTTTCAATTTTAATCTGTTGTTTGAAGAAAATTGTCACTGCTATTCTATGTCGACATTGCAGGGGCATTTTTTTTCTTCTTGCAATCTTCGCTAATCGATGAGCGAATTTTTTGTTGTTCTCGGTTTCTTTTGTTTGTTTTTATTTGTTATTTCCTGTTTGAGTAATTAATAGAAGAATGGAGAATTCGATGTTGCAGTAGATGGAATCGTGTTAATTTAGATTCAGCTGATGTTACTGGTGTTGATGTAGAGGGAAATATAGCAAAAGATGGTCATTGACATGAGGATGTTGAGTTTTGGTTGTTTTGTGAAGAATTTTTAATTTGGTGTGTAGGTTGTATAAATGTTGTTACATGAGGATGTCATCCATGTATGTAGTTATATTTTTTTATTACTATTGTTCCATTTGTTTATATCTATTGTTCCATTTTTCTATAATTGTTGTTCCATTTTTTTATTATTATTTTTCCATTTTTATGTCTATATTTCATTCTTTCTATAGTTGTTGATCTATTTGTAGATAGTTGTTATGTGTGTGCTTGTGTAACAGAAGTTCTATTTTTTTATTATTATTGTTCCATTTATAATTAACTAGCATGCCATTTCTTCTTAAGTGTTCTTCCACTCGTGTAACATTTGTTGTCCTGGTGTATTACAATGCTAAACATATGTCAATATGTCTTTTTTTTTATTTTGAATTAAATTATAATAAGATTATTGTACTAGATGGAACTGAACAATATAAATCTTGTGTGTATATTAAAATCTTTACATTTCTAAAGTCTTCTTAAATTTTATAAAAATAGTTTTGTAAGTGATATAATAGTAACTCAATAATAAAAGAATAATAGAAACGTTTGTTATCATATTAAAGCTTATTAGTTTGAATCACACTTCTTTCTATTATGAAAGCTTCTTTTCTTTCACCGAAAAGAATAGTTCTAAAAGCTAAGGTTTATTATTATTGTTCCATTTTTTATATTTATATCCATTTGTCTATAACACTTGTTCTATTTGTAGATAATTGTTGTTCCATTTTTTTATGTCTATAATTTCATTTTTTATAGTTGTTGGTCTATTCGTAGATGACTGTTTGTTTCTAAATGTGTGTGGTTGTGTAATAGAAGTTCCATTTTTTTTATTAGTATTGTTCCATTTATAATTAATTGGTATTCCATTGTTCCTAAGTATTCTTCCACTCATGTATCATTGTTGTCCCATTGTGTATAATGTTAAACGGATGACAAAAAATGTGAAAGAAGAAAAAAAGAAATGCAAAAAGAAATGACACCAATACAACTTTTATTTAAAACAAGAACACCAATTTTGTACATGAAAAAAGAATAAAAATGATCATTTATATTCATATATTCATTTTTACATAAAAAAAGTGACAATACATATAACTCGGGAATTTAAAAGGGCAGCGGAAAAAAATTCGTTTTTCTACCAATTTTTTCTCTCTAACCCAATTCTCTCTAACTTCTCTCTAACCTCAAACTCAAATCTTTCACATTCAACACAAATTGAAGGTAGATATGGATGATTTTGAAGATTTTTTGCAAGAAAATATTGATTTTGAGGGTAAAAAAACCCCAAATTTTAATTTTTCTCAAATGTCTTGAGCTTCTCCCAGATGGATGAAATTCTCTAAGGAATTTTGCCCAACCTGGTGAAATTTTTGAAGGATTTCTTTTCTAAACCATGAACATAATAAATAAACTTAATCAACTTAAACATATAAATTGATTCAAAATATAACATTAATAATTGTAACACTTATACTGACAAAATAATTAATGCACATTTAAACTCAAATTATTAATGTAAAAATAATTTATAATCATATTAAACAAATAATTATAAAATAAACTATTTAAACAACTAATTGCATGTATTCTAAATAAACAAAATTAAATAACATGCCAAATAAATATGAAATTAAACATTTGTGAACACGAAATTAAATAACGTAAACAAATAAATATAATCATAATGTTAAACATTTATAAACATAAAACTAAATGACATAAACAAATATACAAAAGAATATGTGTATACAATGCAATTTTGGCCAGGCTAGCGGAACTCAGCGCTGGACTTCGCGCAGCTTGGCGAAGTCAGCCGAGAAATACCGCTTGATCGGGCGAATTTCTCTGGAAAATTTTGCCAGTTTGGGCAAAATACAGCCCAAATTCGGCCAGTTTTTTTCGATCCGGTGCATATTTTTTAATTTTAAACCAATAAAATTGTAAATAATTGTGTATAGATCGAGATACTAACCTTTTTTTATTTTCAACGGTCGGATCTTCCTAGATCTGAGATTGAATCCTTGGCCTTTAGAGAGAAGGTAGAGAGTTTCCTTCTAGAGAAAAAAAATTGATAGTGAGAAATAAAATTTGTTTAATTTTTTCACGCTATTCGTTTAGATTCCCTAGTTATATTTACTATCTCTCCCCCCCCCCCCCAAAAAAAAAGAACTAGTCATCATCATCAGTATCCACCACAAGTGTCTTAGCAATGCTCTGCCAGGAGCACCAGGCAAAATTTTGATGTGCGGAAAAACTTTTTCCAAAGATTTATAACTAGTGGGTCAACCACGAAAAGGTCGGTTAAAGTTATGGTCTTTCCATCTTTGACATGTACAATTACGTAACTGTAGTAAAAATCATGTTCCACTTCAACATTTGTCCCTAGTAGGGACAGGTAACCCTTGAAGAAAAGGCAGAAGTTTCAAAGGCAGAGTTTTTTTCGCTAGACAAGTATTGCATACAATAGTATAATTCCTTTTGTTCAGGTGTGTGTATATTGAAGCTATTGCTAGTTCCCTATTTCTAGACATGTGTTCTAGGACATGTCTCTTTACTGCATATGGCATATCGGTGAGATTCATGGAAAAAGGCTTTGAAGATGAAAATTGTCTAAGATTGGTATTGTGGAGAAAGTAGAGAAGTTGAAGAAAGTTACTATATGAGAAGATTTTTTAGGGCCAAAAGTATTGCATTTTATAGAGGAGGGTTTACGTGTATTTTTCTTGGTAAATGGAAATGTTGATTTAATTTCTATAGGAATTCGAGAAATTACTAATAATTAGTAATTACGTGGTAGTTTTTATTATTATCATAGGAAACTGTAAAATGTTTTAGGGGAAATGTTGTTAGTATAAACATATAGTATAGTATTGTTCTATTTTATTGTGTCTAATATTCAATTAGGAGTTTGTTAATGTTCTATTTGTTACATTATATTGTCCCATATTTCTTTTACTGATATAGTTCTTCAACATTGTGTCTATCAAAATTCGCGAACTGCAGTGTAATTAGTAACATTGTAGCTGTTATTATTATTATAGGGAAACTGTAAAGTATTTTATTAGGAGGGATGCTATTAAGCATATATTATGGTATTTACCATTATGTGTATCTAATATTTCATTAGGAGTTTGTTAATGTTCCATTTATTACGTTTTATTATCCGATATATTTTACTGATATGGATCGTCAACATTGTGTTTATTGGAATTCGTAAAATGACGTGTAATTAGTGATTGTGTTGTAGCTGTTATTATTATCATAGGGAACTGTAAAGTGTTTTATTAAGGGGCAGGGATATTGTTAATGTAAATATGTATTATAGTATTATTCCATTTTGTCGTGTCTAATATTCCATTAGGGGTTTTTTAATGTTCTATTTTGTTCTTTTACTGATATGTTCCACTGCAAAGTATATACATTCCATTGAACTTGTTCAAATTTATTTTATTTTTTACAATATTTGCTTCATTTTTTAAAATCTTTATAATATACATGCTAATAAAACTGCTACTCCAAGGATAAAAAGATAAAATAAAAATAAAGATAAATTAAAATAAAAAGATTAAAGAAAAGGTCGAAAACTAAAAAAACCTTTATTTTCAAAACATGAGGGAAACAACTTGTAAATTCCAATGAAAAAGCAATTTTCTTTCATTTCTTTTTTCTTTTTTAGTTTTCATCTTTATTTCCATCATCTTCTTCTAATAACCATCATCCCACAGATGTATCAGGTCTCCATCCAAGTGCTCTGAGCGAATTCTTGATGTGGGGAAAAACCTCATCCAAAGATATAAGACCGACTTTTCAACCACGTAAGGGTGGTTATGGTTTGTATTCTTCCATCACTTACATACACGGTTGTATAGATGTAATAAAAGTCATAATCCAAGGTCTCTTCATCTTCTAGTAATGAGAGGTAAGCTTTGAAGAGGAGGCAAAATTTCCAAAAGCAAATTTGTTTCCCTTTTAGAGGAGGATATTATACAACTTAACAAAAAGACCTAGTTTGTTTTTTTGGGTATGTATGGTAGTGACTGATAGGTGTCCCTTTCTCGCCATGTAATGAAGGACTAGTCTTTGTACTTCTAAGGGCATATCAATGATATCCATGGTTGGGAGAAGAAGTCAAGATGAAGATGTTCGAAGTAAGGGAGAGAGAGTGTAGAAGAGTATGTTGTGAGGAGTTTCAGATTATTAAGTATTAATAGTGTTTTATTGGATGTGTTAACAGGTTCAAGTTTGGAAAGGTGATCATATCTTGAATATTACATCAAATTAACTGCATTGGAATTTGTACATACGTCTAATTCATAATCACACTTATATCTTTTATGTATCATCGATATGCGCTTGAATTACCGTATAAGAGTGTTGGTTTTTGTTTTTTTATTCCACTATTCCATATATATAATGTTAATATTATATTTTTATGTGATTAATGTTCCATTTTCGTTCAATTACAAGATTTTTTTATTTTTTCTTTTATTTAAATTCGTACAGACGTGTAATTAATAATTACACTTTGCAGTTGTTTTGTGTTATCCTAGTGTATTAAAATTCGCATATAGAACTGTTTTTACCCTTTGGCAATTCAACTATTTCATTTAGATTATGTTAATGCTCCATTTTTATGTCATTAATATTCCATTTTTTCCATATTACAACAGTAGTTCTTGTGTTTTTTAGGTGTTTTTAGTCGTTTTAGGTTCCTGGAATGGAGGTTTTTGAGCAGATTGAGGTTTTTGAAATGGAATCTTAACTAATGAGAGAGAGAGAGAGAGAGAGAGAGAGAGAGAGAGAGAGAGAAAGGAATTTGGGATATCTGAGAGATAGATCTGACCGTCGAAAAGATGGAAGTGTACTTGGGGGAAAGGGAGAAAGCGCATGTCTTAGAAGCACGCGTATCTCCAATTTGACGTCATTTTTTGCATTTTCACTCAATTAGTAAGACGACGCCGTTTTGCACTCACAATGAACCTTGCACTCGAGTCCAACGTATAATGAGAGGTAAATTTTCTTTCTCATATTCTCTCCATCTTTCCCTTCTCTACTCCCCTCTTTAGTCAAACAAGAATAAAATAAACGCAAATTCTTTCTATGTGATTTACCTTTTCCCTCCCCTATTGGCCACAGACTAAACTAGATATTAACATTGTATGAGTTTATATCAAAATATTTTTTAAGTGTGGCAGTTCAGATTATTTAATTTAATTAATACATTTTTTCTTTAGGATTATAGATTAATTATTAAATATGAAGTCTTCTTTTTTAAAAAAATAAACTTTATATTGAGTAGGAAAATCTAATCATTCTAAGCAAACAAAATAATGTTAGCTAGAACTAGTTGTGCAAACTAACTCTAACAGTTAACATTAATATATATATATATATATATATATGTAAAATAAAGTCTAGGACTAAAGGAGACACAAAAGGTAGGCTTCTGAATTTTAAAAAATGAAAAATTGTAAATTTTAATTAGTCTTTTATGAAAAGATGAATTATTTGTAATAGAAAAATGTGGTATAAGACTAAAAAACGAAAAAAGGTAGAAACATTAGTGATCAGACCAAGATAACTAACCTCAACTTGAATACGGGTCTATTTTGAGTTTTGTATTTTTTTTAATATGTGAAATATAAATTGTTTTTGGAAAAGATGTGAATCTCAAAATTAAAAATTAGAAGAAAAAAACACAAAACAAACTCCAATCCACTTGGTATAAGATATATATCTTGGTAAAAGAACAAGAAAAAATTGATTGATTCTTTTTTTTTCTTTTTAACTGGAGAAATTGATTGATTCTTAGAAAGATCAAAATAATATTGTTTCAGAATTAGTTCAAACAATCAAAAATTACATGAGGACAAGAAATTAAAGTAAACTTTGTTAAAAGAATTGAAAGTAATTTTTAGAAATTAAAATTTGTTTTAAGACTAAAAACTTTTTAAAAAATTAAAAATTATTTTTTAACAATAAAATCAATTAAAAGGACTGAAAAATGTTATGAAATTAATATTTACATGGTGGATATTGATCAAATACATTTCCTGGAGAGTATTAGAATTCTCAAAGCTCAATCCTACCTGGGTTCTGACTCGCTAATGATAAATCCCATTTCTTCTAGGGTTTTATAATCTCTTCCATTTAATTGGTGCCTATAAATAAGACCTTATGTAATACATGAATAACACAATTCATACTTGATTCTTGAGTTTTATTTTCTCTCTTGTATTCTTTCTTATCTCTATTATCCTACTATTCTAATATGTTATTATACCGAAGAATTCATCGTATTGCGTTCATAAAATTTATAACACATTATCAACATGTTAACCAGAGTTGTATTTAACCGTAGTTCATTTGAGGCACAATTACTGAAGAAATTTTGTAAGAATAATTCTTTGAAGTTATAAGGTAAAAGTATCAATTTTTATTTGACTTATGCCGAACCTTACTAAGCTTGATTTTCTAATTTCGATGTCAAGGGAAAGAATTATATATTTTGTATTCTTGATGCTGAAATCCATCTTAAATCAATGGGTCTGGAAGTCACGAGAATAATAAGTAATCGAATCTTTTCTTAGTTTTTATTAATTAATAGTTATATGCATGCTTTTGACGTCATCAAAAGATTAAATCTTTTATCGTGAATTCTTGTAGAAATAGATCTATATATGTATGTGTGTGTGTGTGTGTGTGTGATGGGTCTTAAAGACACCATTAAAAGAGATATCACAGTAAAATTTTCTTTCCTTATTAGATTCATGAAACCCTAAAGATTGAGTAATTTATTAAGAAAGATCTTGGCAAAATCTAGAAGAATGACACAACCATTCGAAGATGGTCATTATGCTAATACTGTTTATGATTGGATATATTTGTAGCTAAAAAATTCTATCAATATATCATTATGTCAGATTATATCATATCTAAATTCTTTCTCAAACGAAATAATGTAATATAGAGAAACTTTTTCCCTTTCTCATGTCTCCAAATAGCAATATTAAGAGAAAAAATCTAAAGGTTATGAATCCCCTTTTGACACTGAACGAAAGAATTGGTCAATTTAGATGCAATATTATGATATTCCTACAACTTTTATGCCATTCCCGAAAGCGAATGTAATTAAAAATTTTATTGGTAAAATATGTTATATTTCTGATTACATTAAACCTAAATTTAAATTATGACCTGAAGTGATGATCAATTAATACAAGAAAGGAAAAGGGAATATATAATCCTATATAAATATTATTGATGCAATATGAAAAGGAGCTTGTAGCACACCTAGTACGTCAAACGAGATTGTATATCTCGTGTTTGCATCGATTAGAAAGAAATATGAAAAGGTTGGAGTTTGTTTACTTCCAATTTTAAGCTACCGATATTTGATGTCAATTTCCAGTATTAATTATGTCTATATTTATATAGGCTTGTTGATATAGTCAACTCTTAAAATAATAAGAGGAAAGAAAGTGATTTTTGTTTGTGATTAAATATGGGTTTTGCATATATTATATTGCTCCTTGATTTGTTGTGATGTTCAAGGATGACAACAAAGATAAATGAAATGTGCCATAATGTCATTACTTTTATATGTTAATTGCGTCGCTTTACTATGCTTTTAGTATATAAAATGTATAATTTACATCATTTCCCTTTATTTTTATCATACATGCTTCCCAATGAAGAAAACGGAGAATATAAGTGAAAATGGAGAAGATGGAAGCTGCCAGCACCCGAGACAATAACCTACCGCAGAATGTAGGTTAACCTACAACATGCGGTAGGTCCAGAGCATACAAGGAGAGTTGGAACAGAAGCCTACTGGCAATGGTAGGCTATCCTACCGTCGACGGTAGGTCCCAGCTTTCAAGAAAGATTTTTAACGAAACCCTATCGTAGACAATAGGACTCAACCTACCCCACACGGTAGGTCCTGACTACACCTGAAATTAATGTGTTTTTTTATTTTATTTATGTAATTTTCCCCTCTTTTCAGTCATTCATCAGTTTTAGGTTAGAGCGAAGGAATTGGGGGCAAAAATTAGACTTAAAACCTATCTCAATTCCTCTTTGATTAAGTAGCTTTTCATAAATGAAAGATTTGATTAAAGATCTTGGGTTGAGATTAAAGCAAATCGATGGAACAATTTCAAGTTTCATTAAGCTATTCGTGAAAGCAATCCTTCAAAATCCTAAGCATTCTTTTCCTTTTGTATTTATGAATTCTATTATTGATTTGTGTTTTGTTAAGATGTTGAGTAGCTATTTTTTGATTAGTTTGCATGAGGGTTGAACCCTAGTTTTTTTGATGATATGAATTTTTATGGATTTTTTATAAATTGATATTTAATTTCCAATAGGTTGTTATTCAATTATGTTTCTCTCAATTGATTTGCGCAAAATCGATTAGATCGCAAAATTAGTTGGAATTGGAAAAGGAAAATCGATTTAGGGAAACCAATTGAATAATAGGAGTTGGCAATTGAATAGAGATATTCTTTGTACTTTTAAATATTTTTAATCAGTTAATTGTATCCTATTCATAATCGGTTAGGGAGAAAAAGAGATTCTTCTCTAAAGGCTTGTGAATAGAGCGGCTTTCACCTAGTGATAGGGATTGCCCGATTTAACGTGTGATGACCCAATCTTAGTTTTTTATTAACATCGTTTTATGATTTTTCCAATTAAAATAGTTGACAAAAGCTAAGGGGATTCCACCATTCCAACTCTTCCCTTATATTTTCACATCTCAAGCCTCTTATTTTCATTTAAACGTTTTCTTGTTAGTTTTTCAATCTTTTCACAAAAATCAGCTTTGCTAGACTAGACCTTGGATTAAACGATTAGTATTTTAGGTTTATGTTCCCTAAGATCGACAACTCGGGTGTATCTTTTTTAATACAGTGATAGGTGCACTTTCCTGTTGCATGTTTTTAGGACATACCCCATTTTAAACATCAATACATATTGAAAATATGATAGTAATACGAAGCTCTAGAAAAGCTAATACATTGATATAAAATCTGTAGATTAGTTAATCAATAGAAAGCCCTACAAGAGCTATAAATTAAAATTAAAGCTCCCTTAGAGATAACCAATAGATGATTAATAAGCACTAATATTTTAAAATCTCCAAATAAATATCTAGAAGATATCTATAAGAGATATTTGATTAAAGCTCTAGAAGAGTCTATTTACTAAAGACTTAAAAGAGTTAGTTAATAGAAAATTGTAGAAGAACTAATTATTTACAGACTCTGGAAGAGTAAATTAACCTAAAAGGTCACATGATAATTATGTAATGCGTTATTCTCCTCTAAGTCTCATAAAATTGTTTTATCAATAAAATATTTTCATATATTGAGACGATGGATGTATATAATTTTTCAAAGTCTTTGCATTTTGCTCGAACTCATAGAATAAAATGTGAATTACATAAATCCCTATTTTCTCCTCATGTAATTTTGTAATTCGCTATAGTTGTGGTAATGCATCATTAAGTAAATCTGAAGTTTACTTATTAAAAAATATTAAATGTTGGTATAACGGGTTGGACCATCCCGGATCATTAAAATACCAATTGTCATAAAGAATTTGTGACAATATTTTTATGAAACTAGAAGTTTCTAATAAAAATAAATCATGTGTACTAATATTTCCACGGAAAAATAATTTTATAAGTACCATCAATGTTTATTTAGGGTTGAATGCATTTTTTGGGAAGAATATATAGTTGATGCATCAACCCATTGTAACATATATTATTGTTGACTTGCAAGCTATACTTTCGAAGATAATGGGCTCATCTTTTAGATTCTTTCCTTAACATAATTTGTCCTAATAATGTTGATGATGTTACAAAATTTGTATAATATTGAACGTTCTTACAGGACATGTTCTTGGACCTAGTAAATAGTTTTATAGAACCATAAGTACCTTAAGTTAATTGATGTATATTTTTTAGAACTTATTACTATTTCGCCAACATAATTCTAATTAAGTTTCCTCATTATAATTGATTCAATGGTAATGCACCAAACATTTTTCTACATAACATTTATATGCGATATGCAAATATATTACTCCACCATAATGTATTTAAGATGGATATTGAAAAGAGGAGAAATTGTATAGTCGGATAAAGGAAAAAGATTATGTGTCTCATTTTAATCATCATATAAAGATAATTTGTACTAGAAGTTAAAAAGATGAATAGTCAGGCATGTTTGTTGACAAATGAAAATCAGACAAAGAATGTTCCTATTATTTAATATCCCCGAAAGACAATCTATCATTATTTATGATATTGAGACACATTTAAATGTGATAGAATAATTAGTTCCAACAAAATCCTAGCATATGTAATGGAGCAATTATTTAAGATGGTCATATATGATTAAGCCGAGGAAATGAAAATTCTAGTAGAATTTTCTATGACATTACTTTATTAATATTTCCGAAAGAAATTCATGTACCTGAAAGTCGTGTAATTATAATTTATGAGATCTCATTGTATTATGTCATCATATAAATATATGGAACCATAAAATAGCACAAAACGTCGATAATATTTATGTGCATGTTATTTAATAGAATGATAATTTTGAATTAAAGTGTGCAAACTCGAGATTCTAATATATTAGAGATATTTGACTAAAATAGAATATAACTCCGCATGATAAAATATGCAAAACTGTACGGACAATTATTAAGTACACTTGAAGTGTACATTTATTCCCTTAAGGTATTATATACCTGATCAAGTGTAATCCCCGAAGAACAAGAATCAATAAATATAATGCAAATTAGAACTAATAACTTGTCGTAGTTATGACATAAGATTCTTTGTTAAGTCTTGGCAATATTAATTATGAAGAAATGAAATTTATAGTGCCTGATTTAGTGTAGAAAACTAGGGTATTAAACTCTTAGAATTTTAATACACTCCTTGAAGGACGCATAGAGCATGTAAGTAAATTGTTCGTAGAGAATATATCATCACTGTTTTAGTGATTTTTATTGAAAGAAATATATGAAATTACGATCAAATATATATCTATGAAAATTCTCTTAGAAATTGTTATGCTTGCTTCTTATAATACCTTATCTATTTTTAATGTTCTCCATATCAGGGAGAGAAAATTTAGAATCATAAAATTCCATATTAATTATTGAAGCATCTGGATCTATTTGAAGTATTAGTAAACTAAAAAGTTCTACAGATTATCTATTTGCAAAAGAATTGAAAATTTACTTGATTTTTTTGTAAATTCTAGAAGAGTTACAACATAGAATTTGTGATGCTTATATAAATGTCCCAATAGGACATAAGTCTTATAACTAACAATGTTAAATCATGTTTGCAACATGATCGATTTATATGGATTCTTGAGCAAAATAATTAAATTCTATAACGGTGAGGTCGAAGAAAATCATGTCGCAAAATAATCACTATTTTCGCGGTTTATAGCCCTAAACATTTTTTAATCTTTTTTTAGACATGAATTTTTTCAACCTTGTTTTTATGTCAATTGATAGAGTTCGTGGCATAATCCAACCAAAAACTACTGGATTATGCCACAAATTCTATAACGGTAAGGTCGAAGAAAATCATGTCTATGAAAAGATAAAGAGAAATTGGCTATATATAACCTTAAACTAATTCTACTTTTCTATTTTTCTACTTATATTTATGAACATTTATTTTTTCTTTTCATAGGGATGACATTGCAAGTATAGTAATTTGAAGATTTCATGAGGAATTCGACGCATTTTGACAAATGGATCTAATAGGTTATAAAAATGCAGCAAATATTACTATAAAATCACTAAATTGTTGGAAATTTGCAATATTAAAAATAATTCATGGCTATTAAAAGATAAAGTAAAAGCTCATTGCTATAAACAACTAGAATAAAAGTTAATGACTACAAATAGAAAAGTAAAATAGATTAAGGCTATATACAATCAATTTCTCAAAGATAAAAATGAAGTTTATGACTTCAAAACATAAATTAAAAATAGTTTAAGGTCATAAATAGCTAATTATCTAGAAAAACTATTTTAAAACTTTAACGTTTTGTTTTATTTTAACTATATGAATAATTGAAAAGACTTTTGAAAAGAAAACAATCTCTTTTTAACTGCTTTTAAGCTAAAAGCATGATAAAGACAATATATTTTAACTAATTCAAAATAATCATATTCTTCTTTATTAGAAAAAAAAAGTATCGCCTACTTCACGTTTCCTATTTAAAGAAAAATACGTTAATATTAAATAAAGGTAAATACACAAAAGTGCCTTAGATGCAATAGCTCCAATAGGGCCATTTCACTCAGCTTAGGAGAAATTAAGTGATGATTCTCAGGAAATATGTTACGAGATGAATGAAAATAATAGAGGATAGCAGCGAAAATTGGAAAATGATAAATGTTAATGAGCAATAAGTCATATTCAAGCTGTCCTCTTAACATTGAAACTGTCCCTTTCAAAAAAATAAAATATAAATAAACAAATTGAAAATGTCTATCTACAGTCTCTTTCTCTATCTCAGGGTAGAGATCGTAACTACCCTTTCTAGAGTTCTTCGTGGTCATTCAATTCAAATTTGATGGGAACATGCTATTAAGCTTTGAATTCGGGCTCAAGTTATTTAGCTCAATATTCATATAAGCCAAAAGATATCTGTCATTTTATTTAGGCTCATATATCAATTGTAGGTCTATTATATTAAGGGGAAAAGAAAGTTTTACCCTTTCCTCGTATATCTCACATGGGATGACAGTAAATCCGAGGAGGACATTCATCTCTATAAATAGAGGTACTGTTTTGCTTTGATCAATTACTCTACCAAATTGTGTATTTACTTAGACATTGAAGGTGAAATGGGGGAACAACCCCTCATTGTTTTGCTTGTGACCTATCTTGTAGGTGCATTGCGTTAAGGGTCAATATCCAGAACTCATCATTTGGCGCCCATCGTATTATTTTTCATCTTTACACTCTCTCATACCTATACATACTGAGCAATGGCTACTAATCCTAGTCACAGGGAGGAACCTAGTACTACAGATCCTCCTCCTTCAATTTCACCTACACCACCCACTACTGTTACACTTCCATTTCTTTTTCCTATTCCTATTACACAAACTATAGGATCGACAACTCTTTTTTCTCTTCCAGGGACCAGCGCAACTAGTCTCACTTTACAGCAAGAACAAATTCTACAATTACAAACTCTTCTTGCCGCCTTGCAAATAATGTTCACTCAGCAATCCATTTCTTCTATAATAACAATCCCATATCGGTTCCCCAACCATAGTACACTATGTCATAATTTCCATCCCTATCTTTTCCTTATAATTTACCTTCGGGGGATGTCCTTCCCAAAAAGAGTCACATATTTCCCAAACCCAAACCATTCACGACTTGGTTAATCCCCAGATGCACACGAGCCATTGATGATTGTTGGGACTTTTTACAGCACAATCCTTTAAATAGAATCTTATGCTTGTGCCCCAGTGCCTAACTATTTCTATCATTTAAAATTGGAAACTTATGATAGTTCTTTAGACCTAACCCAACCCATGATGAGATTTACCTCTCAGATGTATGTGTATAATGTCTCCGACAGTACATGTTGTCAAATGTTCCCGAGTTCACTTGCCGGGAAAGCTCTAGCGTGGTATGCTTATCTGCCGCCTAGAAGTATTACCACTTTTAAAGACTTGGGTGAGAAATTCATTCAAAACTTTCTTCCTCAATCTATTTTGTAGCTTACGTTAGATTTTCTCCTCAGTGTACGACAACGACCATCAAAATCTGTGAGGGGTTTTACTGCCCGATTCAACCACGTAGCCCAAGGAATTCCCGATTTCTCTGAACGAGAATATATACAAACTTATCGACACTGATTGACAAATCTAGCTTTTTCTAGAAAGCTAGCTCAAAAGGAATCGACCAATTTAAAAACTCTTTTGTCAAAGATTAGGAAATTCATCCATGCGAATTGTAGGTCCAAGGGCCACAAGAAGATTGCCAATAGAAGCTTACCGTGGACGGTAGGCTAGACCTACCGAACGCGCTAGGTCCGGGCAACTCGAGTAATTTCGAAATAGAAGCCGACCACAGATAATAAGACTCGACCTACCAGACGCACTAGGTCCCATCAGCAGCACAGTAATGCGTTTTTATGTGTATTTATATAAGTTTTTCCCCATTTTCAAAGGGAGAACAGTTTTAGTTTAGAGAGAAGGACTTAGGGGAAAATTTGGGCACGAAAAACCTCTCAATTCCTTTTCAATTAGGTAGATTCTCTACAATTAACATCAAATTGAAGCTCTTCGAGAAACATTGAAGAGATTTCATGAAGCAATTTCGGGGTTCATCAAGAGAATCGAGAAACGAGCTCTGGTGGCATTCAGAACTGTGGATTCAACCCTTTTTCAACCTAGGCTTTCTTTTCTTTTGTTACTTATGATTTCTATTATTGAATTAACTATTTTCAAGATGTTTACTAGATAAATTTCTATTACTTAAATTGAGGTCTGAACCCTAGCTTTGGATGATATGATTTTTTATGGAATTTCATTAAATTGATGCTTTTTTTATTTAATTTGGTTGTTGTTCAATTACGTTTTCTGGATAATTGATTTGCGCAGAATCGATTATTTCTCGAGATTGATTAAAATGAAAAAGGAAGAACAATCTAGGGCAATGAATTGGATAATAAGAGTTGGTAATTGAATGAGATATTCTTTGCACTTTTAGGTTACTAGATCACCTAAGTTATTTATTGCATTTTTAATTGGTTAGGGAGAGAAGAGATTCTTCTTTAAAGGTCAAGTGAGCAGAGCGACCTTTATCTTCAGATAGGGATTGCCCGACTTTCGTGTGATAACCCAACCTTCATTTTCAAACATCGTTTTATGAGTTTTTCAATCGGAATAGTTGATGAAAGTTAGGGGGATCCTTCATTCAAAATATTTTCCTAAAATTTCATACCTTTAATTATTGCTTCCATTTAATCTTTTTTGTAGTTTTCCCAATTTGTTAATTAATTTCTTAAAACACAATTTGTTAGACTAAACATTAGTTAAAACGGTGACTATTTGAGCCTTTACCGTCCCTGAGTTCAACATTTGCTTGTTGCATTTGTTTTAGTTATACCCCATTTATAACAACATCAAGTTTTTAGGGCCGTTGCCGGGGAATGGCAACTTAAAGAAAACCGTTTTTCTTATGCTTTAGATATTTTTTCTTGTTTTTCTTATTTTTTGTTTTTGTTGGATTGTTCGTTGTTCTTGCAATTATTGGTTTATCTTTTGCTTATATCTTGATTGGTGATTTATTATTTGTAGACTTTGATTGTGGTTTGCCTGTTTCAGGCTTGGGTAACTAGTTTATGTCCTGAAAGAAATGGGGTGAATTAGTCCCATTCGTTCCGGAACCCGAGCATTCGCTATAGAGTGCCCACCATTCTCCTTGGTTTGAGAGAGCGAACAGTAACACTATCATTGCCGTCAAGAAGATGAAAGAAGGTCAAGAGGCTCCACCTTATATAAATTCATTTTTTGTACCGTATCCACCACCACCAGTGGCAGAGAGGACAATGGCAGATTATGCTAGACCATCCATCTTTAGAACGTAGTCAAGCATAACGAGCCCACAGGTAGAAGCAAACAA
Source organism: Catharanthus roseus (assembly GCA_028651295.1). Classification (NCBI taxonomy): domain Eukaryota; kingdom Viridiplantae; phylum Streptophyta; class Magnoliopsida; order Gentianales; family Apocynaceae; genus Catharanthus; species Catharanthus roseus. Next base: position 10,689,481 of record JAPQWS010000102.1, on the reverse strand, counting down.
CTTTGAGCTCAAGTCGAACGTTATCCAAATATTGTAGACCAACGTACAGTTCGATAGACTCCCTGAGGAAGATCCAAATTTGCACATCGGCAATATCTTGGAGGTGTGCGATACCTTTAAGGTCAACGGAGTCTTAGAAGACGCCATTAGACTTCGTCTTTTCCCATTCTCTATAAGGCGGAAAGCAAAATCGTTGCCCAAGCCATTACCTTCCGGCTCAATTACATCATGGTATTCATTGGTAATAAGTTTCTAGGAAGGTATTTTCCTCCTCGTTGTATAGCAAAGCTTAGGATAGAGATCTTATCGTTCCAACAGATTGATGGAGAAAGCCTTCAATGAGGCTTGGGAAAGATAGAAGGAGCTACTCAGAAAGTTTCCCCACTATGGATTAGATTTGGGGATTCAAATTCAATCCTTCTATAATGGAGTCTCATTTGGGGCAAGACAGCTAATTGATGCCTTTGCTATTAGTTCTATAGATCACAAGACCCCCCAATAGGTACACGACTTTATCGAGAAAATAGCTATGAATAGCTATACCTGGGGAGGGCAAATGTGCAAGCTAAAATCTGCGAGAGTCCATAATTTAGATTCAATCACTGCCGTGGAAGCGAGATTGGCAGCCATGATAGAGTAGAAGATGGGGAACTTGACTACTACACCTGCAAATAAGAATACTCAACTAGTTATGTTCTGCGACTTTTGCAGTGTAAGGTATCCCAATCATAAATGCGCTAGTATTGGAGGCCCTATGGAGCAAGTAGATTATGTGCAATAGAACAGGCAGGGTAATAATCCCCTACTCCAATACTTATAATCCGAGTTGGAAAAACCACCCTTGGGTGGGCAAGGACAGCAAAAATAGCAACAATATCTGAGATTCCAAAATAGAGGTCCTACCCAGGCACTCCCATATGATGCAGCTCCACAAAATCCTCTACCAGCAAAAGCTAATTGGGGTACTTGGACTAACTCTTCATGGCAAAGGATGAAAGCAATAGGAAGACAAGAGATGGCTTATTCCAAGCTTGCAAGGGCAAGGTCTAATTGCTATAAGGATGGAGGCTATGATGGGAATGCTTACGAAGGAAGCCACAATAGAAATGGACATTACACGTATAGAAGTCAAATAGGTATTGGTAACTTCTCTTCTCGTGCTAAAACTTTTGATCATATCCCTTATAAATATTGTTGTGAGAATTGTCCTTATGATGTTCATAAAAGGTATCATGGCAGTCATGATTATGGTGATCAAAATTGTGGTACGGAAGTTAACTTTGAAAGATTGATTGGTACAAATGACTATGTGGAGGGTGTCAAAGAGAGCAATTAATATATACCAAGTATAAGGTGCTAGGCAAGATTTTAATTCTTGCTATAGATAGTGGTGGTAAAGTTAATGTGGCTAGTACTTATCTAGTATAGAAGTTGAGTTTGCCCCGTGTTGATCATCCTAGATCTTATGCATATCAATGGTTAGATGGTGGTGATGAAGTTAAAGTTAACAAGCAAGTATGGGTACCTATCTACTTGGGGTTGCTTAAAGATGAAGTATTATGTGATGTAGCACCCATGCAAGCGAGCCACCTATTGTTGGACAACCTTGGATGTATGATAAAAGTGCTAAACATGATGAAGATAAGAATACTATCAACATCACTAGGTCACTCTCAAGTCTTTGGCACCACACCAAGTATATTAAGAGCAAAAGAAGTTAAATGAGAAGTTAAGGATATTTGAGAATGAGAAGAACATTTAACGAGAGGAGAGCATGGAAATTAAGGAGAAAGAAAGAGTGGACAAAGAAGAGAGAATAGTTGAGAGATTATGCATTCTTGATTCTAATTCTAGTCTTTCAAGAGAAAGTGAGAGAGATGAATGCTCAAAAGAAAAAGAGAGTGAGTTTGAGAAAAGTGAGCAAGAAAAGGAAAATGAGAGTCTTATGGAAAACCAAGAGAGTTATAAAGAAGAGCAACAAGAAAAAGAGAGAGTGGCAATCGAAAAGAGTGAGGAAGTGAATTTTCTTACTAACGAAATTAACTCCTTTCTTGTTAAAGATTCTTTATGTGTGCAGAAATTTTGGAGGCAAATATGGACAATGAAGGGAAGATAGACTACTACTTCTAATAAGCTTTCCTCCTCCACCTTCATACTCATGTTTTGGTCATTTTTGTAAAGAGACTAAATCTTGCTCTGTTGTACTTGATCTTGATAGGAATTCTCTCCAACATGCTTGCACCATAATATTAATGCGCGAAAGGAGACATACCATGGAGTTCGAAGGCCAAGTTGAAAGCATTGGAGGAAAACTATTCTTATGCTATGGAGATTCGTCAATGAGTTTTTCTTCAAACATTTCTCTTCTACCTTGTGTTTTCCTTTAAAGAGTAGGAATTGTTCTTAGATAGGTATGACTTTTTTTAGTTTAGTCTTGCATGTTCTACCTTCTATTCTTGTTACCTTTCTTATTCTTGCTATGAGGTAGTTAAGTTTCTCCTTTGTGATGTCATAGGACAAAGGGATAATTCTTTATTCGTTCATGCACTCCATCAAGTTATTAATCTAGATAGAACTCATCTCTTAGTAGTTCAAGACTCATTTCATGCTATTCTTTTTTTATTGCACACGATGCTAAGCTATGGAATATTTGTGAGTCCTTAGGGGATGCTAACCATCGAACCTTCGGTCTTCTTGGAAACAATTCTTATGGTTTTGATGATTCCTAGTTTTCTTTACTTGGTGATCATTGTGTTAAGTTTCAAGGGGAAGTAGTCGAACATTTGCAATATGTGTTGACTTCTGGTTGATCCTTATGTAATGGGTTTTGATGAGCATAATCTTGTGGAAAAGCCTTTTTTTCTCGTGAAGGGTTTAATTGTAAAATATTGTCAAAGGCTTAAATTTCTTATTGTAAAGATATCTTTTAAAACTTTATTTGAAAGGGATTTTGGTTTCAAATTTTTTCATTTGCATTATAAGGAGTTCTTATTGTCAAAGGATTTCTAAAACCAAATTGGCTCTTGTTTAAAAATGATTAAAACTATTTTTATGAGTTTTTGGAAACTATGTGGCAAGAAATGTTTTAAAACCCCTTTGGATGGAAATGGTTGGAACAAATCTTTACTATCATCTCCCTTTCAAGGGGTTGTTTTCAAATTTGTCCATTGCACTTACTAGTTTTTTGGAGAACTTTTGTCCTATACTTTTGAAATATAGATTCGATGGGACTTTGTTCTATCATCTATCTTTAAAGAGTTCTCGAAGGAAATCGTTTTAAAAAAGGAAGGTAGAAATCCTTGGAAATCTGAAAATTTGTGTCTACTTTCCCTCATCACAATGTTGAAACATTTGAATTTGTGAAACATAAAGTCCATTCTTCATTTTTAAATGCTTTTTATTGCATTTTCAAGGAGCATTTCCAATATCACTACTCTTTTAAGGAAGACATCTCAAACTCATGATTCTTTTTATTTAATTTTTGAGTTTGATGAGGATACTAGTTTCTATCATCACCTACCTTTTAAGGATATTAATGATTATGCCTTGTTTGGAGAATTTTCAAGAAAGTTGTTCCTAAGAAGCTTCATTTTAAACTTCCTCTTTAAACCTTTTGAAGGAACATTTCTTATTTCGGATCTTAGATGTTTTCAAAACTACTTGTGCTTAATCTTGAATTCTATTTCAAATTTGAGCTTTATGTTTCATCACTCTTTTAAAGAAGTTTTGGAAGATATTATTGAAGTGCTTGAACTAAAAGATTTCCATGGATTTGATTGTGTTCTTTTCTGTAGAAATCTTGTAAAGAAAAGGTTCTATATGCATTATTCTTCCTGAGACTTTTCTTAAATTTTTATATTCATACTACTTGTGAATTTCATAGACCATTTAAGGAAGTATGGCACTTGTGGAATCCTTTTGGTGTTGAGAAGATGTTCGACAGACTAAATGCATTTCTTTTTGCTTTTTTCTCTTCTAATTCTTAGGAGTTTTGGTGATATTCATAATATTGCTTCTTTTAATAATTCCATTTCGAATGTTGCCCACCTCTTGTGGTTATTGAATAGATTTGAGGACGAATCCTTTTACGGAGAGACCCAGGATAAGCATGAGGATATGAAGATCTTCCAAGGACCGGGTACAAGGTCGAGGGCAAGGAAGCTAGAAGAGGAGAACGAAGAAATGGTAGCTTTTCTCAGAAGCACCTTTAAGATTACACGTGGAAGGCATTGGAACGGAGAAAATGAAGAACAAAGATGCACCAAAACATTCCTAATGTCCATAAAGCGAGTAAAGAAAGCCAAAGGAACAAGTTTGGAATATCTTGAAGATTCAATTTCAAATGGAGAAGAAGGAATGAACCCTATTGCAGGTGGTAGGGTACACCTACCGTCCACGGTAAGGTCATGGCAAGGGAGTATGAAATGCTACCTACCGCCGACGGTAGGCTCACCCTACCGTTGCCTGTAAGGTTTTGGCTAAATAATTGCTTGGGAAGTTCGACCAACCATCCACAGTAGGGCAAGGCCTACTGCCGACAATAGGTCTCGGAAGGCTAAAGATTTGGGGGTTTTTAACTCCCTTCACCCATCAATTTGATAGTTAAGTTCCTTTTTACTTGTAATTAAGTGGCCTAATTGTCCATCTACTTATCTTGAGCTAGTTTAACAACTAGGGTTAGGAGTAAATGATCTGGAACCATACATATATGTATTTTCAGCCTTTGGCAAACAACATTGAAGATATATTGAAAGAAAAACTTGAGAGAAGATCCTAAGGTTCTTGGGGTTTCTCACACATCCTTGTAAATCAGGGATTTATATCTATTGTACATTTGTAGGCAAGTGATTCTTAAATCCAATTTAAGAGTTCTTGTTCTATTCCCAAATCCTTTTATCTCCTTAAGGTGCTAGCTCTGTATAGCTAGTGTTGCTTGGAGTGAGGTCTTCCTTGTGTGTGGAGAATAGGTGAAGTCTCTCTATGCCTTGTTGATTCTCCCTCAAGATAGGAAGTTTTTCTTTGTTTTCTTTGTTTAATTTCTGCTGAAACTTGTTCTTGGACTCTCACTTTTCCCATCCTTAGAGTTCAAAGAAGCCTCTTGAAGAGAGTTGAATCTTCAGAGCAAATTGGATCTCATTCAAGCCTAAGGAAGTTCATACCAAAATCTCTATTTAGGAAGAAGTGTAAGTGATCTATGGTGACCAAAAAGCAGCACAAGTGTACTATTTCACTACTGTTAAAGAAATAGAGAGAATTGAGGAAGAATTTGAAGAGCAAAATAAAACTCTCAAGTTAGAACCAGATGGTGAATTTAAATTGTTCGTCCTTGATATGCAGAAACCAAATCAAACTATTAAAATAGGGAAAAGTCTACCGATTGCTATGCGAATGAAATTTACCGAGATTTTGGTAGAGTACAAAGACATCTTTGTGTGGTCTTCCTCAAATTTGGGTATTGTACCCCGTTCTGTTGCTAAACATAAACTCAATATTCCCGAGGGAACAAAGTTGACTTTCCAAAAGAAAAGAGCATTTGTAAAAGCTAGGCAAGAGATTATCAAGAAAGAAGCCAAGGATAATTACTTGCGGCCAGTGGTGGTAGCCATACCGGGAGAAGCTTAGCAAGTTTTCAGAGATTTCACAAACTTGAAGTAAGCAATCCCAAAAAAGCCTGACCCCCTTTCACGAATTAATCAATTAGTGGACTTAATAGCGGGACATGAGTTATTATCCTTTCTTGACACCTACAAGGGATGTTATGAAATCCCGATGGCAGAAATTAGTATGGAAAAGACTGTTTTTGTCACAGATGATAGTATCATTGATAGACCCGAATACCTTTTGGGATAAAGAATGGTGGTATTGATTTTCAAGAATGGATGAACAAAGAATTTGAGGGGCTCATTTAAAAATTTGTAGAACTTTACGTGGATGATATTATTGTCAAATCCAAGAAAAAAGAATTAGCACCAGAGATTTTGAAATAAGTTTTCAACAGAGTCAGAAAGATTATGATGAAACTCAAACCCAAGAAATGCACCTTTGGAGTTTTATATGGCAAATACTTGGGTTATTTGGTCTTGGAAAGATGAATTGAAGCCAACCCAGCAAAAATAATGGCTATTCAAGACATGCCGAAGTCGAGAGCAATTAAAGAAGTACAGAGACTTGCGGGAAAGATGGCATCCTTGGGTTGTGTTTTAGCAAGAGCAGGTGAAACCGGTCTGCCATTTTATCAAATTCTGAGGATCCAGCTAAATTCTAATGGACGACCGATGCTAGCAAAGCCTTTCAAAAGCTTAAGGCATACCTTTCTTCCCCTCCCCCATTAGTAACTCATAATGAATGAAGAACTTGTACTTGTACTTAGCAATCACTCTCAAAGTGATTAGCTCTTTCCTTTGCTCCGAGCATGATAATAATATGAAACCAATTATTATGTGTAATGTTTTGAATGGTCCAGAAGAACGTTATAATTCTCAGGAAAAATACATCTTGTGTTTGGTTATAACTATACAAAGATCAAAATATATTTCCAAGCACATGCAATTAATGTTCCGACAAATATTCCACTCCGACACATAATGCATAAACTAATATATCAGGAAGAATATCTAAGTGGGCTTTGGAGATAAGTGAATACCAAATTGACTTCTCTTCGCGAAAGACCATTTAAGGTCAAGCACTTGCTGATTTTCTTGTCAAATGTTCTCGTTCTCTTCCTGCTAATTCCGATGATGACAAATCATCAGACACAATTGATATGGTTAATACTTGGATTCTTAATGTTGACGGGTGAATGGGAGAAAAACACGAAAGCGCAAGCTTCATTCTGGAAGATCCTAATGCTATCAATATGCTTATGCCATCAAGTTTTTGTTTCCCATTACCAATAATGAGGCCGAATAGGAAGCCTTTTTAGCAAGATTACGGATGGCTCAAAGCCTTAAAATCACTCACATCCGGTTAAGAAGTGACTCACAAGTCATTATCGGGTAAATTACTGGTACTTTTAAAGTGAAATGAAAGAATATGCAAAAATATTTGGCGTATGTTCAACAGTTAGCATCCAAGTTTTCAAAAATCATGTTCGGTAAGGTACCCAGGGAAGAAAATGTATAAGCAGTACCTTATCCAAACTTAGTGCAGGAGAACCCATGGAAGGTAACTGGATAGAATCTCCTCAAGAAAAAAGAATAACTAAGGAGATATGTATTAAGACACTATTGATGATGGGACTCAACCGATCAAAGATTTCATTTTGAAAGAAAAGTTTCCTGATAATGAGAAACAAGCAAAAAAATTCATACAACTTCGGCAAATCATGTTCTTATTGACAATCAATTGTATCGAACCATAGGCAACTAGCCTCTATTAAAATATATCAATGCAGAAGATAGATAATATGTGTTATGACATATTCATGAAGGCATTTGTGGGTCTCATATTGGGACTAAAGCACTGGTAAACAAAGCTTTGAGATACGTGAACTATTGGCCTACCATGAAAAAGGAATCTGTGAACTCGGTGAAAACATGTACGAAATGCTAGATACATGCTAACTAGCATCACATCTGAATGTCGGAATACAACACTTTTGTCTATCCCAATACCTTTCATTCAGTGTGGCATTGGCTTGTTGGGACCTTTTCTCAAGGCACTTATTGGTAAGAATTACCTGATAGTAGCTATCGATTATTTTATCCGTTGGATTGAAGTTAAAGCATTGGCAAACATTACAAATAGAAAGGTGAAATAATTCTTTTATGAAGATGGCATCTGTCATTGGAATTCCTAAATAATAATCTCAGACAATGGCAAGCAGTTTGACTCTAAGGAATTCCAAGATTTCTATAAGGAGCTAGCATTGAGCAACTATTACCTCTGTAGGCTATCCTCAAACTAATGGCGCAATAGAGGTCACTAATAGAACCATCTTGAAAGGTTTTAAGACCAAATTGGATGATTCGAAAGGTAGATGGCCAGATGAACTTCCAAATGTCTTATGGTCTTATTGAACCACTCCAAGAACAGAAACGGGAGAGACCCCTTTCAACTTATGCTTCAAGATAGATGCTATGATACCAGCTAAGATTGGAAACAAGTCTTTAAGAAACATAGCTTTCAATGAGAACTCAAATGATCGGATGCTCCATAAACATATCACACTTGTAGATGAAACCATGACCAAGCTGTAAAAGTTAAGCCAAACGGGATGCAAAAGTTAAGCCTTCAGTAATCCAAGAGGGTGATTTAGTATTATGCAAGAATGAGGTTATTAGAGTGGATCCCAACAGGAAATTAGATCATAACTGGAAGGGCCCTTATCGAGTTTTTCAATTTGATGATGATGCAAGTTATAAGTTTCAAGACAATGAAGAAAAAATTTTAGCCAGGACTTGGAACGACATTAACATCAAAAAATTCTTTCCTTAAGTAAGTTATCTCATAAAACTTAATCTGTATTTGACTATTTTTCAAATATCAAATACTTCTGTTACTTCCATATCTTTATAATTATCTTTTTTTTTTTTTAATTCACACCAATATCCTTGTTATTTCAACAAGTCATTGAAATCACAGATGAAAAGATTACGCCATACATAACTTAAGCTGGTCATGCTGAAACAAAAGTTGTTTACTCACAAAAATTGCATATATAAGAAACAGGTAATACAAATCTGTTTCTTCCTCCTTTGTAGACATTTATCAGAAGCCCAACCCCGATATCTCCTTTTCATCTGTCACCATGATTTTATACTATATATCATCTATTTCCATCAATTCCAATAATTTATACTAAAATCCTGATTATGATATTACTTTTTTCGAAACACTTATTTTTTGGAATTTTTTATTGACTATAGTTTTAAACATATCACATAAATAGACACTTAGAATATTCAACATTTTAATATTTATATATACACACACATATATATATATATGTAAAGTGAATAGATAGGAAAATCCTGGTATCCACTACCGCGTACTAGTTAAAGTGTTACGTATGTCTTATGGAATGGTGGGTATTTGATTTATTAGAAAAAAGATCGTAGAATACAAGGTTTAAGACAGACCTAGGTGCTACGTAAACTGGTCCTACGGCAACTACTCCTAATGATCTCGTGAAGCCGACCACTAGGCCATATATATATTTCTTCCTAAGTAAATATCACAAGCAGGTCTTATGGATATATAGCCAAGTAAATCTCGAAGCTTGCTTCCCCCAAAGGAGCTTTTCAGCTATGCAGCTTTCGATAGCAAGCCAGGTTTTGTTATTTTATTTTTACACTATTCAATTGCAACTCATCACCATTCCAATAAGATTTCATTCTTGAATAAAAATTCATTTTTTTATTTATTTCATCTATTCCATGACTGGAATAGAGGAGGTGCCTATAAAACTCTTCACTGACAAAACTAAGGTATTCTTTTCATCATTGGAAAACTATTCGCAGCTCTTTCTTTCATCTGCTTCAAAGTCCATATTACTAAAATTTGACCTTGATTGGGAATTTCTTTTCCCTAGTTGCTTCTTTGGAGAAAGATGAGCTGGTTAGGCGGACTATGATGAAAGGCCAAGGACAGCGCCCTACCTTTCTTTTGGGGGTGAGTAGTCTCTTTACGTTGCTATGAGGTTGCCGAGAGCAGTAAAAATCAATTGTATCTTGTTATTGTTTCTGATTTTTATGTCTTTCTCTTATCGAAAGAATCAAATACCGAATCTTTTTATTATATATATATGTCATTTTAATAAATGAAAATTAGTTATATAAAAAGAAGGCCTAGTACACTTCTTCTATCTATCAGAAGCCCATCCTAATAGACTTAATTAAAATCCTCCCGAATAAAACAATCTACACGTGAAGGATAAGCCCTACATCAAATTGCCCTCACTCAGCAGGGAGCCTGCCTTCAAACACCAATATTAAAAAAAATAAAATAAAAACTTTTCTTAAAGCTTATGGTACCATCCTTCCAGCCTTCATATTTTTATATTTTCTCTTATGCCTCTGACTCTCGTGTTTGAACACTTCAAAATCTGCACGAAGCTTCAATACATCATAATGTGCAAGGTTTGGCAAACAATGTCATGCATTCTTAAACTGTTTATCAAAATGAGCAATAGCTTATCAAGGCGCCATGATATCTCTCACAATAGTAATGTACTGGTCCTCCTGAATGTCTATATGATGACACACTTTATGTGTCAAGTTCTACACTTACGGATTCACCCCAAGAGGCTAGGTACGTCTTTACCAGAATGGAAAATTGTTGAAAGGAGAAATCATCATGCTCTTTCAATATGCGCACAAGAGGGATATTTAAAGATTCTTTTTCACTGTTAAACTGAGTGCGACACATGCGCAATTCTGAGAAAGTATCTTTGAAATAAAACCCAAGAGGAGGACAGAATGGAAGAGAGCAACTGTCAAGAGCTTGAACCATTGGTGCCATGACTAATTTATTTCTGGTATGAATTCAAGAAGGAAAAGAAGTAAGTTTCCCTTAATCTTTACTCTCTTTCATAGAGTTATTTTGAATACAGAAATAGCCCAAACGAAGCTTCCTTCATTAGAGATAATTATTTTTTTACTTTTGGAATTCAACTGACCTCCATTTATTATGTGACACGTAGACATCTTACTGACTCCCTCCTTAATGAGACGCGATGTGTTATTTATACTCATCGTTATCTCATGGTTTAATTAACCATGATTAAATTTTTCCCTCCAATTGGCAAACAAGGTCAGGGCCCACATTTAAGCCCATTAGGGTAGATGAACTTTATACATATAGAGGTAAAACAATCCTCAAGCCTAAAATAAAGGCCTAAAAACGTGCACAATATATACACAATACATTATCAATAAAGAAGCTAGCTGAGGCTTAACACTTCTTACAAACTTATCCTAATCGCTACATGATCTACACGAGGAACAACCTCCATATTACATTTTTCTTTTCCGTTAAGGGAAATATTCCTTTTCCTACCACTAGAGAAGTCACCTTCTCACTAGTACGAGCATTCTTCTCTTTATTGGGCAATTTACTTGATAAGGATTTCTCATTAACATCATCTTCTTACTGTCCTTCAACATGCATGACACTCTCTTTCCCCGAGGCCACCTGTCCTGGAAGTTGATCATTTCCTGGTGCATTCATAACATGATTATTAGAATGGCTACATGCCTCCAATTGTCCTCCTGTCACTTCACGAAAATGGGGATCTTTGATTGTCAGCAATAGAGTATCCAGGATGCTACCTTTCAAATTTTCATCCAATGTATTCCCTTCCTGATCATTTCCTTGGGAATTTAGATTTATACCCTCAATATCTTGGTTTTCGTTATGATCTCCTTGGTTTTCTTGCTCTGCTTCTTGATTTTCTTTATTTTCAGAAGGTTTTGCAAATTATGTTGGTAATCTTTTGGCTTCTAATCTTTTACGTTTATTCCAAGGGAATTCTAGACATACAGCAACTTACTAGAGCACCCATTCCCAAAGAACCAAGGCTTGATTCGCTTCTGGCAACCTTCTCTGCCTCTGCATTTTACCCACCGAACCTGGAAATAATAATTCACAATACTCAATAGCTTCCACAACCGATAACATATTAGAAGTTCTTCTATATTTCTTTCTTCCTGAGGGTTCTCTTCTGTAATAGGAGACAGTGCTTATCCTTTTTTAATATCACAAATTAGGAGCTGTCGGGGTATATTTTTCTCTTTTTGTCGTTCCCGGATCTTTTTCTTTTTCGCACATTAGTTGCATGAATAGATCAGCAGCATTCGAGCCACTACTAGGGTCACTCTTTTCTTTTCTTTCTGTTGTATCTACTGATCTTTTACTTCTTTCTTCCCTATTTCTGTCACTTAGTATTTCTATAGGTATAGCTTAACAAACACGAGTCTCAATTAATTTACATTACATATTCTCAATTGCGAATAAATAAGTACATATCTTCCTCTGTTGTATCTGCAATAGGAGGTGCCAACTTCAATTTTATAGATGATTCCATCATGCTTGTTAACAATGATGTTCCTAAACATTAAACGTACTCTATTATTTTCGCAATTCATCATATTTTCCAACATTATCAATGTATAATATTTGTTTATCTGCTTTACTTTTATACTTAAACACTAACTTACTTGGTGTAAATTCACATCTTGACTGAGTAGAAACCCATTGCTTCTATTAAACTCTCATCCCATCACCACTTTCTCAATATCATCCCGAAAGAATAATCTTTCGATCCCTTTTTATATTCTTCCCCAAATGGATGATCAAATACTACTTCATAATTGGGCAATGTCTTTCTTCTATTCCAAGGGGCCTCGACTATATATTGCCCGTCAGTCAAATAAAAAATTCCATTCTTCCACCCATGAATGGATTTTGGTAGTTTCACTATGAAATTATCTACTCCAATTTTCTTTTGGAAGGTATGCCATCCAGGACCTTCCTTTACTAGTTTAACGTCAAAGATTTTCTTAAACACTTCCATATTCACTGGAAGTTCGAAAGCTTTGCATATTAGAGTAAATGACATAATTTTTACCCCGTTCGGAGAAATCTGTTCCAATTCGATTCCCCAATAATTCATTATATCTACAAACAAACAATGAACGGGGAACTATGATCCCCCCTTCAATTGTTCTCGATATACTGTGAAGCACCTCTGAGGGGACATATGGGCCCAATTCTTTGCAACAGCAAACAATAGTCCAAAATAAGGATGAGTCTTGAAAGTCTTTCGAATATTTTCTAAACCAATAAATCGAATAGTAGAAAGTACAACACAACTCCCAGTTCACACACACATCGTCGCCATCGTATGGATCATATTGTATTGGGGGCTCTATAGCACGAATATGTCTTTTCATAAGACAAAGGGCTTGGTCGGGATCAACTGGAGGGTACGTAAAGAATTTTGTAATCTCCAATTGAATACCTTTACCCACCAAGAGAATTATCAGACTTAGGACGAATAATTTTAACGCTCAATTCTGAAGAACTTCCAAGAATAAAAGAATTATGCTTTGAAGTCTTCTTGTTTGTTTGGAAGTTGATATTTTAGAGGATGATTCACTATCTGCAAGAAAAGAACACCAACAATTATCACAAACAAGGATTAAAGTATGTTTATAAGAGGACCAGTTATACCAGAGTCACGGTTGTAGGGTTCCTTCAAAAGAGAAAGTCCGAACTTTCACACGAATTGTTGAATAATTTTGACAAACAAAAATCATAACCCATTTATGATTCTTTTTGGAGGGCTTATGATGGAAACAACCCATCAGCCTTCAATTCAGGCTCAAGTTATTTTGCTCAATATTCATATTAGCCCTAAGATGTCTATCTTTTTATTTAGGCCCATATATCAAATGTAGGTCTATTATATTAAGCGGGGAAATGATCTTTTCACCCTTTCCTTATATATCACACATGAGATGACGGTAAATCCGAGGAAGATATTCATCTCTATAAATAGAGGTATTGTTTTGCTTTGATTCTATACGTGATCTCTCTATAAAGAATTACTATATCAAATTCTGTACTGAATTATATATCAGAGGTGATACGGGGAACACCCCCTCCTTGTTTTGCTTGTGATTTGTCTTGCAAGTGCAATATGTCGAGGGTCAATATCCAGAATGCTTCGAAATTCACATAGATTCTAATGAGATCCAAGATTCATTGCAAACACTTATTCTTACAAATGATGAAATAAGGATCGGAGAGGATGATTTCGTAGAAAGCAAGGAAGAACGTCAGAAAAGCTTCCTAATAGAGTTAATATCGAGTGGGGATTTGAACATTTGGAACTGTATATACTTGGAATTGTATAAAGTTTTCAGTGGTGCAACTCTGTCGAAATGTATTCCAATTGTCCATTAGAGATAAGACAGTGCCAAACAAAATAATTAAGGATGGGCCGTGGTGTTTTGAAAATATTCTCTTTATTATCAAACCTTGGAGTCAGGAATTAATCAAGCAAGGACGATGTCTTTAATTTGCATGACTTTTGCCTCCAAAGTTCCAAGACATTTGATGGAATGCTATACTGCGAAAGTAGCACGGCGTATTGGAGATGTTTTTCTTGTTGTAACAAAGTTGGGGATTAGGGAATGCAAGAATCCGTAATTTAAATTCTTTCAAATTAGAACCCGAATTCCGATGGCCAAGCCCTTACCGCATGTGGTGATGTTAGATGTTCCGTTTTATGGGGAAGTTCATGACATGATTTACATATTACCTCATTTATGTTTTAATTTTGGCATGGTTGATCATATAGTGAAAAATTACTCTAAGATAACTTATAAGATTACATCCTTACTGAGGAAAAGCTTTCCCTATGAGATTTAGTTGACGAGTCCTTCTGATAAAGGAATTTCGTTGTACGTAGCAATTATTGTTAATAACTTCCATGGAATGTAAGGAAAAATAGGAGACTTCTAGTGTTTGCATTATTATGGGAATAGTCAGAATTGTGGTGCTGTGGTCCTCTATGTTACAAGACTAAATTCTGGAGATGTGTAGAGTAATGCTAAAGATGCAAAGGATGGGGTTGATCAAGAAAAGGTGATGATGTAGGATCCAAATGAGGGGCTGTCAGTCCTGAATCAAGGTCCTATGATATATCTATTTTTACCCTCTTAAGCATTGTTTTTTTATCAATTTTTTAGCATAATTGTTTATAAAATAGATTTATTTAACCCATTTCTTCTCCCATTGATTATAGGTACCTTAGAATGAAGATATGTTGAAAACAAACAAAAACGAAGGACTTTGGAGCTAAAAATAAAAAAAGCGAAGAAGAACGGGCAAAATCAAAAGTAGTGGAATATTACTACTATCCAGATCCGAATAGTAGATATCCAATTCTAGATAGTTCTATAGCCAAAATAGATATCAAATCCATAAGCTTTTTGGATTCAAAAAGCTAGACTTTCAAAAGGAATAAATTGCAATATATTTCCTATTTTAACTCTAATTTTATTTACCTTTTGTAATTTGATTAAAAACCTTTCTAATAAGGGTTTAAGCAATTGTAAGGTAGGATTTGGGGATTTTTCTCCTATATATACCACCATTACGTACATTAATTTGAGAAGTTTAGGTTTTAGGTCAATTCAATATTTTTGTAAGAAGATTAGAAGACCCAATTCGTGTGTAATTTCGGAGTTTTCTCAAGCGACATAGAAGACAAGTTTGGACAATCATCGGGATCATGGACTCTTCAAATTCTTCGCCTAAGCTTCCTAAACTTATTTTATTTCATGAATTTGTCTACGAGTTTATGTTTAAGAATAATGTTTAGGGGCTAAATCTTTTTGGGTTTGCATGGGGTGAACCCTAGAATACTTGATTAAGTTTTATACAAATTTCTTGTTTTAATTATTTAATTATTGTTTGGTTATTATTCAATTTTTGTGACTGTTTACTTATCTTGGCAAGATTGGTAATTTCGCAAGATTAATTGGAATGAAAAAAGAAGGTTAATCTAGGGCATTAATTAAATAATAGGAATTAATAATTGAGTAGAAATACTAATTACGGTTCTTAGATCATTAATAAATCACTATAATCTGAATTCATTCATAATTGGGTTATGGTTAGAAGACATTATTCTCTAAAAGGTTAAGTGGAATAAGGGGTCTTCGCCTAGACATAGGGATTATCCGACATTATAATGAGATCCAACCAACAACTTTTAATAATTAATTACAATGATTTTCTAAATAAAATTAACTTACGGTTCTAGTGGGATTCTACCATTTAAAACCCAAACTTGTTTTAAAACCATTAATTGATTTCTTAGTTTAATTTGTCTTTAATTGTTTCTTATTTTAAAAATCTTTTCAAAAGTTTTATTTAACTAAGTAGTAGAGACATAGTTAATACTAGTGCTTGGAAGTCCTGAGAGTTCGACACTACAGATACTTTCCTCACCTTATTACACCGATAGGTATGCTTGCCTGAAAGTGGAATTCTATTATAATAGAAACCACACATCATCCTATAGCTCTATTTGGGGATTTTGTTGTAGAAGTGTCGACGGTCTCGGTCACTGATGGTGGACATGAGTGTTTATAGGAGGTGCCAATTTCTTTGGGTAACATGGACCAAAATATCCTACCTAGGGTAGAAGGGATGAAGACGATTCATTCTTGGCAAAGAAAACGTGGACTAGCCAAAGGTAAAGAGACTTTGTATGGAGCTCGGGCTAAGATGACGATGTGGATGGAAAGTAAGCAGCAGCCGCTAGTGGAGATCACCAATACAGGAGGGGAATCGTCTAAGGACCGTGTAAAAAAATGAATCATTCTCTATTGGCTGTGGGGCAGGTACATGCTCCTAATTTTTAAATTTATGTTTTCGTAACAAATATTTCTATTATCCAATAGCAGAGATTGCACTGCAAACTCACTAAGCCCAATGAGTTGCATATTTTTGAGAGGCAGGTGGAGTGTTGGAAAACAAGGTTGATATTTGCTTACTTATCTATATTTATATATGTTATTTTCATTATTTTACAATGTTTTTAATATGTAAGAACACATATTTAGACTAATACCCTTTATTCTTGTCTTTGGTGCTTTTAAAAAGAGAAAATGATGAAAAAAATGAAACAGATGAAAACGGAGTGAAAACGATAAAAATGGAGCCGACTGTACCAACAGAGCTGACCTACCGCCAGAGGTAGCCCAACCTACTGCCGAGGGTAGGTCCCGAAGCCACAAGTGATTTCAAGATAGAATCCTACAACCGACGGTAGGCCCGACGGGAAAGAAGGATTTTTAGCCAGAATCCTACCACGAACAGTAGGGCCCGACCAACCGTGTGCAGTAGGGCCTAGCTGGGGCAGATATAATCCAATTTTAACTAGGTTTTGATGTAATTGTTTCCCGATTAATAGGTTATTCTGCCATTAGGGAAAAAGATATAGCAGTTAGGAGCAATTAGTAGATAATTAAGGATTAGTTTATGTTAGCCAATCCTTCAATTCTTACATTCAATTAGTTAGGTAAACGTTAGATTTTCAGTAAATTAGTTCTTAGAGATCAAGAATTGAAGATATAATTATCAAGATTTTGAGCTTCAATTGGGCAACTAGAGAGACAAGCTCCAGAGACGTTCAGGACTTCGATCGCAGCTTCAATTCTCCTCTTAAAGTTTCTACTCTACTTTATTATTGAATTTAACGTTTAATTTCAGTTTTATGACAATGAATAGTGAGTAGTTTTTTATGTTTGGATGAGGGTTGAACCTTGGTTCTTGTTTTCAATGATCTGGGTTTAATTTGATGGATTCGATGTTTTTTTAATTAAGTTGTTCTCCAATTGTGCTTGTTTGCAATCTAATTGTCGCAAGATTAGATTTATCGTAAGAATGCTTGGAATTGGAAAAGGAAGAGTGTTCTACGGTAACCAGTTAAAGGTTAATTGGGCAATTGACTAGAGATGTAATTTTGCACTTTTAGGTCCTTTAAATTACCTAAATTTACTGCGGTTATAGTTTGTTATTGAAAAGAGATTTTCCTCTAAGGGTTAGTGAGTGAGGTGGCTTTCGCCTAGATATAGGGATTGCCCGATTTATAGTGATGACCTAACTTAATTATTTCAACATCGTTTTCTTTAAAGTTCTCCAATTGAGTAAAAAGGATTAGGGGGATTCCACAATTCGAACTCTTGCTTTTATAAGTTTAAATCTTGATTTTATTGCTTGCTTTCTTCAGTTGTTAAATCGTTTTCAATTTTTTTGGTTTGATTCTTTTTCAAACCAACTTTTTTTAGACTAGGCATTAGAGACATGATTAGTACTTAAGCTTAAATGTCCTCGAGAGATTCGAAACTTGGGTATAACTTATTTTTACTATAGTAATAGGTCCACTTGCCTGTTGCTTAGTTTATAGTATCCCCTTGTTTTAAAACCCACATATCAAGTTTTTGGCACTGTTGCCGAGGACGGCAACTTAAGAAAAGTCATTTGTTTAGTGCTTTGGTCAATTTTTGTTTTTGTTTTTCTTGTTTGAACTGGTCTTTGCCTTTGTATCATTCAGTTATCTTTGGTTTATGTGTTTGAATTGTGCTATATTTTTGTGGAATCAATCACATTTTCTTTCATGCAAATCGTGTGGTAAGTATACACCCCGAAAGAAAAGGGGTGAATTCGTACAGTTTGATCCAGAACAAGAACATACGCTGTGGAGTGCCCGCTACGCCCTTCAATTTAGAAAGGTAAGCACTAGTGCAACAGTGCCCGTTGCAAAGATGGAAGATAAACCAGCAGTTCCACTAATCAATAATCCTCTCTTCGTACCACTTCCACCACCGCCTATAGCGGAACGAACGATGGCAGACACTGCCCCACCGTCTATCTCTTGACACAGTCAAGTATAGCAGCACCGAGGGTAGAGGCGAACAATTTCGAGATAAAATCGAATATAATAAGGAGCTGCTGAACAACGTGCAATTCGACGAACTTCTAAATGAGTATCCAAACGCTCATATCGGAAATTTCTTAAAGATATGTGACACCTTTAAGATAAATGGAGTTTCTGAAAATGCTATCCAGCTTCATCTTTTTCCATTCTCTCTCTGGGGAAATGTGTAGTCCTGGCTTAAATCACTACCGTCAGAATCAATAACTTCATGGGATTCATTGGTGGAAAAGTTACGAGGGAGGTACTTTTCTCCGAGGTGAATAGCAAAGTTAAGGAACGAGATTCTTTCATTCCAACAAATTGACAAGGACAGCCTCTATGAGGCATGGAAACGATGGAAAGAGCTTTTGAGGAAGTGTCCTCACCATGTCCTGGATTTGGGGATACAAATTCAGAATTTTTACAATAGAGTATCGTTCGGGCCGAGACAGTTGATAGACGCCTCAACTGGACTGTCTACCGACCATAAGACCCCTTAATAGGTATACAATCTGATAGAAAAATTTGCCATGAACAGTTATACCTAGGGAGGGCAACGATCGAAGCTGAAGACGGTTGGAGTACACAATGTGGACGTGATTTCTACCATGGAAGCAAGATTAACGACAGTGATAGAGAAGAAAATAGGAAACTTGACCACTATATCAACAAGCAAAAATAATCAAACGGTCATGTTTTATGATTTTTACAATGGTGGGTATTCGAATCATGAAAGGCCAAGTATGGGAGTACCAACTGAACAAGTTGATTTTGTATAGGGGAATCGATAACAACCCCTATTCAAACACATATAACCCAGGGTAGAGAAACCATCCCAACTTCTTTTGGGTAGTCAAGGACAACAAAGGCTACATCAAGCACTAGGTTTTCAAAATATGGGTCCTCCACCATTGCTATATGAAGCGGCCCTACAAAACCATTCTCTACCGTTTAAGGTAAATTAGGAAGAATTGATGGTAAATTTCATGAATGTGATCGATATTAGGATGAATACCATCGAGTCATCCTAAAAAAATCAAGAAGCTTCTATCAGAAACCTGGAAAGAGAGATTGGCAGCTAGTAAAGATAGCATCTGAAAGAACTCTGGGAACCCTCCTGAGTAACACAGAAGTAAACCTAAGAGAGCATTGTAAATTCTATCTCGGTGACAACTGATAAGGAGATTCTAAAACCAAAAGAAGGGATGATCATAGAAGAAGGAAGCTATACTGAAGAAGAAGGGCGCTCATCAGAAAAAGTTGGTAAAAAGAATGAAGATAAAGGCAAGAGGAAATCGATAAGTGCTAACTATAAACTGAAGATCCCATTCCTAGAAGCACTTGTTCCATACCGCAATCATCATGAGATGAGGGAGTTTATCAAAATCTTTCATAAGTAAAAAATAAACTTACCCTTGTGTGATCTCTTGTTGCAGGTACCTAAGTATGCAAGGTATTTAAAGGAAATGCTCACAAAGAAGGACAAGCTTTGGGAAGCATCAATGCACGTACTTGGTGAAGAGTGTTTAGCCCTCCTAATAAAGAAAGTTATACTACGACAAAAGTTGGAAGACACAGGGAGTTTTTCTTTCTCTTTTACAATTGGTGGTGTCATTGTTGATAGGCTTTAGAAGATTTAGGCGTGAGTATCAATGTTATTTCTTCTTCTATGTGTAAGCGTCTAGGTCCAGGTATCCCGAGACCCGTGAGTATGTCAATCAATTTGGCAGATAGAAGTGTCAGACATCCTATGGGGTAATAGAGGATATTTTGGTCAAAGTAAAATATTTGGTATTTCCTACCAACTTTGTAGTGCTAGACATAGAGGATAACGTTGATTTCCCCATAATATTAGGTCTCCCTTTTCTGCATACTTCAAGGGCTCTAATAGACATGGAAAAGGGGAAATTAGTGTTAAGGGTCGGAAGAAACGAGATAGTATTCAAGTTTCTTTTGTGCCCGACTACTACATCTAAAACTCAAGATACTTTGTATGTTATCGATCATAAAACTAATGAAGTACCTTTAAAATTGCAGGAAACCCCTATAAAGAAAGGTAAGGAAAATCTAAGGAAGAAATGGATGCTGATATGGTGAATTGAGGAAGAGGAGCCAATGAAATACTAGGCTTCCGTGATCCAGCAGGCGTACCCGGCACTTAAAAAAGGGCGTAACCTTTACACTCATTATATTTTGTAATTGTATAATTGTAGTTTAGATTTCTCATTTCATTTTCTACTTTGATTGTTTGTTGGTTTTTTTGTGTTGAAAGGTCGTTTTGGAGAGAATGATACAACATCTTTAAGGCCAACGTTGAGCCAAATTGATGCCATAAGAATAAAAGGCCTGAACGAGGTTCAAAATTGCCGAAAAGAAGAAAAGAAGAAAAAAACGAAGTCCAGGCAGAACTCTACCGCGGACAGTAAGGTACCTTACCACGCACGGTAAGGCCAGGGCAACATAGGCATTTCTCGGCAAAATCCTACCGCAGACGATAGGCCGAACCTACCGGTAGGTTCATTGATGATTCTCGAACAGCATAGGCAAAAAGCCTACCGCAAACAACAGGCCCCAACCTACCGTGCATGGTAGAGTCCAATTCAAGCAACGGGTCGAACTTTTCAAAGAAAAACAGTCGACCCGATTGAGCACCGATTTCAGCTTTATTTCAAAAATTCTACATTTTCCCCCTCTTTCTCTTCCAAAATCCCTAAAAATTTTCCCTTTTCCTCCTCCTTCTCCTCCTCCTCCTCCTCTCTCTCTCTCTCTCTCTCTCTCTCTCTCTCTCTCTCTCTCCGCATCTCAACCTCTCCCTCTTGGCCATCCGTCTCTTTCTTCTCTCTTCAACCATTCCAGTGGCATTCACCTCCTCCGGCGAACTCCGACTACATATATTTATTTCTCTATCTATCTTTCTCTTTTTCTTCTTCTCCTCTTCTTTTATCTCTTTCATTTCACCACCACACAAAAATCTACACCACCACTCTTCTTTTCTTCCACCTTTTCTTCAAAGACTGCACCTTTTTTCTCTTTTTCTTGATTTTATCCACCTCCTACCCCTTCCCTTTTTATTTTTTTTCTTCCTTTTTCTTTTATTTTATGTTTCCTTTTTGCTCATTTCTTGTACGTATTAACTTTGCGTGGTTTTTAGTGTTCTCTAAAATGCAAAACTTTCAAAAATAATTTCCGATGAACTTCTAGCGGAACTCTGGCAACTCCGACAGCGATTAGGAATAGAAAACGTGTGTCACTCATGGCTATCATTGGTTGCTTCAAACAAACACGGGCTATTTCTTTACATTCTTGCCTCCTTTTCATGTTAGTTTTCTCTTTTACGATTTTTTGTTTTGTGGACATTGTTTGAACTTTACTCCATTTTAGTTTTATTTTTAGTATTATGTTTACTATTTTAGTAGTTCTATTTCTTTTAGTTTTGTAGCACTTTATCACACACATTAGAACACTCAGCGCACACGGGCTACATATAATTGTTTCAATTCTTTATGTGCATATTTTGAATTCTAAGCTTATTTCTATGTTGTGTTACCTGTGTTGCTATTTCGTTTTTTCCATTTTCATCCTCCTTTCATTTTTCCTCTTTTTGCCTCAACTCTTTTTATGGCTCCAAAGAAATCTGT
Source organism: Catharanthus roseus (assembly GCA_028651295.1). Lineage (NCBI taxonomy): Eukaryota > Viridiplantae > Streptophyta > Magnoliopsida > Gentianales > Apocynaceae > Catharanthus > Catharanthus roseus. Next base: position 10,667,407 of record JAPQWS010000102.1, on the reverse strand, counting down.
TGCCTCCTCCTCTAAATACAAATATGCTTGTATTAAGGGGACCTCGCCCGACCCACCACCTCAAATATTCTTCCTTTTCCAGAGTGTCTCTATCTAACAGCCCAAAAATGGGTCACCGACAAAGAGTCGCTCAAGATTGTTATTAAGAAGTCGTTCGATGAGTCGGTTATCGAACATTTTAATTTAGAACATCTTTTTTGGAGGTTGGTTTGGGTCCCTCTTCTTTGCATTTTTTGCGACTTATACCACGACCTTGTCCATGAAGTCTATGCAAATATATTTCACAAAACAGACAAGGATCTCGAAACCATTATCTCTACTGTCAAATGGGTTAGAATAATCTTGACTAGGGAGCGTCTTGAATCTATTCTTGGGATTCCAAACGAAGGGAATTCCGCCACTGTGGACTCAAACAAAAAGACTATAGACGCGGACCCAGACTAGAGTTACGATGTAGCTTGTACTCATTTTGATATCTAGCCACGTCTGATGGATCGTCATCGTATCCTCCACAGTAGTGATTTTCCCACTCTTCTTCCTCATGCCCTTACATATTTCTTTGGGCACACTTTTATTCGAAAGGGGATGAGCTGAGTGACATTCATATTATTGACCTCTATATGCTTGATAAGCTTCACAACCGCTCTCCCTTCTCTCTCGCTTCCTTGGTCATACACACGATGCATAATACTGGTTGTCATAACACTAAGACACGTGTGTATCGTTACCCTATCTTTTTATCTAGAATATTTGCTACTTTTAATTTTCAATTTTGCAGGGGAACGACGATCCTCAACAGGACCGCCACAGGTAATTAAGTTTACCACATTTAACAACTTCAGGTACTCCTGGGATGAGAAGAAGAAAGTGTGGGTACCTCTAGTTGAGGAAGATAAGTGGTCGGAATGCAACTATGCCTGTTTTCGATCAATAAAGAAAACCACTCAACTGGTATTGGGGCATGCTCCTCACAGCCTGATGATAAGGAGAGTGAGGACGATGAGTCCTATGACCTCTCAGACGAGGATGCACCTCCCACAATCCCGATAGATACATTCAAGACGAAGATGCAAACTGCTTTCGAGCAGCTCCGTGTTACTCAAGATATCCACGAGGTCTAGTTGGCGGAAATAGTGGAGTCGACTCGCCGATATGTGGATGAGTTGGCACATCAGATGACATCTATTGATTGCCAGGAGGTGATGGTGGCTCGCCTGTGCAGTAAATTCATGCCTAACCAGGACAGCAGCAGAAGTGGCAGCACGGACTTTAGTCCGCAATAGGGAGTCTTTTCTTTTCTTTTCATTCTTGTATTTTCTTTTCTTTTTATGTTCTCTTGCTTTATTTTCATATGCTCATGGTTTATATTCTTCTATTGTTTAATCAGTTCTTTATTTGTTTTTTTTCATTATTTTGTTTTGCGTGGGGATAGCTTCCCGATATGCTTACTGCTTTGTATATGCGAGATTGCTTCCCATGTACATGCGTTATTTGTTTTTTTGTTAGTTTGACCCCCACAATATTAAGGACAATATGATTTTTAAATGTGAGGGGTTATTTATGTCTTTTTATTCTTTCTCTTTCTTTCTTTTTTTATTTCAACTTTTAGTCTCTTATTTGAAATTTTTCAAAAAATTAGAAAATTTGAAAATTCAAAAAACTTTTATTTCTTTTTTTCTTATTCTTAGAAAAATCCAAAAAGATTTTTACCACTTTTAGTGGAGTAAATAACTACAAAACTCTTTTAGTTTCTCGAAAAAGCGGATTACTTAATAAATTGAAAAACCATATTACTAATTATCTTACATGATCAACGGTTTTTAGGCACTTGTAAATATCGATTAGTAATAGAAGCCTAGGAATCTTAGGAAATTAGCATAATGATAATCATTTTTCGGATCCTTGTAGGCTTGTTTATGTTTTTCTTTCCTTATAAGCAAAGAGTTCTAGTATAGCCTGGCCCCAAAGAGTTCTAGTATAGCCTGGCCCCAAAAATTATGGCCTTAGGCCTTCTTTGTACCGTTTGAGCCTTTCTTGCTATATCTTATATGAAATAAACCCCTAGTTCTCTTTTTGTACCTTCATGCCAAGGGTTTTACTCCCTTCTTATCTTTGTTCTTTTAACCTCACAATAGAAATAACTCTCAATTCATGGAGCTAATGGTTAGTATCTCTTGCCATTTTGAGTGAGGAAAACAGATAAGTGTGGGGGTAAAAGAGTGAAGAAAGAAATTTCTATTATGAAAAGGGTACTTTGGGCATTTCAGATGTTCGGTGCTTGTGGCTTTTGAAAAGAGAGAAAAAGAAAAAAGAAAGTGATGCTTGAAAAAAAATGTGAAAAAAAGAGAAAAAAATGAAGAAAAAATATGAGTATTTATTTTATCATTATAGTAAAAGACTTGAAAAATATCAAGCATCTCCCTCTCTCTCTCTCTCTCTCTCTCTCTCTCTCTCTCTCTCTCTCTCTCTCTCTCTCTCTTACTTGCTTTTCATGAAAATCTTAAGAAGAATGTTGTTAGGTGGATTGTGCACCAATAGAAAGAAGTAGGATGTTCAAGGGTGAGTGAGAAGAGTGAAAAGAATGCTGGAAAGTTGTTCTTTAATTTTGTTATATATTGTTTCGGTTGTGTTAGCTCTATCTCAGTTGTTTTTGTTCTCCTTTTACCTTCATTTGCTACCTTATACATGTCCCAAGCCTAACATTACAAGCCGAAAAGTCCTACCTAATCCGGGAATAACCTAGAATAGGGCTTAGAGTGGATAAGCGATAGAAAAATATAAGTTTGTTGTGCATTGTCCTTTAAGTATTTCATTGTGCTAATTACTTGATATTTCTTCTCTTCTGTGAAAAACAGCATGAGCAAAACACACACACACATATACCTTTGATCTATAACGATTGTTAGTGATTTTTGGTAGACTTGGTGATTCTTGCCGTTTGTTATTTCCATTGGCTTTTGGAGTTAAAAAGTGAAGTGTTCTGTTGAAATGGCATTATCCTTAATTTTTCTTAGTTTTTGTTCGTTGTTATTTTTGTTTCTTTTTTTTTATTTTTGTGATTATCTCTGCTACCGTTGTTTATGGTCGTTTTGTGATCTTAATCGTTTTAAGTCGGCCTCTTCAATTTTCATTGTATTGTATCTCCTTATTATGAAGTTTTAAACTCCCCTGTTTGCCTGTTTAGTTTATGTTGCTTGAGGGCAAGCAATAGACAAGTGTGCGTATTTGATATATGCTTAATTGTCTATATTTCTATATGTTATTTTCATTGTTTTCTGGTGTTTTTAGTATGTAAAAAATACATATTTTCGACTAATACCCTTTATTCTTATCTTAGGTGCTTTTAAAAAGAAAAAAGGAAAACGGATAAAAACAAAGAAAACAACGAAAACGGAGCTGACAGCGTCAATGGAGCTGACCTACCATCAAAGATAGGCTAACCTACCACCGACGGTAGATCCCGAAGCCACAAGTGATTTGAAGACAAAACCCTATCGATAACAATAGGCTACCCCTACTGTCGACAGTAGGTCCCGACGGCAAAAAAGGATTTTGGCAGAACCCTGCCTCGGATGGTAGGGCCTGAGCTACTATGCGCGATAGGTCCCAGCTGGGGCAGATATAATCCAATTTTAACTAGGTTTTGATGTAATTTTTTCCCTATTACTAGTTTATTTTGCTGTTAGGGAAAAAGAGACAGTAGTTAGGAGTAGTTAGTAGATAATTATGGATTAGTTTAGTTTAGCCAATTCTTCGATTCTTACATTCAATTAGTTAGGCAAACATTAGACTTTCAGTAAATTAGTGCTGGGAGATCAAGAATTGAAGATCCAATTATCAAGATTTCGAGCTTCAATTAGGCGACTTAAGAGACGATCTCGGGAGACGTTCGGGACTTCGATCGCGGCTTCAATTCTCCTCCTAAGCTTTCTTCTCTTTACTTTGTTATTGAATTTAACATTTACTTTATGTTTTATGACAATGAATAGTGAGTAGTTCTTTATGTTTGGATGAGGGTTGAACCCTAGTTCTTGTTCACAATAATCTTGATTTAATTTGATGGATTCGATGTTTATTTTTAATTAAGTTGTTCTCCAATTGTACTTGTTTTTGCAATTTAATTGTCCTGAGATTAGATTTATCTCAAGAATGCTTGGAATTGAAAAAGGAAGAGGTTTCTAGGGCAACCAATTGGGGGTTAATTAGAGCAATTAACTAGATATATGATTTTGCACTCTTAGGCCCTTCAAATCACTTAAATTTACTACGCGTCGTTTTCTCTATTTTTGCCCTTTTTTCACTTTTATTATTCACTTTCTTCATCGAGAAGTACCTAAGATAAGAATAGAGGTAAATGGTTTAAATAATACATTTTATATATTAAAAACATCGTAAAATGATGAAAATAACATATATAAATGTAGTATAACATAAAACATATCAAATACCCCCACACTTATCTGTTGCTTCCCCTCAAGCAACACAAAACTAGGCAAAACCATGGAAAACGTAGAAAGAGAAGTGCACAGTTTAAATGTTGAAAACGACCATGGAAGGACAACAGCAAAAACGACCAAAGAGAAACAAGACTCTACGAATGAAAGAAAGATAACAAATAAAACAAGAATAAAAATGACTAAATGTGTGACTTCAATAGGAATATGACTACTCAACCACATAAAGAATTTTCAAAAGACTGAACACAAGAATCTACAATCCTATCGTTATCTTACTAATATTCTTACTTGTATGTGTGTGTGTGTGTGTTTGAATTGCTAGTGTCGCCTTTCAAAGAAAACAAGGAATGTCAGGTTATTAATATAGTGAAAAACTTTATTGAAAAAATGCACAACACACATCAGATTTCTTGAAACCTTTTCACTTTAAGTTCTATTCTATGTCGTTCTTGAATTAGGCAGGACTTTTTAGCTTGTAATCTTAGGCTCAGAACATAAAGGGTGTCAAACAAAAGGAAATGAAAAACAAAAGCAATTGAGATAGAGCTAATGCAACCGAAAGGAAATATATCAAACATTATGAAGACTTTCTAACCACTTTTCACTCATTCTTATCTACCATTAAACATCTTCATTCAAATTTACGTACAACCCACCTAACAATACTATATTTTTTCACGAACATATATATTTCGAGTATAAGAGAGAGAAGCTCGAGATTTTTTAGAGACAAAATGAAAAGAAATTTTAATACTCATTTTTTTTCTTTGTTTTCTCAAATTTTTCATTTTTTTAAACAAAGCTTTCTCTTTTTTCAACCTCTGCATATATCTTTCTTGCAAAAATTTCTCATATTACCCTTTTTATACAAAAGTCCTCTTCTTTACATATAAACCCGCACATTTATCTATTCTCCTCACTCAAAATGACTAAAAAGCATGCAATCATTAGCTCAACAAATTAAGGTTTTATATAGTGTGAGTTTAAAGTCAAAGAAAGGAAGGGATTAAACTCTTGGCATGAAGGCACAAAAGGGGAACTAGGGTTTGATTTCATATAAGAGATAAGCAAGAAAGGCACAAACGGTACAATGAAGGCCTGTGACCATCATTTATAGGATCAACCAGGACTAAACCTTATCGATTCAAAGCTAACAAAAACACAAGAATAAAGGCAAAGACTTGAAAAAGAATTCACTATGCTAATCTCCTAAGATTCTAAGACTTCTATTACTAACCGACACTTACAAGTGCATAAAACCATTGATTTTGTAAGAGTAAAAACTAAGTGCATTTTTCAAGTAGATCAAGTAAAATGCCTTTCTAAAATCCTAGGGTTTTTGCAATCAAGTCTCCCACTTAGTGTGACAAGAAACATATCTCTTTGGATTTTTCTAAGTATAACAAAATTGAAAAGAAAAGACAGAAAAATTTTAGGTTTTTAAACTATCTAATTTTTTGGATTTTTCAAAATGTGAAAGAAGAGAAAAGACTCTATAAACTATAACTATAACAATAACTAAACCTAAACATACATAAAAAATAGAAGAAATAGCAAAAAGAGATAAATATAAGCAAAAAGAAATAGACAAAAGACATAAATACCCCCACACTTAAAACCAACATCGTCCTCAACGTGGAGGCTAGAGCCAATGTACATAATTGTAAAAACACATTTCATGGGATGTAATCCTACAGATATAAGGAATATAGGCATATCGGGAAGCAATACCCACAAACAGTCAAAACAAAAAAAGAAACAAATAACGGCAAAAATAAAATAAACACACATAAAACAAAAGACATGAAGTAAAATGAGAAAATATAAAAGAAAAAGAAAGACAGAAAAGAAAACTCCCTTATGGCGGACCAAAATCCGCGCCAACACCTCCGCTGCTACCCTGATCGGTTAGAAATCGACTATATAGTTGAGCTAGCATCACCTCCTGGCGTTCGATGAACGCCCTCTGATACGCCAACTCGACTGCATAATGGGGGTTGACTCCACTATCTCCAATTGGGCCGCATGGATATCTTGGGTGAGGTAGAGCTGCTCAAAAGCAGCCCTCATTTCAATTTGAAATGCACCATGGAGACTGTGGGAGGTTCATCCTTTGCTAAGAGCTCATAGGATTCGTCATCATCAGACTGTGAGGAGGATGCTCTAATGCTAGTGCTTGTGGCTTCTTCATTGAGCAAAAATAAGCAATGTTGTGTTCCCGCGACCAATCCTCCTCGGCCGGAGGTATCCAAACATTGTTGGCCTCGTCCTAAGCATAGTCGCAATTATTGAATATTGTGAACTTTATGATCTGTGGTTGCCCCATCTGCACTTTTCATTCTTCTGTGAAGTTAACATTAAAAACAACAAAAACACGTGAAAGTATCACAGGATAATGAAACTCACGTGTGCGAGTGGTGTCACAACCAATGTTACGCGTAGTGTGTATAATAAGGGACGTGACGGAAAAGGGAGATTGTTTTTGTAATTTTTCGATCTTGTAAAGACCGAGAATTCTCAATTCACTCTGCCCGCACCCTTCTTGGACAAAGTGTGGCTGAAGAAGTAAGTGAAGGCACTGGGAAAGAGTTGGGAAAAATCACCCCCGTGATGGATACGTCGGCGATCACCCAGACGTGGCCAGATCTCGAGGCAATCACAAGTCATATCACAGTTCTAGTCCGGATCCTCGTCAATTGTTTTTTTATTAGAATCTGCAGCTATGGTGTTTCTCTCATCCATGATCCCCATAATGGAAGCTAGACGCTCCCTATCTAATACTATCATCACCCCCTTAACCATGGAGATTATAGTGGAAAGCCTTGTCTATTTTGTGAAACATGTTGGCATGAAATTCACGAACAAACTAGGGGTAATAAGTTCCAGAAATATGTAATAGAGGTTCCCACTCTAAACCCCCCAAAAAGAGTATTCAACCCCAAATGTTCGATAATGGGAGCATCAAATGATTTTTCGATTAAAACCTTCAGGTGTTCCCTAACAATTCTCTATTTCCAGGCTACTGTAGAGAGGTGCTCCAGATAGGGAGGAATAGCTGGATTGGTGGGGTCAGGCGTGGAATCATCAACCCAAGCCCTTTTGGATTTCGAGGAAAAAGTGGTGGACTTTTTAAATGCTGTACGGAGTTCAACAGAAGACACGAACAAGAAGAGTACTAAGTTACTACACAACACAAAGAGGAACCACGAACACAACTGACACACAAAGAAAACAATATATCAAAACTAAACTTAGCCCGTGTGTGCAAAGTGTCTTAATGTCGCCAGTGTGTGATGAACTGTCGTACAAGAGAAGCGAAAGACAAACGAGGAAAACAATAAAGTAAAAACTAACAACTAAAACACAATGAAAGAACAAATCACAAAAACGCCAAAAATTGGCAATTAAAATAAATTAAGTAAAAGTGAAGCAAAGATTTTTAGCTTTAGCATGGGTTTTTTTGGACAAACAAACTGTCGCTGTAATTCCAATAAAATGCATTCTCTGCCTTAAACAGTGCACCGCCAGAGTTGTCGGAATCTTCGTCAGAAAAAGTTTTTTGAAATTTTTCTGCAATCTTTTTATCAGAAAAATCAATACAAAAGATAATACATGGTTAGCAAAATAAAAAAAAGGAAAACAAAAAAGAAAATAAAAGAAAAAAGATTGAAATAGAGGGAAAAGAGAGTGGAAGGGGGAAATCAGTGGTAGTGGGAGGGAGAAGGGTTTGGTAAGGTGGAAGGGAAAGGAAAAATTGGGGGGTAGAGATGGGGATGGTGTGAGAAGAAGAAGAAAAGAAGAAAGAGAGAGTGCAAACCAACAGAAGAGGTCGACAAAGGGAAATAGTCGTAAGAGTGCCAGTGGAGGAGGATGGTCGCCGATATAGAAGGTAGAGAAGAGAACCAAAGGGTAGGGGAGAAAAGGTAGAAATCAAGAGTGAGTAAGGAAGGAAAGAGGGTGGGAAAAATTAGGGATTTTTTAGAGAGAGATTCGGGTTTCAATTGTAGAAAAATTGGGGTAAAGGGCTGTAATTTGAGTTAAATTAGGTCGACCCGACCAGTTTACCCGCAAATCGAACCAAACTGCTTCTAAAAATCCAACCTACCGTGTCCGATAGCTCGAGGCCTACTGTCTATGGTAGGCTTTTGTCTACCGAGAAAAATCGTAGTTGCACCTACCGTCTGCAGTAGGTTTTTGTTCGTGCAAAATTTTCTGTCTGCAGTAGGGTTCCGCTTGAATTTTTATTTTTCTTCTTTCTGCAGTTTTTAACCTCGTTTCATGTCTTCCAATGTTTTGAATTTGTTTTAAGCTCAAAATATGTCTTAAGCAAGCATTCATTTTTCCAAAAACACTTTGCAACAACAAAAACAACAAAAGGATCAAAGCAAAAAGGGAGTAAAAACTACAATTCAAGTGTACAGTTACAATAAGTTTACAAAGAGTTATAAGAAATACTCCCTTCTAGGTGCCAAAAAAGCACCTCTCGGATCATGACAATCTGAGTTCTTCTTGACTTTCCGCTTTTTCTTGGATTTCTTCAGCCTATCATCCCATGTTTGGTGAGTTTCCTGCAAAGAAAAAGACACTTCTTCAGTTGTATGATTAATGTAACATAAAGTATCTTGACTTTGAAAAGGGAGGTTGAATTTAAAGGAAATTTGAACACAATATTGTTATCCCCCACCCTTAAGATTAGCTTCCCTTTCTTTATATCTATTAAAGCCCTTGATGTACATAAAAATGGGCGTCCTAAGATAATAGGGAAGTCGACATCCTCCTCCATATCAAGAATGACAAAATCTACAGGAAATACGAGGTCCTTAACCTTTATTAGGACATCTTCTATGACCGCCGTAGGATGTCTAGCACTTTTATCTGTCAGATTAATGGTCATCCTAACGGGTCTAGGTTTTCCTAGGCCTATTTTCTTACACATAGCATATGACATAACGTTTATACTAGCGTCTAAACCTGCTAGAGCTTTATCGACACAAAAACTACCAATAGTACAAGGAAAAGAAAAACTCCTTAGATCTTCTAACTTCTAAGGTAGTTTGTCTTTGTTGATTATGATAGCTGAACATTCTTTGCCCAAGACGTGTGTGGATGCATCGTTAAGTTTGCTCTTCTTGTTAGCATCTCCTTTAGTGTTTAGCATCCTTAGGCACCTACAAGAGTAGATCACAAAGTTGGTAAGTTTATTTTCAATAGTTTGAATATCTCTATGAATTTCCTCATATCGTCCTGGCTATGATCACGAACAAGAGCTGGTGAATACGGGATTTTAGGCTTGTATTCAACAATCGTCGGCTTCTCGTCCTTCTTTTCTTTACTTTGCTCTAATGCTTTAGAGTTAAGAGTGTCGGTTGATCTTCTTTCCTTTTCAAAGCAGCTCTTCTCTTGTATGATCATCACCTTTTCTTCTTTCGGAACTTCCTCATCAAATCTCACTGAGATAGCATTGATAGCTCTCTCGGGTTTACTTCAGTATTGCTTGGGAGAGTTCCTGGGGTCCTCTCTGATACTAACTTGACCAGCTGCACAATTTGTTTCTCCAGATTTTTAATTAAGGCTTCTTGGTTTTATTTGGGCAACCTCTATAGTGCTCATTCTAGTATTATTGGCATTCATGAATTTCATTACGAGCTACTCTAAATTATCTTTTTCTAGTGGAAGATTGTGTGGAGCTGCATCATAGGAGAATGGCTAGGTAGGACCTCTATTTTGGAATCCCGGAGGTTGTTGTTGTCTTTGTTGTCCTTGCCCACCCCAAGAGAAGTTTGGGTGGTTCCTCTACCCTGGATTATACGTGTTAGAGTAAGGGTTATTACCCTGCATGTTCCCTTGTACATGATTGACTTATTCCATAGGACCTCCCATAATAGGGCATTCATAATTGGGATGCCCTCCACCGCAGAAGTCGCATAATAGGTTGAGTGTTCTTATTTACAAGTGTAGTAGTTAAGTTTCCCATCTTCTGCTCTATCATGACTGCCAATCTCTCTTCCATGGCAGTGATAGAATCTACATTGTGGACTCCCTCAGGGTATAGCTATTCATAGCCATTTGCTCAATAAGGTCGTATACCTATGGGGGGTCTTGTGATCTTTAGAACCACCAGCAGAGGCATTAATTTGCTGTCTTGCCCCAAATGAAACTCTATTGTAGAAGGACTGAATTGATCTCCAAATCTAATCCATTGTGGGGACATTTTCTAAGCAACCCCTTCCATCTTTCCTAAGTCTTATAAAGGCTCTCTCCATTAATTTATTGGAATGATAGAATCTCGTTCTTAAACTTTACTGTACGACCAAGAGGAAAGTACTCCCTAGTAACTTCTTGGCTAGTGAATCCCATGATGTAATCGAGCCAGAAGATAATGACTTGAGCCATGATTTCACCTTTTCCCTTAGAGAAAATGGGAAAGAAGAAGTCTGATGGCGTCTTCTGAGGCTTTGTTGATCTTATAGGTATCGTACACCTCAAGAAATTGTCGATGTGTGCATTAGGATCTTCCTCAGGGAGTCCATCGAACTGTAGATTTTTTTGTAACATTTGGATCACGTTCGGCTTGATCTCAAAGTTGTTTGCTTCTACCCTTGGCCTGGCTATACTAGACTACATCCAGATATGGACGGTCTAGTATAATCTGCCATTGTCTTCTCACCATTGGTGGTTGTGGATGTGTAGAAATAGTGGATTTATGTAAGTGGAGCCTTTTGACCTTCTTCCGTCTTCTCGACGGCAATGACGGCATTGTTGTTCGCCATCTCGAACCGAAGAGCGCGGTGGGCACTTCGCAATGATCGCTTGGGCTCTAGATCGAATGGGACTAATTCACCCCTTTTCTTTCAGGGTATAAATTAGTTGCCCAAACCTGAAACAGGCAAACCACAATTAAAGTCCAAAAATAATAAACAAAAAATCAAGATAAAGGTCAACAATAACCAACAATTGTGAGACTAATGAACAATCCAAAACAAAAACAAAAAAATAAAAATGACTAAATCACAAGAAAAACGATTTTCTTTAATTTGTCATTCCCTGGCAACAGCACCACAAACTTGATATTATTAAATAAACGGGGAATAACTAAAACAAATGCAACAAGAAAGTGTACCTATCACTGTAGTATTAGAGACACACCTGAGTTGTAGACTCAAGAAATGGTAAAGGCTCGAATACTCACCATCTTAACTAATGTTTAGTCTAACAAATTAGGTTTTAAGAAATTAATTAACATATTGGGAAAAACTACTAAAAAAAATTAAATGGAAGGAACAAGTAAATGTATGAAATTTAGGAAAAGAGTTTGAGTGAAGGATCCCCATAACTTTTGTTAACTATTCCGATTAGAAAACTCATAAAACGATATTTGAAAACAATGGTTATGTTATTACACAAAAGTCAAGAAATCCCTATCTGTAGGTGAAGGCCGCTGTACTCACTTAACCTTTAGAGGAGAATCTCTGCTCTCCCTAACCGATTATGAACGCAATAAACTTAGGTAATCTAACAACCTAAAAGTGCAAAGAATATCTCTATTCAATTGCCAACTTTTATTACCCAATTAATTGTCCTATATTGATCTTCCATCTTCACTTTCAATCAATCTTACGAAATAATCGATTCCGCGTAAATCAATTATCAAGAAAACTTAATTAAACAATAACCAACACATACACAAACATCAATGTAATGAAATTCAATAAAAAGTCATATCATCCAAAGCTAAGGTTCAACCCTCAATTCAAACAATAAAAATTTTGCTAGTAAACATCCTAACAATAGTCAATTCAATAATAGAAATCATAATTAATAAAAGAAAAGAAAGCTTAGGCTGAAAAAGAGTTGAATCCACTATTCTGAACGCCACTAGAGTTTGCCTCTTAATTTGCCCGATGAAACGCAAAATTGCTCTGTAGAATCTCTTTAATCTTTCTCTAAGAGCTTCAACTTAATGTTAATTATTGAGGATCTACCTAATTGAAGAGGAATTGAAAGGGTTTTTCTTGCCTAAATTCATCCCTAATTCCTCCTCTCTAAACCTAAAATTGTTCTCCCTTGAAAAAGGGTAAAAAACTGGTATAAATACACATAAAAACATATTAAATGTGCTACTGACGGGACCTACCGTGTCCTATCGTAAACTCTAAACTCTAAACCCTAATAATAATAATAATAATAATAATAATAATAATAATAATAATAATAAAAGAAACAGAATATATGTTTACTTAAACCTAACGATCTATCTGTTCTCTAACATTCATCCGTAGAAGGGAGGGATAGTTAGGACTTTTGATCAAAGTTACGATATTGTTTGATTAAGGTAAGTAATAGTTAATTCTCAATCTTCGAGTCATAGTCTCCATACTCTAGTGCTCTATTTTGCAGAAATATATGATCTAATAAAGTTTTAATGTCGCTAGATTTTATGAATTAAGAACGATTTATGATGTTTTCATGGTCCAATAACACCGAAGCATGATTATGTGTGATATAGTGATATATATATATATATGTTCAACCAACCGATATTAGTTGTGCAACTATATATTCACGCAAAGTTTATATGTTCAGATAACGTTATGAGATTTTCTTCGTTGTTTCAATTTTGTTGATTTGGTATGGAAAATGACTTTCATTTTTTTTAAAAAATGCAACTGATACTGCTTTTTGGTTTTAGTAATTACACATTAGTTCAAAAAATTTTAGTGCCTATGCTCAATTATTGTCTTCACAAAAAATGTAGTTGTTTTGTGGTAAGGTAGTGGCTCGATGGTAGAAGTATTTCTTACAAGATCAGAGGTCCTGGGCTCAGACCACATCCTCTCTTTTAATGTATACAAAAAATAAAAGAAAAAAAGAGAAAATTTTGTTGTTTCGGTGCAATTCGATTAACTTAATATAATATCCATTCAAGATGTGCTTTTTAAATCAAGGCATCATTATATTGTCAAGGAAAGTGAGGGTGAAAAGTAATCTGATTCCAAAAATTTAAATTCTAATGTGTGGCTTGTTATTTACATCATGTGAAAGTAATATGATTCCTCAAATGTGGTAATAAAGTTAGAATATTGTAAAAGTGAATCCTTACTATGAGATGGTATCGTGTTTCACTTTATGAAACTTGTTGGCACAGTATAATCTGTACAATAGAATGATTGATATAAAATATAAAGTACAAAGAACAAGAATAGAAATATAAAGAATAAAAGAATATATAGAGAAGAATAGAGAGAAAAGTATAGAAACTTTACTAATTTCTCTTTGAGGTGGATTACAATTGAACACCAAGGGTTCTATTTATAATTCTTAGGGGATACGAGAGATAGAGATGGAATAGGGGATAGATTTTATCATATTTAATATAAGATTAAAAATATATCATTATCTGTTAATTAGATTCTATTTCTTCAACATATCTATCTTCAGAACATCTATTTTTTCAAGATGTTTATACCTTCAGAATATTATCTCTTCAGAAAATAGACTTTATCTCAGATATTATTATCTCTTATAGACGTCCATAAATATTATTTAATTCATAACACTCCCCGTTGAATGTCTATTAAATAGAGAATATGCCTCATTTAAACTTTACGAGATCATTTAAAATGGTCGGGTACCCCTACCACTGCCCTTCTTAATATATGTTAATATACCCTTCTTATATCATTTAAGATTCAAGTGATTTAATTTTCTTATACCATCTCAAAATCGTTACATTTATTAGTTTCTAAACATTCAATAAGAAAATATTTTTTGACGAGTAATGAACATTAATATAGTAATTAAAAGAGCAAATGCCTTGCCTATTTTTTTAGGGGCTCTTGCAATTGATATTACTAACATTTACTGAAATCATTAACTATATAAACAAAAATTTTGAAATTGTCTTAAAATTTATAAAAATTTTAAATTACTATAATTTTAAAAGGGGTGGAGGTAAGTCCAAAAAGCATTTGAACTATAGGGATTTTGCCAACATGATAATTGAACAGATTATTCAATTTTTCAGTTCTACCCAGATTATTCCTTTAAAAAAAAGCACGATCAAATTATTTAGCAAGAATCTAAAGAAACTTCTGCCCAAAAATTCACCCAGTCTATTACACATTCTCTTTGTCATTTGCAAAGATTTAACCTTTCCAATTTTTCACTTCATTCCAAACCCTTTCATTCTTGTTTCAAGAAGACAAGAACCAAACCCATTTTTCACACCCAAATCCAAGATCAGCTTGTACAAAGATAGAAGGTCATCACTAAATTTCCTTGGTTAAGTCTCAATGATTCGGAATGGGTTGTTTCCTTTCAGGGATTTGTAGATGAGCTAGAGGATTGTTGGGTTTTTTCTCGTGAAATAAAAGAGAGAAAGAGAAAGAAGAAAGAAAGTAGAAGTAGAGAGACACGCGGTGGTGAAGAAGAAGAGATAAAGAGAGGGAAGAAGGTGGGTGATCGGGATTTTTCTAACTAAGCTTTCAACCCAATACTTACAAGTGCACAAGATCAATATAATATGGAAGTATCAGGGTATCAAACCACAGAGAAATGCTTAACTACTTAAATTATTAACTACCTAAATTAATTTTATAAAAAGAAGAATAAAATTATATTATCTAAAAATTATTCCTAAATTAAGTTTAACTAATAAATAAAATAACTAAATTATAGATAATAGGAGTTTAACCAAAAAAGATGATTTAGAACCTTGATTCCACCACTGACCTATATAGCAATGATTAAATTTTACTTAGGAGAAAAGATTAGACCTTTATGTAGTGATCTAGGCTACAAGTTTTGATTTACTAAAGAAATATACTGTGTTTAAATGCACGACATAATTCATCTAATCATTAGCATGACCTATTCAATTCTATGACATAAATCATCTAAAATTAGCATGAACTATTCAATTTAAAACCCACAATATACTTGCAAAAATCATATATCTCTCATACTCAAGACTACAAGAATTAAGCATGGATAAAAATATCAATTAACCAAAATAATTGTTCTACAAGAATAATCGCAAAGAATTAATTGCATCAAACCAAGAAACATCCCAAGATATGTAATCACATAAATAATATAATAAATTTCCCAAAATAAAATAAATCAAAGTTATATGGCTAGGGTTTCATCAAGATTCTAAAAAGAAAATTAGTTCATGGTTAAAGAGAAAGAAGGAACTAATTTGTAGATTATGGCTTTTTCTTCCAAATAATTTTTCGCTGCTGCTCCTTAGATTTGCTGGTTCAAATTGTGGACGTCTTGCGGATGTTTTCTTTTTCTCTCGTTGCAACTCGGGCACTTGCTTGCGCAGCTTCTACTGTCTTCCCAAAAACTTGATCGTTTCCTCCTGTAGCTCTTCTATATATAGACAAAAAAGAAGCAAAATCCTAAACTTTAAAAGATTCACCTAAAATCCTAATCCTAATCCTTAAATGATTCAAATATTGCAGCAGATAATATGCTTTATTATTTTTTTTTTATCTTTTCTTCCCCAATGACCATGCACACTCTTTCTTCTCTTTACCAAATTTAATATGGAATCTTTATTTTCTATTCTTTTTTTAGAAATCTGCACAAAGATAAATAAAATAAAGTAAATATAATAATTATGACCAATAAATAAATAAAATATTTTCAAATGCTAATAATTAAAACTTAAGGTGTTTACTTATATTAAAAATTGACTCTATCAACTCCCCCACACCTAAGTTTTGCTAGTCCTCAAGCAAAAATAAAGAATAAAAAGAAAAACTAACTAGCCACTTTCGTAGGACTTACGATTGCACTTAGCATGTGCAACAAGCCCTTAAACTCCTATGTTCCCCCTAGTGGACGAGTATAGTCCCATGAGGATTTGCAGACGACATACCTACTAAGTCAAATAAACAAAAAACTTTAGAAAAGAAAGAATAGCCCAAATTAAGTATCCTTCATCAATATTTCAAACTTATCAAGACAAGCACTCTTCCTCAAACTCAAGTAACAAACAAATATTCAATTATCTCCCATAACTAACCCAAGACTTGTGTAAGGTGTGATCGTGGTCATAAGAGAGTGTAAAAAAATACTAAACAAAAATTTCAAACTACACATAGAAGACAAATCTCAACAAAAGTTCATTCCATAAGCTCACTCTTTGTACCTTCTCTCCACTAATCAAGGATTCTCAAACTCAACTCAGATCAGGTAGGACTTTAAAGCTTGTAATGTAAGGTTAGGGTGTTGGTTATCAAACGAAGGTAAGGAATTCAAATTCAAAGAAAAGAGCTTATAAAGAATATGTATACTTTAACATTTCAACGAACTCTATAACTTTGTTTTAACTCTTTTTTTTTTCAATTAATACATTCACCAACTACCATCTTCTTTTTCTCAAAATTCTATCATTTAAGGCAATTCTGTTTTTACATTCACAAATTTGGGCCTCTTGAATTTTCTTTTTCTTTGCACTTTATGACTTGTAACAATCATGTATCAACTTTTCTTTCTTTTTCTTTTTTTTTTCAGCTCAATACATTTATTTTTTTTTTCTGCACAACAAGTCATATCTTTTTTTTTCTTTTTTTCTTCTCCCCGTTTGTCAAAATAACTTATTCTCTTTCCATAACACTCAAACAACAACCTATCATCGAAGCACAAGTTAGAAGTTTACATTAAGCTCTCTACAAGATTAAGGGTTAATATTTAAGTAGTTCAAAGAAAGAAAATAACACTTAAGACTCAAAAGGGTACTAAGGTAAAAATCATAAGATTTGGTAAGCTTGAAAAGGCACAAACGATTCAAAGAAGGCCTATGACTGTCGTCTCTGAGTCAAATAAGGAAAACCTTTCTATTTCACCTCAAGAGGTACTCAAGTAAGTTCCAAAATGTAGGGAAGAGATTCATCAACTTTATGCAGCTCAAAAATAATATAAAGGATTTATTAAACATTAACAATAACCCATATGTTCAAGTGTAAGTCATGCAAAAGTTATAACAAACATAGAACATAAGTCAACCGCTCTAATTAAAAATAAGAAAACAAGTGCTTTTCTCAACTTATTTCAGATATTTTAAAGGAACTCAAAAAGAATCATTCTTTAAGTGAAATCATATTTTTGGTTTTTTTCTCAAAATAATGTAAAAAATAATAATAAAATAAAATAAATCAGTAAAAATTGAACAAAAAAGACGAGAAAAACGAAAATAAAAAAAATAATTGACATCAAAATAAAAGCATCTTCTCCCCCACACCTAGACCCTACATTGTCCACAATGCCAAGAGTGGAGAAGAGACAAAGAAAAGAACAACACAACCTGGTAGAAAAGCCAATATTAGTGCATGTTCAGAAGAGTAGTAGACCATCTCTTTAGCCTCCATGATAATGATATGTTGTCTGATTACCCTATAAAATAAACACTTGTACCTTTCTACCAATCAAGTGAGATAAAAATAAATAATAAAAAAATGGTGAAGACAACTAAAAGAACAAAAAATAAATTTTTTTTTCTCAAGAATAATAAAATAAATAAATAAAAATACTAACAAATTTATGAGACAATAACACAAGCAATTAATTTAACCTTTCCCCGCAACGACGCCAAAAACTTGATCGAGATTTTTCTAACTAAGTTTTAAACTCAATATTTGCAAGTGCACAAGATCAATATAATATGGAAGTATCAGGGTATCGAATCACAAAGAAATGCTTAACTACTTAAATTATTATCTACCTAAATTAATTTTATAAAAAGAAGAATGAAATTATATTATCTAAAAATTATTCCTAAATTAAGTTTAACTAATAAATAAAATAACTAAATTATAGATAATAGGAGCTTAACCAAAGAAGATGATTTAGAACATTGAATCCACCACTAACCTATATAGCAATGATTTAATTTTACTTAGGAGAAAAGATTAGACCTTTATGTGGTGATCAAGGCTACAAGTTTCGATTCACTAAAGAAATAAATTGTGTTTAAATGCATGACATAATTCATCTAACCACTAGCATGACCTATTCAATTCTATGACATAAATCATCTAAAATTAGCATAAACTATTCAATTCTAAAACCCACAATATACTTGCAAAAATCACATATCTCTCATACTCAAGACTACAAGAACTAAGCATGGATAAAAACATCAATTAACCCAAATAATTATTCTACAAAAACAATCGCAAAGAATTAATTGCATCAAACTAAGAAACATCCCAAGATATATAATCACATAAATAATATAATAAATTTTCCAAAATAAAATAAATCAAAGTCATATGGCTAGGGTTTCATCAAGATTCTAAAAAGAAAATTAGTTCATAGTTAAATGGAAAGAAGGAACTAATTTGTAGATTATGGCTTTTTCTTCCAAATAATTTTTCGCTAATGCTCCTTTGATTTGCTGCTTTAAATTGTGGTTGTCTTGCAGCTACTTTTCTTTTTTTCTCGTTGCACCTCGGGCACCTGCTTGCGCAGCTGCTGCTGTCTCCCCAAAAACTTGACCATTTCCTCCTATGGCTCTTCTATATATAGACAAAAGAGAAGCAAAATCTTCATCCTTAAAGGATTCAACTAAATCCTAATCATAATCCTTTAAGGATTCAAATATTACAGCAGGTAATATGCTTTATTATTATTTATCTTTTCTTCCCCAATGAGCATGCGCACTCTTTCTTCCCTTAACCAAATTTAATATGGAATCTTTATTTTCCATTCTTTTTTTAGAAATCTGCACAAAGATAAATAAAATAAATTAAATATAATAATTATGACTAATAAATAAATAAAATATTTTCAAAGGCTACTAATTAAAATTTAAGGTGTTTATTTGTATTAAAAATCGACTCTATCAGTGCGGCTTTGCTGAGGTAGTAGGAGGTGACAGCAGTGCAGCTGTATTGGCGGCAGCGGTAACATGTCTATTTTCTTCTAGAAATTACTGGTATGAAATTTTTTTAAATTTACTGTTGTGAAATTGTTTTGAATTTGTGAAATTTGTAAAATCCTCTTAGGGTAACTTGTGAAATTCTCTCTGCTCATGTAATTGGATATTTACTCGTCTTCTTCTTTACTGTAAAAAATATCTTTGGGATTCTCATCATTTTTCTTGATCTTGATCTGTCCAAGCTGAAAACCAAGGATTCTGTAAGTTCTTCCCTCTTTATAGTTCATTGAGTTCAAGTCGATTTCTTTTTGCTGCTTTTATTTCAAGTTCATTTGAACTCTTTTTCTTCAAGTTGATTTTAAGTTGACTTCCCCCGTGAAAGGTTTTAATTTTATGTATAAAATGAGTTCAAGAAAATAGATTTTTTTATTTTGAAGATTTAGTTTATCTCTGTTAGCAGAAGTTGGTGGCATCCCCACGATTCTCAAAAGCAACGGTATGAGATAATTTGCCATTTGAACCAGAATTGTCTTCTGTATCTCTGTTATTATAAGTTGGTTTAACAGAACTCTGCGCATGAAAATAACCTTTTTGGTTTAACAAATCATGTTCACTGGAGATAGCAGGAGTTTCCAAGACACTTGATTTGCTTCACTTTACTGTTTCAAACCTTCCTTCTTTCTTATCTTGTTTAAGACCATTTGATTCAGATCCTACAAGGTCCAATCTCTTTCCAGGCTTTCTTTTCTCCCTTTCAACCAACTTCTTCTCAGTAGTTCTCAAGGATTTAATTGCTTCCACGCTTTGTTTCCCCACATTATCTCTCTCCATACTACCATGAACAATATCCTCATTCATCAACGCTCGACTCTCATCATCCTTTATTACCTCTTTAGGAGCACTGAGATTGTCTGAATGGTTAAAACCCTTGGGTTTATTAGTTACCTTGTGAAATAGCTCAATTTAATAATAGATACTCCATTTGATGAGATTTGATTTGGCAAAATAGCTCCATTTATCTCAAATGACTTCAAATTTGTTAGCTACTGATTTCTTTTGGTGCACTAAATCATCTAAAATGCTTGAAATCCTATTTCTAGTGGCTGATACTTGCATAAAATTAAGGTTGGAGCTGATCAAAGAATGCTGAAATTGATACAAATAATTATATGGGCATCACCAAATTTGTAGAATTTAATTTGCTGCAAAGTTAATTAATCTTGATGAATCTCATGACTATGTTATGCCATATACGATTCCCATGATCTTTGTTATAGGAACTTGGTTATTCTTGTAGTTCTTACTGTTTTTGTTTTTCATTTTTCATGTATTTGATCTGTTAGTTATATATCCTAAATCAATTTACTTACATTTATATTGGTTATTTATGAGGCATGTATTTTGAATTGTACTTTATGTTCTTTGTCATCAAGTATGTGATTTGATAGTAAAGCTCTTGCTAAACTATTCTTGTTTATTCCTAGTTTTATTACATCTTATATTATTAAAGTAGTATGAAGTTGATTGATGATCAAGTTTTACTGATCATGAATATGAGATAAAATCAATTCATAAATACATATTGAGAATATTGTATTGGACATGACCCAAAGTGAAGAAGAAGTATTGCATTGGTTTAAGTCATAAGTATTTCTTCTCAGTTTTATGTTTCGTATCATTTGACCTAATGTTTCTAATGCTTCTTGCGTGGAGAGAAAATATATTTTAACATAGTCGAATATGACTTTTAATAAGGTGATTATTATGACTATTAGTTTGGCTATTTTCTTTTTATGGCTTGAATATTAGAGATAGTAAAAGAGATTTGTCCCTCTCTTATTAGAAAAAGATATCCATGGGCCCCTTGATAAGGAAGACTGGAAAATAAGCTTGTCATACTCAAATAAGTATTAATAAGGTGTTATTAATATTATTTATCGAAACAGTCTATCTGGTGATCAAGTAAATGGTTAATTAAGTTTTACATGGATGACTCTGCTCATGCCTTATACTTAATTAGGATATCATGAAACAAAATGATTAAATGTTAAAACGGATGTTAGGTTATCATATCTTTTACTTAACTTGGGTAAGCATAATGTCTTGCTTAGAGGCCACTTATATTTTTGTGGATAAATGTCTAGGACATTTTTTATTCACTGCCAATGTTAAGTGAACTTATAGGGTCATACGCATAGACGATCTTGTGAGCACGATATCCACATTCAATGAATCTAGATCGTGTTCAGATTCGTTGAACGTATACAAGAAAGGGATCAGATTCCGTGTTGTATTTATTTGGTAAGTTAATAAGTAACTAATTTATTTATCAAATAAATGAAATTAATTAATTAATATTATTCATCCAACAGTTGGATGATTATAGAAATAGACGGACGAGATTAAAATTGTCATTAGATGATAATTAGGATTGTGATGTTGACAGTTAACATTTTTCCGCAGTAGCAGTAGTCTTCCTCTGATTTAAAAATAAAAAATTAAAAATTAAAAAAAAAAAGCCTTTAACCTTAGAATGACGAGAATCGTGTCTTGTCTCTCTCTAAAATTCTAAAGTATTACCAAATAGTTAGGGTTTGTTCTAAATAGTTATTAGAATGCCGAGGGGCTAGCATTCCAATCGCTTGTAAAGGAGGTCGTCGCATTACCGGTAGAGGGCGAAGCATAAATAGCAGCGGTTCCACACCTAGCGGCATAAAAACATTGAGATAGTTTTTCTTTCCAATCAGTTTTTCTGGTATGTGGGGAACTTGTTGGCAGTGTTCGTAATTATTTTTTTTTTTTTTTTGCTTTTATCTACGAATTTCCAACATGATCATCTGTCTGCATAATGAGCAAGCTTCTAAAGTGAAGGTTGTATAAAATTGTTCCTTTATTTTATATCAAAGTAGCAAGTGATTCTTTCTTTATTTGTTGCTATGAACCTTTCTTTTATCAATGGAATCGTTCCATTGATGCCAACTTACATGTTTTCTTATTTTTTTAGGTTGTGCCTTATTGCAAGTTGCTAAAGTTACATATTCACTTGACTACTATTTCACTTCACTTTCATTCCAATTGATAAATTTCGTTAATACACAATATCTTCATGTCCTTAAATTATTTTTTCTTTTGCCTGCTCCATGAATTCTTTTTCAACTTCTTAAGTTATGCTGAATAAACGTCAAAGGCCATAAACTACGGAAGAGCGCATTCAGTCGTCCCAAATAAAATATGCTAGTACTAGTAGGTCTTCTAGTCGAATCCATGCATCGGACGTAGAGTTTGAACGTCGAAAACCACATGCTACCAAATACCAGAGAAGATGTTGTAGATACTGACTGGGTAATCACAACACCAGTAATTAAAGATATAAGGAACTGTTGAGATATTGTCTATTGTAGATTATAGCAAAATAGTTAAGATATGAAGTTGAGATATCTTAGGCTTTGAAACAGATACTTTTGTAACTGCACTTTGTAACTGCTTCCTGTTTTATAGGAAGCCAGTATTCTGTACAGATGAAAAAGGAAAAACAGAGAAATAAGAAGACAGAAAAAACAGAAGGAAAGTTTTCCTACTGAAAACTTCATGGTATTAGAGCCAAGTTCCTCGGCTTTGCAGAGAGATTTTCTTCAGTACTAATCTTAAGATTATTAATCCAAAACATTCTAATGCAGCAATGGATGTAGAGGAACAGATTAATGAGCATATTCAAAGAGATGCCTATCATCTAGCATCCTCAGACAGTCCGTATTTGATTCTTACTCAAGTGCAGCTCAAAGAAGATAACTACGACGAATCGGTAAAATCAATGCGCTTAGTGTTGAGAGCAAAGGAAAAACTCGGATTTGTGGAAGGTACGATTCCGAAACCAAAATCTAGCACTGTAGAAGAAGAAGAAGAAGAATGGTGGACCACCAATACAATGGTGGGTTCGTGGATTTTAAATACCATTGAATCTAACTTAAGAATAACCATGACGTATGTGGAGAGATGTGATGAATTGTGGACAGACATAAGAGAACGGTTCGTGTCAGGTAATGCACCAAGGAAACACGAGCTCAAAATAGCGTTAGTCAACTGCAAGCAATCTAGTATATCTATTTCAGCCTATTATGCGAAACTTAAAGAAAATATGGGATGAACTAATTAACTATCAACAACTACCTAATTGTACTTGCGGAATGCTTAATGAATTGATTAAACAAAGAGAAGAAGATAAAGTTCACCAATTTCTGATAGGCTAGATGACTCCATGTTTGGAACTGTTCGTTCGAAAATTTTACAAATGGAACCTATTCCGAACATTAAAAAGACATAAGCTATGATAATTAAGGAAGAGGCTCACAGGAAATTGATTAAAAATACGGAGGTCGAAAATGAGGCTATGGCATTTGCATTTTCAAGAACTTCACACAATTTAATTCATTGTACTTATTGCTTCAAGCAAGGACATGAGGCGAAAAATTGTTACCTCTTGGTGGGATATCCAGACCGCACGGCAAGTAGGTGGACTGAGAGGGCTGCGTATTTTAGCTCTGGAGGTCGCCGTGGAAGAGGTAGACAGAGTAGAGGTAGAGGACGCATCGACAGGAACTTTTTTTTGCCGCGGACAGCCTGAGCTCCAACAAACCCGGGGTGGGCTGCAGCGGCAATGGCACATCGGACAGTAGCAACGGCATCTGGCATCGCTGGTGACGGTGCACATCTCGTCAGGAGAAGATCAGAAGAGTATGAACAGAACTACTGTGATAGACGATTCCTCTACGAGCTGGTGTCGCCGGAGCTGTTGTAGCAAACGGATCTGTCGGATTTCCTGGGCTGACGGCAGAACAGTGGGGATCCTTCATTAATTTACTGAACAGTCAGCCAAAGTCCTCCCCTTCAAATAATGAAACCCTCTCTGATAAGACTGAAAATAAATGGATTTTAGACAGTGTTTGCTCACATCACATGACAGGCAGAAGAGATTTTTTGTCAGATATCAAATCCTCTGTTCCTTATATTATTACTCTTTCAAATGGGTCTAAAACCATTGGTAAAGAACTGGGGTCAATCTGTTTGCATTCTAATATGAAAATTGATAATGTTGTCTATTCCTAAACTTCGATGCAATCTTTTGTCTCCCTCCCAACTTTTGAAGGCAAATAATTGTATTATTATAATTAACGATAATGTATTGATGTTACAGGACTGTATCTCGGGGATGCCGATTAGAGCAGGTGAAGAGAGAGATGGGGTATACTACTTTAGACAAATTCCTAAACAGCAGCATGTTGCCTATTCTGTTCAGCAGTCTGATCTGAGTGCATTATGGCATAATAGACTAGGTCATCCTTCTAATTTTGTGCTTAAGAATTTACTGGGATAGACATTTAATTTCGATTCCTTGGATAAATGTGCAATTTGTTTATGTGCTAAACAAACACGTGAACCATTTCTTGTTAGCTTAAATAATGCTACTGCTCCATTTGATTTGGTGCATTGTGATCTGTGAGGGCCATATAAAACTCCTTCATCTTGTGGGGCAAACTATTTTTTTTACTGTTGTAGACGATTTTACACGATGTGTTTGGATTTTTCTGCTCACAAAAAAAAGAGTGGTAGCATAGACTTTAAAACATTTTTTTGCTATGGTTCAAACTCAATTTAATAAACGGGTCAAGATAGTTCCTACAGATAGTGGGACAGAATTCACTTGTCTAAGGTCATATTTTTTGGAAAATGGAATATTACATCAAATGTCCATGGAACATACACCCCAACAAAATGGCCGTGTGAAGCGTAAGCATCATCACATCCTTAATGTGGCTCGTGCTTTGCTTTTTCAGGCAAATTTACCAACACAATTTGGGGGGAATGTGTTCTTACTGCTGGATACTTGATTAATCGTACTCCTCTGTCAGTGTTGAAAGGGAATACACTATTTGAAATTTTGTTTAACAATGCACTATCATACACTCATATAAAAGGTTTCGGTTGTTTGGCATTTGTACATGATAATAGACTTCCTAAAGACAAGTTTAAACCTCGGGGGCGGAAATGTGTGTTCGTGGGTTATCCATTTGGAAAAAAATGTTGGAAATGTTTTGATTTGCAGACTCGTGAATTCATTGTTTCTCGAGATGTCATATTTGTGGAAAATAATTTTTCGTTTTTGTCTGAGACACGAGTGGTTTTGCCTTCCGAAAATAGATTAAATTGTGAGTTTGTGAAAATCCCAAAAACAGCTTGGCAGAAAGGGGGAGAAGTCTAGAAGTAAGATGAAATAGTCCAGTCCAATCTTTTGAAGTGGGTCAGCAAGGGAGTTCAAGTAGAAGAGATATACAAACAACCCAGCAGCCCACATGCGATGCAGCCCATCAGCAGATTCATCCTCTGTCAGTTGGGCCACTTGCGTCTGGCCCATCCCAACCTGTTGGGCCACATGCTCCTGGCTTATCTCAGCAAGCTGTCTCTTCCTCACAAGCTTGGCCATCTACATATGGGCTGCATGGTAATCTGCAGGAACCAGCCCAGATAAGTAGAAGCATGGAGAATCAGCTATCTTCAACAACTGGGAGCTCATTCTCACAACCTGAGGCCACAGGTTTTGGGGAAACTTCAGATGGCAATTCTGGTAATTTAGATTCCAGCAACTCCAGAAATTCTTCCGGGTCATCTGAATCTTTAGGCGGTGAACAACAAAATGGGATAGGACTATTGAATCTCCGTCGAAGTAACAGGCCACATCGACCACCTGGAAAACTGAAAGATTATGTTTGTCATACTGTGTTGTCTAATCCTGGTATATCTCTCTCTTCTGCTTCATCTTCTCCTTCGGTTTCTCCAGGTACGTCTCTGTATCTGTTAACTCATTATGTTTCTTATGATAAATTTTCGCCTTTTAACTGGAATTTGGTAGCAACAGTCAATGCAGGGACAGAACCGACCACATACACCGAAGCAGCTTTGGTACCGAAATGGCGGCTAGCTATGAAAAATGAGATAAAGGCTCTTGAGAAAAACAAAACTTGGACCATGACAAAATTACCTCCCGGTAAGCATGCACTTCGTAGCAAATGGGTATATAAAATTAAATATAAGTCAGATGGCTCTATTGAACGTTACAAAGACAAATTAGTGGTGTTTGGGAATACACAGCAGGAAGGAGTTGATTACACAGAAACATTTCCACCAGTAGCAAAACTGATGACCGTAAGGACATTGTTATCAGTAGCAGTCGCCCGGAATTGGGAGGTTCATGAGATGGACATTCACAATACCTTCTTCCATGGAGATTTGACTGAAGAAATTTATATGAAACTTCTTCCCGGATTCTGCACTTCAGACCCACATAAGGTTTGTCGTCTTAATAAATCTCTATATGGACTTCGTCAAGCTCCACGATATTATTTTTCTAAACTTACGGAGTCACTGCGTCAGTGCGGGTTTGTGCAATCGTATGCTGATTACTCTCTGTTTACATTTAAGAAAAAATAATATTTTTCTTTGCATTCTAATTTACGTGGATGATTTGTTAATTTCTGGTAATAATGTGGCATGTATTCATAAATTCAAAACCTACCTGGGATCGTGTTTTCATATGAAGGATCTGGGTCATCTTAAATATTTCTTGGGAATAGAAATTGCTCGCAGTCAGAATGGTTTTTATCTTAGTCAATGTAAGTATGCTCTAGAAATTATTTCTAAACAGGGATGCTGGGTTCTAAGCTTGTTTCTACTCCTTTAGATCTGAACCACCAGTTAGCTAAAGCTTCTGGAGGATTCTATGATCAACTAGACCGATATCGTCGTCTTGTAGGAAAGTTGATTTATTTGTCGATCACTCGTCCAGACCTAGCCTACTTCATACATTTGTTAGCCCAGTTTATGCAGAATCCACGCAAGGAACATTGGGAAGCAGCACTTCGAGTCATCCAGTTTCTTAAAAGTTCTCCTGGACAAGGGATTTTACTTCGTGCTAATACGCCTCTGCGATTGATCGCTTATTGCGACTCAAATTGGGCAAGTTGTCCAATTACACGACGTTCGGTCACTAGATACTTTGTTGCTCTTGGACATTCTCCTATTTCTTGGAAGACAAAGAAATAGCATACAGTTTCACGATCGTCCACTAAAGCGAATACCAATCCATGGCAGTGACGTTATGTGAATTGAAGTGGCTACGATAGCTTCTCGGAGATCTTCAAGTACCGGTAAAACACTCCATACCAATACATTGTGATAGTCAAGCAGCTATCTATACTGCAGCAAATCTAGTTTTTCATGAACGTACTAAAGACATTGAGATAGACTGTCATTTTGTACGTGATGCATTTCAAGCTAATCTGATTACTCCTGTTTACATTCCAAGTAATTCGCAGCCTGCCGACCTTCTCACCAAGGCACTACATTTGCCTTGATTCCATAAGTTATCTGTCAAATTTGGCATTTGTGATCTGCATGCTCCAACTTGAGGGGGAGTGTTGAGATATTGTATATTGTAGATTATAGCAAAATATTTAGGATATGAAGTTGAGATATCTTAAGCTTTGAAACAGATACTTCGTAACGGCTTCTTGTTTTATAGGAAGCTAGTATTCTATACAGATGAAAAAGGAAAAATAGAGAAACGAAAAGACAGAAAAAACAGAAGGAAAGTTTTCCTACTGAAAAATTCAAGAATACACAACAATCTACATAATAATAACCTCAAGGAACCACTCTTCTCACACTACCATTATTTGAGCAATTACCAAGTGAATCGACTCAATCACCAACAGTGCCTACAACTAGTTACTCATCAGGTCTATATTATATTTCCAATGTAGTTTTTAAATTTTATTTCATTTAACATTCCATTTCAAATCCAGTTACTTCTATTTATAACATTTGTGAAAATAACTTTTTTTCATCTTGTATATTTATTTTTTTTTTTTAAATGACAGGTAAAAGAGGCTGTGGGCCTGGAAAGTTTCCAAAAAATTCAGGTACAGGGACACGATTGAATGTTTTCATGCCAAACGTTGCAGAAATTTATTGGTCTTGATTATGACTTGTTTGCATCTGCATATGATGTATTAGCTCGCTTGGGTAATAAATTACCTTTTTCTTACACAAATTGGCACGAGGTTTCGTCTAGGGTCAAGGATCTGCTATGGGATGAGATTAAGGTAAGTTCTTTTCCACTTAGGCTACAAAAAATATCAAAGCATTACTTATGGATAAATTAATTGGAATTTCTCAGTTTCAGTTTAGCGAAACACTACATTGCCTGAGAAAGATGAAGCAAAAAAGGCTGTATTTAAAATCATCAATAGTTGTTGGAAGGATCATAAGTATTGACTAAAGAAGGGATACTTGGACCCAATTGAAGATAATATAGACATTCCTTAATGTAAGGATACTAGAGTTGACAAAAGCCAATGGGCTACTATATCTAAGCAGTCAAGGTTAGCTACTTAATTATATTTACTCGTTTTTTTTTTTTATTACTCAACTTGATGTAATGGGCTATGAACATAATTAATCATTATATTCATGAGTTAATTTTTTAAGGAAGAAGCTTCACAAAATGAACATAATAGAGCATGTCAACAATTCCTTCATGTCACCGAGAGGGCAACATTCTCCATTATCCGACAGGAGTTAGAAAATAATAATTTATTTTTTCCTTAAGCAATGTTATTATCTCTCATTACTAATCAATATTGAAACTGCAGTTGGCCTCACAAGGCAAAGGCAACTCAATATATGATGTCTTTGGATACTCCCAGAGAAAGAAAGATGAATCTACAGATGAAGAAATTGGATAGTTAAAGTTATTATTAGAGCAAATGTTACTTAAACTCTTCATTGTATTTGGTACCAAAGTATTTATTTAAAATTCAAGGAACAAGTAAATCGAGAAGTGGGAGCTCTTCTAGAAGCGGAGCGCACAACTAAAGCTAAAGATAAGATCCTCACTAAAGTGCTCGGTGGAGATCTAAAGGGGCGTGTAAGAAGCATGGAAACAGGTCCAAGCAAGACATCACTAAGAAATGATGAATCTATGGGGGTTCAATGACAAGTGAGTCAAGTTCGTGCTGAATTTCAAGAAAAAATTGTTCAGATAGAGCAAGAAAGAGAACGTGAAAGGTAGGAGCGTGAACATGAAGGAGAAGAACATGAATATGGAAGAGAAGAGAATAAAAAAGAAAAGGACGAGATAATGGTCCGTATGGCTTCAATGGAGGCGCTTTTTGCGAGTGCAATGCAGAATATTGGCAATTTTGCCACAACTCCGGTATCACCATCTAGCAATGTTGAGGTTTCTTTTGGAATCGGTTCGACCGCTTTTCAACCTCCCACGCAAAAGCATGGGGTGATGAGGGATTGTCACCACCTTCTGTTGGTAAATCATTCTATATCATAATTTCTAGTGAACTTACATAAGGGAGTTAATATCTGATTTCAGACCACATGGTTTCATGTGATTTGTTGTGATTCCTATCTTGAAGTTGGTTTTGCTTATTCTAGGTTCAAAAGGGTTCGAAGAAAAAGACTATGTGGCTTTTATCAAGAAGCTACGCAAAGATCTAAGTTTTATACAATTGTATGTTATGTTTTTTATATGTGCTATAAGTTCATTATTTTTACATGTTAATTGCACATTTTATGATGTTTTAAGTATATAAAATGTATAATTTACATTATTTTTTTTTTACTTTTTTTCAGGTGTTTCCCGGTGAAGAAGTTGGAAAATACAAGTGGAAACAGGTGAAAACGGAGAAGACGTAAGCTACCAGCATCAAAAACAGGAACCTACTGCCTGCGGTAGGTATGGAGTACACAAGGGAAGATGGAACAAAAGTCTACCGGCAACGGTAGGCTACCAATACCGTCGACGGTAGGTCAAGGGCATTCAAGAGGAGCTGTAGACAGAACCCGACCATGAATAGTAGGGCTCGACCTACCGCACGTGGTAGGTCTTGGCTAACACATTAATTAATGCATTTTTTGATTCTTTTTGTGTAATTTTTCCCCTCTTTTGAGTCATTATTCATTTTAGGTTAGAAAGGAGGAATTAGGGGCAAAAAATAGACTCAAAATCCTTCTCAATTCCTCTTCACTAGGTAGTTTTTCAAAAATTAAACATCGAATAGAGTATCTTGGATAGAAATTGAAGCCAATCAACAAAGTAAGTTTTAGTTTCCTCAAGTAAATCAAGAGATGAGCTCGAGTGACTCTCAGAATCGTTATACCGATCCTTCTCATCTCTAAACATTCTTTTCCCTTGTTATTTATGAATTTTATTATTGGATTGTGTTTTATTAAGATGCTTAGTAACTAATTTAGCTCTGGTTTGAATGAGGGTTGAACCCTATATTTTCGATGATATAATTTTTTATTGATTTCTATAAAATTGATGTTTGATTTTCATTGGTTATTTTTCAATTGTGTTTTTGGTTTAATTGATTTTCGCAAAATTGATTAATTTGCAAAGCTGGTCAGAATTGAAAAAGAAAAGTCGATTTAGGGAAATTAATAGAATAATAAAAGTTGGCAATTAAATAGAGATATTTTTGCACTTTCAGGTTTTCTTAGATCACTTAATCGTATTGTGTTCATAATCGATTAGAGAGATAAGAGATTCTTTTCTAAAGATTAGTGAATAGAGTGGCCCTCACTTAGAGATAGGGATTACCTGAGTTAACGTGTGATGACCCAACATATTTTTTTAAACATCATTTTATATTTTTTCAATTGAAATAGTTGACAAAATCTAGAGGGATTTCGTCATTCAACCTTTTTCCCTATATTTTTTTTATCTCTTAACCAAATTTTCTTTATTTAATTAATTACTTTCACTTTAGCATTTTCCTCTTTTTCTCATTAAATAGAAATTTTTTTTATACTAGACCTTAGAATAAGCGATTAGTTTTTTAGCTTTCTATTCCTTAAGTTCGACAATTCGGATGTATCTCTTTTACTACAATGATAGTGTACTTAGCTGTTGCGTAATTTTATGGCCTATCCTATTTTAAACATCAAATTTTTTGCGTCGTTCTGGAGAATGGTAACTTGAAGAATCCATTTTTCTTTTTGCTTTAGTCATTATATTTTCTTGTCTTTATATTTTGTTTTAGTTTGTGCTTTGTTCTTACATCAATTGGTTCATTCGTGGCTTATATCTTCAAGACTTGTGTCTT
Organism: Catharanthus roseus; assembly: GCA_028651295.1. Classification (NCBI taxonomy): domain Eukaryota; kingdom Viridiplantae; phylum Streptophyta; class Magnoliopsida; order Gentianales; family Apocynaceae; genus Catharanthus; species Catharanthus roseus. The sequence goes on along the minus strand of JAPQWS010000102.1, from coordinate 10,635,887 downwards.
TGTTATTTGTGGATTTTGACTTTGGTTTGTCTGTTTCAGGTTTTAGGTCAACTAGTTTATGCCCCAAATTTAACAAAGTGAATTAGTTTCCTATCACCTTGAGATCGAGCGAACGTTGCAGAGTGCCTGCCATGCCTTGACGTTCGAGATGGCAAAGCTATTATCCCCGTGGATAAGATGGAGAAGAAATATCAAGATCCACCACCTGTAAATCCTCCGTTACCACCACCTCAAATGGCAGAGAGAACTATGGTAGACTACGCCAACCATCCATCGTTGTGGCGCAGTCAAGCATAGCCAGACCACCTGTACAAGCTCACAATTTTGAGATAAAGCCAAATGTGACAAATGGTGCAAAATAATGTACAATTCGACAGACTTTAAGAAAAAGACCCAAATGTGTACATACTCAACTTTTTGGAGGTGTGTGACATATTTAAGATAAATGGAATTTCATATGATGACATTAGACTCCGCCTCTTCCTATTTTCTCTGAGAGGAAAGGAGAAATCTTCGTTGAAGTCATTACCTTTTAGCTCGATTAAATCGTAGGATTCCTTAGCCTTGAAGTTTTCAGGGAGGTACTTTCCTCCTGGTCTACAAGCTTAGGAAAGAGATCTTGTTATTCCAATAAGTTGATGGAGAGAGTTTATATGAAGCTTGGGAGAGATGGAAGGAGCTCCTCAGAAAGTACCCATATCAAGGTCTGGATTTGGGTATCCAAATCCAATCGTTTTTATAATGGAGTAACATTTGGGTAAGACAACTTATCGATGCCTCTGCTGGTGGGTCCACAGATCACAAGACTCCTCATCAAGTATATGATCTATTAGAGTGGATAGCTATGAATAGCTACCCATGAGGAGGACAGAGATCAAAGCCCAAGCCTACCGATGTACATAATGTGGGTGCTTCACTACTTTGGAGGTAGATTACCGACAATGATAGAGTAGAAGATGGGGAACATGACTCTTGCACCTTCTAATATAAATTCTCAGCAAGTTATGTTCTGTGATTTCTGAAGTGGAGGATATCTCAATCATAAGTGTCCTAGCATGGGTGCTCTCATGGAGCAAGTAGACTATATTCAAGGGAACCAAAAGGGGAACTACCCCTACTCCAATACTTACAATCCGGATTGGCGAAATCACCCAACTTTTGTTGGGGAAGGGAAGGACAGCAGAGGCAACAACAACCGCTAGGATTTTAGAGTAGAGGTCTCTCTCAACCTCTACCTAATAATACTCTACCTGAAAATCTACCACCCCAAAAATCCAAATTTGGAGGATCTTCTAACTAAGTGTATCACTTTAGCGAATGCCAGAGTGTAGAGTATGGAATCTTCTCATGGGAATCAAGAAGCCTCTATACATAACTTGGAGAATCATATTGGCAGTTGGCAAAAATGATCTCTGAAAGGCCCCTTGGCACTTTATCTAGTAATACCGAGAAGAACCCAAGAGAGCATGCTAAAGCGGTCACCTTAAGGAGTGGAAAAGAGTTAGTGGAGACACCTCCTATGGTTATGGATAAAGAGAAGGAAGTGTTAAAGCACCAGAAGATTCCACTCCCACTAAAGAAAAGGAGAATCCATGAAGCAAACAAGAAGTGAAGAAATTATCTCCTCCACCTCATAAGCCACCAATCCCATTCCCACAGAGAGTCCTAAAGGCGAAGCAGAACAAACAATATGGCAAGTTATTAGAAATTTTAGACAACTGCATATTAACTTGCCTTTCGTTAAAGTTTTGATGCAGATGCCTAAATATGCAAAGTTCCTGAAGGAGGCCATCTCTGGAAATAAGAGGTCAGAAGACATCTCCTCAGTGATGATGAACGAAGAGTGCTCAGCCATTCTAAACCCTAAGGAGAAGCTTCCAGAAAAACTAAAGGATCTAAGGAGTTTTACTATTCCTTGCACTTTAGGTGGTTTAACTGTTTCTAGGCCTTTAGCTGATTTGGGTACTAGCATCAATCTTATGTCCTTGATTTCATTCAAAAGTTGGGAGTGGGGAAACCTAAACCTACTAGGATGAGTATACAACTTGCAAATAGATCTATTAAATATCCTAAGGGTATTATTGAGGGTGTTATAGTGCAAGTAGTGGATTTAGTTTTCCCTGTTAACTTTATGGTTATGGATATGAGTGGAGACATTAAAGTCCCTCTCATTCTTTGTCATCCCTCCCTCGCTACTACTAAGGCTCTCATTAATTTAGGAGAAGGGAAGTTAACCATTAGGTTAGCAAACGAGAAAGGTCATTCTTAAAATTCCTGAGGCTATGCTAAATCATTAGGTCATGATGATACTTGCATCATGATAGATATTATTGATCCTTATATTCTACTCATGTGAAGGAATTTGTGCAAGAAAATGCCCTTCTAATAGCTCTCCAACAGGACGAGCAAAGCAGAGTAGACTCTGAAGAGGTTCAAGTATTGATGGATAAATTAGATGAATCAGATGTGGAGAACAAAACTACTCTAAAAGAGGACTTAAAGGCACCTCCTAGGCCTTCACCTAAGTCTTCACTTGAAGAACCTCTAGAGTTGGAGCTAAAACCGTTGCCAAACTATTTGGAGTATGCATTCCTTGGGGAGAATTCAACAATCCCAATCATCATATCCTCCAAGCTAAGTGAGCCAAACGAGCTTTGTTAAGGACCTCTCATAAATACAAAAAGACTATTGCATGGAAGATAGCAGATACAAAGGCATAAGCCCATTCTTCTACATTCAAGATCTTACTTGAGGAGGATTCTAAGCCAATAATTCAATCTCAAAGGAGTTGAGTCTTAATATGTAAAAGTAGTGAAGAAGAAGGTGATCAAACTCCTAGATACTGGAATTATTTATCCAACATCAGATAGCATCTGGGTAAGTCCAATGCAAGTAGTACCAAAGGATGATGGCATGACGCTGGTCCCAAATGAGAAGAATGAGTTAAGCGAGTGATCACCGGATGGAGGGTATACATCGACTATCGAAGATTGAATGAGGCAACAAGGAAAGACCATTTTCCTTTACCATTCTTTAATCAGATGCTTGAGCAATTGGTGGGTCACTCCTATTACTGTTTCCTAGACGGGTTCTCAGGCTACTTACAAATTCCCATTTTTTCTTAAGATCAGGAGAAAACTACATTCACCTGCGTATATGGTATATTTTCTTATAGGCATGTACCTTTTGGTTTATGAATGCTCCTGTAACTCTTTACCGTTGCATGATTGATTTTTTAGGGTTTGGTGGAGGAAATTATGGACATTTTTATGGATGACTTTTCTGTTTCTGGGAACTCTTTTGAAGTTTGCTTGTCTAACCTTGAGAAAGTTTTAAAAAGATGTGAAGAAACTCAATTAGATTTAAATTAGGAAAAATGCCATTTTACTGTCCAAGAGGGGATATTTTTGGTCCATAAAATCTCTAGAAATGGCATTGTAGTTGAGAGGGTCAAAATAGAGACCATTGAAGGGTTACTTCCCCATTCTTCTGTGAAGGCAGTGAGGAGTTTCTTGGAGTATACAGGGTTTAATAGGCAATTTATAAAATATTTTTCAAAGATTTCAAAACCTCTTACTACTTTTACTTGAGAAAGATGTGCCTTTCAATTTTGATATAACTACTTGCATACTTTTAGTTTGCTTAATGAAAAGCTAACCAACTCTTCAATTTTAGTCTCTCCAAATTGGTCACTCTCTTTTGAACTTATGTGTGATGCTAGTGACTATGCAATAGGTGTTGTTTTAGGCTAGAGAAAGGGTAAGTTCTTTCAATTGATCCACTATGCGAGTAAGACTCTTACGGACACCAGGCGAGCTACACATCAACTGAGAAGGAGTTATTTGCACTAGTTTTTGCGTTTGATAAATTTTTCCCTTACTTGATTCTTTCTAAAGTCATAGTTTATATTGACCATTCTGTTCTTAAGTACCTTCTTTCTAAAAATGATGCTAAGCCTACACTATTATATGGGTGCTTTTGTTGCAAGAGTTCGATTTGGAGATCAAAGATAAAATGGGAGTTGAGAATTTTGTGGCCAATCATATCTCTCAGTTAGAGGATCCAAGCTTGGAAACACTGGATGAGGAGCAAATCAATGACACATTATCTGACGAAGAACTTCTTTTCTGTTAAGTTATTAAGGATAATTAACCTTGGTATACCGATATAACTAACTATTTGGTTGCTAATACTGTGTCTGCAGGTACCTCTCAATAGAAAAATAAGTTCTCTACAGACATTAAGTACTAATTTTGGAAAGATCCATACCTTTTTCGCCAATGCACCAATCAGATCATCTGGAGATGCGTAGTGTATTCTGAAGCTGAAGATATTATGCATGGACATTTTCAAGTGAATGGGACTGCTCAAAAGGTACTCAAGTCGGGATTTTGTAAGCCGACTCTGTTTAAGGATGCAAAGAGGTATGTTATGAATTATGACAATTGCCAGCGAATAGGTAACATCTCTAAACAAAATGCAATGCCTATTTCTACTTTTCAAGTCTTTGAGGTGTTTGACTTTTGGGGTATAGACTTTGTGTCATTTCCCTAATTCCTTTAGTAAGCAATATATCTTGGTCGCTGTTGAGTATGTTTCTAGGTGGGCTAAGGCTCAAGCCTTACCTACAAACAATGCTAGAGTTGTGGTAACATTTTTGAAACAATTATTTTCTCTCTTTGGCATTCCTAGGCCTATTATAAGTGATACGAGTACTCATTTCTTTTACCAACAGTTAGATAAAGTGTTTAAGCTGTTGGGAGTGACTCATAAGATAGCTACTCCCTATCACTCTCAAAATAGTGGCCAAGTAGAAGTAGTGAATGGGGAAATCAAGTGAATCCTAGAGAAAATTGTAAATCATACCCAAAAGGATTGGGATGTTAAGTTAGAACACGCTCTTTGGGCATATAGAACAGCTTACAAGACCCCCATAGGATTTACTCCATTTCGTCTCTTGTATGGGAAGTCTTGTCATTTACCTGCCAAAGTTGAGCACAAAGCGCATTGGGCAATGCAATTAGTTAACTTTGATTATGTTCGTGTAGGTAAAAACCGACTACACCAACTCAATGAGTTTGACGAATGGCAATTATTACCATACGAGAACTCAAGCATTTATAAGGAAAAGACGAAAATGTGGCATGACAAGCATTATATAAAGAAGGAGTTCAAGGAATGGGATTCCGTACTCCTCTACAACTCCCGTCTTTGTCTATTTCATGGGAAGCTCAAGTCTCGGTGGTCAGGACCGTTTACAGTGAGTAAAATTTTCCCTTATGGCACAATCGAGGTAAGACACTCCACATAGGGTACTTTCAAGTTAAACGGGCATCGTTTAAAGCCGTAGTTTGGAGAGGATGTGTGAACCTTTCAAAAGGATTCCTTCTTTCACTAAAATGAGTGAGATTAGTCCCATTTTGAATGTTGTATTATGTAATTGTAAACCTAAATGTTATATTTCCACTTCTTGCTTTGATCTTTTTTATTGTTTGTGTTGTTGTCAAGGTCTTTTGGGGAGTTGAATGCATGATAAACAAAGATTCTTTGCTTAGAAAGAATACAAGACTTTACCGGGAATGAAACGGGGATGCAAAATCATAAAATGAAGGAAATTTAGAGTTCGGACAAAACCCTACTGCAAACGATAAGGTCAAGGTTTCAAACTTTTGGATAAACAGAAGCTTACTGCGAACAGTAAGTCCAGACCTACAGCCGGTGGGCTAACATTTTTAGCGAAGAACAGAAGCCTAATGCAGATGGTAGGCCTCAACCTACCGCAGGCGATAGGGTCCGAACCAAGCTACGGTCGGGTCTATCCGCGGGTAAACGGGTCGGGTTGGTCCTTCACTCAATTTCAGCATGTTTACCCAAAATTTCTACACCTTTTCCACCAAAATTCACTCCTTTAAATCCCTAACTCCCCTCAATTTCTCACCCTTCCACCTCTTTTCATATCCTCATCCCATACCTCCCAGTCATCCTCTCGATTTTACCTCTTCTCAAACTTCACTATCCCCTCCACACCCAGCGCTGTCCTTCATCACCAGTGTCAACCTTCGGCGATATCATCCCCACCTCTGGTGAGTTTTCACACACACACAGACTCTCTCTCTCTCTCTCTCTCTCTCTCTCTCTCTCTCTCTCTCTCTCTCTCTCTCTCTTTCTCTTCTCTTCTCCGCCACCCTTTCGGTTTCCCCTCACCACCCTCATCACCACTGTTCACCACCACCTCTTCTCTCTTCTCTTTTCTTTCTACCCCACCAGCACTTCCCTTTTCCTCCATCTCCTGCCAGTCGAAACCCATCCCCCCTAAGATAGCCCCTCACTTTTGTCACTCCTTTATTTTTTTTCTTCATCTTTTTTCTCTTTTGATTTCTTTTCTTTTTCTTTCTTTACTAACATTCTTTTTTTCTGTTCCTTCCTTATTTCACTAACCAATTTTTGCAGAAAATTACAAGAAAATTTTTTCAGCGAATCTCAAGCGAAATTCCGGCAGCACGAACTTTGAAGAAGAGGACGTGTTTATTCGGCATTGCAGCGAATAAACCGTGGCTAATTCTCTACACCCTTGCCTCACTTTTAGATTTTTATTTTACACGTGTTTTAATTATTTAATTTGTGTGCCTCGTTTTGGTATTATGTATGTTTTAATTCTCTTTTGTCTTCATTTTACTCGTTTCTTTTCTGTTCATTTATTTCGCGTTACACTTCATCACACACGGGCGACGTATGGTACACTTGATCATACACGGGCTATGTTAGTTTTTCCCATCTCTTTCTGTGTATTTGTGCAACCGTCGTAAAAGTTATTTACGGCAGCTTGGTAGCGTTTGCAGCGGTTCTATGGCCACCGTAAATAGTGATTTTTCTTGTAGTGCGGTAATGTCTTAGCGAATAGATCTTCCAATTTCAGTGATTGAACATATTTGCACATTATTTTTGTATCCCTTTTAAAACTCATGAATAGATATATTTATCTTATCTTCTTTTGCATATCCTCAAACTTTATAATTATCCCCAACAATATAACTGGAATTTCATCTAAGAGGATATATAAATCTCGAATATAATAATTCTTTTCATCTTGAGCAACACATTTTAGCCAAACATCATAATTAATTATTCCTTCAACATAAGTGAAAGAAGTGGCTACTATATATATATATATATATATATGCACAATCATAGTGTACGTCGATGCATGATATGATTTTTGTGGATCATGTAAATAATCAATCTTATATATCCATCTCTGTCAAGATTCGAGATAGTCATTTGAAGGAAACATCAAACGATAAGTTCAATATATATTCCGAAGTCATTAGTTAGAGAAGAACCATGATAGTCATATATTTGCATGATACAAGTATAATCATGTACTAATTTGCATAATCATGATGCTTTAGGACCAATTAGCTCTTCAATATCCTTTTACAAAAAATCTTTGTCGATATCTAATGACTCAATGACTTGCAATAGTAATGATGTGTCATGTCCATGTCGAACATTTTCAGAATTTTCAATTTATAAATCAAGACAAAGCTTGATTTCAGTACTCTTGATCATCATAATTGTCTTTGGTTATTCATCTGGAATGCCATTTGCTCATATAATCCTCTTTTTTTAAAGGATATATATCTTTATAATAAAGAAGTGTATCATGCTTCGAGCATTATTCAAACTTATTAGATTTGTGGTCCTTCTAGAACATCTACCCAAATTAGAGTATATGTTAGAAACACTCATAAATTTGGCAAACGTATATTAAATACTTGATTCACAATTATTTGCAAATGGCCAAATCTTGTGAAGTTATAGTTCACTTATTCTTGTGGGTAGAAGATATTCTCATATGATATCATTCTTCTATTGTTGATTTTCTCCCCCTAATGTGGGGCACACTAGTTCATCAAAGTGTTAATCAGGAAATTTCATAATAAAAATATCTTCGAACAAAATAATATATATGGCAAGTATAATTAACAAACACGAGTAAATGTTCATACATGGACATACTCTATCTTCTCATCATCATTTTTAATTATTATTAATTAAGACTTAGTTACATTGTGTTCTTCTAAAACAATTTACTCATATACTTCAGGCATATTAGGTTTATTAGGGACTTTATATAAATATGTTGTCAAATAATTACATAGACAAATGTACATCAATTGTCTTGGACACTATTAATCATATTCTCTGCCAGAAATACTTTCTTCATAAGTAATGACAGGTTTTTACAAAGAATTTTAGAAAAATCATAATCAATATTTATTTCATAATTCGCATATCATAAATAAATATTCAAAACTATCCTTCGGGGATTAAGATTTTAGATGTATAATTCCTTCTAGGAATTATGTACACATCATGTGTACTTTTTAATTGTTCGGGCTAACTTTTATACTTCCCATGCGAACTCTACATTATTATCAATCTGCAAACTTGAATCATTCTAATTCAATACCACTATGTGCATAAATACTCTTATTTTTTGCAATTCCATTCATTATATATTGACCTATTATGATAAGATCTCATAATATCAACATTTTCAGGTATCCGAATTTCTTCTGAAAATAATACACTGGTCATGCTTGGAAAATTCTTCTAGAATTTTATTTCCTCGACTTTATAGTATGACCATCGAAACATTTGCTCCTTTCATATGCGAGGAGAGCATATTCAAAGAATCGACTTACCTACCACGTTTTGATTTTGTCTCAAATACTTTGATGGTGATAGGTGGTCCTTTAGGGACATCAAATATATCAGGAGCATTATTGGTTGGATATTGGTCAGAAAACATGCCTGGCTATATGCGTTTAAACTTCTGGTTCAAAACTTATCAGAGACACAAAGTAATTAATATTTTCATCGAACTACATGTTTTCTCCTGTCAATGTTGGGATATTCAAAATCAACAAATTATGAATATCTCTTTTGATATTTTTTTCCCAACATATATAATCCCATCTACTTTTTGGTGGAGCAATAAAAATGAATAGCCCACATTTAATTCGTAGATGGCAATATTGACTTTTACCTATAAACCAATAATAAAAACGAGTATATATAATAATTTATTGGCAAAAGTAGAAATGAGTGCTACTACATTTATAGTAACTCATATTGATACATTTATGGTCTACAGGACTATTTAGTGTTTGAATATATTCTGCAGGATATTCAACACTAATATCGATAGAGACATATCACGACTAGCATAATTAGGACAAATTGTGTCTTTGAGAGAATTTAAAGTATGAGCTCATTTTTAAGACATTATAAACTGCGGGTTACGAGTCAACAATATTTATATATATATATATATATACAACTATCTCATCGACGCGTCGAATAATAATTTTTTCCATGTTCGTCCCAAAGTAACATATTCAACCCTAAAGTAGTACTGGTGATATTTGTTAAATCATTTACATTTCAAATTAGTAGCACATGGAATTAATAAAATTAGGAAAATTCTGGTTCCATATTATTTCATGAATTCCTAAATATTATTCGTATTTCAATGATCTGGGATGGTCAAATCGGTCATGCCAATAATAAATTGTTTAAATCTATAAACTTCAGGTTTATTAAGTAAGTATATCTCAATATCATATATTTGGTACAATTCAAATTACAAGAAAACAAATGGTAGTATTTGTTTCATAGAAAACTAATAGTAATGCATATTTCCCATACAATCTCAAAATAATGAAAAACATCATCGACATTAAAAATAATATTCTAAGATACTTTGTCGAAAAGAATGCATTGCATATTTAGCATGTTCGTGTAAGAACACTAACTGTTCTGGACTCTTTAATTGACTAACTCTTCTGTAGTTTAAATAATGGGTTCTTTTGGAACTTTGTACTATCATTTATATTTTTGAACTTTTATGCAACATGTCATCATGCACCATAATCAGAGATTAGCCATCTCACCATTATATTATATAAAATACTAATGCTAAACACTAATAGAAAGAAAAATAATTTGATACTTTAAATATCATAAAATATATCAAGAAAAATCATCGTGATATTTTTGAATAATTTGAGATCATTTGTGTATGTCATTTTGATGTCATTAGTAATTTCATCATTAGTATCAGTAGCATAACTTTGGAAAGCAAACAACACTTTAATAGCTCTTCTTAGACGATACTTAATAATAATTTAAATGGTGTACTTTAGGTACACAAAAAGCCGCATCGATAACTATTTTATAAAGTGTTGAAACATATATTCTCTTTCCCTTTCTCACTATTTTTTCACTTCTGGTGAAAATCTATACATTGAGAGTTTGTTGATTCATTGTAATAACTATAGATAATATTTATATCACAGTTATGGTCAGGACCAAAATCTATTTTATAAATTATAAGTTTAATGCATTCACTTTAGGGAATGACATAAAATCAATTGGTCGGCCAGTATCATCAATGACTAACTTTTCATTTAGTCTCAAGAAGGAATGTGACTAATTTAAACATCTAAAATATCTTTCTCGATATTGCTACTGCAGGAGCATATTTGAGACATGATAAGAGTAGAATATTTTCTTTATCACACCACCAAAAATATTTTCTCCGTAGATTTTGATTGAGGAGAAATTCTAAATTTGATAGAAGTATGTTACTGATAAATATAAAGCATTTGGCCACAAGTATATATAACCAAACATAACCAGTGTTTGTGTAATAACCAACTTTTAGTGGTTACATAGTTGATCTAAAATTGTATAACAACCAACTTCCAATAGTTTCATAGTTAATCTAAAGCTTTCTCATATAGGTGGCTTTGATACTATAATCCTATAATTTGTGTCTTTAAGACACTTACATCTAAATATATCTGTTTAATGGTGTCTTCCAGACCCATTATATATATCCATACAAATTTACATAAATAATTACAAGATAAAACTATATTCTTTTTCTAAAAAGTGTCATGAGCCAAAAGCTCGATTTTTATTATCTAGATATTAGTAAAAGAAGTACCTCTTTTCGCCTTTCACCGGCATGATAGCACTGCTATATAATTCCTTGGTATTGGAGAAGGCAAAAACTCATGGTAGAGTCTCATACTGATAACATGTTATGCAACTTGTTGCCGCAGCATCGTTGGCACAATAAAATGATCGATATAAAATATAAAGTATGAAGAATAGAGAATAGAAATATAAAGAATAACTAGAAGAATAGATAGAGAAGAAAAGAAGATAGTGAATAGTAGATAGAAAAGTATAGAAGTTTTATTAATTTCTCTTTGAGGCATGATTATAACTGAAGGTCAAGGGCCTTATTTATAATATTTAAGGGATACAAAAGATAGAGATCGAATGGGGGATAGATTCTATCATATATAATATAAGACTAAAACTCTATCATTATGTCTTAATTATATTGTATCTTCAAGATATATATCTTTAGAATATCTATCTCTTCAGGAGATAGATTTTATCTCAAATATTCTTATCTCTTATGGACATCCACAAATATTATTTAATTCATAACAATTAACAATTAATTGTTTCCATTTTTGTTTTTTTGTTTTTTTGTTTTTTTTTGTTAAATCCACTTCTCATGTCGTCCTTTTATCCTTTTATATCTTCCCTAATTTAATAATTTTAGATTTTTTCTTTCAAAAGATAAAAGATACAAACAAAATTAACTAAATTAATTATAAATTTTTAGGATAATTGTTGCATTATTATATAACTCACAAATATAAATCAAATAAAAATTATTAAATACTTGATAATGTAAATTAATTTATGAAATTCAAATATTATTTTTTTTATATTGAAATATGAATATTTTATGATGATTAACTTTTTAAGAAATGTACCTTTACAAAAGAATATCCAATTAAATAACTAATTGTATGTTTATATCCTTTAAATTTTAAAAACAAGATAAACTAGAAAATTCGAAAACATAAAATATGAGATAAAAAAAAAGTTAAAAGTATGAAAGTCATTTTATGATTTTATTGACTATGCTCCTTTCAAATAAAAATTAATATTTATTAAATTGTGTACGAATATTTACTATGAAATAGTACTATCTCTGTTTCATAATATAATGTTAAGTTTTCAAATTTGGAGTTTCATATTATAAGGTGATTTCTCTTATAAACTTTCTTTTTCTAAGAATACCCCTATTCATTTAATGTATCACTACTTAGTAATTCTCGAAACTTTAAAATAATTCACATTTGATAAAGCCTTAAAACATGGAGAGAGAGAGAGAGAGAGAGAGAGAGAGAGAGAGAGAGAGAGAGAGAGAGAGAGAGAGAGAGAGAGCATTAGAATAAGAAATTTATAAAATTAATAAAGATGTATTATATGTATTTTGCTATAAAAACACTTTGATTTCATGTTTTCTTAAGTTGTGTGAAAAGCAACCTAACTTTATATTAGGAAACGAGGTAATATTGAAAAATTATTTATTTATCTAATTAATATTATTTTAAAGTTTTTGTTATATAAAGTAAAACTATGAGTTAATCAGGTTATATATTTTTATAAAATAAATACGAACAAGGATTAATTATATAAAAATATCATGCAAATTTTTTATAATATAATATTTAACTCTTAGTAAATATAAATATACTAAAAAGGAATTTTGGGCAATTTAATTCAAATATATTGTGTTACATAGTTGTAATTTATCAAACCAAACCCTTGAAAAGAATTGCCATGATTTTACTTTTTAATGCATCCCAAACAAGATAAATAAACATACATATATTTATATTCCATGGATTTAGATTCTAAATAATCACATTTATATTCCATGGATTTAGATTCTAAATAATCACATTTCTACTTATTATATATCACTTTTGTTCTTACAGTTTAATCCCAAAATTTTCTGACCCTTTCAATTATGGATAGGGACATTTCTTGAAAATTTCAGATTGACCCCTAAAGGTTTACGAACTTCTTAAATAGCCTAAAACATATTATTTTTACAAATTAAATATGTTTTCTAAATATTCTTTTGTAAGTAGTTAAATGTTTTATAAAACTTCCAACCCTATTTTTTAAAAACGTTTGCCTTTAGCTCTTAGGCTATGAGTTAGTATTTCTTGTTAAGTTGAAAGTTCACCCCTCTGAGGAAGATCTCAGAGATGAGTGGAAGGAAGTTCTCTTATGGTGAAAAATTTTAGACAGGTTTAAGTACATAGAACTTTTCCCTTTTTATGCTTTAGTACCTTCCGCGCGTTGTGCAAAAACAGTGTAATAAGTTATGGGTTTTATTAGTGATTTTTTCCCTATGTTTTGGTTTTTATAGAATGTTTCCTTTTATAGTATGAGATGTAAGAGGCCTTGTGCCCTTGGCACAATCGTGTTACATCACCCCAATTTTGAGGCCTTACGATCAGGGTATCATGGGGTAAGATATATTAAAGATTGTGTTGGGTTTTCTTAATGAAGATTTGGATATTAGACCTATAAATGAAACTTTCCTTGCCTTTATCTCAAAATTAAAAATCCTAAGAGGGCTATGGAATTTGGCTTGATCAGTTTGGGTAATGTTGTATACAAACTTATTTATTAAACATTGACTAGTCGATTGAGGAGGATGCTATCTAAAATTATCGATTACTCATAAGTACTTTCATGACATATAGAGTAATCATAGATAATGCTTTTCTTGGAATTGAGGCCTTCCATTCAATAAAAAATTAACATTTATTTCTAAAAAAGAGGTATATAGATGTTAAATTATATATGATGAAAGCTTATGAAAGAATTGAATGGCATTATCTGAAATGGATGCTTTGTAATATATTTTTTTTCCTAACAGTTGGGTTAGTTTGATAATGCATCGTATGACTTCTATTTCATTCATAAATTTATTGAATTTTGTCCTTCTAGATCTTGTTCCTTCTCAGGATATCAGATAAGGAGATCTTTTGAGTCCATTTCTTTTGAATGAATAATCTCGAGAAAACTATCTATAAATATTGGGCAAGTTCTCCAACTTGTCCAATAACACTTTTGAAAATCCCAAAATTGGAAACAGAAAAATTAGTTATGCCTAACTTAAACCTTGAATTCTTACATAAAACTATGAAACCAGACAAAACAGGATCTTCACAATATAGTTATCATGATACATGTGATTTCATAGCTTAACATCAATGGATTTAGCCTACCATTAGGCTAAATCTAATATAACAATATCAAAGTAAAATAGAATAAAAGAAAACTTACGAGAATTGACGATCTTGAAAACTTCAAGCTTTTATTTATTCTTTAGAATATAATACAAGAAGTGGAAAATTTTACAATAGAGGAAGTAGAAAGATAGAGTTTTCGAGTCTTGTCCCTCTATGAATGATTTTCCATCATATTTATAGCCATTAGAGGGCTGGACTTATCAAACTATCTATTCTAGTTTTCTTCGGATTTTAAGTTCGAACAATACTATTACACCATAGTACTGCTATTACAATATGAGAATAATTAAAGTTTACCTTAGCAGAGTAGCCTTTACAGAAATTTGTCGTATTATGTGATTGATTTTTGGAAAATTTCTTCCCTTGCTTGTTGTTCAATTTCTTTGGCCATTTGATCAATATCTTCTTCTGATATTGCTTCCATATTAGGTTCTTGAGATTCTCCTGCTAAGCATTCTTCATTTGATAAACCTATCATTGACACATCTGATTTATTATCTTCCGCCAGATTTTTCACCAAATCCTTCTTTAATTCTTCCATATATGATCTGATCAATTCTTCTTTGGTTATAACCTCCTTCTGTAACTTTAGTTTCATTGCAATATGCTGAAAAGGACTAATTTCCTTCATTTCCCCTTGTTCTTTCATGGTTTGGTATTTATTATTTTTTCTGTGGATTTCATCCAAAATAATTTATCCATAAATTTGATTCATTTCTGGATTAATCTTAATCAATCTATCCCAGAACCTGCTATGAGTAAGTCTACTGATACAAGGTATTTTTTATGGAGTATAACTTACTTCTGGGGTCCATTTCCAAACCCATGGAATTGAAAATTCAATAAAGAATATCATTCAGGCTATTTCTTCTGTATATTGATTTGAAGCGATATAATCTGCTATTTTTGGTGAAATATTCACCCATTCACTATATAATGGTTTAAATCTGTCCTGGAGTATTTTCCCAGAGGTGCTATAAATATTTCACCATTGCATGAACTAATTTGGTATCGGATTGTTATAAACATCCCCACAAATCTTTATAAGCCATGTATGTTTCCTATTAGGATTTTCATACAAAAAGGCTTGATGAAAAGCATCGATATAATCCCAATAATTATATTTAAAAGATATTTTGGACTCGTAAATTGTAAATTCCCTCTTTTTTAGAGGAGATAATCCACATTCTTCAACAGATATAATCCATTTAATTATGATTTTACTAAAATTATAAATATTAGTCACCTTGGTATTAGGATAAAAATGTGTAATATCACATTAGTTTACTTTAAGTATACTCTCATAATATGATCTTTGTTTATATGATGTAGCAGCATATGATGCTATATCTAGATACCTATTCATGAGTATCCACAGATCATTTTTCCATTGGAGATCTTTATTTTCCAAAAGAAGTATAATTTCTTTGTGAGTATTTGTATCATATAAGGCCATATTATCCTTTTCTGATATAATTTGGGAATATGATCCTGATGAGGAGGTTTCACCTTCCTCTTGTTTTTTATCTGCAATAAATTTTTTGAATTCCTCATATAATGAGGCATCCTTCTTATCAATGTTTTCAGCTATTAGCTTTTTATTTCCTATTTGGACAAGGATATTATTTCTTCCTTGGCTATGAGAGGTATTAGAGATATTACCTCTTCCACCTCTTCCTCTAAAATGACTATCTTTTCCCCGAGGTATCATTTTGTAAAAATTCACGAGTTAAGAAATCAGGAAGATTGTTTTCCTCACCCTTTTTGTAAATGATTTCAAAATCAAATAGGGCTAAATGAGCTTTCCATCTTGCAAACATTTGTTTAGAAACATTATGCTTAAAATCCTTATTAAACATAAATTTTGCTGCCTTACAATCAGTTTTTACTATAAACTTCTGATTATATAAATCAGCTTGAAATTTTAAAATACATTTTACTATTGCAAGAATTTCTTTAGCAATTGTTGCATAATTTTTCTGACTATCAGTCCATTTTCCAGAGTGATATCTAATTAATCTTTCTTGTTTATCGTCAGGAAAAATTTACTTTAAAATTCCTCCATATCCTATGTCTGAGGCATCTGTTTCAATATTTTTTCCCAATTAGGATTGGCTAATATCAAACAAGGCAATATTTTTATTTTTTCTTTTATTTTCTGAACTGTTCTAGTATGATTTTCTGTTCAGGGCTTAGGATGTATCGTAAGCTAAATTTTTATAGTATGGTAAAATATAATTTAAACTTCCCAAAACCCTTTGTAACTGAGTTTTATCTAAGATTTCATCTGGAAATTTTGACGCAAAATCTATGCTTCTATTAATAGGAATTATTTTTTTTCTTTCTCAATATTATGACCTAAAAATCTTATATTAGTCTGGAATAGAATCATTTTCGGTTTGGAGATTACTAAACCATTTTGTATTACTAACTTCTTAAATATTTCTAAATGTTCAAAGAGTTGTTGAATATTCTTAGAAAATACTAAAATATCATCAATATAGACTATTATAAATTCACTATAAGGAATAAAAATATCATTCATTATTTTCTGAAATTCTGAAGGTGCATTTTTCAACCCAAAAGGCATAACTTTCCATTCAAATTGTCCTATTGGAACATTAAAAGTTGCTTTATATTGGTCACATTCAGCAGTTTGAATCTGTCAATATCCTGATTTTAAATCAAATTTAGAAAATATTATCGCCTCATATAATCTATCTAATAAATCTTTTTTATTAGAAATTGGATGTCTAATCCATTTTAATACTTTATTTAGAGGTTTATAATTTATTATCAATCTTGGTACTCCTCTTTCTATTTCACTATGTTTATTAACATAAAAACCTGTACATGACCAAGGAGAATTTGACTCTTTAATTAATTCTTTTCTTAATAAAGAAGTTATTTCTTCCTTACATAATTCTAGATATTGTGAATTCATTTGACAATGTCTCGCCTTTGTTGGTATGTTTCTTTCATCAAAGTTATCTATATATGGAAGACTAACAATATGTTTTTTTTTTTATTCAAAAAAGCATTTGGATGATCATTACAAATTTCTATTGAAATATTATTTTGAATTTTCTTTATAGTTTAGGATTTTGTAGAGCTTCTTCCATATTAAAATAATTTATTTCGAAATTAAGAAAATTGATTTGATTATGTCTTCTAAGAATAAAATCTTTTATTTCATTAACAAATCTGGTATTTGGTTTAGTTATAAACTGAAAAGATACAGGAGTTTTCTCGTATGTTCCTATAATGGAATCTGTACCAATATGAGTAATAGGGAAAATCTTTTTTATAAAAGGAGTTCCAAGTATAACTTGGTTAGTTATATTTTTTGCTAATAAAAAACTTTCAAGAATGCAAACTTTGTTGTTACAAACATATGCTCGTGGTAGTTTAAAATTAATCCGTAATTTTTGACCACCCGCATGTCTTAAGCTATGAGTAGTTTTCTCAAAATATTTAGTAGGAATTATTTCTTCTTATATAACACTAATATCTGCACATGTGTCTATTAATGCAGTTAATTCCATTATTTCATCATGATTTATTAATAATATTATTTTAACGTAAAACTTAAAAGATGTTATTATATCTAAAACAGAGAGAAAATTTTCTTCCCCAATATTATTAATATAATCAACTGTATTTTGTTTTATTAAAGTAATTTCCCTATTTATTTCTAAGTTAGAAATTCTAATGTCTAAATTTTTATTAAATTGTTTTAACGATTTAATTTCATTTTTAAGATTATTAATTTCTTCATATAAATCATTTATTGTACTAGGTGATTTTTTAGAATTATTGTTCTGTTCTTTCATCATTTTAAACTTCTGACATTGTATAAGGATTATTATTTACTATTAATTCTAATTCTTCTTTATTATTACTAGAAGATGGAATATCATCTATTTGTTCAATTATTTTTTACCTTAATTCTTGGTCTTTTATTGAGTTAAAAAATTCTAATATGTTATTATTACTTAAAACATTTATATCTGATTCTCTAAATTGAGATATGATTCTATAATAATCATTTTCATTATTATCTTTATCCGAACTAATTTCCTTTTCGCAAGGAATACAACAGGCAAAATTATCAGAATCATCAGAAGTATTATTTATCTAATGTATTTCTGAGTCTGAACTAATACTCTCAGAATCTTCTGATTCTAGAAATAATTTTTCTAAAGAATCTTTTATTTCTTGACTAATATCTAAACTATTAATTTTCTTCTTCATTTTACATTTATTAGCATAATATCCTATTTGCTTACATCTATAACACAATATTACTTTTATCTTTTCTTTTTTCTAGCTTCTTATTAATTTTCTTTCTGATGGAATTTCCATCCAAAATTGACTACAAAATTGGCCTAATTGTCTTCTTTTCGTTAATCTTTGTCTTTTAATTTGTTGATTCAATTTAATTTTATTACATAGGGTTATACCTTCTTGTACACAAGTGCCAATTAAATTCCCGTAGGTATAGTTTTCATAGGGGAATGACGATCCTATCTTTCCTAAGAGCTTTCTTTACGTTCTCTGCAAATAAATTAGGTAGTCTATCTATGAATTTTGACTTCTAATGGGTACTATTACTTTCTGGCAATTCCATTACTCTATTAAGAAAAGCATCTTTATACCATCTAAAATCAGATAGTGTTTTACATCTTAAATTCTGTAATAAAGTACGAATATTTTCACTATTATCAGATATTCTTCCCGTAAAATGTTCTAATATGGTAACTATTAATGTATAAACTGAATTTTCAGTTATTTGACTTCCTTCTTGTTTTTCTGTATAACCATCTAAATTCTATTCATAAATACATTTTTCATTATAACTGTTATTACCTGTATATTTCCGTTCTTCATGTAGAATATCTACAGAAGATGGTCTATTATAATAATGTATTCTTTGTGTTTGCCTGTCTGCAAATTTATTTAAGTAATTAATCTCATCATTTATAACTGATTTATAATCCTTATTTTCTTCTAGTTTTTCAAAAAATTCATTTTCTAATGTATTAATTTTTAATTCTTTAAATTTATTATCTATTATCATTTCTAAATCTGACATTATGTATATATATGTATATATATAAATATTACATAGATATATGTGTGTGTATATATATGTATACATATAACGTGGTAATATGCTGTACAACCATTTTTTAATAAAATTTCATATTTACAAATAAATTTAATAAATATTTTGTCTTTAAGACTAATTTTTATTAACCCAATTTATATTTACATAGCATAAAAATGGTAAAAAAAATTATGGTATTTCTTTTATATATATATATATATATATATATAAGAATCAATGTGAATAAAGAGTGACTTTGGTTTACTTTCCTCCTTTTTTTTTCATTTTTGCCTTACCTACATTTTGATCCCTTCCTATTTTATTATTTTCTTTACACCCCCTATTCTAAAAAATTAACTTTTCATATAATGAACAATGACTTTGATTTACTCTCCTCTTTTTTTCTTTTTTCTTTCATTTTTGCCTTGTTTCTAAGGGAAGTATCATTTATTAGGGTAAGTCAAGTCTGCTTTCCTCTCTTTTTGCTACATGTCCCTATCTAAGAGTGTCTTTACTCCTCTCCTGTAAGTCGAGTGGTCATTCGCCAACTCTTTTGACTGGGGCTAACTCTTAAAGAAGATAATATGTATTACATTTTGATTCATTTTTATTTTATTATTTTCTTTACACCTCCTATTCTAAAAAATTAATTTTATGTTTGATTGTCTTTTGCTTCCTTCATAATTTTATGATTTTCTTTCTACACCAACTCATTCTTATTATCCAATATCAAATCACATTTTTCTAAAAGGAATTAAACATAAAATTACATTTTAGGAGTAGAGTAGGGGTGTGGAAAGAAAATAATAAAATAGGGAGGGAGAAAAAGGTATCCGCCAAAAATAGCTATTATTGGATAATAAAAATAAGTTAGTGTTGAAAGAAAATCATAAAAGTATGAAGGGAGCAAAAGACAACTAAATATAAAATTAATTTTTTAGAATAGGGGTGTAATTAAAATAATAGAATAGGAAGGAAGGGATGGAAAATGTAGCCAAGCAAAAAATGAAAAAAAAAAAAAAAAGGTGAACCAAAGTCATTGTTCATTGAATAAAAAATTTGTTTTTTTAGAAATTGGGGGTGTAAAGAAAATAATAAAATAGGAAGGAATCAGAATGTAGTTAAGCAAAAAAAAGTGAACCAAAGTCATGTTCATTGCCATTCGTTCTTATTTGGATGGAACTGACCAATATATATATATATATATATATAACATTCTTCATAGCATTGATATCATACACCATTATTTATATATATACATATATATATATATATAGGACGAGATGATTAGTTTTCTCTCTGTAGTTGTTGGAAAATCCTCTCATCCTCTCGTCACTTCCCTTAATTGCTCTAGCTTCCTTTCCTAATTTTTTCTTTCCTTTTCTAATATTTACTTTCCTTATCCTTAAGATTGTAATCCTCAACTGTACCTTTTCAAACCATTGTAGATATCTCTCCTCCTTGGCGCGGTAGCTCCGCCACCGGAAGCTGTTGGTGGAGTGTGGAACAGGAAATCTTTCGTTGATTTATTTGCCCGCTCATCACCCTCAATTGTCGTTCAATCAACGGTGAGAACTCTTTCTCAATTCAAAGCCGAACCGACAGTTTTCTTTGATGCAGGGGAAATCAATTCCTTTGTTTTCCTTTTTAATTAATGTCTAATTGGGAAATTCTCCTATGGGAGGCCATCAATGGACAATCTCCTAAGGGAATTCCATACTGTAAGCTTCAAAGGATCATTTACAATTGGATGGCTTGACACCAGGGATATGCTGATCCGTTTCGACTTAGAGGAAGATTATATGTGACTTTGGTCGAAGGGTTCTTGGTCTTTGCAGGGGTTCCCGATGAGAGTATTCAAGTGGTCCGTTGATTTCCAATTGAATGCTGAACCTTCGATGATTCCGGCTTGGATTGCTCTTGAAGGTTTGCCCATTCAGCCGTTTAACAAGGCTACTCTTTTCTATAGCAAACATAGTAGGGAAACCTATGAAAATAGACGAGCCTACTGCAAATCTAAGTAGGCCTAGCATAGCTAGAATCTGTGTTGAAGTGGATTTGTTGAAGG
Organism: Catharanthus roseus; assembly: GCA_028651295.1. Taxonomy (NCBI): domain Eukaryota; kingdom Viridiplantae; phylum Streptophyta; class Magnoliopsida; order Gentianales; family Apocynaceae; genus Catharanthus; species Catharanthus roseus. The sequence goes on along the minus strand of JAPQWS010000102.1, from coordinate 10,614,496 downwards.
ATTTGCTAATCAAAATTTGGATTGGAACTGGGGTTGGCAAAGGGTTTTGGCAATCTGTGCTGTGTGAGAATCTGCCTCCTTACTGCTCTTATTGTAAGAAGATAGGGCATGGAACTTTCAATTTCAAGAAATTGCTCTCGGTAAGGTCTACTGGGAAGGATGCTGTTGTTGATCCTATTGCAGCAGGAAAGGAATTCAAGCAACATGATACTGCAGGCTTCTCTGGGGGGGAATAAAAAGGTTACTTGGCACCTAAAGACTAGGATCGTTTTGTCCCAACAGTTGTCACTCCTTATTCTTCTCTTTTCACAGAAATTTAGGCTATTGCAGACTCTAATTCAACTGAAGACTTGGGTGCTCCAACCTCTAATTCAGTTGTGAATCAGGCAGTACCACTTCACACTTCTGCTGCTGGTTCGTTAATTGCAGGCTTCTTGCTGGTTTCAAAGGGGGTTGATGTCAGTCCAACAAAGATGTTGCAGGGCTCTTCTTCTACTAATACTAAAACTGTATCTGATTCAATGTTGATAACAACTGCTACACCTGTTGATATAGCTGCTGTTTCAAGCCACCTCAAGGAAACTGCTGCAGTTTGTAGTGAACCCTTGGTTCTACATCAAATTATCTCAAACCAGTCCACTTTACCTGTTGTTGCTGCTACTGACATGGTTAATCAAGTTTTGCAGGGGCAGAACATTATAGTTGCTCTTAAGAGCTCTCAAAGATTGCCCGGAGTTTCAGATGATTTGTTGTAGCATGGCTCTCAAATTTGCAATACAGGGGATATTATTCTGATTCTAATAAAGCTGCTGTCTTGTGCAAGATAAATGAGGGAATTTGCCTCCTTAAGAGATTTCCATAAATTGTTGATGGACAAAACTGTTTCCAAGTCTGCTGCAGCTTCAAATTTGGGATCAACCTCTTCGAAAGTCATAAATGCAAGTGACAAACGCAGAAAATGAGCAAGGAACAAAAAAAAGCTTCATAGGTTTTTCTAATCCTTTGTCTTACTTTAGATTTTTCCTCCTGTTGCTTTCTTGTTTATTGTTTGTATTATGGATTGTATTATTTGGAATATTAGAGGCATTGGTAACCAGGCTTCTGTTGAAAGGGTTAGGAAGCTTGCTGATGAGCATCATATTGCTTGTTTTTGCATTATTGAACCTCTGATTGAGTTTTCTAAACTTCTTGAAGTTACCAATCAGATTGGTTTTAATAATTTCTTCTGTAATTCTAATGATAAAATCTGGCTTTTGTGGAAGTATTCTCTTATTTGGTCTATGATTAGGGATACCAAGCAATTGCTTCATATCTCGTTTATCTTTCCTAATATGGATTCTATTTGCTATATTTTTTTGTTTGCTAAGTGTAACTATGTTGACATCAGGAGTCTCTAGTCTGATTTTAGATCTCTTGCTGTTAATATTTCTTGTCCTTGGTTAGTGGGTGGAGATTTTAGTGTTGTTCTTAATTCTAATGAGTGCTTAGGCACTTCCCCGCCTATTTTACCTTCCTAAGTGTTTGCTCATATGATTTCGGATTGTGGGCTTTGTGACTCTCTTTTTATTATAGTATTTATACTTGGTGTCGGCCTACCCTTACCCCTATTTTAAAACATCTTGATCTTGTTCTTGTTAATCCGGAATGGAATGCCTTTTTTGATTCCACTGCCATAGAACATCTATATCGAACCCTTTCTAATCATTCCCCCTTGTTTATTTCTTCTAAGTTCTATAATGGTCCAAGGGGCTCGGGAATTAAATTTCAAACTATGTGGACTAATCATCATTCTTTTATGGGTATGGTGCGTAGCCCTTGGCAGCATTCCTTCTCTGGGTTGGGTCTTCACATTTTAGCTTCTAAGCTTATAGCTTTAAAATCTTCACTTAAAGCTTGGAACTACTCAGTTTTGGGCATCTTAAGGGTAATCTTTCTTGTGGTGAAAAATATGTCTCTCTTATTGAGTCTACTTACAATGCCGATCCCAATACTTCTAACCGGGAATATCTTCAAAAACCCCGGGCCGCTTATCTTGGTCATCTTAAAAATGTATGTACCTTTTGGAAACAAAAGTCTCGTATCAAATGGCTTTCTAAGAGTGATGCTAATATTGCCTTTTTTCATGCTCATTGTCATAATGGGAGGAATCATCTTCATATTTCTAAAATTAAGAATGTTTCCGCGTTTATCCTTGATTCTTAAGATGCTATTAAATGTGAAGCAGTCCGATTTTTCTCTAATCTCTTTTATGATGATATCTCAACCAATTTATGACCTCCTTCTTCAATTTTTGAGTATGTTCCGAATCTTGTTACTCCCACTGATAATATGATGTTAGACAAACTTCCTTCTTTAAAAAAGGTTAGGGAAGCGGTTTTTTTATCTTGGGAGGGACAATGCTCGGAGGCCTGCTGGCTTTTCTGGGCCCTTCTTCACTCGTTGTTGGGATATTATTAGTGTGAATATTCTTCAGGTAGTTGGTGATTTCTGGGTTGGGCTTCCTCTTCCTAAGTCCTTTACCAGCACTTCTATTGTGCTGATTCTCGAAACTTCCTAATCCTATATCCTTCTTAGATTTCCATCCTATAAGTCTTTGTAACTTTGTTCACAAGATTCTATCCAAAGTCCTCACTCTTCATCTTGGTGGTATTCTTCCCCCCATTATTTCTGAGAATCAAGCCGCTTTTGTAAAAGATAGAAATATTACTGATAATATCCTTCTAGCTTTAGAACTCACCCATTCTATTAGTAGAACTAATCTAGGTGGGAATCTTATTATCAAACTTGATCTACAAAAAGCCTTTGATTGGGTTTCTAGGGAGTTCTTGCAATTGGTTCTTTTTCATTTTAGGTTTAGCTCTTCTTTTCAGCCTCTTGTTAAAAACTGTGTTGAATCTTATCTTTTCTGTTCTGATTAATGGCTGTCCTGCAGGGTTTTTCCCTTCTTCTAGAGGGGTTAAACAGGGTGACACCCTCTCCCCTCTTCTCTTTATTCTGGTTGCTGATATCCTCTTTCGTGGCCCTAATAGTCTTGCTCACAATTGTATTATTGATTCTCACTCTCTTTCCCCGGGGCTGCTTTCCTGTTTCCCACCTCTCTGGTGCAGATGAAATTATTCTTTTCACCTTAGGTCATTCTAGAAGTTTCAAACATCTTATGGCTTTTTTGAAAAATTATGAGCTTTCTTCTGGCCAAAAGATCAATTTTTCCAAAAGCTCCTTTTTTAATCCGAAGTGTTGTCTGCCCCAAAGAATTGGCATTATTCAAAATGTCACTGGTTTTCGTAAGCAGAACTTTCCTTTCACCTATTTGGGGTGTCCTATTTACTCTGGTAAGAAAACTATCTCTCTTTTTTAAGATCTAACTGATAAGATTGAGTCTCGTATTCAAGGTTGGCAAAGTAAACTTCTCTTGATGAGGGGCCGTCTTACTCTCATTAATCATGTGCTTCAATCTATTCCCATGTATGTTTTGGCTGCTTTGGACCCTCCAAAGCACGTCATTTCTAAGATTGAAACATCCTTTGCCAATTTTTTGTGGGGCTCTCATGAGGGCTTAAATAGGCGGCATTGGATGTCCTAGCAGAAGGTTTGTCACCCTACTTCGACTAATGGCCTTTGGGTTCTTTCTCTGCATCATCTTTCTTTGGCCTTCTCAGGGAAGTTATGGTGGAACTTCCGCACTAAAAATTCCATTTGGATCAATTTCATGAGAGCCAAATACGGTGATCCTATTTACATTCTTGCTAATCCTATCTTTATTAGAGTCTCTTATTCACATACTTGGATTTGCGCGCTTAAAGTTTTGGATGAGGTTAAGCTTTACATTGGTGTCTGTTTTCAGTCTGGTAACTCCTCCTTCTGGTGGGAAAACTGGACTAATGTGGGGAAGCTTAAAGATCATGCCTAGGCGCTTCTCATGTAAACAATCTATCTATAAGGGATGTTACCCTCCAGATAGAATTGCCCTCTTATAAGATCCCTTGTTCAGTCGTCCTGTATTAATGATATTTTAACTGTTTCTCCCTACTTTTCTGCAGGTTTAGACATTCATATGGGGATATTGGAGTCTTCGGGACATTTATCCCTCAAGTCTGCTGTTAATATTTTTCAACCCGGTCATACTTCCCTCCTTTTTTGTGATATGCTTTGGCACTCTACTATTCCTATAAAATTTTCTATTTTTATATGGAAGCTTTTTAATGAATTTTTGGCTGTGGATAGTGTCAGACAAAAGCTGGGTTTTCAACTGGCATCCCAAAGCCATTGTAGGAATGGGACGGACTCCACCAATCACATTTTTTGGTTTTGCTCTTTTGCACAAGATTTATGGAGGGTTGTGGCTATGCATATTGATTTTTCCAACATTCCTAGGGGTTCTTTTCGGTCTGTTAAGAACTGTCTTACTTTCTAATTGATTTGTGGATGGGGTAAGAGACTTTTTATAAATAAGCTTCTTCCTACTTTAATCTGTTGGTGTCTTTGGCTTGCTAGATGCCAATTTTTCTTTGATGGTATTTATTCTTCTATTGGTGCTACTTTACATGTTTTCTTTAGGCTTTTCCATGAATTGGGGCTAGCTAAGGATTTTCTTTTGCCTCATATCACTTGCAACTCGCCTCATATTCATGATAGGTATCTTATAGTTAGATGGATCGATCACTGGCTGCCTAATTCTTTTATCCTTAATAATGATGGGATACTTAGGGACAATCTTGGACCTTGTGTGACTGGGGTCCCTTCATTATTCTATTGGAGAGTTTACAGGATTTCCCATTTCATTGGGCCCTCATAGTTCCAATAGTTTGGTTGAAGCTAAAGATATTCTTTATAGTCTCAAACTGATAAGTTCTCTTGGTTTCTCAGATATTCAAGTCCAATGTGACTCTGTTATTTATTCAAATTCTCGCTGGTAAAGCAAGAATTCCTTGGGCCCTAGATTATTTGAGATATCACACTTGCTTCACAAGTTGAAGTCCCAGATTATTCATGTTTATAGGGAAGCCAATAAGATTGCTAATACCTTTGGCTGACTTTGGTTGAGATTCAGGTGGAGAAGTTACTTTTCACTGTCTCAATCAGTTGCCTCCTCAAATTCGTGGTTCTTGTATTTTAGATAGTAAATGAACGCCTTATTTGCGTAAGACTTTTTAGCTTGGTCAGGTTTTGGTTTGCTGGTTGTTTTGCTTCTTTGGTTTTAATGGTTTAACCATCTTTTTTGTTCCTTTTAGGGTAATTTTTATGCACTATCATGTGTATCGTTGGTTGCCCGTCAGGTTCCGTCTGGTTCTAAAAAAACACACACATATATATATAAAAGATATACTATAAAATAAAATTTTTATAATATTATTTATTAATATAAATAACAATTTATTTATATGTTTACAAAAACAACTTCATTTACAAACATGTTCATGTTACTAGATAAATAAATGAAATAATTTTATGTTCATACTCGACCTAAATATCAAATGAGTGAGCTCAAACAATCTTTTTTTGCTAACCATAAATTTACTTTGAATAATAATTCTTATCACGTAACACATGTTTAAGCTTAATCAACTTAAGATCAATTTAAAAAATGATCCATAGTAAAATAAATATATTCACATTCTTAACTAATATCGAGCAACCCTCCGCACCTTGGAGCAGAGTGTTCCACTTGGTACTACTATATGGAGAATACTTTTGAACAAAGATTGCAAAATATATATATTAATTGCATTTTCCTCTTAAAGTTTGTTAAAATTACAATTTTATTATTTCATTTGGTATAAATTATAAATGCATTCTTATTATTTATAGTTATTTAGCTCTCTTGCTAATTTCTATTCAAAAATTCTCATAAAACAATGATTATGTAACAAAAAGTTTAAAAGATTCATAATGTCATTTAGTGTGTTTGATTCTCAACATTAATATATATTAAGACAATAATATTTTTCTTAAAATATTCTTTTGTGAGTCTAAATTTTAAATAAGGTTGTTATCTATATATAATACTCAATAGGAATCAGACTTGCAAAAATGATAGTTTAAAAAGATTTTAAACTTTTAATTATGAAATCATTACAACATAATAATTTTTTAATGAACCTAGTAATCAAGATTATTACCTATCAAAAAAATAAAAGAATTAATTTTAATTATTACTATATAAATGATAAAGATATATTTATAATTTATTAAAATATAGAGATGAAATTGTAAACCAGGGAGAAAAATGTATATAACCCCCATTAAAAGGAAAAGACTAGCGACGACGAAATGACGGTAATACCCATGTACGAAGTCTATAGATTAGGGTTTCAGCTCAAACCTGAAGTTCCTCAAAGGGAGTGTGAGAGAGGCGTTTGAGAGAACAGAGACCGCCGTCTCGTTTACTGCAGCTGTAGCAGCAGGACCGAAGTCGCCTCCACCACTACCGTCGCAACCATGGGTTAGCTAATCAAATCTCACTGTTTGATCCTCCCATATTTCTACTGTGTGTCAAGTTTATTGCTCCAATTGATGGCGTATTTCTGGAGACAGGTATTTCTCGAGATTCCATGCACAAGAGGCGTGCCACTGGTGGCAAGAAGAAGGCCTGGAGGAAGAAGAGAAAGTAAGCTTCTTTGCTATGTACAAAGAGAAAATGGAAATATAATTATCTCAAGGATTTGATATTTCCTGTTTTCTTTTAACTGAAATTGATAAGTTTTCGTTTATATGGCAACTGTGTACTTAGTGTGAGGCGCTGCGTCTTTGTCACATCTGTTTTTAATTCAGGTTCAACTAGGTATCTCTGATTTTCGGACTTTTGAGCGACTTCCATAGTATTAGCAGTTAATTTAATAGGGGATTTGCTTAAATGGTGTAGAGTTCAATATTTGCTTTTATGTTTTTAACGGAAGCTGTGGACTTTTATAGTTGCCCAAGCTATTTACAGAGTAGTTCCGTCTCCAGGTGCTTATTGTTTGACCGTTTCCTATCTTTTGGATAATTTTGGTTATTAGGTAACTGAAGAAGTATGAATGATTAGTCAACTCATATTTTATTTTCCGCTTTTATGGCATAAATCATCTATTCATATGTCTGTGCGTGTGTGAAGAACTGTATTTGCTAAACAATTATTTTATTCAGTGAGTTATATAAGAAAATTGTTGTTTCAAAGTACAATTTGAAGTGGAATTGAATAATTCAGATATTTATGGGATTGATTTCTGCAAAATGGTACAATATAACAGACTCATTAATGTATTAAACTTGGATTTGGGAATATTTTCTATTTGAATTTGCTGGCTAAACTACTTAGCTTAGGGAAATACTGTTTGAATCTGTTTAATCCTAATGCATGCAAAAGGATTGCAGTTATTGATTTTTTCCCTCATTCTCTACTCTCTTGCCTTTTTTCTGATTGATCAGAGAAGGCATATTCTTGCATATTATTTTGTTTTCTGGTTTTTGTATAAGCCACAGTTTCAATGTTTATGCTCTTTTTATTTGTATGCTTTATCATTCCAAATTGCATCCTGTGCTTCTGGGAGTCGGTTTACATTAAAGATTGTGTAAATACATTCTTTTTGCAACATTGGGGCAGTACTTTTGCCATTATGGAACTTTCACCCGCTTATTTCGGGACTGTAGGTATGAGCTCGGCCGTCAGCCTGCTAGTACCAAACTCTCTAGCAATAAGACTGTTAGGAGAGTCCGTGTTAGAGGAGGCAATGTTAAGTGGAGAGCCCTGAGATTGGATACTGGAAATTATTCTTGGGGTAGTGAGGCTGTAACCCGCAAGACTCGTATTCTTGATGTGGTCTACAATGCTTCAAACAATGAGCTTGTGAGAACTCAAACACTGGTGAAAAGTGCCATTGTTCAGGTTGATGCTGCACCTTTCAAGCAATGGTACCTTCAGCACTATGGTGTTGATATTGGTAGGAAGAAGAAGGCAGCAGCTACCAAGAAGGAAGGAGAGGTATCATATTATCCTTCATCCTTCCCTTGATTTAATATTTTATGTTTCCTTCTTTTTGATAAGTATTTTATATTTTTTCAAGGGCCAAAAATTGTTCTACACATTGAAAGTTATACAGTCCTAAATCTCCTATTTTTATTGTCTTGCTCATGTTTTTCATCAACCATTCTGTTAAGTGCATTTTGGTTTCATTACTTTTGCTTCATTGTTTGTGTTTTTCTGAAATCCCAGGGGTTTAAAAACTTTTTTGAATAGATAAACTCCAGAAAGATGGGGGTTTAGAAAGCAAGGATGAAGACCAAATCTCAAATACACAGCTTGACAAACTTGAACCTAGGTTCCATATAATATACTAAGTTACAGAGAAGATTGTTATTGTATTCTATTGCTTGTTCTGAATTAATCCTTTCTGCTGCAAACTGTATCACAGTTTCTTATGTGCGAAAGGCTTTGTCTGACTTTTTCTAAATTCATCCTTTCTGCGCAAACTGTATCACATAGTTTCTTATGTGTGAAAAGGCTTTGTTTGAGTTTTTCTGTATGAAGACAAACAAATTAATATAGATGCCTGATGGGGAACCTGTTTGAGTCTGGTTATTTTATATGCGAATGCAATGGTAGAGAAGGTTCAGCCTTTTTCAAGGCTGTCAATATTGCTGTTGGGGCCTTGGTTTCTATCTTCCTTTGTAGTTTTAAAAGAAAATGATGACATCAGCTTGATGTATTCTGTTCTAGATTTGGTAAAACCAGGTATACCTGTTACTCTAGCTCATATTGTTATTAGTGATGACATTTGTAGTTGGTTCAATTGCTCAGTGATTGTCTTCATCTCTTTGTTCTGAATGTTTTGTGTTAACAAATGTTTAGGAGGCTGAAGGTGGTGCAGCCACAGAGGAAACCAAGAAAAGCAATCATGTTGTCAGGAAGCTTGAGAAACGTCAAAAAGATCGTAAGCTTGACCATCATATTGAGGAGCAATTTGGCTCTGGTAGGTTGTTGGCGTGCATTTCATCCCGTCCAGGTCAATGTGGCAGGGCTGACGGGTGAGTATAAAGGGTTACTTGGTGACATTTGCAAATCTTATGATTAGAGTTTATCATCTTACTCAATTGAACTTCCTACTGCAGATATATCTTGGAAGGAAAGGAACTTGAATTTTATATGAAGAAACTACAGAGGAAGAAGGGCAAGAGTGCTGGTGCTGCCTAGACACCAAAGGACTTGAGCTCCTTTTCGAGTCAGACGCATTAGTCCATATGTTTTTTGCTTTCAGTTTTTCGTATCAAACCGGTGTCCTGTAACCAATACGCAACTCTAAAATTTTGGTTTCCATGCTAGAAGTTGGACCATTTTCTGTGAGCTCCATGTTTTGGTTAAGATGATATATTTGTATTGCTTTATCTCATAAACCTTAGTTTGGTAGTTTGCCTTAACTGCGTACTTCATTTTTTTTTTTTTTTTTTTTGGTTGAGATATGAACCTTCGCATACTTCAACTTTCTTTTAGAAGAAAATGCCACCCCTACCTTTTTTTATTTACTCTTGTTCAACCTGTGAATTGTTCTAGCGGGGAAATTTTTGTGAAAAATATGAGTGGGGTGTATGCCCGAGAAACGTTGAAAGTTGAAACTCTAGCTTGTGTGCGATTGCAATTCGAACTTTAAAGCTGGAAAGGTACTTAAATGAATTATGCATTTATATAGGGGAATTTAACTAAAAGAATTATGCATGAGTTATGTATACACGGAAACAAGGCCATAAATGAAAAGTTTCATGAAGATTTATGATGATTTGCTCAATTTTTTGAAAGCAAATGTGCATCAGAAAGCATAGAAGATAGAAGTTATAGCCGGCTGCTAATACGTTTTTTTTTTTTAATTAATTAATTAATTTATTTTTATCATCATATCAAATTGGATTGTAGGGCACATGTGAGGGGAGAAATCATGGAATTTATTTTGACCATGAAACCAAATCTGATGGGCAAGTGGAATTTATTTTCAGCCAGTTATATGTTATAGCATTAACATTTCTGTTTATATAGTTTTTGAAAAAGGAACTGTCTAAAGTTTAATAAAAATTTACAAATAGACTTGATAAAAAGCACTAAGGGAGTTCCTTAAGTTTTGACTACATATATTTCAATTCAATACTTCGGAACCCTGCAAAATTGTGCAAAGTAAATTCCTTAGATAACTGCATGTATTTCATTCATTACAAGAGAGGGTCATTACCGACTAACAATTCGGCCGGTAATTTGAATTGACCAACAAATGAAGTTCGGTCGGGTATTTATTGTCCCGGAGGAATTTGACACAAATTCCATCAGTCGAAAGAATTTACCAACCGATTTATTACATTCACCAGCCGATATAGTCAGTTAGTAACTTTTTTTCCTGATTTAAATAAATTGAATTTTCGAAAATATTATCGACGGTATGTCAGTCGGTAATTTTTTAACTTATTGACCGAATGTCAACCAGTTATTTCGGTACTTTTTTAATAAAATAATAAAAATAATTTATTTTACCGACCAAGTCTGCCAATCAGTAATCGGTTGGTGAATATTATGAAATTAATTTTAAAACATTAAAAAAAGAATTTTACCGACCAAATTCGGTCAGAATTCCGTCGATAAAACTGAACTTTTTTAAATATTTATTTTAATTTTCTAATAATCCCTTTTGCAATTTACAAAAGTTCCAAACCAACAACATTCAAACCAAAACCATACTAAAACATTAGCAATTCACAAAAGTCCCAAAGTTATCATCAATTCTAACATACTAACATACTAAAACAACATAATTAAACATCCGTACTAAAAAATTAAAAATCTAAATTACGCAAAATAAAGTATGAAATGTATAAAGTATAAAACATCTTAACTGCGATGGGAGGGAGCCAGATGAGAGGGGAGGGGAGGGGGGGGGGTGGAGGGGATCATCGCTCGAAGGACGGTCACAAAGTGCAGCATCAAACGAGGCGTCCTCCATCGGGGAAAATGGAAAGAGTCTTGGAACCGGATCGGGCTGCACACCAACCTTCTTCCTAGCAAAATTCTATACAACTGGAGAATTGATCCTGAGCGTGCTCTATATAGCCTATCAATTTCTTCGTAGTCTGAATACAACAGTAAAGGATAGATGTAGAAGAAACTGAAGGTGTCCATGACGAGGTACCACCGCCCTAAATACCCGCTACTATGGCTGCAGACTGTGAGCCAAAATCACAGATGGGGCCTTTGTTGATGCCCCCAGCAGCCTTGAACATTAAGGCATCATTGCTTGAAACTGGTGTCCCAATCTTTGCATTAGTTAGAAGTAGGATATTAAACTTTACTAAAAATAAAAAAGATGACTTTTGGTGTGTATTTATATGTATGAACGCATACTTCAAAGTAGGCACTTTACAAAACAATTCTTATTGGGATACTAAATATAACTCGGGAATCTATAAGGATAGTGCGAAAAAATTCATTTTTTCCCGCCAAAGCTCTCTCTAACCTAATTTTCTCTAACGCAAAACTCAAATCTTTCACATTCAACATAAATTGAAAATAGATATGGATAATTTTGAATATTTTGCAAGAAAATATAGATTTTGTGGTAAAAAAAAACCCCCAAAATTACATTTTTCACAACTGTCCTAAGTTTCTCCTAGATGGACGAAATTCCTGGCGAAATTTTGCCCAACCTGGCAAAATTTTTGAAGCAATTTCGCCCAGGTTGGCGAAATTTCTTAGAGAATTTCGCCAACCTAGGTGAAATTCATTTCAGTAGGTTTTGTTTATAATTTTTTTAAATGTAATTTTTATGCTTATTACAACTTTTAATTTTTTGTTAATTATGTTATTTGGTATTGTGTTTATAAATATTTAAAATTATGTTTATTTTTTTATGTTGATTAGAACGAAAGAATTTGTGTAAATATTTGGAAAACTTGAAATATGAATAACTTTGCGATTGGAGGTTCGTTTAACGCGTATGACCACTCGTAAAGATAAATGCAACTCCGTAGCAGAAAATGTGATCCAAATGCGTTTCGAAGAAATAAATTTGTCCCATAAAGTTGAAATTTTTGACCGGGCATAACTTTGCGCCATTCGTCCAATCGAGGCGCCTTTTGTGGGTATTTCGGATATTTTTGGAGATCCACGCGATGGAAATTACCGCATGTGGTTTCCATCCACTGTTTTAAAATAGACTTCCTATTTTCATTTTAATTTACATTTTTACAATTTTTTAAAACTTGCTTTTTTATTAACTAAAGAATTACGACACTAATTTTAAAATTAAACAAATGAGCAGTTCTTTTTTTCTCTAATTAAAAATTTAAATGATTGAAGTCGGTATATATTAGAATACGTAAATAAGTTACTATTATATAAAATCTAATGCACTCATTAACATGAAGGTTTATGTTAGTTTTTAGGTAAATATTCTACGTTACTTTTCGTGAGGTCATATATTCAAATGTCTTACCAGTTTTTTTTTTTTTTCTAAATCACAATGAGACTCCTTAACTAATAAAAAACTAATATAACATGAAACAAACTAATAATTCATATTATATAATTAAAAAATATAAAAAGTACAAAATAAAAATAACATTTAAAATTAAAAAAATAAAGCAACTAACATGAGTTTCTCTCAGGTGGGCGAAATTCATTCTGCCAACTGGGTGAAATTGTTCAACAAATTTCGCCATGCAGGGCGAAAAACTCATGTCAGTTGCAAAAAAATAAATGTTTAGTTTTTTTTAATCTCAAAATCGATATTTTCTTGCAAACAATATTCAAAATTATCCATATCTATCTTCAAATTTTATGTTGAATGTGAAAGATTTGAGTTTTAAATTAGAGAGAATTGGATTAGAGAGAGAAATTTGGTGGGAAAAAATGATTTTTTTCGCACTATCCTTATAGATTTCCGAGTTATATTTATTATCCCCTTCTTATTTAGCTCAATAAATAATTAGAGTATTTGTAGTTTAACTCAAAGTATCTTATACTTAAAATAATTATAGTTTAACTTAAAATAATTAACCAATCCTAACAATTTATGAAACAAAGAGTTTAGAAATAATTATTCATTTAGGAATAATTAGAGTTTAAGAAGCAAAGCGTTTAAAATTTAATTTTTGAAAATGTTTTGACAGAGTCTTCCCTCTAAAATGAATAATTCTTAGGTACAATAGTCACATAAGACACTAACTAAAAATAAAAAACAAACAAATGTAACAATTATTAGGCTTAAGGGTCCGGACTCCCCCATAAAAAACAACAAATAATTATATTTTTAAAAGTATGGGCTCCCCATAATACACACAATTATATAAAATGTAAGCTCACTCCAAGTTCCTTTCCAGCAAGATGTGCAACAAATATAAGACTTGTAATATTTTCCATTTAGATAAAAAAAAATATTTCTAATTGACAAATTGTTTTACAATATCATTGTTCACCCAACTAAAATTTGTCCCACAATTTTTTCTTTTTGGATAGAGGCAAGACCCGTATATATTATTAATATTAACAAGCAAAAAAAGTGTGCAATCATATGAAAACCAATTTCTCCCCAACACAGTAGTCATGGTTTGGTTTTGTTTTGTTGCCCTAATCATTCTACCTAAGAAAAGCACAAAAACTATAGAAATAGTACTTAGAGAAAGAGCCTCATCTTTTCTTTATAGCTTAAAAAAAAATTATAAAATTCTTACTGTAATGATAGCTCAAATAAATCTAAACTAAGAAAGAAAATTTATATTTATACAAAGACTTCACAACTCAAACCAAATAGTAAAAAAGAAAAAAAAATTTACTTACTGTTATTGTAATGAAGAAAGAGGCTCGGACGATGGTGTGGTGGCAGATGGTGCTGCGCAGATAGTGGTGTGTGGAAGCGATGGCGCAGAGGCGGTGGCAGAAATTTTGTCAAAAAGAAAGGAGAAGAAATTAGAGGAGGAAGAAGGAGAAGAGAAGAAAGAGGATGAAGAAAAACTTACCATTGGCAATACAGGCGGCATCGTTGAGGGGGAGGAGGACGAGGCCGTTAGAGGTGAAGGGGAGTTTAGGGTTTTGCAGAAGAGGGAATGAAAAGGGAAGGGAAGGATCATGCTTTCTGAAACATATTTGGTTTTTAGTAGGTCGGTAAATATTATTTTCTTTTAAAAAATATTTTTTAAAAAAATTATAACGTAACGATCGATTACCGACCGAAGTTAGTCGGTAAAAAGGCTTCATTTAAATTAAGAATTTTTTTTAAAAAAAATTTAATATAGTGATCGATTATTGACGGAATTCAATTGATAGTTTCAATTTTGTTAACTATCAACCGATTCAGTCGGTAAAATTTCATGCCTTATCGACCGAATTTTAATCGGTCAGCAATTGATTGGTGATAAATTAAGTTATTGACCGAACCATTTTCGGTCCATAAAACCCATTTTTCTAATTGTGAATGCCAATACTAAAGAATATAACGGTAAGGGTTGCGCTACAACAAGTCAGCAAGAATGATTTTCTTTTTCTTCTTGGAAAGGTCCAATTGAAGCTAGGAGGCTGGAAGGCCAATCTTCTTTAGCTTGCAGGGAGAAAAACCATTATTCAGCATGTAACTCAACCAATTGTCTCTTATTACAAGCAATGTGCTCCCCTGCCCTTATCCATCTGTAATAAAATTGATGAAATCCAACGTGATTTCCTTTGGGGATCAATGGCAGAAAAGAAGAAGATGAGTCTAATTAGTTGGAATAAAGCTACTCTTCCTAAGAACAAAGGAGGCCTTGGTATCCGGAAGATAAGGCATATTGATCTGGTAGGTTTAGTCAAGCTGAGTTGGTACCTAACTAGAGAGAAACTATCTGGGGGCTAAGTCTTTATCAAAAAAATGTGTTCATCAGGCGAAATCTAAAACCTACAGAAAGCTTATTTTGAAGAACAAACCTGGCTCCATTAATCTCCAGGCTATTAAGAAGGGTAGTAGGATAGCTAATGATAATATCAGATGGAACCCCAAAGATGGGAGTATCATCCAGGTCTGGCTTGAGGATTGGACCGGCTGTGGACCGCTCAGACAATATTGTGTTGATGGTCCACTGCTGCTTAGATGGGAGGAAAATTTACTGCTTAAGGGTTTTATCGGTCTGAATGGAACTTGGATCCCACCAAGCTGTCTATTATTCTCCCGGCGGACATTAAGAACATTATAAAGAGTATCCCTCGAGCTGAGCCCTAATGGAGAATTTTCCAGCAAATCTACGTCGGAAAGTATCTACACCTGTGACCGGGTTGGACTGGAATTGGGTGTTGAAAACTATGGCATGCAATCGTGTACATATGTTTCTTTGGCTATGCCAACATAATAGACTTCCCACTAAGTCCTTGCTCCATAGAAGACAAATTCTTGTTACAGATTTATGCCATCGATCGGTGCCTTGATTGTGTGGAAACTGTGGAATATGTACTCACGAGATGTCCAGTTGCTGTGGAAGTTTGGGAAAAAAAACTAGATTTTTATATGGAACTTCCAGATTTCAACTCCTTGATTTTCCATGCCTGGTTGAGGAAGGGTTGTGACATGAAGTCCTTTTCTCACAAAACCAACATACCTTGGGCAACTCTTTTCCCATATGTCTGTTGGACTCTATGGAATGCCCGAAATCAATCCATCTTTGAAACATCAAAACAAAATCTGTTGATGTTGTTAAGCAAGCCGTTGCTAATGTAATTGATTTATATCATCTTGGACACACATAAGTGCAACCAAAGCAGAAAATTCCAATCCTTGTCAAGTAGGAGAAGCCACAACCAAATTGGTTTAAACTTAATTACGACGGTTCTTCGTTTGGAAATCCATGACCAACTGGTGCTGGTGGCCTTATACACAACCAGCATGGTGAATGGGTTATTGGTTATTGCAGGAATATTGGAATAGCTTCTGTGACTATGGCCGAATTTTGGGCTTTAAGAAATACTTTGAATATTTCTCACATAGAGATAAAATCTGACTCTTTGGCAGTTGTCTCTTTGTTGGATTCTCTTGTCCCCGATAGACACCCTTTCTCTAACTTTATATTTGATTGCACGAAGAAATTTGAAGGTGTCAAATTGTGCCATAAGGGTGCAATTCTTCAAAAATATTACAAAAAATTAAATAATTGCATTTATATGGAGAGTAGTGGGAGATATGAGAGAGTTTAACAGAAGATAAAATTGATGATTATTGGTGTTAAAAATGAATTGAATTAAAAGATATTTATAGGAGAAATAAAAAGTTGAGAATGAGGTTAAAAAAAAAATGTCAAACAGTAAAAAATATTGGCAATCCACACGGGCCATTTATTCAACCTGTCTAGCGAGTTGGGTCGGTCTAGGTCGATTTTTCTTTTTATACTGGACTGTGTTGGTTTTTTCGTAAGTCAAGTTAGGTTAGGCTATGAATAAAAAAAATTCGACCCGACTCAACCCCTCTCATTAAACTACCACTTCACGAGCTCGCACCACTGTGCAAGTTGATGGGTCAGCCCGACCCACTGCCCATCCCTACCTTTTTTATTTTCTCTTCCCCTCTTTTTGTAAGCCTGTAGTGGCGAAAGATGCTATGGCAATAGTATCCATTAGGCTTGTCTGAAACTCTTCTTTTAACTAATTTAATGCAACCTATGTGTTTTAAAAAAAAATAATAATAATAATTGTGCTACAACAACTTTTACACATCTTTGATGATCGTGGATTACTATTCCAACTCCATTTCAACTATGTAATACAGTTGCATCCACATTAATATTCAAAAGTGTGCCTTTTTCTTTTGGTTGTGTCAATTTTCCTGTTGGCCCTCTCTACTTATTCAAAGAAAGCTTTGAAATGTCTTGTTTATTTGTTGTTGAGATATTAACCATTTATAAATATAAACTATTTTTATTTTTCTCTTTATAATTATAAATTTTATTTTTATGTTTTCTAACTATAAACTATTTTACTTTTTTCTTTATAACCATAAACTTTAATTTTATCTTTTTCTAGTTAAAAATTATTTTTACTCTCTTTATAGCTATGAACTATTTTTACCTCTCAAATATAGCCATAAACTATTTTTAATAAATTGATATATTTGAAATGCAAAAAATAATTAATGACTATAAAGAGAAAAGCAAAGCTAGTTCATGGCTAAAAAAGATAAAATCAAAGTTTATGACTATAAAAAATTTAAAAAAAAAAGTAATTTATAACTAGAAAACGATAAAAAAAAAAAAATAAAAGTTTATAACTATAAAGAGGAAAGGTAAAATAGTTTATAATTATAAAAATATCTCTTTATTTTTTATTCTAATTTAAAAATCTATCTTAAGCTTTTAAAATATGTTCTGTTATTTTCAGAAAAGAAATTGGTTCAAATATCCATAAATGAAATTTTCTCATTTTACCTTTTTTCTCATTATAGTCAAATCTTCCTATACTGAACAAGACAATTGAAATCATTTTTACAAAAAAAAAAAAAAAAAGAATAAGACAATTTAATTCATGAAACTCGTATGAGTAAATTTATCAAATAAATATGTTATGTATAAAGAATAAAAACAAATTTTAGAAATAAAACAAGAAATTAAAATAATTCATGAGCGCTTATAGTCAATTTCTCTTATCAAAATTACTTATTATTCAAAATTACTTCAAATCCAACTATTGAAATTGAGACTCTATTTGGATAGCGACTTAAGTTACTTTAGATTTTTCTTATTTTTGTTTTCACTTTAAATCTTTATCTTCTCTCACAAATAATTTAACTTTTACAAATAGGGGATAGATTCTATCATATAAGATTAAAACTCTATAATTATTTCTTCATCAAATTTTATCTCTTCAAAATATATCTTCAGAATATCGGAGATTCTATCTCTTCATGAGTTATATATCTGAGGCATTCAATTTTCTCTTATAGACATTCACATATTATATTAATTTCATAATGCTCCCCCTTGTGTGTTAATTACATAGAGAACATGTCTCGTTAAAACCTTACTTGATAAAAACTCAGTGAGAAAAACTCTAGTGAAAGAAAAAGAGTATATCATTCTTAGATATATTCATGAATGATCTCAAGTGTTGTTCTCAGTAATGTCTTAGTGGATAAATTTTCCAGATTAATATAAATCGAATTAGCTACACGTCATTATCGCATCTCTTCTGGAGCTCAAGAACAAATATGCATATCTTATCTCCTTTAGTACATCCTCAAACTTTATAATCATCCAATAATATAATTGAAATTTAATCTAAGAAGATATATAAATTTCAAATATAATTTGTTTATCTTAATCACACACATTTTAGCCAGCATCATAATTAATTATTTCTTCAACATAAGTGAAAAAGTGGCTATTATATATATATATATATCTATATACACAATTATTGTGTATGTCAATGCATGATATAATTTATAAGGATCATGTAAATAATCATTATCTTGCATATATCCATCTTTACAGGAGTTGAATTATTTCTCAAATTTCGAGATAATCATTTGAAGGAGATATCAAAGGATTAGTTTAATATATATTCCAAAGTCATTAGTTAGAGAAGAAACATAAGAACCATAATAGCCATACACTTGCATGAAATAAGTATAATCATGTACTAATTTGCATAATCATGGTGTTTCAGGACCAATTGGCTCTTCAATATCCTTTTACAAAAGATCTTTACCTTTTTTCCAAGAAAAGGATTAGGAAAAGGTTCCAGATATCAAGCACAGACACAGACCTTCGACCTTTACTCACTTCAGGTAGACCCATCAATCATACTGGGAGATAGCTCGCTCGAAGAAAACGAGAGTAGTGCGATCACTTCGAACATCGCAATCGTACATAACTATCACTGCCGACCTCTCACTCGTAAACAAGTATCACATATCTCCACGGAGGAAGGATGCCGGGGTTTGGCCCGCTCATTACACGATGAACTTTTTTCGATATCTAATGACTCAATGACTTAAAATAGTAATAATGTACTATGTCCATGTAGAACATTTTTAAAATGTTCAATTTATGAATCAATACAAAAGCTTGATTTTAGTACTCTTGATCACCGTACTTGCATTTGTTTATTCTTCTGGAATAACATTTGCTTATATAATACTCTTCTTTTAGAAAATATATATCTTTATAATCAAAAAGTATATCATGCTCCTAGCATTATTCAAACTTATGAGATTTATGATCCTTGTAGGACATCTACCAAAATAAGAGTATATATTAGAAGCTCTCATAAATTCGGCAAAAGTATATAAAATACTTGATTCACAATTATTTACAAATGGTCAAATCTTTTGAGCTTCTAGTTCACTTATTCTTGTGGGTAGATGATATTCTCATACGATATCATTCTTCAATTGTTGATTTTCTCTCCCTAATATGGAACACACTAGTTCATCAAATTGTTAATCAGCAAATTGTACAATAAAAATATATTTTCACGAAGCAATATCTGTGGCAAGTATAATTAATCAAGATGAGTAATATATTTCCTTATACATGCACTCGATCTTCATCATTATCTCCAATGATGATTCACTAAGACAATTACATTATATTTTTTTGGAACAATTTACTTATATGCTTCAAGCATACTAAGTCCATCAAAAACTTCATATAAATATGTTATCAAATGATAACTCAGACAAATGTATATCAATTGTCTTGTGCGATGTCTATATATATATATATATACATATATATATATATGAAAATTAGTCATATTCTCCACCAGAAATATTTTTTCTTAAGTAATGCTAGGGTTTTACAAAGAATTTTTTTTTACAAAAATCATAATCAATACTTATTTCATATTTCGTATATTATAAATAAATATTCATAATTATCCCTTTGGAATTAACACTTCAAGTGTATAATTCTTCTAAGAATTATGTACACTTTATGTGTATTTGTTAATTGTCTGGACTAACTTTAAACTTCTCATGTAAACTCTATATTATTATCAGTTTGCAGACTTTGATATCATTCTAATTCAATACCACTATACACATAAATACTATTGTATTTTTGCGATTACATTCATTCTATATCATGACCTATAATGAGATCGCATAATATCACAATTTTCAGGTACCTGAATTTCTTTTGAAGATAATACATTGGCAATGTTTGAAAAATTCTTCTAAAATTTTATTTCTTCGACTTTATAGTATGACCATCTAAACATTTGCTCCTTTCATATACGAGTAGTTCATATTTATGGAATTGACTTATCTACTACGTTTCGATTGTGTCTCAAATACTTTGATGGTGGTAGGTTGTCCTTCAGAGACATCAAATATATTAGAAGTATTATTGGTCGAATGTTGGTCAGAAGACATGCCTGGCTATATGTTGGTTCAAAACTTCTAGTTCCATATTATTCGTAAGTATTATTCGTAATTTAATAATTGATGATGGTCAAACCGATCATGCCAATAATAATTTATTTTACTCAATAAACTTCTGATTTATTAAACAATTGTATCTCAAATTTATTAATTCTGTGCAATATAAATAAATGGTAGTATTTGTTCTATAGAACACTAAGAGTAATGCATATTTCTTATCCATTGTCTCATGGCAGAAAATATCATCGAGACTAATAATAATATTCTACGACACTTTGTCGAGAATAATGCATTACAAATTTGACATTTTGTGTAAAGATAAACTAACTCTTCTGAAGCCTTTTTATTAGTTTAACTATTCTAAAGTTTTAAACAATCAGTTCTTCTATAACTTTATACCACCACGTATACATTTAGACATTTATACAACATGTCCTCATGCACCATAATCAGGGATATTTCATATCATCATTATATTATATTATATTATATAAAAAAAATGCTAAATATTATAACAAAAGAATATAAAGAAAAATTATTTTTAAACTTTAAAAACCATAAAAATCTAGAAAAATCATCTGAATATTTTTAAATAATTTGGCATCACGTGTTTGTGCCATTTTATTGTCATTAGTAATAGCATCATTGATATACTTCAGGTACACAATGAATCTATACATTAAGAGTTTGTTGAGTCATTGTAATAACTATTAATAATATTTATATTACAGTTGTGGTCACGACAAAAATCTATTTTCTAAATAAATTATAAACTTAATGCATTCACTTCAGATAATGACATAAAATCAATTAGTCGGCCATATCATCAAGAGGTAAGAGACTAATTTAAACATCTAAAACATCTTTCTCGATATTACTACTACAAGAGCATATTTTAGACATAATAAGATTAGAATATTTTTTCTACCATACCACCAATAATATTTTCTCTGTAGATTTTGATTGAGGAGGTATAACCAAACATAATGGGTGTTTTTATAATAACCAACTTAGGTGACTTTGATGAGATTAAAACTCTATAATTATATATTCAAAATATCTCTCCCCGAAAGATTCTATCTATTTAGGAGTAAGACTTTATGTATTCAATTTCCTTTTATGGACATCTATATATTATATTAATTTTATAACAATTACACTACTTTAAATTTTAATAGTATCAATAAACAAAAGTAGTTTAAAAAAACACAAACAAAAAGTAATGATTGAATTTTAATTTAAATATTTGATTGTCAAAATTAAAGTTTGTTTTGTTGACAGAACCCTAATTTAAGTATTTAATTGTCAAAATTAAAAGTTCAAATATTTAATTAACAATTGACAAAAAGTAAAAAAATATTTTGAAACTAACCCATTATAATATGATGAGATTGTTTTTATCACTAAACTACTATTTTGCCACCACTACATCATTATACCAATCAAGCATTGCATATACATACTAAATATAAAATATCTTTATGAATTCTCCATAATCCTACTGTTTTAGGACAATATATTGAAATTGTCACTTGAAGTACATAGGTGACAACAATCTTTTTCCCAGAAAAAAAATTTTCATGTAAAAAATTTTGATACATAAAAATCATCGAGTAGCATTGGTCTTCATTAGGATGTTTTGCTCTTGACAGGAGAAGCTAACCTCGTAGAAACCCGCCTAAGACCTGCCATAACTGCTGTTCTTACAGCAGACCAACAATCCCTTGTTTTTGCTGTGGCACTGGACAATGCTCTTAGATGGCGGATCGCTCCTTTATCTATGAACAAAACCTCCTCAAGTCAGGAACACAACCCCACCAATACTATCTAAACACAGTTTCAACTACTTAAACGCATTACTTCTTCTCATCATTCCAATGGCATCATTCCATGTATTAAAAAGTGTATTAAATAGTCCTGAACGACAAACACCTCTCAAAAAATTACTCAGATGATTTGATTGTAAGGTCTATCCAGTTTTCAACGGAAGTAATTCTTGGCAAGAACCAACGTAACACAGAAGAGAAGGGAAAAGATAACAGCTTGTACATAAGAGAAAGGCCTTTCATTAACAAGCACAATTACAACATGCTTTAGCAAATGATGACCAACTTTCTAGTACAATAAGACACAACTTAGCACCTTAAAGACTCCAGGAAATAACTCTCTATATGACCAGTACCAGAAAACAACAGACACCGCGACAAATACAAACTTGTATACTTTCTTGAACTCTAATGAAGAAGGATAAAGGAGAATGAGACAGTTAACTAGACATGGGCTTATTTAGGCCTTACTATCAATAGTCATGGGCATCGCCTCGTGTTTTGATGCTCCGCCCTGCAATTCCAGCAGCATTTTAGTTAGAAGTCTCGAAGCAGTAAATATTATGCTATTCTTGCTACATCACTGTCGAAACATTTGAAATGCAAAATATTACAAAAGAGGCATACTTACAGTAGATTTAACTTGCTCTAACTTGTTCATCTTTGCAAAAATACTGCCATAAAACTGTGCGTCCTTCCTGTTGTATTCCTTCACCTTCTCCTTGAGGAGTTTGTTCTCCATTTTGACATCCCTAGCAATCCATTAGTAACATGTGAGAAAACATATAATGAAATTTTTTCTAAAATATTCTAATCAGGTATTAGCAGTGTAATGCTGATTTTGATTTCTCACATCCGTGAACAATCTACTTTGATCAACTTGAGCAAGAAAATAGGACTTCTGGCTCGAGAAATGCCAATTTTATCTCACTTTCACATCTCGTGCAAGTATATATTATTATTACAAATGGAATATACAAGTGGGATTCAACAATACTGAAAAAACAGATCTCGTTAACCATATACCTGTTATCTGGATCTATTTCAAGTGCATTCTTGATGTCCATTTCCGCCAAATCTAAATCAACGAGTTGAATGTATGCTTGTGCTCGTCGATAGAGTGCCTTAACGTTTCTGCTATCAAGTTCTAGAACCTTCGTGCACAACTTCACTGCTTCCTTATAATCCTTTAGTTTCAGTTTGCAGGCTGCATTGTTCAAATTGCAACTGATTTTGAGCAATTTAGCCTGTTGCTTCTCCTCATCATTGAAACTGGAGTCATAATTAATGAAACCTACAGCCTGAGCATAACAAAATCAAGTTCTGTTAGAAGTGTAAGGCTGACAGGGTGGATTTTCAATATATCTAGCTCATTTTGACATGATCTTGCTCACCTTCTCATATCTCTTGGAGGCTCTCTGATATTTGCCTGCCTTGAATAAGACATTTCCTTCCTCCTTTTTCTTTCCAGCAGCTTCAATCTTCTCTTGGGTGTTCATATCCCAGGATTCCTTCTCCTATCAAGTAAGAAGAATTTGGAAACAGTAGTAAGACTTCAGAATTTAGGAAAAACCAGGTGCCCACAAGGGTATTACATATGCAATTAAAACCGGTCTCTCACCTTCTCAAAGGACACCATCTCAACTTCATAAAGTAAAGGCGCATTTCCAGGCACTACAGCAAGCTCTTGCTGTGACTCAGACGGACCAAACCCGTACTCCGGCTGTATTGTTATCAGAGCAACTTCCCCCTTTTTCATTGTTCTTGCAGCCCTATCCAGCCCATCAATGACTTGCTCTGAAAACCAGATATCAAATTAGTTAACAGAAAAATGGCAAGCAGAGAAACTAGAAGACCTGAGATCTACATTAAAGTATAAATGAATAACACAAATATTGAGAAATATATAAATATTACTTAAACACCAACATATTGATTATTACCTTCGTCCACCTTGAACTCCAATGGTTCTTCGTCATGTCCCTTCTTTTCAAACACAGTTCCGTCTACCAGCTTACCAATCAATTTCACTGCCAAGTAAAAGCTCATTTAGAATGAGTCTGCAGCGTTCATTTCATGGATGCATAATGTGCATTTTCCAATTGAACCTTACCTTTGACAATTGTGCCATCATCAGGACGGTCATATCCTTCTCCTTCCTTAAGGATTTTCTTTATGACCTTTTTGTCATTAGTAACATCAGAAACAGTTTTCCATGAAATCAACTCAAGATTAATTTGAAGGGTAGCATTGGGGGCAACAGCAGCTTCATCTCCAATTTGTGGCCTGCCATTCTCTCCAAATGCATCTGCCGAAAGTTACTGTCAGTACCGCAAAGAAGCAAAGCAACTACTCTAAAGGAAGCAGACAAGTTGTATCCAAATGCAATAAACACACTCACATTGTGGCTTCACGGTCAAGAAAACTTTCTCTCCTTTTTTCATTGTTTTAACAGCCTTGGACAAAGCAGGACAGAAATAACCTGCCAAGTGATCACCGTGTTAGACATGATTCAAAGATGGATGCCTTAGAAACTATAACAGAAATAGGAGAACACATACCATCTTGTACTGTGAACTCAATTTCATTAGATTTTGAAACAAGAGTGCCATCCTCCAGCCACGCTTCATACTTAACTGTAAAATAGAAACAATAGGGATGGATCAATTATCCTCCACAAAAAATTATTCAAAAAACCAAAATTCAAAAAGGATAAAATAAATACACACCAAGAACCTCGTCGAGATCTTTAGGATTTTGCCAGCCGTTTCCTTCTACAAGAATTTTCTTGAATATTCCACCATCCTTGCATATATCTTTCACACTTGTCCATGAAAGCAGCTCAACTTCAAACTGAAGAGTGGCATTGGGGGGTATAGTTGGAGGAGATCCAGACTCTCCATAGGCCAGTTCAGGAGGAATGGTGAAGAGAGCCTTTTCACCCTTTTTCATTGTTTTAATTCCTTCATCCCATCCTTTAATGACTTGACCTGCAAAGGTCATAGCATACAACATAATCAAGACGGGGACATTCTAAAATTTAATTGGGAAAACTATCCAGTCATTCTTCAGCAACATATAAACAAAAATAGATCTTTGAAAGAAGAAGAATTTCTATAAAGAAAATTTTCAAAATATGAAAAGGGCCATCTTAAAGGGAAAAAAGAATATCTAAAAATCTAAAGAAATTGACACTTCAAATTTTACAAATGTTAGGGATGACTCCACCCTCCATCCTCTTTTGGGCCGACAAAGTTGCCAGGTACTTTGATGTTATTTCTTGTTTTGTAGTTCCTTCTTTCTGTGAGGCTCATGTTTTTCAGTTTACTATTGAAAGAAAAAAGTTGTATAACTTATTCATATTGTGAATACTTCTTTCATTTCATGCCAAAAGGGAAAGAAAATGGTTAGCAGATGATGAGAAACATATTCAACGTAGACATTGCAATCAAAATCAAATGCTTTTGAGAAGCACTTTCAGGCATCTAAATTACTAAAGCACAAATTTAATAGCTAAATTAACAATAGGTTTGGCTCATAACTACCAAGCAAAGACGGATAATTCTCAGCATATGATGTCTCAATAAACAGGAAAAATTATATACCTTGACCAAGCTTGAACTTGAATGTAGTGCCTCTGTCATGGCTCGAATCAAACGGAGTTCCATCAAGTAAAGTGCCCACATAGTGCACTGCAA
Organism: Catharanthus roseus; assembly: GCA_028651295.1. Classification (NCBI taxonomy): domain Eukaryota; kingdom Viridiplantae; phylum Streptophyta; class Magnoliopsida; order Gentianales; family Apocynaceae; genus Catharanthus; species Catharanthus roseus. Next base: position 10,588,627 of record JAPQWS010000102.1, on the reverse strand, counting down.
AGTCAATTTTGAATCCATGAGCATCAGTAAAAGAGCTCTTCTTATTAGGAAGCTTAATCAGACAATAAAGAAACCACCAAACAAAATGGCAAAGACATCAATCAATAACACCGCAACTCATTCAATTCAGTTTACAGAAATTGAAGCCATTTCCTGATTAGAAAGTTCATCAGTCATCTGTCACTCTCTAAAACAAAGCAGCTGACCGAGAGAATTCATCACCGACAGCGCATCATCAAACTGATTCATTAAAACTACTAGCAGAAACAAGAAATTTTACATTCAAACTACGCACAATTCCAGTAACCCATAACAAATTCTCTCTCTGTGCAACTTTTTTATCTTCAATTAAAGCGAAAACAAAAGAGCCCACCAGATAAATAACGAAAGGAAATACAACATACTCATCATCGATTAATTCATTCATTTTAATTCAATTAAAATAGCTGAACTTTCATACCTTCAACTTCGTCGCCAGAACTAGGTTTTTCCCAACCTTCACCTTCATGAAGCAATTTCTTCTTCAACCCACTCTTACCAATTGCTTTCTCTTCTCCAACTTTCAAAATTGGGTCTACCTCAGGCAAGTCCATGTCTTCCTCGACCTCCATTTCCTCAGCAGCATTGCGAGCAGATGGGAAATCGAAGTCATCATCCATTTTCAACTACAAAAATAGCTTAATTCGACAGTAATCACAAATAAAGAGGGTCTGGAAAATGATCAAAAGTGGGGATTCGGAAGATGCTGTTGGATCACAATGTGAGATTAATGCTGATGATGTCTGTGGGGAAGAAGTAGGCCTGAGGAATTTATATACGAAAATTTGGGGTGATCTATAATCTAGAGAGTTCTATGAGAAAAAATCAAAATGGATCTTTGGGGTAGCTGAAGATTAGGGAGTATCTAGAGAGTTCTGAAGACGGTTGGTTATGTTGCATGGTGAGTTGGTTAATAGCTGTTGAAGACGATTCCAGACTTCCCAAGGGAATTCTCTTCCTCTGTTTTTGTTTCTGTTTTTTACCCCCCAAGAAAATTGTTAGGCTGGTTGTTTTTTCGAGTATTCTGCCTTTGGGGAAGTACTAGGATCATTCTCATTTATTAAATTTTGATATTTGGAAGATTATTTGTGTTTTTGGAAGGAAAATGATTTCTTAAAACATGGAAAGTAAATGTAGAATATCACTAAAAAGAATAACTATATGGAATGGAGGTGGTATTCTTTCTATTTTTCTATTTTTCTTTTTCAAAAGGACTTAGATAAAAGTTCTTAGGATCGTTTTATATCATTTTGTGTATCACATCTTTTACAATTTTCTTTTTATAATGTATATTTTTTTTAGTTTTATCTTTTTCTCTTAACCCAAACCCCTTTCCCATTTTGGGCGGAACTAAATCTTTGATTCCAATTAGTAAGAGAGATTTTGAATTAAGAAATAGACCCTAAAAGTTTTAAAAAATATGTATCCTAAGAAATTGCAATAATCGGGTTATTGATATTCTGGTATAGTAGATGCTATTACACATACAATCATACTCAATTCGATGGAATTGTTTGATCTTAATATTAGGATTTATCTTTTATTTAATTTATTTTATTAATAAAATAAATTAAAAAGTGGTACCGAGAATGGCATATAAAGTGGTACAAAAAACGATCCCAGTCAAAATAAAAGGTAGCGTGAGTTTGAAACTATCATTAGCTAAAACAATTTCGTTATTTTTCCAATTTTTTTAATTATGAATAATTTAATTGTTTAGAGTGATTAAATATTTGAATTCCTTTTTTTATGTCTTTATTTTGTAAAAGTTTACGTTTTTAATATGTCTTCTCTTATGTAAAAATATTTAATAATCATGATTTGACTTAGTCAAATTAATTAAAATTTTAATTTATTTATTAAAAAATATAATGAAAATTTTATTAACGTAACATTAACTTTTGATTCGTACAAAGGTATTAAATAGTATTTTAGACAATTTCATTTAAATATAGATTACTTACCTGACCACATTTTATCAACCCAAATAACAGAAAATAATTCTTATTTTTCTGTTTAACATTCGTGTAACTCCCAAACACAATAAAGAATTTAAATAGATTCACATTCATCGAATTTAGATTCCAGGTAATGACTTTCATATTTCAACTTTCTTTTCTTATCAACCAAACTGAGCCTTATTATTTCTATAATTTACTAAACATACTTGGCAAATTTGCTCTCGTAATTATTTCTCACGTTTTAGTCCTATATTTTTTTACTTATTTTAGTTGGAAAACTAGTATCCCCTCCAAACTTAATTTTATACTTTTTTTACTCATTTTAGTACGACAACTATTTATCTTTGATATTTTTGTGTCTCTGTTAATACCAACAAAGTGGAAGAAGAAAAAAAATTCTTTTTGATTAATTTCAAATTGGCCCTCAAAATACGATCTTGTGTTAATTGACGATCTCAATTTGTAAATTTCTCTAAAGGATCCTTCAAAATATAAACAACCTATCAATCAAGTCTCTTACCTCATTTATGTAATAATTTAAATGATTAACTTCCAAATAATCAATCTTTTTTGGATCAATTAGGACCAAAATATAAATCTAAACTTTCTGAAGAAAAATTACAAATTCATTATTTTCAATCTCTCAAATTATAAATAAAGCGGTACGAGTACTTCGCCTATTACCATTATTAGGCCATCTAATGATAACCGAACTATAAATATTTTTGCTAGCAATACTGAAACCATCAGTCAACCTCTAACCGATTATCAACCAATATTAAAAACTTAAACTGGATTGATCGGTTCGATCGATTGAACCAGAAATCGGAAGCCTATCCCATCTGGTTTACACTCAAAACTGGATTTTTTTCTAGGCCGGGCCCATTTTTAAAAAGCCCAGACTGAAGTGGGCTAATTTTTTTTTCGATTCAAGCCATAACGCACAATAGTTGTGCGTTATAATGATAACGCACAACTATTGTGCGTTATCTTTAATAACCACGTTAATCGCGTAAAAATCTAACGTGGATCCCAGCTGGCGCCAAGCTGTAGATAACGTACAATGGTTGTGCGTTATCAAGCTTAATAACGCACAACCATTATGCGTTATTAAGCTGATAACGCACAGTGACTGTGCGTTATCATGTTATAAAATTTTAAACCCTATCCGCCGCCCTTCCTTCGCAGTGCGGCTCCCCCCTCCTCCTTCCTCCCCCTTTTTATTTTCCTCCAGCCCCTTCCCAACCCCATTTTTTACTCTCTTTCTTTAGAAAAATTTTTGTTCCTGCCTCCGCCATCTGCTAAGTATTTTACTGTAATTTTTTTCTTATTATTATGTATTGATTTATTTTTATCTAATGAACGTGTATTTTATTTTGAAAATTACAGTTAAATTAGTAAATTTTGGAGATTTTCTTTGGAGTACGAAGGCTACTAAAGCTGCATTTTAAATTTTCAGTAAGTTTTTAGTTAGTTAGAATTTTTTTTATTTATTACATGTTAAGTGTGATTATTTCGGTATTTGTTGTTTGTTAATGTTTTTTATGAATTTTATTTATTAACTTGAATTAATTTATTTTTTGTGGAAATGGGTTTTATGTTTATATTTAAAATGTTTGTTATTGATGAATTTGTGCAAATGTGATAATTTTATGTATATAATTGTTTTTGAATTTAAAAAGTGATATTAGGGTGATGTATTATTATTTTTAATTTATGTGGATAATTATGTTTACTTTATTACCTTACTTTAAGATTATTAGAAATTATTTAGATTATTATTTTTCATAATATAAATAAATTATTGTAAGAAAATATGAGAATATGTAATTCGATATTTTTAACATTTTGTTTAAATGTAGAAAATATGAAAACAAATATTTTTGTTGTAACTTAAAAATTGTAAAATGTAAATAATACAAAACTTAAGAATGTATTATTAAAATAAAAAATTTACCTTTTTTTAATTTTTGGAATTATGTTTAAAATTGTAGTTATTAATAAATTTGTACCAATTTGGTAATTTTATGTATGTAATTGTTTTTTTGTATTTGAAAAGTGATATTAGGGTTAATTTTTTTTTTTAATGAATTTACAAGCGGATAACTATGGAAAATTTTTTTTTAGCAACTTAAAAATTGTAAAATTTAAATAATACAAAACTTAAAAATCTATTATTAAAATCCCAAATTTTACATTATGTTATTTTATTTTTTTTTTTTGTGAAAGTGTGGTTTGGATTTATGTTTAAAATATAGTTATTAATAAATGTGTACGAATTTTTGTTTTCATTAAAAAAGTGATATTAGGGTTTATGATTTTTTTCATGAATTTATTTGGATAATTAGGTTTAATTTCTTACTTTATGATTAATAGAATTTTTTTTTAATCATTTAGGTAATTAATTTGAATGTTAGAAAATATAGGTTTATGTAATTCGGTATTTCTAATTTTTATTATTTTAAACAGTAGAAATTATTGAAACTTTATTTTTTGCAACCTAAAAATTGTAAAATTTAAATAATACAAAACTTAAAAATCTATTATTAAAATCCAAAATTTTACATTATGTTTTTTTTTTTTTTTTTGTGAAAGTTTGGTTCGGATTTATGTTTAAAATTGTAGTTATTAATAAAAGTGTACGATATTTTTAATGTTATGAATATAATTTTTTTCATGTAAAAATTGATATTAGGTTTTAGGATTTCATTTAAAAATATGGGAAACCGGCATTTTTTAACAGTGAACCTTAAAAAGTAACAGTAAAAGTAAAATCTATTACGTAACAGTAAACTTTAAAAACTTTAAAATCTTATGTATTTAAAACTCCCTAAATCGTTGATTAATTGTGTTTACAATATACCTGATATTTGGAAATATGAGAACGTAAAACTATAAACTTTACAACCGTTAAACGTAATAACAATTAAATCTTAATATTCTAGGAATTAGAATATGTTTTAAACTTTTAATTTTAGCATATAGATGTTCACAATATTTGGAAAATATAATTAATGTAGATGGAAGAAGTGCCAGCAAATGTGCATCCGGGGCCCATTATCACTGACGTCTTATCCAGACAACACGAGCACAGATCGGGTTTGATCTGGAGTGGGGATCGGGAGATGTGTTATACTGACCTTCAGTGTAGGCGTTTTGGCCGTAACTTGTTCCAGTGCTATAGTGCGGCTCCCTGTAGATTGGTTGAGATTATTGATGGGACCGGTTTGGGGGGAGTCTTTAGGTGTGATTATATTGGATTGGACCACGCGTTTATCACCGTATTAGTTGAGCGGCAGAGACCAGAGACCCACACAATTCATCTAATGTGCAGTGAAGTCTCGATTACACTCCAAGATGTATAGGCGTTGTGGGGTTTAGGGATACACGGCACGGTTGTTACCGGGCCTAGTTGGAGTTTACACCCTAAACAATACTGGATTGACGTTATCGAGAGACTTCTTGGTGTGCGGTTGTCTCTCAGCCACTTTTCCGGTTACAAAGTGAAGAAGGAACCATTGGAAGCATGGATTCTGAGAGCGTTCACCGGTTCAGAGACCGACGACGATCTAATACTATGCGCTTGTGGATTTATTTTCTTACTTATTAGCAGACACATGCTTCCTGACTTCTCCGGGAATTTGGTTCACATGCGCTGCCTCAGCTTGTTGGAGGATTTTGATGCTATTAGGACATATAGCTGGGGTAGTTGCATTCTTGGGTTTCTGTATAGGCAGCTGTTCACCGCAGCTTTGGGGGGTGCACGACAGATGATGACAATAAACCGGAAGAAAGAGAGTTCCAAACTCCAATAAATCCTGTAAACCCTATCAACCCGGTCACCGAAAACACAGTGCAACAATGGGAGAGCAGCCAATGGTTCAGCAATGCTAGGTATGACTACACACAATCTGGAACATTCCTAGATATTGGCTCGGGTTCTCCTGTAGATGACATTATAGAATCTGGTACCGTCCGATTACTAGACTTGAACGATTCCATGACTGACATGCAGTTAGGCATGAGATTCGTTGACAAAGTGCAGGCAGAAAGTGCGGTTCGTAAGTACTCTGTCAGTGTGGGGCGTGAGTACCGGGTTTTGAAAAGTAATATTGATACATGGACTGCAAGATGTTACCATCACAGTGACGATAATTACTGTGCATGGTACATCCGTATAAAAAAGAAAGACACGCACAATCGGTGGGAAATAACCAGATTCGTTAAAGGACACACATGCCTTGTATAGATAGAACAAAACAAACATAGAAACCTGTCTTCAAAATTTATATCAATATCCATATCACACCTAGTTGCCAACGATCCTGAGATACCTGTTTCGAACATCATTCAAGAAGTGCAGGTATTATATCAAACTGACTGTACTTACAAGCGGGCATGGTATGCTCGAAAATTTGCCATCGAGAGGGTTTTTGGTAGCTGGGATACAACCTTCAATATTCTACCTAAATACTTACAAGCTGTACAGGATCTAAATTCGGGGACTGTCTACAAATTTTTGCATCACAGAACAAGCAGTCCCCCTAATTATGTTTTCAAATTTGTTTTCTGGTGTTTCTCGCCATGTATAGATGGATTTTCATATTGCCAGCCAGTGATTTCTATGGATGGAACACACTTAAAAGGACCATACAACGGCGTGCTGTTAATTGTAAGTACGTGGGATGCAAATAATCACTTGTTCCCACTTGCTTTTGCAATTGTTGATAAGGAATCTTCCGAGAGTTGGAATTGGTTCTTTAAAAACTTGCGAGAATACGTTGTCAAAGATCGCCACGTATGCCTCATTTCTGATCGCAACAAAGGTATTTTCTCAACTATTCAAAGTCAATCTTTGTGGCAACCACCTTTTGCAGTTCACCGGTTTTGTTTACGCCACATTCAAGCAAATTTCAACACGACCTTTAAAAATACAACCCTAAAAACTTGATGTGGTAGGCCGGAACAGAAACGGAAGAATGGAAATTTGACCGTGCAATGAAAGAGATTCAAGAAAGAAATGTGGATGCATACATTTACTTGATGAAGTTGGACGCAGAGAAATGGACACTGTTGCATGATGGCGGTCACAGACACGGTATCATGACAACCAACATTTCCGAGGCACTTAACAGTGTGTTGAAGAAAGCTAGGGTTCTACCTTTAAAAGCCCTAGTTGAACTAATATTAGACAAACTAGTTAAGTACTTTCACCAACACCGTGAAGAGGCAGAAAATTATGTGCATCCATTTCCAACTCGAATGTTTGACAAGTTCTTGCGGATTGAACTGAAATCAAGAGAACACAAAGTTACAACTTACAATCCGCAAGAGGGAATATACATGGTCAAATCTCCAATCCGAGTTTCTGGTACGGGCAATAACGTCTATACATTGCGGCTAAATAATAAATTTTGTACCTGCGGAAAATGGCAAACATATACATTGCCTTGTTCTCATGTTCTTGCAGTGTGTAGAAAAAATGGGTCAAGAACAGATGCTTATGTACCGGAGATATATTCACGACAAACGTACATAAAAACTTACCAAGCGAATTTTCATCCGATCTTGAGTGAGAACTTTTGGAGGGATGTCCCTTTTAATTTGGCATTCTATCCTCCAAACATGAAAAATGGACGGGGTAGGAAACAAGACAAGCGATTTCAGGGAAAAATGGATTATAGAAATCCGGATTCTCCCCCAAAATATGGTAGATGTCGCATGCCGGGACATAATAGGAAAAATTGTAATAACTCTGGACCGAGCAATGTATAAGTTTGACATTGTTTTGAAATAGTTGTAATAAAACATGTTTATAATAATGCTTCTTTCAATTTCTTCTAATTACTACGTCATTGCTCTAAATTTTTACGGTTTATTTAGTATTACTTCAAATAACTTGCAATGAAATGGTCAAAATCTAAATATATTTTCCAAGAAAATGATATAAATATCAAAAAATAAATTAAATATAATAAATACAGTCTTTTTAAAAAAATTATACGATTATAATTTTTTCCAAAACAAATTTTCATTAAACAAATTACTAAGAAAAAACTTATACGATTATAAGTTTTTCCAAAAGAAATTTTTGTTAAAAACAAAATAAATGTTCATTCAAAAAAATAAAATAGATTAAATAACACAATTGTAAACAAAAAAATAAATTTCTAAAAAAACATTTAAAAAAATTTGAAAAAAAATTTAAAAAATAATTACGTGGCTGATAACGCACAACAAGTATGCGTTATGCCGAGTCATAACGCACACCAATTGTGCATTATCAGCCACGTTGGCCGACCAGCTTAATTAACTGATAATGCACAATGGTTGTGCGTTATCATCAGAGATAACGCACAACCATTGTGCGTTATGGCCTGAATCGGAAAAAAAAATTTGGCCTACTTCAGTCTGGGCTTTTTAAAAATGGGCCCAGCCTAAAAAAACCCTCAAAACTGCTATAACATTGAACTGGTCAAAATCGGTCAATTCAACCGGTTTGACCAAGGTTGTGTGTTTTTTAATTTTTAAAAAAAACTAAAACCACCCATTATATTTCTTCTCTCTTCACAGTCACTACCTTCAATCTTCACGACAGAAACAACAAAAACCCCAAAATGCAGTCAAGTTTTTAAGGAAGAAACAAAGTAGAAAAAGAAGGAAAAAAATGAAGTAATTTGTAACTGCAAGTATTTTGTGGAAGAATTCTTTAGGATGGAGATATGTCTGTGATCAAAAGCTTCTGGTGAGAGAAGGAGAGAGTAAGTTGCAGAGAAAAGAAAATAGGGAAAAAGGAGAAGAAGCTAAAAGAGTTGTAGAGAAAAGAAAATAGGGGAGAAAGAGAAGAAGCTAAAAGGAAAACGTAAAGAGAGAGAGAGAGAGAGAGAGAGAGAGAGAGAGAGAGAGAGAGAGAGAGAGAGAGAGAGAGAGAGAGAGAGAAGTGGCTGCTACTGCTAGGTTAGAAAAGTAGTGGTGAAGGAGTGGTTAGATAGAAGGGTTTGGGATCGGTGGGTTGGTGGGCTATGAGAATGAGAGTATGTGGGCTCTTTTCTTTTTCTTTTTCTATTTTCTTTCTTAAGAGAGTTTCCAGCTGGTGACTTTTTTTCTTTGAGGAAATTTTTGAATTCTTTTTAAAAATTTACTTACTAACTTATTTTTTATATTTTTGGAATTAAAAAGTTTATAACACTATTAAATTATTTAATAATATCTAGTCTTAATTGATGTACGTTGTATATATATATATAATTCAATGTCGGTCCGGTTATACCGTCCATGCAAGAATCCAGGTTAGAAGGACCTTAATTTTACAAGGGATCCAAGTCTGTCAACACAATTAGATAAAGATGAAACCGGGATCAACGCCTTAATACGCCTTCCAACAGCTTTAAACAGGCTAACCCTCATCTTTATCTAATTGTGGCCAGTTCTAGATCTCCTAACCCAAACCTTGAATTTTTACATAAAACTATGAAACCAGACAAAACAGGATCTTCACAATATAGTTATCATGATACATGTGATTTCATAGCTTAACATCAATGGATTTAGCCTGCCATTAGGCTAAATCTAATAAAACAATATTAAAGTAAAATAGAATAAAAGAAAACTTACAAGAATTAATGATCTTGAAAACTTCAATCTGAGATTTATTCTTGAGAATATGATACAAGAAGTAGAAAATTTTACAATAGAGAAAGTAGAGAGATAGAGTTTTCTAATCTTCTAGTCTTGTGTCCTCTTTGGATGATTTTCTATCCTATTTATAGCCATCAGAGGGCTGGACTTATCAAACTATCTATTCTAGTTTCCTTCAGATTTTAAGTCCGAATAATACTATTACACTATAGTACAGCTATTACATTATGAGAATTATTAAAGTTTACTCGAGCAGAGTAGTCTTTTCAGAATTTTGTCTTATTAGGCGATCGATTTTGGAAAATTTCTTCCCTTGCTTGTTGTTCAATTTCTTTGGCCATTTGGTCAATATCTTCTTCTGATATTTCTTCCATATTAGGTTCCTGAGATTCTCCTTCTAAGCATTCTTCATTTGATGAACCTGTCATTGACACATCTGATTTATTATCTTCCACCAAATTTTTTACCAAATCCTTCTTTAATTCTTCCATATATGATCTGATCAATTCTTCTTTTGTTATAACCTCCTTCTGTGATTTTAATTTCATTGCAATATGCTGAAAAGGACTAATTTCCTTTATTTCCCCTTGTTCTTTCATGGTTTGGTATTTATCATTTTTCATGTGGATTTCATCCAAAATATTTTGTCCATGAATTTGATTCGTTTATGGATTAATCTTAATCAATCTATCCCATAACCTGCTATTAGTAAGTCTTCTAAGACAAGGTATTTTTTGTGGAGTATAACTCACTTCTGGGTCTATTTCCAAACCCATGGAATTGAAAATTCAATAAAGAATATCATTGAGGCTATTTCTTCTGTATATTGATTTGAAGTGTAATCTGCTATTTTTGGTGAATATTCACCCATTCGACATATAATGGTTTAAATCTGTCCAGGAGTATTTTCCCATAGGTGCCATAAATATTCCACCATTGCATGAACCAATTTGGTATGGGATTGTTATAAACATCCCCACAAATCTTTATAAGCTATGTATATTTCCTATTAGGATTTTCATACAAAAAGGCTTTATGAAAGGCATCAATATAATCCCAATAATTATATTTAAAAGATATTTTAGACTCGGAAATTATAAATTCCCTCTCTTGTAGAGGAGATAATCCCCATTCTTCAACATATATAATCCGTTTAATTGTGATTTTACTAAAATTATAAATATTAGTCACCTTAGTATTAGGATAAAAATGTGTAATATCACATGAGTTTACTTTAAGTATACTCTCATAATATGATCTTTGTTTATATGATGTAACAGCATATGATGCTGTATCTAGATACCTATTCATGAGTATCCACGGATCATTTTTCCATTGAAGATCTTTATTTTCTAAAAGAAATATAATTTCTTTATGAGTGTTTGTATGATATGAGGCTATATTATCTTCTTCTGATAAAATTTGTGAATATGACCCTGATGAGGAGGTTTCACCTTCTTGTTGCTTTTTATCCGTAATAAATTTTTTGAATTCCTCATAGAATGAGGCATCCTTATTAGTAATGTTTTCAGCTATTAGCTTTTTATTTCCCATTTGGACAAGGATATTATTTCTTCCTTGAGTATAAGAGGTATTACCTCTTCCACCTCTTCCTCTGAAATGACTATCTTTTCCTCGAGGTATCATTCTGTAAAAATTCACGAGTTAAGAAATCAGGAAGATTATTTTCTTCACCCTTTTTATAAACTATTTCAAAATCAAATGGGGCTAAATGAGCTTGCCATCTTGCAAACATTTGTTTAGAAACATTGTGCTTAAAATCCTTATTAAACATAAATTTTGCTGCCTTACAATCAGTTTTCACTATAAACTTCTGATTATATAAATCATCTTGAAATTTAAAATACATTTTACTATTGCAAGAATTTCTTTAGCAATTGTTGCATAATTTTTTTGACTATCAGTCCATTTTCCAGAGTGATATCTAATTAATCTTTCCTGTTTATCATCGGACAAATTTGCTTTAAAATTCCTCCATATCCTATATCTGAGGCATCCGTTTCAATGATTTTTTCCCAATGATGATTGGCTAATATCAAACAGGGCAATATTTTTATTTTTCTTTTATTTTCTGAACTATTTTAGTATGTTTTTCTGTCCAGGGTTTAGGATTCATTTTTAAGCTTTCATATAAAATGGCTGTATCATAAGCTAAATTTTTATAGTATGGCAAGATATAATTTAAACTTCCCAAAAACCTTTGTAACTGAGGTTTTTCTAAGATTTCATCTGGAAATTTTGACGCGAAATCTATGCTTCTATTAATAGGAATTATTTTCCCTTTTTTCAATATTATGACCTAATATCTTATATTAGTCTGGAATAGAATCATTTTCGATTTGGAGATTACTAAACCATTTTGTATGACTAACTTCTTAAATATTTCTAAATGTTCAAAGTGTTCTTGAATATTTTTAGAAAATACTAAGATATCATCAATATAGACTATTATAAATTCACTATAAGGAATAAAAATATCATTCATTATTTTCTGAAATTTTGAAGGTGCATTTTTAACCCAAAAGGCATAACTTTCCATTCAAAATGTTCTATTGGAACATTAAAAGCTGTTTTATATTGGTCACATTCAGCAATTTGAATCTGCCAATATCCCGATTTTAAATCAAATTTAGAAAATATTATCGCCTCATATAATCTATCTAACAAGTCTTTTTTATTAGGAATTGGATGTCTAATCCATTTTAATACTTTATTTAGAGGTTTATAATTTATTACCAATCTTGGTACTCTTCTTTCTATTTCACTGTGTTTATTAACATAAAAACCTGTACATGACCAAGGAGAATTTGACTCTTTAATTAATTCTTTTCTTAATAAAGAAGTTATTTCTTCCTTACATAATTCTAGATATTGTGAATTCATTTGACAAGGTCTTGCCTTTGTTGGTATATTTCTTTCACCAAAGTTATCTATGTATGGAAGACTAACGATATGTTTTTTTCTATTCCAAAAAGCATTTGGATGGTCATTACAAATTTCTATCGAAATATTATTTTGGATTTTCTTTATTTATCTTATAGTTTAGGATTAGTAGAGCTTCGTCAATATTAAAAGAATTTATTTCGAAATTAAGAAAATTAATTTGATTATGTTTTCTAAGAATAAATCTTTTATTTCATTAGTAAATCTGGTATTTGGTTTAGTTATAAACTGAAAAGATACAGGAGTTTTCTCGTATGTTCCTATAATGGAATCTGTACCTATATGAGTAATAGGGAAAATCTTTTTTATAAAAAGAATTCCAAGTATAACTTGGTTAGTTATATTTTTTGCTAATAAAAAACTTTCAGGAATGCAAACTTTGTTATTACAAATATATGCTTGTGGTAATTTAAAATTAATCTGTAATTTTTGACCACCCGCATGTGTTAAGCTATGAGTAATTTTCTCAAAATATTTAGTAGGAATTATTCCTTCTTGTATAACACTAATATCTGCACCTGTGTCTATTAATACAGTTAATTCCATTATTTCATCATGATTTATTAATAATGTTATTTTAACATAAAACTTAAAAGATGTTATTATATCTAAAACAGAGAGAAAATTTTCTTCCCCAATGTCATTAATATGACAACTGTATTTTGTTTTATTAAAGTAGTTTCCCTATTTATTTCTAAGTTAGAAATTCTAATATCTAGATTTTTATTAAATTGTTTTAACAATTTAATTTCATTTTTAAGATTATTAATTTCTTCATATAAATCATTTATTGTACTAGGTATTTTTTAGAATTATTGTTCTTTTCTTTCATCATTTTATAAACTTCTGACATTGTATAAGGATTATTATTTACTATTAATTCTAATTCCGCTTTATCATTACTAGAAGATGGAATATCATCTATTTGTTCAATTATTTTTTACCTTAATTCTTGTTCTTTTATTGATTTCAAAAATTCTAATATGTTATTATTACTTAAAACATTTATATCTAATTCTCTAAATTGAAATATGATTCTATAATAATCATTTTCATTATTATCTTTATCCGAACTAATTTCCTTTTTGCAAGGAATACAATGGGCAGAATTATCAGAATCATCAGAAGTATTATTTATCTGATCTATTTCTGAGTCTGAACTAATATTCTCAGAATCTTCTGATTCTAGAAATAATTTTTTTAAAGAATCTTTTATTTGCTGACTAATATCTAAACTATTAATTTTCTTCTTCATTTTACATTTATTAGCATAATGTCCTATTTGCTTACATCTATAACACACAATATTACTTTTATCTTTTCTTTTTTCTAATCTATCAGTTTTTCTTTTTAATTTTTTATTTAATTTTTCTTGAGAATATTTTCTCTTTTTCTTTTTTAAATATTTATCATCTTTTCTATAGCTTCTTATTAATTTTCTTTCTGATGGAATTTCCATCCCAAATTGACTACAAAATTGGCCTAGTTGTCTTCTTTCTGTTAATATTTGTCTTTTAATTTGTTGATTCAGTTTAATTTCATTACATAGGGCTATACCCTCTTGTACACAAGTGCCAATTAAATTCCCATAGGTATAATTTTCATAGGGAATGGCCATCCTATCTTTCCTAAGAGCTTTCTTTACTCTTTCTGCAAATAAATTAGGTAGTCCATCTATGAATTTTGACTTCCAATGGGTACTATTACTTTCTGGCAATTCCATTACTCTATTAAGAAAAACATCTTTATACCATCTAAAATCAAATAGTGTTTTACATCTTAAATTTTGTAATAAAGTATGAATATTTTCACTATTATCAGATATTCTTCCCGTAAAATGTTCTAATATGGTAACTATTAATGTATAAACTAAATTTTCAGTTATTTGATTTCCTTCTTGTTTTATATTTTTAAAAATTTCTTCTTTATTTTGTGGAGATAAATAATTATCCCACCAACCTTTTAATTGTCCAGTGAATCCTGCAACTATCATTTTTGCTATATTACCATCAGTATTACCAATAGTTTTACTTATAGTACTATACATCAACATTCTATGTGCCAAATTATAAATTTGTTTTTCTGTATAACCATCTAAATTCCATTCATAAATGCATTTTCCATTATAACTATTATTACCTATATATTCCTATTCTTCATGTAGAATATCTACACGAGATGGTCTATTATAATACTGTATTCTTTGTGTTGGCCTATCTGTAAATTTATTTAATTTATTAATTTCATCATTTATAACTGATTTATAATCCTTATTTTCTTCTAGTTTTTCAGAAAATTCATTTTCTAGTGTGTTGATTTTTAATTCTTTAAACATCTATTAACATTTCTAGATCTGTTATTGTTTTTAATTTATAATTTTTTATTTCAGGTGGGGGTTGAAGTGTTGGGGTTGCTATAAGTTCTATTTTTCCTGAGGCATTTGTATTAGATTTTTTTAATTTTTGTATTAATATATCAATTCTCTTATGAAGAGATATAATCTGTTATCCTAGAACATTTAAATAAATATTTGTATAATTTTGTTGTTCTATTATTTTATTTATTTGTTTTACAGTAATAGTTAATGTATCATCTTCAAATAATTTTGAAAATGCTGTAAAGCTTACTATATTATTTTCTTTTTCCATATAAAATTATTGTTGAGGAGGAAGATATTACCATTCAAAAGCTTAGAATCCCTTTCTAACACAAAAATATAAGGTTCAATATAATTGAACATAAACCACGGAACAAAAGGAAATAAAATATTATGATCTGACAAAAAACTATAAAATTCATCAGAAATATAACTTCTGAATTCATCAGTTAAATTAGGGAAAAACCACTTTCTAAATAGTTCCCATCTTGGTAAATAAAATTCTTTTTTAACTTTTTGTCTGGCCAAAGATCTAGGGCTAAAATCTATTTTAGTTTTATTCATAATGAAAAATTCATTTCGAATTCAGTTATTTCCGCATCTTTAGTGTTATAAACACCTTTAACAGTGTTATAAACACCTTTAACAATATTTTCTTTGTTTTTAAATAATTTTTCTACATGATGATTATCCTCATCATGTTCACTTGCTTGTGAAGTGGAAACTCTGTGGGGAATATTATCCCTTTCTTCTATTAGAGGAGAAATAAAAGAATGATCAAAACAAGATCTAGTTTGGGATATTACCCAATCTTGATGGAATATTATCCATTTGTATATAAACAATCCCTTCAGGAGTTTGTTCAATATGATCAATATTACGTTCGGTTTTAGATTGTATATGACCAGATCTTTCAAGTTTCCATTGCTGAGGCATAGGGATTTCATCCCATTTGATGATTCTTCGAGTAGAAATTTTTTATCTATTA
Organism: Catharanthus roseus; assembly: GCA_028651295.1. Taxonomy (NCBI): domain Eukaryota; kingdom Viridiplantae; phylum Streptophyta; class Magnoliopsida; order Gentianales; family Apocynaceae; genus Catharanthus; species Catharanthus roseus. Next base: position 10,572,660 of record JAPQWS010000102.1, on the reverse strand, counting down.
AAGTTAGTTTCAATCAAAACGGTTTCATTAATCTGTTTATCCATCAATTTACAATTAGGATTTAATGTAAATAATGGTTTATAATAAATTCTATAACATATACAAATTAATTCTGATCCAGAAGCATAGTTATATCCATGTGTTTTAACATTTAATGTTAATGCATCAAGTATATTAATATCACTTAAGGACAATGATAGATTAGGATAAACATTAAAGTAAACAGGACCATGTGCCAAACTTGATTGAATGACACCTATTAGTGATTGTTTCTAATTTAAATTCCTAGCATCTCTTAGGCATGCAATAAAACTTTTTGGTAAACCTTCTAATGTTAAAGGCTTGAATGCAATTTGAACTAATCTAATATGCATAAATTTATATAATTCTTTATAACGATTTATATCATAATGATGTAATAATTTAATTTCAGTTTCTTCATTGTCTAATGAGACTGATTCCTCGGTAGTTTTAACTACTTGTTTTAAACCTAATTTCTCAAAAGTTCCTAACTGATGTATAGTTTTTAATTCAATTCTAGGAACTGTCCACTTATTAAGTTCTTCTAAATTATCAGGAATATCCAATTCCTCACATACACTATTGAATTATTTAATAATATCTAGTCCTAATTGATGTACGTTGTATATATATATATATGAATTATTAATACACATTTATAATTTTATATATTAAAATATTTTTTAGTTCGAACGATTGAACCAATAAACTAATGAATCAGTAATTTGACCAGTTCGATTTCCAATTCGATTTTTTCAACATGATTACCAACTATTGACCAATTAAAAAGTTAAAAATTAAATAATTTTTGGATAAAATTCAAATTAACCCCACAAAATACTATAAAGAAATATTGAAATAGCAACTAATTTTTGCGACTGACGCAGTTGGTTGCACATTTATCGATTGATTAGCGACAAGATTCTTGTTCGCAAGTTAACGACCTACTTTACATATGATATGACATTCAATCGCAAAAATTTACATGTCGCTGATCATGTTGTGCCCTATTTACTATTACAATCTTTCTATTTTACCATTATAGATCCAAAGAGAATGAAGACAAATAAAAATAATAAACCTAAGTCTATTACAAAATATCTTCTTCACGAGATCTTCTTCTTGCACGGTTTTCTTCTCCAGCTGGAACACTCCGAACAGTCCGGAAGTTGACCGCTGAAAAACTGCAACGAAAAGGTTAGCGAAAAAGGAAAGTAGAATAAAAGCCAAGAGGCTTACTTATCACCGTGGAGACCGATCCAACGGCGGGTTGCATTGGCGTGGTCCACCAGCAGCGGCAGACAAGGTGCCGGTGAGCGGAATACAGCAGCAGCAGTGAAGGGCGGACGACTGTGATGCCGGCTAAGTCCCTTAGGAATGGGGGCCTCACTTTCAAGGAGAAGACAATCTCTTTTTCTCTCTCACCTTTCGGCTCTCTCTCACTCCTCCTCAACTAAAACTACCAGATGTGCGAAGCGGCGCCGGCGAGCAGAAAAATAGAAAGGAAAAGTATAGAGCAAAGACAGCGGCAAAGGCACGACAGAGAAGGCAGAGAAGAGTAGATTGAAAAATGTGGCTGCTCACCATGAATTCGAGCAGCCAAGAGGAAAAAAAGATTATTTATAGTGTCCAAGTCACCTTTGGGCAGGCCGAGCTAGTCCGGCCCGGCCCGGTATCTTGGCCCAATATAAAAGCCCAGTCTTCATTTAGTGAGACCCAACCAACAACACATCATAGGGATAAAAATAATGGGCTGGAAATGAAAATAGTGTGAAAAATGTAAGCCCAAAAAGGCCTACAGATCACCAACCGCCATACGCAGTCTCAAACCTATTACACTTTGCAACCAGCTAGCGGTCGTTATGGGGTCATAAGTTACCCTAATTTAGAACACCGTGAACCCTTCCCTCCCTCATTTCCCCGAAATCAATTTCCCTCCCCAAATTAGTTTTTACTTGATAATTACGTCAATGGTTTCCAGCTTTCAGAGCACTCCTAATAAGTTGAACCTACTACTTTCTTTTTGTAGAACTAGATTCATACGTAATATGTAGCTAATTTTAATTTTCTTTTGGGAGATTATTTGATATGTTTTTCTCACATCTTTTCCTCGATCAGAGGTGTCCTCTAATCACCACGATGAGGCTGGTCCCTCTTTTAGTAGACTCAGTTATGAATATTCATAAATAAATGAATGCCGGCCTAAAAAATTAGAAATCACGAGTCTTGTTAGTTTTATTTTGTGTGATTAATGAAGTGTGATTAGAGATGAGATTTTATATCATAGAGAGCGAGCAGTGTAGGTCTTTTATCTATTTATTCATTTTGCATTATTTTGACATTGTAATGTAATTGAGTGGTGAGCAAAGTAGAAATTTTTTTCATACGATCTTGACCATTTATTTGTTTTATGGTGTTACAATTTCTTTTTCTTGATTAGTCTATTTATTGCTTTCTTGGAACATAATTTATGGATAATAGATCAGTTGTGAAGTTTTTAGCCTTTTGCTCTGTGATACATATGGTCTCTCTCATGGCTGCTACTTTTTTCATGCCTCTCACATTACTTAGTATTATTGTGTTAAGTTGAATTTGTGGAGTTTTATTTTTTAAACCCAATTTAAGGGTTCATTTGTATTGGAGGTAACAACAACAAGTATTCATGAAAAAAGTAAAAAACAAAAAATAAAAAACAAAAAACAAAAACAAGCTCCATTTGGAATGGATTTTAATTTGAAGAAACGGAGTTTTTTTTTTAAAATCTTTTTTACGAATGCAAATACTAGGTTTACTGGAGAAAATGGATAATGTGAGGACTTGGAATGTGCAACTGTTTTTTGATTTGTAATTTTCTTGCCTTGCACAGCTATGATTTGGAAAATCATGAGTACGTCTCAAAAACTTCTTGTTATTAGCTGATCATCTGTGAATTATTAAACTAAAAGATAATTGGAAAAGGATGATGTATGCAAGAAACTAGTGTAATTAATTTCCTTGTAGATCAATGTGTTGGGATTTGTTTATACTTTACTCATGACATTTAACTATCTATATATGATTAATATACCATTAAATGTACCATTTGCTTCTTAACCTAGAAAAGTGTATGTGCCATTAGGAAGACTTCTAATTAGATTATTCATCCTTCCATAAACCGATAAATATATCATAAAACTCACATGCTTAGTATTGAAAAAGACACAAATATATGCATGTTGCCTTATGAATTACTAACTTATACTTATCAAAGCATCAACATTAAGATAAAGATAAATATTGCGTATATTGATTATATATTAACTCCAAGAGTGACATGGCTAATTATCACTTTTGAAACTCTAACTGTCACTTTCTTCTCACTTTATTAGGTTGTTGGAGTTTCTGGAGTACATAGAAGCCTTGGTGCACATATATCAAAGGTACAAATTGACATATAGCTACAAATCTAATTTTCAATATTTTAAGTACTTTCTTTTTTGCAATCTAATACTTATGGTATTAGCATCGTTTTTTAAACACATGGATAGACAAGAATTAAATGTGAATTAAATCAAAATTTCATAGTTATGTGTAATAAAAATGCTTTTTGATGTTTATATGTTTATGGGGAAGCCTGAATTCTTTAATTTAAAATATTTATGCGGAGCTCGAACTCTTTTTGAATTGTTTATCGGAGCCCGAACTCTTTAATTGTTAAAATTCTTGAATGTTGCGTTTCGAGTGGCCATTGTGCCTGGAAATGTCCATTTTGCAAAGGAGATTCTGTTAAATTTTTTCAAAAATCTTAGAGTGAACTAAAAAAAGTTATATTTCTACTTGTGTTAGAAGTGAACTCAAACAAAACTTTGGAGTTCTTACTCCTCTTTGTTCATTGTCACTATTACTTCTTTGTTTAGAAGTGAATTTAAACAAAAGTTGGATTTTTTTTTTTAACTTCTACTCTTTCCTCAATTCAATTTTAAAAAGTTAAAATCGACTTCGACTACTTCTTATTGTAAAAGTAAACTTAAACAAAAAATTAGGATTTTTTTACTCCTATATATTCTTGTTTATTTCCAACTACTACTTCTTTGATTAGAAGTGAACTTAAAAAAAAGCTATAATTCTTTTTCACTCCTAATCTTTCCTTTGTTCAATTTTATAAAGTTAAAATCGACTTCGATATTACTTCTTCTTCTAGAAGTCACTTGGGAAAAAAGTTAGGAGTTTTTACTTCTAGCCATTCTTTATTTCTTTCCAAATATTACTTCTTTATTTAGTAGTGAACTTAAACAAAAGTTATAATTTTTTTTCACTTCTAATCTTTCCTCAATTCAATTTTGCAAAGTTAATATCGACTTCCATTACTTCTTCTTGTAGAAGTAAACTTAAACAAAAAGTTAGGAGTTCTTACTCCTATTCTTTGTTTATTTCCAACTATTACTTCATTGTATAGAAGTGAACTTAAAAAGGTTTTGATTGTTTTTCACTCCTAATTTTTCCTCAATTCAATTTTATAAAGTTAAAATTGACTTTCATATTACTTCTTGTAGAAGTACGCTCAGGAAAAAAGTTAGGAGTTTTTACTCATATTCTTTGTTTCTTTGCAAATATTACTTCTTTGTTTAGGAGTGAACTTAAATAAAGTTATTTTTTCTCACTTCTACTCCTATTCTTTGTTTAATAATCTTAACCTTATATTCCTTTGGATGTAGAAAGTATGGAGACGGATAGAAGTTGGATGTATACGAGATGTGTTCCGGAGTTAGAGGACTTTGTAGTGAATTTATGAATGGGGTACATTGGTTTATAGACTGGTGTCTTTCAACAAATCATAGAACGGTAGATGAGATAAAGTGCCCGTGTGTGAAGTGCAAAAATAGAAAGTTAACTACCATGGCAGAAATGAAGTTGCATCTTTTTAACCGAGGTTTTACATCTGATTATTATAATTTGACATGTCATGGAGAATCTTTATGGGGATTAAATGTGGGAGCGTATGTGAGTAGTGGAAAGGAAACAACTTTGACAAGTGTTGAAGAAAGTAACATGATGAGATGATATTTGATGTTGTCGGACTGAGATTTGACCCCGAGTTTGCGAGCTATACTTATGAAGAAGTACCTGATCTAGAGGCACATAAGTTTTATGATATGTTAAAAGCTGTAGAGATACCATTATGGAAAGGGTGTAAAACTTATTCACAATTATTTGCGACTATAGAGTTGTTGAGTATTAAGTCTGAGAACCACTGGACTCAAAAGTCATTTGAACAAGTTGCACGATACGTGAAGCGTATACTCTCATCGGACAATGTGGCAAATGAGTGATTTGCACAAAAAAGAAGTTAGTAGATGATTTAGGGTTGCTTGTGGCAAAAATCGACGTATGTATTAATAGTTACTTACCGACAATCAGTTGGGAGAAAGGGTCCGAGACTTTTTGATAATTACAGGAACTTGAAACAAACTTGATAGGGGAGAAGGTAGAGGTGAATACCACCATTGGACAAGGAGCATATTTTGGGATCTTTCATATTGGCGTACCCTTCTAGTTCGTCACAACATTGACGTAGTGCAAAATAAGAAGAATATTTTTGATAATGTGTTCAACACTGTGATCGACGTCAAAGGGAAGACAAAGGATAATCTCAAGGTTAGGGAAGACGTTGGCTGGTACTGCAATCAATCATATTTGAAAATTAGTGAAGGAAGAGCCCCGAGTAAGTACTCAAAATTGAAGGCATCTTACACATTAACAAATGAGCAACGAAAGTTTGTTCTTGAGTGGGTAAAGGAGTTAAAATTACCGGATGGGCATGCTTCTAACTTGGGAAGGTGTGTGGATTTGAAAGAACTAAAGATGTTCAGGATGAAAAGCCATAATGGTCATGTGTTTATGGAGCAATTAATACCGATCTTCTTTAAAGAGATCCGTCCGCAAAAATTTTAGAGTGTCTTGGCTAAACTTAGCCTTTTTTATCACGACTTATGTGCCCCAAAGATAAGTGAGAGAAACATGCGTCAGTTGGAACAGAGCATCCCAATTTTTATATGCAAGCTAGAAAGGATTTTTCCTCTCGGGTTGTTCGATGTGATTGAGCACTTGATTGTTAATTTGCCATACAAAGCTAGTGTGCGTGGTCCCATTCAGTGTAGATGGATGTATCCATTTGAGAGGTAAAAGCCGAAAACTTATCTTCAATCTTTCTTTCTCAAATAAAATATTGTTTACCAAAAAATAAATGTTCATTTTAGGAATTTTCACCATCTAAAGAAAATGATCGGGAACAAGATCTCGTAGAAGGTTTAATATGTATTGCGTAATTAATTAAGGAGGCTGCGACTTTCTTTAAATACTTATTCAAGTTGGACGTCAGAACTGAAAATACATCCATTGGACACAACGAAGGTGATGAGCAGCCCTCATGAGTAGGACTCGATCCTTTCCATATATAATGTATCAGGGAGGGCATTTGGTAAAGTGAAGAAGAAGCTCTTAGATGAGCAAGATATGAAGACGATAACAAATTACATCTTGCTTAACTGTGAGGAGGTAGAAAGAAACAGTGTTTGTTTGTAAATTAAATTAAATATAATGGAATTCGCCTTACCACAACTTCTGATTCGTAGGAAGTACTCATCATAAATCAAAATACGTAATCTAAGTATAATGAAGGGTGATTTACAAAAGCAGATTGCCAATTGATTCTCCAAATGGTTTAGAGATGAAGTGAGTTAAATAATTTATACACACAATTAGTTTTGTTAAGGAAATGACTCTAATACGATGAGTTTAATTTGATTCAGATGCACAAACCTCATAATATTGATAGTAGCCACAAGACACTTAGAAATCTTTCATGGGGTCTTAGAAAATACGTGAAAAGTTATAGCCGTTACATCATTAACGTATTTATATTTAATACATAAGATCTTGACGATGGAAAGTCCACTTGTAATTGTGGTGTAGGTGTCAAGGGAGACTAGTATGGGATTTTAACAGATGTCATAAAGGTTGAGTTTCTTTGTGCGCCTATTCGGACAGCTACACTTTCTAAGTGTGATTGGTTCAATTCTTTAGGTAGACATCTAAAGAAGCATCCACAATATGAAATTATTGAGATTCATTCTAAAAAATGGTACGGCGAGTACGATCCATTTGTTTTTGCTCACCAACCAGAACAAATGTCTTACATCACGTACCTCAGTGTAAAAAGACAAAGAAGTGATTGGTGGGCAGTAAGGAAATCAAGGCCTCGTGTTTTTTTATGTGCTTGTATTTGACGTTGCATTTCAAGAGAATATGGACATTACCGAGATTTTGATTGTAGATCGTTGAATTGAAGATATCGGAACTCTCGCTCATAAGTCAGGCATGATCGAAGAGGTATACATTCTTGGAGAACTTGAAGATAATGCAAATAATGATGATTTTGTGAATGACGAGGTTGAACGGGAGTCCGAAGACAAAGATAGTGAAGAAGAAGAGGAACTAGAAGAGGAAGAAGATGATTCCGACTCGTAGTTGTATATTACGTTCATCATATATCGTGTTTTCCATTATTTATGTATGTAATTACATTTAGTTCATTGCTAACTTTTATGAAAGTTATTAAAATTAAAGTTTGAAAGTTAAAGTTATTAAAGTGAAAGTATTGAAAGTTAAAGTTTAGTCATCTTAAATTTACGTTTGTTAAAGTTGAAGTTTTGGAATGCATTGCTAACTTTTCATAATTTTTTGAAATCGCAATATGGTTAAGGGTAAGAAGGATATACTTAACGATTTCGAGAGGGCCTTGACATCAAATGAGTGGGGTCCCGAAGATGCTAAGGCAACCCCTCTTCTATCGTTTCTGATTTTATACATATGCCATCCGCCCACCCTAATGTGACGACGGAGGTGCAGCCATCATCGCCCCTTATACCCCTGACACAGGCCCTTCTCTGGCCTGCCCTTTGATGTCAGCTTTCGACGTCTTAGTCACGGATACAGGGTCGTCGACCTTTAGCCTCTGAGTATGAGGTCGGCACTTCACAGGTGGGCACTTCACAAGCTTTTACTTCATTGGCCGGCTCGTCACATCCACCTTTACCCGAGCCACTCAAGCCATGGCAGCAACATGGAGATTGCCACATACGCTTGCATCACGTTCCTAGAGGGTAAGTAACTTTCATACCTCTAATTTTGATAACTTTAAGTTTAATATAACTATAATAACTTTAACTTTTAGTTCTAAGGAGTCATCAGAGGTGCCAATTAGCTAGATCTTCATTGTAAAATCTCATATTGACGAGCCATATGAGAGATGGAGTTTGATTCTGCAGCGCGTTCAGGATATGTGGTTCGAGGAGTTCGCAGTAAGTGTAATTTTTAAAGATTTATAATTATAACATTTTTATTTTTGTATTTTCATTTAACTTGTTTGTGTGAATGCATAGGATATTTCCAATGGTACCCAACCCTTAATGAGTTGGTGAGAGAGGGGTTTGAGCATATAAGCATTGAGCGATACAGGGACATGTTGTATTGAGTTCGCATTGACCCTCGGAAGTGATCTTGAATAGTGGTTCCCATATACGATGCCTGGATGAGTGGTTGGGAGAAACTTGAGTATAAAGAGAAAAGAAAGACTACACAAAAAAAAAAAAAAGGAAAAAGGGGCGAGGCGACCTAGGTCCCGGGAAGCATATAGGCGGTTCTCGATCGTTTATTGTGTGGGATGCTCCTGAGGTAATGAATTAACATATTTATGTATTTTATGTTTTCTTTATGAATCATAACATTTTTAATTAACTTTATATACTGTTGCAACGTAAAAAGCTTGGTGATGCTTATTCAAAAGATAAGGTTTACCAAAAGCTTCACACACATCATGACAAAACGAGAAGGCTAGCTAGTTTGTTAACAAGCACTTTTACCGAGTTTTAGGTAGGTTTTTTTTTTCAATTATTAGGAATATGATAAATAAACTTGCCGTTCAATTAAAAGATATTTAACAAATGTCGATTTAACATATTTTCTTAATTGCCAGCAAAGTACATGGATTTGAAGAAGAAGAAGAAGAAGAAGAAGAAGAAGAAGAAGAAGGAGGAGGAGGAGGAGGAAGAGGAGGAGGAGGAGGAGCATTCTCGGACTGGCACCCCTATGCCCACCGACGTAGAGCTGATGTTGAGATAGGAAGAAGGGGTACGCCTATGGATTTGGGGCCGCAGAGTCAGCCTGTATGAGGGCTGAGGCCTAAGCTGCAGTTGGAGCCTGGCCTCTCCTTCCGTACAATATCAAGTTACGAATTGCGGGGGTCACTGGCCACATTGTTTCCGAGAAGAAACAAGAAGTAAGCCGAGAGTGGGAGCAGAAGATTGCATATAGAGCACATGTCATCAATGAGTGGGTCGCTCAACATTTTGCCGATTTGGTCTATCGGCTTGAGGACATGCCACCTACCGATCTCCAACTACCTCCAGAATGGCAGATGCCCGATGACCCGAGCTAAGAAAATGCACAAGAGGATGAGGAGAACGGCCAGGAGGACGGTGATTAGGCTCCTCCTAGTTAAATAGTTTTATTTTATATTTCATTGTTGTACTCGTATTTATGTTTGTATTGTTTTTTTTTATCATGACTATTATATATTACATTTTGTTTATGTGAATGTGGTGGGATTTTTATGGTTATGTATTACTGTTTGTTTGGGATTTTGTTTATTTTCAGGGGGTTTATTGTATTCTTAGAATTATTATTAAAAAAATAAATGAAACTTTTGATCGCCTTGCGATTGCAAACAAAATTTTAAAAAACAGTTGACTGATAGATAGTCACAATATTTGGCGAAAATCCCATTTGGCACCAAAACTTTGTGACCGATGTCGTCGGTCGACCTTCAGTCGCAAACATCATTTAACCCGCAAGTTAGTGACTAGCTATCGCAAAGGCGGTCGCAAAGTTGTGTTTGTCACTACCGTTAATCATGAACTTCCGGTTTGCAACCATGATTTAGCGTCTGAAGTTATCAATCGAAAACCAGTAACAAACTACTAATATCAACCAATTTGTGACTAATTTATCGGTCACTATTTCAGTGTTTTTTTTTGTAGTGAAATATGGCGTATTTTAAATTGAAAATCTCAAATTATAAAGTTTTCTAAAAAAATCTTCCAAAATGTAAAAAGTATATCAATAATTACGTCACTTTACTTCTGTAAGATAAACATGTAACTATTCTTACATTATGAATTTTTTTTTTTTTTAAAATTACAATTATTTCATTGATGGCACAAGGAAAACGCGGCACAAGTATTTAAAAGAAAAACAATAGCTTATATTTCTCAACTCTTCAATCTCCTCCTTACGGACTTACCTGCTTTCATTTCAACTCCCTACCACAGCCAAAAGAGGGATACAAAAGATATCTCTCCTCTCTCTCTCTCTCTCTCTCTCTCTCTCTCTCTCTCTCTCTCTCTCTGTGCGACTCCATTTGCAAACTCCACTTCTCCCGACCTCTTTCTCCGGCCAGATCTGTTCAACGGGTTCGGTCAGAGTTCGGATCTTAGCCAAATTTTTTTCTTTTCTTCACCCTCTATATTTATAATGCTCTATTTTAATATTTTTTCCCTAAAGATCACAACACGTTCTCTTCAAAGAGGTTTTCTTCAAGATCCAAGATGTAAAGGAAAGATCTTTCTTCGATCTGTTCAGGTCGTATGTTTATTATACTCTTCGAAGTAACTTTTCAATCCAGAGTCAATTTGGACCCCTCTTCAGTTTTCTGTTGACTTGCCCATGATTTTGTAAATTGTTAGCTTTTAAGGAAGATGAAGATTGTGAGTTTCTCTTGCCAATTCGGTTCAAAGATTGCGATGAGAACTTTACGATGAATATGGTTGTGTGGCTATTTTTATTCTTGTTTTAGTGTATTTTGTCCACCAGTGATATCCCCAACCCTCCGATAGGTCCACTGTAGCTAATTAAGGTACCGGACACCTTTCGGCACTAAGACGTACAAAGGCAAACCTGTTTGAAAGTGAATGAATAAAATAATGTAGATATATAGGTGTGGAAATCAAACTTAAATAAGTAGGTCCAACTTATATCTACTTAAAAACTTATAATGAAAGTTTAGAAGTATATAAACTCTCTATTAAGGAGAGGTATGAAAAAGGTTCCAAAAACATGCACATCGTTTATGCTAGTTAATCCCATATTCCACTCGCTGTTCTAAATCATCTAAAAAAACAAGTAATAAAAGAGTGTGTGAGCTATAAAGCTCAATGAGTTCCCTTGTTTGCTGATGAGTTAGAAAAATCATTAAAAAGAATATAGATTCAAATTTTAGAAACATATAATTTTATAACAAATTTTGTATTTCAAATTCAAAATTATATGCACAAAATGCATGTTGAGTCCGAGACCAGCTACGAAGTCTGAGCAAATCAGGAAATGTCAACACATCTCTTAACCCAGGTTTCAAAATCATGACATATATATGGGTATATTAGAACTAAATCTGGAAACCTATGGTCAAAACTAGCCGTAAAACCATACAGATGTTTGATTTCACATATACCTTATGCATCTCCAAACCAAAGACCAGGTTTCGAGATTTTGGAGCACCTACCAGCCTGCACTTGGTGACCAACCCCAACTCTTAGCCACTTCCCCATCTTGACCCACAAAAAGGTGGTCGAGGCACCACAAAACAAACGTCACGCTAGTCGGCCCAAGCGCTCCTCTGCACCAAGCCCCTTTCAAGTAGACTCACAATCCAGAGTCTATACCATACACACAATTGAAAGAGACCCTAGTATAGGGGACCAGCCATGTACAGTGCAATCCTCTGACGCTTTTGGGAACCAAATAATTTTCGTATCAAATCTGGTCGAAACAAGGTTTTATCCGTATTTTTCAAATCAAAAGACGACATAAAGACTATCCAAAAAAATCCTAATCACAGTTATTTCATAGTAATAAGGTCAATAAATGAATGTTCAAACCAATTCAAGAAATACCATTTCTAAGTTCACAAAATCTCCCGTGCACCAGTCAAAAAATACTTATGCAAGTTTAACAAATATGTCCCGATGATGCATATGTTTCTCGAAATTCTGTGTCATTCCAAGAACAAGTAATTTTCAACAAAATGATTAAATTTCGGTTTTTTTTCTTGGTTTATACTAGTTTTAAAATACAGATACTAAAGTAGTCTACCTTTTTTTTTCCTTCAGATTTTGGCCATAACGCATGTGCGTTATGTGTAATAACTCTATTAATCCGGCGCGTTAATCTTGTTTAGTGATGTGGCAAGGACGTGGCGAAGAAATGGTAGGGTTTGGTGCTGAGGTGGATGATAACGCACAATTGTTTATGTTGATTAGGAAGAAATAATTTTTGTAGGTATTTGAAAAACTTGAAACATCCATAACTCTGCGATCGGATGTCCGTTTAACGCATATGACTAGTCGTTTTGATGGTTCTCGTAAATATAAATGCAATGGCATCATTAAAAAAGTGATCTGGATGCGTTGGGACAAAAAAGTTGTCCCGTATAGTCGAAAACTTTGACAGGGCATAACTTTGTGCTCGGACGTCTGATTGAGGCAATTCTTGTGGGCCAACCATTCCCACAAAAACGTCATATTTTCATTTTAATTTATGTTTTTGTAATTTTCTAATACTTTCTCTCTTATTAACTAAAAAATTATGATACCAATTTGAAAATTAAACAAAGGAGCAGTCTTCTTTTTGCTCTAATTAAAAATTCAAATGATTGAAGTTGGTAAATATTGGAATACGTAAATACTTTATTATTAAATAAAATCTCATGCACCTATTAAATAAGATCCAATGGTGGTTTATTGGCAAGTCTTGTATGTTATTTTTTATGAGGTCAATGGTTCAAATCTTTTTACAAGACTTTTTTTTTTAAAAAAAATAAATGAAAGAATGATGTGGCAGATAACGCATCTCATATGGTGTGCGTTATGGCCAAAATAAGACTAAAAAAAATATTGTGGCCACTTTAGTAGCCTTTTCAGAAAAAAGACTAATCGTAGAAAAAAATCTAAAATTCCTTACACGGAGCACCGCTCCAATGCATTCCTAATACGAACATGAAATACATAGTGGAGAACTTCTCCAATTTAAAATAACTAGCAAACTAAGAAATCAAATAATTTTCGCAAAGATAATATATTTCAAAATTATATTTATTTTCTATAAAAGTATTAAATCTCTAAAATAATTAGTCATCAAAATCCAAATTTGAGTTTCCAATTTGTGAACTCACTTCTTAAAATAAGCAAATTTTAATACACAGCACTAAGGTCTTGTAAGTTTCAATTTGCGAACTCACCTGGTCGGAGTAGCTAAACTATACTTTTGGCAATAGTCAAGTCTCCAAAAAATCAGAATAATATAACTACTCGGTTGAATATTACTCTAAAACCTAGATCTAAACCAATATCCATCAATAATTTCTCTAACACTTACAAAACAAAAATCATAAAAGCCTAAATAAAGTTTTCAAATAACTATCTTCAAAATATTACAAATAAACTCAGCTTAAACTAGAGTTTACCCTTAAAGATAATCTTTACTTTTGAGACTTACCTTAGATCTCCTTCAAAAGCACATGATCTTTGAAGAAATCAAAAAAACTTCCAAGGAACAAAAGGATAAAGTAAGACTAAGATGAAAGAGAAAGGAAATGGTACCAAGAAGAAAAAGAAGATGAAAGAAATGAGACCAAATTTTCATCTTCTATATTTATAAATAAATGTCTAAGTTAATGTATTTATGCTACCCAGCTGAAAGAAAAAATAAATGTATGGCCACGATATAGCCACTAAAATGTCAAGTACACAATTGATTAATCATTTATTGAACTTGTCAAGCTTACATTAGTCCCCCTTTAAATATCTAGGCATTCCTATCCACAATAAATATATTTATTTTTCAATTCATCCACAAAATGTTCTCTAATTTCCTTAAAAGTACTTTCAAGGTTTACTCAATTTTGGAGTATTTTATTTACCTTTCTTGTTATATATATATATATTTATATACATTTCTTCAATTCTATAATGTCTCCAAACTACCTTGCATATTGGTATTTTCTTTCCTTGTTACTCTTTTACACTTCTTTCTATAATCAAACATGTGTTTTTCTCCATATGTGAGATCTGTTTTAAGTTCCAATAGTTCATTGTTAAAAAAAATGATCATGTCTTTGGATATATATCTTCAGTTAGGACACATGGAAGTCATCTTGATATGAACCGGGATGACTAAGAAGCTAAGGAATTGATTCGAGAACTAATCACTAGAGCAAGGTGATATGTACCAGGATGACCAAGAAGCTAAAGAGTTTATTCAAGGACCAATCACTAGAGCAAGGGCAAGGAAGATCAAGGAATATGATGATGGATTGGCTAAAGGAATGGTTGCATTCATTGAAGAAACCATGAAGAATGGATTAAAGAGCAAGAATTAAGGCATTGAGATGAAGGAAAACCTCTCAAGTTGCTCATGATTCATACTATAAGTAAGGAGTATTTAATGGAGAAAGTCAGAGGTGAAAAAAGTCCAAGAAGAGTGAAGAACATGACCTACCACAGGCAATAGGCCATGTACCTACCGTCCATGGTAGGTTTCTATCCAAAATGGACTCAGTATGCTGAAAACTTATTGCGTGCGGCAGGGTACTCTATGGCTGCGTAGGGTACTGATTTCATGTAATACGATGTTTTAGGTGTGAATTGCTATTTTAATTAACTGTACAACTTTTAATTAAATCCCTAATAGGTATTGGGTTGACTAAAGCCCATGTTTAGATATGGTTTAGCCTAAATTCTATAAATACCCTATTATAACTTAATTGTAAGAAAAATTGGTGATTTTATGAAATTGAAGAGTTTATCTCTAGGGTTCTTAAGTTTTGAGACTTTCTCCTTGAACTTCATCTAAGGTTTGATCAATCCTTAGATTGATTTTATTGAATACTTGGATTGGGTTGATCCAAGGGTTCTTAATTTGATCAAATTCCTAAATCTATTATGACCACATACTTGTGATTTATTTTAGAGCTTAGGTCTTCTTTGATTGATCTAATTCGGTAGGGGGTAAGCAGTCCCTTTGTTTGATTAGAAATTGAGGAAAAGATCCTCTTCGTATATATTTGTTCATAGTTTGGGTTGAATTATGTGTGGGTATTGTTGAAAGAGATCAAGTCCTATTGAAGGCAAGGTCCTAGGGAGATTGATATGAGGATTTGAATTCCTTGAAGATCCTCAATCATATCAGTTGGTGTTAGAGCACCTTCAAATTAAGCTATATTTTATGTTTAACTGTTGACAAATTCGGGAAAAAAAATATGTGATGATCTATACAAAATACATGAAGATCATGCAATTCTCTGACAGAAAAGTTGATGCCAGAAAATTGGCTTGATCCGAAAAAATATTGAATTTTTTTTACAAAAATTTGATATAGATCTCAACTTCTGGGAATTATTGATCATTTGAAATTGGTTTCATTTGATAGATAAAATTGATAAAACCTTCGATTTGTCCAGAAACCGAAACTAATTGGGAAATGTGGATTAATTTTTTCATATCTTGTGTTATACTTATCTAATTCAAACAAATTTTGTGCTCAAATTCATCCTCATCGAGCTGTGCTTCTTTTTGAACTAATGACACGGGCTTTGTAATTATAATTTTTGAGTTATCATGATTTTAATCACAGGGTGTCAATGACCCCTATTTCCTGTGAAAACTATGTTAGTACTCTTACTTATTTGTTTAGCCTAATTTTATTTTGCTTAGCTTGTTTTGGATTCTAATTGCTTTCTTTCAGTGTGTATACTATTTGTATGATCAAATTGATCTCGATTGGCTCTAATTTGATTTTGGATTGTTGTTGAAACTCTTGCACTACAAGTGTTTGATGAAATCCCTCTTTGAACTTCTTTAATTCCTCAACTAAATGTTTAATTAGAATTTGTCTTTTGTTGATTTCCCTTTGGTGATTGTGGGAGAGGAAGGTTGAAGACTCAAAGAACTCTTGTGAGGTGAGAGTTTGGAAAAAGGCAAGAGGGTGAGCTTATTATTATAAAAACCATAAGAGAGCCAAACACGAGGGAATCAAGTGATCATTTAAAGAGATCATACAGTGATTGTGAGGTCCTATTCCTTGTTCTTTTGTTTAATTTGCAGGTTTCATTATGTCTACACATGCCCAACTACCAACTCCTCACAATGAAGGAACTAGTGAAAGCCCTCATTCAAACTTAGATCCAATGAGGATTATTATGTAAGAGCTTCAATCTATAGAAGAGAAATGGGAGATATGCGAAGGACATAACTAATCTTTCTATAGAGCAAAGAGGTCAAAGTCACATTGAAGGGCATGTCAATTCTCATACTGAAGGGTTATGAAAACTACAATCATCATAGCTCATTTGGAATACCAGTTCAAAGCACTCATCAATTTTATAATGATGGTAGACACATTACTTCTAATAGTGGAAGAAGAGGAGGTCTAGGAGGAAGGGGATACAATAGACCTCAAGAATAGGCTCCAAGACATGAAGAATGGCATGCATATAACATTATAGGAAGAATCCTAATGTTGGCCTAGAATACTTTGGTGGTTACTAGGGTGGACAACAAGGGGATAGAGCCTTAGATAAGATAAAGTGGAAGGTGCCTAGATTCAAGGGAAAAGTGATCCAAATGTGTTCCTTGATTGAGAACGTCAAGTGGAGAACCTATCATGGTGAGAAATTATAGTGACAATGTCAAGGCAAAGTTAGTCATAGCCGAATTTTCTTGTTATACACTTCATTGTTGGGAAAGAATTGTCACTTAAAGGTTAAAAGTGGAAGGCAATCGGTTGAAACTTGGGCCATTGAAGACTCTTACGAGAGAAAGATTTATACCGGAGCAATATTATAGGGAGCTTTACTACAAATTAATGACTCTTACACAAGGTAGCAAAATCCTTGAGGAGTATAGGCAAGAAATGGACTTATACGCTTTGAGGTTGAGGTTGGAGGAGGACAAGGATGCTTCTATTGCTAGATTTCTAAGTGCTCTCAATAGGGACATTGCTAATCAATTAGAATTGTACCTGTAGGCTTTTTAAGCCCATGTTCTCCCAATATTTTTTCTTTTCCAGCCCTATTTTTCTCCCCCCTTCAAACCCAATGATGATGGGTCTCAGCTTGGAGTAGGCTTTTGACTGGGTCAAGGGATGCCCGGGCCAGTTCGGGTTGGCTACCCGGGCCGTCCGTTGGTGACCCGCGGACTCCCCCTTGTTTTATACTGCTGCCTCCTTGGTTTCTGGGCAGTCTCTCCCTCTCCTCCTCTTGACCGTCTCTTCATTCTCTCCTCTGTTTTTGAGTTCCTCTGGACTCTCTGGTTGTTTCTCCTTTCTGCGGTGCCGCCGCTGCTCCCCTCTTGGTGTACCAGTGTTTTATGTGTATCTGTTATTCATCGATCTTCTTTGTCACCTTTCTGCCTTTGTTGGGGTGTTTAGAGAGTGAGCCATGAGAAAAGAAAAGAGAGAGAAATAGGGAAAGAGGGTTGCCGGTGACTTCTGTCACGACTGAGGCCATTTCTGAGAGTATAATACCCGATCATTCCCTTACTTACCTTCGGTGCCTCGACGCGTTGTTGCCACTGCTCGGTGACTGTTTGTATTTCTGGTGACTGTTTGGTTTCACCTCCTCGGTCATCTCTTTGATTTTCTGCCGCTGGTTTCACCGCAGTGGTGGTAAGTGGAACATCTCTTTGTTCATTTGGGTTTATTTTTTGATATTAACGGAGAGTTTATTTTGCAGATTGCCATTATTATATATATTTTCTGTTACTGTTCTTGAAGATTGAATCTTCTGTATTTTTCTTTTCATTCTTCCGCTGATCTATGATTTTGTAATAGTAATCAGTATTTTGTAATAGTAATTAGAAGTATTTTTCTTCAACAAGTGGTATCAGAGCTAGGTTCCCGCTCATCAGCGCTGACATCCGACAACAACCTTTTGGATCTGAGGATTTCCTCAGGTCCGGCAAGTGTAGTTTCTCTTACTCACTCTGTTCTTACAGTTTTAGTATTATTGTTATTATTATTATTATTATTATTGTTTCTGTTGATTCGGCTTGCTACCGGTTTCTATTTTCTATTTGTGTGTTTCGGCTTGTAGCCGATTTTTGTTCTCTGTTTCTGAGTTTCTTTCTTTTGGCTTGCTGCCGGTTCTACATTTCTAGTTGTTTGTTGTTACGGCTTGCCACCTTTTCTTGCTATTACTGTGATTACTATTATTATTTCAACCGCTGTTTGTCCTTTTAGTTTGTTATTCCAGTTTTTTTTTCTTCCTTCTTTTCTTCTTCAAAACAAAAACCCAAGCCTGGCTTGAATCTGTGAGATTTCAAGTATCTGCGTCTTGACGGTTTTCTTCTTTCTGATTTCAAAAGTTTTTATATATATATTATATATTTTGTTCCTGTCTTTTTCTGATGTTTGGTAAATTTGTCTCATTCAGCCTTTTTTTCTTGTTATAAGTTTGTTTTCTTGTTTTCTGCTTAGGTTTTTTTTACATTTTCTGTTACACTGTTTTGCTTAAATCAAAACCAAACCTAATCAAACAAACTAAAACAAACAACGCCATTTTTTTTTTCTTTTGGAAGTTTTTTTCTCTCTCTCTCTCTCTCTCTCTCTCTCTCTCTCTCTCTCTCTGTTTTTGAGGAAAATCTGGACAGTTTTATTCGAAACTTTTTTCAAATCTTTCATCTCTCCTAAGCCACCGAATTATACCTATTTTCCTTTAAAACAAGTCAGTTCTAAAAATTGAAACTGATAGGTTTGATGGCAAATCTGATTTTGTAATGTGGCGAAGGAAAATGAAAGCAGTTTTGGTACAAAATAAAATTGCTCCCGCTATTTGCAGCCCTGACGAGTATCCGGAATCTTGGAAGGGAGAACTTCTTAAAGAAAAACTGGGTGATGCTCGTAGTTGCCTCACCTTGCATTTAACTGATAACGTTTTACGAGAAATTGATGAAAAAGACAATGCTTTTGAAATTTGGACAAAACTGGAAACTATACTTGGGAAAATCCCTTTCTAATAAAATTTATTTAAAAGAACAGCTTTTCGGTTTCAAAATGAGTGGGACAAAATCTCCTTCTGAAATATAGATGATTTGAATAAAATCATTTTGGAACCTCAAAACGTCGGAGAGAAAATCTCTGATGAAAATATTGCAGTTATTTTACTAAATGCCTTACCTGATTCTTTTAATGATGTCAAATCTGCTATTAAATATGGCAGAGATAATTTGTCTCTTTCTGATGTCAAAAATGCTTTAAAATCAAAAGATTTGGATTTGCAAAAAGAAAATAAATCTCATGGTGAAAATCTTTTTGTGAGAAGAAGGATTGACCGGAGAGAACCTCCTAGTCATCGTTTTAAAAGCCGTTCCAAATCACGAGAGAAAAGCAAGTAAAATGTTTTTATTGTGGGAAAGAAGGACATGTGAAAAATAGGTGTTTTAAACGAATCAAAGATGAGAAACAACGTAAACATGGTAAAGGAGGTAATAAAGTCGACAAAACTCACGTTTTTGAATCAGATGGTAACTCTATGTTTTCTGAGGTTTTGTGTGTTTCTTTTTCTCCTTCATGTACTGATGTTGTTAATCATTGGGTGCATGATTCTGATTGCTCATTTCACATGACACCTAACACACACTGGTTTACTGAGTTCACACCTTCAAACCAAGGAAAAGTTTTTTATGGGCAATAATCAGGTTTGCGATACTAAAGGCATTGGTAATATCTTCATAAAAATGCATGATGGCGTGACTAGAAAACTCACTGAGGTGAGATACGTGCCTGACTTACGTCGAAATCTTATCTCCCTTAGTTATTTAGACTCTATGGGTCTCTCTTTTAAATCCAAAAATAGAATTTTACGTGTTTGCAAAGGAAACCTAGTCATGCTAAATGGTTTTAAAAAGGAAACTTTATACATCCTTCTTGGTAAAACAATTTGCAACTCCACTGCTTTGGTTTCAAAATTTGTCCCTGAGAAAACTATGTTGTGGCATCGGAGGATCGACCATATTAGTGAAAAGGGGCTTTATCATTTACAAAAATAAAAACTTTTATGTGGTGATAAAATTGATTCCTTGGATTTTTGTAATCACTATGCTTTGGGAAAACAACATAAAATCAGTTTTTCAACCAGCACACAAGTCTTCTGCACCTCTTGATTATGTGCATTGCAATCTGTGGGGACCTGAAAAGGTTCCGACTTATGGTAGTAACGTTTATTTCTTGTCTATTGTTGATGATTTTTCTAGGCATGTATGGGTTTTTCTTTTAAAAACCAAAGACCAAACGTTTGAAAAATTTTGTGAATGGAAACGTTTTGCCGAAAATCATTCTCGAAATAAACTAAAAACTATCAGGACCGATAATGGTCTTGAATTTTTTAACCGGAAGTTTTCTGACTTGTATGCATCGCATGGCATTTTACACCATAGAACAGTTAGACATAACCCACAATAGAACGGAGTTGCCGAAAGGATGAATCGTACAATTATGGATAAGGTCCGGTGTCTTTTAGTTTCTTCTGGTATCCCAAAACCTTTCTGGGGTGAAGCTGTTAGTACAGCAGTATACCTCATCAATAGATCTCCATCCACAGTTATAAACTTTAGGACTCCTATAGAACTCTGGTGTGGTAAACCTCCTAATCTTTCTAATCTGAGAGTTTTTGGTTGTGCAGTCTGTGCTCATCAAAAAGAGGGAAAACTAGATCCAAGGTCTAAAAAGGGGGTGTTCTTAGGATATCCTAGTGGAGTAAAGGGTTATAGAGTGTGGTTAAAGGGTGAACTAGGGGTGAGGGCTATTATCAGTAGGGATGTCATCTTCAACGAGCTAGAGATGACTTGTCTTAAGGATAAACCCATCTCCGATAATGCTCCTAGTATTCTCTCCACTAGTAGCATTCCGGTGGAGGTGGAGACCATCTCCGAACCTCCCTTAGATCCGCCTCAGGAACCTGAAACCAATCCTGAGTCTTCTGCTCCTTCTAGTAATACTCCTGTTCCTGAAACTTCTGATCCTATTCTAGATGGTTTTGATGAGGAAGAGGAACTTCCTGAGGCTCAAACCCAAGCTCTTAGGGATTATTAACTCGCTAGAGATCGAGTCCGTAGGTACCCAAGGATCATCCTCGGTATGGTTACTCCTACATTGTATCATATGCTTTTGCTGTTGCATCTTATGTGGAGGAAAAAGAACCTTTATATTTTTCTGAGGTTTTGAAAAGTCCCAATTGTGTTTTATGGTTACGTACGATAGAAGAAGAAATGTTTTCTTTAACAAAAACAAAACCTGGATTCTTGTTCCAAAACCTTCAAAACAAAAACTTGTTGATTGTAAATGGATTTTCAAAATAAAAGAACCTGAGTCTTCTAACAAACCTCCTAGGTTCAAGGCTAGACTTGTTGCAAAAGGTTTTTCACAAGTTGAGGGCATTGACTTTAATTAAATTTTTTCTCCTGTTGTTAAATACAAAACAATTAGGATTATTCTTGCTCTTGTTGCTTTTTATGATCTTAATCTTGAACAACTTGATGTGAAAACTGCCTTTTTATATGGTGATCTTGAATAAACCATTTATATGCGTCAACACCTGGTTTTGAGGTAAAGGGTAAGAAACACATGGCGTGCCTTGTAAAAAAGTCTTTATATAGGCTTAAACAGTCTCCATGTCAATGGTACAAGAGGTTTGATTTCTTTATGTCTAAAATTGGTTTTTCAAAAAGCAACTATGATAGTTGTCTTTATTTTTTTGGTAATAATGTGGATTCTGCTATTTATTTGTTGCTGTATATGGATGATATGTTAATAGCTTGTCGTCACAAAGCTAAGATCGATGATCTGAAATCCCTGCTTAAATCTGAGTTCGATATGAAGGAATTAGGGGTTGCATCCAAAATTCTTGGGATGAGTATTTCAAGAGATAGACCTGATCATTCTCTTTTTCTATCTCAAAAGTCTTTCCTTCAAAAAATTGTATCCAAATTTTCAATGCACCTGTGTAAACCCATTACAATTCCTCTTGCTAGCCAATTTAAACTTTCTGACAAAACCTGTCCTAAAACTGAAAGTGAAAAGAGAGATATGACCAATATCCCTTACATAATGGCCATAGGCTTAGTTATGTACTCAATGATATCTACCCGTCCTGTAATTGCTTTTTCTATAAGTCTTCTCAGTAGATTTATATCGAATCCCAGAAAAGATCATTGGGCTGCCCTCAAGTGGCTACTACGTTACCTGAATGGAACTGTGGATCGAGATTTACACTATCATAATTGGTCTGATTTTGAATTAATTGGATTTGTTGATTCTGATTTTGTAAGCGATAAGGATGGTAGAAAATCTACCACTTCCTATTTCTTTACCCTTGCGGGTAATTCCATCTCATGGAAATCCCAACTACAGCCTGTAGTTGCTTTGTCAACTACTGAGGCTGAGTATATCGCGGCAACGGAAGCAATCAAAGAAGCCATCTGGCTTCAAGAGTTATTGAATGAATTAAATATTTTGCATTCTAAAGTTATTATTTATACAGATAGTCAAAGTTGTTTACATTTGTGTAAATATCCGTCTATCATGAACGGACGGAACATATTGATCTCAAATATCACTTTATTAGAGAAAAGGTCTCTAGTGGTATTGTTGACATAGACAAGATTAGTACTGATAATAATCCTGCAGACTTTGGTACTAAAATAGTAAACGCTAACAACTTTATGTGTTGCAGGGACTTTTTTCATATGGAAACAATTTGACTCAAATTCAGTCATTTCAGGGCTAGAAAATATTGTTCGAGGTGGAGATTGTAGGCTTTTCAAGCCCATGTTCTCCTAATAATTTTTCTTTTCCAGCCCAAATTTCCCCCCCCCCCCTTTAAACCCAATAATAATGGGCCTTAGCCTGGAGTAGGCTTTTCACTGGGTCAAGGGATGCCCGGACCGGTTCGGGTTGGCCACCCGGGCCATCCATTGGTGACCCGTGGACTCCCCCTCGTTTTATACTACTGCCTCCTCAGTTTATGGGCAGTCTCTCCCTCTCCTCCTCTTGACCATCTCTTCATTCTCCCCTCTGTTTTTGAGTTCCTTTGGACTCTCTAGTTGTTTCTCCTTTCTGCGGCGCCGCCGCTGCTCCCCTCTCGGTGTACCAGTGTTCTATGTGTATATGTTATTCATCGATCTTCTTTGTCACCTTTCTGCCTCTGTTGGTGTGTTTAGAGAGTGAGTCGTGAGAAAAGACAAGAGAGAGAAATAGAGAAAGAGGGTTGCCGGTAATTTCCGTCACGGCTGAGGCCATTTATGAGGGTATAGTACCTGGTAATTCCCTTGCTTACCTTCGGTGCCTCGACACGGTGTTGCCGCTGCTCGGTGACCGTTTGCATTCTGGCGACCATTCGATTTCACCTCCTCGGTCATCTCTTTGATTTTTCGCCGCCGGTTTCACCGCGGTGGTGGTAAGTGGAACATCTCTTTGTTCATTTGGGTTTATCTTTTGATATTAACCGAGTGTTCATTTTGCAGATTGCCATTATTATATATATTATGTTACTGTTCTTGAAGATTGAATCTTCTGTATTTTTCTTTTCATTCTTCCGCTGATATGTGATTTTGTAATAGTAATCAGTATTTTGTAATAGTAATTAGAAGTATTTTTCTTCAACAGTACCCTCACACCACTTATGAAGATATGTGCCATTTAGCAACCAAGAATGGGACTCAAAGGAAGAGAAGTGGTTTCTCTAAAACTACTCTTCCTCCTTCAAGAAATGTGGTGTCTAAGCCTCAAGTATCTCTGCTTTCAAAGGTTGGCCAAAGAATGATAAAACACCTAAGGTGGCTTTCAAAGATAATCCTAAGCCCAAGGTGGAAGAGAAAGGTAAATTAATCACTAATCTAACTAGATGCTTTAAATGCAATAGGTTGGGACATATAGCTGTTAGTCGTCCTACCAAGAGGACTTCGATCTTTCGTGAATACTTCAATGGTTGGATTGAGAATGATGATGAAAAAAAGTCTTGAGAACATTGTTGATGATAGAAATAGCCATGAATATGGAACCATTGGGGATGCTTCTCTAGATGCCGAGGAAGATGCATTGAGTTTAGTGACTATAAGGTCCTTGACTACTCAAATTATTGAAGATGACTCAAGAATTCGAAGGGAGAATATCTTTTATACCAAATGCAAGGTGGAAGGTAGACTTGCTAACCTCATCTTAGATAGTGGTAGTTGCACTAATATAGCTAATTCCTATCTTGTGGAGAAATTGAATTTGTCTACCTCTAAACATCATAAACCTTACAAGTTACATTGGTTGAATGATAGTGGAGAAGTTAGAGTGTGGAGGCAAGTGAAAGTGTCTATTGCTATGGGAACATACAATGATGATGTGATATGTGATGTAGTGCCTATGCAATCTTGCCACTTATTGTTGGGTCGCTTTTGGCAATTTGATAGAAAAGCCATTCACCATAGAGAGAAGAACACTTATTCTTTTGCAAAGGATGGCAAATCTTGTACCATGAATCCTCTTACACCTCAGCAAGTTAGAGAAGAACAAAGAAAATGAGAGAAAAAGAAAGAATTGAGAATGAACAAAAGAGAAAAATCATTGAGGAAGGAAAAAGAGTTGAGGGAAAAGAAAAGTGATGTTTCTATGCAAAAGAGAGTGAGATCATAGAAGCTATTGAAAAAGAAGAGTTGGTCTAACTCTTATATTACAAGGAAGCATTTTTTTTTCTACTAATGATCATTTATCTTCTTCGTCTAGTGCTATTGTGAAGGTCATTGAATAATTCAAAGATGTCTTTCACAATGTGATGCCCAGTGGACTACCTCCTTTGAGAGGCATTGAACATCAAATTGATTTGTACTCGGTGCGGTGTTACCAAATAGGCCGGCTTATAGGAGCCCTCCCAAAGAAACTAAGGAGTTGAGAAAACAAGTGGAAGGATTGCTCTCTAAAGTCTATGTAAGAGAAAAATTAAGTCCCTATGTTGTTCCCGTTTTGTTAGTTCCTAAGAAATATGGTACATGGTGCCTGTGTGTAGATTGTAGAGCCATTAATAACATTACCATCAATATAAGTATCCTATTACTTAAATTAGATGATTTTCTGGAAGAGTTGAATGGTCCTCAAATATTTTCAAAGATAGATTCAAAATCAAGTTACCATCAAATCCGTATTTAAGAAGGGGATGAATGGAAACCGGCTTTCAAAACTAATTTTGGTCTTATGAATGGTTGGTCATGCCTTTTGGTTTCACTCATGCATCATGTTTTAAGGAATTTCATCGGAAAATTTTTTATGGTTTACTTTGATGACATCTTGATTTATAGCAAAAACTTATGAAGATCACTTGCATCATCTTAAACAAGTTTGGTTTGTCTTTAGAAGTGAGAAATTATATGCTAACCTTGGAAAATGTAAGTTTAATTTGGAAAAGGTTACTTTCGTAGGTTATGTGGTGTGTTCTCAAGGTCTCCAAGTGGATAAAGACAAGATGAAAGCAATCAAGGATTGACCTATTCCCAAAAGTTCATTTGAAGTGAGAAGCTTCTATGGTCTAGCAAGCTTTTATAGGAGATTCATCAAGGACTTTAGGACCATTGCTAGTCCTTTGATGGATATAGTCAAGAAGATGACCTGACTCAAATGGAAGGAAAAAAATAAAAGGCTTTTAAATTGTTGAAAGAAAGATTGAGCAGTGCTCTTTTATTAGCACTAACAAACTTTGAGAAAATGTTTAAAATTGAGTGTGATACCTTGGGGTTTTGCATTGGAGGAGTGTTTATGCTAGTTAAGAGGCCTTTAGCTTATTTTAGTAAAAAGTTGACTGGTGCCGCATTGAATTATGTTGCTTATGATAAGGAGCTCTATGAATTGGTGAGAACGTTGAAACATTCGCAACATTATTTGTGGCTAAAAAGTTTGTAGTCCATACTGACCATGAGTCATTGAAGTTTCTCAAAGGAAAACAAAAGCTAAACAAGAGGCAGGCAAGATGGCTAGTATTCATAGAGACATTTTTTCATATGTCATTCTGTACAAGAAAGGTAAAGAAAATATTGTAGCTGATGCTTTGTCAAGAAGGTACACCTAATCTCTACTTTACAAGCTCAATTACTAGGTTTTGAAATGCTTAAAAATTTATATGCTAGTGATAATGACTTTAAAGACATATTGGATGCTTGTTTGGTTGTGCCTAGTGAAAAGTACCTTATACATAATGGTTTTCTTTACCATGAAGGTAAATTGTGCATTCCTTCTTGTTTATCTAGATTGTTGCTAGTTAAGGATGCTCATTATTTTGGTTTGATGGGTCATTTTGGCATTTCTTTTGGCATCGCACGGAAAGAGATGTAGAGAAATTTATTGATAATTGTTTAGATTGTAAAAGGGCTAAATCTACATCTTTGACACATAGACTTTATACTCCTTTGTATATGCCTAGAGAACCTTGGGTAGACATTTCTATGGATTTTATTCTTGGACTACCTAGGTCCCCTAAAGTCATGGATTCTATATTTGTTTCGGTAGATTGGTTTTCTAAAATGGCTCATTTCATACCTTGTAAGAAAAATCGATAAAGATGCTAGTCATGTCGCGGATTTGTTCTTTACTTGGGTGGTGCATTTCCATGGCATACCTAGAACTACTGTTTCAAATCGCGACACTAAGTTTTTTAGTCATTTTTGGCGTGTTTTATGGAAGAAAGTTGGAACTAAGTTGTTATATTCTACAGCTTGCCATCCACAAACTGTGGACAAATGGAAATGGTGAATAGAACCATTGGCCAACTTCTTAGGGCCATCCTAAGAAGAATTTGCGCCAATGGGAAGCTTGTTTACCTTATACTGAGTTTGCTTACAATAGCGCTCGTCACTCTACTACTTCTTACTCTCCCTTTTGAAGTTGTTTATGGTTTTAGCCCTCTAACTCCATTTGACTTGGTGTCTTTACCTATAGATCATGCTTTGAGCTTGGATGCAAAAAAGAAAGTAAGATTTGTCAAGCCTATCTATTCTAAAGCCCATGAAGCTATCGAAACCAATAACAAGAAGCTCATAGCTAAAAGAAATGCTGGAAGGAAACAGGTAGTCTTTGAACCCAGAGATTGGGTTCGGGTTCACCTTAGAAAATAACGATTTCCTTCTCAACGAAAGTCTAAGCTTGATGCCCATGGTGATGAACCTTTTTCAAGTTCTTGAGCGCATTAGTGACAATGCTTATAACATTGATCTTCCGGGTGAATATAATATTAGTGCTACCTTCAATGTTTCTGACTTATCTTTGTTTGATGTAGGTGAAGATTATTCGAGGATGAATCTTTTTAAAGGTGGGGCAGATGATATAAATTGGGATGACCAAGAAGCTAAGGAATTGATTCAAGGACCAATCACAAGAGCATGGTGATATGAACCGGGATGATCAAGAAGCTAAGGAGTTGATTCAAGGACCAATCACTAATGCAAGGGTAAGGAAGATCAAGGAATACGATGATGGATTGGCTAAAGGAATGGTTGCATTCGTTGAAGAAACCATGAAAAATGGATTAAAGAGCAAGAAAGAAGGCATTGAAGATGAAGGAAAACCTCCCAAGTTGCTCATGATTCATACCATAACTAAGTAATATTCAATGGAGCAAGTTAAAGGTGAAAAAAGTCCAAGAAGAGTGAAGAACAGGACCTACCACAGGCGGTAGGCCCTGTACCTACGGTACACGGTAGGTTTCTGTCCCAAATGGACTTAGTTGCTGAAGACCTATTGCGTGCGGTAGGGTACTTACCGTCGATGGTAGGATATTGATTTTATATAATGCGATGTTTTAGGCAGGAATTGCTATTTTAATTCACTTTACAACTTTTAATTAAGTCCCTAATGGGTCATGGGTTACCCAAGACCATGTTTAGATTAAGGTTTATTCTAAATTGTATAAATACTCTATTATAGCTTAATTTCAAGAAAAATTGGTGATTTTATGAAATTGAAGAGTTTATCTCTAGGGATCTTAAGTTTTGAGGATTTCCCCTTGAACTTCATCTAGGATTTGACCAATTCTTAGATTGATTTTCTTGAATACTTAGATTAAGTTTATCCAAAGGTTCTTAATTTGATCACAATTCCTAAATCTATTATGATCACATACTTGTGATTTATTTTAGAGCTTAGGTCTTTTTCAATTGATCTAATTGGGTAGGAGGTAACCAATCTCTTTGTTTGATTAGCAATTGAGGAAAAGATCCTCTTCATATACATTTGCTC
This sequence comes from Catharanthus roseus, assembly GCA_028651295.1. Taxonomy (NCBI): domain Eukaryota; kingdom Viridiplantae; phylum Streptophyta; class Magnoliopsida; order Gentianales; family Apocynaceae; genus Catharanthus; species Catharanthus roseus. The sequence continues at coordinate 10,544,289 of JAPQWS010000102.1, read as the reverse complement.
ATAGTTTGGGTTCAATTACGAGTAGGTGTTGTTGAAGGAGATCAAGTCCTATTGAAGGCAAGGTCCTAGGAAGACTGATGTGAAGATTTAATTTCCTTGAAGATCCTCAATCATATCACATCCTGTATGCCTATCAACTCCTTTGGTAGATCCAATTGGATGTTACTTTACCAAATTCTTATAATTTCAATATGGTCCAATATATCTTATACTTAGTTTCCTTTCCTTGCAAATTCAATTTACCTCTATGGGGTGTAAATTCAAGAAAAAACTTATCATTAACTTCAAACTCTCAATGCCTTCTAATTCTGTTGTTAACATAACTTTTCTGTCTATTTTAGCTGCTCATAGCCGACCCTAAATTATCTTTACTTGTTTTTTCCCACTTCTGCTACCTTAGGCATCATACCCTGTCACTTCAAGATGGTCGGTCTCTTGTTTCATCCTAGTGCATAGGTGACCGATACTTCTTACCATACACTGCCTCAAAAGGTGCCATACCTATAAAAGCATGATAATTATTGTTATAAGAAAACTCTGTAGAAGAAAGGTTATCAACCCATTTACTTCCGAAATCAAATACACACTCACAACATGTCTCACAAAGTTTGAATTGTTCTCTCAAGTTGTCTGTCTATTTGAGGAAGGTTGTGTTACTATAGCTTAGATTAGTTCCCAAAGCTGTTTGAAATTTTGGCTAAAAAAATAGGAAGTGAATATGGGATCTTATTTTGAAATAGTATGGGTAGGTATTCAATGTAATCTTACTGTTTTATCTAGAAAAAGTTGAGCTATCTTTTCCAATGAATAAGTCATGCTAATGAGGATGAAGTGAGCTGTCTTGGTCAACCTATCCACAATTACCCAAATGGAATCTTTATTCCTTTGGTATGGGTAATCCAAACTACAAAATCCATAGTAACATGGTCCTATTTTCATTATGGAATTGGAGAAGTCTACAATAAGATTACAGTTCTTTGATCCTTAGATTTGGCTTTTTGACAAGTAAGACAAGTAGCCACATAGTTGGCAGTCTTTCTTTTTATTTTGTTCCACCAATACTTTTGTTTAAAATCCCTATACATTTTATTCTCTTTGGGATGTATAGAATGTTGACTCTTTAGTGCCTCTTCTAATATTTTCTTCCTGAGCTCCATCTTATTAGGTATACAAAGGCTGTTGCAAAAACATAAATTCTTGTCATCCCCTTTTATCTGAAAATGTAGTAAATTCTTAGATTCTACATGCTGCCTAAACTCTTGAAATTCGACATTTTTTTGGGCATCCTCGATTTTCTTGCTGTAGTGAGAATAATAAAGCAAGACGTACTATTTTACCTTCCTACTCAAGTCATTAAGAACAACATTGGCCTTCACGGGATGATAAATAAGACATCTATATTCTTTCAATAGCTCCATCCACCATTGTTGCTGCATATATATTTAAATCTTTTTGGGAGAATAAATATTTCAAACTGTTGTATCTGCGAAAATTCCATACTTGGCCTCATATAAATAATGTCTCAATTTCTTCAATGCAAACACAAACGCAGCAATCTCCAAATCATGAGTGGGATACTTTCGTTTGTGGTCCTTCAGTTTCTTAGAGGTATAAGCTACAAAGTTCCCATCTGGCATTACCAATAAGTCTCAAATACATTGTACATAACCAAATTTGTATTCCAATACGATCTCAAACTCTTTCGGGTCATATATGAGAGTTAAAGAATAACACTGACACTACTAAATTGATACATATGCATGTACATATATCTCTAGTGTAAAAAAGAGGCGCTTATCATAATGCTAGTATACCAATCTGTATTTAGGTTTGTCTACTCCCTAAAGATCTTGGTCTAGCTCTAAACTCAACACATTATCTTGGATGAAATCCGTAGCAAACACACAAAATATATCTAAACTATTGCATCAACGGTCCCTTCCCTTATATCAGATTGCCAATCTCTCATTCACTACTGATACGAACATTTTGAATTCTAAGTAATTAACCATCCAGTCTATTTGCTGTATCACGTCTTGTTATTGTCCTTATCAAGATGAACTCAATATGAGTTTCCATCACCTCCATCTTCACATTGATAGCCACATTATTAGGATCTCACTTATGCCATATTCATTGAATAAAGAGATGAGTGTAAGAGTGCTCTCTTAATGGTGACAGCAGCATAACTAAAAAGTCTGGCTTTACGAAGTGAGTGAAACCTAATTGTACCATGAAAGAGGAAGCAGCATAAACCAATTTAGAGAATATTTCATGTACCCGGCGAGAGTTTCGCTGAAGTTCTCTATGTACTACACATTGCTACTTGGCTATAATTTAGGAAGGTTCGTCTAAAAAACCTCCCATTCAAAGTTCTATAGATACAAGTCCTTTAGAGATGATCTTCTTCAATTGATAAGGTGATCATGGTGCTAACTCACCTAAACCATCATTAATTCAAATCACTTAATGTATCAAAATGTACTTATTGTGTGGCTACAACCCTTGATATGACATCGTACACCCACTAGAGAGATCTCTGTTAAAGAAAAGAAATTCTCCAAGACAAATCTAACTAATAAACTATAACACAACTACTAAAATAAGAATAAGTAGATATTGAATGAATCTTGAGGCATGTATAACACTTTCTTTAAGGTGTTATTTGCCCCCACTACACAAGGTATTTGCTAAAGGGTTTAGACAAATTACCTCTAGGATATAATTAAAAAAATTGAGAAATGAGAGTAGCAAGAATAATAAAAAAAATTAAAAGCCATTTACTTCATACAAGATACATCATATTTATTGAAGCATTGATCGCATGAATCTAACATTCTCACAAGTCATAACTTTTGTCAAATGCTAACCTTACATATGAAAATCTATCTGCATAACATTTAATAAAAGTTACAACTATAACACTTCAAAAAATATTCATGCATCTTGTAATATGCTAAATGTACCATTAACAAACTATATCCAACAATCCCCCACTTAGTTTGTGATGTAAACACACAAGTAATATGCACACAATATCATGCTTAAAAGAAAGTATCGTTTGATTTAAACTTTCTTCTTAATGTTAGTGCTTACCAAATTAAGGTTGCATATAGCATTAAATTAGAATTTGCAAATTTATCTAGAAATACTACACACATGATATTAAATATAATGATCATTTCACAAAATATTTTAGCACTATTATTGGCATGTGCGCTATCCTAGATTCACGATCAATTACAAAAGTAAACCTCGCTTATGATAGAAACAACACCATTCCTTATGATCATGTAGGTGAGAACACTTTCTAACTTTATTACCAAGCACTGAGAAAGTAATTACTTTTCATTAAAAATATATTTATTTATATATTCAACCTCCAAATTTTACACTAGTGGGGTATCAAAATACTGGTGCTCACAACTAGGGCTGTAAACGGGTCCAGACCCTCAGGGTACCCCTAGACCCGGACCCGTACCCTTATAGTGAAACTTGGACCCAGACCCGGACCCATACCCTCCAGGGTATAAAATTCTGGACCCAGACCCGACCCTCCAGGGTCCAGGGTAGGGTACGGGTATACCCATACCCGTATGACGTTTTTCTATTTTATTTCCCTGTTAAACAAAAATATTTAAAACAATGTATAATTCAAAAAATAAAAATTTTAACATGATTAACATAATCTCCTTAACATTTTTTTCAACAAATAAAATCATTTAACATCTCTAATTCACATAATTAAAAGTTCAAATATACACAAAATCGTCATAGTACATTAATCGAATAAAAATAAAAGTTCTAGTTCAATAAAATACATTAATCAAAGCATTTGGATTTTGGATACCGCTTGCTCCTATTTGTCTCCTACAAAAGAAATATTGAAGTGAGTATATATTATAATTTTATAAGTGTATGTAAAATAGAGATAATTATGAAAATGTAATTAAAGATAAAAAACTCACATCAATTTTTCTCTGCAAATGCAACTGAAGGGATGGAAGAACTTTCAACAATATCATTGTCATCAAACACATGTGATGTGATGTGAGTGTAGTTGGTTGGTAGGTAGAGGTAGTAGATTAGGGTTAAAGATAAGAGTAAAGTAATATGTTAAAAAAATTATAAATTATATATTAATATAATATAATATATAAAATATATTATTATTTTATTAATACGGGGTATACGGGTATACGGGTCTGGGCATCACCATACCTTACCCGGACCCATATAGCAGTATAAATACGGGTACGGGTACGGGTACGGGTCCGGGTCCGCGGGTATAAAATTTAAACATTACCCGCTAAAAACGGGTACAGACTCGTGCGGGTAAGGGTAAGACCCGCCCCGTTTACAGCCCTACTCACAACCACTTATCAACTTGTTTTTACCCTTTAAACCTTTTTTTTTTTTTTTTGTGGTAGTATAAGAATAAAGGTAGAGTTCCCATTGATAGTGATTTTAGATAAATGATTTTAAACCCATTCCTGATGATGTAGAATTTACTAAGTCCCTTGATAAAGGTTTAGTTAACGGATCCGCTAAATCACTGTATGTTCTTATGAATAAAACAGCCACATCACCATCACATATTATTTGTCTAAGATATCCATGTCTTAGACTTATATGTCTAGATTTGCCACTATATATTTTGTTTAAGGCCCTAGATAAAGTGGCTTGACTATCACAATATAAAGAAATTGAAGGCATAGGTTGGGCCACAACTCATTATCAAGTAATAAATCCCTTAGCCACTCCACATCTTTGCATGCAATAGTCAAAGCTATAAATTCAGCTTCCATGGTGGAATGAGTAATCACGGTTTACTTCTTTGAAGCCCATGAGATGGCACTACCATCTAAAGTGAATATCCACTAAATAGTGGAGTTTTTGTCACTCACACTAGTGACCAAGTAGCGTCCGAGTAACCTTCAAGTACAACAGGAAATCTATTATAATAGAGCCCTAGACTTTTAATTCATTTAGGATAACATAGAACTCTCTCAATGGATTTCCAATTATCAATACCAAGATTGTTGGTATATCTAGCAAGTTTGCAAACTGCATGCGAAATATCTGGTCTAGTACAATGCATTGCATACATTAGACTTTCGATTGCACTGGCATATTCAAGTTGAGCAATAGGATTTCCAACATTTTCATGAACCTTTAAGCTAGGACCAAAAGGAGTACTCACCTTTTTGATGTTTAGATGTTGAAACTTATTCAATATCTTATCAATATAGTGAAATTGACACAAAGCAAAACCCCCCACTATGTTTCTTAATTTTGATACCTAAATTAGTATCAACTTCTCCAAGATCTTTCATCTTAAATCTAGAAGAAAGATACATTTTAGTATCTTCTACACCTTTCATACAACTACTTACAATTAGCATATCATCTTCATAAAGATAATAATAACAATATACTCTTGTGTTTGTTTAGAATAAGTACATTTATTAGCATTATTATATCTAAAACTACTTGAGAGTATAACTTGTTCAAACTTTTCATGCCATTGTTTAGGTGCTTGCTTTAAACCATATAATGACTTAACTAGTTTGCATACTTTCTTTTCATTTCCAGGCATTACACCATGTATACTTCTTTATCCAAATCACCATTCAAAAAAGTTTTCTTAACATCCATTTGATGTATAAACAAATTATACAATAAGGCTAGTGATAATAGCAATCTAATGGAAGTAACACAAGTAACTTGTGCATAAATATCAAAGTAATCAATTCCTTTCTTCTTTTTAAAGCCTTTAGCTACTAACTTGCTTTGAATAAAGATTCTTCAGTGGAATATTTTCCTCTAAATACCCACTTACAAGCAATTGGTTTAGAACCATGTGGTAAATCAATTAGAACTCACATATTATTAGATAATAAAGAGTCCATTTCATCATTTACTAATTCTCTCCAAAATGCAATATCTCTTGATGCAATTGTTTCTTTAAAAGTCTTAGGGTCTTCTTCTATATTCAATAAGATGGGAATCTTATTATGTAGAAATTCCCTATCGCCTTCAACCAAGAAGACTAAAAACTAAGAAGAAATAAAATGTGATGAGAGATATTTTTCTTTTCTTTGTCTTTGACTCCTCCTAGGTTCAATAGGTGAACCATTATTTAATGTGGGTTCAGCATCTTGGATAAATTATTTACCAATAGTAGTTGAATCTTTAAGAAAATTATTCTCAAAATCTAGATTCAACAATTACATTAGAATCAAGATCAAGTAGCTTATAGGATTTAGAGTTTTTAGCATAGCCTATAAAAACACATTTAGGCGCTCTCGATACCAATTTTTTCCTTTTGTTATCTGGAATCCTATAACAAGCAATGCATCCCCAAACTCTAAGATAAATTAAGGTTGGTTTTCGACCTTTCCTAATTCATATGGAGTTATCTTTATTTTAAGAGAATGAATTTGATTATGCACGTGACAAGCTACTGATAAAGCTTCCACCCACAACTTCTTTGGCAATTCTGAACTTACTAACAAAATTAACCATGTCTACCAAAGTTCTATTTTTTCTTTCAGCCAAACCATTTTGTTGTGAAGTATATGGAGAACTAGTTTAATGTATAATTCCATTTTGTTCATAAAAGTTTGAGAATTCATGAGGAAAATATTCACCACCTCTATCACTTCTCAATATTTTAATTTTCTTATTTAATTGGATTTCATCTTGAAAGACTTGAACATAGCAAAGCATTCATCTTTATTTTCCATAAGATAGATATGCACAAATCTTGAACAATGATCAATAAAAGTAATAAAGTACCTATTACCACCTCTTATTAATAAACCATTTAATTCACATATATCAGAATGTACAAGTTCAAGTAAATATTTATTTCATTCAGCCTTAGAAATAGTAACCTTCTCATTTTCACTTGAAAGCATACTTTATATTTCTTTTCTACTTTATCCTTATAAATTGTGTAGCCATGTTTACACATAAAATGTAAAGTTCTACTTTTTACATGTCGTAATCTACTATGCCACAAATGATAAGAAGAGTCAACAATATAAACAAAATTAATATTTTTATTAATACTTAGTTTAAACATTCCATCACAAGGATAGCCTCGTCATACAAATACACCATTCTTGGACAAGATCATTTGATCAGATTCAAGTACAACTTTTAGACCATTTTTGTTTAGCCTATACGCTGATACAAGTTTTTTTCTCATTTCTGGAACAAGACGAACATCATTGAGCACTAACTGTTTACCAGATGTGAATTGCCCATAATTACTACATATTCATCAGTAGTATTTTCATAGGCCTTGAACATTGTCTTGTCATTGCAAACATGTATATTTGCTCTAGAAGCATACTACTAGTCACAAGAATTGATTGAAGAAGAAGCCATATTTGACTCGGAGATCATAGTCACCTTACATTCACAAAAAATTACAACAATTTTTGAAATACTATCACTTTCAATATGGTTTGCTTGCGCATTAATTTTCTATTTCTTATTAGAAGTACATTCCTTCTTGTCATGCCCCATTTCGCCACAATTGTAACAATCTGATGCCTCTTTTTGTTGGTCGAACCAATATTATTTTGTCTAAAAGATTTCCTCTTCTTCGACCCTTCACCTTGGCTATTATTACGATTTGTCTTCTCTTTCACATAGTTCACCTTAGAACCTTGTACGGATTCCTTCTTTTGAAGTATCTAGCATCCTTCTTCTATACGAAGATGCCTCATAATCTGATCCTCTGAGAACGTTTCAGTAGTGTGAAATAACTTCTTTCGGTAATCATTCCAACTAGGAGGCAATTTTGCTATAATAGCCCCTGCATGTAATGACTCAGAAATATCCACACCAAGATCATTAAGTTTGGATACCAAAACTTGAAGATCATGTACTTGATCAAGGAGAGAAGAACTATCATTAAATGTAAAAGCAAAGTACTTTTTAATAAAAAATTTGTCTACACCTTGTTTTTTAGTAATGTATTTATAGTATTTATATTCAAGTGCATCCCATATCTCTTTGGTTGTCTTCAATGATTTGTAGATCAATAAGCATGTCCAAAATATGACCACGACACAATACTTCATCATCTTCTCTTTTGCGACGTTCTACTTTGATTACATCATAATCATCTTTTTCCAGGCTAGAATTGATGGCAAAGCAGGATCAAGTATATAGGCAACTTTAATGGCGGTAAGAAAAAACATCATCTTGTCTTTCTATTTACTGAAGTTTGTACCGGGCCCATCGAGCCTATCTAATTTGCTGACTAAATGATTGATTGTTTGAAGTGTATCATCTCTTGAAAATTCCATTGCACTCAACTATTAACACCTTAAGATTGTTGAAGAAAAGAAATACTTCAAGACAAAACTAACTAATAAACTATAACGCAACTACTAAAATGAGAAAGTTTAGTGATTGAATGAATCTTGAGGCGCGTAAAACACTTTTCTTAAGGTATTATTTGCCTCTACTACACAAAGTATTTGCTAAAGGGTTTAGACAAATTACCTCTAGGACACAACAAGAAAAATTTAGAAATGAGAGTAGCAAAAAGTCTAAGTCTCACAAGAAAAATCAAAGAAATTAAAAGTAATTTACTTCATACAAGATACATTATATTTATAGGGAGCATTGATCACATGAATCAACATTCTCGTAAGTCATAACTTTTGTCAAATGTTATACCATTTATTTAAAGAAAATAACCTTTCATATGAAAAGCTATCTACATAACATTTAATAAAATTTACAACTGTAAGACTTCAAAAAATATTCATGCATCTTTAACTATTTATGCATCTTGTAATGTATCTTGTAATATGCTAAATGTGACATTAACAAACTATATCCAACGATCCCATAATGAGTTATTAGAAGATGAAAAAAGAAACCTAAAATTTTCTTAAAAATGAAAACTAAGGTAGCTGGCTTCGACAACTTGTCTAGGATCTACTTATTCAAACCTAGTATTGAACCTAGAGCTCTGACACCAAATGTGATACCCCCAACCCTCTGCTAGGTCCATTGTGGCTGAGTAAAGTATCAGTGTGCCTCTCGGCACTAAGACATAAAAGGAAAACCCGTTCGAAAAGTGAATGAATAAAGCAACATAGATATACAACTGCATAAATCAAACTTATATAAGTAGATCTAACATAACTATATTCATACATCTACTTAAAAACTTATAACAAAAGCCTAGAAGTACATAAATTCTCTCTACAAGGGAGAGGTACGAAGAAGTTCCCAAAAACGCATACACATTACTAATGCCAGTTAAGTTCTTCAGACATAGTATAGCAACAGAGCTCATATTCCACTCCCTATTCCAGGTCATCTGAAAAATAAGTATAAAAGAGTGTGTGAGCTAAAAAGCTCAGTAACTTCAAATGTGTGCTGATGAGTTAGAAAAGTCATTAAAAAGAATATACATTCAAATTTTAGAAACATATATTTTTATAACGAATTTTGTTTTCCAAAATTCAAAATTATATGCACAAAATGCAAGTTGAGTCAGGGAGCAGTTGGGAAATCTGAGCAAATCAAGACACGTCAACACATCTCCTAACCCAGGTTTCAAAATCATGACATATATATGGGTACATCATAACTAAATCTTGAAACTCGTAGTTAAAACCAACTGCAAAACCATACAAACATTCAATTTCACATATACTGCCTCCCCAAACTAAAGACTAGGTTACAAGATTCTGGGGCATCTACTAGCCCGCACCTGGTGAAAAACCCCAATTCTGAGCCCCTCCAAGCCCACAGCAGGGCGGTCAAGACAACACAAAACGATGTCCCCTAAACAATAGGCGCACTGGTCTGACCGAGCCTCCCCAGCACCACACCTCCTTTTAAGTGGATCCACAATCTAGAGTCTATATCATCCACACCATCAGAAGAGGCCCTAGTACGAGAGCCATGTACAGTGCATTCCTCTTATGCTTCTGGGAACCAAATAATTTTCATATCAAATCTGGTCGGAACAGGGTTTTATAAACATTTTCAAATCAAATGACGACTTAACAGCCATCCAAACAAATACAAATCATAATCGTTTCATAGTAATAAGATCAATAAATAGCCATCCAAACTAATTCAAGTCATACCATTTCTAAGTTCCCAAAATCTCCCGTCTACCAATCAAACATGCTTATGCAAGTTTAACAAATATGCCATGGTGATGCATATGTTTCTCGAAATTCCACATAATTTCCAAGAACAAATATCTCAACGAAACGATAAAATTCCCTAGACGGCACCGCACCTATGCATTTCTAATACAAAATTTAAATGCATAGTGGAGAACCTCTCCAATTTAAAATAACTTACAAACTAAGAAATCAAATAATTTTCACAAAGATAATATATTTCATAATTTATATTTATTTTCTATAAAGATAGCATATCTCTAAAATAATTAGTCATCAAACTCGAAATTTAAGTTTTCAATTTGTGAACTCACTTCTCAAAGTAAGAAAATTTTAATATATAAATATTTCTTCGAAATAAATACTTTATTAAATATCTTCAGCACTAAAAATCTTGTAAGTTTCAGTTTGTGAACTCACTTGGTCAGAGTAGTTAAACTATACTTTCAACAGTAGTCAAGTCTCATAAAAATCAGATAACACAACTACTCAGTTGAATATCACTCTAAAACTTAGATCTAAACCAAAATTCCATCAACAATACCTCTAAAACAAATGAAATCGAAATCATAAAAGCCTAAACAAAGTTTTCAAACAACTATCTTTCAAAGATTACAAATAAACTCGCTTAAGTTTAGCCATAAAAATAATCTTTACACTTGAGACTTACCTTAGATCTCCTTCAAAAAAACTTGATCATCTAAGAAAAAGAAAAATCTTCCAAGGAACAAAAGGATAAAGTTGGACTAAGAAGGAGAAAAGAAATGGCACTAAGAAGAAAAGAAGAAAGAAATGTGACCAAATTTTCATCCTTTATATTTATACATAAATGTCTAAATTAATGGATTCAAGCCAACAACTTTTCTACCCCCATTGCTCATTCCAAGTGGAATACCCTTCCTAAATGGGTTTGCTCCGTCCTCCTATTTCCACTCTCGAGGATTGGAAAGGAAAGTGGTTGAACTTATTGATTTCAATCAGTGATGCTGGAGGGAAGATAGGATTCGTTATCTTTTTCTTCATCATGAGGTGGACACTATTCTCTAAATTCCCCGTAACCCTTCCTGGCTTGATGACAAAATTTTCAGGAATTTTACTACAAATGGAATTTACACTGTCAAATCCAAATATAATATTGGTATAACCTTTATTAAAAAAACCCTACTCCCAAAGAGGGTTCTTTAAATTCTCAGGATACTAAACTTTGGCACTATATCCATCAGCTTCCATTACAACCCAAGACTAGATTCTTTCTTTGGAGGGCTATGCTAAATATTCTTCCATTGGGGAAAAATCTTATAAGGAGGGTCTACATGAGGGCACTAATTATATTCACTGTAGTTTTCAATTTGAAGATGACAAACATACTCCTTTTTACTGTGTTTTTGATAAAGAAGTTTGGGCACATTTGCGACTTGGTAGAAAAAAGATCTAACATTCTTCCTTAAGTTTCAGAGGTCTCATGCATTCGATCTCTATTCAGTATTCAACACGAGATGTAACTATATTTGCTACCTGTGCCTGGTTAATTTAGTTCGCTAGGAATAAACTCCGGCATGAAGGTTCCACCATGAAAGAAAGTATGATTGCCCTCCAGACCATATATTTTCAGATGAATTTTTGAAATTGCATGAGCTTTCTTATCCTCCTTTGATAGTGTACTCTCTTCATGTCTCCTCTGATTATGGAAACCACCCGATCCTAGGATTCTTAAAATAAATACAGATATGGCTTTATCTGAAGATAACATTGGCATTATTATACGAGACCATCTTGGTATTCTTCTGTTGGTAAGATGTATCCCTTATCCTAGTCATTTCCCTGTCGATTATGGTGAATTATTAGGTATTATTGAATGCTACATTACAAGTTCCCAATTTTCCGGACGGATTATTATTGAAAGCAATTCACTTTTAGTTGTTCAAAGCCTCTCTGTGCATGGTGAAGATTTCTTGGAGTTTGGATGTTTAGCTTTTAAGTTTCTTAATAATATTGATGTATCTTTAGTCTCTTTTTCCCATGCTTACAGGACGGGCAATTATCCAGTCCACGTTCTACCAAAGGATTCTCTAATCTACGATTCTATTCAGGAATGGATTAGACACATTTCTCCCCATATAGCTCACTCTATTTCTTGTGATTTAAATAATATATGACTCTCTTTTCCTTCAAAAAAAGGAAAGGACAAATTATAAATGTATGGCTGGAATTTAGCCACTAAAATGGCAAGTACACAATTAAGTAATCATTTAATAATACTTGTCAAGCTTACATTAGTCCCCATATACATATCCATAATAAATATATTTATTTTCTCAATCCATTCATAAAATATTTTCTAATTTCCTTAAAAGTACTCTCAAGGTTTACTCAATTTCAGAGTATTTTATTTACCTTTCTCGTTATATATATATTTCTCGTGAACCATAATTAGCAAATTAAATTTTACAAGCTTACTTAAGTAATGTAATAATTAATGTATATAACTTTATCCTAACTCAAAATAGGTATAACTGAAATCTCTTTGAGGTTACGTATAGCTTTATTTCTATTACTTTATGTAATTGGCTTTGTGGTTGACCTGATTCGGTTGTAATGGCTTATGCTCATTTTAATCAATAGATAGCCTTCTTCTTCAGCCAAAAAAAAAAAAAAAAGAGATGTGTCATTTATAATCAAGGGTTAATTCAAAAAAGCTTCTGAATTTCGGGACCAATGCCAATTAGGTGTTAGAATAATATGATTGTATTAAAATAATATTTACAATAAGCGGAAGTAGAATGATCTTCAGATATGCCTCGTAAATACAAACATAACATATTACCTGTATTAAAAATCCTTGAGTGAAATTCTTTATAATCAAGGATGGATTATTTGATCTATTATATGACCAAGGCTGAGCTACTTGATCTTCCCTCTCCTAACTCTCTTCACTATGCTGGTGTATGGGAATGGGTGATTACGCACAACTAGATAGGTGAGTGAGAAAAGGATCAAGAGCTCTATTTATAGACCTGAAATACACCTCCCATCATAATTAATTTAGAGACTCATCATTTTTCTTTTGTAACAAATGTAACTTAAATACATAATATCCCATAAACTCCATGTTTATAGAGATAATGCAGGTAGTGGTCATTAACAACATTATTTGTAACATATAACTCTTCATTTCTATAATTCATAGGGTAGATGTTATAGTTAATTACTACTTTATATGGTCATGAAGGCCACACTTCTATAAAACTAAGGAACCGGTCATTTAATTTCGACAATTTGGTACCTAAATCAAATTTTCATCTTTAAAATCATGTTGGTGTCAACTTTAAAATCTGAACAATTTTCCTTATCCTTTTAATATTAGAGCCAAAATTCTTAAAATATCTTGTTGATTTTATACAATTAAGTAACTCAATTTAGACAAAAACTTAATTTGGGTACTCAATTGTCCAAATTAAAAGATAGGGTGCCTAATTAACAATGACTCCAGATTTTAGGTATGTTTTTTAAATTGATGTTATAATCAATCACTATCTCACATAAAGGTTGGCTAGGGTCGAACCTGGGAAAAAAATATTTCCAAAAAGGTGAAGCAAGGATTGGAATTTCAAAAAAAAAAAAAAAAAAAATCTTCCAACAAAAACCTTAATAGAACCAATTCCGTAAAAATTACTTTAAAAATTTAATTAAACCTCAAAAATAGTTTCTAATATAAAAATAAAAAATCCAAAATTAAAATCAAATAACTTATAAAGCCTAAATGCTAAAATACATATTACAAAAATTAAAAAAAAAACTAAAAAATTATCCCAAATTTTATTTAAATGGTTGCAGCTCCAAGCGACCTGGCAGCAATTCCAGCGAGCATCGACAAAGCTATAAGTTGCAAGCTTGAGCTCTAAGAAGTGATGGCAGAGGCACGATGATGGCAGTAAATAAGAGAGCTGCAGAGGGGAGGAGAGAAAAAAGAGAGGAAAGAGGAGAAAAAAGAGAGGAAATAGGAGAAAGAAGAGAAAAAGAAGAAGGTCTAAAAGTTAGATGCCTTCGGCGGAGAGGGAGACCAGTGGCATGGCATTAGCAGAGGGAGACCAGCACTGTGGCAGTGGCGATGGTGCGAGAGAGAGAGAGAGAGAGAGAGAGAGAGAGAGAGAGAGAGAGAGAGAGAGAGAGAGATGTGGGGAGAGGGGGTCGTATGAATTTAGAATTGAGTAAATGAGAAGGACAAAGGCATTTGTTCCAATATACGCCATAATTAGGCACAGAACGATGACATAATTCTGTTGACTTGTACTAAAACCACATAGCATCGGTTCTGTCACTACTGTACAAAGCGAGGAACAATCTGTCAACATTCCTTCATTTTGTGAAAACGTTTATGTGCCTAACTTCTGTCGTTAACTTTGTTGGCAATGGAAGGTTATATGGGCATTTTGTCGTGATTTTTTTTTTTGTGGGGTTAATGAAGTTAACGATGGAATTTGTAGTTCCGTGCGTAACTCAGTGAAGGAAAAATCCCGTGCCCAACTACCATCGCTAAACACCCCATTACCTGTAGTGGTGCACTCAAATATAATTGCTAGATTTGGTACATCAATGTTATTAATATGGCTGAAGAGTATGATGCTTTATTTTCACCACCCACTTTATTTGCTTACTTTTCTACTTGATATGACCCGAGATGAACATGATAACATGGGGATCTTCTAACAACCGGTTACAAGGTCGATGACAATAAAGACAAAAGAGGAGAACAAAGAAATGACGATTTTGCTGGGAAAAAACTTTCAAGATTGTACGTGGCATACATTGGAAAGAGAAGATGCAGACCAAAGAGGCACCAAAATACTACTAATATTCATGGTGCATAAGAAGGAACCAAAGAAGCAAGTGTGAAAGACTTAAATGGCTCAAATTGCAATTGGCCTCAAGAAGACACCCTACCATCGACGGTAGGTCTCGGTTCCAAGGTGGCTAAGATAATAACACCCTACCACCAACTGTAGGTCAGGGCCTATCATCGACAGTAGGTCTCAACTGCAGCTCTCAATTATTGACTTTTAAGCTTATTTTGACTTCCCAACTTGGTTTTTTAACTCTTAGACCTATAATTAAGAGGCCTAAAGTGCCCATTTATATTCCTTAATTCTACTTAGCAGCCAGGGCTTGTTATGAACTACTTAGGGCACTATATATACTCTTGTTCAACCATCTTTGAAGAACAATAAATGAATGATATATATGAAAGTTTGAGATAAAAACCTAGGGTTCTATGGTTTCTTGTTCTTGTAAACTAGTGATTCCTAATTGTAAAAATCAAGGCAAGGTATTCTTGAATTTCTATACAAGAGTTCTTGTTCTTCCCCATATTCCTATAATTCCTTGAGGTGCTAGCTTCATTGCTAGTATTGCTTGGAATGTGGTCTTTCCTTGTGAGTGGAGATTAGGTGAGTTTCTAATAGTTCTTTTTTATTCTCCTTCAAGATAGAAAGGTTTTGTTTTTGTTTTCCTTAGTTAATTCCTGCAATTTTCCCCTTTAGTTTAAAATTTTCTCATATACAGTTCTCCAAAGTTCCTGTTGAAGTGAGAAGCATCTTGGGAAGGGATTGGACTTTATTCAAGCTTGAGGGAGTTCATACCATGTGTTATCAGAGCAAATATCTCTACGAGGTGAAAGTTTCTGTGTTTTATTGATGAATTTTGAATAAGCAAAAGCCAATTGATAGAAATTGAAAAAAATGCAAAGAAATCTGGAAAATTTTCATACAGAAAAAGTGTTGTGCAAATATTGATTTGAAAAGTATAGCAAATGAACTCCGAATTACATGAAACTTCTCTTGCTTGAAAGATTATTTGATTATGATCATTTGCAACAAATATGAGGTGTTTTGGTTGAGAAATGACTTAGTTTTGGTGAAATTAGTATAGCTTATTACTATGCCCTTCTTTGCTGAAATTGTTTTCTAGTACTTCTAATGTATTTGAATTTGAATGTCAATTGTCTTTGTTTTGAATTGTATCCTTTTCTTTGGACAAATTGTTAAGTGCTTTGTTCATCTTTGTGGGGAGCTCCTACTCTTGAATTTGTTCTTTGAACTCTATGCACTCTAAGTGTTTGAGAAAATACATCTTAGTCTTTAGCTTCTTATCTATTTGGGAATTCCTCACTTGAATTACTTTTGGGAATTTCTTGTAACTTGGAAGTCCTAGAAATCACTAAGCAGCTCTAGAGGGTGAGGGATAACAAAAGGCAAGAGGGTGAGATAATTTTTTCCTCAAAAGCCATAGAGAGTGAGCGACAAACACGAGGGTTGAGCAAAATCAAGTCGAGAGACAAATTTAAGGAATGGCAATATCCTTCCTTCTTGTTGTGGTTTAACAAGCTATAATGGGGTACACTTAGACTAACTCATCATGGCAAAGAATGGAAGCCATGAGAAAAGAAGAGATGGTATATTCCAAGCTTGCAAGGGCAACGCCTAACTTCCATAATAGGGATGGCTATGGTGGCAATACTTACAGTAGAAGCAACTATGGAGATGGAAATTCCATGGCTAAAAGGTAAATGGCAGTTGATAACAATTATTCTCATACTAAGACTTTTGAGCATATGTCTTACGATGGTTATGGAGATTATGATGTGGTTAATGCTAGCTATGATTATTATGAGAATAGTCCATATGATTGTTATAAAGGGTATCATGATAGTTATGACTATGGAGATCGAAGTTATGGTAAGAAGAGTATACCAAGAGAATATTTGATGAAAATAACTATAGGGGTGGTAATCAAAGAGAGCATTTGTTCTATACCAAGTACAATATGTTAGACAAGATTGTAATCCTTGCTATAAATAGTAGTAGTCATTTTAATGTGGCTAGTACTTATCTTGTGGAGAAAGTAGAGTTTTCCCCTTCTTGATCATCCTAGGCCTTACATATGCCAATAGCTAGATGGTGGTGTTAGAGTTAAAGTCAAAAAACAAGTATGAGTGCCTATCTCTTTAGGGTTGTTTACAGATGTAGTGTTATATGATGTAGCCCCTATGCTAATGAATCACCTATTGTTTGGACATCCTTGGATGTATGATAGAAAAGCTAAACATGATGGAGTCAAGAATGCTATCAACATCATTAGGAATGGCAAGAGATTCACTCTTAAGTCTTTGGCACCTCACTAAGTATATAAAGAGCAAATGAAGTTGAAAGAAGGGTTAAGGATATTTGAGAATGAGAAAAAGGAAAAGAGCATCATGGAGGCTAAAGTATAGGAGGAAGAGCAATTATACATGCCATATCAAGTAGTTGCAAAGGTGAAAACCATGAAGCCATCAATGGTTGATGATCTTCCAAGAATCAAAGAACGGTCATAAGCTACTATTGTTGTTGAAGAGAGTGATTGAACACATGTTACAAAAGAGACACCTAATGAGGATCTTTGTGATATCATGAATAAGAAGGACATTGAAAGAAAAGAAGGCATTGAAATTAAAGAAAAAAAAGAGTGGAAAAAGGAGAGAGAATAGTAGAGAGTTATATATCATTAATTCCACCTTCATTGTTTCAAGAGAAAGCGAGGGAGATGAGTGCTCAAAAGAAAAGGAGAGTGAACTAGAGAAAAGTGAGCTAATGAAAGAAAATGAGAGCCTCATGGTAAACAAGAGATCTATAAAAAAGAGCAACAAGAAAAAGAGAAAGTGGCAATTGAAAAGAGTAGGGAAGTGAACTTTCTTACTAACGAAATTAACTCTTTTATTGTTAATGATTCTTTATAAGTGCAAAAATTGTAGAGCTGAAACATGGAGAATGAAGGGAAGTTGGACTATTACACCTACAATATAACAAGCTTCCCTCCTCCTCCTTCATACTCATGTTTTGATCACTTTAGAAAAGACATTAAGTCTTGCTCTTTTATACTTATCCTTGCTAGGAATTCTCTTCAACATGCTTACATCTTAATCTCAAAACTTGGAGGGAGGCATACCAAGGAGTTCGAAGGCCAAGGAGAGAGGGTTGAAAGAAAACTATTCTGAAGCCAAGAAAATCCATCAATGAGTTTTCCTAGAATCTTATCTCTCTTCTACCTTGTGTTTGTATTTAAAGAGTTGAAATTGTTCCTAAATGGTTATGTCTTTCTTGAGTTTAATCTTGCATGTTCTATTTGCTATTCTCATTGTATTTCTTATTATTTCTATGAGTATTTAAGTTGCTCCTTTGTGATGGCATAGGACAAAGGGTCCATTCTTTATTTGTTAATGTGCAACATCAAGTTGTTAATCTAGATTGAAATTATTTCTTAGTGGTTAAAGACTTGTTCCATGATATTCTTTTCTTTATTTCAAGCAATGTTGACCCATGGAATATTTATGATTCATTAGGGGACGGTAATCATCATACCTTTGGTTTTCTTGAAAACAATTCTTATTGTTTTGATGGTTCCTTGATTTCTTTACTTGGTGATCTTTGTGTTAAGTTTCAAGGGGAAATAGTTGATCATTTTGAGTACGTGTTGACTTCTCTTGATACTTATATGAAGATTCTTGTTGAGCATACTCTTTCGGACAAACCTTTGTGGATTAGGAATGGTTTAACTGGAAATTCTTGTCAATGGCATAAATTTCTCGTTGTGAAGAAATCTTTTAAAACTTTTTTTGAGAACGTATTTGGTTTCAAATTCTTTCATTCGCATTACAAGGAGTACTTGTTGTTAACTTTGACACCAAATAGAAGCTAGTTTTAAAATGACAAAGACTAATCTTTATGAGATTTTGGAAACTAATGTGGCAAGTGATGTCTTAAAACCCATTTGGATGGAATTTGTGGGAAGAAATATTTACTACCATCTTCCTTCTAAAGGAGTGGTTTCCGAAGTTGTCCATTTCATTTGCTAATTTTTGGGAGAACTCTTAGACTATATTCTTGAAATTTGGATTTATGGAATGTTGTACTATCATCAACCTTTTAAAGAATTCTTAAAGAAAATGGATTCAAAGAGGAAGGTAGAGGATCTTGGAGCTTTGAAAACTTTGTATCTACTTCTCCTTAACTCAATCTTCAAGTGCCGGATTTAGTGAAGTACACGGCTCATCCTTTATTTCCAAATGTTTTGGAGTTTCTATGGAAGCTTTAATTTGCTTACTACTATCTTTTTGGGAAAGAGACTTTTCAAACTGTTGTTTTCCTTAAGTTACTTTTAGAGTTTGAAAATGATAGTTCTACTTTCACTTTCCTTTTAAAGATGTTAGTAAATGTATTTTCTTCAAGGAGTGTAGAGGATTTTATGATTTGAAAAACATTGTGACTGCTTCTTCTCGCTTTAAATATGAAGTAATGGAGTTGTTGAAGCATAAAAACCATTCGTCATTTTCAATGCTCTTGGTTTTTGTTGGAATCAACATTTTCATTACCATCATCCTTTTAAAGAAGAGCATTAACCAAATTCTTGAATTCAATGCATAATTTCTAACATTCGACAAAGATGAGAGTTTCTTTACCCATTCTCCATTTAAAGATCACGAACCCAACTCTCCTTTTGAAAGTTTTTCAAGGATAATGTGCCTACAAAATTTCCTTTTCCAATTCTTTACTCAAACATTTGAAAGAACACTTTTTAATTAGAAATCCAAGTTTCTACAAAACTTCTTGTCCTTCACCTTGAACTATTTTCAAAATCAAAGCTTCACATTTCATTATCCTTTCAAAGAAGTGTGGGAAACCTTTGTTGATGTGAATGAGTTACAAGATTTCCATATTTCTACTTTTATTCTTTTTCCAAGAAATCTTGTGTTGCCTTTGTAGTGTATTCTTAATGCTTTCATGGTTGGTTATGCCTTGAACTTTTATGTCTATACTACTTTTAAATTTCATAGACCATTTAAGGAAGTGCGGCACTTGCGGAATTCTTTTGGCGTTAAAAAGATATTCGACAAACTTGATACAATAATTGCTTATACTCTTCTAATTCTTGAGTGCTTTGGTAATGTTCATAGTATTGCTCCTTTTAATGCTTCCACTTCTAAGGTTGCCTGCCTCTTGTGGTTATTTGAAGGAATGGATTCGAGGACAAATTCTTTTAAAGAGAGGGGGCACGATATGACCCGGAATGAGCATGAGAACGTGGAGATCCTTCGAGAACTTGTTACAAGGTTGATGACAATAAACATAGAAGAGGAGAACAAACAAATAGTGGCTTTGCTCGGGAAGGACTTTCAAGATCGTAAGTGGCATGCTTTGGGAGGAGAAGATGTAGATAGAAGAGGCACCAAAATATACTAATTTTCATGGTGCCTAAGAAGGAACCAAAAAAGCAAGTATGGAGACTTAAAGGCTTTAAATTGCAATTGGCCTCAAGAAGACACCCTACCATCGATGGTAGGGTTGGACCTACCGTCAACAGTAGGTCTCAGTTCCAAAGTGGCCAAAAGAACAACAACCTACTGCCAACGGTAGATTGGGGCCTACCGTTAACAGTAGGTCTTGGTTGTAGCTCTCAATTGTTGATTTTAAGCTTATTTTGACTTTCCAACTTGGTTTCTTAACTCCTAGACTTGTAATTAAGAGGTCTAAAGTGATTTTTTACCTTCCTTAAGTCTAATTAGCAAGTAGGGCTTGTTATTAACTACCTAGGGCACTATATATACTCTTTTCAATCATCTTTGAAGAACAATGAACGAATGATATATATATATATATATATATATGAAAGTTTGAGAGAAAACCTAGGGTTCTATGGTTTCTTGTTCTTCCTTGTAAACTAGTGATTCCTAATTGTAAATATCAAGGTGATGTATTCTTGAATTTCCATTCAAGAGTTCTTGTTCTTCCCCAAATTCCTATAATTCTTTGAGGTGCTAGCTTCATAGTAAGTGTTGCTTGGAATTAGGTCTTTCCTTGTGAGTGGAGAATAGGTGAGGCTTCTAATAGTCTTTTTTGATTCTCCTTCAGGATAAGAAGGTTTTGGTTTTGTTTTCCTTAGTTAATTCCTGAAATTTTCCCCTTTAATTTATCGATTTATCATGTATAGTTCTCCAAATATCCTCTTGAAAAGAGAAGCATCTTGGGAAGGGATTGACTTCATTCAAGCTTGAGGGAGTTCATACCACACTATGGGAGAGCAGCTTAATAGTGACGGACTTTAGAGATGGAACATGGTCGTCTTTAAATAGCAACGGATTAGAAATGCTATAGAGAGGGAAATTCAAAAGTCAAATTTTTTGACAAAATAGAGACAATTTAGAGATGCAATGGTTACGTCTCGAAAACGTTCGTCTCTAATCTTCCTCTAAATATTTTCGAGACGAAAATCAGAGATGGATTAGAGATTATTCAATATCTATCTCTAGATTTAGAGATGGATTGGAGAGGGAATGATTCCTATCTAATTTTAGAGACGGAATGGAGACCAATATGTGTTGTCTCGAAAGTTTTATTCAATAATTTACGTCTCTATTTAGAGACACAATAAATCTGTGTAACTTCATTTGTAAGTGAAGTTGAAATAGATGCGGATTCATATATCTCTACATTAGAGATGCATTTGATACAAAACCTGTGGTCGCTAAATGCCTTTCGTATCTATATTGTCTCAAAGGTTATAGAGAAAACTCCTTTCGTCTAGACTATTTAGAGAGAAAACTTCTTTCGTCTCTATGTCATCTCTAATGTTAGAGAGAAAACGCCTTTCGTCACTATGTCGTCTCAAATGTTAGAGGGAAAGTTTCTTTCGTTTCTATGTCATCCCAAATATAGAGAGAATACTCTTGTCATCTCTACTTTGTCTCTAATATTTAGAGAGAAACTTCTATCATCTAGCTCGTTTGTACTATTAGAGAGAAAAGTTCTTTTATCTCTATGTCGTCCCAAGTATTAGAGATAATACTGCTTTCGTCTCTACTTCATCTCTACTATTTAGAGAGAAAACTTCTTTCAACTCTATGTTGTTCCAAATGTTAGAGAGAAAACTCCTTTTATCACTAATTCGTCTCTACTATTTAGGGAGTGTTGGAGAATAAAACTCCTAATTACTATTACAATATACTAATTACTATTACAAATTAATAAAAAAACAGCGGAAGAAGAAGCACAGAAAGAGAAGATTCAATCTTCAAGAACAGAAACCAAAAAGACTAACAATAAGGCAATCTGCAAAATCAATAACCAGTTAATACCAAATAAAACCGAATGAACAAAAGAGTAGTTCCGCTTACCACCGTCGCCGTGCAACGGCCGGCAGAAAATCAAAGAGATAACCGAGGAGCTGAAACCGAACGGTCACCAAAACTGTAAACGGACGCCGAGCAGTGGCAACGCTGCATCCAGGCGTCGAAAGGTAAGCAAGGGGATGATCGGGTGTTAAACCCTCAGAATAGGCCTCAGTCGTGATGGAAATCACCGGCAACCCTCTTTTTCTATCTCCCTCTCTTTTATTTTCCTCACAGCTCACTCTCTAACCTCACCAACAGACAATCAAAGGTGACAAAGAAGACCGGTGAAGCACAGAACACCGGAACAGAGAGAGGAAAGCAGCGGCAAAGCCGCAGAATCAGAAGGAAATCAGAGAGTCCCAAAGACTCCAAGAGACAGAGAGTGAAGAGACGGTTCAAAGGAGCAGAGCAAGAGACTACATAGAAAATGAAGCAGCAGCAGCAATAAAAAGACGGAAGAGCGCGGGTCACCAACGGACGGCCCGGGTGGCCAGCTCGAACCGCCCGGGCATCCCTTGACCCAGTCAAGGAAATAAAAAGAAGCCTATTCCAAAGGGGGCTGAGGCCCAATACATCATGGGGTGAAAAAGGGGAGGAAAAATTGGGCTGAAAATTGCAGAAAATATTAGTAGAATATGGGCTTGTAAAGCCTACATGGAGAAAAACTCTTTCCTCTCTATGTCTCCCAAGTATTAGGGAGAATACTCCTTTTGTCTCTACTATTTACAAAGAAAACTATTTTCGTCACCGTCATCACAAAAGTTAGAGAGACAACTCATATCATCTCTAGCGTGTCTCTAATATTTAGAGAGAAAACTTCTTACGTCTCTATGTCGTCCCAAATATTAGAAAGAAATCGTCTTTCGTCTCTATTTCATCCCTCGTATTTAGAGAGAACACATTTTTCATGTCTATGTTATCTCAAATATTAGAGAGAAACTCATTTCGTCTCTACTTTGTCTCTAACATTTAGAAATCACACTTCTGTCGTTTCATATATTAGAGAGAACACAACTTTGTCTCTATGCTGCCTCTAACTTTAGAGAGGAAGGATCATCCTTCTCTATGTCATCTCTAAGGTATTAATTAGAGACAAATTTAGAGATTTGTTAGAGAAGAAATATTTTGTTTTAAACAAATTTTAGCAAAATTGAACTGTATTTAATATTAACTTTTATTTATTTATTTAGAAATGATAACATTTGATTATAATCTTACATAAATCAATAGTTTTGCTCTGTTTATTAATAATTTATAAATTAAATATTAAGGATATACATTATAAATTGAATATATATATAACTAAAACAAGAAATGAGTACTCCATGTAACTATTTATAAAAATATTTATTTAATTTATCATAAAGAATAGTATCTTATAAGGCCAAAAAATTTGAAATGTTATAAATTCTATTAGTTGTACTTATGGTTGTATTTTGTTAAGTGAAATGAAATTACATTATATATATGAGCCGCTTTTTCTTAAAGAAAACCGAGCAATGCTTTACAATTTATAATATTGTGTTACCTTTTTTTAGATATGCATGATTCAACATATTAATTACTTGTAGTGATAAAAAGTAAAACTCTATATATCCATGAACAATTTTCGAGCAATTGATTTTGACAAATGACTACTTTCAGTGATAAATATAAGTCCTTGGGGACTTGTGCATAAATATTACTTGTGCATAAATATTAAGGATGTTGAAAGCTAGATAAACTTTGAGTCAAAATACTCTTGATGCCCCTAATGAATACAAGAGAGATAGAGAATATAGAGTAATAAATAAATAAAAATGATAGGTATATATGGAAAATATGTAATAATTAAATACCAATTGAAAAGTGTATAACCTCTTATATCTTTTACCATTCTCAACTCTTTTAAAACTCTTTATATTTCTGATAAGAGGTAGTATGTATCTTGTGATTAAATTTAGTTAAACTAATATTATTCAAGTCATGTACAGATCATCAGGCATGAGAACATAAAAATCATACTTGTAAAAATGACTTTGTTTTTCTTCTTCTTCTTTTTTTTTTTTGCTAAATAAACAACTTTGTCTATAGGAATAATTATTTTAGTGATATTTTACTGCATAACACATATTTTGTCAAAATAAATTCTTTAAAAAATTTTCATAAATATAAGGTGTTGAAAAATAAAAGTTTATGTATGTGTTTGGAAAAAAACCTAAATTTTTTATAAGCATTTATAGAGATTTGATCTATTCATTATTTCACAAATTATAAAAGAGAATTTTAGAAAAATATTTTTCTTTATTTTTTCAATTAAATATTTTTATGATTATTTGTCTCTATATTTTAAGATTTTGATAAATTACAATTTTTAAAAAAATTTAGACACGAAGATACCGTCTCAATATCGTGTCTAAAACATACTTGAAAAAATACCGGGAACTTTACCCTTACAATCCCGCCCTTTCCCCACCCCCCTCCCCCCCCTTCTTCTCTTCTTCTCTTCTTCTTTTGGCTGACCCTTCTAACTAAGCAAAGGAAAAAAAATAGAAAACGCCTGCCTCGCTTTCTGTATCTCTCTTTCCCCTTCCCCTGCCTCTTTCAAATTCTCTTTGAATTCAGACCGTGCGAGGACTGCGGTGCAGGGTGGGCGCCTGTGCGACTGGTGGGAGCAGTGGTCTTTCTCTCCGTGCGGGATTGTTGCTGCTTTGATTTGAAGGTTGTTTATTGAGGTAAAGATTTATTATTGCTTACAAAATCTTCCGCTAAGCTTTCTATGTGTTTTTTTTTCTGGAAATTCTGTGTTTATTGGGTGTTAGCAAAATTGCTTTTCTACTTCTACTGATACAAAAGGTAATAGGTGAATCTTGGGTTTAGGAAAACAAAGTATGTAAAAAAACCCTTGAAATATTTATGTTATGTTATTGTTGGGCTATTCAATTTCGTATCTGAACAGTTGAGGTTTTTTTATAATTGTTGATGATTATAATTGTTTGAGTATGATTTAGAAATTTGCTTTTGCAGTTTGTTGGATAGGCGTTTTGTCTGTTTCGTATCTGAACAGTTCAATTTCGTATTCCAACAGTTGAGGTTTCTTTATAATTGTTGATGATTATCATTGTTGATGATTATTTCAAAAAAAGAGGAAAACAAGTAGCTGAAGGAATTGGAAAATTACCTGTAAGAAAATAAGTTTTCATACTCAGGCCTATCTTTCGAAACAAAAACCTTTCCTCATCGGTTAAGATTTCTAAATCATTAGGTAGGTCAGCAGGTTTCAGTTTCTCCTGCACCTTTGCTAAAGCCTTTTCAGCACCTTTGATCTTCTCTTTGGCCTGCATAAGCCAGAATGTTGAAACAGAATCAAGTATTAGGATTGTTAAAAAAATGTAGATCATTTTTTAAAAGTTATTCCCCCCATTTAACTTCTTACAACTTACAATAGCTAGCTTGTTCTCAATAAATTTAACCAGTGAAGCATGTCTTGCTACAACTTGTTCTTTCGTTTTCTCCAAGCCTTCACTGCTTGGCTGGTTGGCCCAGCATGAGGTTGCTGCCTTTGTCTCCGAAAGTGTTCTGCAACTAAAGGTCCTTTTTGACCTTTTTTTTGTACTCATTGCTTAAGATTCCCAATTGTTTTCTTCATTTCTTCGCACTCAATGGGAGGAAAATGTTCTCCAAAATTCATTCCAAAAGGAAATTTTTTATTTGAAAATGGTCCAGCAGTGGCTGCTGAAAACTGCCCTGTTACAGCAGCAGCAATTCCAGGTTTATTCAGACCCTCACCACCGTTTCCCTGGTTGTTTCCACCTGTTAGTTTCCGACTCTTTTGTATGTTTCTTGATCTTGCTGGAATTTGTTGTCCAGTAATGGATAATTAAGAAAAGGATCAATATTAGAAAATTTTTCATTATTTTAAACTGAAATGGGTTCTTAGATTTTCTCTGTACAGGATAGTGACTTTTAAGCTAAAGAATGCATCTTGGTTGTGCGGTTAATTGGTGTATGTGTGTCCATTAGTGTCTAACAATACACCACTGACCATTTAGTTAAAGAGGATTTAAATGGTCTAGCATAGCATATTTGATAGTTTTTTAATGGCTATTGTTTTCACTGGTTATGGTTTGGTTTGTTTTTTTCTTTTTTCTGTACATGCATCGAAAGAAACTAAATAAACAAATAAAGCAAAGAACCAGAAGTAGAGGTAAATGACTAAAATGTCAATACAGATATTTGGCAATGCAACTTGTGCCAAATTATATGTTCATCAGGTGTTAGCTAATGAAGAATTCTACCATCCCTGATTCAATCGTTTATGCTATTTAATTTTATAGGAAAGTATATTTAATTTTATAGGAAAGTATATGGAGTGAAAAATTGCTCCTAAAATTTGAATAATGCAAAATTCTTCCTAAATGAAAAATGCAAATTGTTTCTAAAAAGCCTATCTGTTAACTTCATGATATTTGCTCCAAGAACCTAAACTTAATATGGAAAGAATGATAAGATTATTACAAGAAATACATCTCAAAATCAAAGTAAACTAAAACAAGAATTCCCTGCCCATTTAGTGAAGAAGTGATCCGAATAATAAGATTTTAGCCATCCCCACATTTAACCGGTACTCCAAATCTTCCATCACCAAATTCACAGCAAACCCGAGGTTCAACTGGTACTCTAAACCTTCCCTCACAGAATTCTCAGCCAACGCCTCATGAAGGATCTAATGAGCAAAATGGAACGAGCAATGAAGCACAAGTTTCAGAGACCAATGTTATTCCAAGATTATTCTATGACAAGAGAGTGTAAGTTATAAACTTTTTCGGTTTCAATTCTTGAAATATTCCCAATTATTTATCTTCTACTTTACAAGGAAAAAATGTAACAATTTTATGTGCATTTTAAAGTTCTCATAAAAAGATGTTTCAAATGCTATTTATAGGCTATGTTTTAGTCCTGATGTTCAGATTACTAGTGAGGTCCCTAACACTACCAGAAAAAAGAGATTTAGCAACTGAAATTACCGATGGATATTTTCGGTTAACTTACCGATTGTTTTGTAATTCGTCGGTAATTAAGTAAAGTTACCGATATATATTGACTAATTCGGTCGGTAACTCCACTTGAGCAGGTTACCCATCAAAATGTTCGTCGCTAATCGGTAGGTAATGTTTGTTTTTTATTTAAAGTGGACAAAAACCTGGACTTCCCTCGCTCTCTCGTTATTCCCATTCCAAGAAACCCTCCTCCTCTCTGTTTCTCTCCTCCCTCTCTCGTCATCCCTACGATCACTGTTCACGTCCACCATCACTGTTGCACCACCAGGTATGCTTCTCCCCCCCCCTCCCTCCCCCCCCCCTCTCTCTCTCTCTCTCTCTTAATCATCTCTCGTTCACTTGTAGTTGACGTCGCCGTCATCGGTTCACTTTGCTGTAAGTTTCTTTTCTTTTTTTGCTGTTTTCCTTTTTATTTTACAGTAAAATATTTTAGTTTGGATGTGATAATCAGTAAAGGATTTTAGGCTAATTAAAATGATTTAAAATTACTATGTCACAAAATTTGTTCTTCATTATGAGGGAGCTCTATCGATCAACTTCACCATCTTTGTTATTTGTGACAATTTTAAACCATCTTTAGCTTTCATACATATGGAAGAAGGGCAGGATTACAACTTACAAGTTACTATTGCATTGTATGTAGTATATATATTATAGCTAACTATTGCACAATCTATATTTTATATTTAGAGATAAAAGAAGAATATAAACAATATTAGAGAATGTTAACTCTCTGTTATGTTACGTAATAAGTGAACTCTTAATTAACATTTTGTGAAAAATAGTCTAATTATATCTTACATTAGCTAGTTAAATGTAGTATAAATAAGAAAGTTTTACCTATTAAGTTCTTTCTTAATCTATGTATGAATTAAGGGAAACAAAAACCTAACATTTTATATTAATGAGAGCTATATATGTGTGTGGTGTGCAGACCACCACATGATATAATCCAAATTACTAGTAGAACTAAAGAATTGCAGCAACTTCTCAGCCTTAACAAACTAAAACTAATTTATAAAATACCTCCTTATATATGATTGGTTTGTCAAGATAATATTTTCATTTCTAATTTCCTCATCATTTTTTATTACCATTTTTTAAGTCGGTGTCGATCAGCTATTCTGTAACATCTCCCAGTTTACTCTTATTATAATATTTTTATATTTAAGATCTTAAAAACATAAAAGATAAATAACTCAAAACCTTACTCATAATTAATCTTAAAGATTAATTCTAATAAAATGAACATTACAAGAAAATTAATGTGATTAATTATTATAAAAGAAATGTTAAAAAAATATTATAGATATTTTTTTATAATATAGTATATTTAAATGGATACAGAATTAATGTATAACAAAGAAGAGGGGCACAGATATATGATCCCAAAACTTATGAGATTTCGAAGAGGTATACTCTTAAATGAGATAATCCATTCTATATATAGAACAAAATAGAATCAAATCTTCCAGTTATAAATGCACTCTATGACATTACCTAGTATTTGGCAAGGAACATTGCAAGCCTAAACACTTTTTCTCTCTTCCCTGATAAAGAATACTTTCTTTCTTTTAAGAAAAGGAATAACCTAAATATCCATGTTTAGCAACAAATACATACAAAAAAGTATCTATTATTCTTTAGAAAGTATCCTTTTTAAAGAAAAGAACTTTAGAAAGCATCTTTAAGTATAATAGGAGCTTTAATTTGCACATAGTGGTTCTTTGAGTTTTATTTGAATGCTTTATTCATAATAGTTATTAGCTTTATATAGAGATGATCTTTTTTATTCATAAAAAAAAGATGATACTTTTTTTCTATTTCTATGTTTTCACTTGATATTTCTATGCTTCGGTTTCTTAGACCAATTAATTTGTTGGGATATGTAGTTGTATCTTTGATATTTTCATTCTTTGTTTTAGGTATATTTTTCAAGACTTAGAGCATCATCGCTTACCAATTGATATATACAGGTATGTATTATGCAACATTTTGAATCTTTTTCGCTATTATGGGGGAGCCCATACTCTTAAATATATAATTTTCAGTTTTATTATTAATGAATTGTTGTCATTATAGGGGAGCTCAAACTCTTAAAACTTTATTAGATTTTTTGTATGTTTGTGTTGTTGGTGCTTTTATAGGGGAGCCCAAACTCTTAAGCTATTGACTATTTGTCTTTATGGGGGAGAGCCGGACTTTTAAACTTTATTAGATTTCTTTTTGTTTGTGTGGGCATTGTGCCTAGGAATTGTACATTTTATAGGGGAAATTTTGTCAAAATTTCTGTAACATTTAGATTTTAAAGTCTTTGTTCTTAAACTCTTAGGGCTAGTTTGAGAGTTGAAAAAGGGAGAGAAAAGAAAGGAATTGGAAGGAAATGATTTAAATTTGGTGTTGGGGAGTTTCGTGAGGGGAGATAGGAAGAGAAGAGGGGTAATTAATACTTCTCTTCTTTTCTTTTATCTCCTAAACTCTCAAACTAGTCCTTAAGTTTGGTTAATTAGTTTTGGAAAGTTACGTATTACAAAAAAAGGAGCGTGGGGGTACCTGAGAGAATGTCCTTTTGGGGCGGGGGTGGAGCCGGCCGCTATTTCCTATCAACAAGGAAATAAGACGAATATAGGGCACCTTGGCTCCATTGCTCTTAGAATATTTCTAAATCACTTCGGGTCAGTAGAGTTGTCATTTTCTATCATTTACAACCCCGGTGTATTTCGAATGCTTGAAGGCTCCGCAGACCCGAAGTGATTTAGAAATATTCTTCTTTATCTATGGTGATCGGTCTCTTAAAATTCTTAATAAATTGTAGAAATTCTTTAATCATGCATAATCTATAAGTTTAAATGTAAAATTCTTAATAAAACTCTTTAAAAACTTTGTTAGATTTGTTGTATGTTTGTGTTGTTGGTGTCTTTATAGGGGAGCCCAAACTTTTAAACTATTCATTATTTGTCTTTATGGGGGAATTCGGACTTTTAAAATTTATTACGTTTCTTTTTGTTTGTGTGGTTGTTGTCTGGTGTGGCCATTGTACTTAAGAATTGTTCATTTTATAGGGGAGACTCTATCAAAATTTCTGTATCATTTAGATTTTAAAGTCTTTGTTCTTAAATTCTTAGGACTAGTTTGAGAGTTAAAAAAGGGAGAGAAAAGAAGGGAACTAGGAAGAAGATTTAAAATTTGGTGTTTGGGAGTTTTATGAGGGCAGAAAAGAAGAGAAGAGGGGTAATTAATACTTCTCTGCTTTTCTTTTCTCTCCTAAACTCTCAAACTAGCTCTTAAGTTTGGTTAATTAGTTTTGGAAAGTTACACTTAAAATTCTTAGTAAAACGTAAAAATTCTTTAATCATGCATAATCTATAAGTTTAAATGTGAAATTCTTAATAAAACTCTTAAAAACTTTGTTAGATTTGTTGTCTGTTTGTGTTGTTGGTGTCTTTATAGGGGAGCCCAAACTCTTAAACTATTCATTATTTGTCTTCATGGGGGAATTCGGACTTTTAAACTTTGTTACGTTTCTTTTTGTTTGTGTGGTTATTGTCTGGTGCGGCCATTGTGCTTAGGAATTGTTCATTTTATAGGGGAGACTCTATCAAAATTTCTGTATCATTTAGATTTTAAAGTCTTTATTCTTAAACTCTTAGGGCTAGTTTGAGAGTTAAAAAAAGGATAGAAAAGAAGTGAATTGGGAAGAAATGATTCAAAATTTGGTGTTTGGGAGTTTTATGAGGGGAGAAAGGAAGAGAAAAGGGGTAATTAATACTTATCTTCTTTTCTTTTCTCTCCTAAACTCTCAATCTAGCCCTTAAGTTTGGTTAATTAGTTTTGGAAAGTTTAAACGTAAAATTCTCAATAAAACGTAAAAATTCTTTAATCATGCATAATCTATAAGTTTAGGGTTAAAATTCTTAATCTCTAAAACTTTTGGATTTATTTCTAATGGAGAAATGATTATAAAATTCATTAACCTCTTAATCTATAAGTTTAGACATAAAACTTAATCTTAATCTCTAATGATTTTTTGTAATACTCAAATGATTAGAGAAGTCTTTAAACTCTTCAACATAAAAATTAAATGTAAGACATAATAAAGAATGAGCTCTAATTTTGAACTCTTCATTTGTAAGTGACGTATTTATAGTTTTATATTAAAAGTGTGTTTTGTTTTATGAAGTTATGGAGGAGGATCGTAATTGGATGTATAGAAGAAATGTGTCTGGAGTTATGGGGATTAGTAGTGAGTTCAACTAGGTGTGAAGTGGTTTGTGAATTGGTGTCTGAATTATGATCTTGGGATAACTAATGAGTTACGATGTCCGTGTGCAAATTGCAAGAACTTAAAGTATCTTAAAGAGGATGATGTGAAGTTGCATCTTTATAAATCAGGTTTTTTACCTAATTATCATATAATTATCATAATTAGACTACACATGGAGAACCATCTATGGGTTACCGCCGATTGTTGGGGAAGGTAGTGTTACAAGAAATGCTGAAAGCAATACTTATCATGAGTGTAAATTTTATGTCGCTGGTCTGGATTTTGAACACGATACAGCGTACTCAACGATTTTATGACGTTGAAATTTATTGATACACCGTTGTGTGAAGGGTGTACAAAGTATTCACAGTTGCCTGCGATGGCAAGGCTGTTGAACATTAAGTCAGAGAACATGTCTGAAAAGTGCTTTGATCAAACCTTACAGTTGTTGAAGGATATACTTCCCGAAGACAATAAGGTGGTGGATGATTGGTACCAGATGAAGAAGTTAGTATTTGGAATATGCCGGTGTTAAAAGTTGATGTATACGTTAATGGATGTATGTTGTATTGGAAAGATGATGCTCAAGCACATCAATGTAAGTTTTATGGCCATCATCGTTAAATGAGAAGAAAGAAAAATAAGAAGTCCAAAGAAATTCTTACAAGATGTATTATTTTCCGCTAACACTTAGGTTGCACAGGTTGTATGCTTCTCAAAGAACGGCTGAGCATATGAGATAGCATTCAGAAAGCGTTCCTAAGTCGGATATGATTAGTCACCTTAGAGATGGAGAAGCTTGGAAGCATTTTGATATTACTCATCCTGAGTTTGCTTCCGAAGTAAGAAATGTAAGACTTGGACTGTATACTGACGATTTCTTACCTTTTGGGATGTTTGAAAAGCAATATTCGTCATGGCTAGTGATTGTTACGCCATACAACTTACCTCTTTGGATGTGCTTAAAAACTCGGGTGATGTTTTTGGCATGTATTATTCCGGGCCTTCAGAATCCAAAACATAAGTTAGTTGTTTACTTACTATTGTTGATAGAAGAATTGAACCAATTGTGACTGCATGTGGTTAACTTGAACGATATTTTGAATAAACAGAACTTCAACATGAGGGCTGCCATTCTATGGATTGTTGGTGATTTTCCTGCATACGGTATGTTGTTCAATTGGAGTACTACTGGAGCATTGGCTTGTCCTTATTGCATGGAAGAAACAAAATCATTTATACTATAAAGTGTGGGAAAGCAATCTTGGTTTGATTGTCATTACTACTTTTTGCCTTCCGATCATCCATTTCAGAGGGATTCTAGGTGTTTAAGAAGGGCAGAGGAGAAGATCATTCTGAGCCGCCACCTTATCTTACAGGGAGAATAGTTGGCGAAAGAATTCAAGACATGCCAAAGGTTACAGAAATCGGTATTGAGATTGGAAAGGAAGATGGTAGAGGAGAATGTCATAATTGGACAAAGCGTGGTATCTTTTGCGATCTTCCATATTGGTGTACTCTTCTAGTTTGCTACAATCTTAACATCATGCATAATGAGAAAAATGTTTTTGATAATGTTTTTAACACAGTTATGGATGTGAAAGAGAAGACAAAGGAGAATGTCATAATTGGACAAAGCGTGGTATCTTTTGCGATCTTCCATATTGGTGTACTCTTCTAGTTTGCTACAATCTTAACATCATGCATAATGAGAAAAATGTTTTTGATAATGTTTTTAACACAGTTATGGATGTGAAAGAGAAGACAAAGGATAATGTGAAGTTTAGGGAAGATGTTCAATGATATTGTAATCGACTCGAACTAAGTCTCAAAGGTTCTGCAAAATCGAAGACGGGTTACACTTTGACAAAAGAACAAATGAGGGCAATATTCGAGTGGGTGAAGGACTTGAAACTACTGGATGGATATGCATCTAACCTGAGTAGATGTGTTGATTTGAAGGAGTTGAGAATATCCTAAATGAAAAGTCATGATTGCCACGTGTTTATGGAGCGATTGATTCCTATTGCTCTCAAAGAGGTATTTCCGAACAGGTATAGAGTACCTTGGAAGAATTGAATTTGTTTTATAGACTTGTGTTTTCCTAAATTAAGTGTGGCACACATACGTGAATTGGAGCGTAATATTGCTATGTTGTTGTGCAAGTTAGAAAGGATTTTTCCTCCTTCGTTCTTCGATGTCATGGAGCATTTTAATGGTTCACTTGCCGTATGAGGCTAGGGTATGTGACCCGGTTCAGTAGAGATGGATGTATCCATTCGAGAGGTACTTGAACCGTCTGAAGAAGAAAATTAAGAATGAGGCTAGAGTTGAGGGTTCGATATGCAATGCTTATTGGGTTGAAGAGACTGCAACATTTTATAGCTACTACTTTGAACCTCATGTCTTTCAATTTCTAATGGACAAGGAAGGGCTATGGTACGATGACGACAAGATATTTACATGATGAAGAATATAAGGCAGCAACAAACTACATCCTATTAAATTGCGTTGAAGTTGAATCGTACCTCTCATAAGTTAATCTCATTACTTACTATATAACAATATTTCTACTTACAAATGATAACACGTCATTAATTAATTAAAGCTAAATATAT
Source organism: Catharanthus roseus (assembly GCA_028651295.1). NCBI lineage: Eukaryota > Viridiplantae > Streptophyta > Magnoliopsida > Gentianales > Apocynaceae > Catharanthus > Catharanthus roseus. Next base: position 10,509,994 of record JAPQWS010000102.1, on the reverse strand, counting down.
TAATTGTGGTTGTAGGAAGCACACAACGGAATTGAGGATGCGTTTTCCAAATTTAAGGGAAAGTGACGTACAAACTAGAATCAGGATGAGTTTTCAATGTGGTTTAGGGAAGAAATGAGTTGAAAGTTTTGATTAATTTTTACACTAAGTTTACTAATATTTAAACTAAACAAATATCAATTCTTTTATTCATATGGAAAAATCCATGAATGCAAGCAACAACGAATGTCTTAAGTCCTCATCATGGGGTCTGTCTAAATGTGTGAAATCGTGTCATGGATATTTTGTTAACGGTTTTAGGTTTCATACACAGGAAAAATGTTTCGATAGTCTTACATATAATTGTGGTACGTGGGAGTAAGAAGAGGGCTCACCCGGCAACTGCTTCTATTCCAACGGCTTCTACTTCAGTTGAGACGTCTACTACTCAAGTTAAGATGGCTTCTACTCCGGCTTCTATTCCTTCCAGGACGTCTACTCCTCCAACAGCGGCTTTACACTTCTAGGGACGTCTACTACTCTGGTAGCTAGTATTGTAAAACGGGCCGAACTGGCTCGGTCCGAACCGGACCGCATTTAGCCCGTACTTAAATAGTCCGGTTTGGTCCAGACTGATTTTTTGCGGCCCAAAAAACATATAATCCATACCCGTCTGTAGTCAGCCCGCGGGCTTTTTTTTAATAAAAATTATTTTTAAACTTAAAAAAATTAAAAATTAATTTTATTTAAAAATAAACTAATCATAAAAATTATACTAACTTTTAAATAAGAAACAAAATAATTATACATAAATAACAAGCAATTTTTTTATAAAAAATATTTTTAACCTTAAAAAATATTAAAAATTAATTTTCTTTAAAAATATTCAACTAATTATAAAATTACACTAATATCTAAATATGAAACAAAATAATTACACATTAATAACACTTAAATAATGTCTAAAAAATGAAAAAAAAGGGGCCAGCTCGCGGACCGGATCGGACCGCAAAAGCCCACATTCAAAACGGGTCGGTCTGGTTTGGGTTGATTTTTTATGAGCCTAATTTTAGAAATCCATATTCGTCCATTTTAAGGGCGGTCCGAGCTAGCCTGCGGACCTAGGCTTGTTTTGATAGTGCTGCTGGTAACGCTCCTACCCTCCCAAGGACGTCTACTCATCCGATAGCGGCTTCTACACCGCCGGCGACCTTGACTCCATTTTCCCAACTGCCATACTCGAGTATGGCACCCACGTCTACTCCTTCGGCTTCATCTAGTGCAGGGATGCCATTGACGCCTGCCCCTTCATCATCAACACGTCTACCGGTATGTACCCCTTCATCATCAGCACGAGTTACAACAGCTGCACCTTTATCCGCCCCCTTCACCTACCTCTCCATCTGAGGGACTTGTTGACTCTCGCATCCTTATCTTACCAACAACTGATAGGTAAATGTCGTAGCCAGCCTTGAATTATTGATGTTTTACGAAATTGTTGTTTGTTACATATGGAATTGTTGTTTGTTAAACTTGGATATATGTTTGTTAGATATGGAATAACTTGTTTGTTAAACTTTGATATGGAATGAGTGTTATGACTATATTATTATATGATTGATTTTATTGGAATTGTTGTGTGCTTGTTGTTTTTTGTGCTTAGGGATTATTAATTTCATGGGGGAAATTCTGTTAAATTATTTTTAAAACTTAAACGTCACTATTTATTTTTTAAACTATTTATTTTTGTTTAAGTAACATTAATTAGATTTAGTTAATTAAATGATTTGTATTTAAACATTTGCACAGCTTCAACAAGCAATCGAACTGTGCAAAGTTGATTACTGAAATCATTAAGGCACATTTTGTTGAGGTACATCTGAGTTTTTGGGAAGGTCCCAAATAGAATGAAGAACATGTGGTATATAGGGTTCGGGGTAAGTGTTTATATAAAAGTAACTACATGAACTTTTAAATATATAAGCTTATATTGATTAACAAATTATACTTTGGCTGCAGAAGAGGTATCGATGGGACACGATGCATAAGCGTGCCATTTGGGACGCTTGGCATAGAAGGGCCTCATTACCATACAAGGACTTGATGTATGAGGTGCGAACCGACGGGTATCAGCCCGATTGGATTACTACCATACAGTACACGAGTCTTTGTGATAAATGGGGCTCGGAGGCATACAAGAAGAGGTAGGAGGCGGCACAACAGAACCGGCTGTAGGGACGTGGTGGCCAGGGGCCTGGCAAGCACACGACTAGTCTAGGTCTTTCATTGAGTGGGTAAGTCAATCTCGTTTTCATATTTAATTATTAGCATTTTTTTTAACTCTATAACCATATTTTCTTATAACTTATAGTTTTTTTAATTACCTTTATATTTAAAAATTTATTTATATCTGCAGCGAGCGAAGATGGGCGAGACCTTCAAACAATGGAAACTATATGTCCTACTGTATTAGTAGAAAGGATAGTAGGTCGATACACGATCTGACCAGATTTAGGTGAGGTTTCTTAATATATTTAAATTAATTCTCATATTATTGTTTATTGCTCTATGCTTATTGTATATCACTTAACAAGAACTCATTAATGTCTTTTTTGTATAGGTCAAATATCAGGAGCTAAAGGCGAATGTGGAACACCTTCATATTGAGACCGGCTTGCCCATCCCGATTGACGAGCAGTTGATGTTCGAGGCTGCCAGTAGAAGCAACAAGGGTCATGTCCATGGTTTCGGCTGACAGTCTTCAGCTGTCACCGCGGAGCGCCAGGGAGGCAGCAGCAACTCCATGTCTTCGGTTCCTTTAGTATCTTCCGCAACAGGCCACTAGGCTTGTATCGAGAGGGAGAGAAGGTTGTGGGGATACATGCAACAGGCACAGGAAAGGTTTGCCAGCTTCATGACATCATTCGCATCTCAGTATGGGATGCAGCTGGATTCGGTACCCACTCTCTTCCCTCCTTTCCCGCCGCCGAATGATGATGCCACATCTCAGCCACCTACGGTCCTCCCTATTCTAGCCCACCTCTACCTCCACCTCCACCTTCCCCCTCCACCTCCACTAGTTTCTACCTAGACTTTATCATATTTTTTATATATTTAACATTTGATATTATATTATGTATTTTCAACTTTTTTATATATTTGTATTTGATATATATGTATTCTACTAAAATTTAGTTGATTATATTATGGATGTTTTTATTGATTTTATATGGTTTGTGGTTGATGTTGTTTTTAGGATAATTATATTATTAATAAAATATTTTTAAAAAATAAAAGTTATTGACCGACACCGACCAATATTCGGTCGGTAAGTAATTGTTTAAAAAAAATTAATTTACCGATTGAAAGACTCAGTCGATAACTACGGAAAATCAGTTGGTAACTTAATATTTCATTTACATTTTTTAATTGAGAAAAATAAAGTTACCGACCGAGTATTCAGTCGGTAACTCTAGAAATTCAGTCGGTAAAAGTTACCGACCTTACCGACCGACATTTTATTCTGTCACAGCTAGTTACCGGTCAAAATACAGCAATTGACTATTTCCGTCGGTAATCTGTCGATAACTTGCTTTTACCGACGATTAGCGATCGTTTCGTAGGTCAGTAAAATGTTAAATTCTTGTAGTGTAAGTCATGGAAGTCAAAGTTTGATGATGCTTACGTGCAATGGTGCCATGTCCCATTACCTATGAGGGATATGTGGTTTGATTGTTTTCAGGTAAGATATTCTATTAGTATTTGATAATATTTTGGGATGAGGATATTTTTCTGTGATATATTGTGGGTTATTGTTCTAAATCTGCAATACCAATGAAATATACTAAGTTGTTGAACCAACCTGATTTCTTTAATCATTTTTGGTAATTGACATAGCTAGGGATCATTAATTCAAATCACAGATCAACATACCTAGACTTATGCGTTCACAACTTTGCATACAAGTCATCTAGACCATCATGTATTGTTTTTACCAAGGAAATGGACTCTGATATTCCTTCGTTGTTGGTTAAAGTTCTTTAAGTTGGTGAAAGCCTCTATACTGCAAATTACCTATTTTTCCTATTAAAAGATTTCTTTTTTTTTTTTCTTGCCATTTCAAGTATTTGTTGTCACTATGATACGTTTTTCTTATGTGTACCAGTGTCAAATTTTCGCCATCCTTATTGATAAAGTCTCATAGCAAATTCATAACTTCTTATTCCTTTTGGATTGCTTTTTAGATTTCATGTTGTCAAGAAATAAAAAGTTAAATAAGTCTGTTTTAATTGTTCTTCTCCCTTTCCTGATGTAAATGAAACGGAACAAAAAATACAAAGTAATGGAGAACTAAACTTAACTACGGAGTGTGTTTTTCTTCTACTTGCCCAACAACTTCCATATGTTTCTCTGCAGAACTTTCCGATTAGGTGATTTAGATCTATCATAAATTTGAAAAATCAGAAAAAAAAAATTGATAAATAAATCTAAAAGATATCCTAAGACTGACAACTCACATATTTGTATATCTGTTACACTATGCTTGTGGTTCTGTAAGTACTTGCTAAAGTATTCCAAGCTTGCTTGATTAGGAACTAATTCCTTTGTCATCATTCTTTGGCATGTTAAAATCTAGATGTAATTTGTTAAAAGTACTCTTAGATATATGCTACAAAAATGCCTTTTTTCTGTCATTTACTATATTGAGCAAGAAGTTCATAGTGATTAGTTTGAACTGGACTCTGTCTCATGTGCTGAACACAACAAAAAAGCAACGGGGAGAAGTTTTTACCATTGTAGCATTAGGTGTTGTTATAAGTTATGCAAAAATGGCTTTTTTTTTCTGTCATTTGCTATATTAAGCAAGTAGTTCATACTAATTTGAACTGATGCAACAATTTACTGTTAATTTTGTGTTTCTAATATATGTCGAACTTGAACTATCTAATAAAAGCTCAGTTTTATAACTAGATTCCTCATGGTTTTGCTCATATTTGCGACTAATTTTAATAAGTATTCTTTCCTTAAATGGTGGCATCTAGTGCCACACTAACTTAACTGTAGGATTTCATTACATCATTATTTTTTAGGGTTAATTACATTTACCTCCCTAAGGTATATCCAAACTACAAATCAATCCCTATGTTCTAAATCATTACCCTTTTTCCAGCTTTATGTTCTCCAAAAGTAGGGACAAAAAAATTAAGAAGTATATATTTTAAAATAATAGCTTTTGCATAAGTCTTTGTATAATAGCATTTTTTCCTAAATGATGAAGTATAGCCTTTGTATAAGTCTTTATTTGATAACTTATATCAATTCTCATATCAATTTTTTCCAGAAGAAGTTTTCATGGGAACCACTTATAGATGTTGCAATAAATGATTCATTTGAGAAAATTGGATCTAGAAGCTTGTCCAACATACTTAACAAAATAAAGTCTGAAGGAGAAAAACTAAATTTTATGAGTCACACAGTCTATGACAATGTAAAGAAGCACTGGGAATCAGATGGGCACAAAAAGCTATCTTAGATAAACAAGGCTAATCGCATGAAGGAGGATTCCCTATCCAGTCCTTCAAGTAATTGCGATGGTTCTATATCTATTGCCAAGAGGATTAGAAAACTTGTAAATTTTTAAATTTATTTATTTTTATGAATTAATGTTATGTTCTCCTTATAATATAATATTAACCTTTTAAAACGTAAATTTGACAGGAAGAGTAGTTGGGTCGGCAACCAACTATTTTCGAGATCTATCATGATGGGAAGTTCTCGAAGAAAAAAGGAAGATTTGTAAATCAAAAGGCTCAAAATATTTGCGTAATATTTTTTGAATGTTTTTCTAATATCTATTGCTAGTGTGCCGATTAGGAGTGTCCTTAATTGTAAGTTTTCTTGTGCCTTTTTGGTGTTGTGCTTTCCGATTTTCTCTTGTGTTTTTTGGTTCTTTCTGGAATAAATAAATAGATTTTTTACATTCATGATTTGGAATAGATTTTTATTGCTTTAATAAGCTTTCTTCGGTTTTTATTTTTTGAACTTAAGATGCACTTTGATGATCTGAGTAGTGTGTGCCATTGTTAATTGATTACGTTAAGTCCATGGAGTTGAATTTTGGTGCCGATTTCGCATCTTAAATTCAATATTCTTAGCAACTCGATCATTAAAGCCAATTTCTTTTGTTTTTTCTGTAGGAAGCTTTCTTGATCATTACCTGAATTACTTTTGCTTTACATAGATATATCTTGGCTTTTCTTGATTCAAATATTGTTTGTCTTTGTCAATTCCTTCCTGGTGCAATAACCATGGACTAAAGAAGATGGGCAATGTCTGCTTGTACCTGAATCTATAATATGTACTTTTTGTCATTTGATTTATTTAGTCTTTGTCAATATCTGGTAACTAGTGCATTTTTTTTTTAAATTCATGGGAGCATGCATAGATATGACTATTATTTTTCCTATTTTCTCCTTTCTACATTATACATGCATTTTTAAACGCTATCATTTTTTTGAGTAACCTCTCTGCTAGTAGGCTCGCTGCTTTTAAAATGATGGCTTTTGAACACAATAGTTTTGATTCTCTTTTATTAATGTGTATGATGCTTATTTTTTTTCAATGCAACTAGGCCAATTTTGTTCAAAAGGTTAAAGAAACGGATAATTCACAGGAATGCCAAAGAGAAGAAGGCACTAGCAACTCAACAATTGAAAATACTGCCAATGTTCTGAATCAAGATAAAGTATGGATAAAGTTAGTGGGAGGAATACAACATGGTTGAGTTTTTGTGTTTTGGAAACTGTGGTAAACAACTTCTTTATCTAAATTCAAGTAAAACTCCTATACACACACCTTCCACAACCAATCTTGATTATATAAATCAATGTGAGTCCTTCCAAGAAGCAATTATTGCACACGTTCAACAAATGAAAGATCAACATGCACAAGAGCTCAATGTGATGAAAGAGGAGAATGACAAGTTACGAGCAGAAAGTGTTGAAATGAGAGAACAATTCCACTCTCGGTTTTGATGAGCTAATAAAGCAACAACAAACTCAGATGGAGGAAATGAGAAGAGTTCAAGAAGCACAGTACCATGAGTTATGCAAGAGACTACGAGTTAAGCCTATGGAGAATCAAAGCAGTAGTGGAGGTGTCCGTATGGAGCATCACACTGTTGACAATGATGATGATGATGATGATGATAATGATGTCGACAACGACGAGGATGATCAGAGTGAAGAGGAGTAGGGTATATGTCATTTTCTTTTATTTTGCGAAATATTAAAATACTATATTCTGGATTATATCTCTTAGATAACATTTCAGACAAATATTATGCATTGTTAATTTAGATAATTAAATATCTGATATAAGTTGTTTTAATTCTTCATTTGAATTTTGAATTGTTTTTACCTTTAAGGGTGATTTTCAATTTATGCTAAAACAAGGAATAGATAAAATACAAAAATAGAGATGCATTAGAGACGAAATGTTGTAACTAAAATCTAAAGCCAACCTAGAGACAGATTTGAAACTAAGTTTCGTCTCTAAAAATATGGTAAACTAGCAATATATTAGAGACAAAACATTTGTCTCTAAAATGGATAAGGATTATTCGTCTCTATATTTGTCTCTAAAATAGAGACGGATGAAAATTTAATTGTCTCATAAATCATCTCTACTTAGTGATGGATCATAGACGAAATGTTGTCTCTAAATTAGAGATGGAATGTACTCGTTTCTACTATTAGAGATGGCTTAGAGATGAACTGTTATCTCTAAATTAGAGATGAAATATATTCGTCTCTACTATTAGAGACGGATTTAAGACGCAACATTGGCTAAAAATTAGAGATGGAATGTATTCGTGTCTAATATTAGAGACGGAGTAGAGACAAATATCGCTTGGTGTTGACCAACTAAATTAGAGGCGAATATAAAATTGAGAGACGGAATATTGCATCTCAACAATTTAGAGATGGAAAAAAGCATTCGTCAAACCATTTAGAGACGAGGTTTATAGTAACGGATGTTTTTCGTCTCCAATCCGTCTCTAAATTAGTTTAGAGAAGGATTTTGGTCCAATAGAGACGAATTTTGACTGTCTCTAAAGGGCTGCTTTCTTGTAGTGCTACCACTCCTCAATCTTCACTCTCTCCAAGGCTACCCCCACACCAAATATTGCAAAATAGGTATTGGGATCGTTGTTCATACTCTCTTAATGTTCCTTTATTTGCTACATTCATTCCAAAGGCGAAAAGTTCTATAATATACTATAACGAGATGATCGATCTCATTGAAGGATATATAATTGGTCTTGACTTGGGGTTTGAAAATCTTGTCATTGAAAGCCACTCGTTAAGATCTTCTAAAGGTCTCAACTCTCAAGACCATGATTTCTCTGGCACGGGTTATTTAAATTTTCATTTCATTTATGTGTAATGATAGGAACTTTGTTTATGAGACTTATTATACTTACAACTAAAAATGAGACATAAAAATATTTTGAGGAATAAAAATGAATTTTTTTCGTATTTGGATAAATTTTATAATTTTAAGTTTGTAAAAGAATGAACTTTATACTGAATTTAGATGTGTTTTAATCTTGAAGTTTGAAAATTTTCTAATTTTAATGGATTGTCCCTCTCATTATACTCGAGAGGACGTTGGAATGGCCAATTCATGGGAATTCCCGTTTTGTTTACATTTTGTACGGGTATTTGGAACAGTCGAAATAACTTGTTATTCCTGCAGAAACTCCCAAACCCTGCACATATTGTTATGCAAGCTTCTGGACTTTGTGAAGAATATATACGATTGCACCACACAACCGATCTGGTCCAACCGGATAGAGGAACATCGCTAGTGACAGTGAGCCATGGTGAAATGGTTTCAAGTAGAGCACTAACAGCCAAAGGGAAAAGTTCCGATGAAAGGATGGATAATGGAAGGCGCAGGCCAGGAACCACAAGCAAGACTTGAAGAACAGTGGAGCATCAAACTATAGGACATTCTTGGAGGCCGCTAGATCCGAGCATATTCAAACTAAATGTTGATGCTTCATGGTCTCTGGAAAAAGCTGGTGTTGGGGCATCCTTCGTAATCATTAGGGAATATGAAAGTTGCTTTCACAAGATTTCTTAAGCTCTCGCCTTCCCCAGAGCATGCAAAAAACTGTAGCTATTCGAGAAAGGTTTAGGATTGTAGACATATTTGGCTACACTAACTTTATCCTTGAAAGTGACTGTAAGGGCGCTGTTGAATAGCTTAAGTCTTGCTCTAGGATCTTAGTTATCTAGGCCATATTCATAAGCATATTTATGCCTTGATTGATAAGCTCAACATTATCTTGTCTTTTGTCAGTCATGATGCCAATGTAATGGCACACTTGTTAGCTAATCATGCCGTTTCAAATGATCCCTCCAATACATGGATAGAGGTAATGCCACATATAATCTACAATGTCGTTCAAACAAATTTAATATATTATACTTCATTTTCCCCTACAAAAAAACTTTAAAAAATATTTATGCAATTTTATTTTTTTAATTTTGTAAAAATGATGAAAATATAAAATTTTAATCATTAATAAAAATCTATATTCGATAATCAGTTTGACGGAGAATTCAGATATGTGTGCTGAAATTTTAATCAATTAATATAAGTTTAAAAAAGTCGATTAATGAGATTGTGACCCTCTCTCTCTCAAACTTTCTCCTTCTCTCTACAAACCCACCTGCAACTCCTCCTATTTGCGTTTTTCTCTGGCCAGATCCAGCCAAAGGGTCTGGCCAATGGTTAGATCTTGGCTAGATTTGCTTCTTATTTTGTTTTCTCACACCCATTTTTTGCCACAAATCATAATACACTGCTCTCGATGTGTATTTTTTCAAGTTTGAAAACTCAATGGCAAGATTTGTTCCGTATCTTTGTAGAACCAGACTTCTTTTCTCTTCTTTTTGAAAAATTTTTCGATCTAGACTTGATCTGGGCCCTTTCTTAGTTTTCGACTTTTTTCTGAGGCAACTATTAAGATCGTTGATACGCCCATGTCCTTATCAGTCGCTGTTTAAAGAAAATGTTGAAGCTAAGGTTTCTTCCCTGTTGTGGTTTAAGAGCTTTGGTGGAATTACGAAGAGAAAGTCTATTATGTATTGTTTACTTTACTAGTATTAGTATGCTTACCCACCTAGGAGCTTTGGGGTGTGAGATTTTATCTTTAGCTGTGGTTTTTCTATCATTGTGTGTCTTTTTCTTGTATTTCTCGTTTTGAGATTGTCCCCTTTCTTCAACTCTTCTTTGTATTAGATAAAGAGTTTGGAGCCGGTTTTGGTTGTAATGGTTCTGTCCATTTTAATATTAATGGAAAATCTTTTATTCAGCAAAAAAAAAAAAAAAAAAAAATCGATTAATATAAGCCAGTAAATAAATATTGACATTGAAATCTAATTATAGTATGAGGCACTAATTGGATATGGATTTCATTAAGTTTGAGAAAGTGTATTTTTCCTTAAAATTCATTAAAAAAAAAAGAGAATATAGCCAAAAATGTCCTTTATATTTTTACATTTTGCCAATCTAAGGCCTATTTTTTGTCACCAATTATGCCACTTAAATTTTTTTACTGGCTAAAATGCTACTCAACTTTTTGAATGAACAAAAACCAAACACATTGGTTTATGATGTTTTAGCCGGAGATTATTATGTAATTACACTTATTCATAAAAGCCTTATTTGTTAATCAATAGTCCCGTCATGCTTTAAAGCATTCATCTTCTATGTACATAATTTTTCTCACATTTTGCTTGTATCATTTTTTTGTTACTTTATAAGGATAATATTATACATATTTTACACTTTTATAAATAAATAATGAGTATTTATGTGATAATATGCACAAAACCACTAAAAATCTTTGCATTGGGCATTTTTTATCATTTAAAAAAATTGAATGGCATAAGTGATAAAAATAAAAAAGAATAGGTCCTAAATTGATAAAGAATAAAAAAGTGAGGGACATTTGTAGCTATTTTCTCAAAAAAAAAAATTCCATGAAAAAAAAAAGGTGGGTGTAATGTAAAAAATGATTTTTTTTAAAACTTAATCTGAGAAAATTAGTTCCTTAAAAGTAAAAAAGGATTTGTCATCCCTGCATCCACTAATATATTGCCACCTAGACTTGTCTGCGTCACGATGTCAAAATTGGCTACTAGTGTTATGTTGGTACCCCAAAACTCCTATTACATCTATCTCCAACCAAACTATTATTTCCTTGTAAAGAGACTACTAGTCTACTACTACTATTTCATCCCAATTTGTCTCCCCCAAAAAAAAAAAAAAAAAAAAAAGGGCCAAAAACGTTAACGGATCCAGTCCAACATTGAAATTATTCAGAAAAAAAAAAAAAAGAAAAAGATCCAACATCCGAAATTGTCTTTACTTTTACCACCTCAAACTCATCAACAGAAAATACGACTGAAGAAATCTTATTGACTCTCTTCTTTCTCCTTCAGTGACCATTCCCCCACCCCGACCCACCCCATCACCTCCATCGTCTTCCCCTTCTTTCCGGGGTCGCCTCAATTCTCTCCCAATTCCGAAATTTCAATCCGAATTGAAATCCCTAGATTTTTTAATTTTCTTTGAAAATCGGGGGGAAATAAAATAAAAAAAAAAGAGGTGAAAGATCCCGGAGAATTTTAATCATGGCGACTGAGATGGTGCAGGCGGATCCGGAGGGGATCGATGGAGTTCGTATGACATGGAATGCTTGGCCTCGAACCAAGGTTGAATTGAGCAAGTGCGTGATCCCTCTCGCCGCTTCGATCTCTCCGATCCGTCCTCACGTTGATGTCCCTACGCTGCCTTATGCGCCGCTCAAATGTAAAACTTGTACCGCCGTGCTCAACCCTTTCTGCAGGGTTGATTACACAGCTTTAATTTGGATCTGCCCTTTTTGCTTTCAGCGAAACCATTTCCCCCAGCATTATTCGTCAATTTCAGCGACCAATGTCCCGGCTGAGCTTTACCCTCAATTTACTACGATCCAGTATTCTTTGAGTTCATCAATGCATCTGCAAAACCCTAATCAAAACCCTAATCCTCTTGATGATTTTGATAAGTGGCCAACTTATTTGTTTGTATTGGATACTTGCATGCTAGAGGAAGAATTGGAATTTGCTAAATCCGCCTTAAAAAGGGCCATCGCAATGCTGCCGGAGAAAGCCAAGGTGGGGTTTATATCTTACGGGACTCAGGTGCAGGTGCATGAGCTCGGGTTTCAAGATATGGTTAAGGTGTTCGTGTTCAGAGGGTCCAAGGAATTGTCTAAAGATCAGATTTTGCAACAGCTGAACCTTCCTGTTACTGGTGCTGGTGCCGGTAGGCAGCCTGCAATGGGTATTCAGAAGGGTCCTGCCTGCCCAACATTCCTGTTGCCATACTCCATGTGTGAATATAAACTTGATACGGTGTGTGTTGGTGATTTTTTTTCCTTTGTGGAAAAATTGGGTTTAAATGTAAATTAATCTAATATAACTTTCAATGTATTTTGGTTTTTAAAATTCGTAGTTATTGGATGAGTTGGGAACGGATGGATTTTCTGTAACTCCGGGAAACAGGGCGCTGAGGTGTACTGGGGCAGCATTGAGTGTGGCAGCAGGTTTGCTTGGGGCTTGTGCAGCAAATACTAGTGCAAGGATTATAGCATTAGTGGGGGGCCCTTGCACAGAAGGGCCTGGAGCCGTAAAGTTCTTTCCTTTTTTCTCTACTGCTGCTGCTGCTCCTAGTTTCTAGTAGCTTCATTCTGTAGCTATATCCGTTTCTATGCCTGTTTACTCTTTTAAAGTCATTTTTTGGGTTACTAATGATTTTAAAGAAGAAATCTTTCTGACCTTGAGATGTATATCATGATTAGATATTTTTATGTTCGTAGTTTCTACTTGTTGTGCCTGATCTTGTTATTTGAAGTGGCAAAAAAACTGTGTTAACGGGTGCTGAGTTATTTGTTGAGAACGGAGAAGCAATTACTGAGCTTCCCTGTCTTGCAGTATGATGGTAAGCAGAAAATATTATATTATGCACTGGGCTTATTATCAAATTCATTGGCATACGACTAAAGATCACGCCAACGCAGATCATTGAATAAGAATACTACCTAAGTTGCAATTTGTTGCATATATAGTAGACAAATGCAGTATTCCAAAAGCAAGGTTTGTTATATGCTCCCAGATAAATGCAAGATTAAAGCCTCAAGATGTATGCAAAGTGGTTTTGGGTGGCTGAAAAATGTTGTTGTTAATCTAGGCTAGTGCTGCTTATTTTTTTGACTTTGTAATGGGAACATGTAATAAGTGGCACATATTTTTTTTTTGATATAATTTAAGATTCACTATAAGTCCTTCCCATTTCTCAGCTTTCTCTATGTGTTTGAGGCAAGAAGAATTCATTAACAAAATCGGCAGAGCAATAGATATATTTTACAACATTTGTTCTGCCTGATTGAGCAGTGGGTCTATGCTGATTTTTGAGTTATTGTTGTTCTCTAGAGCTGCTGCACAGTTTCTAATTGCAGTTAAATACAAATTGCTGATTCTCCTTCCTCTGATATCCAGATTGTTTCGAAAGATCTATCAGATCCGGTTCGTTCACACAAAGATCTTGACAAAGATGCAGCACCATATTTTAAAAAAGCTGTTCACTTCTATGAGGAATTGGCAAAGCAGCTGGTCAATCAGGGTCACACCTTGGATGTTTTTGCATCAGCTCTTGATCAGGTTTTTATTGACTATCCTCTTAGTTTGTTAAATATCCAGCTCGCTACATTTTAAAATGAATTATCCAACAGTATTGGTTCTATTGCTATCACTGGGAATACACTGTTGCTTCTATTTCAGGGGTAAACTTTTATTTTTACCTTTGTAACTCTTAATTTGCTGGTTGTGTCTCATTTTCATATGAAGTGTTTTAGTTGCTTGTAACTCTTTCCTTTACCCACAGTAAGTAATCTGTTGAGGTTGCTCCTAGTAATTTCTGTTTGTTGAATTCTATTTTGTCATACTTCTTGGATCTACCTAGCAGAAGTCTCTCCTCTTTTTCTTTTGTTTGTCTTTGGGTAAGTGCTGGAGACTCCATATGAATATACAAAAGAAAAGTAAGAGTCAGGAAGCATGTGGTGGACTACGCTTGTGTGCTGGCTTAGAGAAACTGAAAATGGAATTAAAATATTAGTTCTAATTAATAGTTGTATTCAGTGAGATAAAATGTTTGAACAAGAGAGTTCTTAATTCTGTTTGTTGTAAAGTCAAAAGAACAAGACCCTTGCATGTGAAAAAAACATAACTAGTAAGGTAGGAGCAGAGGTTAATGAGTGGGAAGAAAATAAGTTCAAAAGTACTAAAACAAATCAAGGTTTTGCTTTCATTTTTCTACCATTGAAAAAATTGAACTGCTCTCTTATATTAATTCCTAAACTTCATGGTAAAATGAGCTGTGTACAAAGGTAAAACTTCTGAAGAAATATATATCAATTGCATATCTATTGAAAAGGATTTTCACTTTATGTAACTCGCTGATAACAAAATGATACTTTAAATTTAGACTTGCATTTACGTCGCCAGTGCTATGGAACTGCCCCCATGTATTAATTCCTAAATTCATGGTATAAATAAGCTTTATATGAAAGTTAATCTTCAAAAGGAATATCAGTTGCATATCTTATTTAAAAAGATGTTCACTTTCATACCTAGCTGAAAAAGATATCCTACTTTAAATTTCACTCTGTAAGGTCATTGACAAATTTTACTTGGCCTTTTGCTCTGGTCAGTTTAATTCCTAGTAGCAGACTATTATTTGGACATCGCAAAATAAAAGTAGAAAGAAATGGGACTGGAGGAGTGAAATTTTATGTTATGATACTAAATCAATTCTCTTTGTTCCTCATAAAAGACTATCAGATATTTAAATTGGTAATGGTAAATAGGTTGTTTTCTTGTTTTGTTTTGGGTTCGGGTTTTTTTTTTTCTTTTTTTTTTCATTCCTCCTCCCTTCCCTCTCTGTTTGCATGAGCAGGACATTTTTTTTTATTGGTTCTTCATTTGTGAATTTGGTTTGTATGCATAACTTTTGCTTTAATTTATTATAAAGCACCATCTTTTATTATCCTAATACATTATAGATTATAGGTAGGGATTGCTGAGATGAAGGTTGCTATTGAAAGGACTGGTGGTTTAGTTGTTTTGGCTGAAAGTTTTGGTCATTCTGTTTTCAAAGACTCCTTCAAACGGGTTTTTGAAGTTGGGGAACAATCACTTGGACTCTCCTTCAAGTAAGTTTCTTATTTTTATAATTTATGACTGTATCTTCTTTTCCTGCTATTAAGCTTGTGAGTTGCTTAAAGGTAGTTCATTTTATTAATATTGTTCTGGAGAACCTACTATTTGACTTTTTGCTTCATAGTTTTAGTTTGTAATTAGAGATGTCCCTTTTTTCCCAATTCATTTGTCTTGAAGACATCATCAAATGTTTGTGGAGAGGACTGCATCCGACTTAAATTCCTGATAGTTAGCTGAAGATACTTTTTTTTTTTTATTTTATTTTTTTTATAGCATATTGGAAATATATTGGCATTATACTCTTCATTTTCTGCTGCGCTTCTTATTTGCTAAGTTTCTTTATGCAGTACATTTATCTTTTGAAAACAATTTGCAATAATTAGAGTTTTGCTATTGTTATTTCTAGTGGTACACTTGAGATCAACTGTTCGAAGGATGTCAAAATCCAAGGGATTATTGGACCTTGCACATCTGTTGAGAAGGTTAGTCCATTGCAAAAGGGATAATTCCTTGTAACTGAATGTTTTGCTCTTAGTCAGTTAATACCAATTATAGCTGCTTTTCTGTAAAATTTTCATGTAGAATTTATTCTAATCATTTGAAGTTTGCAGAAAGGGCCTGCTGTAGCTAACACGGTCATTGGAGAAGGGAATACTACAGCTTGGAAGATATGTAGCCTTGACAAGAATACATGCTTGACAGTTTTCTTTGATATTTCATCTAGTGAAAAATCAGACCCAGCTGGAGTAACTCCACAATTATACTTGCAGTTTCTTACAAGGTACTGGAGATTCCAACCTGTATTTCATTTTATTGGTGTCATTGATCACTTTGACTTTATTTGGATTGCTTTTAGTTCGGAAAAATGATTTTTTTTTTTTTTGGTTTCGTGAAAGTTAAATTGATTGTCTGAGAAGATGTGGGGTCCGAAGTGTAAAAAAAAAAGTTTTTGATTAAGCATCAAACGAAACAGAGCCTGAAGTGTCAATACTGTATTTGAAACTATTTGTCCGGTTGGTTTTATGTAGTTCTATGGAACACGAGGATTATTAGAGTTGATATGTATTACACGACCATTTCTTATTTTTGTTGTAACTAGCATTTTTCTTATCCAAAGATGGGAAAATGAGATTGACTCTGTTTTGCTTGACTGTGAATGCAGTTATGAGGACCCTGAAGGTTTAATGAAACTACGTGTTACCACGGTCAGCAGAAGATGGGTGGATAGTGCTGTTGGCTTGGAGGTCTAATAACACAATTTTCCCTTTTTCATCTTACCATATGATTCTCATTTTATTGCTCTGTCATGTTGTGAACTATCCTTTATTTCAGTCAATTCCAAACCCCTTGAAAAATCTAGGTGAAGAATTCTTGACCAACACCTACCTCCCTTCTAGTTTTGCGCTTGATTGATTGAGTAAAAGTTCTAAAAATTAGGGGTACATTTGGATGGAGTTAAGTTTGGAAAAAGTTGAAACCTTTTTCCTTGGTTTTCGTAAAGGTAAATTGCTTGTGAGAGAGAATGTGGAGTTCAAAGTAAAAAAATCAAACTGTTCTTATTTTGAACTCCAATCCAAATGCACCCTAAGGTAATTTTTAGTGCTTTTGAAAGGCATCTGTTCGTTGAGGTTCAGAGTTTTTGGTGTACTTTTTCCACAATTCCTGGCAGTGGGTCATGCATTGGCCTTCATACTAAAGGGAGGTTGTGATATGGTAGTGGAGGGAATGAGATAGAGGAAATATATGCCGTAGGCAAATGCTTTAATTTGTTACTTGGTTGCAGCTTTTATCTTTACCTTGCTGTTGTTTTCTTTCTTTTGTCCAATTTGAAGATTTGATTTATGAAGGGCGAGCTTTGTTCTACTCTTAAGTTGCTGCACCGTATGTCATAAGGTGCAAGAGTGTAATGTATATGATTATTAGCTTTTCAGGTGATGGATTAAACTATTTAAACATAAAAACTATCTAAGAGTTGGGAATCTTGTCCTCTGCTTTTGTGCTTTTCCTTTTCCGATAACTTTGCCGATATATTACTAACTTCTGGTCTATCTTCTTTCATGTTGAACAACTAAAAATTCGAGATATTGCATCCTGTTGAATGTTGATAACCTTTGTATCGTTGCGGAATTGTTTGAATTGTTGATGTTTAGAGGATAGCTGTAGGCCCTTTTACTTCTATTGTGGAATGATGTCTCTCTTTTTTCCCCTTCCTTTTTTGTTAGTTTAGTTTACGGGTTTTTTCTTCTTGTTTATTTTCGGTGGTGCGGACTATAGTTTGGTTATTGGTGTTCGTTCATATTTATGAGCCCACAATGCATGAAGATAGCTAGCTACATCCACTTAGCATTTCACTGTTTAGTGCCTCTTGCTGACAACAAAGCATGACGTGGATATGGACATGAGGGATTCGGCGACAAGGTAGGAGAAAAGAAAAACGAAACAGTATTGAAAACAAAGGAATCAATATGAGAGATCTGAATATGTATAGTAGTTGGGGACTTTGGTGGTCAGTGATGATGGCGTAATTTAACACAGTTGTCAGAGAGAGAGGTCAGATGAGATACTGAGCTACTTCAGTCAAAGTTCTAGAATATAATCTTGGGGGATCCCATCCTCACCCATTTAAAAAAGGAAAAAGAAGAGAGAAAGCTCCTTTTGTTTGAATTGTGGAAGATAAGGGTGAGATGGTGTTGTAGGGTTTTTTGGATCAGTTTTGAGGAGCCGCTTGATTTTGCAAATGCTTTTTTTGTTTTTTAAATATTTTGTTGCCGAACTTCATTATTCCATAGGAATAACTCATAGTATCTATTTTTTCGTGATAATCATTATATGAAACCACCCTGTTTTGAGCCTCTTTTTGTTGCTTTATCCTATTTTATCTGTAGAGAACCTGATGCTTGTGCATGCATATTTCTGTGAGGTATATGCAGTCATATCTTATAATGGTTCTTCAGTCCATGTAACAGATGAGAAATGATCTTTGGTCATATACCTAGATGGTCTGCTATGTCCTTTTTTTGTGTGTGTGTGTGTTTTGTGTTGTTTTGTTTTTTTTTTTTTTTCTGTTTTAATTTTCACATCTGGAAGCAGTACTCTTAGAATCTGCTTTCAGTTTTATTTTGGTTACTTTGCTAAATTTGATTGACAATTCCTGGGGCTTGGAGATAGTTGCAATGTGAGTTCTGATTGTTTTTCCTTTTTTTCTTCAGGAATTGGTCCAAGGATTTGATCAGGAAACTGCTGCTGTAGTAATGGCTAGATTAGCTTCTCATAAAATGGAGACTGAGGTACTCTTCATTATACAGAAACTATTAACTGAGCCTGATGTCAAATGCATGAATATCGGCCAAACATACGAGTGCTCTAGCACAATTTCATTCTTCCATAATTACACTTTTCCTGGTCTGGAGCATGAAGTTTGTTATTCAAGTACGCTTGTTTATGTGCAGTAAGCTTTATGTAGGAATATGTACCCTGGGCCCACCCGCGGGGGGTGGGGGGGGGGAGGAGAAATAGTGGTTGTGGATTTGTTGGTTAGAGATTAATTCAACCTAAAGTGATGCGACACATCGAAGTTTCACCCCAGTTTCCTACATTTTGTGCTGGGTAACCAAAACTGAGAGATTGTTGTTCTCAAGGTATCTATTTAGGTTGTGGACATTTGCCCTTTGCTAAGAAGCTCTATTGTCCTTGCCAAAAGGTGTCAATGGACAAGTAGTTCATTTTCTGGCATATTATTGTTGTTCTTTTTTAAATTGCAGGGAGAAAATAGAGCTTTCTGCCTTGTGGTGGGAACTCATTTTTATGAAGACGTTTGTCTATTTCGCAAGTTAACAGTACTTGCACTTTTTTTGCACTTTTTTTTCTTTTTCTTTTTCTGAATGATTTTTGTTCTTGTTTGTTTGACATTACAATTTATGTAGAAGAATTAATTGATGGCTATTGTATTGACAGGAGGGATTTGATGCTACAAGGTGGTTGGATCGCAATTTGATTCGGCTCTGTGCCAAATTTGGTGACTATCGGAAGGACGATCCACATTCATTTACATTGAATCCTTCCTTTTCATTGTTCCCTCAGTTCATGTTTAATTTGCGACGTTCACAGTTTGTGCAGGTACTGTGGGAACCTTGAAAGTGTCAACCTGAATTATGCTTACGACAGTTTTCTATTGTCAATACTAATACTGCTTTCTCCCTGCTTTTGATTTTGCATTGTGATTAGGTATTTAATAACAGTCCAGATGAGACAGCATATTTCCGGATGCTTCTCAATCGGGAGAGCATAAGCAACTCAGTTGTCATGATTCAACCTTCACTGATTTCTTATTGTTTCAACTCACTGCCTGAACCAGTTTTATTGGATGTGGCATCAATTGCGGCTGATCGCATTCTACTGTTGGATTCATATTTTAGTGTAGTAATTTTCCATGGAATGACGATAGCTCAGTGGAGGAATATGGGCTACCATAAACAGCCGGAACATGAGGTTTATGCTCTTCCATTCGTCTTCCTTCACCTTACTGCTCTTTTGGTTGGAATTTTATTTTTTGCAATTCCTAGTGAACTTTCTGGTGACTTGTAAAAATATTCCTCACTGTTATTGCCATAGGATTCTTTTTAAGAGTTTACATACTGCATAACTTTCCATTTTTTGTTCAAATGGAATTCCTTTGGATATCCAAAACCCCTTTATCTCAGTTGTTCTCTTTAGACCAATATTTATTTAACATGGAAGTAAGAGATATGCAATTTTAACAGGCAGATTGATCATATTTAGATCATTTGATAAACCATTATTGAACATCTCTTTTTCGCTCTCTCTCTCTCTCTCTCTCTCTCTCTCTCTCTCTCTCTCTGTAGGCATTTGCACGACTGCTGCATGCCCCGCATGATGATGCACAATCTATTATTCAGGAACGGTTCCCAATCCCCAGACTGGTGGTTTGTGATCAGCATGGCTCGCAGGTTTCTCTTTTTTGAATTATAATTTAATTCAATCATAGTTTGACTGTTGCATAGAGTCAGATTTTCTTGGCTCTATTCATAAAAATTTAAAAAATTAAAAATAAAAAAAATCTTGGCTCTTAAGGTCTGAGGTATCGTAGTAATTGTATCAATATTGAATGATTACTTCAAACATGCAGAACATTGTGCTTTATCCAACTCAAAAGTTCTCTTATTGGCTTGGGCCAGGGGTTTTGCATTTACTCTGGTGTTTGAGAACTTTCATGAGTACAGCAAATTTAAATTCCTTTTTTGGTCTATATAATTAATTTTCAAATTTTGGAACTTGTCTCACCATGGTAAATATATTTATTGAGTATAAAAAAATCTGATATAAGTGATGATAGATATCACAAAAAAAGTGAATTAAGTAATAATTGTAAAAATGATGAAAGTCCAATTCAGTGTTGGTCATTCTACGCTGGCTAATATTTCAGAGAATTTATTTAGGTAATATTATAAAGAGTCATTATCAACTAGATAAAAAAATGCTGGATTTGTGGCTTTCAACCATGGGGAAAAGTGGTTCAGTTTGACAACGCATCATTGGTAGCTACAATTGAAATATCTCCCGTAACTAATCATGGCTGTCTTTATTTGCTTTGTTCTGTAGCATTAGGGCCCTGTTCTCCATTGCTTATGCTTTTTTTAAGCAATTAAAAATAAGTGTTTACAAAAAAGTTATTTTAAATAAATGAATATAACAATTTTATTATTAATTATATCAATAAGCAGAAATAGTTCTAAAAAGCACATCTACAGTAACATTTAAAAAATAGTTTTTTAAAACTTTTTTTATACTAAAAGCGGATATAATAAGTTGTCGAGAACATTTGCAAAACAGCTTGTAACTTTAAAAAATGCTAAAAGTTGCTGATTTTTAAGCAATGGAGAACGGGGCTTAGGTCGTGTGTGACATGGCTTGTGATTTTTTGCATGTTTTAGTCCAATCTCCATTCACCAGGAGAAGTAATCTTGAGTTTGATTTTTTGCCTTGAAAACATTCCAGATAGCTGCATCAAATGACTCCAATAATGCTTAAATTTTCTCCACCTAAATCTGTGTGATCTAGTCTCTAAAGAAAGTTGTGTCCTACCTCTGTTTTTGTTGCTTTCATATGGTTTTTCCTCTTGTTGAACTTTTCCTTTTTCTTTTCCCCCACTGCTTTCTCCTTTCCATCTTTGTAAAAAGAGAAGTATCAATCAACTAGCCAATGTTTTCTTGTCTCAATACTGCTTTCTTGTTCTTGTTAGGAACTGTCAGTGTTTTGATGCGTATTTGTTTTGCAAAAAATTACAGGCGAGATTCTTATTGGCGAAGTTGAATCCATCAGCAACATACAATAATGCACACGAGATGGCTGCTGGATCAGATGTGATCTTCACAGATGACGTGAGTCTTTCAGTTTTCTTTGAGCATCTTCAGCGGCTAGTAGTGCAGTCTTCTTGAGTAGAGGGGTGAAAGTAATGGAGTTCCGATGATGAAATGTGTGACCTGTTGGTAAGATAACTCCTCCAAGTGTCACAAGAAATCGTTTTCTCCCTGCTATATATATATATATATATATCCTCTTCTTTCGATTTGCGTTCATTGCCTTTATTTCCATCATTCGTCAAAGAGGTTCGATGCAGCATTACATGACTGATAAGGGTCAATTCTTTTGGGGTGTGGGATTTATATGCTCCTTCGAGTGCTGAGGGGCTCAGGGGCTGTTATTCTTGGGTTGTTTCGGAAAATGGAAGGGCGAGTATAGTATAATTTATAAAAGTCTGGGCTCCCACAGCAATGCTGATTGGGAAGATGTTAACAGTTTTTCTTACCCTTTTCCCCCGCCTTTTTTTCCTTTTTTGTAAGCCATAATTCATAGTTTTTGGTTTTGGTATCTGGGAATTTTCTGTACTTGGTCTAGGTTTTTGTTAAGAGTCCTGAAACATTTTCGTCTTCGGTAACTATTTGAGTAGCAAATACACAGCAAAGATTTCTTTAGTTGCATTGTGATTTCAAAGTCGACATTCTCCTCCATCAGAATCAAATTTCTGGAGAATTTGGTTAAGCTCGTTAACAGAGATCATCTACAAGAATGTAATTGGCATTTTTATTATTTTTTGAGAAAGGATAATCGGCATTATATGTTGGACAATTTTTATCGGTTCAAGTGAGTGTTGCTTTTTGAGGAGGCGTCTCACTTTAGTTATTAGTTAGGGTATTTTGTCAATTGAATACCCGTTCTTTTGCAATTGATAGTTGGGGCTAATTTTACCTTGTAAATCAAATAATTTTTCCAAAAAGACTAGTCTACACGTTATATTAATTAATTGTACAAGTTTAATTTTACCCTCTTATTGATAAAAATTAAAATAATAATATATTTTTGTTTTAGAAAAGGTGTCATTTTTCTATTTTTATTTTTCAACTTTGCCGACAGCTGCAACCCTCTGCCCCGCCTCTGATTTCCACCAAATCACCTACACTTTCATTTTGGACTCCCCCTCTTGGAGACACAATTACCATTTCCTTCTCATTCTCCCATCCATAATTCCTATTTTATTTTCTTACTCTTACACTTCGGTAACAGCCAGTGAGGAGGGGAATAAGAGACCGGAAAAAAAAGGAAAATGGAAGGGTTTTTATGGTAAGATATTTCTACCTTTTTTTCTAGTCAAATTATTTGGTCAATTGGTGAAAGTTGACCCTTAATTTCCATTTCAGTTAACGAACATATGGGAAACTTTTCAAACCATAAAATGGTAGACGTCATGTTACCAAATTATATTTTATAGAGTTCGATGCATGCTCGCCATGAAAGGAACTACAGAAATGGAACTGTTTTTTAAGACAAAAAGGATAGTAGATCTTTTACACTTTAGTGTAAAGATGGTGAGGAAAGGTGAAGGAAATATCCCAAGCCCACTGATAACTAATCATATTTTTGTGTTTATAATATATAAAGATCCCTTTTCTTAGAAAAAAGGGTTTGGTAGTTTGTAAAATCCAAGAAAGAGTAGTACAAGGTTTCCTTTTTAAAGAAAAAACCTATACGGGGTTGACAAAAACACAAACAAAGCTTAGCCCACTCTAAAAGAGTCATGGCCTAGCCCAATACAAGCTCGAGGCCTAGAAGCTCCACAAGCAGAAAATGATAGGGCACCAAGTTGAATGAATCTTGTGAGCAGTCAGTCACCTTAAACATCACAAGCGGAAGTGACGACAAAGATTCGGCGGTCATTGGAATCCCATCTTACTACAGTACCATTCAAGACGGTCATACGACACGATTTAGCAGCTAAAAATAAAATTGAGAACGAAAGGTCACTCTCAATTACCAAACTTTCCCAACCAGCAGGCGATATGAACGACTGAACAATCAACCACAATGCCTGAGCCCTACTATACTATTGCTACTGCATGTCAAACCGAAGATCGACATCCGAAATTTCAAGTTGGCCTGCACAAGGACACTAGAGCAGGGGTTTTTTCTTTATTGGCCTATTTTAAAAAAATGAGTACTAAATAGGAACAAATTTTTTTTTTTTTAAATCCTGAAGAGAACATAACGCACAATAAGATAACGCACAATGGTTGTGCGTTATCTTGTTTATGTTGATTAGGAAGAAATAATTTTTGTAGGTATTTGAAAAATTTTAAACATGAATAACTCTGCAATCGGATATCCGTTTCATGCGTATGACCACTTGTTTTGATGGTTCTCGTAAAGAGGAATGCAAAGGCATCGTCGGAAAAGTGATCCGGATGCGTTTCGGGCAAAAAAATCGTTTCTCGAAAACTTTGAAGAGGCATAACTTTGCGCTCGGACGTCCGAATGAGGCGATTCTTGTTGGCATTTCGGGTATTTTTTCGAGATCTACGCGTTGGAAATAGTTTTAACGATTTTTCACCGACCGTTTCCACAAAAATCCCCTATTTTCCTTTTAATTTACGTTTTTGTAATTTTCTAATACTTTCTCTCTAGTTAACTAAAAAATTACACCACCAATAGAGGAGCAGTTTTCTTTTTGCTCTAATTAAAAATTTAAATGATTGAAGTTGTTAAATATTGGAAAATGTAAGTAAGTAAGTTATCATTAAATAAAATCCCATGCACTTGTTAAATAAGATCCAATGGTGGTTTATTTGTAAGTCTTCTATGTTATTTTTCATTCAAATCTTGTTATAAGATTTTTTTTTAAAAAAAAATTACTAGACTTTCAAAAAAAAAATGTGCGTTATGGCCAAATTAGGCATTAAAAAAAAAAAAAATTTGTGCCACTTTAGTAGCTTGTTAAAAAAAATAGGTTTTTTCAAGAAAAAAGCCCTAGAGTAGGTTATAAAGAGCCATGATCAAACCACACCTCCAAACAACCGGAAAAATATTGACAAGAGCGACGCAACCAAGAAAGCATCGAACCCCCCATAAATCAACCCAAACCGCAAAGACCGTTCATTATCATCGACTGCAGTAAGTATCCCCCGTTGCAAGAAGTAAACCTATTAAGGATTATTATGTTTATTTAGTTTCCATATTATTATCAAATCCTAAATCATGTATATTTATATGATTTAATTTCCTGATTGTAAATATATTTAGTTTCCTAGTTATAATTTATTTAGGATTTGTCACAAGTATTGATAAGTATATAGTGTAAACTATTTTGTAATAATATACAGAAAGCATTCATTGTTTTCCCTACTGGAAACTTTCATGGTATCAGAGTCTTTTGTCTAAATTCTCATAATGAGTAACAAGAAAGCACAACGACATAGTAGAATGAAGAAAGATGCTTACTATGTAGCATCCTCAGATGGACCCGAACTGATTATAACAACAGTCCATTTACAGTTAAAGGAGAATGAAAAAGACAATAATTATGCAGGATGGATGAAAGTAATGCGTCTGGCCTTGCATTCAAAGAAAAAATTGGGATTTATCGACAGAACAATTCCCATACTAGAAAAAGAGCCAGACAAAGAAGAAGAATTGTGGGAAATTAACACTCTCGTAAATTCTTGGATCCTCAATACTATTGAGCCTTCTCTTCGATCCTCTATAAATTACTCTGAGAGAGCTGATGAATTATGGACAGATTTAAAGGAAAGATTCTTGATTGGAAACATGCCAAGAAAATACGACTTGAAGGCGGCATTAACAAATTGTAAACAAGGGGAGATTCAATAAACATATATTATTCATGTTTGAAAAAATTATGGGACGAATTAGACAACTACTCTCCCATCCACTACAAACACAGAAATCTTAACTGCTATTACAAGTGAAAGAGAAAAAGAAGAGCAGCATCGTAACCTAGCACGAAAGGGGGACCATGGCGGTGACGACATTGCTGGAACGGAAAGGTCATCTTCAACCTCAAGGTTGTACTCATTGCAGTCACAGTGGCCATGATGTAGGGTCTTGTTTTCGCCTCGTAGGCTACCCGGATTGGTGGTCCAAGAGCACTGCACGTAGCACTGGCAGCTGAGGAGCTCCGTCTGGTCGCTGAAGTCGAGGGACGACGATTGCAGGACGGGGCAAATCTCGAAGCCGTTCCTTTTCTAACCGAGCAACAGGCGCCAGGAAACCAAAGCAGCAACAGGCACTGGGAAAAAGAGGCGTTGATGCTTGGACCAACACAGTCACCATCCGCTGCAGAGGAATTTTGCGGTAAAAGGCAGTAGCAACATGACTCCAGTATAAGGATTTCCAGAAGGTTGCAGCGGGAAGCCTGTGATGACAAACAACTTTCCCAATTTAACAAATGAACAATGGTCAAAATTGTTGACCATCATAAAATAACATAAATGCCACTCAACCCGAAAAATTATCTGGTATAGAAAATTTAAGGATTTTGGACTCAGGATGTTCTCATCATATGACTGGTAGGAAAGATTTTTTGAGCAATTTAAATAATATCTACCCATATACTGTTGGTTTGCCTAATGGTGCTAAGGCAATTGCTCTGCAAGAAGGCATAGTCTCCTTAAATCCTAAACTCAAACTTTTTAGTGTGTTTTTAATTCTTGAGCTTAAATGCAATTTAATTTCCTTATCTCAATTGGCCGGGACTCTCAGTGTTTTATCGCTCTTTCTGATAATTTTTGTGTTATACAAGATCGTATCTTGATGAGGCCTATTAGAGTCGGTGAGCAAAGAAATGAGATTTTCTTCTATAAACCTTCGCAGTTGTCAACTTTATATACTTTTTCTGTGATGTTCTTGATTCCAGCACATTGTGGCATGTCCGGTTGGGAAATCCTTCGGATTTTGGGTAAGTAATTTTTTAGGACTTTCTAAGAACTCTAGAACTAGAATTGCTCCTTGTAATATTTGTGTGCGTGCTAAACAGACTCATGACTATTTTCCTTTAAGTAGTAATTAAGTATCTGAGATTTTTTATTTAATTCATTGTGATTCGTGAGAACCATACAAAACTGTATCTACTATAGGCGCCTCTTATTTTCTTACCATACTAAATGATTACTATAGAGCTGTTTGGATATATTTAATTTCTAAGAAAAGTGAAGTGGCATATGTTCTAAAAGATTACTTTGCTATGGTCAAAACCCAATTTCACAAAACTGTAAAGGTAGTCCGGAGTGACAATAGTATGGAATTTGTATGTGTAAAGTTGTATTTTTCCACCCATGGTATGATATATCAGACCACTATTGCTGGCACCCCACAACAAAATGGTAAGGTTGAACACAAGCATCGACATATTCTAAACATCACTTTTGCCTTTCGTTTTCAAGCTAATTTGCCCACAAAATTTTTGAGAGAATGTGTTTTAACGGCCGAATATCTTATTAATCGCACACCTTCTTTGTTGTTATATGGAAAATCCCTTGTGAGTGCTACAAGGGAAAAAGCCATCGATTATTATGTTTATTTAGTTTCCATATTATACCATGTATATTTATATGATTTAGTTTTCTAGTTGTAAATAGATTTAGTTTCTTAGTTATAATTTATTTAGGATTTGTCATAAGTATTGCCAAGTATATAATGTAAACTATTTTGTAATAATAGACAGAAAAATTGATTGTTTTTTTCACTAAAAACTTTTAAAACCTAGACAAATCCTAAATAACATTCCCTATCTTAGAAACAATCAATGTATACTTTCCAGTGAGGAAAACAAAAATTTGTATAGTTTAACCAAAGAAGGTAAAAGGTCACAAATTTATTTAGAAAAAAATAAATTAAAAAAACCTTATCAGCAAAGAAGGTCATAAATTTATTAAGAAAAAAATTACTCAATTAAAATGAATTAAAAAAGAACATTAATAAAAACATCATAAGGAGCTAAGAGAGTATCCATATGAAATGTTAGCCAGAGAAGGCGTAAGGTCACAAATTTATTAAACAAAAAAATCCCTCAATTAAAATGTATTTAAAAAAAGAATATCCATGAATACATCATAAGGGGATTATTTATATGAAAAGTAACTGGCTGCATCAAATTCACATAACTACACTAACAATTTATTATAATAGAATAGAAATGTGGTTTCTTTGAAATCATTCCTTTTCTTATAAAAGTCTTTAAACTCGTGTCTTCCTAAATAAAAAACTTTTTGGTCATTCTAAATAAAAAATTTTGTTATGATATTGTTTTACACAATCACATTGAAGACCAAAGAGTTA
Source organism: Catharanthus roseus (assembly GCA_028651295.1). Lineage (NCBI taxonomy): Eukaryota > Viridiplantae > Streptophyta > Magnoliopsida > Gentianales > Apocynaceae > Catharanthus > Catharanthus roseus. Next base: position 10,482,032 of record JAPQWS010000102.1, on the reverse strand, counting down.
AATCTCCACATATTACACTGCTTTTCAATACTCGTAATTATGAATTAGAATACTTTGTATAGTTTATAGTTTAGCCAGATAAGGTAGAAGGTCACAAATTTATTAAGTAAAAAAAAAAAGAAACCTTAATTATAATGAATAAGAAAAAAAAAATATTATCGTAGTTATGAAGAAGAAATAATTATGAAGTAAAAAATTTTGTATGGTTTAACTAGAGAAAGCAAGGTCGCAAATTTATTAAGAAAAAAATCACTCAATTGAAATGAATTTTAAAAAAGAAGATTTATGAATATATCGTAAGGAATTAATGATTATCCGTATGAAAAGTTAGCCAGAGAGGACAAAAGGCACAAATTTATTAAAAAAAGATCACCCAATTAAAATATATTAAATAAAAAAAGAATATTCATGACTAACATAAGGAATTAAAGGATAGCACTGACTGTCTCGTATTCAAAAACTACCTTAGCAAATTTACTATAAAAGAATAGAAAATGTAAGTTTTTGAAATCGTTTCTAGAGTTGCAAGAAATTATAAAAAAATAATTATCTCCTATTTCATTATCAAGTTGCAGGCATTTTATTTTTTTGATATCAAATCTATTATCTATTAATTTTATGTACTATAAAAAAAAAGCAAATAGCGACGGAAAATTGCAAAATATTTGTCGCAGATATTACGAAATAGTAACCGAATCAGTGAGACTAAAATATTGTGACTCAAGGAGCGACCGAAAGCGAATTCAGTCGCAAAATTAAAAAAAATTATGATAGTTTAGCGACAGAACATGTTCGTCGCAATTATTTTTTTAAAGTTGCGACCAAGTTCGTCGCAATTCAGTTTCCCCTTCCCTAATTTTTTTCCTTTTAACAAATTCCCTACCTTATTAATTCAGCTAACTTCCAACTCCTTCTCACACTCTTCTTCTCAGCTTTCACAGTCCCGATACCCTATCTCACCCCCGCCCCAAACTCAAAGCCGACCTCACGGCCACCTCTCTTCTCTCCTTCTCCATTCTTTTTTTTTGTTCACCGCTAGGCTTCTCTCTTCTCTTCTCTGTTCACCGTGCGCTGTCATCTTTCACCTCCGCCGCTACTGGATGTTGGAACTTTGACTCACGCCGCTTGCTGCGTAATTTCTTTCTTTTTATGCTAACAAAAAAATGATTTTTTTTGGTCGTATTTTTCATGCCTATAACCTTTACGTTGTTTTTGAGTTTGGAGTGGGTATACCTATAGTATGTGTATAGCAGTAAACATGTTTTGTCAGTAAGGAAGTATTTTTTATTTAGACACCAGATCTTCAGAGATGTCATTTGCTCTGTTACTCTGTCTAGTGTTTTATCTCTCAAGGGTTCAATCTATTTGTCTTTCTTTCTTTGTCAGAATGAAAAAAATAAAATGGTAATGTTGTTTACATTTATATTTGGTTGTTGGTTTCTTTAGTAATTTTTTTTTCTCTTAGTGTTTCCTACTGTTGTTTGTGCTGAATAAAATATACACTATATTGTTGTAGGACCAAACAAATCTGCCTTTCTCTAAACCAAACTTAAGTGTAAAGGGCTCTGATTATGCCAGGTTAATCCCTTGTTCAATTATAATTTTTTTGTTTTTATGCTTCATAACTGCTCATATGAAGTTGGAGATCTCAGAAGCTTTATAAGATTGTGTTTGATATAGCTTTAGATTTATGTAGCATATAAATAACTTCACTCTTAGTTTTTCTCCATAATAATTGAAAGGATCTGAATCTTTTATTGAAACCACTGAACAAGTTATAATAGTGTATTGGAATGTGGATCCAGACAATATTTTATCTTGAATAGTTTTTGGATCCATTTGTTTTGCATCCTGGAAATTGATTAGTTTATGAGGAAGTAGAAATGGATTCTTTGTTTACTAATTTGTCATTTTTTGTTGTGGATACAAATGAATCATGTATTACAATATAATTTAATCCAGTATAGTCTATTGTTTGATCATGAATTGTACAAGTACTATTTAAGAAAATGCCAAAACCAAATAATATGCATGCATCTTTAATAACATATGGGGAGCAAGAAGCATTGCGGAAAAAGGCCTTTAACTCACGAAAATCACTGACGGCAATCACTTCCGTCTGAAAATTCCGACGGCAGACTGACGATACTTCGTGTATCGTCAGTTTTTTTACAAATTCAACAAAAATTTGGAGGGAAAGTTCACGACAGAAATAGATGACAAGGTACGAACGGTTTCTTCCATCGGTGTTTTAGTTTAGCGACGGGCTTTGTTATGATTTGTATGTTGTCGGTAATGAAATGACGTTTCCCACGGAATTACCGACATAGGTCTCACTTTTGTCGGTAATGAAATGAATTTTTCAACGGAGTTACCGACGGATGCTTCAACTTCATTGGTGGATGAATGTTTTGTCTACAGTTTTACCGATGACCTATCCGTCAGTATCTCTAAGCCGTCGGGGAACCGTTGGTAATAAGATTAGAGAGGTTCAAATTGAGCAAACCCTCTTCCTCTGTAACCATTTCATTATTACATTGTTCCTCCCTCTCAAACCCTCCCCTCCCAAACCATCCCGCCAGTCACCGACAACTTATCCCCACCGCTGACGCCCGACGCTGATGCCACCTCTGATGACTCAGGTACTCTCTCTCTCTCACTCACTCTGTCGTTTCTTCTTCTTCTTCTTCTTATTTTCTTCTTCTTCTTCTTTCTTCTTCTTCCATCTGCCGCCTTTGACTCCTTGCTGTTGCCGCTGCCACCAGTCGTCCACCGGACTACTGCAAGTCCGACGGGTATGATGAGATTTTTTTTTCAGTTTATATAATAAAATGAAGTTTGAGAATTGAGCTTTTTGTTTTCCTATTTATAGAATTGCAAAGCCTTCTGCCACTAAAATCCCAAATAAGAATAGAAAGACTTCCCCACTATCTAAATTTCTAGAATATGTCTCATATTTTCATTTTCTTTGACAAAATATAAATATTCAACTCACAGAAAAATAGTAGCTGTTGTTTTGCATATCTAAGCCTCTTGAGAGAGGATGAATGAGAATAATAAGAGACATTTGATTGGGTTACCAAAATTATAAAAACAGGAGCCATCAGCCAAGAATGTGAACAATATTCGCAGTTCTAAGCATTCCTAGCAGCTTGGATATATATGATTTCCACAACAGTAGACTCTCAAAAGGAAAGCAAATAGTTTTTAGCAGCAATAATATACAAGTTTTAATTTGTCTTCGAATTATAGAAATCATACTAGTCTTCTTTGTTTTACTTTAAATTGTTTTACTTTCTTTGTCTGCGAAAGGAGGCTAAAAATTCTGCACTTGGTTGAGATTTTGCCTGTGAATGGTTGAATTGCATGACGGCTAAAAATGGATTGGTTTTGTTTTTACTTCCTAAGCGGAAGGTAAAAGAAGTCTATTCCACTTTAACTATCCAAATGCATTTCTTGTAGGAAATCCTCTTGTAAATTTGTTTTAATTTTATTAATTCTCTTGTAAATTTGTCTTTTTTTATAATTTGTTCCCCCTCTCTTATATTGAGTTTCTGATTTAACATTTTGATTTTCTTAGAGTTTTATAATTTATCATAGGATTTTAGATTTTATAAATTTATTGAAATGTATTTTAGATGATCCCATTTATAAAAATATCTATACAATCGAGTACTTGGTTTGTATTGTATTTAAGATCATGATAGAAAAAAAATTAAAATATTACCTTAGTAATTAACAAAAATCGTCTGCAGAATAGCTTTTTTTTTTGTTGATGAAGGATTAATTCATGTATAGAAGTCACATTATAAAATACTTGGTTCAATTGCCATTGGTATTTCTATGACATGTAATTTCATTTGATTCTCATTTGAAACCGACCTTTAAGATCATATAATCATGTCTTTCTAATGTGTTATATATATATATATATATATATTCTATTCTAATCTTTTAAATTTTCAGAAACAATATGTATGGGATCCGACCTACTCCATGACCAGGATGAAGATGGCATGGGAGTCAAAGACGAAAGATAGATTAAGAGATTTGTTGGGCAATGTTCAGGGAAAGAACAAGAGGTTGCCGTGGATTGATGAGAGCTATTGGGCCGAGATATGGAATCATCGGAATACCCCTGCATATAAAGCCCAGTCTGAACGGAATAAGAGGAACCGGACTTAGGGACAGAAAAGACGGGGAGTCGGGAAGCACACGGGTAGTTCCATCTCATTCATAGAGACGATTGTTGAAATGGGTAAGAAGTTTATTTAATATTAAATTCCTCTTATTAATTAAACTAACTTAGAAAAAATGTTAATCCTTTTGTTTGTGTGTTGAGTAAAAGGATTTGACTGAGAGGTTCTCCTGGAGCAAGTACATAGAGGAGTTCCACAAGCATTAGAAGAGGGAGTACGTAGATTTCCGCTCGGCACAGTTCTGGGTAAGTTTAGTATAGATTATAACTTAAATTTATATAATGTTTCATAACTTATAACCTTTAAGTTTATATAATGTTTATAACAAAAAATTCAACCAATATTTTCTATTATAGGAGAAATTTCACGAGGTCTAGAGGAAGGCCGAGGATGATGCTGAGGCTTCGGGTACTGCTATGCCCGACGATCTCCAACTGATGACCATTGTAGCTGGTGGGGTGAGCCCCGGCCGTTTGTATGGAGCTGGTTCGGAGGCAGTTCACTTCATAGCCGAGAGTAGACGAGCTGTAGCTGGATTGGCGTTGTATTGCTTGGATCACAAGCAGTGCTTATGTGGAGGGTTGCGAATGCTGTTTCGAGGGTATCTGCCTCCTTCAACGAGCACATGCGGCGGCTATTCGAGCATAATCAGCTGGCATACATTCTATTTTCGCCAATAATGCCCCTCGTCCGAGCTGTGATGAGTGCTGATACTTCCACATCTACATCGACTGCAGCAGTAGTGGTGACCTTTGAGCTGCCTTCTCGAGATTCTAGTACTCGCTCCCCTTCTATTCATACTCCCGGACCCACCTCTCCTTTACTCGACCCCAAGGATGGTGCTCCCCCATCCTCTACAGATGCTACACAGGCTACACTTTGATGTATGTTTAAGTTTTTTTACATTTGATGGATGTTTATGTTTTGAACGTTTCATGGATGTTTTGATTGTTTTGTGGATTATATGTTTAGTTTAAGGAATTTTTTAACTTTCATGAATGTTTTATATATGGTGCCTGTTGGATTTTTTGTATTTTAGGGAGTTTCGGCCTTGTTTCCAAATAAAAAAAGGTTACTGATGGAACACAGACGGTCCTAACCACTATATATTAAAATTTTTTAATTTTTTTAATTCTGTTAGCGATGAAAACATCATCGATAACAGTTACTGACGAAAGTCCCTTAGTACATTTTGTTATCGACGAAAATTGATTGACGAAGTTGATGGTGTCGGTATGCTGTCGGCACCAAGGGAACACCGACGGTAGGCTGACGGGATCTACTGTCGGTATTTAGGTCGATTTTTGTAGTGAAGCCGCCAATCAATTTAGAGTTGGAAAAATAAATTTGAATAATGCTGATATTTTTGTACAATATTGATTCGTAAATAAATAAATTGAATGTGTTTTAAGAAGTTGAGGTAATTAAAATGCATTTTTAGGGTCTTCCATTTGAGAAAACAAAGAAAGTTCATTGCTGTTAATTATGTTACCAATCTGTTTTAACGCTAGATGCACATTGGGAGCGCAAAGTGAAAATGTCTAAAAATTTAAGAAATGAATAATTATAAATGACTCTCTTTAAAGGTGATCCTCATCCCCCTCCTCAGATTCCTTATAAAGGACTTTTCCAAATGTTAAAGGTGACCTTCACCCCATCCCTTTGATTCCCTCCTCGACTGGCTTGGACTAATATTCTCTGCCATCTCTAGTTTTAGTGTAGCTTATGCATTCTTGTTTTCTGCTAAAAGTCACTGATTGCTAAAATATAATTGACAAAGTGTTTAGTCCATAACCTGTTGTACCATGAGATCTATGCATACATTGGAAGCTAAATAAACATCCGTCCTACTGAACGAGTCTTTTCTTAAGAAGTGTGAGTAGATCGAATTCTTGGAACTAATCAATTTTGATGCATTCATGTTACCTATAATCATATGGGAACCTTCAAGCTTGACATTGTCAAGGAACATTTTGTAGTCACTATCATTATCCATTGAGACTCTATCAACTGATTTTTAGCAAGATTATCCAAATCTTTTTTAGCTTCATTTGATGTAAACTTTAGAGGCTTTGTTAACCTAGTTTCTTCATTAATAGAGTAGGGGTATTAATTTATAGATATTAATATGGACAGTAAATTATACTATGGATATACATATTAGAGAGGGAATATCAAAAGCTTTCCAAGGATAAAAAGGTGAAGAATCACTTTGTGCAACCCGCATTTGAGCATCTCTTCATCAACCTCTTTCTTTTTTGCCCAATTGTTTAATATGCTTTGCACAGATGTTTTCTTTTGTTATAGATTTTTCTAGAAGTTGTGTCGATGTATTGTTTAGGATTTTTAAAAATTTTTTTCCTACTTGATTACTTCTTACTGTTAATACAATTATAAGACATAGTATTGCTCTTGATATTATGATTTCGCTTAAGTTTCAAAAAAGTTTGAATATTTGAGGAAGGGGAGACATTTTTTAATGTCATAAAAATTTTTAAGATATAATGGGATTACTTTTATAATGTTCTCATCTGTGTTGCATTGAAAGTATGAGTTTTCGAATATTAAGATGTTAATTGAAGTAATATATTATTCGCTTTGTTATTGGAATCTGTTGGTTTCTTTTGTGCATATTTCTCATTTGCTTTTGTTTATGCATGTCTACCTATTTGAGTCTACATAATATAATTATACACTCATCTTGATCTAGGTTTCGAAGAAAGATGGTCAAATTATGTCATTTTCTAGTGCAAAACGACAGACATGATTGCTATGGAGATGTCTTGTAGGCTTATTTTTTTGAAGTAGCATAATTCGAGGAAACATCACTAGCAACAAGTTCTTGTTAGTTGGTATTTGTAATGTTTGAGGAAACATCACTAGTACAAAGTTTCTCCTCAATGATTAAAAGGTTCAAACTTCTCCTTTCTTTCTTTTTTTTTTTTTTTTTTTTACGTTAAGTTAATATTAAAAAAATTTAAGTTTTTTATAAATTTTATAAATTTTGGTAGAGTTCCCTTTATGTTATGGATATTTTTTAGGTACACAAGCCACTCAAACAAACAACAAATACATATAAAAAAAGGTAATTAAGTGTCAGGGCTCCTCCTAAAGTTTTAAAGAGTCAAGCTCCCCTATAAAACTTTTAAAGATTAAGGGTTCCCCGTAAAACTTTAAAGAGTCAGTCTCCCCCATAAAACAAAGTTTAAAGTAATTAAATACATAATGTGTATATGATGGACAATATGTCACTAAGATTCTCAAAACAAAACTATAAGAAAAAAAAGAATAATATTAAATTTTAAACTTAAACTACTTAACTTAAAGTTATAAACTTAAAATACTTACAGAAGAAAAGAACAAAGCTCAAGAGACAACTGTCAAAATTATTAAAGAAGGAGATTTTTAAGGAAAAAAATGTAACATTCGAAAACATACCATAAAAGAAAAAGGATTTGACATTAGAATAAAATATCATATTAATAATATAGTTTATACAAATGATCAAGCATGAATAAATAATATATTCACAATTAAAAAATGATTCATGAATAAAGTAATAAGGCAAAGTAAAACTATTTCAACAACTCATAATCCAAATAATTAAACACACGCGGAATAATTAAAAAACTTTTGTCTATAAATTTAGATTACAGTTAAAACATTTGTAAATTAACTTTCCTTTCCTTTCCAACAAATGGAGCCTCAGTTAAATTTGGGGGAAAGAAAAGGAAAAGAAAAGGCACTATTCCAAATCAAAACTCTATATCCAATTGAGTTTTATGGTTAGGGTCTCGATCAATCAATTTGTGAGATGCTTCCCACAATTGGGTTAAGGCCTCGTTCAACTGTAGGAAGGACAAAATAATATTCAAGAAATGTTATTTTGTTAAAAATGATTTAAGGACCAAAAGTGTTAAAACGATCACAGAATAAGCCATTTTAGGTGGATCAAATTCAAAAAATTTTCCAATGCAAATTTTATAGAGTATGACCATAAGGAAAGGTAAAATAATGCTCCATGTTCAGGATTGAGCACCCATATTATAGAAGATATTAATTCAAGTAGTATAAGGAAAAATTCAATTTGGCTATTAGAATCTAGTTTGAGGGATTTAAATGGGATTTGATTATCTTTGGGATTAAGAAAAAGAAGTAAACTCAAAGTTGAAGTTTGAATTAGTGAAGAAAAGTATTGAGATTTGTAGAGATTTCTAGATGATTAACTTGAGAAGTTGAAGAGAAGTTTATTTCTATATTTTCTTGTCGGGTAAGGATCAGGCATTTTCCTGGTTTTGGCCAATTTTTAAAAAAATTTAACTAAAGAGGTCATATCCTTTAATCCTGAAACAGGCCATAACACACATAGATTATGCATTATTCTTTTTAATAACGCACAATAAATATGTGTTATTCGTAATCACCAATTAAATTTGAGGATAAATCTTGTTTAGTGACATGGTAGCTTGGGGTGTTGAGATGGAGGTTAACGCACAATGTATGTGCGTTATCGTTATAGTAACTCACAATAAAAATGCGTTATCACGACAGATAATGCACACGCTGTGTGCGTTATCGTGTTAAGTAAAATCATATATCTTAGCCGCAACTGCAATTTTCTTTGCGTTTTTTCTTTCACTTAACACCGCCGTTGCTATTATTTTTTCTACATCCTTTGCCATGCCGCTCCTCCTCCTTCCCTCTTTCTCTTGTTCTTTTCCTATTCTTCTCCTTCCTTCTATTTCCAAAATTATTTTCAAATTTTTCTTCTTCTCCTTCGTTTGATTTCTGAAATTTTAGTTTGGGTCGTTGGCACCTCTCTTGGAGTATGAAGCTTTTTAGAGTTTTGGAGTGGAGAATGGTAGAGAAAGCTCCACGGAATAACGTTGATTTCAATTTATTCAAATTTTCGGTAATATTTCTTATGTCTATAATTGTTTTAAATTTTTTGTACACTATGTGTTAATTTCTATTATTGTTTGTATGAAAATTGTTGTTCATCAAACCAGGCACTATAAGGTTGCTGGATTAGAACGATGTGATGATTGATATTCAGGTAGGCAGGAGGTTTCTTGATAAAATCTAAGCAATTAGTGCGGTTCAAAAGTGGTCTATTCGGATGGGACGAGAATACAGAGTTGTTAAAAGTAAGAGTGGTCAATGGACAACGAAATGTGACCATCACAGGAGCACTAATTACTATTCATGGTACATTCGAATAAAGAAGAAAGCAACTCATGGTCGTTGGGAAATAACCAAATTCATCAAGGAACATGCATGCCTTATGCATGTTCATCAAAGCAAGCATCGAAATATGCTTTCAAAATTTATTTCAAGACTAATATTACACCTTGTTATCAATGATCCAGAGATACCTATCTCAAACGTCATCCAAGAAGTGCAAGTATTACTTCAAACGGGTTGTACGTATAAGAGGGCATGGTATGCTCAAAAAATTGCAATAGAGAGGGTTTCTGCAGTTGAGAGACAATTTTTAATATTTTACCAAAATATGTACAGGCAATAAAAGATTCGAACTCGGGGACTATGTACGAGTTCATGCATCACAGAATGCGCAGTCCCCTAGACTATGTTTTCAAAAATTTTTTTTTTGGTGTTTCTCGCCTTGTATAAACAGTTTTCAAAATTATCAACCGGTGATTTATATGGATGACACTCATCTTCATGGACCATATAAGGGGTACTATTAATTGCAAGTACATAGGATGTAGATAACCATTTGTTCTCACTTGAATTTGCAATCGTTGATAAAGAGTCATCCGAAATTTAGAATTGGTTCCTCAAACTTCTACGAGAACATATTGTCAAGGATCAGCATGTCTGTCTTATTTCTGATCGCCATAAAGGAATTTTATCTACTACACAAAATTAAGCTTTGTGGCAACCTCTATTCGCGGTTCATCGGTTTTGTCTATACCACATTCGGACAAATTTTAACAAGACATTCAAGAACAGCAAATTAAAAAGCTTAATGTGACAGGCTGAAACGGAAGCAAAGCAGTGGAAATTTGAACGTGTGATGAGTGAAATCCAAAAAACAATGTTGATGCTTACATTTATTTAGCAAAGATAGATCTGGAAAATGGACACTCTTGCATAATAGGCATAGGCATAGAATGATGACAACAAAGATTTCAGAAACACTTAACAGTGTGTTGAAAAAAGCTAGGGTCTTACCTTTAAAAGTGCTAGTTGAATTAATATTCAACAAACTTGTTAAGTACCGCAACCAACACCGTGAAGAGGCCCAAATCTATGTGCATCCGTTCCCAACAAGAGTTTTTGACAAGTTCCTTCATATTGAATTAAAATCAAGAGAACACATAGTTACAACCTTCAATCCATGAGAAGGAATTTACATGGTCAAATCACCAATATGCCTTGACGGAACTGTCAACAACGTTTATACTTTAAGAATGAATGAAAAATCATGCAGTTGCGGTAAATGGCGAGAATATACATTGCCTTGTTCTCATGCTCTTGCAATATGTAGAAAAAACGGTACAGACCAGACGCTTATGTGCTAGATATATATATTGGTGGGAAACTTACAGACGAACATATCAATCCAATTTTTATCCGGTTGGGCATGAGGACTTTTGGAGAGATGCTCCTTATAATTTAACATTCTATCCTCCAGACATGAACAATCAACGAGGTAAAAAACATGGCAAAAGGTTTCGGGGGGAAATAGATTATTGAAATCCGGATTCTCTCCCAAGACGTAACAGATGTCGAGTGCCAGGTTATAATAGAAAAATTGTTATAACCCCAATTTAAGTAATGTATAAGTTTTATTTTTTCAAAGTGTTGTAATACTTTAGGATTTCCATTAATGCTATTTCTTCTTTGAATTTCTGATAAGTACTTCTTCATGGCTTTCTTAAATCGATTATAAGTTATTATAGTAAAATTTACAACAAGTAATAAAAATTTAAAATACTTTAAATTACTTCTTCATATTTTTTAATAAAATGGTTGTAAGTTAAACATATTTTCCTTTAAAATGGTTATAATTATTATCATAAATTATATATCAAATAAGTTAAATAAAAGAATACAATCTTTTTTTAAAAAATGACATCTTATAAATTTTGCTCAAAAAAAAAAAATTGAGTTTTGCAAAAGAAAAAAAATAAAAATAAAAATAAATCAACAAAAAACTAATGCAGCAAATAACGCCCACAACACATGCGTTATCACATAATATATCACACACAACATGCGTTATCCGCCACATAGCCTTGTTAGCCGTTAAGCTTCTAATTAAGTAATAACACACGTTATGTGCGTTATCATTAACGATAACACACAAATAATGTACGTTATTACCAAATTATAAATAAAACAATTTTTTTGGCCACATTAGTAATTTTTTTAAAAAAGTGACTATTTTATATTAAAAAACCTAAGAATCATATTTTGCTTTCTACTACTACTATTATCATTATTATTACCAAATTCCTTTTCAAATCGTTGTCCATATTGTTTTTTATTACCTCCTGAGCGCAACACATATATTCATGTGGATATGTAAAGAGAGGATGAGCATAAAGGCACACTAAATAAATAAATAAAGAAAATAAAGGAGACCAATCACAAATACACTGAAGTCATAAAATATTGCTTATGAGATGCAATATTAGTATGACTAACCTGAGTGACATAAAGTAAGAAGATATCCTTACTAAAATAGATAACGAAGATGCTAATTTTGCATTGCATATATTATCTTTCTTTCATAAATTGGGATGCTAAATCATTGTGCAACTCCTACACTCTTAAACCTGCTTGTGCATAATAGGGGGAAGGGAGAGAGAGAGAGAGAGAGAGAGAGAGAGAGAGAGAGAGAGAGAGAGAGAGAGAGAGAGAGAGAGAGAGAGAGAGAGAGAGAGTACCGTCGATTGCATCATCTGAGGTGGGTGATCGATTGGCTTTGGCTGATATAGAATTGCAAACCCTCCTCGGCAATGTCAGGTTCTAGCCCATATTTTTTGCCCTTCTCAAGATGTAAGTGAATCAATCCTGCCAAATTCAATCAGATTTAACTGCACGAATTATCACCAGTTTGTAAAGAGCTTTCATTTCTCAAGTTCTCTAAAAAAATTTAAAACTTCGTTTAGGGGAATTACAAAAAAATAAAGGAGAGATACTTGTATGAAACATATTAATGTGCACAAACTTGTGTATCAAGGACCAATAATCTTCAAAACTCTTAAAAACTTCTGGAGTTTTAATTACTGTTAAGATTGACGACAAATTTATAAATTGAAAAACGTATCGCAACTCAAGATATTATGAGATAATTCTCTAATTGACATGTTTTGTCATTACATTAAAGCATGAAAGTTGATCCCATATGCATTTATGGACCATGCAACAAGTGCAAATATAAGATCCTTTTGTAGGAATATTGGAACCCCATTTCTCAGAATTGTATAAGCTTTCTTGGTTTACATTATTCAAGGCATGCTTACATGTGGGATCATCTTAATAGACTTTTTAGATAACAAATAACTCTTTTACAAGTAACTCTACTTTTGATGGGAATAAATTTATCTTAACGATAAAAAAAGAGTAAAATATAATACATTACAATTACAAGATTAAATTGTCATCTTTATTATTTAAGTGCAAATTCTTTATTTTATGTTTTCAATAAAATAACATAAGGTTCTAAGCCGATTTTTTTGTTTCTGCTATGAAATAAATAAATCATACAGGACAGAAAGAAAAGATGAAGCTTGTAACGAGAGAGAGAGAGAGAGAGAGATTAAAAAGGGGACATCATCTTTTGAATTTGATAAATAATCTTCCTAATGACTGTACCGGCTTAAAAAGAACATCTTCAGACTCTTCTTGGCTTAATTCGGAAATATAACCACCAAGCATGAGAACAAGAAAATGCAAGTTATTTTCTTTTCCAAATCACATAAGGAGAAACAAAGAGAGGAGGGAAAAAAGAAAGAAAAGTTCTATGCTGTCCAGTATCTAAATTAAACAGATAAAAACCGTTAACAAGCTCTAATAGTATGATAACTTTTTTGGCAGGACTGGGGCCTCGGGAATAACCAGAAAAGTATTCAGGCGAATTGAATAAACATTCATTATCCTATAGTTTAGCCATTCACAAAAATCAGTAATTATCCTATATAGAAAGAGGGTAACTTGACCATTCCCATGGTGAAAAATAAACATGACCCCAATAACCTTTAGCCCATTGTAGTGTAAGAATTGCTTAATCTGTTATATAGAATTAAGGAGGTCAAACAGCGATTCTTTCTCCTTACCAAATGCCTCTGAAAAGGTTATATAGAATTAAAGGGGACATCATCATTACTCTTGGTTCTCTACACAACCGACTCTTCGATTCTTTCTCTTCACTCTTTTCTGCAGCTCTCTCTCTTGGCCCTCTCAGTGCCGTCTCTGTCTCTTCTTCTTTTCCCCTTCTTTACTGCAGCTTACCGTATCTATTGCTCTCCTCTAGTAACCTCTTTGGGTCTTCTGTGACGCCTTCTCTGATGGCGGTCGTCTTGCGATGATCTTTGTTCGATCATCTCTGGTTTTCTTATAAGGGTGAGCTATAAGGGTGAGAGAGAGGGAGAACATCGGTGATTTTCTTGTTCTGTTTTGAGGCCATTGCCTGAGGGTGCCTTTACCCATTAAAGCCGATACCTTTTTCCGCCGGCGCCTCGACGCGGTCGCCGTTTCACGCTGCTGCTCGGTGCCGTTCGGTCTCGGTCTTTCTGCTGCGCCGTTGGCGGTTCCGACACCGCTACAACAGGTAAGTTTCCCTTACCCATTGTTGGTTCAGTTTTTAGTAATGATTGTTTGTACAGATTTCGGTCTTGCTGTTTAGCTTGAACCGACGGCGAAAGAGGAAGAAGAAGAAGTTTTTTTTGTAATAGAATAGGTTTATTTATTCCGCTCCATTTTTCATTCTTTTTACTGGTTTGTAATAGTAATTAGAGTGTGTAATAGTAATTAGATCCTAACAAGTGGTATCAGAGCCTGGAAATCTACTATTTTTCGGTGCTCTCGATGGAGCCAGCAAACGCGGAGAACCCAGATCTGAAGGAACTGTTGAGTTCCTCATAAGTGGCCAGTGAAGTATAGCTAAACTCCTTCTATTTTTTTCTTTTTCGATTATTATTTTTCTTGCTTCTGTTTTTTTGTTTTGGCTTGCCGCCGTTTTTTTTGTGGGTTTTTTACTGTTGCTGTTCTGTTTTTCTGAACCGCGTTATGGTTCAGTTATTTTTTTTTTTTTTCTGTTCATTCTTGTGTTATACCTACTTCTGTTGTTCTTTTGATTTTCTAGTGATATATTGCTGTTTTTCTGTTTTTTGGTGATATAGCATTATTGTTGGTTTCGTTTTTCTGGATTTCATTCTGTTGCATTTTTCTTCTGTTTTGGAAAAAAAATATACAAAAGCCAAGCCTGGCTTGAGTTCGTGAGATTTCAAGTAGCTGTGCCTAGGCGCGTTTTTCAGTTTTTTCAAAACTTTTTGCAACATTCTTTTATTTTGTCTTTTTCTTTTTTTGCTGATAAGCTGCCATGCAGCCCATATCTTTTAAGTGCATTGTCTGGGTTATTATATTGCTACTGCATTTGTTTGTGAGATTCGTACATTTCACATTTGTTTGTATGCGCTGTTTTTCAAAGCAAACATCCAGGTATTTTTATTTGTGTGACTTTTTAAAGAAAAACTTTCTCTTTTTCTAGCCAATAAATTACTCCTATTTTCCATTTTGAACTGTTGATTCCAAAAATTGAAACCGACAAGTTTGATGGCAAATCCGGTTTTGTAGCGAAGACAAATGAAAGCGGTTTTAGTCTAAAATAAAATCGCACCTGCAATTTATAGCCCTGGAGAGTATCCAGAATCTTGGACGGGCGAAGTTCTTGCTAAAAAACTAGGTGATGAACATAGCTGTCTCACCCTGCATTTAACCGACAATATTTTACGAGAAATTGACAAAAAAGACAACGCTTTGGAAATCTGGACCATACTGGAAAAACTATTTTTAGGAAAACCTTTGTCAAACAAGATTTATTTAAAAGAACAACTTTTTGGTTTCAAAATGAGTGGGCCAAAAACAGTTTCAGAAAACATGGATGATTTAAACAAAATTGTTTTGGAACTTCAAAATGTTGGAGAAAAAATCCCTGATGAAAACATTGCTGTTATTTTGTTGAATGCTTGCCTGATTCTTATAATAATGTAAAGTCTGCCATTAAATAAGGTAGAGATGTTTTGTCTTTATCTTATGTCAAAAACGCTTTAAAGTCAAAAGATTTGTATTTGAGAAAAGAAAACTAAGTGGAGAAAACCTTTACGTGAGAGGGAGAGATTACCGGAGGGAACCTCTTAGTCATAGGTCTAAAAGTAAAGGGAGGTCTAAATCATGAGACAAGAATAGAGTGAAGTGTTTTTACTGTGGCAAGGAGGGTCATATGAAAAATAAGTGTTTTAAAAGGATCAAAGATGAAAAACAATGTAAATTTGGTAAAGAGAGTGATAAAAATAACAAAACCCATAATTTTGAAACATATGGTAATTCTATGTATTCCAAGATTTTGTGTGTATCCCCTTCCCCTTTGATTGCTGTTAATGATTGGATCCTGGACTCTGGTTTCACTTTCACATGCCACCTCATAAGCACTGGTTTTCAGATTTCAAACCCCTTGATCAGGGAAAAGTTTTTATGGGTAACAACCAAGTTTGTGACATCAAAGACATTCGTAATGTTTTCATAAAATCTCATGATGACATGACTAGGAAACTCATTGAGGTGAGATATGTGCCCGATCTACATCGGAACCTTATCTCCCTTGGTTATTTAGATTCAAATGGTTTTTCTTACAAATCAAAGAATGGAGTTTTAAGAGTTTGCAAAGGCAACCTGGTCATGCTAAAAGGTTTCAAAAGAGAGAGTTTAAACACTCTCATCAGAAAAACTATTTGCAACTCATCTGCACTTATTTGAAAAACAGTCCCTGAAAAGACTTTGTTGTGGCATCATCGGATTGGCCACATTAGTGAGAAGGGACTGCATCATCTACAAAAACAAAAACTTTTATGTGGTGACAAGAATGACTCTTTGGATTTCTGTGACCACTGTGTTTTGGGAAAACAGCACAAAATCAGTTTTTCAACTAGCACACACAAGTCCACTGCAGTACTTGATTATGTGCATTGTGATTTGTGGGGTCCTGAAAAGGTCCTAACCTATGGTGGTAATATTTATATCCTATCCATTGTTGATGATTTTTCAAGGCATGTTTTGGTTGTTCTTTTAAAAACAAAGGATCAAACTTTTGAAAAGTTTTGTGAGTGGAAACGCCTTGCTGAAAATAAAATCTGAAATAAACTAAGAACCATTAGGACAGATCACGCTCATGAGTTTTGCAATCGTAAGTTTTCTGATTTATGTGCATCTCATGGCATCTTGTATCATAGGACGGTTAGGCTCAACCCCCAGCAGAACGGTGTAGCTGAGAGGATGAACCGTACTATCATGGATAAGTTAGGTGCCTTATGATTTCTTCCGGTGTCCAAAAATCTTTCTGGGGTGAAGTTGTTAGCACGGCTGTATACCTCATTAATAGATCTCCTTCAACAGCCATAAACTTTAGAACTCCTATAGAGTTGTGGCGTGGTAAACCTCCAAACCTTTCAAACCTTAGAATTTTTGGGTGTACTGCTATTGCACATCAGAAAGTGGACAAGCTAGATCCCAGGTCTAGGAAAGGTGTTTTTATAGGTTACCTTAGTGGAATGAAGGGTTATAGAATTTGGGTCAGGGGTGAGCCAGGTGTGAGGATAGTGATAAACAGGGATGTGGTTTTCAATGAGCAAGAGATGCCTTGTCTTAAGGATAAACCTGAGCCTGTTAGTACATCCTTTGTCCCCACAATAGATAGTATTCTAATGGAGGTGGAGCCTAATCCCGAACCCTCTCATGAACCACCTCCTGAGCCAGAAACCCAAGTAGAACCTGTTGTACCATCTAGTGTTTCTGATACCAACGAGCCTGAGTTAGAAGGTTCTGGTGAGGAAGAAGAACGCCCTGAGGCACAAGCACAAGCCCTTAGAGATTATCAACTAACTAGAGATGATAGGGTTAGAAGAGTGTCAAAGGAACACACTAGATATGGTTATTCATATATTGTCTCATATGCATTTGCTGTTGCATCTTATATGGAAGAAAAAGAATCATTATGTTTTTCTGATGTTATAAAAAGCCTTAATCGCTCTTTTGTGGTTGCATGCTATGAATGAGGAAATGTCATCTCTTGACAAAAACCAAACCTGGATTCTTGTTCCAAAACCCTCAACTCAAAAACTAGTTGATTGCAAATGGATTTTTAAAATCAAAGAGTCTGAGTCTACTAAAGAACCTCCAAAGTTCAAGGCCAGGTTGGTTGCGAAAGGTTTTTCACAAGTTGAGGGCATTGATTTTAACGAAATCTTTTCTCCTGTCGTTAAATACTAAACGATTAGGATTATGCTTACTCACGTTGCTTTCTATGATCTTCATCTTGAACAATTCGATGTGAAAACCGCTTTCTTGCGTGGTGATCTCGAGGAGACCATATATATATGCGTCAACCTCCGGGTTTTGAGGTTAAGGGTAAGGAACACATGGCATGCCTTTTGAAAAAGTCCTTATACGGACTTAAACAATCTCCAAGACAATGGTACAAGAGGTTTGATTCCTTTATGTTAAAAGTTGGTTTCTTGAAAAGCAATTATGATAGTTGCCTTTATTTCTCTGGAAATAACGTTGACAGTGCTATTTATTTACTACTTTATGTAGATAATATGTTAATTGCGTGCAAACATAAAGCAAAGGTTGATGATTTGTGAAAAACTTTAGAGAAGGGGGGGGGGGGGGGATGAATAAGGTTTTTGGCTAGTTTTTTCTTTTAAAAGCTTTTGTAAATTAAAAGATAAACCTCCAATTTTGTTTGAGAAAGAATTCTAAAACTTTTTTAATAAAATTCCAAACCAAACAAAATCTTGTGGTTAAGACAATTAAGTAAGAAGCTTAGAAACAAGAGCACAAAGATTTATAGTGGTTCACTCTATCGAAGAGTTACATCCACTACCTTGAGCCAACACCCAAGGATTTTCCAAATCCACTATAAACATAATATACACCAAATACAAATTTGAGGATCACCCTGTAAGGGTTTTGCACACAACCTCAATTCACAATATAATGTAAATCAAAGGATTACCTAAGGGGTTTTTCAACACAAACCTTTGATATCAATAAGAGAAAGAGACAAGTTTAAGAACAATGTTACCAATTTGAGCTTGAGAAATAGAAGGTACAACTCAATGGAATGTTTCTACAAGCTCCTCCTTTCTTCTTCTTTAATGATGATCAATAATGAAGCTCAAGAAGATGTTTGTTTGGGATTGAAAGTGTTTGAAATAAATGTGTTTTAAAGCTCTTTTAAAGTCTTAAATGATCTCAATAAATTATTTCGCCAAAACTTCTTACCTTTTGGCTGATAAAAAAATCTATATATATTTTCTCAAAAAAAGTGACCGTTGCACTCTGTGTAACAGTAATAATTTTTTACAGTAAACAGGAAAATCGAACGACCGGTTCCTAAACAGAAAGATTCGGACTTGTCCTACAAGAAATCGGACGGTCGATTTTTTCTAAGTGTAGAAAAAATCGAACGACCGGTTCTAAAAGCGGATGGCTGATTTTTGAGATTTTACAGCCAATTTTTCTTTTAAGACAAAAGGTTTCCTTTCTATTTCAAAAACATGTATTCTTGATACTCATTTTAGAGATAAGAAGAACCTTTCAAAATCATCAAAACCTCAATCAATAATACTTAGATTTTAAGAAAAGTTTATATTGAGAAAAATGTCAATGGAGCTTTATACATGATCAATAACCAAAGAATAAGATTAGGGAGTTTTACAAAGAAATACCTTAGCACACCCTAACTTAGACAAGGTCTTCAATGTCTTTAATGACTTGATCTTGGAATGACTTGGTCTTTTCTCCTTCATTTTGCCTTCATCACCAAGATCTTTTGCTTTTTGAGAATGTAGACTTGAGACTTCAAAAGTGCTTCTTTTGTTCTATGAAAGGTTAGCTAAAAACTCACACAAATATATGTTAATCATAATCAAAATCATAAGTAATAATGCCCTTAGGGCTAACAATTTGAAATCTTTGCTAAATTTCGAATTCAAAATGAAGGATTTGGGGTCTGCATCCAGGATTCTCGGGATTAGTATTACTAGAGATAGAACTGATCATTTCTTTTTCTTAACTCAGAAGCCCTTCCTTCAGAAAATTTTCTTTAAATTTTCCATGCATCTTTGTAAACCCGTCATTATCCCAGTTGCGAGCCATTTCAAACTTTCTGACAAGACTTGTCCTAAAACCGAGAGTAAGAAAGGAGATATGACAAATATTTCCTATAGAATGGCCATAGGCTCGGTTATGTATTCGATGATATCTATCCGACCAGACATTGCTTTTTCCATAAGCCTTCTTAGTAGATTTATGTCTAACCCGGGGAGGGATCACTGAGCTACTCTCAAGTGGTTACTTCTCAAGTGGTTATTGCGTTACCTTAACGGAACTACAGATAGAGATATATACTATCGTATTTGGTCTGATGATTTTGATCTAATTGGCTATGTCGATTCTGACTTTGCAAGTGACAAGGATGGTACAAAATCTACCTTGTCCTATTTCTTTACCCTTGCGGGTAATTGCGTCTCTTGGAAATCCCAACTACAGCTAGTAGTTGCCTTATCAACTATCAAAGCTGAGTACATCGCAGCTACGGAAGCCATCAAGGAAGCCATTTGTCTTCAAGGGTTGTTGAATGAATTACATATTTTACATTCAAATGCTATTATTTATACTGACAGTCAGATTTGTTTATATTTATGCAAAACTCCCGTCGATCACGAAAGGACAAAGCATATAGATGTCAAATATCATTTCATTAGGGAAAAAGTCTCTAGTGGTTTAGTTGACATAGATAAGATTAGTACGAATGATAATCTTGTAGATTTCGGTACTAAAATTTTAAGCACTGACAAGTTTATGTTTTGCAGGCATTTCGTTCACTTGGAGCAGGTTGACTCTAATTGAGTCATTCAAGGGATGGAAAAATATTGTTCGAGGTGGAGATTGTAGGCCTTCTGGGCCAATTTTCTCCTAATATTTTCATTTTTCCAGCCTAATTTTATTTTTAAACTAAATGATGAACTCAATTGGCCTCAAACCAAGATAGGCGGCTGAAGTTTGAATTAGTTAGAGATGCCGGGCCGGGCTGCCCCTTGTGGCTTTGACCTATTTATGTTGCCTCCCCCTTGGTTCTCTACACAGCCGACTCTTTGATTCTTTCTCTTCACTCTTTTCTGCAGCTCTCTCTCTCTCTCGGTCCTCTCAATGCCGTCTCTGTCTCTTCTTCTTCTCCCCTTCTTTACCGCGGCTTAGTGCGTCTGTTGCTCTCTTCTTGTAACCTCTTTGGGTATTCTGTGATGCCGTCTCTGATAGCGGTCGTCTTGCGATGATCCTTGTTCGATCATCTTTGGTTTTCTTGTGAGGGTGAGTCGTAAGGGTGAGAGAGAGGGAGAACACCGGTGATTTTCTTGTTTTTTTTAGGCCATTGTCTGAGGTTGCCTTTACCGATTAAAGCCGATAACTTTTTCGCTGGTGCCTCGACGCGACCACCGTTTCACGCTGTTGCTCGGCACCGTTTGGTCTCGGTCTTTCTGCTGCGCTGTTGGCAGTTCTGACACAATGGTGACAGGTAAGTATCACTTACCAATTGTTGGTTCAATTTTTGCTAACGGTTGTTGTGTGCAGATTTCGGTCTTGCCGATCGGCTTGAACCGACGGTGAAAGAGGAAGAGGAAGAAGTTTTTCTGTAATAGAATAGATTTATTTATTCTGCTTCATTTTTCATTCTTTTTACTGGTTTGTAATAGTAATTAGAGGGTGTAATAGTGATTAGATCCTAACATTGACAAATGATATAATTATTGAGGAATGATACCAACATATGCGCAAGATAGACACTGGAAAATTTCTAAATATAGCAAATAGATCCAATATATTGGCAAAAACATGAGTACAATTTCCTGCAACAAATATGTTGCACACTGTGTGTGCTGTATCGTTTCAGCTATTGATTTTTCTTTCTATTTTTTTTTTATTGGGGGGGGGGTGTTAGACAAAGTTAAAGAAGAAACTTTAAGTTAATGCATTTCTCTATAAACTAATGTCACCTAGGGACATAACATATACATTTAAGCTATTATAATCCATGTATTAGAAAATATCTTTTTAGTTTTGTATATGCATACCAAATACCAAATGTATAATATGTCAAGACTTTTTAAAATAGTTAAAAACACTTTGACCTTACAAATAATAGATCATCCCAGACGACAAGCTGACATGTTTGAAATGTTATTTACAGTTCTTTGACGTTTTTTATAGTTTCAATTAAAAAAAAAATTTACTAACCAAAATACAGGCATATTCATTTGCAAAATCTGGGTTATAATTATAAAATCTTTACCTATTTCATTCTTGCAGAACTAGATTGTGTTTAATGTATTGATGATCTTCCCCATGAGATCTGAGGAAAAGGGGTCTTCTTCTAGTTTAATAAGTCACTGTTTATTGTTTATCATTTCACAGTGTTAAAAGATAGATTTGAAAAGAAGTTTTTCCTTAACTAAAAATTCTAAATTGTTTAAATTAAGTAAATTTTGACACCAATGTGTTCCTTCAGTTTCATTCGTTTTTTTAGTTTCGACTCCATCCTATCCAGCAAACGCATTTGAAATCCAATAGTTCTTGATAACCATGTAATTTATGATCGCTCAGGCAGACCTTCTCTTCTTTGTAAAGGAAAAGAAGCCAGAAAACCAAATATTAGTGAAGCTCTCAACTTAAACATATTAAAAAGAATCATATTGAATATACGAGCACATACAATTCAGAGAATAAGATCTAATTGTTCATAATATTTACTCTAGATTTGAGAAATGTAAAGGAAAGGAATTTTTAAAGCCACATAAATTAGGAAGGACAGAGCAAAGTTGGTGTAAGATAAACCTTCCGGAAGAGGGTGACTTTGAAATTTGAGAAGTATGTTCACAGAAAACTTGTGTTTCTTGAATAATATATCTGAGACCTAGGGAACTTTTTGACCAGTCCCTTTCATTCATGTATGCTTGCTACTGATATATTTCTAAAAGATATTATGAATGACTTAAAAGTAATTAAACAGTGAAATTTCTAACAGAACATCCAGAACTCCATTTCTGAAGTGTCAGAGAAATGCTTTCAAAGTTTAAGCAGAACTTGAAAAAAAGTTCAAAAAGAATGTTTAAAGACAAAGCAACTGATCCTTTGTTTAAGCAAACTAAAATAAAATATAAATTGACTGGTGCTACAATCGTCATGACTAATTCTAGTACATACGAGCCAAGTAACAAAATCACAAACCAGGCCATTTTTCAGAAGGGAAATGCACATAACTCTTTAAGAGAAAAAAAAAAGGATAATACTCGGCACTGGTTAATAACAACACATGTTAGTATAAATCTGAACTCAAAATTTAATTTTGGAACCCTATAAACATTGCAAAGTTATGTTAGAACAAGAGATTAAGTAGATGAAGAAAATGACCTTTTTATACATGTTTTTTTTTTTGTGGCGGCGGTGAGCTTATCTGGCGGCGGTAGCAAGCTTCTCCGGCGATGGAAAACTCTCTGTCCGATAACAAGGACTACAGTTTCATCATTAGAGAAAATAAACGAAGATTAAAAGAAGAAGAAGAAGAACCGGTTACGTCTTGAGAGAGAGAGAGAGAGAGAGAGAGAGAGAGAGAGAGAGAGAGAGAGAGAGAGAGAGAGAGACCTTAACTGTAGGAAAACGGCAGCAGCGCCTGTGGGGGGTGGCTGTACCAGCTGGTCGTGGGTGGTGGTAGTCGCTGTCGGTGAACTCGCAAGAGGGGTAGAGGGAATTGTGAGAAGGGTTTGAACAATTTATGAGGAGAGGATTTGCCCGTTTTTCATAAATATGTGACTTATACAGCATCTCCATCGGTACAAATTATTCGTACGTTAACGACGGCTTCGTCGTTGTTATCTCTAGAAACATAATTCTGATACCGATGCAAACTCACCCGTGCCTAACGACCGTCGATACCATATTTACCATAGGCTTTTATTGTTAGTAAAATATCGTCACTATTTGGTGCACTCTTTCCCTCTATTTTTTAGCTGGAATTATTCTCCACGACATGAAAAGCCGTCATTACTGTCGTCGGGAATTTATTTTATTTACTGACAGTCATCATTCCGTCGGTACTATAAGTGACCGACGGCTTTTTCTTCGGTAAGAAGCCCGTCACTTTTTGACGCCCAATTTTCCTCCATTTTATGGTCTAAAATTGTTAAAACCCACGACATCCTTTCCCCGTCAATATTCCGTTGGTGATTAGCGACGGTTTCGGCTTCCGTCGGTAATGACGGTCGGTAAATTGGTGTTCTTTTATACTGAAATCACCTTATAATATGAAGTTCCAAAATATGAAAATTTAACGTTATATTGTGAAACAGAGGTAGTATTATCTTATTTTGTTGATCTCATTTAAATTTTTCCATAAATGTACTCCCTCCGTTTTTTACTTGTCACAACCTACTAATTTACGTATTTTTTATTACTTGTCACATTATAAAAACAATGCAATATTTAATAAACTTTTCCCTATTATATCTTCTCATTAAAAACACAATGAAGCCTCTTTTAACTTTTTTCACATGGCTTGTAGAAATAATAATGAGGAGAGAGAAAGTTTGAAGGGTATTCTAGTTCATACACACAATATATATAGTTCTGTATTTCCTTAAATAGTATCATCTTCATGATGTGACGACTGATAAAAAAACGAAATGGAGGGAGTAACATATTGTAATTATTCAAGTGAAATGTTACATTTATGAACCAATAGATCCAATGTAACATCCCGACTAAGTACTTCAAAAGTTAGCTTTGGTCGTGGTAAGTTCGAATAAAAGTTTCGGGGTTAGTTTATAAAGAATAATAAGTTTTGGGGTCATTTGGTAATTTTAAAAAAAATTAAGGGAAGAATCTTTTCCGGGGAAAAACTTTTCGTACATGTTTTAGAATTATTTGGGTCTAACGCTTTAAAGTAGAAATGGAAATTTAAGTTTATGATGAATTTTTAGTCATTTTTAAGATTTGGGGCCAACATGGATATTTAAGAAGATGAAGGACTATTTACTTGGAGAGGAAGTAGTGACAAGACTGGCAAGACCATGTGGGTTGAGGATTGAGGGACACTTGGATGGTATGAACATGTGGATAAAAGAATGGGTGACACATGGCTGATTGGTGACATTGTCTCATGCATGAAAAGCCAAATCATGCATGAATGGCTATAAATAGGAACCCGAAATTGCTGAAAATTTTACAGCCCATTTTCTTTTTTTTCCCACACTTTCTCTCTCCTATTTTTTTTCTCTCTCTTCCTTTCGGTCAACTCCAGCCTCTCTCTCTCTCTCTCTCTCTCTCTCTCTCTCTCTCTCTCTCTCTCTCTCTCTCTCCATATTTTCCATTTCTTTGCCTTTCTTTATTTGGTTGGCCTCTCGGCCTTTTCCTCCTTCAGGTAAAAAAAAAAATTCTTTTTATTTTATTTTTTTCCTTTCTTCTTTTGTTTTGTTTTTTTTTTGTCATTATTATTATTAGTGTTATTATTATTAATATTTTGTTGGAATAAATCATTTCCGGATAATAGAAAAATGTCAAAATTATTATGAATATATTTTGGAGTTATTATTATTATTTTATTATTTTTACTTATTTATTTAATTATTTATTTATTTTCCTTCTTAGAAATCTTTTGGAAAAAATTTTAGATGGACCTTAGGAACATTTTGTGATTAAGGTATATTTCTTTATATAGTATTATTTAATTAAGGTTGGAATTGTTATTTGTAGGTTTAACTCGTATCACGGCTCCCGGTGAGTTCATCGATCCCTTTTCTATTAAAAGAAATTTAAATATTGTTCTTATAAAGCATATTACTTCGTTATCGAATCTTAACAAAACGCACAAAATAATTATCGGTATTATATTACGGTTTATGCTAAAATGTGATAGGTAATTAATGTATTTATATCTTAAATATTCGTTTATGGCACTAAAAAAAAATATATTTTAAAGGTTAATGCCATATTCTTATTATTGCTTTTACTAGCAACATTTCTTTTAACAATCCTTTTATTTTGAATTTTGAGTTTTAAAATTATTTTGAAGAAAACATTTTAAAAATAAGTGTTATTTCTTTTTGGGAAATAATATATTTAAATATTTTAAATTCTCTTATTGTTTTAAGTGTTATTCTTTTTGTTTTAAGTTTTAAAATAACTTAGAGGAATTATTTTCAAAATATTACAATTTTTTTTAAGAAATAATATTTTTAATTCTTTTAAAAGTTTTTGAGTTTCAAGATTATCTTGAGAAATTATTTTCAAAATATTTATTATTTCTTTTTAGAAAGAATATTTTTACATACTTTATATTTTTGAAGTTTTGAGTTTTAAAATTATTTTGGGGGATTATTTTTTTTAACATATTTATTATTTATTCTTGGGAATAATGTTTTTTTATATATATAAATACTTTAAGTTTCCTTAAAAGGATTTTGGGATGTATTATTTATTTGGAAAAGTTATTCTCAAAATAGTTATTATTTATTACTTCCTTTGGAAATAATATTTTAAATATTTTTATAGGGTTTGAGATTTGAAATTATCTTTAACATATTTATTATTTCTTTTTTAAAATAATACTTTACATATTTTCTAGATATTTTTAAAAAGGTTTGCTTGAGTCAAGAGAATATTTTCATAATACTTTTACTTTAGATATTCTTAAAGTATGATTTCGAAAAATGTTATACTAGTTATGTTTAAAGAATATTTCTCTACGGTTTTATTGTTACTTTAAATTTTGGAAGTATTAATAATTTCCTTTCGAGAAATATTTATCATCATTTTTTACACGAATATTTGCATAACCTAATCTTATACCCGGTAATGTGTTTCAAAACTTACATTCCAAAGTCACATTTGCATGACTACGAGTTTCACCCAGCAGATAGGGATTTTTCGATATATGAAGAGTTTTATGTGATTAATAGATAGCCTATAATTTTATTAAAATAGATTAAAAACTCTAATCCGGCAAAAAAGGACATGTTATATATTTTTGATTAACATGTCGAAAGGACTTGTACTGTGTGTGGCTAGTCCCCCGTATGAGGGCCTCTTTCGAACAACATGCTTGGTAGTGTTACTTTTGATCTGGATCTAGTTGACAGAGGGCGTAGTACCGTTGGAGGGTTAGACCCAAGACGGTATTGCATTTGACTCCGTATCATGCTCTACGGTAGTGACTATTTCCTAGCAGGTTAGGTCAGGAGGGGCCCACCGGCTAGGGTAGCACAGGGCGGCCTGTTAAGTACGCCAGGGCTCATTACCTGTTTATGTATATGTTGTGTGAGGTTGAAAAACTGAACGTTCGTACTATGTGTTTGGAGTTCAGGTTGGTATTGACTACGGGATGCAGGAAATTGTCCGAAGACCCAGTTTCAGGTTCTGGACTTTGTCCGTTGAACCTATCATGGTGCATGCATGTTTTTCTTAAAATTTTAGGTGTCGTGGCAGCGCTGAAGTGTCTTGATTCGCTCAGACTTCCCGGCTACGCCCGAACCCTTCAGAAAATTTATACTTTGCATAAAAGTTTTGAAAGCACTTACTTTGTTGGGATTATAGATATATATACTTTTCCCGTACGGGAAGCTCACGAATAGCACACGTGCACGTGAACTCACTGAGCGTCCATCGCTTATATTTTCCAAATGTTTCTCCCCCTCCACCCTCCCCCCCATTTTTCAGATGACTTGGTAACTTGCTCGGATTAGAGGAGCCATGGTGAGCCATCGAAGCCGGCATATATGAAGTCTTCCATCTCTAGTCAAAAGATTTTGTTTATGTAGACTATGGCCTTAACGGCCTTAAACCGATGTATAAGTTTGAGAAGCTTTTGTTATAAAGTTATATTCAAACCTTTCTTTCTTCTCACATTATTTAATATAGAAATACTCATTACAGCTCCTCCCGGTTGTACCTTAGTCTTGTATCTTTGTAAGTTTAGTGCCGAGAGGCACGCAGGTACCTTACTCCACCGTAGTTGACCTAACGGAGGGGTACGGGGTATCACATCCAAAGATTTGAACTATTACTCCCTCTATTTCAAAATAAGTATCTTTTTAGAAGAAATATTTTGTTTCTAATAACTGTCTTTTTGCAATTTTCAAAGAGCATTTGTTTTTACTTTTTCAAACTTTATCCTTCTCTCTCTCCTTATTATTTCTTTCATAGTGGTATATCTTTCATTATATTTCTCTCTACACACTACAAAAAATACCCTACTCATCAACGGCAGGATCCGTTGGTGTTTCGTCGGTATTTCCCTGTTACCGATGGCACGCCGACGAGAAAACAATGGTCGGATGGTTTTCTTTGATAACAACTGGTACCGACAACCAGGCCGTTGCTAACAGTTATTACAAATGAACTTCTCGACATAAATTTTTTAACCCATCCTGTCCAATTTCGTTGACTCTTAACGACGAAAGGCTTCCGTCGGTAACCTTTTACCGTAGGTAATACCGTTGGTAAGTTTTTTTTTATATAATTTATAAAATGGATAAAAGACTCCCTGAAAGGGAATTATGTTTACACAAACTAGCAACATCCAAATATTAACAATCTAAAACATTCAAAATTAAAACATCGATAAACTAAAACTCATACATAAAACATAATATATAAAACATCCTCTTAATAAAGCATAATAAATCAAACATCCTCATATATATCATGTTGCAGAAATATGAAAAAAAGACTTCTAGTTGATGTACAACATGTATTATATGGAATGGAATATGAAATGATGTTTATGAACATTTGTTTTTTGGATGCATTTATTTACTATACATACATAAGGTCTATGTACTTTAAGTGGGCAATCCACTTTTTGGGTCGTGCTTCACAGTAAGGTGAAGATTATTGTTACTTAAAGTACAAGTAACTTTGTTCTTGGAGGGTTAATAGAGCTGGTCATGCCATTGTATTAAAGATCATTGTATGATGGTCTCCTTGATGGATGACCGTACCTTAGGTCAATGAGTGGTATTCTCATGACTATTGTACAAGTATGCTTGGAGCATATAGAACTGGACCCTGTGATAGTGATTTTCCAAAAAGTATTATAAAGGAAAGAAAGCTAGTCTATCACAATACAGCATGGACGAGCACTCTATGGTTAGAGTACGAGTTGGAAGTCTAGCAAAGCTAAGCTCCCTTCTTAGATGTGCTATAGGTGAGACTTCTAGCCATGAGGTCAATAATCCTTGTATGTTAGGAAGTTGGAATTAGTTAGTCAAGACGGACTGGTATAATAACTTCTATGCGAATCGTCCCGTTGTGATTATCCAGGATAATTAGTAAGATCCAGGGCCTTAGGAAATGTGTTTGGATATTTAGTTTAGGGTAGCTTCCTAAGATAAGCAAAGGACTTCTTCAGGAGTTATTGATTATTTAACTAGACATCTAAGGATGATAGATGTCACTGAGGAAGGAGTTAATACGCTCAAACTATACTCAATGATGGGTGTTACGTGGAGGGGTATTCTCCTCATTACATCTATAGGCTGAAGACCTTTTTATGTAGTATTGTTCTTGGGGTCCATATCTCTATATGATGACAAATGGAGATATTTAAAATGAAAAATGCTGCTATTATATAGGAAGGGTATTTTGGTCATTTTAGTAGTCTAGAATAATTAGTCTTTAGTCCCTGGAGTAGCTCAAAATATTTGGGTGACTTAATTGTCACAACACAAGAATAAAAGGACTTGAGAAGAAATAAGGATTATTTAGTTAATAGGGCTGTGATATTTATTAAGTAAATTGGGCAGAGATATTAATTAAATAAGAAGCCCAAAGACTGTATTACCTATTTGGTTAATGGTTTTTGGGTTTTTTAATTAATTCTTTTAGTTAAGAGAAGCCCAGCAATAACTGGACCAATTAGAGAGGAACAGACTTGTTCTGAGTTGGTTGGACCAGAAGAGTCCAATGCCCAGAGTGGAGGCCCATGCCCAAAACCCTAAGGTGTTTCCAATGTAAGGTGGTAGCCACAATGTGTGAAAAGACTCCTTTGGATTAGTTGGTTAGATAGACTTAGATAGTTGGTTGTGATCTCTAGAGAGTTTGTTTTTATCAAAATCTCTCTCTAGTTGATACCCTAACACCAAGCCTCTCAATTCAGCCATTCATAAACATTATGGATGAAGTTAGCAACCTCTCTCCCTTTCATATGGGCGAAATTTTTTGGAAAAAACCACTTGTTCTTCAAGGTTTTCCAATCAAAAGTCTCTTCTTCTTCTACTATTTTACACTCTTTCGCTGGAGGTTCTTGTGGGCTAAAAAAGGATACTCTAGAAGACTTGGAAGCTTGTGTTTTTCATGAGAAATGGTAGGAGATTTTTTGGAAAAATAGACAGAAAAAACTACACTAAAAAATGATACACAACCAATCAACGGAAGCGAAACCGGCGACAACGTGATTTCAGCATAGCTTAAGTGAAAAGTACGCTTCAAAAGTATAAAAGTTCCATCTTTTAGGCCCTTTTCTTCTTTCTCTGTCCCTCTGATATCCTTTATATCAAACATCATCTGGCCCAATATCACTAGAGGACAGGGGGACATCATCAGAGAGATCGGGGGCGTCAATAATAGAGGAGATGGGAGAGGGAGTAGTGGAAGATCGAAATGGTACCTCAGGGGTAGGGATCTCCAACTTTGCAACAGGTGCAGTCAATGAAGTTATTGAAGGGACGCCAACCATAGCAGCTCTTATGAGGTTAAACATCGGTGGTAGAAGAGTGTACGATAAGTGGTTCTGTTTGAATAGCATCTCATGTCCTCGTCGAACGCAGCGGAGACACTTGAAATGGCAGCTTTACCCTCCACATCATTTTTAGCTCGGCATCCGTACAACACAGCTAAATCAGTGCTAATCATCTAAGAGATACCGCTCGACTGCTCTTGGCTCTAAGATAAGCTAACTCTGTACGAGCTCTATGTAAACAAGCGCGGCTCATGCCACCAGCTGCTATAGCCATAAGCTAGAGATGACCGACCATAGTAGTGCTGATCGTCGTAGCTTCCACCTCGGTCTTCTTCTTCTGCTCATAAATTCTCTCTTACAATATAAAATATTAGTTGGATAATAATAAGTTTTAACACATTACATAGACTTTAAAGTTCTAAGTTATAAAAGTTTATATAAACTTAAGTTATAAGTTATAAGCTATAATAAGTTATAAGTTATGAGTTATGAGTTATGAGTTTAAAGTTTTCACTAAACTTACTCAGAACTCCGCGGACCTAAAAAATCTACATACTCCCTATTCTTTTCCCACTTTTGATACTTGTGGAGCTGCTCCAAGTACTTGCTCTTCGAGAACCTGTTTGATATATCATTTTGCTATAAAATAACAATATAATTAATGTTTTTTGTTATAGTTAGTTAGTCGAAAGAAGTAATATTAATAAAAGTTCTTACCGTCTTCATGAGAGTCGATGAAGGAAATAGATCCACTCGTGTGCTTCCCAGCTCCCCATCTGCCCCCCTTCCCTTCTCCGTTCTCATTCTTGTTCTTCTTATTCTGTTGAAACTGTGCTTTGTACTTAGGACTATCCCAATGTTTCCACAAGTTAACCCAGAATCTCTCCTCAATCCATAGGGGGCCTTTTCTTCGCTGCTCAAGCGTCGTCCAACAAATCCCTCAACCGTGTGCTAGTCTTGCATCAAACTCTTAGTGGGTAATACCTGGTCCCATATATATTTTTTCTGCATTCTAATTAAATGCATAAGATTATTTAAGAATATGGCGTAAAAAAACTGAAGATGTAAAAAAAAAAAAAACTACAAGATTAGATTAATTTACCTGAAACTCTCCCCACTACAAATCTCGGACCTCTGGTAGGACCTAAATTTGACTGTGGTAAGTCCCTGCTAACCACTCCTGAATGGTAGCTGAGATGACTCCGGCGCATCTCGAAGATGGATGTAATTTGTTGTACAAATATTAAGTTAGTATATATTATAGTTTAATAATGATAAGTATACAGAGTTAAGTAAACTTACTGATCTACATTCAGTTGTACTACCTCTCGTGTATCTCCAAGAACTGGCTTCTAAGCCAGAGGACCCATCTCAGGAGCTTCGGAAGTAGGGGTCGACTATGTAGTAGGAGGGGTAGATGCAACGGGAGGCTCGGAAGGAGCCTATGCTTTGTCTTGGGAGGAGTAGATGATTGAGACAGTTGAGTAGGCGGTGATAGAGGCAGAGGAACTGGAGGAAGGGTAGGCATCGGGGGAGCAAATGTCCCCATCGACTCTTTTGATGTGCTAACATCCTCAGCATACTTTCTCTTCCATCCTCGATCCATCGAACCTGCGATATAAGGAACATGAATGAATTAGATAAATTGTATAATCATATAATAAACATATGTATAATCATATAAGTATAAATCTATAAGTATAATCATATAAGTATAACAAACATAAGTATAATCATATAACACGTAAAACAATATTTAAACTAAATAAATACATACCTTTACTGTGTATACGATGGAAATAGGCCATCAAAATCCTCACAGACAATACTATAAGAAAAAAAGAGAATAATATTAAATTTTAAACATAAACTTAAATGTTTGGCACAAAATTGTAACGTTACAGCTCTTCTGTAAAGAAATGTAAAGAGATAAACTCGGAAAACATGTTCTAAGAGATGAACTTGGAAAAAAAATTCAAAGAAATAGTCACTGGTCGGGATTTTTATAACAAAGTTTTAAACCCAATACTTGCAAGTGCACAAGATCAATGTAATATGGCAGTATAAGGGTATCGAACCACCGAGGAGGGCTTAAAT
Source organism: Catharanthus roseus (assembly GCA_028651295.1). NCBI lineage: Eukaryota > Viridiplantae > Streptophyta > Magnoliopsida > Gentianales > Apocynaceae > Catharanthus > Catharanthus roseus. Next base: position 10,449,695 of record JAPQWS010000102.1, on the reverse strand, counting down.
ACTTAAATTACTATATTCCTAAATTAATTTAATAAAAAGGGAATCAAATTTTATTATCTAAATATTATTCCTAAATTAAGTAAAACTGACAAATAAAATAACTAAATTCAAAATAACAAGAGCTTAACCAAAGAGATGATTTAGAACCTTGAATCTACCACTAACCTATACAACATTGATTTAATTTTATTTAGAAGAAAAGATTAGACCTTTATGTGGTGATCTAAGCTACAAGTTTTGATTTACTAAAGAAATATATTGTGCTTAAATGCATGACATAACCTATCTAACCATTAGCATGACCTATTCAATTCTATGATATAAATCATCTAAAATTAGCATGAACTATTCAATTCTAAAACCCACAATATACTTGCAAAATCACATACCTCTCATACTTAAGACTCCAAGAATTAAGCATGGATAAAAATATCAATTAACCCAAATAATTATTCTATAAGAACAATCACAAAGAATTAAATTGCATCAAACCAAGAGACATCCCAAGATATGTAATCACATAAATAATATATCAGTCTCCCAAAATAAAATTAATCAAAGTCACATGGCTAGGGTTTTATCAAGATTCTAAAAAGAAAATTAGCTCATAATTAAAGGGAAAAAAGAACCAATTTGTTGAAATAGATCATGGCCTTTTTTAATTAAAATCGCCTACAACTCTTATTTTTTCTACTTTAGCCGCTGCCGCTTCTTCTCTTTTGTTCTGCTGCAATTTTTCTTCTCGTTGCGCAGCTGCTTCTACTTCTTCCTCTTCTGCAGCTCCTCTCTATTTTGCGGCTACAACTTTTTCTTGTTTCTACTGTGCTCCCCCCTCCGCCCTTCTTTCATCCTAAGCAGCTGCTTTCTTTTATCCCTTTTGCGGCTGCTTTCTTTCCAATTTTTTGCAGCTGCTTTCTTTCCAAATTTCTGCAGCTGCCCTTCTTCTTTCTATTCTTTCTTTTTTTGTCCTTTTTGTTGCCGTGGGCTTGCTTCTTCTTTTTCCCTTTTCCACCATGGGCTGCTCCACTTATTTTTCCTTGTCTGTGGGCTGCTCCATTTCTTGGGCTTCTCTCTCTCTCTCTCTCTCTCTCTCTCTCTCTCTCTCTCTCTCTCTCTCTCTTTTATTTTTATGTTTATAAACTCATATATTTCAAAGCCCACTTGATTTCCTTTCATGTATCCAAGAAGCTTACTTCATGTTTCTTGTATATCTTGCAAAGGAACAAATTTAATAATTAAGATATAATAATTATAACAAGTGAAGAAATAATCTTCTTATACGACTACCAAATAAAACTTAAGGTGTTTATTTATACCAAAAATCAACTTTATCAACTCCCCTACACCTAAATTTTGCTAGTACTTAAGCAAAAATAATTAATAAAAAGAAAAACTAATTAGCCACTTTCGTAGGACTCACGATTGCACTTAGCATTTGCAACAAAGCCTTTAAACCCCTAAGTTACACCTAGTGGACGAGTATGGTCTCCTGAGGGTTTGCAGACGATGTAATCACAAAGTAAAATAAACAACAAACTTTAGAAAAGATATAGAGTTATCCAAATTAAGTACCCTTCATCAAGATCTCAAACTTATCAAGACAAGTACTCTTCCTTCTATTTTCAAACTCAAGTTAACAAACAAATATTCAATTATCTTCCATAACTAAAGCAAGACTTGCGTAAGGTATGATTGTGGTCATCAGAAAGTGTAAAATAAATACTAGACAAAATTTTCAAATTGTACATAATAGACAAATCTCAACAAATATTCATTCTATAAGCTCACTCTTTATACCTTCTCCCCACTAATCGAGGATTCTCAAACTTAACACAGATCAGGTAGGACTTTAAAGCTTGTAATGTTAAATGTTAGGGTGTTGGTTATCAAACGAAAGTAAGGAATTCAAATTCAAAGAAAAGAGAGCTTGCAAAGAATATGAATATTTTAAAATTTCGACAAACTTTCTAACTTTGTTTTTTCTCCATCTTTTTTTTTTAAATTAATACATTCACCAACTACCATCTTCTTTCCAAAACTTTCCCCCTTTAAGACCATCCTTTTTCTTACGTTCAAAAAATTCGGGCCTCTTAAAATTTTTTCCCTTTGCACCTTATGACTTGTAACAATCTTGTATCAACTTTTCTTTCTTTTTTTTTCTTTAGCTCAATACATTTGTTTTTTTTTCAGCACAACAAATCATATATATATATATATTTTTCTTCTCCTTTTTGTCAAAAGAATTTATTTTCTTTCCATAACACACAAACAACAACCCATCATTGAAGCACAAGTTAGAAGTTTGCATTAAGCTCTCTACAAGATTAAGGATAAATATTTAAGTAGTTAAAAGAAAGAAAATACATTTAAGGCTCGAAAGGGTACTAAGGTAAAAATCATGAAATTTGGTAAGTTTGAAAGACACAAATGATTCAAAGAAGGCCTACGACCATCGTCTCTGAGTCAAATAAGGAAAACCTTTCTATTTTGCCTCAAGAGGTATTCAAGTAAGTTCTAGAATGTAGGGAAGAGATTCATCAACTTTATGCATCTCAAAATAATGTAAAGGATTTATTAAACACTAACAATAACCCATGTGCTCAAGTGTAAGTCATGCAAGAGTTATAACATATATAGAACATAAGTCCATCACCCTAATTAAAAACAAGAAAACAATTATTTTTCTCAACTTATTCAAGACATTTTTAAAGGAACTCAAAAAGAATCATTCTTTAAGTGAAATCATATTTTTTGTTTTTTCTCAAAATAATGTAGTAAAAAAAAAAAAATTTCAGCAAAAATTGAACAAGAGAGACGAGAAAAAAGAAAATAAAATAAAAAGAAAAAATAATTGACACCAGAACAAAAGTATCTTCTCCCCCATACCTAGACCATACATTGTCCACAATGTGATAAAAGAATACCAAGAGTAGAGAAGAGACAAAGAAAAGAGCAACACAACCTGGTAGAAGAAGCAATATTAATGCATGTTCATAAGAGTAGTAGACCATATCTGTAGCCTCCATGATATGTTGTCTGATTATCCTACAAAATAAACACTTCATGCCTTTCTACCAATCAAGTGAAATAATAAAAGAAATAAATAATAAATAAATAAAATTTGTGTTGCCTCCCAAAAGTGCTAAATTTAAGGTCTTCAGACAGACTACCTAATTCTTTTGCGTTTAGCCATGATCTATTTTTATCTCATACTAGGTTCATGATTCACAATCCAAGAAGAATTTTCTAATGGAGCAATGCAAGTAAGATTATAATTAACATCCTCAGTGTACATTAGGTTTTCTTTCTCAATAGAAGTATATTCTTTTAAACACATTAGAGGTAGAGTTTCTTCAATTAATTCATCAATTACATCTACCAAATAACAATCAGAATCATCTTCCATAAAAGGTTGTGAAGAAGCTTTGAAAATATTCAATTTAATTCTCATATTCATCACAGAGATATCCATGACCCCAATTCTACATTAATAGTAGCATTTGCAGTAGCCAAGAAAGACGACCTAGATTAACAAGGATATGATTCTTTGAAGGTCTACCAGGTTCTATATCTCGGACTACAAAGTCTACAGGGAAGACACTTTTATCAATTTGAACTAGAACATCATCTATTCTCCCCCTAGGTACCTTGATACACCTATCGGCTAATTGTAAGGTATATCAGTTGGTTGCAATTCCCCTAATCCTAACTCTTCATAAATAGTATAAGGAATCAAATTAACACTAGAACCTAAATCTAGGAGCGTCCTATCTATTTTATTATTACCAATAAGACATGAGATAGTAGGGACACCAGGATCTTTATATTTAGGTGGAGTGTTATATTGCAAAACGGAGCTCACCTGTTTAGTTAGGAAGATTTTCTTAGAAACATTGCTTTTAGATTTTCTTTTAAAAGTAAACATGTCTTTAAGAAATTTTGCATAAGATGGGACTTGCCTAATAACCTCTAAAAGTGGAAGATTAATTTTAACTTGTTTGAGAGTTTCTAAAATATCTTCCATTTTATTATCCTTTCTAAGATGTGGGGGTGGCAATAAAGCTTGCGGATAAGGAACCTTTGGCTTATATGAAGCCGTAGGAGATGATTCTAGAGTCTTGGAATTAGAGGAAGAAGTCCTTCTCTATCTTTCTTTCAATTTTAGTCCCCATATCAATTCCCTCGGTTTTGTTTTCATTTAACTTACCATCTTTAATAGGTTCCCCTACTTTATCATCTACCAACTTCCCATTTCTAAGAGTAATTATAGCTTTAGCTTGCTCATGATAATTAGCTCTAGTGTACTCTATAGGATGTAGAGCTGTAAACGGGGCGGGTCTTACCCGTACCTGCGTGGGTCTGTACCTGTTTTTAGTGGGTAAGGTTTAATTTTATACCCACGGACCCGTACCCGTACCCATGCCTGTATTTATACTGCTATATGAGTCTGGGCCGGGTATGATGATGCCCAGACCCGTATACTCGTAGACCCGTATTAATAAAATAATAATATATTATATATATTACATTAAATGGAAGGTATTAAATATGCATAGGAAGGTCTGGCTGAGTGGTTAAGGAGGTGAATTTAAAAACTTGTTTGCTTGGCAGCGCAGCTTTGAATCTTGCTACTGCCAACCTTTTTTGTTTTTTTTCTCGTTTTCTCTTCTTTTTCTTTTGAATCCTTTTCTCTTCTTTTTCTTTTCAGTCCTTTTCTTTGTTTTTCTCCTTTTCAGTCTTTTTCTTTTTTTTTCTTTTCAGTCCTTTTCTCTTTTTTTTTCTTTTCAATCCTTTTCTCTTCTTTTTCTTTTCAGTCCTTTTCTTTTTTTTTTCCTCCTTTTCAGTCATTTTCTCTTTTTTTCTCCTTTTCAATCCTTTTTTCTTTTTTTTTTTCTCCTTTTCAATCCTAAATAGAGTCTCTTTATTTAATGGATTTAGCCCAACTAACCTCTTTCAAATTATTTATTTATTTATTTTCAACTTTATTTCAAATGCCATTTCACAAATAATTTATTTTTACTAAATATAAAAATATATTCTTTCATCCCATGTAAAAATAATTTATGATAGTAATATTTTTGTCTTATTTTTTATTTCATAGAACTGCTGAAAATATGGATCATGATAAAAAGGAAATCTTTTTCTTTATTTTTCTTTGTCATTATCTATCTTATATGCTACTATTTGACTTATCTATTAGGCGACATCATATTATTACATATACTCTTTGCTCAGAGTTTGGCCAGGAATTTAGATTACAGACTGGAATAAATATAGTTAAAGGGGTCTATATCCCTATTCATTTATGTATATGTTAAATGATTGTATTTGTTGAAAGAAATGTTGAGGAGATTATGTTAATCATGTTAAAATTTTTATTTTAGGATTATACATTGTTTTATATATTTTTGTTTAACAGGCAAAAAAAATAGAAAAATATCATACGGGTACGGGTATACCCATACCCTACCTTGGACCCTGGAGGGTCGGGTCTGGGTCCAAAATGGGTCTGGGTCCAAGTTTAACTATAAGGGTACGGGTCTGGGGGTACCTTGAGGGTATGGACCTGTTTACAGCCCTAATTGGATGACTAGGAAGCTTACCCTCATCTCTTCAACTTATTGGATTAGCAAGTTACCTATTTGGGTCTCTAACTTAACAATAGGTTGACTGTGTGAGTCTAGAATTTATGTCAAAGCTTCTAAACCTTTCAAAGCAGATATGGCTTTTTCTTCAAAGATAGAGTTTCCACTTTGAGAAGGGTGAGGAGGTACATACCTTTGAGGTTGAAAACCGGAGGGAACAGTCATACCAGATTGTTTGTTCTGTTGATGTTGCTGTTGGCCTAATTGACCTTCCCCTCCTTGTTGCCTCCAAGGGAAATTAGGATGATTTCTCCAGCCCGGATTGTATGTATTTGATTATAGGTCGTTCTGTCTGTGAAATCCTTGGGTTGCATTGACTTGTTCCTGCATAAATTTTGGGAATAGTGAAGCACTAGGATAGTCATAGATAACATGAGAAGGATTAGAGTAAATTGCAAAAACACCTTGCACATTAAAAGAATTAGTAGGCAATGTATTCAAATCTAACAATTGATTAAACTATTTAGATAAGGCATCAACTTTGAAAGAAAGATCAATATTTTGAGAAACTTCATACATTCCTCCTTTATTTCCAATTTGTCTAGATGTGCCTATACGTGAGGATGTGGCGTATTGTTGTGAATCATCACTCAAATTTTCAAATAAATCCCACGCCTCATCTGCAGTTTTATGAAGAAAGGTACCACCACAAGAGGAATCAACCATTTGGTGATTTCTCTCGTCTAGTCTTGAATAAAAAACTTTGTATTTGTTGCCATTTAGGGACTTCATGGTGAGGACAACTACGAAGAAGTTCTTTAAATCTCTCCCAACTCTCGTGAAATTGTTCATTATTTTGTTGGGCAAAAGTAGTTATTCTCTCCTTAACCTTGTAAGCTTACCCATAGGAAAAATACTTTTTAAGAAATTCCTTAGACATCTCAGCCCATGTACCTAGTCTCTCACTTGTATGTAACCAATGTTTAGCCTTATCCTTCAAAAAAAAAAAAAAAAAAAAAAAGGAAAAAGACGCAATCTAATAGCATCATCAGTAACATTAGGCAGTTTAAAAGTTGAGCAAATTTCTAAAACTCATCAATATGCTTATAAGGATTTTTGGAATCAAGCCATAAAAAGATGGTAGCATTTGAATAGTAGAAGCTTTAATTTCAAAGTGATTAGCCTTAATTTCAGGTAGTCTATTACCTATTAGTGAGTTATAAGTGTTGGGAATAAAATACTCCTTTAATGTTCGTGGATTTTCAGCCATTTTAATGACACAAGTATTAGTGATTTTTAGTTGTGCTCTAGGTGCCTTAATTGTACGCTCTATCTCAGGGTCAAATTCTTTTAAATCAAAAGAGAGCGAAAGACGACCATGCATTAATAAACAAATTCAAGAAAGAAAAAAAATACTGCAAATGAAGAATAAATTACTATATGAAAGAATATTATAATAAAATTATAAAATTTAAAAAAAACAAAAAAAAAAAAAAAAGAAACCAACTGATTCTTATAAAAAAAAATGTGAAGACAACTAAGAGAACAATCAAACTTTTTTTTTTCTCTTTTTTTAGGAATAATAAAAATAAAATAAATACAATAAAAATACTAACAAAGTAAGGAGACAATAACACAAGCAATTAATTTAATCTCTCCCCGGCACCGCGCCAAAAACTTGGACGGGGCTTTTATAATAAAGTTTTAAACCCAATACTTGCAAGCGCATAAGATCAATGTAATATGGCAGTATAAGAGTATTGAACCACAGAGAAAGGTTTTGCTGCTTAAATTATTATCTTCCTAAATTAATTTTATAAAAAGAAGAATGAAATTCTATTATCTAAATATTGTTCATAAATTAATTAAACTAAAATGAAATCAATTAAATCAAAACTAGCAAGAGCTTAGCTAAAGAAATGATTTAGAACCTTGAATCCACTACTAACCTATATAACAATGATTTAATTTTATTTAGGAGAAAAGATTAGACCTTTATGTGGTGATCTAGGCTACAAGCTACGATTCACTAAAGAAATATATTGTGCTTAAATGCATGACATAACCCATTTAACCATTAGCATGACTTATTCAATTCTATGACATAAATCATCTAAAATTAACATGAACTATTCAATTCTAAAACCCACAATATACTTGCAAAAATCACATATCTCCCATACTCAAGACTACAAGAATTAAGCATGGATAAAAATATCAACTAACCCAAATAATTATTCTAAATCACAAAGAATTAAATTGCATCAAACCATGAGACATCCCAAGATATGTAATCACATAAATAATATAATCAGTCTCCCAAAATAAAATAAACCAAAGTCAAATGGCTAGGGTTTCATCATGATTCTAAAAAGAAAATTAGCTCATAATTAAAGGGAAAGAAAGAACCAATTTCTTGAAATAGATCATGGCCTTTTTTCAATTAAAATCGCCCGAAGCTCTTATTTTTTCTGCTTTAGCCGTTGCCGCCGCTTCTCTTTTCTTCTACTGCAATTTTTCTTCTCGTTGCGCAGCTGCTTCTGCTTCTTCTTCTTCCTCTTCTGTAGCTCCTCTCTGTTTTGCGGCTGCCACTTTTTCTTGTTTCTGCTGCGGCCCCCCCCTCCCCTTTCTCCCTAAGCAGCCGCTCTCTTTTATCCCTTATGCAACTGCTTTCTTTCCAAATTTCTGCAGCTACCTTTATACTTTCTTTTTTTCCTTTTTGTTGCCGTGGGCTTGCTTAATCTTTTTCTCTTTTCCACCATGGGCTGCTTCACTTATTTTTCCTTGTCTGTGGGCTGCTCCACTCTTGGGCTTCTCTCTCTCTCTCTCTCTCTCTCTCTCTCTCTCTCTGCTTTTTTTTAAATTTATTTTTATGTTCATGAAAATCATATATTTCAAAGCCCGCTTGATTTCCTTTCATGTATCCAAGAAACTTGCTTCATGTTTCTTGTATATCTTGCAAAGGAACAAATTAAATAATTAAGATATAATAATTATAATAAGTGAAGAAATAATATTCTTATATGACTACCAAATAAAACTTAAGGTGTTTATTTGTACAAAAAATCGACTTTATCAGTCATGCTTCTTGTGAGATATGGTATTCTAGGAGAGAAGTAAAAAGAAATAGTCATGTCATACATAAATGCCACTTTGGAGAGAAGTATTCTAGGACTCAATTCATTTTTCCTATCAACACAAACAGAATGATAGAAATAGAGCACACAGACTGAAGCATTGTAGTCAACCATAAGAGAAATCCAACACATAGAGAAATAAAAGAAGAAAAAGAGTTGAAACTCATTTCATTTGGAACCATACATAAACAAACTAATATGCTTGAAAACTCAAAAATTGTACACAAAATACACAAAATTCAGCCATCCAGTGCATACATAAACGAACTCATCTTAAGATATCAAAAGGTATATCGAATTAATCAACATGGCACAAACCTTATGCACGTGGCAAAGAAAATATCCAAATTCCAACAAATAACCACCATGTTTCTCCATTTCTATATTTATCATAAACGCAATAACTTCATGTGGCTTTTCATAACGTAGCAAACATTTTATTCTATTTTATAATATAAGATACTTTAGAAATTTCTATTTCAACGATTACATCAGAACAACTCATTTCTATTCCATAATATAAGATATTTTAGAAATTTTACATATTAAGATTTTATTCTAAAAGCAAAGAACCTTGAAATCAATAAACTTTGAATTAAGAGAAAGAAGAAAAGAGAAAAAGGGTTATAGGAGTAATATGTAGGAAAATTGTATTGGAAAAGTATAAAGTGTTTATAGTATGAAACTAAACAAATGGTGATAGTAACTTATATTATGGAAAGGTGTAGAGTCTAGCATAGAGCTGGCACTCTTTTCACACTTTGTAAAGCTTTGAATTTGATCTAGTTCTATACAAGCTCCCATTTCAGATTAAGAAAATAACCACTTCTTAGGAGGCCTCTTTTTTTTAATCTTTCTAAGCTTATATGAATCCTCTTTTGCTTGTTTAATTGGATTCAAATCCTTCCCAAAATCACCTCCTCACGAAGTACCTCTATTGAGGATTTGTAGCTTCCATACTCTGACGGAAAACCTATGAAGAACAGGCTTCGCAAACCTAACATTGAGAGGCTAAGCTCTTTCCCAAATTGATGGAAAAAGCCTTGAGAGAACTAAGACCTCAAAAACCCTACTACAGAATCTAGAAGACCTAAAATATATTGATTCAAAGGAAGGAAACTCTATGAATCAACCAATGGAAGGAAGCATGATAAATTGATTGCAAAAATACTTCAATCTAGGCTCAATTGTTCATGATACCAAGGACATTAACCTTAGGCAAGCTAGACTAAGAAGGAGAAAAAACCAAGAGACAACTTGGAGAACTCTCTCATACATTTAGTAATTCATCATTCAAGATATTTACAATCAATGTATAATAAGATATTTATAGGCTAAGTGTTAACCCTAGCTGAACAAGAGATTAATAGCTTGAATTACCTATAAAAACCTTGATAAAAAGCTGAAAAAATAACTTGAATTACAAAATACTGCCCAAAAGGGCGGTTAAGCCAAAACCAACTCGAGACCTACCGGCGATAGTAGGGTAGAACCTACTGTCGGCGGTAGGTTGCCAATGTCCAAGGAAATCCAAAACGAATCCTACCGGCGATGGTAATGATGGCCTTGATTTCCAACCCTTAGCTAAATTCTATCTCAAGTCGGGCCCTTGATTTCTCCTTCACAATTGAATACATTGTAAACAACTTGAGGTGCTTTCCTTGATCTTCAAACTCTCCAAATTTTCTCTTCAAGGTGTCCTCCATGTAAGTAATCATGTTATCCTCTCCTTGAAGCTTGAGTTTCTTCCTCTAAGCTCTTGTGATAGGTCCAAGCTTCAAATCCAAAGATGATTACCTCGTTCGGTTCATATTATCAGCCTCGCCTTTGAAAAGATTCGTCCTCGAACTTCACCTACATCAAAAGGTGATAATCAGAAACATTAAAGGTGGTGCTAACATTATAGTCACCCGGAAGATCAATTCTGTAGGCTTAAAACGCTCAAGAACTTGAAACGGTCTATCGCCATGGGAATCAAGCTTGCCCTTGCGTTGAGAAGGAAAACGTTCTTTTTGAAGATGAACCCAAACCCAATCACTGAGTTCAAACACAACACGTTTCCATCCAACATTCTGTTTAGTCACCAACTTCTTATTGTTAGACACAATAGCTTCATGAACTTTGGCATGAATGCACTTGACAAACTCTGCTTTCTGTTTGCCATCCAAGCTCACAACATGATGTATAGGCAAAGGAGTCAAATCAAATGGATTCAGCGGATTAAAACCATAAACAATCTCAAAAGGAGAAAAGGAAGTAGTAGAAGTTTACCTCTATTGTAAGAAAACTCAATGTGAGGAATAACTTCTTCCCACAAATTTTTCTTAAGGATGGCCCTAAGAAGTTGCCTAATTCCTATTGACCACCTTCGTTAGGCCATTGGTTTTTGGATGGCAAGTTGTAGATATAACAAGTTATTACCAAGTTTCCTCCACAAAACATGCCAAAAATGACAAAGAAATTTAGTGTCATAGTCCAAAAAAATGGTTCTTGGAATTCCACGGAACCGCACCAGCCAAGTAAAGAATAAGTTTGCTACAAGGCTAGCATAATTAGTTTTCTTACAAGGTATGAAATGAGCCATTTTAGAAAACTTATCTACTACCACAAAGATAGAATTCATACCCTCATGTGATTTAGGCAAGCCAAGAATAAAATCCATAGAAATCTCAACCCAAGGAACCTTAGGCACCTCTAAAGAAGTATAAAGACCATGAGGCAAGACGTATATTTATCCCTTTTACAATCTAAGCAATTGCTAGCAAACTTTTCAACATCTTTTCTCATGTGAGTTCAATAGAAATACTCATGCAAGATATCATAATTTTTAGCTTTACCAAAATATCCCATTAAGCCATCACAATAAGCCTCTTTAACCAACACAATCTAGTGGAACAAGACGGAATACATAATTTACCATCAAAATAAAAAAAAACCATAATGAATAAGGTACTTATCGCTAGGCACAAGCAAACAAGTCTCATAGATATCCTTAAAATCTTGGTCACTATCACACATTTCTTTAAGTATCTCAAAACTAAGAATTTGAGCTTGCAAAGTAGAGATAAAGAGTGTACCTTCTTGACAATGCATCAACCATAATGTTTTCTTTACCTCTCTCATAACGAATGATGCATGGGAATGTCTCAATAACTCCATCCATCTTGCATGTCTCTTGTTCAACTTTTGTTGTCCTTTAAGAAAGTTCAAGGACTCATGACTGGTGTGCATCACAAACTCCTTTGGCCACAAATAATGTTGTCAATACTTCAATGTCCTCACAAGTGCATAGAGCTCCTTGTCCTATGTTGCATAATTAAATGCCCACCGGTCAACTTTTCACTAAAGAAAGCCAAGGGTCTTTTATCTTGCATCAACACTCCTCCAATGCCAATACTCGAGGTATCACATTCTATTCAAACATCCTCTCAAAGTTAGGTAGTGCAAGTAAAGGTGCACTACTCAACCTTTCCTTTAATAGATTGAATGCTTTCTCTTGAACCCCCTCCCATTTGAATCCATTCATCTTCTTTATAACATCTGTCAAAGAACTAGTAATAGAGCTAAAATCTTTGATGAACCTCTTATAGAAACTTGCGAATCCATGGAAACTCCTCACTTCAGATGCATTCTTGGGGTAGACCACTCTTTGATTGCTTTAACCTTCTCTTGATCTACTTGAAGGCCTTGAGAACTCACCACATAACCTAGGAAAGTCACTTTTTCTAAACAAAACTCACATTTTCCAAGGTGAGCATATAACTTCTCACTTCTTAAAACTAGCAAAACTTGTTTAAGATCATCTAAATGATCTTCATAAGTCTTGCTATAGATCAAAATATCATCAAAATAGACGACAACAAATTTACTAATGAAATTCCTTAACACATGATGCATAAGTCTCATGCATGTACTCGGAGCATTATTTAAACCAAAAGGCTGGCTAGCCACTCATAAAGACCAAAATTAGTTTTAAAAGCTGTTTTTCACTCATCCCCTTTCCTCATTCTAATTTGATGGTATCCCGATTTTAAATCAATCTTTAAAAATATTTGAGACCCATGCAACTCATCAAGTAAATATTCTAATCTAAAAATAGGATGCCTATACTTGATAGTTATATTATTAATGGCTTTACAATCAACACACATACACAATGTGCCATATTTCTTTGGAACTAATAAAACGGGAATGACACAAGTGAGTAAGCTTTCTCTTACATATCATTTGGAGAGCAATTTCTCAACTAGTCTCCTTAGCTCATTAGTCTCTTTGAGAAGACTTCTATAAGCCAGTCTATTTGGCAACACCGCTCCGGGTACCAAATCAATTTGATGCTCAATCCCTCTCAAGGGAGGAAGTCCACCGGGCATCTCTTCGGGAAATACATCTTTAAATTCTTCAATAATCTTTACTATAGCATTAGACAAAGAAGACAAATGATCATTAGTAGACAAATGTTCCCTTGCAATAGAGAAGTAACACCAACTCTTCTTTTTCAATGACTTCTATGATCTCACTCTCTTTTGCATAGAAACATCTTTTCTCTCCCTTGCAACTATCACTCTTCTTCTTGTCTTTCTTCACTTTTTCTTCTCTAGATTTTCCCTCACTCAATTCTTTTTCCCTCTTCAATACACTTTTTCTTTTTCTCACTCTCAACTCTCTCTTTTTCTCTCATTTTCTTTTGTTCTTCAAAGACTTGACTAGGAGTTAGGGGATTCAACATGAACTTTTCCCCATCATTTTCAAAGGTGTAGGTGTTGTTCACACCATCATGAATAGCCTTTCTATCATATTGCCAAGGACGTCCCAACAACAAATGCCCCGCTTGCATAGGAACCACATCACAAAGAATCTCATCATTATATGACCCCTTGGAAATAGACACTAGCACTTGTTTGTTCATTTTCACTTCCTCACTATCATTCAACCAATGTAGCTTATAGAGTTTAGGATGCTTAAGGAGAGGTAAATTCAATCTGTCAACAAGATAAGTGCTAGCCATATTAGTGCAACTAGTACTATCAATAATAAGGTTAGCCACCTTACATCCCACTAAACATTTAGTGTGAAAGATGCTTTCTCTTTGAATGCTTAATTTCTCCTCATAGATTTGACTAGACAAAGCTATAATAGTCATCAAGCTCATTCGCTCTTCATCGGCTTCAAAAGAGGCAATATCTTGATCTTCACTACTTGCATCTTTGTCCACAATTCCTTCTTAGCAATCATCATTACTCTTCTCAATCCAACTATTCAAATCCTCACCAAAAACCAAAGTTTTCTTCGTAGGACAATTTATAGCAATCTGCCCCACTCCATTGCACTTGAAGCACCTTATGGGATTAGTGATTAATTTTCCTTTCTCTTCAACCTTAGGCTTAGAATGATCTTTGAAGGCCACCTTAGGTGTATCTTCTTTCTTAGGTCAACTCTTGTAGGTTGATGCTTGAGGTTTTTGTACCACACTTCTTAAAGAAAGAAGATTAGTTTTGGAGAAACCAATCCTCTTCCTTTAATTTTTAATCTTGGTAGCCACATAACACATATCTTCATAAGTGGTGTAAGGATATAACTCTAATTGATTAGCAATATCCTTATTGGGACCACTTAAAAATCTAGCAATTGAAGCATCTTTATCTTCCTCTAAGCTCAATCTCAAAGCATACAACTCCATTTCTTGCCTATATTCTTCAACACTTTTGCTGTCTTGCTTAAGAGTCATCAATTTGTAGTGCGACTCTCTATAATAATGTTCTGGTAAAAACCACTCTTTCATGAGAGTCTTCAACTCTATCCAAGTTTCTATTGGTTGCCTTCTATTTCTCAACCATTGAGTAACAATCCTTTCACACCAATGAAGTGCATAACCCGAAAATTCGGCAATGACTAGTTTTACCTTGACAATGTCACTATAGCTTCTTACAATGAATAGGTTCTCTACTCGTCTTTCCCAATCAAGAAACACATTAGATCACTCTCACTCTTGAAGCTAGGCACCTTCCGCTTGATTTTGTCTAAAGCTTTATCTCCTTGTTTGATTACCATAGTAGCCAGCATGGTATGCTTGACTAACATTAGGATTATCTCCATATTCATCATAAAGTTGTCATCATTCCATGCGTCATGTCTTGGAAATTCTTCTTGGGGTCTATGGTATTCTCTTCCTCCTGGACCTCCTCTTCTTCCATCTCTAAATTGTGGTCTTCGTTGATATCCAACTTCATGGAATGGATGAGAATTTTGAACCGGCATGTCATAGGTGGATACATTATTAAAAGGTCTTTGATGGTGAGGTGAATTGAAACCACCAAGGTTATCTCCAACTCTTTGTTCCATTGTATCACTACTCTTGTCCTTCTTAAGCTCTTCAACATCTCTAGTTAAACTATGGAATTGTCTAGCTAATCCTTCAATTGATTGTTGCATAGACCTCAAAGTCTCATTCAAGTTCCTCATCGAAGGTTCACTAGTACCTTCTTGATAAGATTGAGTAGGCAAATGACCATCTGTAGACATTATTAATCCTGAAAATTAAACAAAATAAGCAAATAAAGGACCTCCCAATCACTGCCTTAGTGTTTACACTCTTTGATGATCACTCAAGTTCACTCGTGTGTACTCTCTTATTGGCTTTTATCAAGATAGGCTCACCCTCTTGCCTTTTTCCAAACACTCAACACTCAAGTCTATATAAGTTCTTTCAAACTTCTTAGCCAACTCAAACCAAGAGCATCAATCCTAAACAAGCAAACAATCAAAGCACTTAGTTGGATAAGTGTTCGAAGAGGCAAAGTTTCAACACTTGATGTGCAAGAGTTTCGGAGATGTTTATAAATGGAAAAGAGCCAACAATCATAATTGATTATCAAAAACTGATTAGAAGCACACAAGGAAAAAATTATAAGTAAAAAGTAAAGCAAACCAAAACAATTATGCTTAATAAAGAAAACAAGAGTACTAAAACAAAATTTCTAGAAACAGGGGATAATGACACCATGACACTAAAACGATTATAAATCCCAAAATAAGAATCAAATACAGATGAGACCAATTGAAAAAGATTCCTCACGAAGAGGATGAATTTTAGCACAAATTTCAACTGATTTGGATCACTATTAAACAAGTTATATTCAGATAAATCAACACGGTTTCTGCAATCGCGAATCTGAAACACAATCCACAATTCAATTTAATTGAGCAACCGAATGACCTCCAAATTGAGAAAAACTTATTTAAAATGAATCACAACTCAATGAGAACATCCCTCTAAAATTTCATCCACAAATTCCTACAATTAACATTCGATTTTTCAATTGACTTTTAGATTGATTTTTTTGTACTTCATTTTGCAAGATCCTCATAGAATTTTGTTTGATCATCAAGTACTTTCACTTTTTTTTTTCACGAATTTAAATCACTTACACGACAAAATGACCTTCAATTGGAGGTTTCTCTAATACCACTTTGATATGAATCCTTTCTTGCTTGTTGAATTGAATCCAAATCCTTACCAAGATAACCTCCTCATGAAGTACCTCTATTGAGGATTTGTAGCCTCCACACTCTAATGGAAAACCTATGAGGAACAAGCCTCACAAACCTAACATTGAGAGGCTAAGCTCTTTCCCAAATTGATGGCAAAATCCTTGAGGGAACTAAGACCTCAAAACCCCTGCCACACAATCTAGAAGATCTAAAATCAATTGATTCAAAGGAAGGAAACTCTATGAATCAACCAATGGAAGGAAGCATGATCAATTGATTCCATAGATACTTCAATCTAGGCTCAATTGTTCACAATGCCAAGGCATTAACCCTAGACAAGCTAGACTAAGAACTAGAAGAAACTAAGAGACAACTTGGAGAACTCTCTCATATTTTTAGCAATTCATCATTTAAGATTAGTTACAATCAATGTATAATGAGATATTTATAGGCTAAGAATTAACCTAGCTAAACAAGTGATTAATGGCTTGAATTACCTATACACTCTTGATAAAAAGCAAGAGAAACTACTTGATTTACAAAATCCCGTCCAAAAGTGTTGTTAAGCCAAAACCAACCGGACACTTACCAGCGACAGCAGGGTAGAAACTACCGTCCGCAGTAGGTTGCCAATGTCCAAGAAAATCGAAAGAGAATCGTACCAGCGATGGTAGAGATGGCCTTGTCATCGGTAGTAAAATACATTCTTGCCAATACTTAGCCAAATTCCATCTCAAGTTGTGCCCTTGATTGTTCCTTGACAATTGAACACGTTGTAAACAACTTGGGATGGTTTCCTTGATCTTCAAATTCTCCAACTTTGCTCTTCAAGGTGTCCTCTATGTAAGCAATCATGCTATCGTCTCGTTGAAACTTGAGTTTCTTCCTTTGAGCTCTTGTGATCGGTCCAAGCTTCAAATCCAAAAGTGATTGACTCGTCCGGTTCATATCATAAGCAAAATGAAGAAGAATCAGAAGTTCAAAAAACTTGATGACGCTGATCATAATTATTGGGAATATTCACACACATGTTTCTCATGTATGGGAATATTCACAATATGGAAATAATTATCTTGTAAATTATTGTATTGATTGTAGATTATTACATTGCCTTTTATGTACATGATAAGAATCTCTTAGGTAAGATAGTATATTATTTACTCTCTTTAGATTAGGTAATATGAAGTATATATATATTATTCTTCTGTTAATAGAATGTGTAAACATTCAGCTTCCTTTCTAAACTATATTATCTTTGACATGGTATCAGGAATAACTTAAAAAAAAAAAAGAAAAGGAAAGTTTTTTCATGGCAGAACATTAGGTTGAGAGTAATCTTTTCTCAACTTGATACCAAAATCAATTGACGTAAGAATTATCTCTTTCTTGTTTATTGAAAAATCTCTCTCTCAGTTTTTTCATTGTTCATCACTTTCCTTCATCGTGTGAACATGGATGGTGAGAAAATTATCATGCTCGGTGGTAGTAGCAATGCAAAAGGCAACCGCACGGCCCGGAGTGTTCCCCAAATGAGTGATCTCAATCCCTACACACTTTTATCTAGTGATATTCTGGGGGCTCTCCTCACTCACATAACATTGAAGACCAAAAATTATGATCAGTAGTCTCTCTCTTTTCTATGCTTCTTGAGAGCTAACCGAAGAATTGCTTCATCGATGATTCAGCAACAATCCCAGACCGTGAGTCACTGGAATATGATGATTAGGCCACTATGAACTCTCATAGTGACCTAGATTTTTGTAAATTTGGACTCCTCTCTTCTTCCTTATGTTCCATACAAGGATAACGCCAAGGATCTATGGGACATGCTCAAGAAAAGATTCTTTGCCGGCAATGGACCAAGGATGTATGAACTCGAAGGTACCATAAGAAATTGTAAACAACAAGGTGATTATGTGATTGACTATTTTGGCAAACTCACTAAAATGTGGGATAAACTGGTAATTACAAGAAAGCTCCAGATTATTGTTGCGAGGATCTCACTTGCAAACAGATCGCTGACGGTGAACGCCAACATGAGGAGAAAAGGTTCCACAAATTCCTACTCGATTTAAACCCCTCTTTTTATGCAATTATTAGCCAGATTTTGAATCCTCTTCCTATTGTTGACACTATGTATAATATGATTATACGCGAAGAAAGACATGTGGTGATTGCTAAAGACCAAGATGCTCGAGTTGATGTGGTTGCCTTGGCCGCGCGAGTTCAAGATAAAAGTGGAATTATTTGCAATGTTTGTAAAAAATCTGGTCATTCCTCTCTAGAATATTTTCAGGTGATTAGTTTTCTCAATTGGTGGCCGGATAAAAATAAGACACTATCTGGATATACCATTGGCCGTGGAGAAAATACCAAACACAGTGGTGGAAGATGGGAATGAGGTGGCAGGCTCAACTCTGCAACGACGCACACTGCCGCAACTCTAACAACATTATCGGCAGCTCCACAATGGTCAAACTGGATGGCTCCGAGTATTCTAAAAAATCCTTCGTGAGTCTTTGGTGGGTTCAGTGGGCCAATTTCAAATGCACCTGGTGGACAACAAACTCTACAATAGACTCCTCAACAGCCTCAACAGTGGCCCATTGCATGTGGCCCAACCAATCCAACACCAAACTCCAACTCTCCTTGGGCTGGCGTAGTCATAGTGGGGTTAATGCCACAATAATTTACTCGAACAGTGACTTCTCCCTTTAATGATTTCCTTTATGGTAATAAACAATGGTTATTGGATTGGGGTGCCTCTCGCCATATGATTGGTATACTTGAATTTTTATCTCATATACAACGTATTTCTCCTTGCTTTATTGGTCTACCTAATGGATCTCAAACAATAGCCAATTTTGAAGGAATTGTAAAATTGGGTCTGGATTAACTATTCATAATGTACTTTATGTTCCAAACTTAAAGTGCAATCTTATTTCAATCTTACAATTGTTGCGATATAATCTGGAGTATGGGGTTTACTTTTCAAAAGATTTTTGTTTCATACAGGACCATATGCTGAGGAAGGAGATCGAATTAGGTAAGCTGCCAGATGCTGTGTACAATTTCTCACAAGGACAAGTCAACCACACATTCGTTGTTCCTTTACAATTATTGCATCAATGTTTAGGACATTCGTCTATTTCTGTATTGAGACAATTTCATGGTTTTTCTCATGCTTTGAATTCCTCTTTTCATGACTGTTTTATTTGTTTTCAAGCCAAACAATCACAAACTTCTTTTCCTTTAAGTAATACACATGCTAATACTTTATTTGATTTAATCCATTGTGACGTTTGAGGGCCTTATAAACATAAATCTACCTGTGGTTCTTCTTCTTTCCTTACTTTGGTAGATGATTTCCCTCGTGCTACATGGGTTTATTTGCTAGTTGATAAAAGCAATGTTCTCGTTCACTTTGAGCATTTTTTCAATCTCATTGAAATCAATTTCACAAAACCATAAAAAATGTTCGAACAGATAATGATACGAAGTTTTTTAGCCTGAAACCTTGTTGGCTTTCTAAAGGTATTATGCATCAAACAAGTATCATATATACACCACAACAAAACAGGCGGGTAGAACGGAAATATAGGCATATTTTAAATGTTGCCCATGCTTTAGGTCTTCAAGCATCTCTTCCATATCATTTTTGGAGGGAATATGTTAATACAATAGTCTATCTCATTCATCAAACCCCTTCTTTTGTTCTCCAAGGAAAAACTCCTCTGGAATTCTATTTTCAAAACCTCCCGACCTTTCCTATTTACATGTTTTCGGTTGTTTGTGTTACGCCCCACCCCACATGTATAGCATTGATAAATTTCAATCTTGTACCAGATAGTGTATTTTTTTAGGATATCCTCAAGGCAAAAAAGTGTGGTATCTATATGACCTTGACTCCACAATTCTTCTCTTCCCAGGATGTCACATTTTTTTAAAATCAATGTCCTTATTCTTCTCCTCTTCCCGCCATTACCGCAATCGACACCTCTACCCTCTATTCTGCTCACAACTTATTTGATGATAATGAATTTTCTGACCCTACTTTTTGAAATACTACTTCTGGGCCGCCCACCATTTCTGGCCCAGCTCACAACAATTCTACTCTTCCTCAAAATCCCCCTTCTGGGCCGTCAACTACTCCTGCCTCAACTCCCGAAAATATTTCTCCTAGCCCACACATAAACTCCTCCTCTACCTACCAACCCTCTTCCTTTTTCTTCTCCTACCGGCCCACCAAGTCTGCATGACCAGTTACCTTCTCCAAAACTCCGCCATAGTAACCAAACTCGTTTTCCTCCATCTAAACTTCTTGATTATGCCTGTAACAATGTGAGAGATTCTACAACATCTTGCCCTACCTCAGCTTCTTCTTCTTTAGGTGTATGTTCCTATCCTATTACACATTACATTTCTAAAAAAGAATTTTCCCGATGCTATAAGACTTTTATCGCAACAGTTACTTTCAACACTGAACTCTCCTGGTTTACTGAGGCACTCTCCATCCCTCACTGGTGCGATGCAATGCGCAATGAAATTGATGCACTGGCCCAAAATCATACCGGGACTCATACAACACTTCCTCCAGAAAAGAAAGCCTTGGGTTGTAAATAGGTTTACTGCATTAAAAGAAAATCTGATGACAGTATAGAGTTGTGTAAGTCCCAATTGGTAATCTTGGGGAACACACAAATTGAGGGACTTAACTATACTAAAATTTTTGCCCCCGTAGCAAAGATGGTCAAAGATCGCACTTTATATCCGTTGCTGTCGCCCGGAAATGGGAAATTCACTAGATGGATATTGGCAATGCCTTTTTCATGACCCATTTGACCACCTATTTTCATATGAAAGATTTGGGTCCTGTAAAATACTTTCTCGACATCGAGGTTGCTTGGACCAAATGGGGTATTTATCTATGCCAGTGCAAGTATGTGTTGGATATTTTATCCGACATCAGATTCTTGGGTGCCAAGCCGCTTACTTTTCCTATAGAGTAGAATCATCAGCTTGGTAAGGCCAAGAGTTCTCTACTGCGTCATCCTTAGTATTACCATCCCCTTGTGGGTCATCTCATTTATCTAACCTTCACCTGGCCAGACTTAGCTTATTTTCTACAGGTCTTATCTTAATTCATGTATCAACCTCGATAGGAACATTAGGTTAAAGCCTTTCATGTTCTCTGATATATTAAAGGCACAAAAGATCAAGGCCTTTTCCTTCATGCTTATTTCAAATTATAGCTCCGAGCTTATTGCGGCTCTAATTAGGCTAGTTGTCCCATTACTCATCGTTCTTTTGCTAGTTTTCTTCATTTCCTTGGGCCACAAACCTATCTCTTGGAAATCAAAGAAACAACACATTGTTCAGATCTTTTGCTAAGGTAGAATATTGCTCCATGGTGGTAGCTTGATGTGAAATCAAATGGTTGTGCTATCTTCTCCACAATCTACGAGTGCCCCAATCCCACTTACGACAGCCCTTAGATATCTTCACCAAGGGTTTAGGGCAGTCCCAGTTCCATCATCTCCTCCGCAAGTTGGGTGTCCAAAATTTGCACACTCCCACTTGGGAGGGGGGGGGAGGGGAGAGGATATTGGGAATATTCAAACACATGTTTCTCATGTATGGGAATATTCACAATATGGAAAGAATTATCTTTTAAATAATTATATTAATTGTAGATTAGTGCATTAACTTTATGTATATGGTAATAATCTCTTAGATAAGATAGTATATTATTTACTCTCATTAGATTAGGCAATATGGAAGTGTATCTATATTATTATTCTGTTAATAGAATGGGTAAGCATTTCAGCTTCCTTTCTGAACCATATTATCTTCGACAATAATGCATAGCATATAACGCCTTACCTCATAAGCACCTAGCATGACTTTAAAACTACGGACGTTATGAAAATAGAGTTTGTATCTATATTAGTGGAAGATAGTGTTTTTGACACTTAGTGATATTTTGGGGATACTTAGGAATAAGAATAAAATATTAGTATATTGAGGTTTTATTATTAAGGTTTATAAATGTCTCTAAGTGGATTTTGTTTTTAATACCTAGTGTGTGTATTTTAGAAATTTAAATACTTTACATTTTCATATAAGTTAAAAAAAAAAAAAATCAGTCGTTAAGAAAATTCTGCCACCCTCCCTAGCCACCCATCACCCCACCAATTTCTTTCTTTTCTTTTTCTTTTCTTTGTCCCCCCACTAACCGCCATAATGTTGTATATATATATATATATATGGTTTGCATGCACTTTTTTTTGGCAACGAAAAAAAAAAAGGGGGAGGGGGGAGAGAAAATAAACTTCAACCTCAGGTTAGTATTTTCTTTTCTTTTTTTTTATTTCCATTCCCATTAAGATTATATAAGTATATAGGTATATATATATTTTTTAAGTTGGTTACTTATTATAGGATTTAAATGTCTTAAATGGATTTTTAGTATATCGTATATAGTTAACTATGGCTTCTTGGGAGAGTATATTTTTTTAAGAGTATATGATTTTTGATATTTTAAAGAATTATGATATATATATCATTATACGGGTATATATATACATCTTAAGTTCATTTCGTAGGATCTCGATATTATTTAAGGAATAGGACTATTCGATTGGTACCCAGGTATTAAGTATTTTCGTATTATTATTTTGTAGGATCTTAGCACCAGATCTGCATCCAGGTGAGTCCACAAACTCCGTGTTATTATGTTATTTCAAATATTATGAGTCGTATAAATATGTTTTCCGAACCTGTCACAAAATGTTTACTGTTTTTGGAACAATATAACACAGCATTTTTTGGAAATGTTCTCTACAATGTGTTACATGTTCCTTAGAAAAAATGCATAGGAGCGGATGCTCCATATAGGTGTTTCTTTTAAAACAAACTAGTACTATGGTGAAAAAGAATTTGGTTGTGCACAAGTTTTTCTGGAATATTCATAAGTTGGAAAATGTTCTAGCTTGAAAAGTTACATGTTTTGACATGCATGAATAGGCATTGACATAATTGTGTAATTCGCATGAGCATGTGGTGATTGGCGGATGGAGATTCTGCTGAAAATATTTATGACCTTATTCTGTCCTGACGGCCGGACAAATGGCCTTTCTGTTTACAAATACATATGAAAAACCTCATTCCGACCAGGGTGTCAATTCTGGTTATGATCTTGTGTTCAGAAGCATCAGAGGATTGCACTGTACGTAGCTAGTTTCTCGTACAAGGGCCTCTTCCGATGGTGTGGACGTTTAAGACTCAGAAGAGTGGATCCACTTGAAGAGGGGTGTAGACCACGGAAGGTGTGGCCCAATCGGTCTATGTGGACACCGCATTATGTTCTGTGGTGGGGTCGGCCGCCTAGTGGAGAGTTAGGAGGGGCTCGAAACTGAGGTTGGTCCTAGGGCAGACCTAGTAGGTGCCCCAGGAGTCTGTAGCCTGTTTTGACCAGTGATATGGGAGTGCGATTTTTTTGTAATCGAGCACTCGTATTGTGTTTGGCTAGTATCGACTACGAGATGCTGGAACTTGGTTCCGATGACCTTGTTTTGGGATCCGAACTTTGTCTGTGGAGCCCCACTGTTGCATTACATGTTCTTTTAAATTTGGGCATAGAAGCTGCGCTATGTGCCTTGATTCACTCAGACTTCCCAGCTGCTCTCTAAATCCTCATGTAGGTTCAAGCATCAGTTTTGTTAAAATAATAAAAGAAAATGTTTTCTTATAACATTACATGAATTGCTTTGTGAAACTGCATCATCATTGTTTTAAAGAAATCACTACAGCACACAGGAGTGGACTCACTGAGCATTCGCACTCACGTTTTTCCATATCGTGTTTTTTTCTCAGATTAACTCAAGACGGTCAGGGTTCCAGCAAGCCACTGAAGTTTTAGGCCGGAGTTTTGGATCAAATCTCCCAAGAAAGGCATATGTTTATGTTTTATCTTTCCTAGACTCGAACTGTTTGTAAAGTTTTTCTTTTTATTTTGTTGTGTAAAGTTGTTGATGTAAGACACTTTTGTTTTTATATTGAAACGATCATGAGAAGTTTTATTTTAAAAATCTTGTGTTCTGAGCGCAATAGTAGTATCTAGTTTACTTAAGTTTTCTGCATACTTTTTGTGTATACCTGTTAGTGTTGTTCTAGGGTTGTATTTTATTGTGGAACTTATAATTTAGTGCCAAGAGGCACGCAGAGGTCCTACTCAGCCCCAGTTCACCTAGTGGCAGAGTTGGGGGTATCACAGGTAGTATCAGAGCATCTAGGTTCGATACTAGGTTTGAAACATTGGATTTTAGACAAGTTATAAGAGTCAACTATTTAAACTTTAAAGTCAACCATATGATTTATCGGTTAGTACTAACCCTGAGATTCTGTTTTTTAGGGACTAGATGGCACACCACCCCCACAGATGGATATATCAGGAGGGCACACTCGTAGGCTAGCCTAGCAGGACTACGTCATCATCATCATCATATTCCCTTAGGGAGATCGTTCCAGAGAAGGAACCAATTCCGGTGATTGACCTTTCCGATGATGAGCCAGTGGAAGGACCAGCGATGGCACCAGTGGCATCGGGAATTGGGCTTGGAACATGATAGAAGAGGACCCTAGTGAGCCTACGTCAGACTTAAAAATGACGCCTGAGCTGGAGAGAGTGGCACCGGCGTCCACTGGGGATATGGGTACCTTTGTATCAGATAATTTGCGAGTAGCAGCATCCCCTACCCCTATTCCACTCGTGGAGTCTGTATCTTCCTTTCCAATACTACCATAATTACTTGTGGCTATTGTTTGTAGCGTGAGCAGCGGGTTGAGGCCGCTGGACAGCAAATTATGAGCTGAGAGAGGAGATTTCCAAAATAGATGCCCTATTCTATACAGCTCGCCAGGTACATCAACAGGCAACAGCGAGGGCCGTTATTCTAGAGGCGGAGCTAGTTTAGGTGCGGGAGGCACAATGGCCCGAGAAAGAGAGAGATTATGGAGCTGATTGACGAGCGGGACTGGCTCAAGCGATTTATCGCCCAGTTCCTTAGTACTACTAGAGATTCAGTTGATAGAGCCCGTGTCGAGTTAGAGTCCCGACCAGGATATTCTGGTAGCTAGTGTCCTCAGGCAGAGTAGGTGTCGCATAGAGTACAGGTAGATTTATGTATTTGATCACTTGGATAGGTGCGAGTAGTGTTTTTGTTGGTACTTAATGTAGTAGGCTTAGGGTCATAGGTATGAGGTCCTCAGGTTTTGGACATGTACAGCAACCTGGCCATATATTTTCGGGTGGTAGGACCAAGATGATCTAACTGTATCTTGACACTACTTGTACTCAAAATCCTCATTTTGAGTTATATATATGTTTATATGTACGTATTGATATTGGCGCCTGGGATAAATTCATGTTTACTTGTTGTAGAGTATCTGTAACCTTAGAGGTTTATTAGTGTTGGAACTTTTTGGTTAAACATGTCAGGTTCACAATCTCCCAATCATGTAAACGAGGCTGTGTTTGAAAGTTATCAAAACAGACAGTTTGAACCTATAAGGGAGGCCACACCTCGTCCAGAACAAGCCACACACAAGGTAATTGAGAATTTTATGACC
The DNA here is from genome assembly GCA_028651295.1 of Catharanthus roseus. Taxonomy (NCBI): domain Eukaryota; kingdom Viridiplantae; phylum Streptophyta; class Magnoliopsida; order Gentianales; family Apocynaceae; genus Catharanthus; species Catharanthus roseus. Next base: position 10,423,852 of record JAPQWS010000102.1, on the reverse strand, counting down.
AAGATGACAGAATTATTAGAAACTTCAATGGCCACAAGGAGGAACGAATGAGTACCAGCCACTAGAGCAGATGAAGCACTAGAACGATTTCTCAAGTTTCGACCCACGGAGTTCTATGGAGAAGTTAAACAAGAAATTAAAGCTGAACTGTTCCTCGAGTAGCTGAATGATATTTATGATACTCTTAAGTACGAGGATGCCCTGAGGGTAACGATTGCATCTTTTAGACTTCAAGGAATGACAAAGGATTGGTGGCTTAGAGCTTCCGTAGCTTGGACACTTAAGAACCAACTATGGACCTGGAACGATTTTCAAGAAGAATTCAAAAAAAGGAACACATACCTCGTTGGGTTCGTGAGCAACGGGAGGACAAGTTTCAGCAATTGAAACAGGGTAACCTGACAGTTTCCCAGTATACGGCAAAGTTCAATAGGTTGGGTAAATACTGCTTAAGATTGATAGATACTGATGAGAATAAGACGCGACAATTTGTAAAAGAATTAAGGGTTGAGCTGCAACGGGCATTGGCTCCTTGCCACCGATGGAATTTGCAGCCGCAGTTGAAGCCACCATGCGAATAGAGATGGCTGATCAAACAGTTATACAGAGAAAAACAGCCATTGGTTCAGCGACGACTCCATATAAACGTCCTGGACAAGGACCATGGAAACCTAGAGATTTCAAGAGATCCTATGGTGAGCAAAGGACTGGAAATGAAGGCCGACCAACCCTAACCCCTAAGGAGCCCATAGAGTATGTACATACTGTGGACGAAGTGGACATGTGGCTGAAATGTGTTATCGGAAGTTAACGTTATGTTTCAAGTGTGGAAAACCAAGACATACTAAGGACCAGTGCCCTGAGATGCAACAAGTACCTTCGGAGACGTCCAGAAGAGCAGGTCAACCCCCGGTTATGAGAGAAGCAACAGAAGGAAGGAATAATAAGCCACAAGAAAAGGCTAAAGTTTATGCATTGGATGGATTGCCCGTAGACACTGAAGCAGAAGTAGTTGAAGGTATGATAAAAATCTTTTCTCAACCAGCAAGAGTACTCATTGACCCTGGAGCTACGCATTCTTTTGTGAGTTTGCATTTCATAAAACATATTCCTATACCTTCTGTTAACATGCATTATCAGTTTATAGTTAGCACTCCTATGGGCATGAATAAGATAACTAAGGTAAAGTACCCTGATTGTGACATATGTGTCGAGTGTGTGGTTTTATCTGGAGATTTAATTGCCTTACCATTGGAGGGATATGACGTGATACTTGGGATGGACTGGTTGTCTAAACATTATGCCCAAGTAGATTGTCGACGGAAGTTGGTTAAGTTTAGCCGACCAAGTATGCCAATCCTGGTGTTTTAAGGAAAACGAACAAAACGGGAAAATATCTTTTTGTCTAGCATGAAAGCCAGAAAGTTACTATGGAAGGATGTTCAAGGTACCTAGCATATTTACTCAACAAGCCTAAGGAGGAGGTAAAATTAGAAACAGTACCCGTAGTGAGGGAGTTTGTGGATGTTTTTCCTGAGGAGTTGACGACGCTATCCCCAGATCAAGAAGTGGAGTTCGGCATAGAATTGGTACCTGATGCTAAACCAATATCTCAAACTCCATATCGGATGGCACAAGAGGAACTAAAAGAGCTGAAAAAGCAACTACAAGAACTTTTGCAGTAAGAATACATTCGTCCAAGTACATCTCCTTGGGGTGTGCCAGTTTTGTCTGTAAAGAAGAAGGATGGAACCCTTAGGATGTGTGTAAATTATAGAGGATTGAATAGTGTGACAGTCAAGAACAAATACCCACTACCCCTCATTGATGAGTTATTTGACCAACTCCGAGGAGCGGGATGCTTTTCCAAATTGGACTTGAGAGAGGAGTATTATCAAGTCAGGATAAGAGAAAATAATATTTTGATGACGGCTTTCAACACACGATATGGGCATTACGAGTTTGTGGTTATGCCGTTTGGATTAACTACTGCACCTGCGACATTTATGGACTTGATGCATAAAGTCTTTAGTCTTTACTTGGATAAGTTTGTGGTGATTTTTATTGATGATATTCTAGTTTATTCACCTAACCCTGAAGCTCATGAACAATATCTTCCAAAAGTGTTGCAAACTCTATGGGAGCATAAGTTGTATGCTAAGTTTGGAAAATGTGAGTTTTGGATGAGTCAAGTCACTTTCCTAGGACATGTTATCAGCCAGGAAGGAATCTCGGTCGATCCGACGAAAGTAGAAGCAGTGACCCATTAGACGCAACCCAAAACACCAACCGAAGTATGTAGTTTCTTGGGTATGGCAGGATACTATCGGAGATTCATAAAAGACTTCTCTAGGATTGCTGGACCTCTAACACAATTAACCAGAAAAGCAACAAAGTTTGAGTGGACAGAAAAGTGTGAGAAGAGTTTTCAAGAATTGAAGAACTGACTGACGTCGGCACCAGTGTTAACATTACCCGATCTGAACAAGGAATTTTCACTGTTTGCCGATGCTTCAAGAGAAGGTTTAGGAGCTGTGTTGATGCAAGACAGGAAGGTTGTCACATATATTTCAAGAAAGTTGAAGGATCACGAACGGAATTATCTGACACACGATTTAGAGTTAGCAGCCCTCGTGTTTGCACTTAAGAAGTGGCGACACTACCTGTATAGGGCTAAGTATGAGATATTCACTGATCATAAGAGCTTAAAGTATCTGTTTTCTAAGAAGGACTTGAACATGAGATAAAGTCGATGGATGGAACTGCTGGAAGAGTATCGATGCGCGATTAACTATCATCCAGGAAAGGCGAATGTGATGGCAGATGCATTAAGTAGAAAAGTAAAGATATCAAGTCTTAGCTTAACATCCACCCTACAACAGGATATCAGAAGTGCCCAAAAGAATAATAAGGAGTTCCAAGAGTTCAAAAACCGTGTAGAAGCTAAGAAATTGAAAGATTTTAGAGCATTAGAAAATGATGGGAGCCTGTACTTTCGGAATCGGTTGTGTGTACCCAATAATATTGAACTTAAGCATAAGATTCTAGAGGAAGCCCACAAAAGTAAGTATTCAATGCATCTTGGAGAAAATAAGATGTACAAAGACTTAAAGCAAAAGTTTTGGTGGAACGGAATGAAGAGAGATATTGCGGAGTATTTAGTAGCATGTCTTACATGTCAAAGGGTTAAGGCAGAACATCAAAAGTCAGCAGGATTACTACAACCGCTACCTGTTCTCGAATGGAAATGGGATCATGTGACAATGGACTTTGTCACAGGATTACCCGGACCAAGGGATATAAGGATGCTATCTGGGTAATTGTTGATTGTTTAACAAAAGTTGCTCATTTTATTCTCATTAATATGACATACCCTTTGGATAAGTTGGCACAGATTTATGTAGATAAGATTGTCCGACTTCATGGGGTACCCGTTGATATTGTATCCGATAGAGACCTAAGGTTCACCTCAAGGTTTTGGCCTAAGTTCCAGGCAGCTATGGGGACCAATCTAAGTTATAGCAACACAGCATATCCCCAAACCGAAGGACAGTCTGAAAGGACAATTCAAACCCTAGAGGATATGTTAAGAGCTTGCGCCTTAGACTTTAGAAATAAGAGGATTGACAATCTTTCTTGTGCCGAGTTTGCTTATAATAATAGCTACCACTCTTCGATAGGAATGACACCGTTTGAAGCATTATATGGTAGGAAATGCATAACATCTTTGTACTGGGATGAAGTCGGAGTTCGATCCCATTGGAGACAAAGGAACTTGATGCCAGAATTGGAGGAGATGCAAAAACAAATTAGGATAATTCAAGATTGGCTTCAGACAGCTAAAAATAGATAGAAGAGCTATGCCGACAATCGAAAAAGGGGTCTGGCATTTAGTGTGGGAGATCGAGTTTTCTTAAAACTTACAACACATTGCGAAAAGCTGAGATATCCGAGGGGAGGAAAGTTAAGCCCCCGATATATCGGATCATTTGAAATTATTGACAGGGTTGGTAAAGTGGCATATCGGCTCGCCTTGCCAAATGAACTGATGGGTATACATGACGTGTTCCATGTATCAGAATTAAATAAATATCATCCTATGCCTGATCATGTTCTCAATGATGAAAAATTGGAATTATAAGCCGATCTGTCATACGAAGAAAAACCAACTGAGATTATAGAACGGAGCATAAAAGAATTTTACGCGGGAGACAGATTCCAATGTGTAAAGTGGTATGGAGACATCATGGGATCGAAGAGGCAACCTAGGAAACTGAAGAGTACTTGAAGAAAAAGTATCCAGAGCTTATAGGTACGTAACTATTCAATTTCAAGGACGAAATTTCTTTTAAGGATGGTAGAATGTAACGCCCTACCCCATAAGCACCTAGCATGGCTTTAAAATTACGGACGTTTTGAAAATAGAGTTTGGATCTATATTGGTGGAATATAGTGTTTTTGACACTTAGTGTATTTTTGGGATACTTAGGAATAAGAATAAAATTTTAGTATATTGAGGTTTTATTATTAAGGTTTATAAATGCCTCTAAGTGGATTTTGTTTTTAATACCTATGTGTGTATTTTAGAAATTTAATTACTTGACATTTTCATATAAGTTAAAAAAAAAAAAATAAAACTTAGTCATTAAGAAAATTCTGCCACCCTTCCTAGCCAACTGTCACCCCACCAATTTCTTCCTTTCCTTTTTCTTTTCTTCCTCCCCCCACTAGCCGCCATAATGTTGTGTATAAATATATATATATATATATATATTGTTTAAATGCCATTTTTTTGGCAACGAAGAAAAAAGGGGGAAAAGAGAAAGTAAACTTCAACCTCAGGTTAGTATTTTCTTTTCTTTTTTTTTTGTTTCCATTCTCGTTAGGATTATATAAGTATATAGGTATACATATATTCTTTAAGTTGGTTACTCATTTTAGGATTTAATTGTTTTAAATGTATTTTTAGTATACAGTATATAATTAATTATGGCTTCTTGGGAGAGTATTTTTTTAAGAGTATATGATTTCGACCTTTTAAAGAATTATGATACGTATATATATATATCATTATATAGGTATATATGTACATCCTAAGTTCATTTCGTAGGATCTCGATGTTATTTAGGGAATAGGACTATTCGATTGGTACCTAGGTATTAAGTACTTTCGTATTATTATTTTGTAGGATCTTAGCACCAGATCTGGATCCTGGTGAGTCCATAAACTCCATGTTATTATGTTATTTCAAATATTATGAGTCGTATAAATATGTTTTCCGAACCTGTCACAAAATTTTTGCTGCTTTTGGAACAATATAACTCAGCATGTTTTTGAAAATGTTCTCCACAATGTGTTACATGTTCCTTAGAAAAAATGCATAGGAGCGGATGCTCCATATAGGTGTTTCTTTTAAAATAGACTAGTACTATGGTGAAAAAAAATTTGGTTGTACACAAGTTTTTCTGGAATATTCATAAGTTGGAAAATGTTCTAGCTTGAAAAGTTGCATGTTTTGACATGCATGAATAGACATTGACATAATTGTGAAATTTACATGATCATGTGGTGACTAGCAGATGGGAATTTTGCTGAAAATATTTATGACCTGATTCTGTCCTGACAGCCGGACAGATGGTCTTTCTGTTTACAAATACATATGAAAAACCCCATTCTGACCAGGGTGTCAATTCTGGTTATTATCTTGTGTTCGAAAGTGTCAGAGGATTGCACTGTACATGGCTAGTCCCGTGTACAAGGGCCTCTTCCGATGGTGTGGACGTTTTAGACTCAGGAGAATGGATCTACTTGAAGAGGGGCGTAAACCCGCGGAGGCTGTGGCCCAATGGGTCTATGTGGACACCGTATCATGCTCTATGGTAGGGTTCGGCCGCCTAGTAGAGAGTCAAGAGGGGCTCGAAACTGAGGTTTGTCCCAGGGCAGACCTGGTAAATGCTCAGGAGTCTGTAGCCTATTTTGACTAGTGACATGGGAGTACGGTAGTTTTGTAATCGAACGCTCGTATGGTGTTTGGCTAGTATCAACTACGAGATACTGGAACTTGGTTCCGATGACCTCGTTTTCGGGATCCGGACTTTGTTCATGGAGCCCCTGCACTACATGTTCTTTTAAATTTGGGTGTAGAAGCTGCACTGATGTGTCTTGATTCGCTCAGACTTCCCAGCTGCATTCCAAACCCTCATGTAGGTTCAAGCATCAGTTTTGTTAAAATAATAAAAGGAAATGTTTTCTTATAACATTGCATAAAATGCTTTGTGAAACTGCATCATTGTTTTAAAGAAATCACTACAGCACATACACACGTGGACTCACTGAGCGTTCGTGCTCACGTTTTTCTATATCATGTTTTCTTCTCATATTAACTCAGGACGGTAAGGGGCCCGGCAAGCCACTGAAATTTTAGGCCAGGAGTTTTTGGATCAAATCTCCCTAGAAGCGCATATACGTATGTTTTATCTTTTCTACACTCGAACTGTTTTTAAAGTATTTCTTTTTATTTTGTCGTGTAAAGTTGTTGATGTAAGACACTTTTGTTTTTATATTGAAACGATCATGAAAAGTTTTTTTTTAAATCTTGTGTTCTGAGCGCACTAGTAGTATCTAGTTTTCTTAAGTTTTCTGCGTACTTTGTATGTATACCTGTTAATATTGTTCTAGGGTTGTGTTTTATTGTGGAACTTATAATTTAGTGCTGAGAGGCACGCAAATGCCTTACTCAGACGCAGTTGACCTAGTGGCAGGGTTGGGAGTATCACATAGCAAGTATGTTTATTGATTTTTTTCTCAAGAGTACATATTTATTAATAATTTAAAGTGATTGTTGATGGATGATATCTTGCTAGGAAAAAAAAACACATAAGCACATCGGTAGATTTCATTAAAATTCATCATTGGACAAGATATATATATATATATATAGATTTCATCAAAATTCATAGATGGACAAGATATATATAGATTTCATCATCAAATCAAACACGTTTCTATCCAACAAAAGCAAAAACTTCTCTAACCAAACCATATCCCCTTCATTCATTCTTTCTCATTCAAAAGAAATCATTCTGGAGAATATTTTGCTTTAGTCACTACATTATCAAAACTAAGAAAACTAAAGCAAAATGACATTTAAATCAGACAAAAATAGTTAAAATCTTTTCTGAAAATGAGAAAGAAAATGTTTTGTTTTTAGCTTGAGATAACAAAAGCTGTAGTTTTTAAAAAAAAAAAAAAACCTGCAAATATTTGCCGATAATTTGGAAATTAGACATAATATTGTGAAAGATGCCTCAAATAATGTGTTGGGCATCAGAAAGAAAGATTAAGTTTTGATATAAAAAAAAAGATTCAAAGATAATTACCAAGTTTTGACAATGGGGAAATAGAATTAGCTAATGATTCTGAAGAAAAACCTCAGTAACCCTTGTAAAACTAAAACAAAAACAACTGCCCCTTTTTTGTCTAGGACATTTTATAGCCATAGATAAAAAGCTTTAACAAAAGCTGATCAAATAAAAGTGGGCATCTGCGGAATTAAAGCTAGAAAAAGAAGGCAAGATGAGAAACCTACAAGAAATTCAAGCAATCAGAGACGACTTTTCCAGTGAGCAACAGTGGTAACTTTCAATCGAGCAGTAACTGTTCCAGTCAATCTCAATGAGAGAGGAGAAGAAGAAGAAGAAGAAGAAGAAGAAGAAGAAGAAGAAGAAGAAGAAGAAGAAGAAGAAGAAGAGAAGAAGAAGAAGCAGCAGAAGAAGAAGAAGAAGAAGAAGAATAGGAAGAGAAAAGAATAAGAGAATAGGGATGGCAATGGTATGGTTTTTTCTCCATTCTGATAGGTAACCGACTGATTACATGTCCAATTATATGACCGACGGTTAATCCGTTAGGATTAGGTAATTTCTAAGGTCGACCGATACCGAAACTAGTAGGTTTTGGTAAGGGGGTCTTACCGTTGGAATAAATCGATACTGATTATATTATATCCATAGTCCATTTTTTTATATTGTATTATATTTTTATGTTTAATTCATTTTAGAATTTGTGTACTTCCATTGAGATTTTGGTTTTTCTTGTTGTTTAAATAATTAGAAGATAATTTCTGTTCTTTTAAAAATTATTCCATTTCTTCGCTTAATTTTATTAAAAAAATGTTTTAAAAAAATTGTTCCATTTTAAAAATTGTTTAAAAAATTGTTCCATTTTTTCGCTTTATTTTATTAAAAAATTAAAAATTTAATTTTTTCGAGATTTTAATCGTTAATCAGGACTGTAATCAATTATCGATTAATGGCCGTTAGGTATTGGTAAGAAAAAATTTACTAACCAGTAATTGGTTCGGAATTGGTAAAGGATTTATACTATGTATGGGATTTGGTAATTAGTAAACAGTCAGTAATCGTATCCCTGTCATTCCTAGAAGAGAAGAAGAAGAAGAAGAAGAAGAGAGAGAGAGAGAGAGAGAGAGAGAGAGAGAGAGAGAGAGAGAGAGAGAGAGAGAGAGAGAGAGAGAGAGAGTACTTGAAAGCTTACGCCTAAAAATGGGAGCGATGGTGAGGAGAGGGGGTCGCCATCGGCATTCCCCAGGAGGGGAAGGTTTCAAGGGAGGCAGGGGGAGAGGTGAAAATTGAAATGAATTTGGGAAGGGAGGAGGAGGAGGGATTCCCCGATTTTATCAATTTGAGTCTTTGTTGCCGACGGATCAGCAATGTCACAACCATCGATACATATTGTTCATCAGTTACCAATGACCCACACATCATTAAATCTATCGATAGCATAATTGTATCGCCGACAATAGTTTTTTCGTGCCTAACAACCGTCAATACCTTTTATTACAGATGATTAGGGCGTCGGTACAGATATATATTACCGTCGGAAGCTTGACCTTACCTAACAGCTATCGGTACCTTTTGTTACCGACGATAATTTCCGTTTGTAAGTAAAGTCAATTTATGGCACGCCTTTCCCTCCAATTTTTTGGCTAAATTTTTAAAAATTTCATCAAATTACTTTAGTCCATCAAAAAACCGTCAATAAGTTACCGACGGCACAGCGTTCTGTCGGTAACTATTTGTAGTGATATCCATGAAGAGTATATAAGTAAAATATGCCATTGATTTCAATCCTTAATATTTGTGTCACAAGCTAAAAATTCACTTATTTTGAAAGAGAGAGTATTCTTTAAGTTAATCCTTAAATGACAAAAGTGTGTGTGGTCCAATGGCAACCCTTCTCACTTAGGCACCTCCACCTGGCATGCCAAATGAGAGGTCCTAAGTTCAGTCACCCAGGGAAGTGTATAACGCCGCATGTCAGCCTTGTGCTGATGTTTGAAGGCCTTGTGCCTCCTGGATTAGTCGACGACTCTAGGATATAATGTTACAAAAAGGCAATCCTTAAATAAATATGTTGGGCAACACTTAACACTATGACAATTTTGACTTTTGGTGGCACTTAGATTATGACATTTGATATATGTGCCACTAAATAGTGGCATTTATGTCAAAATACCAGTTTGTGGCATTTAATAGTATATGCTACAACACCTATGTCATTTTTTACAATCGCCACAAAGTGCCATAAACTTGTGGCACTATAACATAATGCCACAAATAGTGCTATAGAAATATGACACAAATATAAAATGCCACCAAAATGTGACAAAAACTCAAATTGCCATAAGTAATGCTACTTAAATATGGCACAAGCTCAAATGCCACAAATAATGCCACCAAAATATGGCACAAGTTCAAAAGCCACTAATAATGCAACCAAAATTTAAGACACATACACAATATGTGTGCATTGTTAAATGTGTAACTAAATTTTATATATAAAAGTTACAATTCAATATTATGTACTCCGCAAGTTTGTATTACAAATTTATTCATATAAAAAATATAGATAAACTTAAAATATTACTTTAAATTCTATTTAATAAGAGATTAGACATTACCAATAAAGAATTTACTAAGGTTCATATGTTATAATCTTTTATATAAAAAAGAGGAAAATAATGTAATAATATCTTTCATATTTGCACGTCTATATTTTGTGTGATAAATTTATAATATTTTAAATTCTTTGATCTCTCTCAAAATTAGTAAAAAAATTGAAAATAAATTTTTTAATGGTATTGTTGTGAAAAATATTTTCTACATTTAGGATGTCTATAACATCATTTTATAATTGAAATAAGGGAAGAAAAATGTTAATCTATAACTTATCCTATAGATACAAAAATTTGAACCTAAAAGTTGCATATGTTTCTTGAAAATCTCTATAATATAAGAAAATTAGTATTCATTCAAAAAATTATTTTTATTATTTATTAAAAGCAACTTATTTAAATGAATACACTAATAATAAAACTTATAATTCAATTTTAGCTTGTTGATATATAATATAAATAAAATTTGTCAATTACTTATTGCAAAAGTGCATGTAATTCATTTGTTAAAGCACTTGTTGCAATATAAGAGGTCATGTGATCAAATCTTATTTTTAATGCAACTAACAAATTTGATCTAACATGTGGGTACAGGTTGGCTTTTGTTGGGATTCTTATTTTTTACAAATTAAAATTTATTTCATTTTATTTCATAGTATAATTAAAATATTTTATGGCATTTATAAAAAAGTGCCACAAAAATATCATATTCTTAAATATATTTGTGGCATTAAATAAGTGCCACATAAATTGCTACTAATATATTTATTGCACTTATAAACTGTCGTAAAAAAATGACATCAATTTCGGTGACACTTTCATGAAGTGCCACATAAGTGCTACAAAAGAGCTTTTGTGGCATTTAAGTGACTTTTGGTAGCATTTATTGCATGCCACTAAAGCCCAACTTTGCCATAGTGTAACTGTCTCAATAAAGAATTTCCACATTTAATTAACGTAAGTTTATTGTTTTCTGGCAATTTTTTTGGGATTAACTAATAGTACTCCCTCAGGTAAAAAATATAAAGGGTTTTAGGGTGTTTGAGTATTGTTAATAATATAAGTCTTTTTACACTTTTCAATCAGTATTTATTTCATTTTTTACATTTTTACCCATACCTTTATCATTTATGCCACTCCTTATTTATTAAGGGTATAGATGGTATTTTATTTCAAAACTTACTTTATTTTCAATGGCCTTAATTTTTGCGCATAAGTCCAAAACCCCTTATATTGCTGACTGGAAGGAGTACAAATTAATTTATACTATTATTTATTACCAAAACTCCTGATGTATAAAATAAACCATTAATACAAACTAGGTGGTAAAGAATTAATAAAAAAATATTTTATCTAGAAATAGAAAAAACTATTAATTTTGGTATCTTTTTAAAATTAATGGAAGATTGTCTTATTTAGTCTCAAAATAATTTAGGTTTCTCTATTTTAGTTCTTCAATTTTAATTTCAACTTTTTAGATCCCTAAATAATTTAAGATTCTTTTTGGTCCTTTAGGCCAAATTTACTCTCAATAAAAATTCAAACATTTTTTTCAAAAGATTAGGAAAAAATTTAAAATTTCACATATAGTATTAAAAAAAATAAAAAACCCAAATACCCCTCTCTTAACCCCTCCACCTTCCTTGTCCTCCCCTACCTCTCTCCTTCTTCTTCTTTGCACCAATGCACCTATTCTCTCTCATTCTTCTTCAACTACCTATACAAAGAGAATGACAACGAATGTATTGCCTCAATGAGTTGTACGTATGGCTAAGCTTCTCACATTATTTTCACAAATTCATCTTCTTCCTATCTTTAAACTAGTTCCCTGCCTCTGTTCTGGCCCCATCATTGTTGCAACATCTAAATGGCAATTTTCCTCTTTTTTCTTTTTGTCATTCTCAAAGTAAATTAAACACCATTTTTACTTCTCTCTTTCGAATTACAGGGTTCTTGATTCGAACCATTGCAAAGACAAAGACTTTGCCCATCTATAATATTATGTCTCAGGCAAAACCAAGTTCTTGACTTTAGTATAGCCATTACAAGAACTACTTAAAATGAAGAAAAGTACGGACTTTAGCGTAAATAATTTTGAGATTGAATTTGGATTCTAAGTGAAAATTAGAGTTTGAAGTTGGCTTCAAAACTTCAAAATGATATCAATGGCCGTCAGTGGAATCAACGGTGGTGGAGGCGGGTCTGCATCGGAACCAACCATATAAGCTCTCTAATCAATGAGATAAGAAGGGAATAAATTTTTAAAAATATATAAAATAAAAGAAGAATGTAAAATTGAAGTCATTTCCCATGAAATTCATCCTTTAGTTACAGCTAGTATTGGAGATAACTTGTTAATAACACATTTAGCATATTACAAGATATGAATATTTTTGAAGTCTTATAGTTGTAACTTTTCTTAAATGTTATGTAGATAGCTTTTTATGTGAAATATTATTTTTCTTTGAATGGAAGGTATAACATTTGACAAAAGTTCTAACTTGTTAGAAGGTTGATTCATATGAACAATGCTTCTCTATAAATATAATGTATCTTGTATTACTTTTAATTTCTTTGATCATTCTTCTGAAACTTAGAATGTTTGCTATTGTCATTTCTTAATTTTTCTTGTTGTATCCCAAAGGTAATTTATCTCAACCCTTTAGCAAATACTTTGTGTAGTGGGGGCAATAACACCTTAAGGAAATTGTTATACACACACTAAAGATTCATTCAATCTCTACTTGTTCTCATATTATAGTTGTGTAATAATTTATTAGTTAGTTTTTGTCTTGGAGCATTTTTCTTCAACAATCTTAAGGTGTTATTAGTTGAGTGCAATGGAATCTTCAAGAGATAGTACACTTCAAACAATCATCATCGAGTCACAAAATTAGGTAGGGTCGATAGAACTGTTACAAACTTCAGTGACGGAAAGACAAGATGATGTTTTTTCTTACGACCATTAAAGTTGCCTATATACTTGATCCTGCTTTGCTATCAATTCCAGCCCCAACGAAGATGATTCTGATGCCATCAAAGCAAAACGTCACAAAAGAGAAGATAAAGATATGTGTCGTGGTCATATTTTAGATACACTTTCTGATCGCTTATATGATATCTACAAATCATTGAAGACATCTAAAGAGATATGGGACGCACTTGAGTATAAATACAATACTAAAAAACAAGGTGTGTACAAATTTTTTATTTTAAAAACTTTTATTTTACTTTTCATAATGGTTCTTCTCTCCTTGATCATTACATGATCTTCAGGTTTTGGTATCCAGATTTAATGATCTTGGTATGTATGTTTTTGAGTCATTAAGAGTGGGGTCTATTACAGTAAAATTGCCTCCTAGTTGGAATGATTACCAAAAGAAGTTACTTTACACCACTGAAACCTTCTCAAAGGATCAAAATATGAAGCATCTTCATATAGAGAAGGATGCTAGAATACTTCAAAATAAAGAATCCGAACAAGATTCTAAGGTGAACTATATGGAAGAGAAGACAAATCGCAATATTAGCCATGGTGAAGGGTCTAAGAAGAGGAAATCTTTGGACAAAATAAGGGTTAATTCTATTTTAGTACCCTTTTGTTTGGAAATCTGACAATTTAGTACCACTTGTTTGTTGATTTTTATTTTAGTATTTTTTTGTTGGGACATTTAGCAATTTAGTACCACTTATTTATTGATTGATAATTAAGTGACTAAATCAGAATTACGGACCACCGTCAGGTGTGATTTTTTGAGTGTTTGTAGAGATTTAAACATGAATTCCCATTTTTTCCCTTCTGAACCAGAAGAAAATTTGATGTGGAATGATCTTCAAGAGCATAAAATTTCGTCCAAGAAGTGAGGGAGAGAACAAACAAAACAAGTGTAACAAGTAGAAGAGAGAAAGTGCCTTTGAAAGGACTTGAAAATGTTAAATTTCTAGCAACCTAGGATATATTAAATCCAAGACCTCAAGAAGGTTTAAACAAAATATTTTCTTCAAAGTTCAAGCCACCTAAGGTATTTTGAACCTTAAACCTCAATAAAACAAGAAGAAGACCTCAAGACTAGTTTTCTACAAGAGTGTAGTAACTAGTATGAAGGAATTTTGATGATCGACCTTGAAGCTCTTGGAACTTTCAACAAGTCTTTAAAGTGATTTTTCTTTCAAGGAAGTTTCCCCTTGAAGAAGATAGAAAAACTAAGCTAAGAATTAAGAATGTTAAGAGAAGAACCTTTGTCTTGAAAAATTTCTTGATTAGCTTCTTCAAAATGGAAGACTACATATTTATAGAGACTTGAGGGAGAAAATAAGAATTTTTCCCTCTCATATTTTCAGCCCAAAGGATAGATATAATCTATGTATACACTTGATAAGACAATATAGATGTTTTAATTGCATTTGGACTATTCTAGAGTACTAGTCAACACATTGCCAAAAATAAAAGTCAGTTTTTCAACTTGGGCAAAAGGGCTTCCAACCGTCTACCAAGGTGAATTTTCAATTTCTAACTTATTCAAAACTATAGGATATTGCCTTATAAAGTATTGGACATCAAAATTTAAGCCCCATAAAGTCTTGGAAATCAAAATTTAAGCCCTATAAGGTCTTGGACATCAAAATTTAAGCCTTGAAACTTCTCTTGCTCAATTTGATCCTTGTGACTCTTTAGTTGTTTTGCCTTGGCTATTATCACAACTTCTTGATGTTTTTGCATGTCTAACCAGTTCACATCAAAATTGATGAATTTTCATTCATGTTTAAATCTCCACAAACAGTCAAAAAATCACACATGACAATGGGTCACCATATTGGGGTTAATTCCATTTTAATACTCTTTTGTTTGGCCATTTGACAATTTATTACCACGTTACTGATTGATAATTAAGTGACTAAATCAGAATTCCAGCGAAATTAATTTTGTCGGAAATATATTATGGTCCACTATCATTTGTGATTTTTTGATTGTTTGTAGAGATTTAAACATGAAAACCCATCTTTTTTTGACAAGTTAGTACCACTTTCTTGTTGATTACCAATTAAGTGATATTATGGCACACTGTTAAGTGTGATTTTTTTACTATATGAAAATTCATCCTTTTCTTCTTATCCTCCAGGGGTAAAATAGAAAATTCATGTTTAAATCTTTACAAACAGTAAAAAAATCACACCTGACAGTGGTCCGAAATTCTAATGTGGTAACTTAATTATCAATCAATATATAAGTGTTACTAAATCGTCAAAAGGCCAAACAAAAAGGTAATAAAATGGAAATTAACAAACAAAAAGGTACTAAATTGTTAAATGATTAAATAAAAAGGTTCTAAAATGGACTTAACCCATAAAATAATGTTGATTCAACCAACAAAAAGAAGCATATAATTTGTTACAATTATGACGAAAAGGGGCATTACAAGAAGGAATACTCTTCTAACAAGAAACGGAAAATTAATGTCTGACAAATCATATTGAAAGTGATGTTATTGTAGAAACTGTTGCAATGTTACGAATGTAAGGTGTCTATGATCTCCGAGTCAAATGTGGCTTCCTCTTCAATTAATTCTTGTGGCGGGTGGTATAATTTTGGAGCAACTATACATGTTTGCAATGACAAGACAATGTTTAAGACCTATGAAAATGCTACTGAGGAACATGTAAGTAATCATTTGCGATCATGATACTGTCAAGGTGTATGGAAATGGAGTTGTGGATTTGCAATTCATATTCGGTAAAATTTTTGTGCTCAATAATGTTCTTCATGTTCCAGAAATGAGAAAAAATCTTGTATCAACAGATAGGCTAAACAAAAATGGTCTAAAAAGTGTACTTGAATCTGATAAAATAATCTTGCCCAAGAATGGTTTATTTGTAGGACAAAGCTATGCCTGTGATGGAATGTTTAAACTCAATATCAATAAAGTTATTAATTATGTTTAGATTGTCTACTCTTCTTATCATTTATCGCGTGGTAGGTTAGAATATGTAAATAGTAGAACTTTAAATTTTATGTCTAAACAAGGCTACATAATTTATGATGATAAAAAAGAAAAAAATGTGAGTATGTGTTGAAGCTAAAATGACAAGGTTACCTTTTCCTAAGACTGAACAAAATTCAAATTTACTTGAACTTGTACATTCTGATATATGTGAATTAAATGGTTTATTAACAAGAGGTGGTTATAGGTACTTTATTACTTTTATTGATGATTTTTTAAGATTTGTGTATGTCTATCTTTTAAAAAATAAAGATGAACGTTTTTTCATATTCAAATCTTTCAAGTTTCTTGTTGAAAACCAATTAAATAAGAAAATTAAAATATTGAGAAGTGATAGAGGTGATGAATATCTTATGAATTCTCAAGCTTTTGTGAACAAAATGGAATTATACATCAAACTAGTTCTCCATATACTCCACACCAAAACAGTTTGGCTGAGAGAACAAATAGAACTTTGGTAGACATGGTTAATTCTATGTTAGTAAGTTCAAAATTACCAAAAAACTCGTCGGGGGAAACTTTATTGGCAGCTTGACATGTACATAATCAAATTTCTTCACTTAAGATGAAGGTATCTCCATATAAATTATAGAAAGGAAAGGTCAAAAACCAAACCTAAGTTATCTTAGAGTTTAGGGATACATTGTCTATTACAGGGTTCCAGATAACAAAAGGACAAAATCGGGACCAAGAATGCTTAAATTTGTATTTATAGGCTATGCTGAAAATTCTAAAGCTTATATGCTACTTGATCTTGATTTTAATGTAATCATAGAATCAAGAGATGTACACATTTTTTTAGAATAAGTTTCTTAAAGATTCAACAACTAGTGATGATTCTAACAATGGTAAAGAATTTATCCAAGATGTTGAACCCACTTTTTTTAGTAAAAGAGTAGTTGATGATTCACATATATTGAACCTAGAAGGAGTCAAAGATAACGAAAAGGAAAATATCACTCATCAGATTTTATTTCTTCTCAATCTTCAGTCTTCTTGGTTGAAGATGATAGGAATCTCTAAATAATAGGATCTTATGAATATAGAAGAAGACCCTAAGATTTTTAGAGACGCAATGACATCAAGAGATGCTGCATTTTGGACAAACGTAGTAAATGATTAAATGGACTCTTTATTAGCTAATAGTACGTGGGTTCTAATTGGTTTACCGCATGGTTCTAAACCAATTAGTTATAAGGGTTGTTTAGAAGAAAATATTCTACTGAAGGATCTTTGTTAACCCTCAAAGCAAGGTTAGTTGCCGAAGGCTTTAAACAGAGAAAATGAATTGCTTATTTTGATACCTATTATCACTATCCTCATTGTATTATTTGTTTATACATCAAATTGATGTTTAGACATCTTTTTTGAATAGTGATTTAGATGAAGAAGTATATATGGAACAACATGAAGGATTTGTAATGCCTGGAAATGAAAAGAAAGTATTCAAGCTAGTTAAGTCATTATATGGTCTGAAGCAAGCACCTAAACAATGTCATAAAAAGTTTGAACAAGTTATACTCTCGAGTGGTTTAGATATAATAATGCTGATAAATGTATTTATTCTAAACAAACATAAGAATATATTGTTATTATTTTTCTTAATGTAGATGACATGCTAATTGTAAGTAATTCTACAAAAGGTATAGAAGATACTAAAATGTATCTTTCTTCTAGACTTAAAATGAAAGATCTTGGAGAAGTTGATTCTATTTTAGGTATCAAAGTCAAGAAACATAGTAGGGGTTTTCGTTATGTCAATCTCACTATATTGATAAGATTTTGAATAAGTTTCAATATCTGAAAATCAAAGAAGTGAGTACTCCTTTTGATCCTAGCTTAAAGCTTCATGATAATTTTGGAAATCCAATTGCTCAACTTGAATATGTTAGTGCAATCAGAAGTCTAAAGTACGCAATGCATTGTACTAGACCAGATGTTTCATATGCAATTTGCAAACTTGCTAGATATACTAATAATCCTAGTATTGATCATTGGAAGTACATTGAGAGAGTTCTAGGTTGTCTTAAATGAACCAAAAGTCTAGAGCTCTATTTTAATAGATTTCTAGTTGTACTTGAAGATTGCTTGGATGCTAGTTAGTTACGTAGAGTGAGTGAGAAGAATTCCACTACTAGGTGGATATTTACTCTAGGTGGTGGTACTATCTCATGAGTTTCAAAGAAGCAAACCGTGATTACTCATTCTACCATGGAAGCTAAATTTATAGCTTGGACTGCTGTATGTAAAGAGGTGGAGTGGCTAAGGGATTTATTACTTGATATTGAATTGTCGCCATGATCTATACCTTCGATTAGTTTATATTGTGATAGTCAAGCCACTATGTTTAGGGCCTTAAACAAAGTGTATAATGACAAATCTAGATATATAAGTCTAGGACATGAGTATCTTAGACAAATATTACGTGATAGTGTTGTCACTATTTTATTCACAAGAATAATTCAGCAGATTCGTTAACTAAACTTTTATCAAGGGACTTAGTAAATTCTATTTCATCAGAAATGGGGTTAAAACCATTTATCTAAAATCACTATCAATGGGAACCCTACCTTTATACTTGTACTATCCTATAAGAAAAGGTTTAAAGGGTAAAAATAAGTTGATAAGTGGTTGTGAGCACTAGTATTTTGATACCCCATGAGTGTAAAATTTGGAGGTTGAATATATGAATAATATATTCTTAGTGAAAAGTAATTACTTTCTTAGTGCTTGGTGATAAAGTTAGAAAATGTTTTATCCTATATGATCATAAGGAATGGTGTCATTTCTATCAAAAGCAAGGTTTACAAATGATCATGAATCTAGGATAGAGCACATTGCCAGTAATAGTGCTAAAATATTTTGTGAATTGATCATTATATTTTCATGTGTGTATATTATTTCTAGATAAAATTGCAAATTCTGTTTTAATGCTATATGCAACCTTAATTTGGTTAGTCTAAGTGAAGCACTAACACTAAGATGAAAGTTTGAATCAAACGATACTTTCTTTTAAGCCTGATATTGTGCGTATATTACTTATGTGCTTACACTAACAAACTAGGTGAGAGATTGTTGGAGATAGTTTGTTAATAGCACATTTAGCATATTACAAGATGCATGAATATTTTTGAAGTCCTATAGTTGTAACTTTTCTTAAATTTTATGTAGATAGTTTTTCGTGTGATTTTTTTTTTTTTTGAATGAAAGGTATAAATTTTGACAAAATTTATGACTTGTGAGAATTTTGATTCATGTGAACAATGCTACCTGTAAATATAATGTATCTTGTATGAGTAAATTACTTTTAATTTCTTTGATCATTCTCGTGAGAACTTAGAATATTTGCTTCTCTCATTTCTCAAGTTTTCCTATTGTATCTTAGAGGTAGTTTCTCTCAAACCTTTATAGCAAATACTTGGTGTAGTCGGGGCAAATAACACCTGAAGGAAAGTGTTATATACGCCACAAGATTCACTCAATCTCTACTTATTCTTATATTATAGTTGTGTAATAGTTTATTAGTTAGTTTTTGCCTTGGAGTATTTCTTTTCTTCAATAGTTAAATGTGTTAATTCTTCTTGTGCTTAAAGGAGAAGGATAAAGTTCCTCAGACGGTGCTATTTGTTCTGCACAATATCAAGGAGTGACAGGGGCTAAGCAAGCAAATAGTGGTGAATTTATCGTGTGATTATACAGCTTTTAGCTTGTAAATCTTGTGCAACAATGAGAAGAAGAAGAAGAAGAATGAGGGGAGGATGAGTGTACTGGTGCGAAGAAGAAGAAGAGAGGGGAAGGGCCTGTGGACGGTTAGGAGATGAGTATTTGGATTTTTTTTAATACTATAAGTGGAATTTCAAATTTACCCCTAGCCTTTTGAAAAAAATATATTTGAATTTTCATTATGGGTAAATTTTCCTAAAGGACAAAAAATAATAACCCTAAATTATTTAAGGATCTAAAAAGTTGAAATTAAAATTACGGAACTAAAATGAAAAAAATTAAATTAATTCTTAATATATTTAAATTAATCCTTAATATATTTAAATTTAGAGACTAAGTAGAACAATCTTTTAAAATTAATCCTTAACATTGAAAAACTAGAAAATGATAAAACATAAGCTCCCATTCCCAATTTCTTTACATCTAGCTCTGCTAGCCCTTGAGTATCAGTCAGGATACTTCTTCCACATCAACTCTAGGACATTTTATGGTAGGTGTTAAATTTGAATCTTCAATGTTTAAACATTTGTGGTGTGTTTATCTAATTGAGTTGTAAGATGCATACTATATTTCTATTTTTCCAAAGGAAAGAAATAAATGAAGGAGGATATCATTTAAAAAAAAAAGAGGAAGATTGTCCTATTTAGTCCTGAATAATTTAATTTTTTTCATTTTAGTCCTTTTTTAAATTTCAATTGTTTTGATCCTTCAATAATTTATTTTAATCCTTTTTGGTCCTTTTGGACATATTTACCTCTTCTAAATACTAATATTATTTCTTTAGAAAACTATCTGGGTAAATTTGGAATTTCAATTATAATATTGAAAAACAGTTATTCAAAAGACAAATTACATACGGACAAATTTCTAATACACAAAAGAACTATTAGAGGATTGCACTTATATACTTTCTTCTTAAAACATTACAAGAACTCTAGTTCTAGTTTAGAGTGTAAGAAAAGTTGGAGAAATCCTTTGATCTTTCTCCAGTGGTTTAAGGATTTGTGTGTATGTATTTTTCTTTAAAAAAAATTTCTCGAATATTATAATTAAATTCCAATCATATCCCGATAATTTTTTTTTTTGGAGAAAAATATTATTATCTGACAGATAAAGTCGTCCAAAATGACCAAAAAAAGATGAAAATAATTTTTGAAGGATCAAAACGGTTAAAATTTAAAAAGAGGGGCCAAAGTGGAGAAACTTAAATTATTGAAAGACTAAATATGACAATCTTCCAAAAAGTGGAAGGACATCAAACATGAAAACAAGTAAGACCATTTTACCAGCCTACATGGGCGTAACTCAATTAGTTTTAGGAAGCAAAGTTAGTATAAAAGCCAAAGTTCATATCCTAGCAGTAGTAGGGCGAGAATTTCAATATCTCTACTGTGGGAAATGGTTCTTTCTGCGTGCCAAGTCCTGGGCCTCTAATTTGCAGGTCAACTGAGTCACAATTTTACATCCTCCATCTAAGCTTCGGAAAATCTTGTGGGAGCCTTGATGACGTATAATTTTGCCTCTTTTGGTACCAAGTAAGACCATTTACTAACCTGTTCGATGTAGCTCAGACGATTTCGGGGCTGCAAAGTTGATTTCAACATTCAAGATTTGAATTCTTACATCAATATTGATCCTGTGTTGAGCCGGGGTAGGGATTTTGAGGGCGAGAAATTTCAATTTTCTTTTAACAGGATCTCTGACTTGACATGTCAAATGAAGAAGGTACTAAGTGATAGAAATTACGCCATCGGACCACAAGTCTCTGATCGAGATTTTGCTTTTTTATTCCCAGTAACATCATTTACCTTTGATTGAAAAATATTATAAAATAAAGATCGAAAAGCCTCGATTCAGCAACTATTCACAATTCTGCCACGGTCCTTCACATCTACACGGTGAAATCCCCATAAAATGCCTTCCCGCCAAATATCAGTAACTCAAATCCCTAACGAACAACTACCAATTCAAATTCAGAAATGAACATTGCCACCGCGCACCACCATGCAACACTTCCATCGCCACCGGTTCCATCACCACCTGAAACCTGCTTTCAGGGCCACAGAACCACTCTAATCCTCTCGACCTCCGAAGGGGGAGTTATCTGCTTAGTTTGCCTCTCAAATCTCATCTCCAACCCCAAATCCCCAACCGTTCATGTCTCCTATGCTCTGTCCCAGCTCTCTTCCGCACTCTCTCAACCTCAATTTCTCAATTCCTTTATTACTTTTCATTCTCATTTCCTGGTTTCCCCTCTCGTCCACTACCTTTCGTCTTTCAACGATGCTCCGATCGCCCAACAAATCGTCGATTTAGTTTTACAGATTTGTGAATTCGCTGATTCTGATGTGTACGGAGAGTTTGTTGCTAGAATCTCTGATCGTCTGTCCTCTGGCTCACTTGCTTGGAGCCGCCAACAACTTTACGTTGTAAGGTTTTCTAATATTGTTAAATTTTAATTGTTGATTATGCAATAACTTTGATGTATAACCAGAATTGTTGATTACCTGATGAAATGGAGTTGCGAAATTGTCTAGAGTACGGAAAGTTTTCTGGTGTATCTGCTTGCATTTTAAAATAAGTTAATTCAATATTTCTAATCATACTTTAGTAATCAAACTGCAATATATGTTGTTAATAATTGTGCCGTACTAGAAATACATTAACAAGATGAATTTTTTGTAGTGACTACTTGAGTTCTACTTGTGGTTCTCCGTAACAATATGAGAGGAAAAAATATTACATTGTTGTTCTCAAAGTTGAAGATTAGACTATCCTATTTCTGGTTAAGTACGTCTTCTTGTTAATGCAGCTTCATTGTATGGGTGTTCTCTTGGATCATCAGAAGAGTAATCCTTATATCTATGTCAAAGACAAAAATGCCCTCGTTTTCAACCTCATCACAGGTCTTCAGTTGACTAGGTGATAACTGATACGAAAAAATTGTCATTTTGCATAATTGTATCATGTCCTTGATATCTTTTCCTTAACTGCAGTGAAGAGATCCAAGGGGAGGTCCTATTTGTGCTGTACAAGATCTCTCTCCTACAATATCAGTACAAAGATGATAGTGTTATTGATGCAATACTTGACAACTGTGGCAAGTTACTGCATTTGTCACTGGAAGCTCTCATGAAGACTCAAAGTGATGATGTTCGATTAAATTGTATAGGTGAGCTTTGAATTTGATACTTTTTCTTCTATTTTGAAATTTACTAGTTCTTTTAGATCAGCTTCGTGTTTAGTTCGACTCACAGACACACACATAGTCATTGTTTCAGTGACCCATTTTGAGGAGAAGCATGCATGAGCCATCTGCATTCATGCCAAAGAAATGTGCTTCCCATATTCTTTGATCTGGATGGTTCCAGCTAGCAGTTTGAGTGGTTGGTTTCTGAATTCATGAAAGTCTTTGCATTCAAAGGGTTGGAGTCAGTTGAGATGACATCTGCTCATAGTCTCACAATTTCAAGAAAAATTTGCATATTTCCAATTACATTCAATTCTGACCCAAGCAAAAGTGGAGTTTTAGTTCAATTATGTCTTAATGATTGTTCTATAGGAAGTGTAATGTGGTATGGGACTGGTATGATACCTAGTATACAGCAATTTTGAGTTCAGCTGATTTTCGTAGGCCTTACCAACGACAAAACCCGATCAAAGGACTGAGATTGGATTGAATACACCTATATGATTGCTCTGTTGTAAACAGCAGCACTTCTTCACAAGCTATTATGGGTTATAGTATATATATATATATATATATTTTTTAATAAAATAGTTCCTGATAGAACTATATTTGGAATGTTTAATTCATCACTGGAAGTATATATTATAGAACCCTTTATCTTCTATTTAAAGCACTCCTTGTTAGATATAAAGTATCCATAGCATAGGTTTTTCTGTTACTAATCCTTTGGATTATAGCTTTTGGAGCACATTATTATAGTAACATCAACTTGTCTTTCAGCTGCTACTCATGCAGATGAAAGAAAGACTCGAATTCTCCTAAGTGACTTTTCCTTTTTACTTATCAGTCATTGGGATTATTTCCTTGTTTTCTTCTTCAGCACTCTTGACAGTTTTAGCTCGAAGAATATGGTCTCAAGACACATGTCTTAACGAAGTAGAAAGAAAAAATTCTTTTCAAGTGGACAACTTCATGCAGATTGCTGAACAGACTACAGATGGACCTCCCTTGAATTCCTTGTTTGCTGAAGCCATCAAAGCTCCTCTCCTTTCCTCCAATGCCCAAGTTCAAGTTGCAGCATTGGATTTGGTTTTTCTTTACCTGTCTTGGGAAGGTGTATCTGGAGAAATTATTGAAGAACTGGTAGAGGAGAATATTGCGGATTATGTATTTGAAATACTGAGATTATCTGGTGCGTATTACATTAGCTAAAAAAAGACCTAGGTACTTGCTATATTCCAGTATTTTAGTCTTAGGAAGAGGCTTAAAGATATTTTAAGAACACAAGTTTAGATTTTAAACAATAGAAAAATTGTGTCCGATAATATCATAAATATCACTAGTTTGATCAATAATACAGAATTACCGAGATATACAGTAAGCAATGTGGTGTTTGCTTAGCATTCCTGGTCTTCCAACTCCCTTGCTAGCTTAAAACGCATCAAAACTAATTTTCTTGCTAAAATATCATTAGATCTCTATTACTATTATCGCTAAGATTTTAATGGAAATTTTTTCTTGTGCTCTACCAAATTTTGATTTCCAGGTTGCAAAGATCCACTTGTCAACTCTTGCATTCGGGTTCTTGATGTATTGTCAACAGCTGAACAAGCATTCAGACAAAGACTTGCAATTGGCTTCACAACCATAGTTCCTGTTCTTCATTATGTAGCTGAAGTTCCTTTCCACCCTTCTCAAACTCAATCACTAAAGCTTGTCTGGAGCTGCGTGTCAAATAATCCGGGAATAGTTTCTAACTCCCATGGTGAAGAAATAAGTGGAATATTGATAGGTATGCTTAAGAAACACATAGATGGAGAGTCTGAAATTCTTCCTGAAACCTTCAATCTGGTTTGCTTAACATTGGTTGCTCTTACGAAATGTTCACCTTTTAATGGGACTTCAAATTTCTTAACCTCACTTAGCGATTCATCTAGGAATGCTATTCTGGCCTGTTTAAATGATTATGATAAGCATCCTGAGCAATTTCTATACTCCCTTTACTTACTAAAAGAGGCATATGCATATAGCTGCGAAGAGAACCTCACCAGCACTATCAACATGGAATTAAGGAGTTCTATTCTAGACATATGTAAAGAACATTTGCTACCATGGTTCATGATAACCATGAATACCATAGAAGACGAAGTTACCGTTCTGGGAATCATTGAAGCTTTACACTCGCTACTGCTTCAGGAATCTGATATAGAAACCAAGCTCTTAGTCGATACTTTGCTCTCATCATCCTGGTCTAGTTATCTATTTGGATGTTTAGGTTTTTTTCCTTCTGAAAAGTTGAAATTTAGGGTTTATCTGATGTTCAGTTCTATAGTGGATGTACTCCTGGGAAGTGATTGCGGACAAATCATAAGAGATGCTGCTCTAAGTCTCCCATCTGACCCTATAGATTCACTCTTCCTACTTGGACAGAATAGCTCCCACAATTTACAGTTGATTACTTGCCAGTCAGCAATTCTGTTGGTTCTCTATGTAAGCTCTTTGTATGATGATAGGTAAAGGTAACCAATGATCTGAATAATGATTGTCTCATTGCCGATCCATCAAGGTTCAGTACTAACATTATTTTTCCTTTGTCTAGATTTGCAGATGATAAGCTGGTGCTAGCTTCCTTAGAGCAATTTATTCTGCTCAATGTTGGTGAATTGTTGTTTTATGGTGCTTCTTCTCCCGTGAGAATTGATTTACTGATAAATCTTTATGGGCTGTACAGAGGCATTGCCAAAATTAATTATCAAATTCCCTACAGCCCAGAGGCGGAGAAAATCCTATTCCAAATTATAGATGACAAAAAGTGGGATTTAATTTCTACAAGAATCCATTTCATATCTTTGAAATGGTTGTTCCAGCAAGAGAAAATCTTCAAGTCATTGTCTGAGCAGATTTTGAAGTTATGTCGACTAACTAAATTGGAAGAAAACCCGATTGTTTTACATGGAAGAGATAGTTGGGGTATTGAGTTGAGATCAATTGCCGAGTTGATAATATCAGGAGATAATTTCGCAGCAATGATCTTTATTTGTCTGTTGGAAGAGCTTGCAGAACAGGATGGTCAAGCAGATGATATTAATTTTGTAATTAATACACTTATAAAAGTAATTGAAATTCTCCCGTCTGCATCAGATCAGATGTCCATGCATGGGTTAGCCAGGTCATTCCAGAAGCTTTGTAGTCACTCTATTTACTCTTGCTCTGCTACATTCACGGCCACCTCCCAACTAGTATTCATATTTTTGCGATCAGTACAGTCTAAGTCTCTTTCAGATGACGAAGGTTGGGTTGAGATTGTGATTAAGGTAAAAAAAAAGTAAACTAGATTTGCTTAAAGGTATTCTTAATTGCCAGCATTAATTCGACTTCTTTTACTCTGTTGTAGTTCATGGATTACCTGATATATTATTCAGTTGCAAAAGACTGCTGGACTGAACAGAGTCTTGTGGTTGTTGGCACTCTTTCGCTGGTTTTGTACCATTCGTCAAACAAAGTACTAATTGAAGCTTCAAGAATCATACTTCTGAGTAATCCTTTGGCCTCTATACTTAATAAGACTATCACTGAAGCGTGTTTGAAGGGACCTGCTCTTATTGATGTGGATGAAGAAACAAGAACTGGAGAGATTCTCATATTTTTTCTCTTACTGAAGTTCTTCTCTTTTAGATGGTAAATTATCTCT
Source organism: Catharanthus roseus (assembly GCA_028651295.1). NCBI lineage: Eukaryota > Viridiplantae > Streptophyta > Magnoliopsida > Gentianales > Apocynaceae > Catharanthus > Catharanthus roseus. The sequence goes on along the minus strand of JAPQWS010000102.1, from coordinate 10,397,279 downwards.
CTTTCTTGAGTTAACATATTGCTACACTGTTTTCAAACTGATTTTGGTACATTCTCTCAGTGTGGAAGCTGTTTTACCAGGGATGTTAGAGTGGCTCGACTTACTTGATGAGTATAATGACAAGAAGCAGTTGCTCACCTATAATAGTCTTCATTGCCAAGATTTCTGTAAATTGTTGCATTTTGGATCTCCTCTAATTAAACTGGTATCTTCTCATTGCTTGCTGGAGCTATTTAACAGAGTATCAGCTGATATAAGTAGAAAACCAGATGGATTAAAAACTCAAAGGTCTTATCTTTTATCTGTCATGGCGGTTTTAGAAGGTCTTATATTTTCCAGTGACATCAGTGTCTCTACAAATTGTTCCATATGTTTGTCCATGCTTATTGGTTGGGAAGAACTAGACAAGGGGCTCTCCAGTGCAAAAAGGAGCTATTGGTGCAGACTGATAGTAGAAGAGCTAGCAAAGTCTTTGACAGTTCCATGCTTGGCATCAAAATCTTTCATGATACATTATAAGCCTGCAGTTCATGTTGCAGTTGCTCTATTGAAACTGAAGAAAATCCCCCCCTGGATGACTTCTATATTTGATGATTCTTGTATATGTGGTATTATCCAAAACATTTCAACTAGTAATTTGAGCAGTGAGTTGGTGCTTTTGCTTAGGGAGCTTCTAAAATGTGGATTTCTAAAGGCTGAGCAAGTGGCTTCTCTAAATCGTGTGTTCCAGGTAACAAATCCTTTATTTACTATTCCCTTTTGGTTATTTTCCTCATTTCTTTTTTATCCTAGGCTTCCCTGCTTACATGTCAAAGACTCTTAACTGCCATATTTTAGTTTGTGTGCTTATTGATTGTCGTTCATTTTTCAGGCATGGAGGAAACATCTGTATGCTAATGAAAGTCAGAATCACTGCACTGAGAAGCAAATGGAGATCATGGATTCAGAAGGTGATGAAGTGGGAAAAGTTTGTGCTTTTCTCATTAACCTCATGTCATCTCTTTCATCTCATGATACGGGCCAAGGACGATTACGTCATACGAATAAGCAGTTGTTGGCAGAAATAGAACTATTTGCTAAATATGTAGCGCAAGAGCATGAAGTATAAAGTGATCTGCTAATTATCCTGTTTCACATCCAAGCTATGTATAACCATTTGATCTTTTAGGTAATATTAAGGTAGAGCATTCTCAGTTATACTCCATGTTATGTGACCTGCAACTATCATATTGAAGTTTGGAATAAAGTCTAGTTCTACTAGATTTATCTCTATGTTGGTGATTTATACTTTTTTATTTTGTATTTTTTTTAATGAACAAAATTAAGATTTCTAATAAAATTAAATAAACAGAGTAAAGAAAATAAAAAGGTAAAATCATTACCCTCTACATTCCATAATATAAGGATAACTTACTACATTTAAAGTTTCATATTATAAGGTGATTTCCTTCTATAAACTTTTTTTTTTTTTTGAAAGAATAACTCTATTTATTTAATATATTACTACTTACTAATTCTCAAAAATCCATTTACATAAGATAAAGCTTGAAATATAGAGAGATGACAGAGAAGATAAAGTCTTGAAATAAGAAATTTACAAAATTAATGAAGGCATATTATAAGTATTTTATTATAAAAAGTACCTTGATTTTATGTTTTCTTAACCTGTGTGAGAAAGTAACTTAACATGATATTATGAAACAGAGTTAGTATGTTTTAATATATTATGTCATATAAAATTGAGAACTCAGCAAAAAAATGTCCATGTATAATTTATGTTTTGCCACTTGAGGACATTATGTATTTTATTAGCCACTGTGCCCAATAATATTTTAGTAAGGCCCGAAAATGCCCTTATACAACATTAATGGATGATTTTCGGCCAACAAGACAATATTAAATTCCATCCCCTTTCATCCCCAGTTTTTCTGTTCTGTCTCCGTCCCCTCCCATCCCAATTAAAGTCAGGGAATCCTCATCCCATTCGGGACAAGAAGGGACGGGATCCCGCTTTTGGCGGTCAATTTATCATCCTATTAGTCATTGAATAATTTTACTCTTACTAAACATTACATGTGAGTGTCACATGACACAAATTGGCCAAAAAACACCCATTGCCTCCGTATAAGGGCATTTTCAACTCTCGTAAAAAGTTATTGGATAGAAGTAGCTAATGAAATAAATATTGTCCTCAAGTAGCAAAATATAAATTATACAAGGGCATTTTTTGCCAATTTCCCCATAGTATTAATAAAAACCATAGGGTACCGATAAAATACGCGCGGGAATATCAAATTTACGCATGGAAAATTTCATTTCCCTCCAAAACTCTTTCTCTCTAATTCTCTCTATACTCTAAGACTTTAAATGAAGATATGCTTAAATCCAACCATTGAAAATCGAAAAAAAGATTATTACTTCATTCTATACTCGTTTATGTACATTTTCATCGATTTAAAAAAAAAAATGTAACGGATCGAAAAATGAGAGAGTTGGCTCACATATTAGCTATGTGCGCCCAGGCTAGTTGTACATATTCAAAGGATGTGCACCCGACTCCTCCATACTTGAATTTCTGGTTTTTTATTTTTTAATTATTAATGTTATTTTTATTGTTATTTAATTGTTTTAAAATATTTGATACCATTATGTTACTTTTTAGTTAATTTCATATTATAATGTGAATTATTTATGTCAATACATGTTTATATGTTAGTGTTTAACTTGTTTAGGTGATAATTAATTATTAAATTTTAATTATATAATTCATAATATTATGTTTAGTTTGATATAGTAATTCATATTATGTTACTTGTTACTTTTTAAAATTATTTATAATAATTATGAATTATTTAATTTTAACATCTTGTTAATTGTTATTAGTGTTTTTAGTAATTGTTGTTAGTGTTTCCCTTTGTTATATAGGTGTTATTAGTGTTAATATTTAACTGGATGGTATTTATATGTTTAGGTTTTTAAGAAAAAAAAACTTTATATTAAATGTGCTTGAACAACAGTAGGAATAACAAGAGTCACCACTTCCATCCAAATGTTGGAGGAGTAATTTCATATAGCTTGATTGGCCAACAAATGTGCCGGCACATTGGCACTTCGTCTAATAAAAAGATAAAAAAGACATGAAGGCTATCTATAAGAGTGAGTGAAAATCTGCCTATGAATATGTCCAAAGGACCAAGAACTCTTGAACGGGATTTAAGTTGATCAACCACAGCCATACAATCGCTTTCTAGAGTGAAGTAGTAGAATGACGCGCTCTATTATAAGCAAACTCAATGTGAGGCAAACAATATTCCCACTGGCACAAGTTCTTAAGAAGCCAATGGTTCTACTAACCACCTCCGTTTGGCCATCAGTCTATGGATGGCAAGTTAAAAAATTCAACAAGTTATTTCCAAGTTTCCTCTACAAAACACACCAAAAATGACAAAGAAACTTGGTGATGTAAATCGGAAGAGTCAAGCATCCATGGAGTTAAAGCTTGAACCAATGACTAAAGCTAGGATGAAGAAACTCAAGGCTTCCAATGGAAATGACGCTAATGGCATTGTAGCTTACATGGGGGAGGCTTTGAAGAACAAGTTTGAAGAGTTTGAAGACCAAGGAAAGGCATCTAAGTTGTTCACAATTTGCTCAATTTGCAAGGATCATTCAAGAGAACAATTTGATGGTGAAAATGACTAAGTATAGGAGAAAAGGTACCCTATCGCCGACGGTCGCCCTGTCCCTACTGTCACCAGTAGGCTTTTGTCGGGCAAACCTGGAAAATTCTCATACCTAACATTGAGAGTAGGTTCCCCCTACCATCGACTGTGGGGTTCGGATGAAGGGTTACTTATTGCAATCTAATTGAGGATCTTTTATTATTTATCTTTTCTTCAAGGGTTTAAAGGATATTTTAAGCCATTACGCTATAGGTTTGCTAGGGTTAGACCTTACTCTATAAATATCTTATTATAAGTCATTGTAAAAGAACAATGATGAATTTGCTGAAATTTGAGAAAGAATTCTCCAATTACGTCTAGGTTTCTTCACCTTCTTAGACTAGCTTGCTAAGGGTTAATGTCCTTAGTGTTGTGAACAATTGTTGCCTTAAATTGTAGAATCTATGGAACCAATTGATCATGCAAATTCCTTTCATTAGTTGATTTATAGAGTTTCTTTTCTTTGAATCAATTATTGTTGGAACTTCTAATTGTGTAATTAGGGTTTTGAGGTCTTTGTTCTCTCAAGGTTCTAATTATCAATATAAGAAAGAATTTACCCTCTCAATATTAGATTTATGAGACTTAGTTTCTCATCGGCTTCTTATTAGAGTGTTTGAATTTAAAAATCCTCAATAGAGGTTCTTCAAGAGAAGGAGGTGATCTTTGGGAAGGAGTAGAATCTAAATTACATTCAAAGTGGATCTACATCAAAGTGCTATCAGAGCAACCTCCAATTAAAAGTCAGTTTGAGTTTTAAGTTGTTTAAATTCGTTGAAATTCATAACAAGTAGTACTTGATGATCTATAAAATCCCCATGAAGATCATGCAAAAACTAAGTACAGAAAATAGCTCCGAAAATCCATTGAAAATTTGACTGATTAATTTCAAAATTTATTGATGATTTGTCATGAAGATGTTCTCATTTAAGTTAGGAATCATTTGAAATTAGTTTTACTCAATTGGGAGATCAATTGATTGGTCAATTGGATTGATTTATGAAATGTGTTTTGGATTCGTGACTGCAGAAAAAGTGTGGATTAATTCGGACATATCTTAAGTTATACTGATTCAATTCGAATGGAATGTATACTTAAATTCATCCTTGTCGAGTTGGGAATCTTTCAGAATTAGTTTCATCTGATTTGGATGCGTATATTTTGAGATATTCTTGTTTTAGTAAAAGGTGGTCGTCATATTCTATTTGCTGAAAATTTTTTCTTAGTACTCTTTTGTTCTTTGTTTAGTCTAATTGTTTTGAATTGCTTTATTTTTTATTTCTAGTTATTTCCTTGTGTGTTTCTAGTCTTTTGTTGATGATTAATCTTGTTTGTTAGCTCAATTCCATAGATTACATTCTTTGAAATTTCTACACCTCAAGTGTTTGATATTTTGCCTCATTGAACACTTATCCACCTAAGTGCATGGATTGATCTACTTGCTTGAGATTGTTGCTATTGGTTTGAGTTGGCTAAGAGTTTGAAGGATATCATATAGGCTTGAGATTTGATTGTTTGAAAAAGGCAAGAGGATAAACTTATATTGATAAGAGCCAATTAAAAGAGTTATACAAGAGTGGCTAGAGTGATCATCAAAGAGTGAAAACACTTACGGAGTGAATGAGAGGTCCTTGTTTGTGTTTCTTTGTTTAATTTGCAGGTTTTATAATGTCTACGGAAGGTCCATTACCCACTCAATCTCATCAAGAAGGAACTAGTGATCCTACAAGGATGAATCTCAATGAGACTTTGAGATTTATGTAACAATCAATTAAAGGATTGGCAAGACAATTCCATAATGTTGTTAGAGATGTTGAAGAGCTTAAGAGGGGTAAGAGTAGTGCTTCAATAGAGTAAAAAGTTTGAGATAATTTTGGAGGAGTTAATTCACCTCATCATCAAAGACCTTATGACAATATGTCTACTCAAGGATACTATGACATGTCGGCTCACAACCCTTATCTATTTCATGAAGGTGGATTTTTTCAATGAAGACCACAAGCTAGAGGTAGAAGAAAAGGAGGCCAAGGTGGAAGAGGATATTATAGACTATACGAAGAGGTTCCAAGACATGAAGCATGGCGTGAGGATAATTTGTTTGACAATTTTGGGGAGGATCCTAATGTTGGTCAAGTATACCATGGTGGCTACTATGGTAATCAACAAGGGATAATGCTCTAAATAAAAAATCAAGTGAAAGGTGCCAATCTTCAAATGCGAAAATGATTCCAATGTATTCCTTGATTGGGAGCGACAAGTGGAGAACTTATTCACGGTTAGGAACTATAGTTACATTGTCAAGGTGAAGCTAGTCATAGCCGAATTCTCGGGTTATGCACTCCATTGGTGGGAAGGATTTGTCACTCAAAGGATGAGATATGGAAGACAACCAGTAGAAATTTTGTTGGAATCGAAGACACTCATGAAGGAGAGATTTGTACCGGAGCATTATTATAGAGAACTCCATTACAAGTTGATGACTCTTAAGCAAGGAGACAAAAGTGTTGAAGAGTATAAGCAAGAAATAGAACTATACACTTTGAGATTGAGCTTGGATGAAGACAAAGATGCTTCAATTGCTAGATTTCTAAGCTGTCTCAATAGGGATATTACTAATAAATTAGAATTGTACCCTTACACTACTTATAAAGACATGTGTCATTTTGCTACCGAGATTGAATATCAAAGGAAGAGGATTGGTTTATCTAAAACTAATCTTCCGTCTTCAAGGAGTATGGTGCCTAAACCTCAAGCATCAACCTACAAAAGTTGGCCAAAGAAAGAAAATACACCTAAGGTGGTATTCAAAGATCATTCTAAACTTAAGGTGGAAGAAAAAAAGAAGGTTGGTCGCCAATCCAACAAGGTGCTTCAATGGTGTGGACTATATTGCTGTAAATTGTCCTACTAAGAGAACCTTGATTTTCAATGGAAAATTAAATGGTTGGATTGAAATGGAGGAAGATGATTGCGAAGATGATCTTATTGACAAGGAAGAAGGCAATGAAAATCAAGATATTAATTATTTTAAAGCCGTTGAAGAGGGAATAAGCTTGGTAACCATTAGAGCTTTGTCTACTCAAGTCTTTGAGGAAGAAGGAAGTGTCCAAAGGGAAAACATCTTTCACATTAAATGCTTAGTAAGAGGTAAGATTGCTAACATTATTATAGATAGTAGTAGTTGCACCAATGTGGCTAGTACATATCTTACTGAGAAATTGAATTTAGCTCTTCTTAAGCATCCTATGCCCTGTAAGCTTCATTGGTTAAATGATAGTGGGGAAGTGAAGGTTAATAAATAAGTACTAGTACCTCTTACTAAAGGGTCATATCATGATGATATTCTTTGTGATGTGGTTCCATGCAAGCAGGCTATTTATTGTTGGGACATCCTTAGCAATATGATAAAAAGGCTATTCATGATGGTGCGAAGAACACCTACACTTTTGAAAAGGATGGGAAAAAGTTCATGTTGAATCTCATGACTCCTAGTCAAGTATTTGAAGAGCAAAAGAAAATGAGAAGAAAAGAGAGATTAAGAGAGTGAGAAAAAGAAAAAGAGCATTAAAAAGGGAAAAAGATAATGAGAGAAAAGTGAGTGTGGAAAAGCCTAGAGAGGAAAAATTGAGTAGAGAGAAGAAAATGAGTGATAAAAAGAGTTATAGTGGAAAGAGAGAAAAGATACCATTAAAAAGGATGAGATGGGTTTACTTCTATTGCAAAGGTACTTTTGTGTCTACTAATGATCATTTGTCTTCTTTATCAAATGTCATAGTGAAGATTATTGAAGAATACAAGGATGTATTACCCGAAGAGGTACCCGGTGGACTTCTTCCTTTGAGAGGAATTGTGCATCAAATTATTTGGTACCCAGAGTGGTGTTGCCAAATAGACTGGCCTATAAGAGTTCCCCTGAGAAGACTAAGGAGCTAAGGAGACGAGTTGAGGAGTTGCTCTCCAAGGGGTATATGTGAGAAAGCTTAAGCCCTTTACCTTTCCAGTATTGCTAGTTCTAAAGAAAGATGGTACGTAGCGTATTTGTGTAGATTGTAGAGCCATCCACAATATTACTATCAAGTATAGACATCCTGTTCCTAGGTTAGATGATCTACTTGATGAATTGCATGTTTCTCAAATATTTTAAAATTTGATTTGAAATTGGATTACTATCAAATTAGAATAAGGGAAGGGGATAAGCGGAAAACGGGAAGTTCGTTCTGTTCTTCTGTGCATCTCAGTGATGGGAACCACAGCATTGGGCTCTTCTTGAACCCTAGGGACTTCAATAGGGTAGGAATTCCTAGAAGAGGATAGAAGGTCATTTTGTCATCAGCACCTATTTGTATCTATTTAGTGATCAGTCCGCTAGCCAACGTCTGGCCTTCTTCAGCAAATCCGTCAGCGGATTAGTGGTTGATTGGATCAAACTTCCAATTATTAAGAGAGAGAGAGATAAGGTCTGTCTTGGAATAGGAATATATAGAGGAAAACGGATTGATATTGGCGCAATCTGATCCGGGCGACAATTTTGATCGGGATTTTTATAACAAAGTTTTAAACCCAATACTTGCAAGTGCACAAGATCAAAGTAATATGAAAGTATTAGGGTATCGAACCACAGAGAAAGGCTTAACTACCTAAATTATTATCTTCCTAAATTAATTTTATAAAAAGAAGAATCAAATTTTGTTATCTAAGAATTATTACTAAAATAATTAAAACTAATGATTAAAATAATTAAATTAAAGATAACAAGAGCTCAACCAAAGAAGATGATTTAGAACCTTGAATCCACCACTAACCTATATAACAATGATTTAATTTTATTTAGGAGAAAAGATTAAACATTTATGTGGTGATCTAGGCTACAAGCTTCGATTCACTAAAGAAATATATTGTGTTTAAATGCATGACATAATCCATCTAACCATTAGCATGACTTATTCATTCCTATGACATAAATCATCTAAAATTAGCATGAACTATTCAATTCTAAAACCCACAATATACTTGCAAAAATTACATATCTCTCATACTCAAGACTACAAGAATTAAGCATGGATAAAAATATCAATTAACCCAAATAATCATTCTACAAGAACAATCACAAAGAATTAATTGCATGAAACCAATAACATCCCAAAATATGCAATCACATAAATAATAGAATAAATCTCCCAAAAATAAAATAAACCAAAGTCACATGGCTAGGGTTTCATCAAGATTCTAAAAATAAATTTAGTTCATGGCTAAAGGGAAAGAAGGAACCAATTTCTTGGAGTAGATCATGGCTTTTTTCTTCGCTTGGAGCTACTGTATTTTTCTGCTGTTGTGCTGGAATTTTCTGCTGCTAGAAATTTTTCTCTGCTGCTGGAAAATTCTGCTGCTGTCTTTTCTGCTGGAATTTCTTCTTCTGCTGTGCTCTTCCTCCCCCCACCTTTCTTGTGTGGCTCTTCTATATATAGACAAAAGAGAAGCAAAATCCTAATCCTTAAAGGATTCAAATACTAAAGTTCTAATCCTTAAAGGATTCTGCTAAAGTTTTAATCCTAATCCTTAAAGGATTCAAATACTGCAGCTTCCCTTTACCAAATTTAATATAGAATCTTTATTTTCCATTCTTTTTTAGAAATCTGCACAAAGATAAATAAAATAAATTAAATATAACAATTATGACTAATAGATAAATAAAATGTTTTCAAAGGCTAATAATTAAAACTTAAGGTGTTTATTTGTATTAAAAATCGACTCTATCAACTCCCCCACACCTATGTTTTGCTAGTCCTCAAGCAAAAATAAAGAATAAAAAGAAAAACTAACTAGCCACTTTCGTAGGACTCACGATTGCACTTAGCATATGCAACGAGCCCTTTAAACCCCTAAGTTATCCTTAGTGGACGAGTATGGTCTCGTGAGGGTTTGCAGACGACATACCCACAAAGTCAAATAAACAATAAACTTTTTAAAAGATATATAATAATCCCAATTAAGTACCATTTATCAAGATCTCAAACTTATCAAGACAAGCACTCTTCTTCTTATTTTTAAACTCAAGTAAACAAACGAATATTCAATTATCTCCCATAACTAATGCAAAACTTGTGTAAGGTGTAATCGTAGTCATAAGAGAGTATAAAATAAATACTAAATAAAATTTTCAAATTACATATAGAGAACAAATCTCAGCAAGAGTTCATTCCATAGGCTCACTCTTCGTACCTTCTCTCCACTAATCAAGGATTCTCAACTCAACTCAGATCTGGTAGGACTTTAAAGCTTGTAATGTAAGGTTAGGGCATTGGTTATCAAGCGAAGGTAAGGAATTCAAAATCAAAGAAAAGAGAGCTTACAAAGAAGATGGATACTTTAAAATTTCGACAAACTTTCTAACTTTGTTTTTGCTCCTCTCGTAATACATTCACCAGCTACCATCTTCTTTTTTCTCAGGGATTTCATCATTTAAGGCCATTCTTTTTCTTACATTTATAAATTCGGGCCTCTTGAATTTTTTCTTTGCACCTTATGACTTGTAACAATCATGTATCGACTTTTATTTCTTTGTCTTTTTCTCCCTTTTTTTTTTTTCAGCTCAATACATTTTTTTTTCAACACCACAAGCCATATATATATATATATATATATTTTTTCTCCCTTTTGTCAAGATAACTTCTTTTTCCAAAACACACAAACAACAACCCATCATTGAAGCACTAGTTAGAAGTTTGCATTAAACTCTCTACAAGATTAAGGGTTAATATTTAAGTGGTTTAAAGAAAGATATAATATTTAGGCTCAAAAGGGTACGAAGGTAAAAATTTATGAAATTTGGTAAGCTTGAAAGGCACAAACGATTCAAAGAAGGCCTATGACCATCGTCTCTGAGTCAAATCGAGAAAACCTTTTTATTTCGCCTCAAGAGGTACTCAAGTAAGTTCTAGAATGTAGGGAAGAGATTCATCAACTTTATGTAACTCAAAAATAATGTAAAGGATTTATTAAATACTAACAATGACCCATGTGCTCAAGTGTAAGTCATGCAAAAGTTATAACAAATATAGAACATAAGTCCGTCACCCTACTTAAAAACAAGAAAATAAGTACTTTTCTCAACTTATTTAAGACATTTTTAAAGGAACTCAAAAAGAATTATTCTTTATGTGAAATCATATTTTAAATTTTTTTTTTAAATAATGTAGAAAAATAAATAAAATTAAAAAAATTTTAAAAAAAAATAATTGAACAAGAAATACGAGAAAAAAAAAGTACTAAAAAAAATTAGTAGATATCAGAATAAAAACATCTTCTCCCCCACACCTAGACCCAACATTGTCCACAATGTGATAAGAGTACCAAGAGTAGAGAAGAGACAAAGAAAAGAATAATACAACCTGGTAGAAGAGGCAGTAGTAATGCATGTCTACAAGAGTAGTAAACAATCTCTGTAATCTCCATAATAATGATAAGTTGTTTTATTACCCTACAAAACAAACATTTCATACCTTTATACCAATCAAGTGGGATAAAAAAATAAATAAAATAAAATAAAAATATAAAAATAAAATAAATAAAATAAAATTTGGGTTGCCTCCCAAAAGCGCTAATTTTAAAAGTCTTCAGCCAGACTCCCTAATTCTTTTGTATTCAGCCAGGATCTATTTCTCTCATATTAAGCTCATGATTCACAATCAAAGAAGAGTTTTCAGGTGGAGCAATGCAGGCAAGATTAGAATTAACATTTTCAGTGCAGATAAGGTTTTCTTTCTCAATAAAAGTATAATCTTTTGAATACATTAAAGGTAGATTTTCTTCAATTAATTCGTCATTTACATCTACCAAATAGCAATCATAATTATCTTCTATAGAAGGTTGTGAAGAAGTTTTAAAAATATTTAATCTAACCCTCATATTCATTACAGAGACATCCATAACCCCAGTTCTACAATTAATAGTGGCGTCAGCAGTAGCCAAGAAAGGACGACCTAGAATAATGGGGATATGATTTTGAGAAGATCTATCAGGTTCCATATCTAGGACTACAAAGTCTACAGGGAAGACACCTTTATCAATTTGAACTAGAACATTATCTATCCTTCCCCTAGGTACCTTGATAGACCTATCAGCTAATTGTAAGGTCATATCAGCTTGGTTGCAATTCTCCTAATCCTAACTCTTCATAAACAGAGTATGGAATCAAATTAACACTAGAACCTAAATCTAAGAGTGCCCTATCTATTTTATGATTACCAATAAGACATCAGATAGTAGGGACACCAGGATCTTTATATTTAGGTGGAGTGTTATATTGCAAAACAGAGCTCACCTGTTCAGTTAGGAAGATTTTTTTAGAAACACTGGTTTTAGATTTTCTTTTAAAAGTACACATGTCTTTAAGAAATTTTGCATAGGATGGGACTTGCTTAATAACCTCTAAAAGTGGAAGATTAATTTTAACTTGTTTGAGAGTTTCTAAAATATCTTCCCTTTTATTATCCTTTCTAAGATGTGGGGGTGGCAATAAAGCTTCTGGATAAGGAACCTTTGGTTTATATGAAGTCGTAGGAGATGATTCTAGAGTCTTAAAATTAGAGGAAGAAGCTAGTTCTTTCTCTTTCTTCCTTTCAATTTTAGTCATAGAAATTCCCTTGGTTTCATTATTATTTGACTCACTATCTTTAATAGGTTCCCCCTACTTTATTATCTACCGACTTCCCATTTCTAATAGTAATTACGACTTTAGCTTGCTCATGGTAATTAGCTCTAGGATTCTCTATTGGATGACTAGGAAGCTTACCCTCATCTCTTCTACTTATTGCATTAGCTAGTTGCCCTATTTGAGTTTCTAACTTAGCAATAGATTGGGTGTGTGAATCTAGAATTTGTGTCATAGATTCTAAACCTTTCAAAGCGAGATAATACTTTTTTCTTCAAAAATAGAGTTTCCACTTTGAGGAGGATGAGGAGGTACATACCTTTGAGATTGAAAACCAGGGGGGAGTAGTCATACCCAGATTGTTCTGCTTTTGTTGATATTGTTGTTGGCCCTAATTGAACTTCCCCTCCTTGTTGCCTCCAGGGAGAAATTAGGATGATTTCTCCAGCTGAATTGTACGTGTTTGAATAGGGGGTCATTTTGCTCGTGAAATCCTTGAGCTACATTGACTTGTTCCTGCACAAATTCTGGAAATAGTGAAGCACTAGGACAGTCATAAATAACATGAGAGGGACTAGAGCAAATTGCACAAACACCTTGAACATTAGGAGAATTAGTAGGCAATGTATTTAAAACTAACAATTGATCAAATTTTTTGGATAAGGCATCAACTTTCACAGAAAGATCAACATTTTGAGAAACTTCAAACATTCCTCTATTTCCTATTTGCCGAGATGTACCTACTCCTGAGGAGGTGGCGTGTTGTTGTGAATTATCACTCAAATTTTCAAATAAATCCCATGCCTCATCTGCAGTTTTATGAAGAAAGGTACCACCACAAGATGAATCAACCATTTGGCGATTTCTCTCATCTAATCCTGAATAAAAGCTTTGTATTTGCTGCCATTTAGGGACTTCATGATGAGGGCAACTACGAAGAAGTTCTTTAAATCTCTCCCAACTCTCATGAAGTTATTCATTATTTTGTTGGGAAAAAGTAGTGATTTCTCTCCTTAACCTTGTAAGTTTACCCATAGGAAAATATTTTTTTAGAAATTCCCTAGACATCTCAACCCAAGTACCTATTCTCTCACGTGTGTGCAACCAATGTTTAGCCTTATCCTTCAAAGAAAAAGGAAAAAGGCGTAATCTAATAGCATCATCACTTACATTAGGCAGTTTAAAAGTAGAGCAAATTTCTAAAAACTCATCAATATGCTTATAAGGATTTTCAGAATCAAGCCCATAAAAAGATGGTAACATTTGAATAGTAGAAGCTTTGATTTCAAAGTGATTAGCCTCAATTTCAGGTAGTCTATTACTTATTGATGAATTATAAGTGTTAGGAGTAAAATACTCCCTTAATGCTTGTGGATTTTCAGCCATTTTAACCTCACAAGTGTTAGTAATTTTTCCTTGTGCTCTAAGTGCCTTAAGTGTACGCTCTATCTCAAGATCAAATTCTTTCAAATCAACAGAGAGCGAACGACGACCATGCATTAATAAACAAATTCAAAAAAATAAAAAAAAATTACCACAAATGATAATGATGAATAAACTATCAAATAATGAAATAAAAAATAATAATAAAAAAAACGTTGAAGACAAAAATTTTTTTTTTTACATATTTTTTTTAAAGAATAAAAGTAGAATAAAAAAAATACTAACAAATTTAGGAGGCAATAACAAAAGCAATTAATTTAACCTCTCCCCGGCAACGGCGCCAAAAACTTGATCGGGATTTTTATAACAAAGTTTTAAACCCAATACTTGCAAGTGCACAAGATCAAAGTAATATGAAAGTATTAGGGTATCGAACCACAGAGAAAGGCTTAACTACCTAAATTATTATCTTCCTAAATTAATTTTATAAAAAGAAGAATCAAATTTTGTTATCTAAGAATTATTACTAAAATAATTAAAACTAATGAATAAAATAATTAAATTAAAGATAACAAGAGCTCAACCAAAGAAGATGATTTAGAACCTTGAATCCACCACTAACCTATATAACAATGATTTAATTTTATTTAGGAGAAAAGATTAAACATTTATGTGGTGATCTAGGCTACAAGCTTCGATTCACTAAAGAAATATATTGTGTTTAAATGCATGACATAATCCATCTAACCATTAGCATGACTTATTCATTCCTATGACATAAATCATCTAAAATTAGCATGAACTATTCAATTCTAAAACCCACAATATACTTGCAAAAATTACATATCTCTCATACTCAAGACTACAAGAATTAAGCATGGATAAAAATATCAATTAACCCAAATAATCATTCTACAAGAACAATCACAAAAAATTAATTGCATGAAACCAATAACATCCCAAAATATGCAATCACATAAATAATAGAATAAATCTCCCAAAAATAAAATAAACCAAAGTCACATGGCTAGGGTTTCATCAAGATTCTAAAAATAAATTTAGTTCATGGCTAAAGGGAAAGAAGGAACCAATTTCTTGGAGTAGATCATGGCTTTTTTCTTCGATTGGAGCTGCTGTATTTTTCTGTTGTTGTGCTGGAATTTTCTGCTGCTGGAAATTTTTCTCTGCTGCTGGAAAATTCTGCTGCTGTCTTTTCTGCTGGAATTTCTTCTTCTGCTGTGCTCTTCCTCCCCCCACCTTTCTTGTGTGGCTCTTCTATATATAGACAAAAGCGAAGCAAAATCCTAATCCTTAAAGGATTCAAATACTAAAGTTCTAATCCTTAAAGGATTCTGCTAAAGTTTTAATCCTAATCCTTAAAGGATTCAAATACTGCAGCTTCTCTTTACCAAATTTAATATAGAATCTTTATTTTCCATTCTTTTTTAGAAATCTGCACAAAGATAAATAAAATAAATTAAATATAATAATTATGACTAATAAATAAATAAAATATTTTCAAAGGCTAATAATTAAAACTTAAGGTGTTTATTTGTATTAAAAATCGACTCTATCAAATTTGGCACCAGATATCCAGAGACATCGACATTTCCCTTTCCTACAATCTCATTCTTGGCATTGCTTTGTTTTTCTCTCCTTTCCTATCAGCAAGTTCCGACCCTACGGATTTGTCGGTTGGTTCATTCTCGAAATCACCTCCGATCAATGCAGTTGAGTTGGTCGTCCCAGCCCTTCAAAACGATTTTTGGTTTTTATGAGGGGCTAGTTATGCCTTTTGGATTAACTAATGCTTCTAGTACATTTATGAGACTTATGCATCATGTGTTGAGACATTTCATTGGTAAATTTGTTGTTGTCGATTTTGATGATATCTTGATCTATAGAAAAAAAAACTTATGAAGATCATTTGCATCATTTAAAATAAGTTTTGTTAGTTTTGAGAAGTGAGAAGCTATATGCTAACCTTGGAAAATGTGAGTTTTGCTTGGAAAAGGTGACTTTCTTAGGTTATGTAGTGAGCTCTCAAGGTCTTCAAGTTGATCAAGAGAAGGAGAAATCAATCAAAGAATGGCCTACTCCCAAGAATGCATTCGAAGTGAGGAGCTTTCATGGATTGGTAAGTTTCTATAGGAGGTTTATCAAGATTTTAGCACCATTGCTAGTCCTTAACAGATGTGATTAAGAAAATGAATGGCTTCAAATGGGAGGAGAAGCAAGAGAAGGAATTTTGTGTTGCTAAAAGCAAGGTTGAGTAGTGCACCTTTACTTGCACTACCTAACTTTGACAAAATATTTGAGATAGAATGTGATGCCTTTGGTGTGCATATTGGACGAGTTTTGATGCAAGAAAAGAGGCCCTTGGCTTACTTTAGCGAGAAGTTGACCAGTGCAGCATTGAACTATGCTACATATGATAAAGAGCTCTATGCACTTGTGAGGACATTGAACAATTGCAATATTTGTGGCCTAAAGAGTTTGTGGTGCACACCGATCATGAGTCTTTGAAGTTTCTCAAAGGACAACAAAAGCTTATTGAAACCTTTCCATACATCATCTGATACAAGAAAGGTAAAGAAAACATTGTAGCCGATGGATTATCTAGAAGGTACCCTCTTATCTCTACTTTGCAAGCTCTAATTCTGGGTTTTGAGATACTTAAGGATTTACATGCTAGTGATCCAGATTTTAAGGATATATTTGAGGATTTCTTGCTTGTGTCTAATGATAAACATCTCATACATGATGGTTTTCTTTATCATGATGGTAGATTGTGCATTCTATATTGTTTCAGTAGGATGTTGTTTGTTAAAGAGGCCCATTATGGTAGTTTAATGGAGCATTTTGGTATTCTTAAAACTTATATCTTGCATGAGTATCTCTTTTGGCCACACATGAGAAAAGATGTTGAAGGATCCATTGGAAATTGTTTAGAATGTAAGAGGGCTAAATCTACTTCTTTACCTCATGGTTTTTATACTCCTTTGAAAGTGTCTAAAGTTCCTTGAGTTGACATTTCTATGGATTGTATCCTTAGTTTTCCTAGATCACCAAAGGGTATGGATTCTATCTTTGTTGTAGTAGATAGGATTTCTAAAATGGCTCATTTTATACCATGTAAGAAAACCTATGATGCTAGTCATGTTGCAAACTTGTTCTTTACTTGGATGGTACGATTTCATGGTACACCTAGAATCATTATTTCATATCGTGACACCAAATTTCTTAGTCATTTTTGGTGTGTTTTGTGGAGGAAACTTGACACTAACTTGTTGTATTCTACAGCTTTCCATCCACAAACCGATGGCCAAACAGAGGTGGTCAATAGGACCATGAGGCAACTTCTTAGGCCATCCTTAAGAATAATTTGTGCCAATGGTAATAATTCATTCCTCACATTTAGTTTACTAATAATAGGGCTAGACGTTCTATTACTTCTTATTCTCCTTTTGAGATTATTTATGGTTTCAATCCTTTAACTCCATTTGATTTGGTTCCTTTGCCTGTAGATCATGTTGTGAGTATGGATGGAAAACGGAAGTGGGAGTTTGTCAAATCTATTCACGTTAAGGTGCATGAAGTTATTGAGTCCAAGAACAAGAAATTGGTGGCTTCACAGAATGTTGGAAGGAAATGAGTTATGTTTGAACCCGGTGATTGGATTTGGGTTCATCTTCGAAAGGTACGCTTTCCTTCTCAATGCAAGAATAAGCTTAATACTCATGGCGATAGACCTTTTCAAGTCCTAGAGGGTCTTAGTGATAATACCTATAGAAATAATCTTTTGGGGTGAATACAATGTCAGCACGGCCTTTAATGTTTCTAATCGTCTCTTTTTGATGTAGGTGAAGATTCGGGGATGAATCTTTTAAAAGGAGGGGCGGATGATGTAGATCGGAAGAGTCAAGCATCCATGGAGTTGAAGCTTGGACCAACGACTAGAGCTCGAGTCTTCCAATAGAAATGAGGATAATGCATTGTGGCTTGCATGGAGAAAGCTTTGAAGAATAAGTTCGAAGAGTTTTGAAGGCCAAGGAAATGCATCTAAGTTATTCACAATTTGCTGAATTAGCAAGGATCATTCAAGGGAACAATTTGACGATGAAAATAGCTAAGTATCAGAGAAAAGGTACTCTAAAGCCGACGATAGCCCTGCCCTTACCATCACCGGTAGCTTCTGTTGAGTAAAGTTGGGAAATTCTCATACCTACTGTCGACGCTGGGTTCCCACTACCGTCGATGGTAGCGTTCGGCTGAAGGGTTACTTAATGCGATCGAATTGAGGAGTTTTTGTTATTTAGCTCATCTTTTCAGCTTTTAATCAAGGGTATAATGGGCACTTTAAGCCATTAAGCTATAGGTTAGCTAGGGTTAGACCTTACTCTATAAATATCCCATTATAACTTATTGTAAAACAACAATTATGAATTTGCTGAAATTTGAGAAAGAATTCTCCAAATTGCTTCTAGGTTTCTTCACCTTCTTAGACTAGCTTGCTAAAGGTTATTGTCCTTAGTGTTGTGAACAATTGCTTCCTTAGATTGTAGAATCTATGGAACCAATTGATCATGCAAATTCCTTTCATTAGTTGCTTCATAGAGTTTCCTCTCTTTAAATCAATTGTTGTTGGGTCTTCTAATTGTGTAATTGGGGTTTTGAGGTCTTTGTTCCCTCAAGGTTCTAATTTTCAATCTAGGAAAGAATTTAGCCTTTCAATATTAGGTTTATGAGACAGTTTCTCATAGGTTTCTTCTTGGAGTGTTTGAATTTAAAAATGCTCAATAGAGGTTCTTCAAGAGAATGAGGTGATCCTTGGAAAGGAATAGAATCCAAATTACATTCAACGTGGATCTACATCACTTTGTATGAAGATTTGAAACAGTAGTTCCAGGAATGCCATGGAATCGCACCACCTAAGTAAAAACAAATCCGCCACATGACTATCATCATCAGTTTTTTTACAAGGTATGAAATGAGCTATTTTAGAAAACCGATCTACTACAACAATGACAGAATCCATGGCCTTAGATGACCTAGGTAGTCCAAGGATAAAATCCACAAATATATCTACCCAGGGTACTTTAGGCACATCTAGAGGAGTATATAGAGCATGTGGCAAGGATGTATACATAACTCTTTTACAGTCTAAACAATTTCCAATGAACTTTTCAACATCTTTTCTCATGTGAGGCCAAGAGAAGTGCTCATGCAATATGTTATAAGTTTTAACAATACAAAAATGTCCCATTAAACCACCACAATGAGCTCCTTTTACCAACAACAACCTAGTAGAACAAGAAGGAATGCACAATTTACCATCATGATAAAGAAAACCATAATGTATGAGATACTTATCATTATGCATAAACAAGAAATAATCTAATATGTCTTTAAAATCTTGATCCCTAGCACACATTTCCTGTTGGAATCTGTAGGCAAAACACAAAGTAAAACAAAACTACGAAAATCCACTAATAGGATCTGCACATACTAGAAAAACCGATTGGATAGAAATTACCTCAATGTTTTGATTGTTCGTTATGGAGGCGCTGCTTTGTACGCTTCGCCCTCTACTGGTATCCACGCGACGAACTCCTCTGCAAGCGATCGGGATGCTAGCCCCTTCTGTGTCCTGAAAACTATTCAGAACTGATCCTGACTATCTGGTAATCGGTCGTATTTCAGAGAGAGGAGGCTAGATACTATATCGCCGTTCTAGGGTTTAGGGTTTTATTTTTCTTTAATCAGATAAAGGACGGCCACCAAGAAAAGGTTAACATAACCTTTTATAGCTGTCAATATCAAAACCCTAACTGTCATCTAATGACAGTTTAATTTCGTCCGTCTATTCCTATAATCATCCGACGGTTGGATGAGTAATATTAAATAATTAATTTCATTTATTCGATTAAATAAAATTAAATACTTAGTAACTTACCAGAAAATACAATATGGAATCTAATTCCCCTTTTGTATACGTTCAATGAATGTGGACACAATCTAGATTAATTGAACGTGGACATTATGCTCACAAGATCGTCTATGCGTGTGACCCTGTAGGTTCACTTAACGTTGGCAGTGAATGAAAAATGTCCTAGACATTTATTCACAAAACATAAGCGGCCTCTAGCAAGACATTATGCTTACCCAAGTTAAGTAAAGGTAATAATAACCTAGCATCAGATTTAATATTTAGTCCTTTTGTCACACGATATCCTAATTAAGTATAAGGCATGGATCAAGTCATCCTTATAAAACTTAATTAACCATTTACTTGATCACCAGGCAGACTGTTCCAACAAATAATATTAATAACACCTTATTAATACTTATTTGAGGATGGCCATGCATATTTTCCAGTCTTCCTTATCAAGGGGCCCATGGATATCTCTCTCTAAAAAGAGAGGGACAAATCCCTTTCACTATCTCCAATAATCAAGCCATAACAAGAAAATACGCCAACCAATAGTCATAATGATCACCTAATTAAAAGTGTTGTTCGACTATGTCAAAACATATTTTCTCCCCATGCAAGAAACATTAGGTCAAAGGACACCAAATATAAAACTTAGAAGAAATACTTATAACTTAAACCCATGCAAGATTTCTTTTTCACTTTGGGTCATGTCCAATACAATATTCTCAATATGTATTTATGAATTGATTTTATATCTCATATTCATGATCAGTAAAACTTGACCATCAATCAACTTCACACTAGTTTACAAGATGTAATAAACTAGGGACAAATAAGAATAGTATTTTATTAGCTATAAGGGTTTTACTATCAAGTCACATACTTGATGACCAAGAGCATAAAATACAATTAAAAAATACATGCTTCATAAATCATAAATGTGAGTCAATTGGTCTTAGGGCATATACTAACAATCTCCCACTTGCCCTACCACCAATTTGACATGACTCTCAAACCCATTGACCTAGTATGACTCTCATGCTTAAGTTGTGGGAGTGGCTTTGTCAATGGATCTGCGATATTGTCATCGGTGTCTACTTTGTAAATTTTAACATTTCCACGCTCAATAATTTCTCGAATGAGATGGAAACGCCTGAGAATATGTTTGATCGTTGATGAGATCTAGGTTCCTTAGCTTGTGCAATGGCTCCTGTATTATCACAATATAGGTCCACTGGGTTCACAATGCAAGAATTACACCTAGTTCTGTGATGAACTTTCTGATCCTAACTGCCTCTTTAGCTGCATCAGAAGCAGCCACATATTTAGCCTCTGTAGTAGAATCGACCACGGTATTTTTCTTTGAACTCTTCCAGCTCACAGCACCTCCATTCAAACAAAACACAACCAGAATGTGATCTAAAATCATCTACATCAGTCTGAAAGCTAGCATCCGTGTAACCATTTACAAAAAGCTCTCCTTCCTGACCTCCGTAGATCAAAAACATCTCTTTAGTCCTTCTTAAGTACTTGAGAATGTTTTTTACTGCAGTCCAATGCGGTTCACCAGGATTTGACTGGAATCTGCTAGTCATGCTTAATGCATACGAGACATCTGGGCGAGTGCATAACATGGTGTACATGATAGATCCAATTGCGGAAGCTTAAGGAATCTTACTCATGCGTTCTGTATCCTCCCTTGTGGTAGGACTTTGAGACTTACTGAGTTTAACGCCATGTGACATTGGCAAGAATCCTCTCTTAGAATCTTGCATACTGAACCTTTTCAGTACCTTGTCAATATATCCACTCTGACTTAGGCCAATAAGCTTTTTAGATCTATCTCGATAGATCCTAATGCCTAGAATATAGGCTTCTTCGCCTAAATCTTTCATTGAAAAACACTTCCCCAACCAAGTTTTTACACTTTGCAAAGTGGGGATGTCATTCCCAATTAACAAGATGTCATCGACATAGAGTACTAAGAAGACTACTGCGTTTTCTGTAACCCTTTTGTAGACACAAGGTTCATCATCATTTTTGATGAAATTGAATTCTTTAGTTGCTTCATCAAAACGAAGATTCCAACTTCGAGATGCTTGCTTCAAGCCATAAATGGATCTTTGAAGTTTACACACTTTACTAGAATTCAAAGGATGAATAAAACCTTCAGGTTGTGTCATATACACATCCTCCAGTAGATTTCCATTAAGAAAAGCAGTTTTAACATCCATTTGCCATATTTCATAATCATAATATGCTGCAATGGCAAGTAGAATTCTAATTGACTTAAGCATTACAACTGGAGAAAAGCTTTCATCATATTCTATACCATGAGTTTGTCTATATCCTTTTGCTACCAATCGTGCTTTGTAAGTGTGCACATTGCCATCCATGTCAGTTTTCTTTTTGAAAACCCATTTACACCCTATGGTCTTGCAACCTTCAGGTGGATCAATCAAAGTCCAAACTTGATTATCATGCATGGATTGCATTTCTGATTTCATAGCCTCTAGCTATTTGCTAGATTCAGGACTATGAATAGCATCTTGGTAGGAATTAGGTTCACCTTGATCAATAAGATCAATATTATGATCCTCAGTCACAAGAAATCCATATCTCTGTGGTATCTGAGAAATCCTACCAGACCTTCTTGGCCCTTGTGTCAAAGGTTCAGGCTTAATATGAATACGTGAGTCCAACTGAGTATCCATACTCGGTTCAGAAATGGTCTGCTATCCTTGAGCTTCTTCAAGATGAATTCTACTCCCACTAACTCTTTTGGAAACGAATTCCCTTTGAAGGAAAATTCCATTCCGAGCAACAAACACTTTGTTTTCAGATGGAAGATAAAAGTAGTATCCTTTAGTTTCCTTAGGATATCCCACAAATAGACACTTATCAGATTTGGGTGCTAGTTTTTCAGATAATGATTGCTTCACATAAGCATCACATCCCCAAATTTTGAGAAATGCTAAACTAGGTTGTTTCCCGGTCCATATCTCATATGGTGTCTTCTGAACAGCTTTAGATGTAACTCTATTTAATATGAATGCAGCAGTTTCTAGAGCATAACCCCAAAAAGAAATTGGAAGATCTGTTTGACTCATCATAGATCGAACCATATCTAATAGAGTTCGATTTCCGCATTTAGACACACCATTCCATTGTGGTGTTCCTGGTGGAGTTAATTGTGATAATATCCCACAATTTTTTAGATGTTCGTCAAACTCTTGGCCTAAGTATTCACCACCTCGATCTGATTGAAGTAATTTGATACTCCTTCCAAGTTGATTCTGTACTTCATTTTGAAATTCCTTAAACTTTTGAAAGGAATCAGATTTATGTTTCATTAGATAGACATAACCATATCTACTGAAATAATCTGTGAATGTAATGAAATACTAAAAACCTCCTCTGGCTTTTGTGTTCATTGGCCCACATACATAAGTATGTATAAGTTCCAATAAATCGGTAGCCCTTTCACTTTGCCTTGTAAATGGACTTTTAGTCATTTTTCCCAATAAACAAGAATCACATTTTTCATAAGACTCAAGGTCGAATGAAGATAAAAGTCCATCTTGATGGAGTTTTGATATGCGTTTCTCATTTATATGGCCCAAACGACAATGCCAGAAGTAAGTTTGATTTAAATCATTAGATTTAAATTTCTTTGTATTTATGTTATAGATGGGCTTACTAATGGAGTCATGTAGGTTAAGAATGTAAAGTCCATTACATAAAGAGGCATCCCCATAGAAAATACCATTTTTATAAATAGAACTTTTACCATTCTTAGTATTAAACTCAAAACCATCAATATCCAAACAAGAAACTGAAATGATGTTCTTACTCATAGCAGGAACATAATAACAATCTTTAAGTTAAATTATAAGCCTAGTAGGCAAAGTAAATCAAATGTCCCTACAGCTACAACAGCAACTTTTGCTCCATTTGCAACTCGTAGGTCCACCTCTCCCTTTGCCAAAGATCTACTCCTTTTGAGTCCCTGCACATTTACACAAATGTGAGCTCCACATCCGGTATCTAATACCCATGAAGTAGGAGTAGACATATTAATTTCTATAACGAAAATACCTGAAGCGGCAGTCTCACTGGCCTTTTGCTTCTTCTTTTCTTCCAAGTAGAGCTTGCAATTCCTCTTCCAATGACCAGGTTCATTGCAGTGGAAGCAAGTCCCTTCCTTTGGTGGTTTAACCTTGGGCTTCTGCTTGCCTTTACCCTTTTTGGCCATATCCTTTCCCTTTCTCTTGTTCTTCTAGAACTGCCCCTTCTGAACCATCAGAACATTAGGAGTAGACTTCCTAATGTTTTGTTCAGCCTGCTTGAGCATCCCGTGCAATTCATTTATGGACTTTTCCATATTATACATATTGAAGTTCATGACAAACTGATCATAGTCAGAGGTCAAAGAGGCCAAGATCATATCAGTAGCCAAGTCATGACTTATAGGTGCTCCAAGTTTTTCAAGCTGATCAAAATACCCTTTCATCTTAAGGACATGAGCACTAACTGAAGTGCCAGGGGTCA
The DNA here is from genome assembly GCA_028651295.1 of Catharanthus roseus. Classification (NCBI taxonomy): domain Eukaryota; kingdom Viridiplantae; phylum Streptophyta; class Magnoliopsida; order Gentianales; family Apocynaceae; genus Catharanthus; species Catharanthus roseus. Next base: position 10,373,038 of record JAPQWS010000102.1, on the reverse strand, counting down.
TTTTGCAGCTATTCAATGCCTTAGTGGTAAGATATCTCTCTTGACGTGTCTGCTCTTGGAACATTTCCTTGAGCTGTTTTATCATCTCATAAGCCTCAACTTCCTCGAATTGCTTTTGCAACTCAGATTCCGTCGTAGCCAACATGAGACATCTCACATCGTTAGAATAATCCTTGTGCTTACTATAAACATCCTTTTCGACTCTAGGGGCATTGTTAGCTGGTTGATTAGGGATAGGGTTCTCAAGTACATATAGCTTTTTTTCTTGTTTAAGGACAATCCTTAAATTTCGTGCCCAATCAAGAAAGTTAGTCCCACTAAGCTTATTCTTTTCAAGCACGGATCGCAACGATGTGTTTGAATTGTTTGAGACCATTATCTACATAGAATTTGCAAAGTAAAATTAAATAAATGAAGCATTAAATTTTCCCTGAAATATTCAACACTTGATATAAATCATGGGTATAAAAATTCATTTTATTCAAATCATAAGTAAGCTTTGGCTTAACACCCATAATTAGAGAAAAATGTAGTAATGGGATTTACATCTACATGTACCGGCAAAATCCCATATGATGTCCTAGGCTCAAAACCGTTTTGATAGCCTAGTTAAGCCAAACCATTCCAAGCATATGGAAATCACCAGTTTCCATCTTCCTCTACTTAGGTAACCATTTATCTCTTGCTTTGGCAATGAGACAAAATGATGATCCAAGCATGGAGAAGTACTTATGATCATGGAAGGCATTTTACGACTTAATTTTTTTTTTTACATGGTTTCAAAAACCTTCTTCCTTTTTATTTGTATATTATTTCACAAAATATATATAAAAAGTAAAAGGAAATAAACTAAACATCACATGCATAATATATATATATATATATAAATAAAATAAAACGTGTCATAGCATGACCCCAATCCTATATTGACTTCTACGAGCCTCATGGAAGTCAAAGGTCAATCTAGGTAAGTCTTCATCTCCATGAGCTTGCCTCCAATGTCTTGGCCTTCTAATCTTGTTACGTAGGATAGAAAACATACATAGGAATAGGAAATAAAATTAACCTATTCTAGTAAAGCTAGATAATATTACATCAACGAAAACAACGACACACAGGTCGTATTTAAAAACATACAACCCATTAACAAAATAAGCCAATCAATCACAAGAGGTAAAGGGCCATGCTATGCACCATGCATCTAAAGATAGGAAGAAACAAGCAAAAAACAACATCAGGGTTCGGGGGCGAAGCCCCCGGAAGAAAACGGCGGTTTCGCTTTCCTTCTTAATGCAAGAATAAGCTTAATACTCATGGCGATAGACCTTTTCAAGTCCTAGAGCGTCTTAGTGATAATACCTATAGAAATAATCTTTTGGGTGAATACAATGTCAGCACCGTCTTTAATGTTTCTAATCCTCTCTTTTTGATGTAGGTGAAGATTCGGGGATGAATCTTTTAAAAGGAGGGGCGGATGATGTAGATCGGAAGAGTCAAGCATCCATGGAGTTGAAGCTTGGACCAACGACTAGAGCTCGAGTCTTCCAATAGAAATGAGGATAATGCAATGTGGCTTGCATGGAGGAAGCTTTGAAGAACAAGTTTGAAGAGTTTTGAAGGCCAAGGAAATGTATCTAAGTTATTCACAATTTGCTGAATTAGCAAGGATCATTCAAGGGAACAATTTGATGATGAAAATGGCTAAGTATTAGAGAAAAGGTACTCTAAAGCCAACGATAGCCCTGCCCTTAACATCACCGGTAGCTTCTGTTGAGTAAAGTTGGGAAATTCTCATACCTACTATCGACGGTGGGTTCCCACTACCGTCGATGGTAGCGTTCGGCTGAAGGGTTACTTAATACGATCGAATTGAGGAGTTTTTGTTATTTAGCTCGTCTTTTCAGCTTTTAATCAAGGGTATAATGGGCATTTTAAGCCATTAAGCTATAGGTTAGCTAAGGTTAGACCTTACTCTATAAATATCCCATTATAACTTATTGTAAAACAACAATGATTAATTTGCTGAAATTTGAGAAAGAATTCTCCAAATTGCTTCTAGGTTTCTTTATCTTCTTAGACTAGCTTGCTAAAGGTTATTGTCCTTAGTGTTGTGAACAATTTGTTTCCTTAGATTGTAGAATCTATGGAACCAATTGATCATGCAAATTCCTTTCATTAGTTGCTTCATAGAGTTTCCTTTCTTTAAATCAATTGTTGTTGGGTCTTCTAATTGTGTAATTGGGGTTTTGAGGTATTTGTTCCCTCAAGGTTCTAATTTTCAATCTAGGAAAGAATTTATCCTTTCAATATTAGGTTTATGAGACAGTTTCTCATAGGTTTCTTCTTGGAGTGTTTGAATTTAAAAATGCTCAATAGAGGTTCTTCAAGAGAAGGAGGTGATCCTTGGAAAGGAGTAGAATCCAAATTACATTCAAAGTGGATCTACATCACTTTGTATGAAGATTTGAAACATTAGTTCCATGAATGCCATGGAATCGCTCCACCTAAGTAAAAACAAATCCGCCACATGACCATCATCATCGGTTTTTTAACAAGGTATGAAATGAGCTATTTTAGAAAACCGATCTACTACAACAATGACAGAATCCATGGCCTTAGATGACCTAGGTAGTCCAAGGATAAAATCCACAAATATATCTACCCAGGGTACTTTAGGCACATCTAGAGGAGTATAGAGAGCATGTGGCAAGGATGTATACTTAACTCTTTTACAGTCTAAACAATTTCCAATGAACTTTTCAACGTCTTTTCTCATGCGAGGCCAAGAGAAGTGCTCATGCAATATGTTATAAGTTTTAACAATACAAACATGTCCCATTAAACCACCACAATGAGCTCCTTTTACCAACAACAACCTAGTAGAACAAGAAGGAATGCACAATTTATCATCATGATAAAGAAAACCATAATGTATGAGATACTTATCATTATGCATAAACAAGAAATAATGTAATATGTCTTTAAAATCTTGATCCCTAGCATACATTTCCTGTTGGAATCCGTAGGCGATAAACAAAGTAAAATAAAACTACGGAAATCCACCAATAGGATCTGCACATATTCGAAAAACCGATTTGATAGAAATTACCTCAATGTTTTGATTGTTCGTTATGGAGGCGCTGCTTTGTACGCTTCGCCCTCTACTGGTATCCACGCGACGAACTCCTCTGCAAGCGATCGGGATGCTAGCCCCTTCTGTGTCTTGAAAACTGTTCAGAACAGATCCTGACTATCTGGTAATCGGTCGTATTTTGGAGAGAGGAGGCTAGATACTATATCACCGTTCTAGGGTTTAGGGTTTTGTTTTTCTTTAATCAGATAAAGGACGGCCACCAAGAAAAGGTTAACATAACCTTTTAGAGCCAATATCAAAACCCTAACTGTCGTCTAATGATAGTTTAATCTCGTCCGTCTATTCCTATAATCATCCAACGGTTGGATGAGTAATATTAAGTAATTAATTTCATTTATTCGATTAAATAAAATTAATTACTTATTAACTTGCCAGAAAATACAATATGGAATCTAATTCCCTTTTTGTATACGTTCAACGAATCTGGACACAATCCAGATTCATTGAACGTAGACATTATGCTCACAAGATTGTCTATGCGTGTGACGCTGTAGGTTCACTTAACGTTGGCAGTGAATGAAAAATGTCCTAGACATTTATTCACAAAACATAAGCGGCCTCTAGCAAGACATTATGCTTACCCAAGTTACGTAAATGTAATAATAACCTAGCATCAGATTTAATATTTAGTCCTTTTGTCACACGATATCCTAATTAAGTATAAGGCATGGATCAAGTCATCCTTATAAAACTTAATTAACCATTTATTTGATCACCAGGCAGACTATTCCAACAAATAATATTAATAACACCTTATTAATACTTATTTGAGCATGGCCATGCATATTTTCCAGTCTTCCTTATCAAGGGGCTCATGGATATCTCTCTCTAAAAAGAGAGGGACAAATCCCATTCGCTATCTCCAATAATCAAGCCATAACGAGAAAATAAGCCAACCAATAGTCATAATGATCACCTAATTAAAAGTGATGTTTGACTATGTCAAAACATATTTTCTTCCCATGCAAGAAACATTAGATCAAAGGACACCAATTATAAAACTTAGAAGAAATACTTATAACTTAAACCCATGCAATATTTCTTCTTCACTTTTGGTCATGTCCAATACAATATTCTCAATATGTATTTATGAATTGATTTTATATCTCATATTCATGATCAGTAAAACTTGACCATCAATCAACTTCACACTAGTTTACAAGATGTAATAAACTAGGGACAAATAAGAATAGTATTTTATTAGCTATAAGGGTTTTACTATCAAGTCACATACTTGATGACCAAGAGCATAAAATACAATTAGAAAATACATGCTTCATAAATCATAAATGTGAGTCAATTGGTCTTACGGCACATACTAACATTTCCTTATGCGTTTTAAAGCCAAGTATTTTAGCTTGCAAAGTTGAGATAAGAGTGTACCTTCTAGACAAAGCATCTACTATAGTGTTTTCTAATACCTTTCTTATACTAGATGACGTATGGAATGTGTCAATAAACTCCATCGATCTTGTTTGCCTCTTGTTAACCTTTTGTTGTCCTTTGAGAAACTTCAAGGACTCATGGTCGGTGTGCACTACAAATTCTTTAGGCCATAAATAGTGTTGCAAGTGTTTCAAGATGTCCTCACTAGTACATAGAGCTCCTTGTGAAATCTACCAAGTAGTAAAATACTTAGCTATAAAATATAGCATCAATGACCCTAAAAAACTTAAAAATTCTAAACTTTAAATAATAAAAAACTTAAAAATCTATTATTAAAATCCAAAATTTTACATCAAACATTAAACCATAAAACTCTAAACTTTTTAACAGTAAACCCTAAAAATCCAAAATCATAATATTAAATTCCTATAACGTAAATTATAAAAACCTTAAAAATCCTAAAATTGATATTTTAAACATTAAACCGTAAAACTCTAAACTTTGTAACAGTAAACCCTAAAAACCCTAAAATTGATATTTTAAACATTAAACTGTAAAAGCTCTAAACTTTATAACAGTAAACCCTAAAAATCCTCAATTTGATATTTTAACCGTTAAACCGTAAAACTCTAAACTTTGTAACAGTAAACCCTAAAATCCAAAATCTTAATATTAAAATCCTATACCGTAAATTATAAAAACATTAAAAACACTAAACTTGATATGTTAATTTCTATAGCATGAACAACGATGAAGAAATGTGTTATTTATGGACAATTCCACCTCACCACGCGAAGGAAGGGATTCTTCTCGTTGAATTCGAGCAGATCCAGCAACATAGTATTCTAATTACACAGGACATAAATATAACAAACATGATCGAACATATTACAACAGTAACACAGATGATTTCTGATGAACCGTCTCTGTTTTACCCTACCGTCAATAACGACGACGATGAGGTTGACCAATCGGACGGAGATGATGCCGTTTCTAGTCAATCTGAACCAGATGATGACAATGACCCAGAAGAAGGAGAGTTACAAACTCCTATAAACCTTCTAAATCCTGTAAACCCTGTAATTGAAAACATAGTGCCTCAATGGGAGATCAGCCAATGGTTCAGCAGTGCTAGGTATAACTACACACATTCTGGAGCATTCCTAGATATGGGCTCGGGTTCTCCTATAGATGACCTTGAAGAATATGGTACCATACGGTTACTTGATTGGAACGATTCCATGATGACATTCAGTTAGGCATGAGATTCATTGACAAAGTGCAGGCAATAAGTACGGTTCGTAGGTGGTCCATCAGTGTAGGACGTGAATACACAGTTGTGAAAAGTAAAAATGATACATAAACCGCAAGATGTTACCATCACCGTGATTCTAATTACTGTTCATGGTACATCCGTATAAAAAAGAAAGCAACACATAGTCGATGGGAAATAACCAGATTCGTAAAAGGACATACATGCGTTATTCAAATTGAACAAAACAAGCACAGAAACTTGTCCTCAAAATTTATTTTAATGTCAATATCCCACCTAGTTGCCAACGATCCTGAGATACCTGTGTCAAACATCAGGCAAGAAGTGCAGGTATTATTTCAAACGGGTTGTACTTACAAGCGGGCATGGTATGCTCGAAAATTTGCCATAGAGAGGGTTTTTGTTAGTTGGGAGACAACCTTCAATATTTTACCGAAATACTTGCAAGTTGTACAGGATTTAAACCCGGGGCTGTATACGAATTTTTGCATCAAGAACAAACAATCCCCCTGATTATGTTTTCAAATTTGTTTTCTAGTGTTTCTCGCCATGTATAGATGGATTTCTATATTGTCAGCCGGTGATTTTTGTGGATGGAACACACCTAAGGGGACCATAGAAGGGCGTACTGTTAATTGCAAGTACGTGGGATGCCAATAATCACTTGTTCCCACTTGCTTTTGTAATTGTTGATAAGGAATCCTCTGGAAGTTGGAATTGGTTCCTTAAGAACCTGCGAGAATACATTGTCAAAGATCACCACGTATACCTCATTTCTAATCGCCACAAAGGTATTTTCTCTACTATTCAAAGTCAACTTTTATGGCAACCTCCATTTGCAGTTCACCGGTTTTGTTTATGCCACATTCGAGCAAATTTCAACAAGACTTTTAAGAACACAAACCTAAAAAGCCTGATGTGGTAGGCCGGAACAAAATCAAAACAATGGAAATTGACCGTATAATGAAAGAGATTCAAGAAAGAAATATGGATGTTTACATTTACTTGATGAAGTTGGACCCAGAGAAATGGACATTGTTGCATGATGGTGGGCACATACACGGTATCATAACAACCAACATTTCTGAAGCACTTAACAGTGTATTGAAGAAAGCTGGGGTCCTACCTTTAAAAGCCCTGGTTGAACTAATATTCAACAAACCAATTAGGTACTTTCACCAACACTGTGAAGAGGCTGAAAATTGTGTGCATCCATTTCAAACCCGCCAACACCGTGAAGAGGCTGAAAATTGTGTGCATCCATTTCCAACCCGAATTGTTGACAAGTTCTTGTGGATTAAAATAAAATTAAGAGAATACAAAGTATCACTTACAATCTGCGAGAAGGAATATACATGGTCAAATCTCTGATTCGGGTTTCTGGTACGGGCAACAATGTCTATACATTGCGAATAAATAATAAATCATGTAATTATGGAAAATGGAAAACATATACATTGCCTTGTTCTCATGTTCTTGCAGTGTGTAGTGAAAATGGGTCAAGAGCAGATATTTATGTGCCGGAGATATATTCACGACAAACGTACAGAAGAACTTACCAAGCAAATTTTTATCCGGTCTTGAGTGAGAACTTTTGGAGGGATGTTCCTTTTAATTTAACATTTTATCCTCCAAACATGAAAATGGAATGGAATAAGAAACAGGGCAAACGATTTCAGGGAGAAATGGATCATAGAAATCCGGATTCCCCCCCAAGATGTGGCAGGTGTCGCATGCCGGGACATAATAGAAAAAATTGTAATAATCCCGGACCAAGCAATGTATAAGTTTGTTTTCTTGAAATTGTTGTAATAAAACAAGTTTCTACTAATGAAATTTTTCTTTCAATTTCTTCTAATTACTACATCATTGCTCTAAATTTGTACAATATCTTTAGTATTACTTCTTCAAATAACTTGAGATGAAATGGTCGAAAGTTAAATATATTTTCCAATAAAATGATATAAATATTATCATAACAAATACGCTTAAAATAAGTTAAATATTATATATACAATCTTTTTAAATAAATTATACAATTATAAATTGACAAAAATGTAAAGAAATTTTCATTTTTTAAAAAAATTTAAAAAAATTAAAAAAATTAAAAAATAAAAAATAAATAACTGACATGGAAGATAACGCACAACCACTGTGCGTTATTACTAGGTCATAATGCACAATGGTTGAGCGTTATCTGCCACATCGGCGGATTACCGTGCTTAATTATAATTAGATGATAACGCGCAATGGTTGTGCGTTATCATTAATTAGATGATAACGCACAATGGTTGTGCATTATCAATAATGATAACGCACAACCATTGTGCATTATGGCCACAATACGGATAAAAAAAAGGTGGGCTACTTTAGTAGCAAAGATGGTATAAGTCAAGAAAAAAACCATGTCTATGCTTACGCTCTACCCGACCATTTTGTTAGGGTGTATGAACCATGGACGTCTGGTGTAACATACCATGTTCTAAAAAATAAGAATGCAAACACATAAACTCTGTGTCATTATCAGTCCGAACAATTTTGATTTGTTTGCAGAATTGAGTAGAGATCATAGAAAGGAAATGTTTCATTTTTCGGGCTACCTCCCGTTTTTCGGCAAGTAAAAATATCCATACACACCTCGAGTAATCATCCACAATGGTTAAAAAATAATGCGCCCCACAAGAGGACGGAATTTTATCAGGTTCCCATAAATCAGAGTGTATCAAATTAAAAGGTGTTGTAGTTTTATTTAAACTAACAGGACAGGGATCATGGGTCTGTTTAGCACGGAAACAAATGGAACAGTTGTCTAAATTATTGGATTTAAAAGAATGTCCTAAAAACTTCCTAAGATCAGATTTAGATGGGTGTCCCAGTCTGTTATGCCATAATTCACCCATATCGGAATGACGAACAGTATGAGCAAGACTTGAAATTATTGGTAATGACCTGAAGTAGTATACCCCATCTCTCTCTTCACCCGCTCCAATCGGCATCCCGAACATTAACACATCATTATTATTTATGATAATACAATTATTATGTTTGGACAATTGAGAAAGAGACAGTAAATTGCATCGAAGTTGAGGAATATGTAAAACGTCATAAATCTGAAGTGCAGGATCAAGGCTCACTGAACCCATCTCCATGCCAGTAGTTGTAGACCCATTGGGGAGTTTTACAGTGTATGGATTTGAGGGTTGGAGTTTTGATAAAATATTTCTTCTACCTGTCATATGATGAGAAGACCCACTATCTAGAATCCAAGAGCAAGTTTTCTTACCAGAGAGAGTATCTTCTTCTACAGATGAGGATTTCTGGCAATTTAGTAAATCCAGAAACCAATCTCATTGTGTCGGCGAGAGTCCCGAAATGCCCAGCTTGCTGGCTGCCGTCGCCATTGTATCGTACCATAAACCAAATGCCGCTGTTGTTGAGCCGCTGTGGTCGCCGCCCTCCATTGCTGAAGCAGATGAAATTGCTACATACCCGCGGCTGTGTTCTTGTGATGACGCCACAAAGGAAGAAGAAGAGAAGAGGGTTGTACCTGCTAGATCTGGCTTTTCAACCCAGGTAGATCCCGTCGGAGAAGACGACCGGGCTGCTGCATTGGCGTCCCATTGAGCGGGAAGGCACTGTCCTGTGCTGCTGCCCCAACCTCTGACGCCGTAACTTTTTCCTCAAGTGAAGTTGTGTCTGCCGTGACCTCTCCGTCCTCCAGGGCCATCGCTATCAAGATTCCAGTCGCCCCACCGGTGCTTCGTGCGGCTGGTCCGAGAACCCTACCAGCAGGTAATAATTTCGGGCCTCATGTCCAGGTTTGAAACAATGTATGCACTGTACTGATATTGGAGTGGCAAATACCACAGCTTCACTTCCTGTGTTTGTACTACGAACCCGTTTTCTGTGTATTTCTTCTTTCACAATCATTGCATAAGTTTTCTTTAAATTAGGAATTGGATCCATTTGTAAAATATTTGAACGTACTGTTCCATAAACAGAATCATCTAAACCAATAAGAAATTGATGAACCTTGTCTTCCTCCCGTTGTTTAATTATTTCGTTTATCATCCCACAAGTACAATTGGGTAACTGCTGGAAGTTACTAAGTTCATCCCATATTTTCTTCAATTTTGCAAAATAAACAGAAATAGACATATATGACTCTTACAATTCACCATAGCAGCCTTTAGTTCGTGTTTTCTAGGTGCATCTCCAGCAATAAACCTCTCCTTCAAATCCACCCACAATTCATCACATCGTTCTGCATAGGACATGGTGGTGCATAGGTTAGGTTCAATGGTATTTAATATCTACGAGCCAACCATAGTATTAATCATCCACCAGTCTTCTTCCTCTGCAGTTCCACTCTGGCTTTGGAATTTGTCTTTCTACAAATCCGAGCTTTTTCTTAGCTCGTAACGCTAATCTTTTGGCTTTGACCCATTCGTCATAATTGTCCTCCTTGAGTTGAACTTGTGTAATTATCAAATGTGGACTTTCGGAGGACGCAAGTGAATATGCATCCTTCCGAAGGTGTTCATTAATGTAATCATCATTGTCTGATATGGATATATTAATCACTCTTTGTGGATTCATGTTGTTTGTTGTTGTTGTTGTTTTTTTTTTCAACAAAGAAACAAGTATAATTCCTTCTCTTTAGTTTTCTGGAGAAAACCCTTTCTTAAGCTCTGATACCATAAAGTTTCCAGTGGGAAAACTAAATGATATTTGTATAGATGAGAGATTTACAAAGCAGTAAAACAGTTTACAGAAATATCTGCGTACAATATCTCAACAATTTCAGATCATATCCTGATCATAACCACCTAACTGTGTAAATGAACCTTTTCTTCTCAGTGAAAATCCTCCTCTTCTTACCATTTTTCTTCTGCTCTTCTTATTGTATTTTTTTTGGTTTCGTTAGTGTTTCTTATGGAGTTAGATATCGCCTTTCGATTTCAAAAATACTCTCTTAATTCGGAAAGCAAGGATCGACTTCCCTTTGGTGGTCCTGAACTTGAAGAAGGAAACAAAAGGTATCATCTTTGCTGTATTTTTCATGTGCAAGACGATCGGAAAGTTCCTCAAGGTGTTCTGCATGATGCAATGGTTCAGAATTGGCCGTTTCTACCCCTGTCGGTTTAAGGCTTTCTTCTCTTCTGAAGATGATATTGATTACATTTTCAAGAAAGCTCCTTGTAGATTGAAAAAGTATCTGTTGGTATTTGTTCGGTGGCAATCAGGTCACTTTATCCCAAATGAAGAGTTCAATTTAGTCGATTATAGTATCCATGTCTACGGACTTCCAGAAGGGGCCAATACTCAAAGATGGTTGAACGAGTATATGCTTTCTTTGTAAGTAATTCATCAACCTAATTTCGAGTTTTAGATGGCCAAATGTTTTTACGTTTACGTATGACTTTTGATGTTTCGAAGCTATTATTTCTTTGGATTCCCATACAATTTCCTATTCATGGATTGGTTGACACAAAGATTTGACATGAGAAACTCCCTTTCATGTGTTGCACGCGTGGGAGAATGGGATATACTGCCACCACGTGTTCCTCACTTTCAGAGGCCTCGTGTGAACAAGTTCCTAATCCATATGGGCAATGGCAGAACCAGGGCAGAAAACTTAGAGGAGCTGATTAACGTTAAAAATTTTGCCAGAATTTCATCTATAAAATAGATGCATTCTAAGTACAAAAATATTCAAAATTGGGGGGGCTTAATTGGAAAAACATCAAAATTCCTAAAAAAAAAAATTTCCCGGGGGGACTCGAGCTCACCCTCCAAGCCCCAATGTAGTTCCGCGCCTCCATATGGGTAACATTTGTATGCAGACTCTAAACTTCTTGTAGAATGTGTTAAGGATGATTAATTGGGAGTTTGGGTACAAGCTATATATCAAAAACCCCTTCCCTTTGCAATACTACCAACACGAGGTAGAGAAGATTACACAATTTTGGTTACCAGGAGAACATCCGATAATGTTACCACCTCCAGCCGGTGAAACAAGCTAGGTCGTCGAAAACTTGGGGGCCAAATGGAGGCTTCCGAGAGAAGCCAACAACCATTTTCGGAGTCTACACTGACTCCCCCCTTGAAGTTCAAATCAGATGAGTCACCTGCTCACATGGAAACATGCAAGCCATGCAGAAGGGGAACAGGTGGGAAGCCTTAGGAAACATCAAACTTGTGGATTACTCCTTTTCTACCTTGCTGTCCCAACATTCGCAAGGAGAGGTGAAAGAAGGCTCCTCAACAATGGGCTGACTCAAGAGAAAAACAACTGATGAAGCACAAAAGACTCGCTCTCTTGAAAATCAGGAACAATGCCCATTTTCTGGTGGGTTGCATTTTGCCTAGTTTGCAGTCAACCAAGATTTGTCCTATATTCCAGCTATGAGACCCGAAGCCCGGTTTTTTTTTGGGCCGGACCCATTTTTAAAAAGCCCTGACTGAAATGGGCCAGTTTTTTTTGTTTTCCAGTTAAAGCTATAACGCACATTCATTGTGCGTTATTAGAGATGATAACGCACAATCGTTGTGCGTTATCCTTAATCACTGCTTTAATCGCGTAAAAATCTGACGTGGATCCTAACTGGCGCTGAGCTGTAGATAACGCACAATGAGTGTGCGTTATCAAGCTTAATAACGCACAGTCATTATGCGTTATTAAGCTACTGTGCGTTATCATGTTATAAAAGAAAAAAAACCCTAGCCCCTTCCCCTTCCTTCCCAAGTTTATTTTTCTACAGCAGTGCTGCTCCTCCCCCTCCCCCCTCCTTCCTCCCCCTTTTTATTTTCCCTAGCCTCATTTCCCAACCCCATTTTTTACTCTCTTTCCTCCTTTCCTCCTTTCTTTCTCCTTATTTCTCTATTTCCTCTCCTTCCCTCTTACTGTTTTTCCAGCCCCCTTCTCCTTCATTCTTTCTTCATTTTTCAGCCACCTTCAACTCATTCTTCTTCCTTTTTTCATCTTTCTTCTGAAAATTTTTTGTTCCTGCCTCCGCCATCTGCTAGCAATTTTACTGTAATTTTTTTTCTTATTATTATGTGTTGATTTCTTTTTATCTAATGAATGTGTATTTTATTTTGAAAATTACAGTTAAATTAGTAAATCTTGGAGATTTTCTTTGGAGTACGAAGGCTACTAAAGCTACATTTTAAATTTTCAGTAAGTTTTTAGTTATTTAGAAATTTTTTTGTTTATTACATATTAAGTGTGATTATTTCGGTATTTGTTGTTTGTTAATGTTTTTTATGAATTATATTTATTAACTTGAATTAATTTATTTTTTGTGGAAATGGGTTTTACATTTATATTTAAAATGTTTGTTATTAATGAATTTGTACAAATGTGATAATTTTATGTATATAATTGATTTTGAATTTAAAAAGTGATATTAGGGTGATGTATTATTTTCTTTAATTTATGTGGGTAATTATGTTTACTTTATTACCTTACTTTATGATTATTAGAAATTATTTAGATTATTATTTTGCATAATATATATAAATTATTGAGTAGAAAATATGAAGAATATGTAATTCGATATTTTTAACATTTTTTTTAATGTAGAAAATATGAAAACAAGTCTTTTTGTTGTAACTTAAAAATTGTAAAATTTAAATAATACAAAACTTAAAAATGTATTATTAAAATAAAAAATTTTACCTTTTTTTAATTTTTGGATTTATGTTTAAAATTGTAGTTATTAATAAATTTGTACAAATTTGATAATTTTATGTATATAATTGTTTTTTTGTATTTGAAAAGTGATATTAGGGATAATGTTTTTTCATGAATTTACAAGCGGATGATTATGGAAAAAAAAAATTTTAGCAACTTAAAAATTGTAAAATTTAAATAATACAAAACTTAAAAATCTATTATTAAAATCCAAAATTTTACATTATGTTTTTTTTTTTTTTGGTGAAAGTGTGGTTTGGATTTATGTTTAAAATTGTAGTTATTAATAAATGTGTACGAATTTTTGTTTTCATTAAAAAAGTGATATTAGGGTTTAGGATTTTTTTCATGAATTTATTTGGATAATTAAGTTTAATTTCTTACTTTATGAGTAATAGAAAAATTTTTTATAATTATTTATGTAATTAATTTGAATGTTAGAAAATATGGGTTTATGTAATTCGGTATTTCTAATTTTTATTTTTTTAAACAATAGAAATTATTGAAACTTTATTTTTTGCAACCTAAAAATTATAAAATTTAAATAATACAAAACTTAAAAATCTATTATTAAAATCCAAAATTTTACACATTATGTTTTTTTTTTTGGTGAAAGTGTGGTTCGGATTTATGTTTAAAATTGTAGTTATTAATAAATGTGTACGGATTTTTTAATGTTATGAATATAATTTTTTTTCATGTAAAAATTGATATTAGATTTTAGGATTTCATTTAAAAATATGGGAACCAGTATTTTTTAACAGTGAACCTTAAAAACTAACAGTAAAAGTGAAATTTCTTACGTAATAGTAAACCTTAAAAAATTTAAAATCTTATTTATTTAAAAATCCCTAAATCGTTGATTAATTGTGTTTACAATATACCTGATATTTGGAAATATGAGAACATAAAACTATAAACTTTACAACCGTTAAACATAATAACAATTAAATCTTAATATTCTAGGAATTAGAATATATTTAAAACTTTTTAATTTTAACATATAGATGTTCACAATATCTGGAAAATATAATTAATGTAGATGGAAGAAGTGCCAGCACATGTGCATCTGGGGCCCATTGTCACTGAAGTCTTATCCAGACAGCACGAGCACATATCGGGTTTGATTTGGAGTGGGGATCTGAAGACGTGTTATACTGACCTCCAGTGTAGGCGTTTTGGCTGCAACCTGTTCCAGTGTTATAGTGCGGCTTCCCGTAGATTGGTTGAGATTATTGATGGAACCGGTTTGGGGGGGGAGTCTTTAGGTGTGGTTATATTGGATTGGACCACGCACTTATCACCGCATTAGTTGAGCGGTGGAGACCAGAGACCTACACATTTCATCTAACGTGCGGTGAAGTCTCGATTACACTCTACGATGTACAGGCGCTGTGGAGTTTAGGGATAGACGGCACGGTTGTTACCGGGCCTAGTTGGAGTTTACACCCTAAACAATACTGGATTGACGTTATCGAGAGACTTCTGGGTATGCGGTTGTCTCTCAGCCACTTTTCCGGTTACAAAGTGAAGAAGGAACCATTGGAAGCATGGATTCTGAGAACGTTCACCGGTTCAGAGACCGACGACGATCTAATCTTGCGCTCTCGTGGATTTATTTTCTTACTTATTGGTGGACACATGCTTCCCGACTTCTCCGGGAATTTGGTTCACGTGCACTACCTCAGCTTGTTGGAGGATTTTGATGCTATTAGGACATATAGCTGGGGTAATTGCATTCTTGGGTTTCTGTATAGGCAGCTGTGCATGGCAGCTTTGGGGGGTGCACGACAGATTGGAGGGGTTTTGGTATTAGTTCAGATATGGGCATGGTCGCGTATACATACATTGCGGCCTCAGCTGATGACGGAGATTATGGCCGACCCTCTTGCTCCTGTTGGCGCAATATGGTGCACAGCATTTACTTTAGCCAGCTGCCTACGCACACTCTGGTTACATACAGAGACTAGTTGGACTTTATGCCATCTGGCCAGGTATGCTTTACAATAGCTTGTATTATTTGTAATTAATTGTGTTTTCTTTTCCTTGTTGCATTTTTATTGACTTTGAGTTTTGACATGACAATTTATGTGGCTCCCGTATTATGACCGCCCTCTGGTTCCATCTGACTTGTGGCAGGCAGAGGTGCCCCTCATATGTTATGAGATAGTGGAGTACCACTATCCCGGACGTGTGATGAGACAGTTCGCACGGGCTCAGATGGTTCTAGATGCAATCGATACTCGTCTGGAGCTGCACCGGATCTAGTTAAGAGGGAATGACAACACATCCTGGGTTACACAGCATGCT
Source organism: Catharanthus roseus (assembly GCA_028651295.1). Lineage (NCBI taxonomy): Eukaryota > Viridiplantae > Streptophyta > Magnoliopsida > Gentianales > Apocynaceae > Catharanthus > Catharanthus roseus. The sequence continues at coordinate 10,357,216 of JAPQWS010000102.1, read as the reverse complement.
ATCCATGTCGATGTCTGGAACCAGTGGCGAGTTCGTGTTAGGGATGGTCCTGCTGTGGAATATGTTGAGGCATTGTCGTACCCCAGTGATGAGTACATAAGATGGTACAGGGGTATCACACGGGTTTACATCAGCAATCCAGCTAACTGTGATGCCCGTGCGCATGGTTATCAGCCTGCCGGTGTGGACAGACGGATGATGGTAAGTTCTTATGCGTTTCAGTTATTTATGTTGAATTCTAATTTATTTATTTATTTTCATTTGTTAAGCTCTAATTTATTTACTTATTTCATTTGTTAAATTTAAATTATTTAGTTATTTTCATATGTTAAATTCTAATTTATTTACTTATTTTCATTTGTTATATTCTAATTTATTTAGTTATTTTCTTTTTTTAGACTTCCATATTACAGGAGGTGGATGATATGGCATCAGTGGCAATTCGGGAGCCATCTTTATCTCCCTCACAGATTTCCGCAGTTATGAAGAAAGTGCAGACGATCATCCGGCGGTGCATGGTCTCCATCGGGAGTACTTTGTGATGCACTCCTTCACAGCATGATATACAGGCGACATTCCCTGTTCAGCCCTCGCGTCGCCGTCCCAGAAAGCACGTTCCAGACCGAGGGGCTCGTGGAGTTAAAAGAGGTGCTCAGAGACATCCTGGCCAGGGAGCAGGTGCTGGACGCTATCCTGTACCTCCTGCTCCATAAAAGCAGGAACATGTCGACCCCGTCCCAGCAGTGGTTGAGTGGGGTGAGGGATTTGGTGGCGGTCAACATTATGTTGACCCATTCAAAAGCCCCCACCTAGATATGCCGTCATATAGTTTGGGGTTGACGCCAGATCCCCAATCTCTCATCCAGGACGTCGCAGACGCCTCCGGCGCCCAGTTCAGGATTTACAACATTCAAATCTCCGCATCCTTCAGCCTACGGGTTTGGGAGGTTTAGGGCACCACATCCTCCGGGCACAGCCGGTGCATCAACACCACATCAGCCTATATCGGAGGCATCTTTGTCTGACGAAGAGGAGGGACAAGATGCTCTCGGCCGCGGGCATCGTGTTTTTGTAGAAAACCGTCCGATTCACGACATCCGACTGGCCTTAGCTGTACAGACATAATTTTCTATTTTTCATTGACAGTTATATATAATTTAAAATAAACTTTACAGTGTTCATTGTACATTTTTTATTATTTCGGTATAAAAATAGCTTCTTTACTCTGATTTGCAAAAACCACAAACGAAACGAAATGCTTTAATTGGTTTTGAAAGAAGAAAAAAAGAGTTTACGTATCAAAGAATAAACTAAAAAAGGGTAAACACTCAAGAAAAAAAAAGTAAAAAAAATTTCAAATTTATTTAGTAAACGGAAAGAGGCAGAAAATGCAGCGGTTAGAAAAAATTTTAAAATAATAAATTAAAAAAATTTTAAAAAAAAAGAAAACAAAAAAAAAAAAAAAGGGAAAAAGCTGCATGTGCATGCATGCAATTATTGACGTGAAATTATTGCATGACTGATAAACAAGGATAACGTACATTGGGTGTGCGTTATCCAGGAGATAACACACAACCGTCATGGGTTATCTCCTGGATAACGCATGACCAATGAGGATAACGCACAACTAATGTGTGTTATCCTTATTCATCAGCCTCTCGCAGAAATTTCACTTCCTGCACACAACAATAATTGCATGTCATGCACACAACAATAATTGCATGCACATGACTGATTTTTCACTATTTCACCGTCTTCCTTCACAGCTTTCTCAGAAGTAAGGACAATAATTTCCTCTTTCAATTTCCTCCAAGGACACTAATGTATGTAAACCCGTGAACCACTAAAAAATTTTGCAGCCAAACCTATGGGACAATAATTCATGTACAATAATACATATACAATAATTCAAGCAGCAACCCTAAACTTACCCCAAAATGCAGCAATCCGGGAAGTCTATAAATACATTAAACACTTACCTTCTTTACATATTCAGAACAATCCAGCAAATCACTCACTCTCTTAATTCCTACCATCTTCATATTCACCCGCCCTAAACACCTACATTTTACTGTTTTTTGAAATGGAATCAATCAACCCTGTTAGAGTACAACTATTTTGGGATTCTGAAATTGCAAGGGATGCATACGGTCCCTATTTTACTGGAACAATTCGGAAAAGTTGGACATTGCCAACGAACCGAATAATTTCACATACGGACCTATTAAAAAAATATTGAAATACCGAGATATGGATCCCAATCTCTGGAGTGTTCGAATGACGATGAGGGTGCCTACGTACTACGAGTCTCATCGTATGTTCTACTTTAATTTATATAGCATGAACAACGACGAAGAAATGCGATATTTATGGACTATTCCGGCCGATATATCGAAGGAAGGAATTCATATTTTTGTTGAATTCGAGCCTATCGAACAACAAAATATTCCAGTTACTCACGACATGAACACAATATCTTTGCCCGAACATATTACGGCCGTAACACAGATGGTTTCTGATGAACCGTCTATGTTGTACAGTGCCGTAAACAATGATGATGATGAGGTTGACAGTTCAGACGGAGATGATGCCGTTTCTAGTCAATCTGAATTGGATGATGACAATGAACCGGAAGAAGGAGAGTTCCAAACTCCAATCAATCCTGTAAACCTTGTCAACCCGGTCACCGAAAACATACTACAACAATGGGAGAGCAGCCAATGGTTCAGTAACGCTAGGTATGACTACACACAATCTGGAGCATTCCTAGATATTGGCTCGGGTTCTCCTGTAGATGACACTATAGAATCTGGTATCGTTCGATTATCGACTGGAACGATTCCATGACTGACATACAGTTAGGCATAAGATTCGTTGACAAAGTGCAGACAGTAAGTGCGGTTCATAAGTACTCTGTCAGTGTAGGGCGTAAGTACCGGGTGATGAAAAGTAAGATAGATACTTGGACCGCAAGATGTTACCATCACAATGGCTATAATTACTGTGCATGGTACATCCGTATAAAAAAGAAAACCCACGCACAATCGGTGGGAAATAACCAGATTCGTTAAAAAACACGCATGCCTTGTACAGATAGAATAAAACAAACATAGAAACCTGTCTTCAAAATTTATATCAATGTCCATATCACACCTAGTTGCCAACGATCCTGAGATACCTGTTTCGAACATCATTCAAGAGGTGCAGGTATTGTATCAAACTACCTCTACTTACAAGCGGGCATGGTATGCTCGAAAATTTGCCATCGAGAGGGTTTTTGGTAGCTGGGATACAACCTTCAATATTCTACCCAAATACTTACAAGCTGAACAAGATATAAACCCGGGACTGTCTATGAATTTTTGCATCACAGAACAAGCAGTCCCCCTAATTATGTTTTCAAATTTGTTTTCTGGTGTTTCTCGCCCTGTATAGACGAATTTCCATATTGCTGGTTGGTGATTTTTGTGGATGGAACACACTTAAGATGCCCATACAAGGGCGTGCTGTTAATTGCAAGTACGTGGGATGCAAATAATCACTTGTTCCCACTTGCTTTTGCAATTGTTGATAAGGAATCTTCCGAGAGTTGGAATTGGTTCCTTAAAAACTTTCGAGAATACGTAGACAAAGATCGCCACGTATGCCTCATTTCTGATCACCACTAAGGTATTTTCTCAGCTATTCAAAGTCAACCTTTGTGGCAACCACCATTTGCAGTTCACCGGTTTTGCTTACGCCACATTCGAGCAAATTTTAACAAGACCTTTAAAAATAGAACCCTAAAAAGCTTGATGTGGCAGGCTAGAACAGAAATGAAACAATGGAAATTTGACCGTGTAATGAAAGAGATTCAAGAAAGAAATGTGGATGCATACATTTACTTGATGAAGTTGGACGTAGAGAAATGGACACTGTTGCATGATGGCGGTCACAGACACGGTATCATGACAACCAACATTTCCGAGGCACTTAACAGTGTGTTGAAGAAAGCTAGGGTTCTACCTTTAAAAGCCTTGGTTGAACTAATATTCGACAAACTAGTTAAGTACTTTCACCAATACTGTAAAGAGGCAGAAAAATGTGTGCATCCATTTCCAACTCGAATTTTTGACAAGTTCTTGCGGATTGAACTGAAATCCAGAGAACACAAAGTTACAACTTACAATCCACGAGAGGGAATATACATGGTCAAATCTGCAATCCGAGTTTCTAGTATAGGCAACAACGTCTTTACATTGCGGCTAAATAATAAATTTTGTAGTTGCGGAAAATGGCAAACATATACATTACCTTCTTCTCATGTTCTTGCAGTGTGTAGAGAAAATGGGTCAAGAACAGATGCTTATGTACTGGAGATATATTCGCGACAGACGTACATAAAAACTTACCAAGTGAATTTTCATCCGGTCTTGAGTGAGAACTTTTGGAGAGATGTCCCTTTTGATTTGACATTATATCCTCCAAACATGAAAAAGGAATGGGGTAGGAAACAAGGCAAGCGATTTCAGGTGGAAATGGATTATAGAAATCCGGATTCTCCCCCAAGATGTGGTAGATGTCACATGCCGGGACATAATAGGAAAAATTATAATAACCCCGGACCGAGCAATGTATAAGTTTGACATTTTCTTGAAATAGTTGTAATATAACATCTTTATAGTAATGAAATTTTTCTTTCAATTTCTTCTAATTACTACATCATTGCTCTAAATTTTTTTGGTTTCTTTAGTATTACTTCTTCAAATAACTTGCAATGAAATGGTCAAAATGTAAATATATTTTTCAAGCAAATGATATAAATAGCACAAAATAAGTTAAATATAATAAATACAGTTGTTTTAAAAAAATTATACAATTATAAGTTTTTCCAAAACAAATTTTCATTAAAAAAAACAATTCATTAAACAAATTACTAAGAAAAAACTTATCCAATTATAAGTTTTCCCAAAAGAAATTTTTATTAAAAATAAAAAAAAATGTTCATTCAAAAAAATAAAATGAATTAAATAACACAATAGTAAAAAAAAAAATTTTTAAAAACATTTAAAAAAATTTTGAAAAAAAAAATTTTTAAAAATTAAAAAAAATAATGTGGCTGATAACGCACATGTATGCGTTATGCCGAGTCATAACGCACACTGATTGTGTGTTATGAGCCACGTTGGCTGATCAGCTTAATTAACTGATAACGTACAATAGTTGTACGTTATCATTACAGATAATGCACAACCATTGTGTGCGTTATGGCCTGAATCGGAAAAAAAGAGCGGCCCACTTCAGTCTGGGCTTTTTTAAAATGGGCCCGGCCCAGAAAAAAACCCCGAAGCCCACATAGCTCCACCCTACAAAGCACCGATGAAGGTATATGGGCCAAAAAAGTTAAAAATTGCTAGGCCTAAACCCATCTAACATCCTCCAAAGTCTCCATCTGGACCACCAAGCTCCATCCCACCAAAGGGTCAAGGATCTACTACTGGGCCAGATGGTTTGGGCCGAGGAAAGAAAAGGGCAAGAGCAAAGGCCCAAGTACCACCATCAAATATAACACTTACTATTCAGCCCACTGTTCCCATCCCCAGCAATCTGATGATGCACATCTCTTCTCTGACTTCGACACTAGCCTCTGCGTTATCATCGATCTTCAGCGCTGCTTGGCCGACGGCGACACCACTTCCACCTTCCACAAGTAAGCAGCTTTTCTTGAAGAAGTTGGTCCAAGTCATCCATCTGCAGAGGACTTAGGAGAACCAGCTCAAGAATGTGGACCAAGACAGATTTGAGCGATATTTCGTTTGATGATCCATGGGACATGTACGAAGACTCTTCTACATATATATACATGATTGCAAAAGATAGCTCTCAAGATACTCACTACGGGCATGGAGCAGATACTCTAATTTTCGACAAGGTTACACCATCATTAATCTTTCTTCAGATACCTCTGGCACCCCCTCAGATGCCCGCACTAGACTAGCGGAGGCGCTTACGCCTCACCAAGAGCCATGAATACATTGTCATGGAACTGTTCCGGTTAGCGATTGCGGAAGGCAGTACCGGAACTGAAGTGCCTCATCCGTAAATACAATCCTTGTGTAGTGTTCTTTTTTTTTTAAACTAAGTTACTAGCTGTTCCTGTAGATAGATTGCAACATGTTTTGGGCTTTGACATGGTTTTGCTATAATTATTGTAGGTTTGGTATGTTTGGAATGATCATGTAAATAAATCCTACTCTTGTGGTCCTATCAATGTTTTATGTAAAATAAATAAAATGGATATTCTTTTATGTGATTGGTTTTTATAGTAATACATCTACACATTTAAGATCTCAATCATTGACTTTATTACAACGCATTGGATTGGGTGGTACTTAACCATGTATTTGCTTTGGTGATTTTAATGAAATTTTATATGACTAGGAGATGGAAGGAGGCAGCCATAGAAGCTTGCAACAAATGATTCGATTTCGATATGCTATAAAGTCTATTGGCCTGATTGATCTTGGTTTTTGTGCACTGACCTTCACGTGGTGTAATGGTCGATCGGGACAAGCTCGTATTTTGGAATGTTTGGATCGAGCTTTTAGAAATATAGTTTTTAAATAGTCTTTTCCTATGGGACAAGTATTTCATGACATATCATTACACTTATGCCGCATCCTAATATTAATCTCTTGGAAAGTGGTTCTAAGTCCTAATAGTAATACACGTCCCATTTTTCATTTTGGGTTGAGGAATTTGAGTGCCATGAAATTATTCAATCGGTATGGAATGAACCAACTGAGCCAGCGCTAGGATTAATGACGCTCTCTCTATCAAAACTTAATGCTCTACAATCGACCCTCCAAGGCTGGCACAAATCCACCTTCTCTCACCTACCAAATCAGATTCATCAGATAGAGGAAGCCCTTAAACAAGGTATTATGTCTAAGGATTCTGATACCCTAAGGCAGCACCACCATGTCTAATTAGAAAAACTTTACCACAAACAGAAATAGTATTGGTACTCTCGATCACGAGTTTCATGGTTGTCCTTTAGTGATCTAAATACGACATCACACTTCTCAAAGACGCTGCCAAAATATTATCATAAGCATTAGGGACTCGGGTGGCCAAACATGGACAAACATCAGGATATTGAAAACATGCCTTGTTAGGCAATTTGGCCACCTGTTCAACACTAATTCCCAGAGTCGTGACAATTAGATTCGAGCAACATTACAGTATCTGACTTGTCTTTGGCCTAACATCAGACATTGTGCAGTGCAGTAACTCAGGAGGAAACCTCTCGGGCCCTATCCGATGTACACCCCTCAAAGACCCTCGAACCTGATGTTCAGTTTTCCCAACACTACTTGTTTGAAATTGGTGCTACGGCTGTCTCACTTATATGTGATTTTATGCACCAAGAGCTCTCTCTTGCATACATAAATCAAACTTTTATTACTCTCATTCCAAAAATTCCCAATCCACAATCTCGGGCGGATTTTTGTCCCGTTAGCCTATGTAACATCACCTATAAAATCATCATAAAAGTCTTTGCTAATCGACTTAAAGGGGTGCTTCACTTGGTCATTTGAGAAGAACAAGTGGTCGGCAACATTATACTGGCTTCGAGGCTTTTCACTGGATCCAACACTATCGCAGGAATGCTTGGTAACCAATGGAAGTCAAACTAGATATCTGCAAGGCGTATGACGAAGTCAAATAGGATTTCCTCAAAGCTATGATGAGTAAGATGCTCTTTCCAACTACCTTTACTAACCTTATTTTTCTATGTATTCAATCAGTGAAATTTTAGCTACTTATCAACGGAAGACCCTCTATGAGCTTTGTTCTGAAATGGGACATTCGTCAAGGGGAACCTCTGTCTCCCTTCTTGTTCCTCATTTCTGCGGAAGAGTTCTTGGGGCTTATTCGAACCAAATTTCAAAATAAGGAATGGCGGGCAATTGCAATTGGGCAACAGGCTTCAATGCTCTCACACTTACTGTTTACGGATGATAGCCTGCTAGTCATGGACGCGTCAGAGTAGGTGATAATGGTCCTTCACAAAACATTATAAAAATATGAGGAACTCTCAAGAGAAATGGTGGATCTGAGAAGTTGACCATTACTTTCAGCAGGTATGGATCTGGACACCCAATAATGCCTTAGTTCCTCTCCACTAATCCAACTGGCCAACACCAGAAATAGGCAAATATTTAGGATTGTCATATCTCATAGGGCATTTTATGGAACAAGTTTTTTCCTACTTATAGGACTAGGTCTCAAGAAAAGTTGGGGACTGGAAGGAGCGCCTTTTTATCCTAGGCTTGACTGGCAGTAATGATCAAGGTAGTGCTCTAGGAGATTCTGGTCTACCCAATGTCAGTTTTCTTACTGCTCGATTCATTGATCCATTAGCTACCGTCAGATATCCAAAAGTTTTGGTGGAGAGCGAAGGAACATCAAACTATGTCATGGACAAGTTGGAAATAGCTCTGCGAATCAACAAATCAAGGCGCAGTGGACTTTTGGGATTTGCATGCCTTTAATCTTGCTCTTTTGGCAAAACAGGGCTAGAAGCTGGTTTATGAACCTCAATCCCTATTATCAAGGGTCCTAAAGGCTAAATATTACCCAATAAGTGGGCTCCTTCAAGTCTCAGCCAAATCAAGTGTATCCTTCGGTTAGCGTAGCCTTCTAGCCGGACTTAAAGTTCTTAAGTTAGGCATTCAATGGTATATGGGAACTGGACTCTCCATCTAGGCATAACGTGATCCTAGGATCCCCACTCCAACTATATTCAAGCCTTTGCCATATAACCAGTACTAGCGAAAAACCTTAGAGTTGCAGACCTCATCTTACCTAAGTCGAGAAGATGGAATATCCCAGTTCTACAATATTTCTTCAAACCACACAAAGTGGAGGCCATTCAGCTCATCCCTCTATGCCAGCACATTGGCTCGAATATTCCTATGCGGCATTTTACTGATTCAGGCCTTTTCACACAGTATCATTAGCATACCAGGTAGTTATCAACGAGATGGCTTGTGAGAAAGGGCAAAATCTACTAACAACATCTGAAGGACAATACAGTTTTCAATGGAACGTCATATGGAATTTAAAAATCCCTCCTCTGGTTAAGAATTCTTTTGGAGATAATGTAACAAGCCAATGCCTACTCGAATGGAACTCTTACACCGACACATACTTAAATCCCCACAACAAGCAATAAGCCAGGTATGTAACAAAGAACTGGAGACCAATTTCCATATTCTGTTTACATGTCCCATAGAACGTAAAATTCGAAAACTTATGGGATTTGATCTGGAATGGGCCTAGAAGAATGCAATATCTTGTTTGGAAGACTAGACCACTGAGTCAGCAACTAACAAAGATTCGTCTCGGACTTCCTGCCAATGGTAGCTATGACATGGTGGCAAATATAGAAAGCAAACAAATCTACCTGTTTTCCAATGACATTGTTGTTATGGCTACTTACATGCTACAGGAATTTAGTACAAGTAGACGGCAAAATGGGACCGTGCCTAGCAAATTGATGACCTAGGAAGTTCCCCGTTCACTCCCGAAACCAAGAGGGCACCACCCCCATTAGGGTTTGTCAAAGTCAATATAGATGTCTCAGTATATCCAATTGATACAACTATTGGAGCGGTGGCTCGGGATTCTGAGGGCAAGAGTCACGGTTGTTTTGGCTCAACACTTACTCAGTTGCATATTGGTACTAGCAATGGAGGCACAAGCTGTCACAAAGGGATTTTACTTAGCTCAAATATGTAATCTCACTCCTTGTATATTGAAACAAATAACCAACAGCTCTGTGAAATAATTAAATCCCCAACAGTTAACTTATCTCCAGTGGGCCATTTATCCATGCTATCAGTATTAACCCTAGTTTAGCTAGTGTAGAGTATATTCGTAGAAAGGCCAATGCTATAGCGCATAGCTTTGGCATACATGGGCATTAGAATGTTTGCCTGTCAAGTTTGGTTTTACGATATCCCCTCCCAACTGAGCCCTATTGTCACGTCTGATTTGCTTTGAAGAAATATATATGGGTTTTATAAAAAATAAAAATAAAAAGTATGAATAATTTATTAATTAGGAAAATATATACATAATTATTTATGGTTATTTTTTAAAATTCGTTTAGATGAATCGTGAGCTATAGACTCATAGTAGAGATTATGATTTAGGTCTTGTTGTAGACAAGAGCGGTCATCTTCATGGCCGGTGTCAAGTGACAGCCTCACCTCGGGGACATAGGAGTCGCCATAACACTTTTGACATGCCTACCACTCCTTTCCCTAGGATGTATCATGACTTTGATGCACTAGGGTCTTTGATCCAGTCTCCTATTCCTCCTAGGATACATGTGCCTCATGACCCTTATACACCATTAACATATCAACAATCTTCACCTTCACAACCTCAGTCTAACCATCCAAACTCATCTTCGTATGACCTGTATAGCCCAGCAGGTTCTTATGTTCATCCTAGTTATATTGACCACCGCATATAGCAACCATTTCTTAGTGACTGTCTAGATACACAGTTGGGGACATCATTCTTAGATGATCTTTTATTAGGAGTCCCAACAGACTCCCCATATAGCCATCAGGAGTATTATGGCACCTATATATAGATATCATCCTATACACCTGGTTCGCGGGATGCTTGATGGGGATCAGGGGGCAAGGAGACAGTTCAGTTAGGGGAAGAGGGTGCAGATGTTTAGGGAGAAGAGGAGTAGGAAAAGGAGCAGGATGTAGAGAATGATGGACAGAAGGACATGGACATTGGGGATAAGCAGATGATTAATGAGGTTCCTCTATCGTCATTAGGGATTAGTGCCGGTAGAGGGAAAGAGTTGGGTTTACAGCAGCAACGAGAAATTTTGTGAGATTAGTCATGGGGTCCCAGTCTACAAAAGCTGGTAAGTCTATTACCTTTACATGACGTCTGAAACATAAAGTTCCTGAGTCCTTGACGGCTGGAAAAAAGAAGACGAAGAAGCATGATTATTCTTGGTCATAGAGAGGACATGCTGAGGGAGGTCCGCAGGAGCCTTACATAATTTCCTCATACAGCGGACACGTCGTCGTTGCTATATGGCACAGACACGTAAATTTCACAATTTTTGAATATTAATTTTATTACGTATTGATAAATGTTTTTCTTTTTTCCTTACTCCTGTGACATAAATTTCTCTATTTGTTTTTTTTTATTATTATATATGTAAGAGCACTCTATGTTGAAGTTACGTTCTCGTCATTCTATACTTACATCGTGGACACTAAGTGATGCTGATGTGAGATAGATAGTAGCTATATGAGAACTTGTCCGTCTGCAGTTCTGAATGTTCCAACATATGCACAGTGCACTTTTGAGCGCACTTTGTTGAGATGACCATTACGTTACACCAACTCATTCTATATGCTCTTGGGTGAGATGACCATTACATTATATTACGTGGAGCTGATACTCGGTATACCTGCATACCTTGATACTATTGCTATGTTCTTCCCAGGAGCAGCTCATTGAGATAGTGAAGAAGGTCCTTGGGGCTAGTATTACCGATTCTAGAGGCCATGATTCTTCTCGTTGGATTCCACAGTCAACCATTTCAAAAGCTGGTGACAGTAGTAAGCTTCCCCTCGGAGATCATAGCATCCTGCTACGTACTTTTGATTGTTCGGAATTCCGTCTTCCCCAACAAAAGTGGGTTGAACGTAGTGAATTACAATCTATGGCATATAGTACAGAATCTTCAGAGTTATAGTAGGATGGCATGAGGTGTTGCGGTCTTGGCGTGGTTGTGCTGGAATTTAAGTTAGGCCTCGTGCTCGGATTTGAGGGAATGAGGAGAATGCAAGTCATCGTTGGAGGTATTTATATTTAAGTTCTTACACTGGGAATTTTTAGAATTCTTTTATCTGTTATATTTATTTACTTACGCTTTGAATTTTTGTAATGTATATTTGATTATGTTGTAGGCATAGATATACCTCTATTTTCCCATGTTTGCACCAGTAGTGAGACTCGAGCAGTTTCCAGGAGGCTGTATATCCAACAACTTGAAATGTTGCGTACGAGAACTGGCAGTATCTGTTAGTATATGCCCTAAGACCAATTGACTCACATTTATGATTTATGAAGCATGTATTTTTTAATTGTATTTTATGCTCTTGGTCATCAAGTATGTGACTTGATAGTAAAACCCTTATAGCTAATAAAATACTATTCTTATTTTTCCCTAGTTTATTACATCTTGTAAACTAGTGTGAAGTTGATTGATGGTCAAGTTTTATTGATCATGAATATGAGATATAAAATCAATTCATAAATACATATTGAGAATATTGTATTGGACATGACCCAAAGTGAAGAAGAAATATTGCATGGGTTTAAGTTATAAGTATTTCTTCTCAGTTTTATATTTGGTGTCCTTCGACCTAATGTTTCTAATGTTTCTTGCATGGGGAGAAAAAATATGTTTTGACATAGTCAAACATCACTTTTAATTAGGTGATCATTATGATTATTGGTTGGCTTATTTTCTCGTCATGGCTGGAATATTGGAGATAGTGAAAGGGATTTGTCCCTCTCTTTTTAGAGAGAGATGTCCATGGGCCCCTTGATAAGGAAGACTGGAAAATATGCATGGCCATGCTCAAATAAGTATTAATAAGGTGTTATTAATATTATTTGTTGGAACAGTCTGCCTGGTGATCAAGTAAATGGTTAATTAAGTTTTATAAGGATCACTTGATCCATGCCTTATACTTAATTAGGATATCGTGTGACAAAAAGACTAAATATTAAATCTGATGCCAGGTTATTATTACATTTACTTAACTTGGGTAAGCATAATGTCTTGCTAGAGGCCGCTTATGTTTTGTGAATAAATGTCTAGGACATTTTTTCATTCACTGCCAACGTTAGGTGAACCTACAGGGTCACACGCATAGATGATCTTGTGAGCATAATGTCCACGTTCAATGAATCTAGATTGTGTCCAGATTCGTTGAACGTATACAAAAGGGGAATCAGATTCCATATTGTATTTTCTGGTAGGTTAATAAGTAATTAATTTTATTTAATCGAATAAATAAAATTAATTACTTAATATTACTCATCCAACCGTTGGATGATTATAGGAATAGACGGACGAGATAAAACTATCATTAGATGACAGTTAGGGTTTTGATATTGACAGCTATAAAAGGTTATGTTAACCTTTTTCTTGGTTGCTGTCCTTTATCTGATTAAAGAAAAACAAAACCCTAAACCCTAGAACGGCGATATAGTATCTAGCCTCCTCTCTCCGAAATACGACCAATTACTAGATAGTCAGGATCAGTTCTGAACAGTTTTCAGAACACAAAAGGGGCTAGCATCCCGATCACTTGCAGAGGAGTTCGTCGCGTGGATACCAGTAGAGGGTGAAGCTTACAAAGCAGCGCCTCCACAACGAACAATCAAAACATTGAGGTAATTTCTATCCAATCGGTTTTTCTAGTATGTGCAGATCCTGTTGGTGGATTTCCGTAGTTTTATTTTACTTTGTTTTTGCCTACGGATTCCAACAGTATCATGGTAGAATATCAAATACGGTTGGATGTTATGGCTGCAACTGAAATACGTTGGATGTTGTACTAGCCTTGAGAGATACATGGTGTATGTTTTTCCACCTACTACGACCTTGTATACTTCTCCGAGTGCGTTGAGCCATACATGCCTAATAGAGTTTTATGGCAATTTGGGTAGCTGCAAGGCATTCCAATGCCCTATATCATTAAAACTGTTTGAAAGTTGTCAGCTATCTAACGATAAGGTGCGAAGCACACCGAGCACTTGCAAACCTCATTACATAGAGTGGTGTCGATAACGGACCCCATCCTCGTATGCAAAATCCTGAGGGACTTCCTCCTAACGTTGATTTTCCAGCACCAGCTCAGCCATCGGCTGTCGTCGTGCTTGATTCATTGCTTCCCTATGTTGGGAACGATGATCCTAATGATATGGCTTCTGAGAATGCGATATACTAAGAAATAGCTCGGATTATGCATTTGTATCATCAGTTTCGTATTTAGATTTACCACTTGTTATTATGTATTTTCATTTATTGCATTATTATGTATTTTTTATTATGTTTCTCGCACTTGTTCTTTCATTTATTTGGCAAGTCTTTTCATTATCTCGTATATTTTCTTTATTGCATTCTTTTCATTCATGTAATAATAAGTAGTCTCGATAACATAAATAATTAAAACGATGAAAACAAATATAAAATTTCAAAACATAAATATTATATAAGTAAAACATCCATACGAACATAAGTATCCACTCAATCAATTACAAATATTTGAGGAGGATTTTTTGAAGAGAGAAATGCTCTGCCATAGAAATGGTGCCACTCTGCGAATCGAGGTCAAAGGGACCCACCAATTCCTGACATTTTCCTCACAATGCCATGACCACACTGTGTTTATAGGTGGTAACGAGAAGTCATTTTGCATGCGTAGCTATTAAAAAAACCTATATATTACATGATGAATTAAACTGAAAAGACATATAAAATAAATAAACACTTATTTCATGCAAAACAAAATGAAAATACTACCGCAATAAAGTGTTCACAAGCTGCTAAGTGGCCGACGTCAATCGTATTCTGAGGTTGGTCCTCCGTCGAATATAATGGGAATATCTTGCTACACTCTCGGTGATATTACCCGGGATGCACAAGAGACGGTGGCATTCTTACAAGGACTAGTCACAAGGGTAATGGCTAGAAAGATGAAGGAAGAGTACAAAGAGAAGATGGCTTTGTTTGAGAAAACATTTCAAGATCTTGATTGGCATGTGTTAGAAGGGAAAGAAGAAGACCTAGAGGGTACAAAGTACTCCTATTTTCCATGGTGCAAGTGAAGGAACCAAAAGAAGCAGGGATGGACGAGTTAGAAGACTAAAAAATTAAGAGGAAAGCAAAACAAGACTTACCGCCGGTGGTAGGGGACCCCCTACCATCGACGAAACCTTTTAGTCCAGGGAAGAAAAATTGAGCACAACCTACCGTCAATAGTAAGACCAGGCCCACCGTCAATAGTAGGTCCAGGCCCACCATCGACTATTAGTCTCTGTCCCAAAGAAAAACAAGGAGAAACATCCTACCTCCAACAGTATGTCGAGGCCTACCGTTGACGGTAGGTCTCGGCTGGTATGTCCTCTTGCTGATTTTTTGTGTTTTTTACTCCTTGACTTGTAAAGTGCCTATTAACTTTCCTCAACTTTAATTAGCAGATAGAGTTTTTTATTAATGACTTAGAGACCTATATATACTCTTTTTCAGCATTTTGAAGATAATGAATGACGTTATATGTTATTTGGAGAGAGAACCTAGGGTTTCTATGGTTTCTGGCTTTGTAAATTAAAGCAAGGCATTCTTAAATTTCTATTCAAGAGTTCTTGTCCTTCCCAAAATCCCTACATTTCTTGAGATGCTAGCTTCCTCCCTAGTATGCTTAGAATTAGGTCCTTTCTTGTAAATGGAAAACAGGTGAGAGCTTCCCAATAGTTCTTGTTGATTCTCCTTCTAAATAGAAAGGTTTTGTTTCGGTTTCTTAGTTATTCCTACAATTTCCCCTTTATTTTACAAATTCCCATAACAAAGCTTACCAAAGTTCCTCTTGAAGAGAGAAGTATCTTGGGAAAGATTTGGAGTTCATTCAAGCATGAAGGAGTTCACACCATGTTGAAGTATTGGTGAAGGCTCTTTAACTCTTGTTGATTCTCCCACAACAATTGCAGAGAACCTCCTGGTATGGTTTATAAGATGGGCTGGAACCTTCACTCTTGAGTGCACTTTTGTGGTGAAGTATAGGGGTCCCTCACTTATCATTAGGTATCAGATCCAGTCTTGCACACTGGTATCCCTAGGGATTTTCCTGGCCTACCTCGATCGTTGATTTAAAACACCCGACCGAGGAAGGTGGGCCCAAAAATAGGAGGATGGAGAATATGTGAGAATTCTTTAGCTCTTGTTGATTCTTCTACATCGCTTGTAGAGAACTTCCTAGCATGGTTTATAAGATGGGCTTAAACCTTCACCTTTGAGTGCACTTTTGTGATGAAATATAGGGACTCCTCTTGTATCACTGGGAGGCAATAAGGACAACACATAAATTGAATATGTTTGTAACGACGAATAGATGGCCAGGTACATCCATCCAACATTCTCTTGGTGTTGATCCACTCAAATGCACACAATTGTCCATAATCGTGTGGTACCTATCAATGCCTCTAATGAAATTGATTTACAGTTCCCATCTATTTTGCAACTCAAGCCACCTTCATTTACGCACAATAGACCCTTGGTTTTCATTGCCATGTAAGAAGTATGATACGACTGAAAACCCATAGTTTCAATCTCTTGCTACATCAAGCCATTTTTCAGTAAAAGGTTCAATGAAACTATATTACATATATATATTATTTTCATCGTTTTACAATGTTTTTAATGTGTAGAATGTATAGTTTATGCCATTTACCTCTATTCTTATCTTAGATGCTTCCCGATGAAGAAAATGGAGAATAAAAGCGAAAATAGGCAAAAATGGAGCAAAAACAGAGAGAATAGAAGCTACTGGAACCAAGGAAGATGACCTATCACTAATGGTAGGTCAATTTACCACACGCAGTAGGTATCAGAGCCAAAAGAAGAAATCCAATAGAAGTCTACTGCGGATAGTAGGTCCCGAGCGTTCAAGCAAGCCATGGATAGAACCCTACTGCAGACAGCAGGGGTCGACCTACCAAACGCGGTAGCTCCGACAGCTACAAAGTTAATGCATCTTTATCACTTATTTATGTAATTTTCCCTCTTTTTCATTATTAAACAGTTCTAGGTTTAGGGAGGAGGAATTAGGGGCGAACATTGGCAACAAAAACACTATCAATTCCTCTTCAATTAGGTAATTTCTTATTAATTAACATCAAATTGAAGCTATCGGTGGGAAGATTGAAGATATTTTTACGATGTAGTTTCGGGCTTCATCAAGTGAATCTTGAGACGAGCTTGGGTGGCTTTTAGAACCCTAAGTTTTGAATTATATGAATTTTCATTGAATTTCGAATTGGTGTTTGTTTTATAGTTGGTTGTTGTTCGATTATGTATTTATGATAATTGATTTGCACAGAATTGATTATTTATCAAGATTGGTTAAAATTGAAAGAGTAAGATCAATCTAGGCCAATTAATTTAGTGATGATAGTTGACAATTGAATAGAGATATTTGTTGTGCTTTTAGGTTATTAGATCACCTAATTTCTAATTGCATTCATAATCGGTTAGAGAGAGCAGAGATTCTCCTCTAAAGGTTAGTGAGTAGAGTGGCTTTCACCTAGAGATAGGGATTGCCCGGTTTTCATGTAATAACCAAACCTTAGTTTTCAAACATTGTTTTATGAGTTGTCCAATTGAAATAGTTGACACAAGTTAGGAGGATTCCATCATTCAAACTATTTTCCTATATTTTATACCTTTTTAAAATATTGCTTTCATTTAACTGTTTTTTATAGTTTTCAAAATATTTTCTCAAACATCAATTTATTAGACTAGACATTAGTTAAAATGGTTAGTACTTGAGCTTATTTGTTCCCTGAGTTCGGCAACCCGAGTGTGTCTCTGTTACTGCAGTGATAGGTACACTTGGCTGTTGCATTAGATATACCAGTTTTAACACATCCAGTTTTGACGTCGTTGCCAGGGACCGGCAACTTAAAGAAACCATTTTTCTTGTGCTTTAGTCATTTTTATTTTTCTTGCCATTTTATTTTTATTTTGGATTGGTCATTATTCTTGCAATTTTTGGTTTACTTTTGACTTATATCTTGAGAATTGTGTTTTATTATTTGTGGAGCTTGACTAAGATTTGTTTGTTTAGGTTTTGGGTAACTAGTTCATGCCTTAAATTCTAAGGGGTGATTAATGTCCTACCCGGTAAGCACCTCGCGCGACCCTAAAAGTGCAGTCATTAGGAACGTAGAGTTTGGAGTCTAATATAGTGGAATTTACGAATATAGGTATGCTTAGCATGCACATTTTAGTATTCAAATACTTGATAGTTTCATATAAGTTTTAAAGTGGTGAATTTGATAGAATGGTATTAGGGTGTAAAAAAGAAGAAGTTTTGAAGGAAATACCATTAGGATCTGAATATAATTATTTTTATGGGACAATATTAGATATGTTAGACATTATTTTTGGGACTAAGTTAATGTTATTATTTTAATATTATTATTCTTTTTATTGGTATTGTTTTATTATTTGTATTATTATTATGATTATAATGAGTTGTATTATTGTTATTATTGGTAAAAAAAAAAAAGTGTGTTAATGGCCACTTATCAAGCTCACCTTGACACTTGTAAGTTTGCACGCTAAGTAACCCTTTACACCCAAATTTATATATATACATATATATATATATGAAGGAGGAGGAAAGATTGGAATATTTTTCCTTCCTCTCGGTTAACCAGATTGCCAAGGGCTTAGGTGAGTTTTTTTTTTATTTTTTCCTTTTCTTTTTTCATTCTCTCTTTTGTTCATTGTATTTCTTTTGGTTTTAGGTTTGTTTTGTTTTTTTAGTTCTAGTAGATATTTGTGCCAGTTAACCTATATATATATATATATATATATAGAAGTTAGAGTTAACTTTTATTTTTTTTTAGTTAAATAAGTTCTTGGATTTAATTCTCCTCTTTATTGATGAGTCATAGGGTGTGATTATGGGTTCTTAAAATGAAATATTTAGAGTTTAATTGGTTTAGGATGTCATTTAGTTAATTTTAATCTCTTCGATTCACTTTAGTTAATTCTAATTATTTATTTATTTATTTTTCCTTGGTATGACTCTCTATATCTAAATGATTTAAAGGGATTTTAGCATATGGTATAGTTGTGATTTTAATTCTTAATTATTGATTAATTGTTTTAGTATAGTGTGTATTTTTTTTACCAATCCTTATTGAGTTTTTTTTTTTTTTTTTTTTTTGTGTATATATATATGGTTTAAGAAGTTTAGGCACTTTGGAGTTGGTATATATGTAGATGTATCCTAGGTTCATAAGGAGATATTTATAATTATTTTCAGTAATAAATAAAAATATTGGGATTTGTAATTAAGTGTTTTATTTGTTTTTGTTGGTACCCTATTTGTAGGATCATAGCACTAGGTCTGCATTCAAGCGAGTCCACAAACCCCATCTAATTATTTTACCAACGTTGTTGGAGATATCTATAATTTTTATATATAGATAAGTCTGTCATAAAATATCTACTAATTTTGGAACGATATAACCTGATATTCTTTTAAATTGGAGACGTTTTCCGTAACGTGGTTAACATGCTCCCTAGAATGCATAAGAGTGGTGCTGCGTATAGGTATGCCTACTTTGAAAAAAGTGGTCACGTGTTTTTATTTTCTGAGAAAAATTTAATATTGCTACAAGTTGAATATGTTCAGTTGTTGTTTAATTACATCGGTAGACTTGGTAGATTAGACTTGTCATATTTCTACAAACAGCATATGCATATCATGACTGGCGGATGGGAATTTTGTTATTCTAAAGTAGTTATAATCTAATTTTATGTAAATGGCCGAAGCAGTTATAATCGAAATTTACGTAAATGACTGAATGGGCCTTTTGATTTGTAAATGGATATGAAAAGCCCATCCAACCTGGGACGAAGTTTTTGACAGGATTATATTTATTTGGAAGCATTAGAGAATTGCATTGTACGTGGCTAGTCCCTTGTACTAGGGCCTCTTCGGATGACGTGAACAGATAAAAAGCTCTGGAAGATGGATCCTCTTGAGAGAGGGCGTAATATTGTAGACGGTTTGGCACGATTGGTATTACATCAGACATTGCATCATGCCCTGCGGGTGGGACGACCACCTTGTGGAGAGTCAGGAGGGGCTTAAAACTAAGGTTGGTCTCAGGTTGGACTTGGTAGGTATCCCAGGATTTGTAGCCTTGTTTAATGTGTTTGGTGAGTGCGATGGTCATAAAACCGAGCACTCGTAAGATGTTTGTCTAGCAGTGACTACGTGATGCTTGAACTTATTTTCGAAGACCTCGTTATGGGTTCCATACTCTGTCCATGAAGGCCGATTTTTGCAAGGCATGATTTTCGAATTCGGGTTGAGAAGCTGCACTGATGTGTCTTGATTTGCTCAGACTTCCCAATTATGTTCAAACCCCTCATATAGTTTCAAGTGTCGGTACTTTTAAAACAGCTAAGAAAAAGCTTTCCGATAACGTTACATAAGCTATTTTGTAATGTTGCATCATTATTTCTATGAAAAATATGGAAGCACACACACACACACACACATGTAGAGTCACTTAGCGTTAGTGCTCACATCTTTAAATGTTATGTTTTTTTTAGTTGACTTAGGACGAAATGTGGCACAGTAAGCTAGTAAAGTATTAGGCATGGAGTTTTGGTATTGGGTCATTTTCTGAAAGATATTTGTTTTTATTATCTTTTTTTCCTTTCATCCTTAACCAGTTTGTAACGTCTTCTCTTGTTTTTTTGGTTTTGTAAAGTTTTTTTTCTACGTAAGACATGTTACTAGGAGTTTCCCTGAACCTTTTGTAATGATCGCTCTTTTCTGTATTCAGTTTGTTTTTTCCACTGTGTAGTATATGTATATGTTTCTATGTGTTATTTAAGTTTGCTTCGCTTAGGGGCTTGTAGTGTAGTTCTGAGAGGCATGTTGGTACCTTGCTCGGCCACAATTAACCTAGCAGAGGGGTTGGGTGTATCACAAGTGAATTAGTCCCATTCAATCCAATGCCCAAGTATTCGATGCACAATGCCCATCGTGCTCTTTGATTCAGGGCGGAGAATAACAGTACCATCATTGCCATTGATAAGACGGAAGAGTTTTAACAAAATCCCCTTTTCATAAATCCGTTGTTTGTACCACATCTTCCACCACAAATAGCGGAGCGGACAATGGCAGACTATGCTAGACTGTCTGTTGCTGGGACATAATCACGCATAGCCAGGCCACGTGTAAAGCAAACAATTTTGAGATGAAGCCGAACGTGATCTAAACGTTGAAGAACAATATACAGTTCGATGGACTCCCTGAGGAAGATCTCAATATGTACATTGACAATTTCTTGGAGGTGGGCGATACATTCAAGATAAATGGAAACTCAGAGAATGCTATTAGACATCGCCTTTTCTCATTCTCTCTGAGGGAGAAAGCGAAATCATGGTTAAAGTCATTACATTCCGGCATAATTACATTATGGGATTCATTAGCCGAGAAGCTCCTAGGGAGCTACTTTCCTCTTGGTTGTACAGCCAAGCTTCAGAAAGAGATCCTATCATTTCAGCAGATAGATGTAGAAAGTCTATTGAGGCTCGGGAAAGATGGAAGAAAAAGTATTCTGATAATGTTACATAAGCTATTTTGTAAAGTTGCATCATTATTTCCACGAAAAATACAGTGCACACACACGTAGACTCACTGAGCGTTAGCGTGCACATCTTTGAATGTTATTTTTTTTTTAGTTGACTCGGGAAGAAAAGTGGCACAGTAAGCTGTTTAAGTATTATGCATCAAGTTTTGGGATCGGGTCATTTTCGAAAGGATATTTGTGTTTGTTTTTTTCTATGCTCAACCAGTTTGTAACGTCTTCTCTAGTTGTTTTTGTTTTGTAAAGTTTTTTTTTTCTACATTAGACATGTTACTAGGAGTTTTCTTGAACCTTATGTAATAGTCACTCTTTTCTTTATTCAGTTTGGTTTTTTTTTTTTCGCTGTGTAGTATATGTATATGTGTCTAAGTGTTATTCAAGTTTGCTTAGCTTATGGGCTTGTAGTGTAGTGTCGAGAGGCATGCTGGTACCTTACTCAACCGCAGTTAACCTAGTGGAGGGGTTGGGGGCATCACTGGTGGTATCAAATCTTCTAGGTTCGATACTATGTTCGAATGATTAGATCCTAGACGAGTTATAAGAGACAATCGCTTAAACCTTGATATTAATCATGTGATTTTATTAGTTAGTACTAACCCTAAGATTCTATTTTGTAGGTATTAGATAGAACATCATTCACGTAGGTGGGTATACCATAAGGCCATGCTCAGGAACGGTTCCAGTGGGCTGCATCATAATCATTCTGTTCCTTAGAGAGATTATCCCAAAGAGAGGCCCGATTCTAGTAGTTGATCTTTCTGAAGGTGAGTCTGTAGAGGGACCAGAGACGCAGGGGGTAGAGATTAGGGCGGAGATATAGGAGGACCTTAGTAAGCCCGAAACAGAGTCAGGAATACTAGCGGAGCCGGAGGGAGTGGCACTAGCGGAGACGAGAGGATAGACACCCCTATAGCAGATGATCCCCCGTTAGTAGCATCACATACTCTTGTTTTGCCTGCGGAATCAGCATCCTCTTTCCCATCGTTACCACTATTGGGCGAGTTTGGGGAATAGGATTTTTGTGGATACTGTATGTGGTGCGAGCAGCGGATTAAGGACATTGGTCGGCACATTACAGAGCTGAGGAGTGAGATTGCACTGACAAATAGTTTATTTTACTCAGCTCGTCAGGCTCGATGATGGGAAACGATGGGGATCGATAGATTGGGAGTTGAGCTAGCTCAAATGCGAGAGGCGCATGCGGTCCAAGAGAGAGAGAGAGATCCTTGAGCTGATAGAGGAGTGGGATTAGCTTAGGCAGTTCTTTACCCAGTTCCTGGGTACCACAAGAGACTCTGCTGATATGGCTCGTGCTGAGCTGGAGGCCCAGCCAGGGTGTTCCAGTAGTTAGCATCACTAGGAGGAGCTAGACTTTGAATAGGTTACAAGGATGGTTGTACATTTTGGTTATTCGGATGGTTTGATGTTTTGACTAGTACTTGTTACGGTAGATTTGGGGTCGTAGATACCAGATCCCCAAGTTTTAGGTGTGTATAGTGAACCAACCACATATTTTGGATAATAAGACTAGGATGATCTATTTGTATTACGATGGTATGGATGCAGAACCACTTGTATTGGAAATCCTCATTTTGATTTGTATATACATATATATATGTACGTAGTGATGTTTATGCCTTCATGCTTGTAGTGAGTTTATATCTGCTTGTTATGGCATACATGCGAACTTAAAGTTTTATTGCTACTGGAATTCTTGTCATTTAGAAGAATGTTGTGTCACGATCCCCTAATCATGTGGATGAGGCTGCATCTAAAAGTTCTCAAAATAGACAATCTGAACCAATAAGGGAGGCCATCCCTCATCCAGAACAAGCTACACACGAAATAATTGAGAATTTTATGGTCAAGATAACAGAGTTATTGGAAAATTCAACGGCCACTAGGAGGTTCAAACGAGCACCTGCCACTAGAGCGGATGAAGCTTTGGAGCGATTTTTCAAATTTCGACCTCTAGAATTCTACGGAGATTAACGAATTGGGTCATCACACTCATGATTGGGCAGTCCTTATCTCTAGGTGAAAGCCGCTCTATTCACTATAACTTCTAGACGAGAATCTTTTCTCTCTCTAACAAGCTACGAATGCAATATAATGCAGGTGATTATTAACCTAAAAGTGTATTAACTATCTCTAATTCAATACCCCAATTAATCCCCAAATTGAAAGCCCTCGGGTGGTCTTCCTTTCTCAAATTGAAAGCCCTCGGGTGGTCTTCCTTTCTCAATTCCAAACTCCCATGTGATTAATTCAAGTTTAGGATACTCAAATTGCAAAGAATTAACCAATTAGAGAACAATTCACTCAAAGGAAATATTCAATTTCATAATAGCAAAAATTAGGGTTCAACCCTTAATCCAAACAATTAAACTATTCATAATTCATTGTGTAAAACTGAAATTAAACAAATTAAAAGTTAGTAGAGAAGGAAAAGAAAGGCTTAGGAGTGAATTCGAAGGCCGAATTTTCATCCCAAACCGCACCCGAGCTCTTCTCTTGAGTTTCTCCCGCGAAGCCCGAATCCGTGATTTCAGTCCTTGATTCCACTTCTAATCCTTCCATTTCTGTTCTCTAATCTAAATCCTACCTAATTGAGGTGAGAATTGGGGGAAAATTTTTCACAGAAAATCGCTCTAATTCGCCTCTTAAAGCCCTATTGGCATAAGTCAAAACCCTAAGGATAAATTATGTTTAAAAAGCTGTCAAAAATCACCTAAAATTGCTGAATTTGGGACCTACCGTTGTCAGTAGGTCGGGACCTACCATCTCAGCTAGGTTTTTGTTTCAATTCAATCTCCTTTGTGTGACTGGCCAGGTCCGGCCCAACCGAGTCCCTCCGTCTGCTGCATTCGGTGCATTTCTTCTCTTTTCTCATCTGTTTTTGCTCTGTATGCTCTCGTTTTACTTCATTCTTCATTCTAACTTATCCAGAACATACCTGTAAACAGAAGAGAAGGAACGGAGGATAAATATGCCATTTTAATACTAAAATACTTCAAAAACCAAAGATTAAGTACTGTAACAATATGTGTAAAATGGACATATCACATTCCCCCACACTTAAGCGTTGCTTGCCCTCATGCAACAGAACTAAACGAATGGAATGAAAAAGTTCAAAAGATTTCTCTTCAGACATAGAGTTCATGGAAAACGGAAAACAAACCAGCCCTAAGTAATTGAGCAAATAGGAAAATAGAGGATATAAAAAACAGCAGTACCAAAGCAAAACAAAACAAAACCAAATAAAGGGAGAACAAAACTAAAAACGATGTCACCTCAAAAGAATATTCAACCACTAAACCACCATGACAAAACGAAAGAACGAGCACAAGATACACTTAGTCTACCACAATTACAAATAAACACTACATGCCAATGGTGTGTGTGTGTGTGTGTGTGTGTTTTGTTCGTGTTTTTTTCATAGAAACTATGGAAATGCTACATAATTAATGAAGTGAAATCCTTCAAAACACAATGCACAACAAGCTAACGTTTCTCTACTTCTTATTTATTCCAAGTCTTATCCTAAGTCGTTCCCGGATTAGGTAGGACTTTCTGGCTTATAATGTCAGGCTTGGGACATAAAAGGTGCCAAACAAAGGTAAAAGGAGACAAGAATAAATAAGACAGAGCCAACAAAATTAAGGACAAAATAACAAAATTACGGAATAATATTCTAGCTGTTGTTCGCTCTTCCCACTCACCCTTGAATAACCTACAGTTTTTCTCGCACATCTTACCCAACACATTTATAAGTTTCAGCCCTTCAACAAGAGAGAACTAGTATCGTTTATTTTTCCCGATTACATTAAGCACAAAAATGAAAGTACCATTTTTTTCCTTTGTTTTCTCTTTTTTTCCTTTTGTTTCTTTCTCTCTTTTTTTTTTTTTTTCCTTTTTTCATCAACAAAGAAAGATAAAGGAAAATCCTTTTGGTTTTTCAAATAAAAAGTGACAAAAAATAAGAAAAATTTTCAAATTTTCAAATTATTTGATTGTTTTAGATTTTTCATAAGGAAAATGAAAAAGGACAGTAAAAAAATAGAACTACCCCCCTCCCACTTAAAACCACATTGTCCTTAATGTGGGGGTCAGACTCACAAAACAAAACAAATAAAAACATAAATGGAAGCACTCCTGCATATATAAAATAATAAAGCACACGGGAAGCCATCCCCACAGAACAAAATAATAGTAAAGCACAGAACTATAAACAAAAGAAAACGACAAAAACTAAAAACAAGACAAAAGATATAAAGAGTTGAAGAGTGTAGGGAGTTTATCCAATTGGAAAATTTCTGTTGTGTTCAATTCAGCTCCAGTTCCGCTTTGGACTAACCCAGTGTGAGTCGTCCTCATATGGTATAGGATACCTCCGCAGACCATCTTCCCTATGAGCTCTTATCACACCAAAGTCAAACGGTCAAGACAATTCAACTTAAACAAAACGTGAAAACCAAATAAACTTATCATACAAATACAACTACAACATGGGTTCACAACCAAGATTACTCGTCAGTGAGAATGAGGGACTCTTTAAGGAGAGTTCCTACATCCTCACTAAAGTACAGTTTAAGGCGCTGGCCGTTTACGACCTCCTTGTAATGAAAATGAAAAAAATTGAAACCCAAAACAAGAAGAGAATTCAATATCTTAAGATCAAGCTTGAGGAAGATGTTACAAATTAAGAACAATATCAATTCTTTAAAGGAAAACAAAAGATTAACAAGGGTTAAGGTTGAAGAAAAACGTATTTGCAATTTTTCATAGCAATAAGGTTGTTTCCTTTTAGCGCTCTCGCAATTTCCTTCTAACTCCATGAGATTTCTCCTCTCTTTGTCGTTCTTCTTGGATTGCGTCCATGGTGCCATAATTAGTTTCGTTAATAAGGAGGTTCACTCCCTCACTCTTTTGGACAACGTCTATTTCTATTTCTTGTCGCTCTTCTGCATGATCCTCTCGATTCTCAACGAGACTCTCATTTTAATTTTCTGGCTCACTTTCCTCAAACTCATTCTCATTCTCTAGCAAGCACTCATCTCTCTTACCCCCTTCCACTACACTTTTAACTTGAGGAGGTTCTTTGAATACTGGTAGACCATCATGCCTCCTTTCCATTATTCCTTGTTTAGCCTCTTTTTCCTTGGGAAAGTAGACTCTACCAGTACTGGATCAATTTCCTCCTCTTCATCCACAAATATGGGAGCCGTTATTGTTAGTTTTTTTCTCTTGGCACGGTGACCGTCTCTGCCTATTCCTCTGGAATCTGCTCCGTAGTATTAGGTAAACTACTAGGTGGTCTGTCAGCAATCATTCTTGCCAATAGCCTGATTTGGCTCTCTATATTGTGCATAGAATCTAGTTGGCTTCTCTGGATTTCTTCCATATTCTTCACCTCGGCATCTGCAAATTTAGTGTATCTCGATACAAGATCATCGATATTTGGTTGTGGGTGTGATAGAGATACCGGTGGTCCATGATTGAATGTTGAATACTGATCATAAATTCCCCACGGAATGTTGGGTTTGGTCCTCCAATCTTAACTGTATTGGTGAGGATACGTATTGTACCCTTGCCAGTCTCCTTGGAACATGGCCGGCTGATAATTCGAATGTTGAGGTGCACCCACCAGGTTCTCAATCCCTTGTTCTAATATTGCCGCCAACCGGTAGTCCATGGTGGCCTTGGCATCCATGTTCTTTTCTCTGGAATCTAAAATTAATAGAGTACATAATCAACATATGGTCCAAAGATAATAACCCGAAATTCCAAAGTCCATACCATCAATACCCGATCAACAAGAATAATGAACAAGGTGAAATGAACTAAGCAATAAAGACAAAATGAAAAGAAAAGAAAAACTATACAAAGGAAAGAAAAGAAAGACTATACAAATTACTAAAGCACCAAACAACGGTATTTCCTTAAACTTGTCGTTCCCTAGCAACGACGCCAAAAACTTGATGTGTGTTAAATTGAAATGAGATTGAGAATCCTAAAGCTACAGTGCAAGACAAGTGAACTTTAACACTACAGAAATGGGTTCACCCCAAGTGGCAATATTCTCGAGGATGTTAAGATTCAACTACTCAACCGTTGGTTCAATGTTTAGTCTTAAAAATGATGTTGGACGATTATGAAACGGTAAACATAACGCTTAGTAAATAAGGAAAAAAATAATACAGAAGTTTGGATTTCAGGACCCCCCAAACCTTGTTACTTCTTCAACTAATTAGAATTAATGAAAACTAAATTTACCTTAACGAATTAGGTCATCACACTCGTGATTGGGCAATCCCTATCTCTAGGTAAAAGTCGTTCTATTCACTATAACTTTTAGACGAGAATCTTTTCTCTCTCTAACAAGCTACGAATGCAATAAAACGCAGGTGATCATTAACCTAGAAGTGTATTAACTATCTCTAGTTCAATACCCCAATTAATCCCCAAATTGAAAGCCCTCGGGTGTTCTTCTTTTCTCAATTCCAAACCCTCATGCAATTAATTCAAGTTCATGATACTCAAATTGCAAGGAATTAAACAATTAGAGAAAAATTCATTCAAAGGAAACATTCAATTTCATAATAGCAAAATTAGGGTTCAACCCTTAATTCAAACAATTAAACTACTCATACTTCATTGTATAAAACTGAAATTAAACAAATTAAAAGCTACTAGAGAAGGAAGAGAAAGGCTTAGAAGTGAATTCGAAGGTCGAATCTTCAATCCCGAACTGCACCTGAGCTCATCTCTCGAGTTGCTCCAAGAAATCCTGAATTTGTGATTTTGGCCCTTGATTCCACTTGTAATCCTTCGATTTGTATTCTCTAATCTCAATCCTAAATAATTGAGGTGAGAATAGGGGGAAATTTGTCATAGAAAATCGTCCCAATTCACCTCCTAAAACCCTATTGGTGTAAGACTAAACCTAAATGATGAATTATGTTCAAAAGGCTATCAAAAATCACTTAAAACTACTGAATTCTGGATCTACCGGACGGTTCCCCCCGCTTAGACGGTCGAGCCCCCCGCCTGTTGCATTCTGTGCATTTCTTTTCTTTTCTCGTCCGTTTTTACTCCGTATGCTCTTGTTTCACTTCATTGTTCATTTTAACTCATCTGGGACATACCTATAAATAAAAGAGAAGAAAAGGAGGATAAATATGCCATTTTACTACTAAAATACTTCAAAATCCGAAGATTAAGCACTGTAAAAATATGTATAAAATGGACATATTAGCTGTCTTCACAAATTCTTTATTTTTCCTTTTCTTTCCACATATGAAATACCTACACAAGATATATGATAACATTAACCATAACTATCAAGGTGACAAATCTTCACAGTTTATTTCTAGACCATCTCGGAATAAGAATTAAATATCAACCCTCATTAACCAACTTTAACATCGTTAGTTTCACCTATACTATCTATATGATTTATTTATTTATATTAAAAGGAAAAGAGATATTGGCTATAAATAGGCTTATGCCATTTAACTTCTCTCATTTTGTTAAACTTTTATTTTATCTATTTTTATCAATGAACTATTTTAGAATATTTTTTGTTCTACAAATGTCAAATCTTCTCATTTCCACTAGAATCCAACAATTGAACTCATGTGCATTGCATGTATTTTCGTTCCTAAAGACATTTTTGTGCATTTCTACTAATAAAAATACATGAATGCATATATTTTGTGCAAGTTAATTTATTGAATTCTACCACTAAAAGAAAAAATGAAGTTTGCTGACTAAATGAGAAAAAATATTTTTCAATATTTTCTCTGGTCTATTGGTGTGAACCAAATAATCTATCAACTAATGAACATACCATAGAAAACAAGATATCTTTATTATACCAACATATTCAAAAATTTTGGCTTGTCTTTTCTTCTAAATGAATCAATAGAAGAATAACACAAATAAGTAACAGAAGAATCTCAGTGGTTCTTGCGCTCTGCCTAAGAAATTTACTGACATCCCAAAATTGTTCCCTGCTCCAATCTCCATCCTCTGTAAGCATCTCAAGCGGGTCCAAATTTCTTCTCTCTTTCAAATTTTCGATAAAAGAAGCCCTTTTAAGACTTTGATTGTATCGTCTTGCTTCAGAAGAAGACTTATTTTGGGTTTTCTGAATCGAATCTCGTGAATGTAATGGGGGGTGATACCGTAATTTTCTGGAATCATAGTGACATACAGCTGTTGAAGGTTGAATTCTTGAGGAGGAACAATGAATTCTTCCTTCTTTGAAGGTTATGGGATTGAAGGGTTTTGCATACTTTGATAAGGGTTTTAGGAGATAATTTTCAGTTGGCCCCCAACTCATTTTTTTGCAGTGGAATAGGGAAAGTGAACCCATAGGCCATAGGCAAAGTAATCAAGCGTTTTGTAATTATGAATTTGCAAAGTAGTTAACCTTTTTTTAATTACTAGCTAAGGTGCATTCGCCATTGACACAATGAAGACGCAAATTATATTATCGTGACTCCGCATATATCATGGAATAACACAATGAAGACGTCTATAACGTAAATTATGTACCATGTATAGTACTCTCTTGGTGGAATGATGTCATTTTAGTTTGGATACAAAATATTAGGTATTTATGCATTCACATGTCTCCTGCTCTCTCAAAATTTTTTTGCAGCCTTCCTTCTCTTTTCCTCTGTTCTCCATTTCTTCTCCTTCTATTTACCAATATTCTCCAGATTTATCCAATCAAAGCTTTATTTTCATATTATTTTATGTTCTTTTTATCTTATTCAGTGTATTGTATAAGGTAAATCCGTGAAGTACTATAGGAAGATAGCTATTGGACAAGATGGGGAGGAAGAATTTTTTTTCTTATATAATTAATGTTTTTTTCTGGGTGTTAATATTATATGTCACTAGAATTACAGAGTTCCATATTTCATTTACTAATGTTCCCTTGTAATATAACTATAATTCAAAATTTTAATTGCTAATGTTCCATAATGACAGTAATTGCTTTATTTTCATATTATTTAATATTTTTTTATCTTATTCAATATACATGTGTATGGAGAATTATGAAAAAACCGATATTTGGAGGAGATGAGGAGGAAGAATAATTTTTTCTATGTGATTGATGGGGTTTCTCGTTGTTAAAGTTATATTGTGTTATATGTGCAAAACTCATGGAAACCCCTAGAGAACGTATGAAACATATATTTATTCCCATTCAACAGTAACACATAATCCATGTAACATTATTACAACAAAGCAGACCTGGCACAAAACTCATGAAACTCTGTTAGAATTGATAGAACATATATTATATTCTCATGTATTATGTTGTAATAGAACATTAACACATAATCCATGAAACATCAATACTATTTCTATGGAACATCAGTACTATGTCACCTGAGTTACGGTGTTCCATATTTTAATTTCTAATGTTCCATGAGAATATAATTATAGCTCTATATTTTAATTGTTTAATGTTTCATGGAAACCCGTAGAGAACTGATGAAACATCTATTATATTCCCATGTATTATATTTTAATAGAACATTAACACATAATCCATGGAACATTAGTACTATTTCTATGGAATATCAGTACTATGTCACCGAAGTTACAGAGTTTCATATTTCAATTTCTAATGTTGCATGAGAATATAACTATAGTTCTGTATTTTAATTGCTAATGTTCCATAATGACAGTAGAAATTTTGTTTTCATAGTAATGATATTTTTTCTTGTGAAATTGATATTTTTCAATTGCTAATGTTCCATGAAATATAACGTAGTTTCATATTTCAATTGCTAATGTTCCGTCAAAATATAACAGTAGTTCCATGATTACATAAATAACTGTCTGTGAAATATTAAGTCGTTATGTATTTTATTTTCAACATATGTGGGTGATAAACTTATATGTTACTAGTTACACCTAAAACATAAACATAATAACATAGAACATCATTACAACAAAGTAAACTTAGCACAAAACTCATGAAAACTTGTATATAACTGATGGAACATATAATATATTTTCATGGAAATTAACACATCACCCAAGTAATATTAATACAAATTTATGGAACATCTTACGCTCGTGTGCGTCAATTGCTTTTGCTGCGACTGACATGATTTTTTCTCTTTTGATGTTTTAGTGAGACGATTCCATTTCTTCAGTGGACTTTACCTAGCACGGTACATGAGGGTATACGATATAAGTATTGCAGTGAAGCGGTGTCGTATTATTTATTGCTTTACGACATACACACGCAAATTATATGGTACACCTTGTGAATACCTTGCATATTCCTTTAGTAGACATACATCATTTTATTCACAATAAGGATCTGATACAAATTATTAGAGTGTTATAATCCATGTGCCTCCTCTTCTCTTAAATTTTTTGTAGCCCCCACATCTCCTTCTCCTTTCCTCTATTCTTCATTTCTTCTCCTTCCTTCACTAATATTCTCCAAAATTAATCTCAAATCTCTATCGCCTTTTTCTTTCAAAAGAATGATTTCCACGATTGTAGCAGTGACATTCAGACCCCAGTAGTAGTAGTAGGTTCTAATGAAATAGCAATTTTAGTTTTCATCTTTTTTGATCGACGGCAACATCTTTTTAGTTATTTATCTACGTTTTTATGTGTTATTGTTTGAATTGTGTAAATTAAATTTATGGAGAAAGGGTAAAAAAGTGTTCTTACCCTCTAACTTGAGGGTGGTATTTTGCTATTAACCCTTGAGCAAAATTGCCTCTATAAATGTGAAAAAAATAAAGGTTCAAATCTAGTCGAAGAAGCAATGTCACTCGATCATTATCAAACTGATTGCAATCTTTTTCTATCCGTGAAGATCGGTTCAAGTGCTATTTTTACCGAAGGCTTTGCTATTTACGGGCTTTTAACTTAAATACACCAATCTTCAATATTAGTACCCACTGCCGGTATGCCTCAAAAGATGGTTCGGGCACAACCCCTCGATTAGGCCATTCTTTGAAAGATGATAACTGCCCTCCCATGCTGACCGAATGGGCTTCAATGGCCCGACTGAGGTTTAAGAGGTTGCGACCTCATAAGTACACTTTCAAACTCGTTTCTTTCGAATATGACTTTTCAATTTCTAGCTTTGATCGTTACAAAGGGCGATGCTACCATGTCGAGCCCGTTCCTGGAGAAGAAGTTTTCTGGGAGAACCAAAGGGAAGTTCAGTTTCCATTCCCCAAACTGTTAAAAAACAAAAATCATCTTCTTTTTTTTCATTAGATTTCTATCCGAGAATCGTAGTTTAGATTTGTGCCAAGATTTCAGTCGGAAAGGAAATAGGATTTTTATTTGAATACTGTCTGTCAACCAATTTTTCCAAAAAAAATAAAAAAAATAAAAAAAAAGGGTCTAAACATAAGAGGTTGTGTGAATTAGAAGTTTGAACTTTTAATTGTGACAATTAGATGCCTCTCAAATTTTAATTAGTGACACTTAGGAATTTTCTAATTTGAAAAGCAAACCCGAAAGCTTGTAACTATTATATATTAAGTAAACATATTTTATATTTTAATAGTTGAATATTTAATCTATGATTTTGTTCAATTCTTCTTAATAGTTATTTGAAATATGAGTTAATTACATTAAATTACCCTTGTGTTTATTGTAATTTTTAACGTTATTTTTGTATCACTTTAGTATCCTTTGAGTAACAGTTGTTAGTCATTTATGCAAAAAGTCATTTACCCAAACAATCTTTATTTTAAAGCAGTCCTTATATATATATATATATATATATATATTGGGGGATCAGGGTTGCGAATTAAACACATGGCCTATTGTATAGTAAGAGGTGCTTCTAATCAACTGAGCAAATCCCAAAAATCATTGAGGCCTTGTTTGTTAAATTGATTTACATTTTAAAATTAATTAGTTAAGCGGTTATTGAATTAAGTTTGTTTGATAAAATACCAAATTGAGTGCTTAATACTTAAGTATGTTTAATAGCGATGTTAGGAAATGACTTAATTATTAATTATAAATTTTAAGTGAAACTTTGTTACTTAACCCTGAAGTCTGAAATATGAATATATTATTTGTCAAATTATTATACTTCTTTCTTTTGCGTATAATTACTCCGTATTAATTAATTCAACATTCATATTCAGAATTCAATTTTCAAATTCAATGTTCAAATTAAGATAGAATTCAAAACTTAAATAATTTAGACTTCAAACTTTAGATTCAGTATTATCAATCAAGGTCGAAATGTTCAAAAACCTTGTAAAAGAATGAGTTTTTTTAAGACCTATTTTATTATATTACTTTCGTATTATTTTGGTATTAATTTATAATTCATAAAAACAGTACCTTAGTGCATTCAATTTGTTTTGGAAAAATTTACATTTGTTATTTTCAAAAAATTCAATTTCTAAGTCTTAAAAATAAAACCAAGCAAAATATTTTGAATCGGGTTTTCCCAAATTAAAATTATTTCGATTTCAAGAACGAAATACGAAACATTACTATTTTAAATTTCAAAAAATTACTTTGCCATTACTTTGTTAAATTTATGCATTCAAATAAGTTTATAAAGATATATATAATTAACTATTTTAAATTTATAGAAAATTAAACTTTATATTTTCTATTTGGAAATGCATTGAAACTCAAATTTAATTTTCATTTGGAAATAAAAATGAATTTCTCGAAGATAAAATTTGAAAAAACTAAAAGAGAAATTGAACTAAATTTTGTCTCCATTGGATTTTTTTTACTTTCTACAAAAGATGCAAAAAAATTACTTTCTATTGCATAATGTTAGTAAATTTTCTTTTACTAAAAAAGGACCATTTTTATTTTAAAAAAATATTTTTTAATTTTTCTCTTGAAATGAAAATTAAATTTACATTTCAATGCGTTACAAAATAGAAAAAATAAAATTTAATTTTCTTTACAAGTAAAAGATTTAATTCTATATAGCTTAGTAAACTTATTTGAAGATAAATCTAACTAAATATGACATAATAATTTTTGAAATTAAAAATTTGTAAATTTTTCATATTTTCATTCTTAAGATAAAATTAATTTTGATTTGGCGAAACACGATTTGAAAGGTATGTAATCTAGTTTGATTTATTTTTTAAAAGAATAGAAAAGGAATTTTCTCCACATAACAAATCTAAATTTCTCCAAAACAACTTGAATGCACTAAGGTACTAATTTTATGAATTATAAATTAATTCTAAAATAATATGAAGTTAATATAATCAAAATAGTTAAAAATTTATTCTTTTACATGGTTCATAACATTTAATGAATGTTGGGATGTCAAGATGGTAGCTCAATTGATTAGAAGCACCCTTTGCTATACAATAAGTCATGTGTTCGATTTACATTCCTGTACCCAAATGTGTGTGTGTATATATATTTATTTATTTAAAGGACTACATAAAACAAGAGATTGTTGGGGTAAAATGACCTTTTGCATAAAAAACTAATACCATTACAATTGACCGTTAGTCAAAGATATTAAAGTAACACAAAAATAATGTTAAGGTACTAAAGTGAAAATGACACTGAACGTTAGGGTACTTTAATATAACTAACCCATATTTCAAATAACTATTAAAAAGAATTAAACCAAATCATAAATGAAGTATTCAATTATTAAAATATAAAATATATTTTCTTGATTTTTAATAGTAACAAACTTTCGGTTACTTTTTAAATTAAAAAAATTAATATGTGTCCTATTTAAAAATTGAAAAGCGTCTAACCGTCACAATTAAAAGTTCACACATCTAATTCACAAAACCCTTATGTTCAGACCTTTTTTTAACCTTTATTTTTTCACATTCAAGAGGCAATTTTGTTTAAATATTAAGATGAAATTTTCTATAAAGAATACTAATTCATAGTGCTTTAATTTATAAATAAACAAACTAATTCTGATGACTAGGATTGCTGACTAGATAAGTATGTGAGTCTTATGTAAGTCGAACCACTCTGACTTATATGCATGGGTTGTTTTAAACACATCATATGTCCATTATCGAAATAAATTGGTAAAAAGAAAAGTGACTCGAAATAAATTTCCCACTCCCAAAAGAGCTAAGCTAAAAAATGTAACTCATTTGAACAATCTGCAACCAATTATCTTAAGAGAATTCTTTCCTAAAGTATTGCTGAATGAATATGAGATATCTTTCTTTGCTATCCACTGTGAAGAGGAAGATCCTTCTTCAAGCAAATCTCCTATACTAGATGACAAGCATGACAATAATGTGGTGGCACAAAAGTCTACAGAATGTATGGCCACAATTACAATCAATCATGATGACCTATTGTCAGGTCCAAAGCCTAAAAATAGACCTTTGTTTGTATCTAGTTACACACGTAAATCGAAGGTGAATAGAATATTATTGGATGAAGGTTCTGCTGTCAACATTCTTCCTATGCGAATGCTGAAGAGTTAGAAATTGTTACTAAGGAAATATCACAAAGCCGCCTCATGATACAAGGTTTTAATCGAGGGGAGCAAAGAGAACTTGGCACAATTCATTTAGACTTGATGATTGATGAAATGAACCCTAGTGTCCTTTTGCATGTTAGTGATGCTAAACCTTCATACAACATTCTTTTGGAGAGGCCATAGCTTCATGATAATAGAGTTGTACCATCTAAACTTCATCAATGCTTCAAGTATTCTAGTAATAGAGTCGTAAGAAAGGTTGTTACTTATGAAAAGCCTTTTACTGAAGCAGATAACCACATTGCATATGCTAAACTGTATTTGCAAAGTAAAAAAGTAACTTTGCAGGAAAGCTGCAAGTAAAGACAAAGGAAAGACGATTAAATTGTCGCAAGAAGATTCTTCTATTTTGTGATACATCCCAAAATCAATGAGGAAAATAGTCAGTCTGTCTTAATTAGTTGAAGTGGACGAGTTGAAGAACTGTACTATTCCAAACTAGGATTGAAGCAGTAAAGCCAATCAAGCCCATCCTGATAAGATTTATACATCCAAAATAAGGAACAAAGGTGGAACATGGCACACTGCCTGTTAAAAGAACTGAAGAAGGATTCAATCCCAATGCATACAAACTTCTAGCAAAGGTTAGATATGATCCTCAAAAGCCGAATACTTTATGTAAGCTTATTTCTGAAGTAATTGGTTCGAAAGTACACGGCTTGAATGAAACTCAGAGAATGTTGAAAGAAAATGGAGTTCTGAGGAAAGTTCACGAATTGGATTAGGATATAAACTATCTTCTCCTGTGCACATCACAATCAAAAGGGCAAATAATCATTATATCTCTCTGGAAGATGAAGATTCAAAGGTGAACCCAAGATCAATATTCGATCAAATAGGGAATAAAAATCATCGTGGTCAGTGTTTGAGCATTTGGGAACAAAGGAAAATAAGATATCAAGAAAGCCTGCTTTCATTAAAACATGGATTAGTAGAGAAATTTCTACTAAGAGAAAGGATTGGAATGATGCCATGTTTAGGTGATGGTGCAAACAACTGCCATAGCATAATTCCTTCTATAATGTGGAGGAAAACAATACTTGTTGTGAATTATGATAGTGTGTTGAAAGTCAAATTACACACTACTGTGGAGACAAGGCCAAAGGAAGAGGATGAAGAAAGTGTAGGGTCATCGAACTTTGTTACCTTCTCACACAGTGCCACTTCTCGACCTATTTCTCAACAAACTATGGTACTTGTTAAGGAAATTGAGAGATTGATCTGAGCTGGCTACGTTCAAAGGCATGTAAATTTCACTGTGGAGCACATTCGACCTATTTCTTGGAAATACACAGAGATGCCAGGGCTAGATAAAAAAAAAAAAAAATTGATGTCTGTCACATGTTTGTAAAGAGAAGTGTTCGGCTAATAAAGCAGGCCCATAGGTGTTTTCTTCCTAAATTGATTCCTCAAATTGAAAATGAGGTCAACAAATCAATTGAGGCTAGCTTTATTCGTGAGGTCGAATACCCAACATGGATATCTAGCATTGTGCTTGTCTGTAAGAAAAATGGGCAACTGCGAGTTTGTGTTGAATTTCGGGGCTTGAATAATGCATGCCCAAAGGATGACTTTCCTCTTCTAATTACTAAAATCATGGTTGATGTTGTTACTGGTCATGAAGCTTTGAGTTTCATGGATAGATCTTCTGGCTACAATAAAATAGCATGGCTCCAAAGGATGAAGAATTGATGACCTTCCGCACGCCTAAAGTTATTTACTATTCTAAAGTAATGTCATTTGATTTAAAAAATACAAGTGCAACATATCAAAGAGCAACGCAAAGAATTTTCGATGATATGCTCCACAAAATTGTTAAGATTTGGTGGTGAAGTCACGAAAATGAGAAGACGATTTGGATCATTTAAGGAAAGTTCTTTAATGGCTTCATCGTTATCAATTAAAGATGAATCGTTTGAAATGTGCGTTTAGAGTTACCTTAGGAAAGTTTCAAGGCTTCGTTGTGCGTAAATCTGACATCGAAATTGACCAAACTAAAATTTATGCCATAGTGAAAATGCCAGAGCCCTGCATTGTGAATGAGGTGAGAAGTTTACAAGGAAGATTAGCTTATCTGCGGCGATTCATTTTAAATCTTGCAGGAAGATGTCAACCATTCACTCATTTGATGAGGAAAGGAGTACCTTTCATGTGGGATGATGCATTTAGTAAAGTATTTAAAAGTATCAAAGCTTATCTTACAAGAACTCCAATATTAGTTGCACCTATATGTGGAAAGCCTTTACTTTTATACATTGCTGCATAAGAACGTTCTTTGGGAGCCTTACTTGCTAAAAAAAAAATGAAAAAGGTAAGGAAAATACTTTATATTATCTGAGCAAGATGATGACTTCCAATGAAGTTAAATATTTGCCGATTGAGAAGTAATGCTTGGCTCTGATTTTTGCAATTCAAAAGTTGAAGCATTACTTTCAAGTGCACATGGCGAATCTAATCTCCAAAGCATATCTAATCAAGTATGTGATGACAAAGTCTCTCTTGTCTGATCATCTAACATAGAGGTATCTACAACTCCAACAATTTGAAATTGTATATGTTCCTCAAAAGGCTATCAAGGGACAAGTGTTAGCTAACTTTTTAGTTGAACACCCTATACTGACGGAATGGAAGTTGACTGATGACTTACTTGATGAAGATTTGTTTTTAATTGAAATCTTACCTCCATGGAAGATGTATTTTGATGGTGTTGCACCTCAAGATAGAACTGGTACAGTAATGTTCATCACATCTGAGAGTGATATCTTGCCATATTCATTCACCTTG
This sequence comes from Catharanthus roseus, assembly GCA_028651295.1. Taxonomy (NCBI): domain Eukaryota; kingdom Viridiplantae; phylum Streptophyta; class Magnoliopsida; order Gentianales; family Apocynaceae; genus Catharanthus; species Catharanthus roseus. The sequence goes on along the minus strand of JAPQWS010000102.1, from coordinate 10,318,398 downwards.
ACTAAAAAATGCCCAAATAACATGGTTGAATATCAAGCACTCATTCTTGGATTAGGAATAGTTGTGAACATGAAGCAGTTACACCTTAGGATCTATGGAGATTCAAAGTTGGTTGTCAATCAAATTCTTGACATTTATGATGTGGAGAAACCTAAGTTGCTTCCTTATTGCAAATATGCCAAATTGATGATGGGTTGGTTAGGAGATGTAGAGATAGAGCATGTCCCATAAAATGGAAAAAACCAGCGGACGTGTTGACGAAGCTCACATCTACCTCATGTTTTCAAGTCCAGAAACACAAATTTCAATTTGCCAAAGTTGGATAACTCCGCCATCATTTGAGGATAATGATGATGAAACAGAACAGCAAGAAGAACTTGAAACTCATGCTGTTTTTGTTACTGAAAATGAAAGAGAAGATTAGTGTTAGTCAATAATTGATTACTTATACTATGGTATTTTACCTGAAGAGTTGTGAAAAAGGGTGATGTGCAAAGACGTTTTCCAAGATTTGTTTGGTACAAGCATAAATTTTATCGGAGATCATTCGAAGGTGTTCTTTTGTGTTGCTTAGGAGATAAAGAATCTATGTAAGTATTAGAAGAAGCACATTCTGAGATATAATTGGCCTAAAATGGTGAAGGATTGCATGGATCAAGCTTGTCAATTTCATGCAAATACAATCATCAACCACCAGAATCATTACATCTGTCTGTTGCATCTTGGCCATTTGACGCATGGGGACTTGACATAGTGGGACCTTTACCAAAATCTTCTGGCGGGCATGTTTTCATATTGGCAGCAACAGATTACTTCTCCAAATTGGCTGAATCAATTGCATTAAGAGAAGTCAAGAAGGTATTAACTTCATTCGTAGTAATATTATATTCTATTATGGCATGCCAAGATATATTATCACCGATAATGGCAAGCCTTTTTGTAATAGTTCAATGACTAAACTTTGCGAGAAATTTGACTTCAAGCAATATCATTCTTCAATGTGTTACGCTGCTGCAAATGATCTGGCAGAAGTATTTAACAAAACTCCATGTAACTTATTGAAGAAAGTCATTGGTAAGTCTAAGAGAGATTGGCATCATAAAATTGAAGAAGCTATGTGGGCTTACTGCACTACATTTCGAACTCCTACTCAAACAACACCGTATGCGTTGTTCTATGGTGTTGAAACAGTTTTTCCACTTGAGTGCCAAATTCCTTTCTTGAGAATTATTGTTCAAGAAGAGTTTACAGAGGAAGAAAATGCCCGCCTTTGCCTTGATGAGAAAATATTTAGAAGCTCAACAGCGTTTGGAATGTTATCAAGCTCGACTTTCTAAAATATTCAACAAGAAAGTTCATATGTATCCTTCCAAGTTGGCGGCATGGTGCTTACTGTTCGGAGGCCAATTTTTTTACTTAGAAAAATAAAGAATTTACAACAAAGTGGGATGGTTCCATTAAAATCGATTGAAAATTGGACCCATTAATGGAAAGTTCCTAAAATGCTGTTATGCGTGAAAAAAATGAAGAAAGAAAAATAGCTTATGGCTCGAAGAAAAAAATCAAAATACAAAGAAGACCAACCAAAGATTTTGTATGTGGATAAACTGCTCAAATGTCCTAATAAGTCCAAGTTGATAAAAATAGATGCTCCTGACCCGCACGAGCTTAAAACTATGAATGTCAACCACCAAAGGTTTTGTATGTGTTTAAACTACTAAACATCCCAACAAGTCCAACTTGGTAAAAATGGATGCTCCTGACCCGCAAGAGTATAAACTATGAATGGTAAACACCTCAAAATCATTCATATGATTTGAACTACGTTTGACTTGGTTTCCTTTAAGAATACATAGGCAACTTATAATGCAATTTGTGAGTTCAAGAATAACTTATGCATTAGATAAAAAAATCTTGCCAAATGAATTTGTTCTTAAAACAAAACTAGAATTGAAATCAAATAACAAATTTATAATCTACCAATTCTTGTCTGCTTGCTGCTATATGCCCTCTTGAAGCTTCTAAATTATACACCACTTCATCAGATTGAAAAGGAGCGTTCCCTATGCCAACAACTTCTTCTTTCTTTGACCATGATTCTATGTGCGCTTTCTTCAATTCCTCTTCATATCACCAAATAAATACACAAATTTCTTGCTACGTTTCTCTAGTATGTCGAGTTCCTTTTGAAGTTAATTTAACTAAGGTCCACTTGTAAATCATCTAACCTTGATGTTATGACTGTCTCCTTTGATAAATCTTCAAGTTGCCTCTTCACTTCAGAAAGAGACTCAAGATATGCCTCCTTAGTCAACATACTGCAAGCCGCAGATCTTGATGCATCAAAGCTTCGAGCTTTCTCAAACAAAGCAATCAACAATTTTTCCAAAGGAGCTATGGCATCGACATTCACTTTCTTCATCTATGCTAGGATCATGTCACATTCTACTTGAATAGAAGATATAGATTCGATTAGAGTTTACGAAAGCTTGTCAAAAATTCTGTGCCATAAGGGTTAAAGATATTAATTTTGACACTCCTTAATCACATTTAACTCCATGAAATTGTGAAAGAACAACAGGAGGCTATTCTTCCAAAGCTTTCCCTCTCCCAGTGGATGAAGGCAGCAAATTTGGTGCTTGTTGTCTAACAGGTACTACAACAGACTCTAGACCGTGTCTTTATTACTCTCAACCAAATTGATATGAGTAGGTAAAATCCTTGTGTCTTCACTACCGAAGGAGGCAGCTTCTTCAAGATTAGGAGAGATTTCAAGCGTCTTCAACTAAAATATTTAGAGTTAGTGTAAGCATTTGATGTAAAGAAAAAATACGTTTTTTTTAAAAAATATATATATATATATATATAAACAACCAAATCTCAAGGTGATATGTTTGAACAAAGAATGCCTCCCAAGAATTTCTACCTAATGACAAAACTGGAGCTTCAGAACTCTTCTTCTTTTTAGAAGGGTGTCAGTTCCAATAATGATCTCTATCAGCATTAGCGCTATTAGATTAGGAGACAGTGGCCATCATAGTTAGATTGGATGCTTCGGGCGGAGGATTAGCTTCAAGAATTATCAAAGACAAAGTCTTTTCAGGTGCTTTAGATGAATTATCAACTCTAGTAGCAGGTAGAGTTCCTGTAGGACTTGGAAACTTAACCTTGACTACCTTTGAAGTTCTATAAGTCCTTGAATTCCACCAAGTATGGTATTCCGTTGTAGAAAGTAGATTTGAAAGCTTTGGCAGAAGAAACACTTTTGACTTTGTATCAAGGAGTGCAGATGATTCCCGTAGTTGCAAAACATCCTCAAGAGTTTGGGAATAAGACTTGCTTCTAAAATCACCAGGAATATCTTGACAAAATCTGAATTGCCTGCAAAATTGATGACGATTGTAGGGTTGTATTTTGTAAATATTGTTCTGGCGACAAGTCAAAAAGCTGGAGCGGATAGTAATGAAATAATCAGTCCAAGTCAATGATAAGCTCCTATCATCAATTGAAGTTTGCTCTTCTTCTTTAGACATGATGTTGCAAGTAATAAATGATAGATTGATATTTCAAAGAAGATATTTTGCTTCAGAAGCGATGCAATATCTAACCATCTTTTCTCCATGAAACCCGGTCATCTTAGCTATTGATCATGTGTGCGATAGGTGTTGAGGTATCGAGCAATCCATGCATAAACACAGTGAATTAGAAGAGCAGCTCGACATGTCTTCAAAGATAATGAATTCGCTATCATATTTAAACCATGCTCGACATGTCTTAAAAGATGATGAATTCACTATCATATTTATACCATGGTAGATGCTTGCCAAATTAGGGGTAGCAAGAGCAAATTTTATCCCTAAAGCCATCAAACTTGCAACTTTGAACAAACTTGCACAGATGTAACCAATCTTTTTTCCAGGAAGAAGAAATTTATAGATCCAGCCTGAGAGAAATGCAGCCAAGTATGTTTCTTTCCTCGAGTTATCTAGGACGTTAATAGTGATGAATGGTTCCTCCGCTCCAACATATTTCGAGGGGCAAAATTCTCGATCCATGGTTGTTAGATTGCAAGTTGCCTTTGATTTTCCTGATGTCCTTTTCCTATTTTACCGTAAAGGGAGAGATGTATATCTTGTTGGCCCTTTAAACCAAAATCACATCCAAATTTCAAAGGAAACGCTATGCAGGTCACCTCCAACAAGTCTGGCGAGTGAAAAGAATAAGAATTTATAACTATGAGAAATTCCTTTATCATCTGCACCAAGAAGTTCTTTGGCAAAAGGAATAATTTCGTCAAAGAAAAGTCCTATCGATTGGAAGATCACCAAGAGATTGCAAGTCCCAAAGTAAAATAGATATTTCTCCATGAAAAGTATGAAGAGTATTCGTAAATGGACAACAAAGTTCACAAAAAGTGCGCAGCCACAACGATCATAAGTGTACAAGGAAACATGAAGAGTGTCGTAAACTCTTGACTCAGAAAGTAAGTCTTAATACTTTGCAAGAATATCTTCTAATCACTCCTAATAGTTTGTTATGTAAGAAGTCTCCCCAAAATCAGAAGAATGAGCATTCTAATAAGTCTTGTCAATTTTGCAATAAACAAAGAGAAGGTAGCACTTGTTGGAACTTGACTTGTTGTCATGAGTTGAAGACATTAATAGTTGTACACGCCGAGTCGATTTGGACAACTTAAGGTCAATCACTTCCTATGTAGAACACGAAGACCATTGAGTAAGATTAGGATTTACTCCAAGAGAAACTGACTCAATTTGTGATGCAAGATGAACTTCCAAAGACAAAGGCCTTGTACGAGATCCTCTTTGAGTATCAGAGATAAAGATATGTCAATGTGGCTTATCGTAGTCTTTAATCTCTATTGCAGATAAATGGAAATTTTCTACAAATCAAAGGAATAAAAAAGGAATTTATGCAAGAAATCAATAAAGTAAAGAAAAAAAATCTCTTGGTTAATTTTAATTACCAAGGATTAGCCCCTCCAGATAACGAAATAAAGTCCACCACAGGTTTGAAATTGAAGCTTGACCCACGAAGCTAAGTCCACCACAAGTTTAAAATTGAAATATGGCCTATGAAGCAAATTCCACCATACCACGGAGTTAAGTCCACCACACTTAATATTAAAGCATGGCCCACGAAGTAAGGTTCACCACAGAATTAAAATTCTTGAAGCTAAGTCCACCACACACTTAAAATTGAAATCTGGCCTACAAAGCTAAATCCACTACAAGCTTGAAATTGAAGTCCAACCCACAAAGTTAAGGCTTGAAATTAAGTCCATTGAGCAAGGGTTCTATACCCCAAAAAGGGACAAAAAAAATTGTGTTTGATAGTTGTTCAAAGAAAGGGCTCAAAGAATAATCCCAAAAAAGATTGTGCTTGACCATTGCTGAAAATTATGGTTACTGAAATTGCAGAAGAAGAAATTTTGGTTCCCAAGAAATCTGCACAACTCTATCACTTGTGTTCGGTTTCTTTCTGTTAAATCAATGGGCTCTTTAAAAAAAAAAGAAAAAAAAGAAAAGTTTTTTCGACCCAAGAACGGACAATACCCATAACAAACGCATGAATAAATAATAGTTTGCTATCGGTATGGAAACAGAGAAAAGGGGCATATGATGAAGAACTTGAGCAGTGATTTGATAGCAGTAAGCAAAGAATTATAAACTCTGTATATATTTCAAGAAGGAAATTTTGGTGTCTCTAGAAGACCTTTATTCTCTCTTGTACAATATACATGAAGAATCGGCTCTCTAAATTTCAAAAGAATTGAAAAACAAAAACGGCAATAAATTCATGTTTCTGCTTCTTATTGATGACAAAATCGTTAAAAATTATGTGAATCAGAAGATCGATGTAAAAAAAGAAAAAAAGCTTTCGACTCTGTGACTGTGACTGAAATTCATATTTTGTGACTTCCAGATACAATGTATTTAGAGAAGGAAAATAAATTATCACCAAATCAAAATCGAGATAGTGAATTGTTGTTTATGAACAATTCTGGAATTCATAATATTACCTACACGTTTCTTGGTTTTTTTAAAAAAAAAAATATATATCAGTATGAGCACCAATTGTGATGGATATTTAAAAGATTATTGGCTTGGTTGAGATATCAACTTTAATGGGTGTCCATGATTGAATTGGCGAAGGAAAAGGGTAATGGATATGTACAGTACAGTTTTTAAAAAATAAAATAAAATAAAATAGAAAAGAAAGAAAAATCATAAAGAGAGCGTGGAATTCATGGGAAAGTTTGACCTTTTGTTTTGGTGTTTTGCATGCTCAAAGATATTGAACGGCCATGCAGAATTGATCTACTATTTACAAATTTGTGACATCAAGAATATACATGCAATCAGATTCCTCCATTCAAGAAAAAAAAAATCCTTACAAGGACTAATGCAAAATGGCAACTGTAAATGTAATGGTCAACCACAATCCAGAAACAACGCGTCTATCCTAAAACAATAAATAAATAGTGAACATTAAATTCACTTGCATCAAATTATTCCTAGACTTTCTTGGGCCGCTTTTCCGAAGTCTCTAACTCTGAGGGGGTCTTGAACCAAGTAAAAGCCAAGAAATCAACTTTAACCCTCTCTTTCTTCTCATAGCTTGGCGACACCGCAGTAACGGCACCACTTCTCAACCAATAAAAACAAATAAGAAGAACAAGCAATCGAAATATGTATAAAGGAATGGAGGAGTATAGCCAACAACTTATCATGAGAAATTATACCTTTTATTATTGAACTTCAAGGGTTGTCTTCAAGAAGTTGCAAATCTTATTTTTCTATTTTATCTTATGTCTCTCTCGGCTAGCAGAAAAAAGGAAGACTACAAGTGATTTGAGGTTAAAAAGTTCAGAAGACCTATAAGTGAGAGTTTATCAAGTGGTTTGTGAGGTTGGATTTTTTATCTGTGTTGGTGCCCAAAATTAACTACGGGATCATTAAAAAACAAAGTAACATATTGGACACTAATTTAATTGGGGTTCTAAAGAAGCTAAAGTTGAGCATGTCTTGGGAACCAATTTATCCCGAGGTTAGTAGAGGTAGAATTTATCTAAACTTCTTAAAGTTTAATTGATGGGTGAAAGAAAAAAGGGAATAATATGTTAACTGACATTGTTTAGAGAGGGCTGAATTGGAGCAAATTTGGGTTGAAGATTATTTTAAAAAGTTAATTAATGCCGTGATGGAATTCAAGTTCTGCTGTAATATACTTACTTCCTCAAAGAATTCCTCATGCCAGTAGGATTTTGATTTTTTTTTTTTTTATTGGGCTCATTTTCAAAAAAAAGTACTAAATAGGTTTTTTTTTTTTTTTTAAATCCTGAAGAGGTCATAACGCACAGTCATTGTGCGTTATCAAATGAGATAATGCACAATGGTTGTGTTATAACTAATCATGGGCTTAATCCGCGTTAAGTGCTGAGGTGGATAATAACGCACAACCATTGTGCATTATCTTGATGATAACGCACAGTGACTGTGCGTTATCTTGTTTATGTTGATTAGGAAAAAATAATTTTTGTAAGTATTTGGAAAACTTGAAACATGAATAACTCTGCGATCAGATGTCCGTTTCACGCGTATGACCACTCGTTTTGATGGTTCTCGTAAAGAGGAACGCAACGGCATCGTTGAAAAATTGATCCGGATGCGTTTCGGGACAAAAAAATCGTTTCGTATAGTCGAAAACTTTGACAGGGCATAACTTTGCGCTCGTACGTCCGATTGAGGCGATTCTTGTGGGCATTTCGGGTATTTTTTCGAGGCCTACGCGTTGGAAATGGTTTTAACAATTTTCCACCGACCGTTTCCACAAAAACCTCCTATTTTCGTTTTAATTTACGTTTTTGTAATTTTCTAATACTTTCTCTCTTGTTAACTAAAAAATTAAGGCACCAATTTGAAAATTAAATAGATGAGCAGTCTTCCTTTTGCTCTAATTAAAAATTCAAATGATTGAAGTTGTTAAATATTGGAATACGTAAGTACGTAAGTTATTATTAAATAAAATCTCATGCACTTATTGAATAAGATCCAATGGCGATCTATTGGTAAGTCTTTTATGTTATTTCTCATAAGGTTAAGGCTTCAAATTCTGAAGATGCGTTATCTGCCCCTTAGGATATGACTAGTGATAACGCTTGTGCGTTATCCTAATTAATAACGCACAACCGTTGTGTATTATGACCAAATCAGACATAAAAAAACTTTGGACCACTTTAATAATTTGTTAAAGAAAATGAACTTTTTCAAGAAAAAAGCCTAAGATTTTGCTAATGAATAAAACATATTTCGTCATTATCATATTGTAATTGGAGATGAATTAATAATAATACCAACTCAATAGCATGTTTATCTTTGCCAATAACAAATCATACAAGACTCCTATTTCAAGCAATGAGGATAGTCTGTAGTATTTTCTATAATATTTTTTATAATATTTTTTTTATTGGTAGCTCTTATTAATAAAATATATCAAATTAAAAGTGTTACATATTACAAACTATCCAAATTGTATTTCAAATTTCATGCTCCGCATTAAAAATCTGGCCATCAAAATGCAGAGTCCAAATGAACTCATAATTGCGTCACCAAATCGGGTCTATTAGTTAGTTCATGAAATATGAATTTTGGATCAGATTGGTACAGATCCATTCAAAATATATATTTTTTAGTTTAAATTAATTTAAAATTAATATTTCCACTCAAGATACTGTTCAAGTCTGTGAATAAGTCTTAAAGGAACAATTTGTAAAAATAAAAAATATATAAATTAAATCTTTAATATTTTATTAAAATTCTAACATTTTCGATCAATCAAATCGGAACAAGCGTCGAGACTTAAAAACTTCAATCAATGAGAACTTAAAGAGTGGATCAACAAATGAAATCAAGCCACATCACCCATAATAAAAGATTTGGCCAATTAAAAAATTCTAACTTATAATTGTTTATTTTTTAAATATTTAAAATTCAAATGTGACATCATCCCTCTCAAGTTTTGCCTATAAATTGAAGGACAAGGCTAAGGGAAGACATACAACAATTTCTATGTGCAAAAATGGTGAAGCTCTAAAAAATTCTTCCATTTCTCTCCAAGTTTCTTAAGTCAAGCCCAGCCTTCGATTTCCTCTTCGACAAAGTAAAAAGAGGGAATTCATCAACAACACCGAGATTAAACTGTGAAATCCTTGAAACATATTCAAATAGAAGAATCGGCCGAGTTTATTCTTTAAAGGAAGATATTCAAATATTGTAATAGCTCTTTTAATTTATAAATTATTATTTCTTACTATATTTTCTTTGTTTGCTTTGATTATTTTGCAGGTAAGAATTCTTTGTAAACATACATAATTTTCATAACCTGCTATTTTCTTTATGTAATTTTTTATCATCTACTGTATTAACTATTAACTCCCAAGTCCCAAATCAAATAATCTTTTAATTCTTTATTTAAATTCCTTTATCATAATTTTTCCAAATATATCTTCTCTATTTAACTATTTTACTTTATTAAATGTATTTTATATATTATTCTCATAACTTATCATTTTCTTTATGTAATTTTATTATCCTCGTAATTATTAATTCCCAAGTCCCAAATAAAATAATTTTTTTAATTCTCAATTTAAATGCCTTACCATAATTTTTCCAAGTAAATTCTTTCCCTATGTATTTCTTATCCTCATGTATATTTTGCAAACAATATATTTAAACTTTACAAAATTCACTATTTTTATATGACTCTTAAATACCCATCTAATTGATAAAGACCCCCAACCTTTCATGTATCATTAACTTCTTGCTTATTATTAAATTAAAAGTAGGAGTGTCGACGGACCTAAACAAGTCGAACTTTGCTTGGGTCAAGCTTGGCTCACATTTGTTAATGCCGAATTCAGCCTAGCCCAAATAATATTTTTTTAAAAATAAATTAAAACAAAATTTGAAAGATAATGAAATAATTTTAATTCCAAACTATTTTTATTATTTAAATTTCATTATACATTTATAAAATTATATATTTAAAGAATTAATGTTATATATATGTAGCTTACATATAAATTTGTTACGAAATAAGAAAAAATTCTTTCACGTGAATAAAAATTTTATTTTATTTTGATATTTATTAGATTATTTCTTACTTGTAATAGATAATTACAATATAATATATAATTATAATATATAACATATTATAATATAAATATATATAAATAGTAATGTACATTTGGGTTGGGTTTAAATGGATCAAACCTACCTAGGCTCAAGCTTTGCCCCAATTACTTTTGGGCCTAAAAAATAGACCCAAATTTGAAAAATAAAAAGGAGCCGAACGAGCCAGGCTTTATAATATTCCATTATATTAAAAATTAATAATCTATTTAATTAAAGGTCATTTGAAGTCATTCATAAAAATAAGAAACCAAAAAGTATTCATCATCGAGTTCATGATCCCTTTAGGCACTTTTATAATGGTAAAGAATGGCACCTTTACAATTGTGCCAAGATAAAAGAATTAAAATTTCTTTGGGTGAATGGAGGGACTTTTACTTGGTTTAGTAGGAAAATTTCCCTCATTTTTTCTTTCCTTCTTTCTCCTTCTTTCCCATTAATCACTGTCTTGTTTAGTACATCCATTCTTTTTTTTTTTTTACAAAAAAAAATTGTTTAACACATATAAACTATAATGTGATTGGGCGAGCAAATTTATAAGAATTTCGACTATTACCGGAGCGAGTAACTTTGATATTAAAATATAAGTCTCAAATTTAGGTTTTCCAAACTCTAGTTTAGGGTTTAAGAAAGTAGTTTATTTAATTAGTAGATTTTTTTTTTGTCTTTTGTTTAAAAATAATTATATTAAATTATATTAAATAATGGTTTATAATAAATTCGGTAACATATACATATTAGTTCCGATCCAGAAACATAATTATATCCATGAGTTTTAACATTTAATGTTAAGGCATCAAGAATATTTATATCACTTAAAGAAAGTGAAAGATTTGGATAAACATTAAAATAAACTGGGCCATGTGCCAGATTGTATTACACCTATTAGTGATTGTTTCCAATTAAGATTTCTTGCATCTCCTGGTAAACTTTCTAATGTTAAAGGTTTAAATGCAATTTGCATTAATCCAATATGGATAAATTTATATAAATCTTTATATCGATTTATGTCATACGGGTCATATTCAGTCCAAAACTGAACATAATATTGACCATATTGAACAGATTCCTGAAGGAATTGTTTATATACAGATGGATAATACTCCATCCAGATTGGTCATATCCCAAGGACTTATTCTACTAGATTTGAACATTCTTTTATTTCACCTCTTATAGAGGAAAATGATTATATTCCTTACAGAGTATCTACTTCACAGGTGAGTGAACGTGATGAGAATAATCATCATGTAGAAAAATTATTTAAAAATAAAGAAAATAATGTAAAAGGTGTTTATAATACTAAAGATGCGGAAATAACCGAATCTGAAATGAATTTTTTATTATGAATAGACCTAAGATTGATTTTAGTCATGGATCTGAGGCCAGGCAAAAGTTAAAACAGAATTTAATTTACCTAGATGGGAACCATTCAGGAAGTGGTTTTTCCCTAATTTTGAAGAAAAATTAAGAAATCATATTTCTGATGAATTTTATAAATTCCTGGCTTATCATAATATTTTATTTCCTTTTGTTCCATGGTTTATGTCTCATTATATTGAGCCTTATATTTCTGTATTAGAAAGAGATTATAAACTTTTGAATGGAAATATCATAAAAGGAATATTTCCTCCTCAACAATCTTTTTATATGGAAAAAGAAAATCATATAGTAAGTTTTACAGCTTTTTCAAAAAATATTTGAAAATGATACTTTAAGTATAACTGTAAAACAAATAAACCAAATAATAGAACAACAAAATTATACAAATATCTATTTAAATGTTTTAGGAGAACAAATTATATCTCTTCATAAAAGAATAGATACATTAATACAAAAATTAGAAAAATCTAATCCAGATTCTTCAGGAAAAAAGGCACTTATAGCAACCCCAACCCTTCAGCCTCCTCCGGAAATAAAAAATTATAAATTAAAGACTCTGTCAGATCTTGAAATGTTAATAGATCATAAATTTCAAAAATTAAATATTAATACTCTAGAAAATGAATTTTCAGAAAAATTAAAAGAAACCAAGGATTATAAAACCATTATAAATGATGAAATTAATAAATTACATAAATTTCCTGATATATTAACTCAAAGAATACATTATTATAATAGACCTTCTCCTGTAGATATTCTACATGAAGAACAGGAATATATAGGTAATAACAGTTACAATGGAAAATGTATTTATGAATGGAATTTAGATGGTTATACAGAAAAAAAGATTTATAATCTAGCCCATAGGATGTTAATGTATAGTACCATTAGCAAAGCTATGACAGTAATACAGCAAAAATGATAACTGCAGGATTTACTGGCCAACTAAAAGGTTGGTGGGATAATTATTTATCTCCACAAGATAGAGAAGAAATCTATAATAGTATAAAATAAGAAGATAATCAAATTAGTACAAGAGCAGTTTATACACTGGTAGTTACTATATTAGAACATTTTACAGGTAGAATATCTGATAATAGTGAAACTATTCGTACCTTATTACAGAATCTAAGATGTAAAACACTATCTGAATTTAGATGGTATAAGGATGCTTTCCTTAATAAGGTTATGGAATTACCTGAGAGTAATAGTACTCATTGGAAGTCTAAGTTTATAGCTGGACTACCAAATCTATTTGCTGAAAGAGTTAGAAAAGCTCTTAGAAAGGATAGAATAACCATTCCTTATGAAAGTTATACTTATGGAAACCTTATAGGAACTTGTATACAAGAAGGTATAGCCTTATGTAATGAAATTAAATTAAATCAACAAATTAAGAGACAAAGATTAACTGAAAGAAATCAATTAGGACAATTTTGTAGTCAATTTGGGATGGAAATTCCATCACAAAGAAAAATAGTAAATAATTATAGAAAAGATAATAAATATGTTAAAAAGAAAAAGAGAAAATATTCTCAAGAAAAACTAGCTAGAAAATTGAAAAGAAAATCTGATAGATTAGAAAGAAGAAAAGATAAAAATAATATTGTTTGTTATAAGTGTAAAAGAATAGGACACTACGCTAATAAATGTAAAATGAAGAAAAAAATTAACAGTCTAGATATTAGCGAGGAATTGAAAGATTCTTTAGAAAAATTATTTATAGAATCTGAAGATAGTACTTCAGAATTAGAATTAGATCAGATAACTGATCATTCTGAAACTTCCGATGATAATAAATGTTGTATACCTTGTAAAAAGGGAAATAATTCGGATAATGATAATCAAGAAGAAGATTATTATAAGATAATATCTCAGTTTAGAGATTCTGATATTAATGTTTTAAGTAATAATAATATCTTAGAATTCTTGAAATTAATAAAAGATCAAGAATAATTGAACAAATAGATGATACTCCCTCTTCTAGTAATAATACAGAAGAACTAGAATTAATAGAAAATAATAATCCTTATACGATGTCAAAAGTTTATAAAATAATGAAACAAAAGAATAATAATTCTCAAAAATTTCCTACTACAATATCTAATCTATATGTAGAAATTAATACTCTTAAGAATGAAATTAAATTGTTAAAACAAATAAATAAAAATTTAGATATTCGAATTTCTAATTTAGAAATCAAGAAGGATAATCCTTTAATAACACCAAATCCTTTTGACAATCTTAATAAGATTGGTGAAGAAAACTTTCTATCTGTTCTAGATATTATAACATCTTTTAAATTTTATGTTAAAATAACATTATTAATAAATCATGATGAAATTATAGAACTAACTGCATTAATAGATACAGGAGCAGATATTAGTGTCATACAAGAAGGATTAATTCCTACAAAATATTTTGAAAAAAACAACTCATAGTTTAAGACATGCAGGTGGGCAGAAATTACAAATTAATTTCAAATTACCATGTGCATATATTTGCAATAATAAGGTTTGCATTCCTGAAAGCTTCTTATTAGCTAAAAATATAACTAACCAACTTATACTTGGCACTCCTTTCATAAAGAAGATTTTTCCTATTACTCATATAGGTACAGATTGCCTGATAGGAACTTATGAAAAAAATCCGATTTCATTGCAGTTTATAACTGAACCGAACACTAGATTTGTTAATGAAATTAAAGATTTTATTTTAAGAAAACAAAATCAAATTAATTTTCTTAAGTATGAAATAAATTCTTTAAATATTGAAGAAGTTTTACAGAATCCTAAATTACAGGATAAAATTCAAAGAATTGAAAACAATATTTCATTAGAAATTTGTAACGAACATCCTAATGCTTTTTGGAGTAGGAAAAAGCATATAGTAAGTCTCCCTTATATTGATAATTTTGATGAAAATCATATACCGACAAAGGCAAGACCTTGTCAAATGAATTCTAAATATTTAGAATTATGCAAAGAAGAAATAGCTTCTTTATTAAGAAAAGAGTTAATTAAAGAGTCAAATTCACCCTGGTCATGTACAGGTTTTTATGTTAATAAATATAGTGAAATAGAAAAAGGGGTACCAAGATTGGTAATAAATTATAAACCCCTAAATAAAGTCTTAAAATGGATTAGGCACCCTATTCCTGATAAAAAAAATTTGCTAGATAGATTATATGATGCAATAATATTCTCAAAATTTGATTTAAAATCAGGATATTGGCAGATTCAGATAACTGAAGCTGACCAATATAAAACCGCTTTTAATGTTCCAATTGGACACTTTGAATGGAAAGTGATGCCTTTTGGATTGAAAAATGCACCTTCTGAATTTCAAAAGATTATGAATGATATTTTTATTCTTATAGTGAATTCATACTAGTTTACATAGATGATATTCTCGTATTTTCTAAAAATGTTCAACAACATTTTGAGCACCTTGATATCTTTAAAAAATTAGTAATACAAAATGGTTTAGTTATCTCAATTTGAACACCTTGATATCTTTAAAAAATTAGTAATACAAAATGGTTTAGTTATCTCAAAACCAAAAATGATTTTATTCCAGACTAATATTAGATTTTTAGGCCATAATATTGACAAGGGAAAAATAATTCCTATCAATAGAAGTATTGATTTTGCTTCTAAATTTCCGGATGAAATTCTAGATAAATCTCAATTACAGAGATTTTTAGGAAGTTTAAATTATATTTTACCATATTATAAAAACTTAGCTTATGATACCGCTATCTTATATGACAGGTTAAAAAAGAATCCTAAACCCTGGACTGTCCAGCATACTCACATAGTCCAGAAAATAAAAGAAAAAGTAAAGACATTGCCTTGCTTAATATTAGCAAATCCTAATTGGGAAAATATTATAGAAACAGATGCTTCTGATATAGGTTATGGAGGTATCTTAACTCAAATTTGTCCTGATAATAACAGGGAAAGTTTAATTAGATACCACTCAGGAAAATGGACTAATAGTCAAAGAAATTATGCTACTATTGCTAAAGAAATCTTAGCTATAGTAAAATGTATTTTAAAATTTCAAGATGATTTATATAATCAGAAATTTATAGTCAAAACTGACTGCCAAGCAGCAAAATTTATGTTTCATAAAGACTTTAAACATGATGTGTCTAAGCAAATGTTTGCTAGATGGCAGGCTCATTTAGCCCCATTTGACTTTGATATTATTTATAAAAAAGGAGAAGAAAATAGTCTTCCAGATTTTCTAACTCGAGAATTTTTGCAGCATGATACCGCGGGGACGAGGCAATAACTTCCGTGGACGTGGGAGAGGTAATACCTCTCAGAATACAGGCAAAAATGTCCTTGTCCAAATGGGCAACAAAAAGCTTATAGCAGAAATTATTGCTGATACAGATGCCTCATTATATGAGGAATTTAAAAAATTCATTGCTGATAAAAAGAAGCAGGAAGGTGAAACCTCCTCCTTATCAGGGTCATATTCCCAAATCATATCAGAAGAGGATAATATAGCCTCATATCATACTAATACTCACAAAGAAATTATATTTCTTTTAGATAATAAAGATTTACAGTGGAAAAATGATCCATGGCTACTGATGAGTAGATATCTTGATACAGCATCATATGTTGTTACATCATATAAAAAAAAACCTTATTATGAAAATATACTTAAAGTAAATTCATGTGATATAACGCATTTTTATCCTAATACAAGGGTTACTAATATTTATAATTTTAGTAAAATTATAATAAAAAGGATTATATCTGTGGAAGAGTGGGGTTTATCTCCTCTCAAAGAGAAGGAATTTATAACTCCTGAATCTAAAATAGCCCTAAAATATAATTATTGGGACTATATTGATGCTTTTCATAAAGTATTTTTATATGAAAATTCTAATAAAAAACACACCTGGTTGATAAAAGTTTGTGGGAATGTTTATAACAATCCCTTACCAAATTGGTTCATACAATGGTGGTATATTTATGGCACCTCGAGGAAAATACTCCCTGACAGATTCAAACCATTATATGGTGAATGGATGAATATTTCTCCCAAAATAAATGATTATATCGTTTCTAATCAATATTCAGAGGAAATAGCCTCTATGTTATTTTTTATTGAATTTTCCATACCTTGGGTATGGAAATGAACACCAGAAGTGGGTTATACCCAACAGAATATTCCGTGTTATTACTTATATATTATACAAGTGTCTATGATTATATTAATTAAATAATATATGTATATATTATACTAAATATATTATATTTGTCTATATTAAATACATAGACAAATATATTATATTGTATGATACAATTTGCATAATATAATATAGCACTATAACTTAATTATTTCTAAAATTAATCAAATAACTTACTTATTTTTTTAAGAATGTATTATTCTAAGTCATTTCCTATAGCAATATGATCATAGTAATAACAAAGTAATTTGAATTTGTCCATGAAATGAACTTGCTATTAATTTCTCTATTTTGCATTTCTAGCACTATATAGTTTCAAGAACTTCAATTATTTTTAAAATTGATCAAATAACTTACTTATTTTTAAAAGAATGCATTATTTCAAGCCAGTTTTCATAGTAATATAATCATAGTTATAACAAAATAATTTATATTTTGTCTATGAAATGAAATTGCTACTAATTTCTGTATTTGCACTTCTACATTATATTTTCAAAAGCTTCAATTATTTCTAAAATTTGATCGAATAACTCACTTATTTTTTAAAGAACTTATATTTTAAGTTATTTTCCTATAGTAATATGACCATAGGAATAACAAAATAACTAATATTTTGCCTATAAAATGAACTTGCTATTAATTTATCTATTTTGTATTTCTAACACTATATTTTCAAGAACTTCAATTATTTCTAAAATTGATCAAATAACTTACTTATTTTTTTTTAAGAAAGTATTATTTTAAGTCATTTCCTATGGTAATATGACCATAGCAATAAAAGAATAACTTGTATTTTGTCTATGAAATAAAATTGCTACTAATTTCTCTAGTTTGCACCTCTAGCATTATATTTTAAAGAATTTCAATTATTTCTAAAATATGCCAATAACTTACATATTTTTTAAAGAACGTATTAGTTTAAGTCATTTCTCCTAGTAATATGATCATAGTGATAGTGAAATAACTTTTATTTTGTATGTGAAATGAAATTGCTACTATTTTCTCTATTTTGTACTTCTAGCACTATATTTTCAAGAACTTCAATTATTTCTAAAATTGATCAATAACTCACTTATTTTTTAAAGAACTTATATTTTAAGTTATTTCCTATAGTAATATGATCATTATAATAACAAAATAACTTGTTTTTTCTCTATGAAATGAAATTGCTACTAATTTCTCTATTTTGCACTTCTAGCATTATATTTCAACAAATTCAATTATTTCTAAAATTGATCAAATAACTTACTTATTTTTTAAAGAATGTATTAGTTTAAGTTATTTCCCATAGTAATATGATCATAGTGATAACAAAATAACTTTCATTGTGTCTATGAAATAAAATTGCTACTTATTTCTCTATTTTGCACTTATAGCACAATATTTCAAGAACTTTAGTTATTTCTAAAATTGATCAAATAACTTTTTTTTTTTAAAAAACGTATTATTTTAAGTCATTTCCCATAGTAATATGATCATATTAATAACTAAACATTTCTTTGGTTTTGGACCCTAAACTTCAAAATTGCTAGTTTTAGAGCTTAAATTCCAAAAGCAATTTGATGAAATTCATTTAAATCCCTAGCTTTTGAATTAGTAATCTTTTAAATCGGTGAGACTTTCCTTGGAGTACGAAGGTTGTTAGAGTTTTGGAGTGGAAAACGGTAGACAGAGTTATCGGTACGAGGATGCATTTTTAATTTTCAGTAAGTTTTTATTTATTTAAATTATTTGGTGTTTTTGTATTAATTTTAATTATTGTTTATTTGGGCTTGTTAATTGTTGTTTGTGAATCATTTTTATGAATTTTATTTGGATTATTTGTTAATTTGAAATAATTTATTTTTGTGAAAGTAGGGTTTGAGTTTATGTTTAAATTTATTGTTATTGATAAATTTCTGCAAATTTGATCATTTTATGTATATAATTGTGTTTTGTATTGCAAAAGTGATTTCAGGGTGATGAATTATTTTGATGAATTTATTTGGATAACTAGGTAAATTTTTTTTACTTTACTTTATGATTATTGGAATTTTTTTATTTATTTAGATAATTATTTTGCATCTTTCTTATAAGTTTTTTAGTAGAAAAGATGAGAACTTGGAATTTGGGTTTTTTTCTCTTCACTTGCTTTTTGTAATTAGTAGAACCGAAACTTGAAAATTTAGAGTTTAGTATTTAATTGTATGTCATTATCAATATGAAGACTTTTATTTAAAAAATATATATGGACTAAACCCTAAAACCCTAATATTGAATTTATCAAGTAGTAAAATACTTAGCTATAAAATATAGCATCAATAACCCTAAAAAATTTAAAAATTCTAAAATTTAAATAATAAAAAACTTAAAAATATATTATTAAAATCCTAAATTTTACATGAAACATTAAACCGTAAAACTCTGAACTTTTTAACAGTAAACCCTAAAAACCCAAAATTATAATATTAAAATCCTATAGTGTAAATTATAAAAACCTTAAAAATCCTAAAAAATTGATATTTTAAACATTAAACCATAAAACTCTAAACTTCGTAATAATATAAAAATCCTAAAATCAATATTTTAAACATTAAACCGTAAAACTCTAAACCCTAAAAACCCTAAAATTGAAATTTTAAATAGTAAACTGTAAAACTCTAAACTATTTAACAGTAAACCCTAAAAACCCAAAATCATAATATTAAAATCCTATAGCGTAAATTATAAAAACCTTCAAAACCCTAAAATTGAAATTTTAAACATTAAACCGTAAAGCTCTAAACCCTAAAAATCCTAAAATTGATATTTTAAACATTAAACCGTAAAACTCTGAACTTTTTAACAGTAAACCCTAAAAATCCAAAATAATAATATTAAAATCCTATAGCGTAAATTATAAAAACCTTAAAAACCCTAAAAATCCTAAAATTGATATTTTAAACATTAAATCGTAAAACTCTAAACTTTGTAACAGTAAACCCTAAAAACCCTAAAATTGATATGTTAAACATTAAACCGTAAAACTCTAAACTTTTTAACAGTAAACCCTAAAAACCCAAAATCATAATAATTAAATCTTATAGCGTAAATTATAAAAACACTAAAAACCCTAAAAGCGCTAAACTTGATATGTTAAAAATCATACAAACCCTAAAAACCCTAAAATAATTGTACACACCTTAAAAAATTTGGAATTATAATTTATTTAAAATTTTTTACTTTAATTTACAGATATTGACCGTAACTCAAACTGTAAATAACGTACATGGAAGAAGTCCCAACCCAAGTGTATCCGGGTCCCTTAGTCCCTGATGTTTTGACGAGACAGCACGGGCATAGGTCTGCGTTGATATGGAGTGGGGATCATGAGACGTGTTTCACTAATCTTCAGTGTAGGCATTTCGATCGCAGTCTATTCCAGTGTTACAGTACGGCTTCCTGTAGGTTGGTAGATCTTACTGATAGGACTGGTTTAGGGGGAATGTTCAGATGTGGTTACATTGGGCTCGACCACACTCTTATTACCGCATTAGTTGAGCGTTGGAGACCGGAGACTCACACTTTTCATATGATTTGTGGTGAAGTCACAATAACCCTTCAGGATGTGCAGACATTATAGGGTTTAGGGATAGAGGGTTTGCCCGTTACCAGTCCTAGTTGGAGTGTACACCAGAAACAATATTGGATTGAGATGATCGAGAGACTTATTGGTATATGGTTGTCTCTTAGTCACTTTTCTGGTTACAAGGTAACGAAGGAACCTCTGGAAGCTTTGATCTTAAGAGCGTTTACCGGTTCAAAGACCGATGATGACCTCATCTTGCATGCTCGTGGATTTATCTTTTTACTTCTTAGCAGTCATATGCTTCCCGATTTCTGAGGGAATTTGGTTCATGTGCGCTATCTCAGTTTATTAGAGGATATTGATGCCATCAGAACATATAGCTGGGATAGTTGCGTACTTAGTTTTTTATATAGGTAGTTGTGCACGGCAGCTTTAGGGGGTGCACGACAGATATAGGAGCCTTAGTCATAGTACAGGTTTGGGCGTGGTAGCGTATCCCTGTATTGCGGCCTCAACTGATGACGGATGCTCAGGCCTACCCTCTTGCTATGCTTGGTGCTATATGGTTCACATCTTTTTACTGCAGCCAATTACCCACTCACACCCTAGTTACATATAGGGACCAGTTAGATTTCATGTCATCTAATCAGGTTCGCTTTAAAATACCTTGTATTACGTGTAAACCCTAATTTTTTAAGCACTTAACTTTATATTGATTTTGAATTTTGACTTCACAGTTTGTATGGCTCCCTTATCATGACCGTGGTCTGGTTCCATCTGACCTGTGGCCGGCAGAGTCCTACTCACTTGTTATGAGATAGTGGAGTATCACTATCCCTAGCGTGTGATTTGTCAATTTGCACGGGCTCAGTATATACTGGATGCATGTGATGCTCGTCTTGATCTGCATAGGATCCAGCTTAAAGGAAATGATCACACTTATTGGGGAACACAGCATGCTAGCCATGTAGAGGTCTGGCATCAGGGGCGACTGCGCGTTAGGGATGTCCCTGTCTTGGCAACTGAGGTCTTATCATACCCCAATGATGAGTACATTAGATGGAATCGGGGAATCATACGGGTGTACATCGGAAATCTAGCTAATCGTGATACCTGTTCGGTTGGATACCAGCCTGCTAGGGTCGACAGACAGATGATGGTACATTCTAGAGTTTCATTTTTTTTTTTTTTTTTTGTATTCTTATGCATTTCATTTATTTATGATTGACTTCTAACGGTTTAATTTATTTTTTTTTTTTTTTGTTAAGACTTCTATGTTGCAGGAGGTAGATGACATGGCTTCAGTAGTGATATAGGAACCACCTTCCTCTCTGTCATAGATGGCTGTTTTTGCAAAGAAAGTGCAGGCTATCATCAGGAGGTACATGGTATCTATTGGTGGTGCGTTGGGCTGTACTCCATCACAGCACGATATTCAACAGACATTTCCAATACAACTATCACGTCGCCGTCCCTGCGAGCCCATACCAGACCAGAGTGCTCATGGAGTTAAGAGGGACACTCGTAGACAGCCTGGTCGTGGAGCAGGAGGTGGACGCCCTCCTGTCCCTCATTTTCCAAGCAGACACGGACATGCAGACGTCGGACATGTAGAGGTGGAGAGAGGTGAGGGATCTGCAGAGGTAGAGAGAGGTGAGGGATCTGGAGGTGGACACCCTCCTATTGACCCATTTGACAGTCCAAACTTAGATACACCATCTTTTAGTTTGGGTTTGATGCCACCTTCCCAGTCACTTCCAGGTGGATCAGGGACATTGCGGGCGCCTCCTCCTCTCAGTTTAGGGTTTGCCCTATTTCGGTCACCACATCATACATCTTTGGGGTTTTCATCATTTCCTGCACCTCCTCCTCGGGCATAGCCGGTCATCTACACCGCATCAGCTTATATCGTAGGCATCTTCATCTGATGAAGAGGAGAGGACGGATGACACGGATGATGTACATCATCTTGGATTCGGACATTGCGTTAGGAAAAAGACAACGAGGTTCACGCCATCCAACTGGCCATAGTTGTAATTAGCATTCTAGAGTTTTCATTTTCTATTATATGTAAATTAAATTTCATTATAGAGTATTCAGTTTTATGTATATTATTGATTATTTTGTTTTATGTATATTATTAAATGATATGGTAATTATGTAACAAAAGTATTTCTACTACTTACTCCAGTTACATTTTAACAATTTAAAAATGATGTAAATAAAGAAAAAAATCACATTTTGACCATAATTACCGGCATTTTAACAATTTAAAAATGGTGTAAATAAAGAAAAAATCACATTTTTCAGTGTTTGATACTACACAAAGGTTGTACATTATCTTGATTGATAACGCATTGCTGTTGTGCGTTATTATGTGCGTTATCTTGACAATAACTCACAACTGCAATGCGTTATCATTCAAGATAGTAATTCAGCTCATGGTCATTCTGTATGCCATGTGTTGTCATTTCAGTCCATTACTTTTGTACCAATTGGTCGACAATGCCATGTGAACGCATGTGAAATTGCAAGAGAAATAATTCATTCGGGTTTGTCTTCACTCCCGGCACTTTCACTTTAAACCTTCATATATACATACACATACCCTACTACTTCAGCCAAACCAACTTCTCAACCATTCCCCATTCACTCTTTTTCAATTCACAAATCACTTAACTTCTTTTTCAATTCACAAATTACTTAACTTCTTTATATTTCACCCTCACTAACCCTAAACACATCCAGTTAAATCAATTTAAAATAGAAGCAATCCACCCCCTTAGAGTGATGCTATTTTGGGATTCTGAATTTGCAAGGGATGCATACGGTCCCTATTTTACTGGAGTAGTGCAGAAAAGTTGGACATTTCCAACGACCCAAATGATTTCACATAACGAACTGGTAAGGAAAATATTAAAATACTGAGATATGGATCCCAATATCTGGATTGTTCGAATGACAATGAGGGTGCCTTCATACTACGAAGTGCATCGTATGTTTTACTTTAATTTATATAGCATGAACAACGATAAAGAAATGCATTATCTATAGACTATTCCACCTCACCCCGCGAAAGAAAGGATTCATATTCTCGTTGAATTCGAGCAGATCCATCAATATAGTATTCAACTTACACAGGACATAAATACAACAAACATAACCGAACATATTACAGCGTTAACACATATGGTTTTTCATGAACCGTCTATGTTGTAAACTACCGTCAATGACGACGACGATGAGGTTGACCAATCGGACGGAGATAATGTCGTTTCTAGTCAATCTGAATCAAATGATGACAATGACCCGGAAGGAGAGTTACAAACTCCTGTAAACCCTGTAAATCCTGTAAACCGGGTAACTGAAAACATAGTATCTCAATGGGAGAGCAGCCAATGTTTCAGCGGCGCTAGGTATGACTACACACATTCAGAAGCATTCCTAGATATGGGCTCGGGTTCTCCTATAGATGACCTTGTAGAATCTGGTACCATACGGTTACTCTATTGGAACAAATTCATGACTGACATTCAGTTAAGCATGGGATTCGTTGACAAAGTGTAGGCAATAAGTGCGGTTCGTAAGTGGTCCATCAGTGTGGGATGTGAATACAGAGTTGTGAAAAGTAAAAATGATACATGGACCGCAAGATGTTACCATCACAGTGATGATAATTACAGTTCATGTACATCCTTATAAAAAGGAAAATAACGCACAATCGATGAGAAATAACAAGATTCGTAAAAGAACACACATGCCTTGTTTAAATTGAACAAAACAAGCACAGAAATTTGTCCTCAAAATTTATTTCAATGTCTATATCACACCTAGTTGCCAACGATCCTGAGATACCTGTGTCAAACATCATTCAAAAAGTGCAGGTATTGTTTCAAAACGGGTTGTACTTACAACCAGGTATGGTATGCTCGAAAATTTGCCATAGAGAAGGTTTTTGGTAGCTGGGAAACAACTTTCAATATTTTACCGAAATACTTACAAGTTGTACTGGATTTAAACTCGGGGACTGTATACGAATTTTTACATCACAGAACAAATAGTCCCCCTAATTATGTTTTCAAATTTGTTTTTTGGGGTTTCTTGCCATGTATAGGTGGATTTCCATATTGTCGGCCGGTGATTTCTGTGGATGGAATACACCTAAGGGGACCATACAAGGGCGAACTATTAATTGCAAGTACGTGGGATGCCAATAATCACTTGTGCCCACTTGCTTTTGCAATTGTTGATAAGAATCCTCCGAAAGTTGGAATTGGTTGCTTAAAAACTTGCGAGAATACATTGTCAAAGATCACCACGTATGCCTCATTTCTGATCGCCACAAAGGTATTTCCTCTACTATTCAAACTCAACCTTTATGGCAACCTCCATTTACAGTTCATCGGTTTTGTTTATGCCATATTCGAACATATTTCAACAAGACTTTTAAGAACACACCTAAAAAGCTTGATGTGGTAGGCCGGAACAAAATCAAAACAATGGAAATTTGACCTTGTAATGAAAGAGATTCAAGAAAGAAATGTGGATGCTTACATTTACTTGATGAAGTTGGACCCAGAGAAATAGACACTGTTGCATGATGGCGGGTATAGATACGGTATCATGACAACCAACATTTCTGAAGCACTTAACAGTGTGTTGAAGAAAGCTAGGGTCCTACTTTTAAAAGCCCTGGTTGCAATAATATTTAACAAACTAGTTAGGTACTTTCACCAATACCGTGAAGAGGCTGAAAATTGTGTGCATCCATTTCCAACCCGAATTTTCGACAAGTTCTTGCAGATTGAAATGAAATCAAGAGAACACAAAAACTTACAATCTACGAGAAGGAATATATATGGTCAGATCTTCGATCTGGGTTTCTGGTACGGGCAACAATATCTATACATTGCGAATAAATAATAAATCATGTAGTTGAAGAAAATGACAAACATATACATTGTCTTGTTCTCA
Organism: Catharanthus roseus; assembly: GCA_028651295.1. Taxonomy (NCBI): domain Eukaryota; kingdom Viridiplantae; phylum Streptophyta; class Magnoliopsida; order Gentianales; family Apocynaceae; genus Catharanthus; species Catharanthus roseus. The sequence continues at coordinate 10,293,074 of JAPQWS010000102.1, read as the reverse complement.
TGTTCTTGCAGTGTGTGAGAACTTTTGTAGGCATGTTCCTTTTAATTTAACATTTTATCCTCCAAACATGAAAAATGAACAGGGTAGGAAATAGGACAAGCGATTTCAGGGGCAAATGGATTATAGAAATCTGGATTCTCTCCCAAGATGTGGCAGATGTCGCATTGCCGGGACATAATAGTAAAAATTGTAATAACTCCGGACCAAACAATGTATAACTTTGTTTTCTTGAAATTGTTGTAATAAAACATGTTTCTATTAAAGAAAATTTTCCTTCAATTTCTTCTAATTACTACATCATTGCTCTAAATTTTTACAATATCTTTAGTATTACTTCTTCAAATAACTTGAGATGAAATGGTTAAAAGTTAAATATATTTTCCAAGAAAAAGATATAAATATTATCATAACAAATAAGCTTAAAATAAGTTAAATATTATATATACAGTCTTTTTAAATAAATTATACAATTATAAGTTTTGACAAAAATGTAAAGAAATTTTCATTTTTTAAAAAAATTTTAAAAAAATTAAAAAAATAAATAACTGACGTGGCAGATAACACACAACCACTGTGCGTTATTGCTTGGTCGTAACGTACAATGGTTGTGCGTTATCCGCCACATCAGCTGATTACTAGGCCTAATTATAATTAGATGATAACGCACAATCGTTGTGCGTTATCATTATGCGTTATCAATAATGATAACGCACAACCATTGTGCATTATGGCCACAATAAGGATAAAAAAAAAAGGTGGGCGACTTTAGTAGCCAAATTTCAAGGATGGTATAAATAAAGAAAAAAACCCTTTTCCACTGCTGACTTTTTCCCTTAGCCCAACACCTCGTCACTTCCGACGGCCGGAAAATCTAGAAATTGTTTGATTGGGACATTCACTTCTCCAATTCTTCATCACCTTGAGCCCGTTGACAACAAAGATCTTTTGAGAAAACTGATGCCAGTTTCTTTCTCTTCTCCTCTTGAAAGAGAACGAGGAGAGCTGTTCGTTGCCCAAGAAAATGGCTTAGTCCGTACCAGAATTTCCCTTTTCAGATGAGAGATGATAGGGAACAAAGTTATTAATTAGTGAGAAAGGTTTTTCAAGGAGCTGCATGGGTCTAGTTCAGTTGATTTTGGGGTTTTAGAGTTGGTACTATGTACCAAGTAATTTCATCTTCTCCAATGTGGAAGGTGGTTTCTTGTGCACACCAGTGCCTCGCCTCCAGTCTGCAGAGTCGTTGAGTCACCATGATTTACATCCTCAACCTAGGCGTCAAGCAGTCTGGTGGCCGAGACTAAAATGTATTGCAAAAGACTTTATGTCATAGTACATTTCATTTTCTATTAAAATTACATTTTTAACATCATTGCTCCAATTAGTTGAGGATCAACTTAATTCGTATAGCATTACTCTTTAAACATAACTCCATAACATATTCGTTTGTTATGAATTGTAATTATAAAAATATTTATAATTTTTCTCTAAACCCGCTAATTTCGCTATTTTATGTAATATATACATTAGTTTTGTAACGCCCTGCCCCGTAAGCACCTAGCATGACTTTAAAATTAAGAACGTGATGAAAATAGAGTTTTGATATATATATGGTGGGATATAGTGTTTTTGGTACTTAGTAGTATTTCGGGGATATTTAGGAATAGAAATAAAATTTTATTATCTTATTGAGGTTTTATTATTAAGGTTTATAAGTGCCTTTAAGTGGATTTTTATTTTTCCCTCATATTCCCTCATGTAGGTTCACGCATCAGTTTTGTTAAATTAGTAAAAGAAATATTTTTCTTATAACATTGCATGAATTGTTTTGTAAAACGGCATCATCATGATTTTAAAGAAAACACTACCGCACACACACACGTGGACTCACTGAGCGTTCGCGCTCATGTTTTTCCATATCATGTTTTCTTCTCAGATTAGCTTGGAACGATCAGGGGTTCCGCAAGCCACTGAAGTTTTAGGCCAGGAGTTTTTGGATCAAGTCTCCCCAGAAGGGCATAGATATGTTTTATCTTTTTAGACTCGAATCATCTGTAGAGTTTCTTTTTATGTCTATGTAAGTGGTTGATGTAAGATTACTTTTGTGTTTATTATAAAACGGAAATGAGAAGTTTTCTTTTATCCTGTGTTTGAGCGCACCGGTAGTATTTAGTTTACTTAAGTATTCCGCGTACTTTGTGTATACCTGTTAGTATTGTTCTAGGGTTTTGTTTTAGTGTGGAACTTATAATTTAGTGCCGAGAGGCACGCAGATGCCCTACTCAGCCGCAGTTGATCTAGTGGCAGGGTTGGGGGCATCACAAGTTTCATTAAGTTTTCACAAAATTCTCTAATTTCTCAAAATGACACATAAGATATTCATTGGTTATGATATACATACTTTTAGTTTTTCCAAATAAAATTACTTATAAGAATTATAAATAGATTTATATATCTCTGAACTTACTAATTTTGCTATTTTATGTAATTTACATTAGTTTCACTAAATTTTCATAAAATTCATTAGTTTCTCTAAATAATCCATAACTTATTCATTTGATATGATATACATTCATGTTAGATTTTCCAAACAAAATTACTTATAATAATTATAAGTATACATAATATTTTCCAAGAGAAAGACATAATATTTAATAAGGTTAGAAATCATACTTTTTTTTAGTTTATATTCTTTAAAAAATGATTATCTAACTCAAAAAAAATATTTATTTTCCTAAAAAACTAAAACGGTTGAGATATGTCATTAGTATATTGTAATAAATTCTAAAAATTATTAATACTTGCGTTTGAAAACACTAACATCTATATATATATATATATAACAAATGAATAAGTATTGGGGTTATCTTGAGAAACTGGTGAATTTTATGAAAACTTAGTGAAACTAATGTAAATTATATAAAATAGCGAATTTAGTGGGTTTAGAGAATTATAAGTATATTTATCATTACTATACATAATTTTATTTGGAAAAACTAAAATAAATGTATATCATAACAAATGAATAAGCTATAGGATCATCTTGAGAAACTACAGAATTTTGTGAAAACTTCGTAAAACTAATATAAATTACATAAAATAATGAAATTAGTGAGTTTAGACACAAAATATATGTATATTTTATAATTACTATAAGTAATTTTATTTGTAAAAGCTAAAATAAATATTTATCATAACAAATGAATAAGTTATGGGGTAATTTTGTAAAACTTAGTGAAACTAATATAAATTACATAAAATAATGAAATTAATAGGTTTAGAGATAAATTTACTATAAATAATTTTAGTTGGAAAAACTAAAATAAATGTATATCATAAGAAATAAATAAATTATGGGGTCATTTTGAAAAAGTAGTGAATTTTGTGAAAACTATAAAGTTAATGTAAATTACATAAAATAACAAAATTAATGGGCTTAGAAACACATTATAAGTATATTTGTAATTACTATAAGTACTTTTAGTTGAAAAACTAAAATAAATGAATGAGTTATGTGGTCACTTTGAGAAACTAATAAATTTTGTGAAAACTCAGTGAAACTAATCTAAATTACATAATTAACGAAATTAATGGGTTTAGGGACAAATTATAAGTATATTTGTAATTACTATAAGTAATTTCAGTCGGAAAAATTAAAACATATGTATATCATTACAAACGAATAAGTTATGGGGTCATTTTGAAAGCTACTGAATTTTGTGAAAATTTAGTAACATTAATGTAAATTACATAAAATAGCAAGATTTGCGGGTATAGTAACAAATTATAAGTATATTTATAATTACTACACGTACTTTTATTTTAAAAAGCTAGAATAAATGTATATCATAACAAATAAATAAGTTATGGAGTCATTTTAAGGAACTAGTGAATTTTGTGAAAACTTAGTGAAACTAAGATAAATTACATAAAATAGCGAAATAAATGAGTTAGGAGACAAATTATAAGTATATTTGTAATTTCTATAAGTAATTTAGTTGGAAAAACTAAAACAAATGTATATCATAACAAATAAATAAATTATGGAGTCATTTTGAGAAACTACTAAATTTTGTGAAAACTTAGTAAAACTAATGTAAATTACATAAAATAGCAAAAAATTAGTGGGTTTAGTGACAAGTTATAAGTATATTTATAATTACTATACGTAATTTTATTTCGAAAAACTAAAATAATTATGGGGTCATTTTAAAAAACTAGTGAATTTTGTGAAAACTTAATAAAACTAATGTAAATTACATAAAATTACGAAATTAGAGGGTTTAGAGACAAATTATAAGTATACTTATAATTAGTCTAAGAAATTTTATTTGGAAATCATTAAATAAATGTATATCATATCAAATGAATAAGTTATAGGGTCATTTTTTTAATAAAAAACTAGTGAATTTTATGAAAAATTAGTGAAACTAATGTAAATTACGTAAAATAACAAAATTAGTGGATTTAGATACAAATATATGTATATTTATAATTACTATAAGCAATGTATATTATAACAAATGAATAAGAGATTATTTTGAGAAACTAGTTAATTTTTTAAAAATTTAGTGCAACTAGTATAAATTACACAAAAGAATGAAATTAGTAGGTTTAGAGACAAATTATAAGTATAATTACTTAAATAATTTTAGTTGGAAAAACTAAAATAAATGTATATCATAACAAATGAATAAGTTATGAGGTCATTTTGAGAAACTAGTGTTGTGAAAACTTGATAAAACTAATGTAACTTACATAAAATAGCAAAACTAATAGGTCTAGGACAAATTATAATTGTATTTGTAATTACTATAAGTAATTTTAGTTGGAAAAATAAAATAAATGTTTATCAGAATAAGTGAATAAGATGTGATTATTTTGAGAAACTAATGAATGTTGTGAAAATTTTATAAAACTAATATAAATTACATAAAATAGCGAAATTAGTTGGTTTAGAGAGAAATTATAAATATATTTGTAATTACTATAAGTAGTTTTATTTGAAAATATTAAAATAAATGAATGAGTTATGAGGACATTTTGAGAAATTATTGAATTTTATATAAAAAATTACTTAAATTAATGTAAATTACATAAAATAACGAAATTAGTGCATTTATAGACAAATTATAAGTATATTTTATTGTTAGCCCTAAGGGCATTATTACTTATGATTTTGATTATGATTAACATATGTTTGTGTGAGTATTTAGCTAACCTTTCATAGAACAAAAGAAGCACTTTTGAAGTCTCAAGTCTACATTCTCAAAGAGCAAAAGATCTTGGTGATAAAGGCAAAATGAAGGAGAAAAGACCAAGCCATTCCAAGATCAAGTCATTGAAGACATTGAAGACTTATGCCTAAGTTAGGGATGTGCTAAGGTAACTCTTTGTAAAACTCCCTAACTTTCATCTTTGATTAATGATCATATGTGAAGCTCCATTGACGATTTTCTCAATATAAACTTTTTTTTTTTTAAAATCTAAGTATTCTTGATTGAGGTTTTGATGCTTTTGAAAGTTTTTCTATCTCTAAAAGAGTATCAAGAATACATGTCTTTGAAATAGAAAGGAAAACTTTTGTCTTAAAAAACTGGCTGTTAAAATTCTCAAAAATTAGCCATTCGGTTTTAAAACCGGTCGTCCGATTTTGTCTAAGTGTAGAAAAAAGTCAGCCGTCCAATTTTTTGCAAGACAAGTCCCAATCCTTCTGTTTCAAAATCGACCGTCCTATTTTAAGAATCAGTCATCCGATTTTCCTGTTTACTGTAAAAAAATATTACCGTAACACAGAGTGCAACGGTCATTTTTTTTGAGAAAGTATATATAGACTTTTTTTCAGCCAAAAAGTAAGAAGTTTGGTGAAATATTTATTGAGATCATTTAAGACTTTTAAATAGCTTTAAAGAACATTTATTTCAAATACTTTCAATCTCAAAAACATCTTCTTGAGCTTCATTGTTGATCTTCATCAAAGAAGAAATAAAGAGGAGCTTGTAGAAACATTCCATTGAGTTGTATTTTCTATTTCTCAAGCTCAAATTGGTAACATTGTTCTTAAACTTATATCTTTTCTCTTATTGATATCAAAGGTTTGTATTGAAAAACTCCTTGGGTAATCCTTTGATTTATATTGTGTTGTGAATTGAGGTTGTGTGCAAAACCCTTGTAAGGTGATCCTCAAATTTGTACTAGGTGTATATTGTGTTTATAGTGGATTTGGAAAATCCTTGGGTGTTGGCTCAACATAGTGGATACAACTCTTTGGAAGAGCGAACCACTATAAATCTTTGTGCATTTATTTCTAAGTTTTTTATTTTATTGGCTTAACCACATAATTTTGTTTGGTTTGCAATTTTATTAAAAAGAGTTTTAGAATTCTTTCTCAAAAAAATTGGAGGTTTATCTTTTAAATTTATAAAAGATTCTAAAAAATTAGCCAAAAACCTTATTAATCCCCCCTAAGATTTTTCAATTGGTATCAGAGCAGGGCTTCTCCAAAAAAGGACTAACACCCTTGAAGCAAAAGATCTTTATCTTACTATGACTAATGTTTCTAGTTTACCATATGTAGAAGGCTCTTCTACAAATAGACCTCCTCTTTTCAATGGAACAAACTATACTTTTTGGAAATCTAGAATTAAAATATATATTTATTCTATTAACTTTGACTTGTGGAGCGTTGTAGAGAAAGGTCCTTACATTCCTATAATTGATGGAGTAATCAAAAAGGTTGAAGAATTTGATGAGCTCGACTCAAGGAAGATGACTCTAAACTTTCAGGCTATGAATATTCTTAGTTGTGCCTTGGATGCAAATGAATATAATAGAGTTAGAGTGAGCGGATGCGATTCGGCTCATGAAATGTAGAAGTTACTTGAAGTAACTCACGAAGGCACCAATCAAGTAAAGGAGTCAAAGTTGGCCATATTGGTGAGAGACTATGAGCTATTCATGATGAAACAAAATGAAAGCATTAGTGACATGTTCACAAGGTTCACCAATATCACAAATGGCCTAAAGGCATATGGGAAAGAGTACTCAAGAGGAGAAGTGAATAGAAAGATTCTTGATGCACTTCCAAAAGCATGGCAACCAAAAACACTTGCTATTGAGGAATCAAAAGATTTGAGACTACTTCCTATTTAAGAACTCATAGGATCACTACTCACCTGTGAAATGAAAATAAAAAGGTTGAATGAAATGGAAGATGAAGACAAAGGAAGAAAAAGCATTGCACTCAAGGCAAATGATGATGATCAAACATACTCATCACACAATGAAGATGAGATTGATGATGTGAGGAAATAGTCTTGGTAATTAGGAAATTTAAAAGATTCTACAAGAAAGGTTTCAACAATAGAGGAAAGAAACCTCCATTCAAGAAAGGAGGACAAAGTTCTTCACTCTTCAAGGCTAGGTGCTTTGAATGCAATAGCACCGATCATCTTGTAGCCGATTATCCCAAAGCCATTGAAAGAGAAAAGGGAGCTTTAGAAGCCAAGCTTGAGGCATTAAAGAAGAAGAAGCAAGGCAAGGGCCTAATAGGAACTTGGGATCAAGACTCAAGCGAAAGTGAAGGAGAAGAAAAGGCCAACCTATGCTTCATGGCATTAGAAAATGAGGTACTATCTTCACCCTCTAACTCATCTAGTCTCATTGATGATTTTTGTGATGATGATCCTTGTACTATGCTTATTGAAATGTATGGTGAATGCCAAAAGGTTTCCAAAAGAAACAAAGAATTGAAAAACAAAAATCAATTTTTGCTTGATGAAAACTCAAAACTTATTTGTGAAAACAAATCTCTCCTTGAGTCTTTAGAAATCTTGAAAAACGAAAAAGAGTATTCACACAATGATTTTCAAAAACTTGTTTAGAAAACAAGAAACTTTGTGAAAAAGTTCACTCACTTGAAAAAAATATGGTAGATTATGATGTTTTGAAGAAAAAGGAGAGTGATCTCACTATATGTGTTGAAAAGTTCACAAAAGGGAAAAAAATTTTGAAAAAATTCTTGGCTCTCAAAGGTCACCTTTTGATAAAAATGGTAGTGGATATAATCAGTCCAATATTTTTTCAAAACAAACACAGTTTGTAAAAGCTTCATCATCTCACTCAAACCTTTGTTGCACCTATTATGAAAAGAGTGGTCATAAAGCCACAAAGTGTTTTCTAAATAAAAAGATTGAAAGGGAAGTGAAAACCATTTGGAAGGTAAAAGAAAATCCAACTAACATCCATGGACCCAAAAAGATGTGGGTACCAAAAGTCATCTCTACTTCTTCTTTTGTAAGAACACAAATCAAGGCTATCTAAGTGGTACTTGGATAGTGGTTGTTCGAGGCACATGACCAGGGACTCATCGCTTATGAGTGAACTCAAAGAAACTGAAAGTGGATTTGTCACCTTTGGAGATAAGAACAAAGGAAAAATCATTGGTATAGGCAATATTGGTAACAATTCTTCTTCTCTTATTAAGGATGTTCTTCTAATTTATGGTTTAAAATATAATTTGCTTAGTATTAGTCAATTATGTGATAGTGGACAAATGGTTGTTTTTGAAAGTGATTCTTCCTCTATCATGATAAGCATGAAAACAAAACTATTTTTATTGCTAAAAGAGTTGGAAATATCTATGTTTTTCATCTTGAAGATCTTCTTTCTCAAAACTTAAAGTGTCTCTCGGTTCATGATGATGATGCATTTTTGTGGCATTGAAGACTTGGTCACGTTAGTATGGATTTATTGAACCAACTCTTTTCAAAAGAACTTGTTAGAGGCCTACCAAAACTTCACTTTGAGAAAACTAAACTTTGTGATGCTTGCCAATTTGAAAAACAAATTAAGACCTCTTTTAAATCAAAGAATATGATTTCAACTTCAAAACCTTTAGAACTTGTTCACATGGACTTATTTGGACCAACGAGGACCACTAGTCTTGGTGGTAAGAGGTATGCTTTTGTCATAGTGGATGACTACTCTAGATTTACTTGCACTTTGGTTTTTAGCCAAAAGAATGAGGTATTTCAAGAATTTGTAAAACTTTTCAAAAAGGTTCAAAACTCCCTAGACTGCAAATTGATTTCTATAAGAAGTGATAATGGGAGAGAATTTAACAACCAAGATTTTATGAAACTTTGTGATGATTTTGGTATTTCACACAACTTTTCGACTGCTAAAACCCCACAACAAAATGGTGTTGTGGAAAGGAAAAATCGCACTTTACAATAAATGACAAGATCAATGCTTTGTGAAAACTCCCTTCCTAAATACTTTTGGGCCGAGGCCGTTAACACCGCATGCTATGTTATGAATCGTGTTATCCTGAGACCTTCTTTAAAGAAAGCTCCTTTTGAACTCATTTTTAACAAAACCCCCTCAATTGGCTATTTTAAAGTTTTTGGATGCAAATGCTTTATTTTAAACGCCAAGGACAATCTTGGGAAGTTTGATCGAAAATCCGATAAGGGAATTTTTCTTGGTTATTCTTCAAACAAAAAGGCTTTTAGAATTTTCAACAAAAGAACATTATGTGTTTAAGAGTCTATTCATCTTAATTTTGATGAAACTAACATTTTTGACAAGAAAGTTGATGATGATGACATAGATAACACTCTTAGTAACCAACCATTGTACACTCAAGCAATGGAAGAGCATGCTATAGAGGAAGAAGAGATTGAGGAAAAACAAGGAAACAATCAAGAAACTCAAAATCTTCCTCAAGAAGTGATATATTCAAAGGGACACTCCAAGGATGAAATTATTGGTGATGTATCACAAGGGGTAAGAACAAGAAGGTATTTATTGACAACTTTGCCCTATTATCGCAAATTGAACCTAAGTTTATTGATGATGCTTTATATGATGAGTTTTGGATTATTGCTATGCAAGAGGAGTTAAATCAATTTGAAAGAAACAAAGTTTGGACTTTAGTCCCTAAACCACGTAATCACCCCACTATTGGCACAAAATGGGTTTTTCGAAATAAACTAAATGAATCCGGAGAAGTTATTAGAAACAAAGCTAGACTTGTTGCCCAAGGATTCAATCAAGAAGAGGGCATAGATTTTGATGAAACCTTTGCTCCGGTTTCTAGACTTGAATCATTAGGATGCTTTTAGCTTTGGCTTGTTTTAAGGAATTCAAGCTTTTTCAAATGGATGTTAAGAGTGCCTTTCTAAATGGTGATATTAAGGAGGAAGTTTATGTTGATCAACCTCCCGGTTTTGTGCATGAAAAATTTCTAAACTATGTTTACAAACTTTCAAAAGCACTCTATGGTTTAAAACAAGCTCCAAGAGCTTGGCATGAAAATTTAAGTGGTTTTCTTCTTTCAAATAACTTTTCAAGAGGTCTGGTGGACATTACTCTTTTTACAAAAACCTCGTGTAACAATGATCTTCTTCTTGTCCAAATTTATGTTGATGATATTATTTTTGGTGCTACTAATATCTCTTTATGTGAAGAATTTGCCTCCCTTATGCAAAAAGAATTTGAAATGAGCATGATGAGAGAATTGACATACTTCCTCGGACTACAAATCAAGCAATCGAAAGAAGGAATCTTCATCAACCAAGAGAAGTACACCAAGGAACTTCTCAAGAGATTCGGAATGAGCAATACAAAAGGTATTGGCACTCCAATGAGCTCATCATTGAAGCTTAACAAAGATGAAAAAGGTAAAAAGGTTGATGAAAAGACATATAGAGGTATGATTGGTAGTTTACTTTATTTAACGGCTAGTAGGCCAGATATTATATTTGCCGTATGTTTGTGTGCTAGATTCCAAGCTTGCCCCAAAGAATCTCATTTAATAGTTGTAAAACGTATTTTGAGATACTTAATTTCATTATATGAGTATGGCTTGTAGTACTCTAAACAATCTTATTTTGATCTTATTGCCTACACTAATGCAGATTATGCCGGATGTAAGGTAGAAAGGAAGAGTACAAGTGGAAATTGCCTTAGTATCTTGGTACAACAAGAAGCAATCGTATGTATCCCTATCAACTGCCGAAGCGGAATACATCGCAGCTGGTTGTTGCTGTGCACAGATACTTTGGATGAAACACACATTGATTGATTTTGGTGTTTCTTTTAAGTGTATAACTATTATGTGTGATAGCACTAGTGCCATAAACATTTCTATAAACCCTGTGCAACATTCAAAAACAAAACATAATGAAATCAAACATCACTTCAGTAGAGATCATGTTGCTAAAGGTGATGTATTTTTAGAATATATTTGCATAGAGGATCGAATTGCCGATATTTTTACAAAACCTCTTTCGGAAGATCGCTTTTGCTATTTAAGAAAATTGCTTGGTATTGGCAAATTTAATGAGTAATGTGTGTTGTTTGTGTTATCTATTTTTCCTCTTACATTTTTTTGTTCTTGCTGTCATTTTTCACAAAATCGGATGCCATTCTTAAAAAATCGGACATCCGGTTTCAAAATCGGACTCAAGGATTTCTCTTCTAAAAATTCCAGAGATATTTGGATGACAAAACCGAACGACTTCAAAAAACTCGGACGTTCAATTTCTTCAAATTTACAAAAAACCGGACGACCGACTTTGAAAAACGATCGACCGAGTTTTAAAAAACCATCGGGTCTACGCTTTTAAAATCATATTTTTCTTTAAATTTTCACACTTTTCTCTCAACTCTCTCTCATTCTCTTGACTGAGAACTTCCTCCCTCACAAGACCCATCCGATTTCTTGCTCCAATTTTCACTCTTCTTCTTTTTTTCTTCAAATCTATCTCTTTTCATAGCAAAGAAATGGTTCTTCTCTCTGTTTTTGTGTCAAAATCCGCTCCATTTGAAACTCTCCATCTCCCCTCAAACCCTAGCCGAGTCTCTCTCAAAAAAATGGTAAAAACCAAGAATGCAAATGTTGTTCAAGGCTAAAATCTTGAAGAAGGAGATACAAGTAGAGGGAAAGAAAAAGCAAAAAGGGTACCGTCTGGAGGTAGGGTTCAAGAAGTTAGGGCTCTAGATAGGTTCATTTCGGTAAAAGAGGCTGCAAACTTTGAGACATGGACAAGGAGTCGAAGAAAAATTACACCGAGTCACCGAGTTGATTTAAACGATATGCAAGGTATGGAGGCTATCCCTCATCTCTTTGAACTGATTGGTTGGAGACCATTGTTGATTGTGAATGAACTGTATTATGTTGAGATGATATATGAGTTTTATGCTAATCTCCATAAGGGAAGAGTTGAAAGAGTGGATGATATTCCTCACCAGTGGGTATTGACTAGGATTGGAGGTCGAGATATTGCATTTGATGATAGGTTGTTAAATCACATTTTGGAAACTCCTCAAGATGGAATAAGATTCTACACTAAGAACAAGAAATGTTTTGATCTCAACTTATATAGTGAAAGGCGTTTTGAGGAAATTTTCACTAGAAGAGAAGTTTTGAAGAGACATGATGATAGGAATGTTAATAAGCTTGATGCATATGGGAGATTGCTCCATCACATGATCTCTAAGATCATTATTCCTAACGTTGGGCATAAATCATCTATCACCAACATGCACTCATTTGTGATGCTAGCCTTACATGAACATAGGAGGATGAATTTTGGGTATATGGCTATGGAGCTAATGCTAGCCACACAATCCTCCTTAACCAAATGCTTGCCTTATTGATGCTTGCTTCATCACCAAAATATTTCAATACTTTGTGATCAATTTGGTTGGCATTAGTGGTCACATTGGTCATGGCAAGATCTACAATCAATAAACCTTAAAAAGAATGGGGTTTAAGAAAAATGAAAAAGGGGCATTCATACGAGGTGGACAAGAAGGTGATGACGATGATGAGGAAGATGATGATGAAGAACAAGAAGGTATGAATGTGGAAGAAGAAGAAAGTGAAGAGGAAACGGAGGCTGAAATCCATAGAAGAGAAACAAGACAAAAGAAGAGACAAGAAAGAATAAAGGAAGGCTCATCTTTGGGGAGTATGAGTCAACTAATGGACATGATAGCCTCTCTACAAACTTCAATAAATACTCAGTTTGATGCATTCATTGGTCGCTTTGAGGTTTTGGATGGAAAAGTCTCCGACATTCAAGAAAGGCTTGATGCATTGGATTAAAAAATGACCGACACACAAGAACGGGTTATGAGACTAGAGCAAGGAGGAGGAGATAGAGATGATTGAAACTTTCTTTTTTTTTACATAACTCTCTTCATTTCCCTTGTTTTTTTCTACGAATCTTTTCAAACTCCTTGTGTTTTTCTCTTAATGTTCTATTTTTTGACTTAATATATGTCATTTTTTTTTTTTACTTTTGATGTGCTATATGATTCATTGTTACTACGTTTTGTTGCTTTGACTCTTTTTGTTATGGACTTCATGATGATATCTTAATGTTGAAAGTCAAATTGCTACCTCTTCTATGATCCCTTGATATTTCTCTCCTAAGGTCCTTTTTTGATTTATGACAAAAGGGAGAGAAAATAGTGCAAGATGTAAGGGGGAGAAATTGTTATTTGATGCGATATGTTGATGTTTAAGTTGATGATGCTTTTCATGTTTATGCCTTGTTGGTGCCTTAGTATTTCTTATACTTTGGGGAGTGCTATATAATGATTCTTGCACCCTTTGGGCTATTTGGCTTACTTTGGACTTGTTATCTTTTTTAGCCATAATTGATATAAAGCATATCTTTAGGGGAGCTATCTCCCTCTTATGGTGATTGTTGTGCTTTGTTCTCATTATTGATCTTTTTGAAGCATCACCATACTTTTACTCTTGCTCTTTTGTTCTTCTTGCATATGTGTTTGTCATAATAAAAAAAAAGGGAGATTGTTAGCCCTAAGAGCATTATTACTTATGATTTTGATTATGATTAACATATGTTTGTGTGAGTATTTAGCTAATCTTTTAATAGAACAAAAGAAGCACTTTTGAAGTCTCAAGTCTACATTCTCAAAGAGCAAAAGATCTTGGTGATGAAGGCAAAATGAAGGAGAAAAGACCAAGTCATTCCAAGATCAAGTCATTGAAGACTTATGTCTAAGTTAGGGGTGTGCTAAGGTAACTCTTTGTAAAGCTCCCTAACATTCATCTTTGATTAATGATCATATGTGAAGCTCCATTGACGATTTTCTCAATATAAACTTTTTTTTAAATCTAAGTATTCTTGATTGAGGTTTTGATGCTTTTGAAAGTTTTTCGATCTCTAAAAAGAGTATCAAGAATATATGTCTTTGAAATAGAAAGGAAAGCTTTTGTCTTAAAAAACTGGCTGTAAAAATTCTCAAAAATCAGCCATTCGGTTTTAAAACCGATCGTCCGATTTTTTCTAAGTGTAGAAAAAAGTCGGCCAACCGATTTTTTCCAGGACAAGTCCGAATTTTTCTGTTTCAAAATCAGTCGTCCGATTTTAAGAATCGGTCATCCGATTTTCCTGTTTACTGTAAAAAAAAATATTACTGTTACACAGAGTTCAACGGTCATTTTTTTAAGAAAGTATATATAGACTTTTTTTCAGCCAAAAAGTAAGAAGTTTGGTGAAATATTTATTGAGATCATTTAAGACTTTTAAAGAGCTTTAAAGCACATTTATTTCAAATACTTTCAATCTCAAAAATATCTTCTTGAGCTTCATTGTTGATTTTCATCAAAGAAGAAGTAAAGAGGAGCTTGTAGAAACATTCCATTGAGTTGTGTCTTCTATTTCTCAAGCTCAAATTGGTAACATTGTTCTTAAACTTATCTCTTTCTCTTATTGATATCAAAGGTTTGTGTTGAAAAACCCCTTGGGTAATCCTTTGATTTATATTGTGTTGTGAATTGAGGTTGTGTGCAAAACCCTTGCAGGGTGATCCTCAAATTTGTACTAGGTGTATATTGTATTTATAGTGGATTTGGAAAATCCTTGAGTGTTGGCTCAAGATAGTAGATGTAACTCTTTGAGAAAGGGAACCACTATAAATCTTTGTGCATTTCTTTCTAAGCTTTTTTATTTTATTGGCTTAACCACAAGATTTTGTTTGGTTTGGAATTTATTAAAAAAAGTTTTAGAATTCTTTTTCAAACAAATTTGGAGGTTTATTTTTAAATTTACAAAAGATTTTAAAAAATTAGCCAAAACTCTTATTCACCCCCCTCCCCCCAAGCCCCTCTAAGGTTTTTCATTTATAATTACTATAAGTAATTTTATTTTAAAATACTAATTAAATGAATAAATATTAAATGAATAAATTATGAAGTAAATTTGATAAGCTAGTGAATTTTTTGAAAATTTAATAAAATTAACGCAAATCACATAAATTAGAGAAATTAGTGAGTATAGAGATAAATACGAGCTGATGTACAATATGCCTGAATTGATAGAAGAATGACTAAAAATATTTTAAAAGACAAAATTATTCTCATAACTTGTAAAGTTAGAAAAATAAGAGACAAAATGGTTGCTTCTATTAAAATATATTTTAACTAGTACTTTAAATGAGTAATTTTACACATTTGTAATGCCATATTTTAGCATAAATAGAAAAACAGGACGGAGTAGGGTTTTTTTTTTTTTTTTTTTGCTAGTATAAAATGCGGGTAAGAAAATATATAAAATGTATAGTATTTCTCTCTTGCTCATCTTTCTGTGAACTGGATAACACAGAAAGAAAACTTGTGATACCACCGAGTAAACAAAATAAGAAACAATAGTCAAAGGACATGTTTTCAGCTACTAAATTAAATTAATATGTAGAAGACTACCTCACCTTGGAGATGTAACAATTTCTTCTAGCTCTACAAATTTCTTTTTAACTCTTTTATCTTCTCCTCCTTTCATAAAACTCTTTATAATTAATTCCCCATTCTTATTCTTATCCTCATCTTTTTATTAATCTCAATCATCTTTCACATATTTTCTAGGCTCATCTACTATAAATTTCTAAATCATTCTAAAGCTTAAATGCATACATAAACATGTTAATCAGAAGTTAAAAAAATATAGAAATTTTGAAGGATAATCTTCTACATCATTTAAGCTTTGATTGCTCTATTGGAAAATGAAATAAAAATATTAAAGAAATATCACATATATAAAATTAATGATGAATTTACAATATAAATAAGTAGACACACATAAACTAAAGATAAAGAGAACAGCAATCATAAAAAAAATATTTACAAGTGCTGTATTTGCGGGTGTGAAAAAATTAATTTCGTATTTAGATTACTTTTTGGGCTGACCAATGCATATTGAGATTAGAAGACTCAATAAAAGGTCTTTATCCGGTGATAGTTGATTCATGTGAAAAAGAATTAGAAGTTGAAGAATTCATAGAAGCAAGTGGCTTTGGAATGAGTTTAATGTAAATTCTTGATAGAAGATTTTGTAAGAGAATCATTTGTCTGACCAGTTATTGTTACAACAAAGTTTCGAGGAGTACTTTGTGAATGACCTTTCCCATATTTATCCATACCAAGAAGGAATAACATCTTTAATGAAAATATTGCATTTAGATATAAGAATTGAAACAAAAGATAGAAATGAAGGGAGAAGGAAGCTACAAGAGGGAGTTGGAATACCAAAATAGCAAATGATATGAGCCGCGGCCACAGACGATGTTTGCAACAGCAGAGGCAGAGCCAAAGCCAGATTTGATGATGATGATGATGAAGAAAATGTAGTAAAAATAGGTTGAGAAATTGCACATAAATGTGAAAAGAATTTGATTCCAATAAAACTTTTCAAATTTTCTTTAACCCTTCATCTTCTACACCCTCCTATTTTCATGACTATCTTCATTCCATCTAATCATCTTTTCTTTTCCATTCCAAATTATTCTAAATCAAATATATAGTGAATATAGTTTTGAAGGATAGTTGAAAAGTTTGAATAACATCTAATTACTAATACTAATTAATACAGATTTTTTTAAAACCTTAAATTCAACTCATTCGAAAATTTTTTTGAAATATATTCTTACAATACTGTGGAGGAGTAGTAATTGCTCAAGATAGCACAAAATTTTAAGAGATGTTTTGAATTTCATAACTATGTGGAAATTAAACTTTAAAAATATTAGCTAATTTGGGATAAAGTGGAATACATAAACCAATCCATTTGTGCCACCTAATCAATTGTTTTCAATAAAATTTAAGTGGCTGCATCACAACATTCTGCCCCAACTTTTATATGTATATATATATATATATATATAAAATTTTCAAATCAAATGAACAAAAGTTGGGGAAGGACACTTCGGTAATATTGCATCTCACTTTTTGGAGATTTTACAAGAATCTGCGACCTCAATTTCATGACAAAACCAACTGCAAAACTAAAAGAGAATAAAAGAGAAAGTTCGTGAACTATTCATCTAAAGTTTGTAGTAGTAATTTTAGAATCACACTTGTTAGATATCTCCACATGAAATAAATTTTTTTTTTCTTTTTAAATAAAAGAATCCACAACCTCGACTCCCTGCTATAGGCGGCAAAACCAACTGTAGAACAGGAAAGTTAACACTTGTTTTTTTTCCTGTAAATCACATTTCTTAATCATAGATTGTGAACTATCCATCAAAACTTTGTAGTGGTAGTTTGAGAATCAGACACTTATTAGATATCTCTATTTGACGATATTTGTTTTCTTTTCTTTTTTAAATAAAAGAACAGTATAACTCATAAAGCATGGTACAACCAAAATAATACAGCATACAAGACCAAACTTTGAAACGTAGCAGTAATATATATATATATATATATATATGATTAATGAATGATCTTGGACCATAGTTTCAATAGATTATCCCAGTATCTCATAGCTCCAATATAACAGCACGATCTAACAGAGGAATACGTAAATCATGTACACACAAGAAGCTATTAATGTATCTTAAGTATATAAAAGCAGCTCATATACTACTCAGATATACTCCTGGAGTTCAGCCAATAGGTACTCAGGAGTTCACCTGCACGATGATAATAAGTTTGCCGATATTGCTTCTCAGGCATCTTTAGGCAATTGAAGGATTAGACGTCTTGATGCACAGAAGTGCAGCATACAAATGGCACCCAATATGGTTTCCCCTTCCTTTTCTCCTTTTTTATCTGGATTGGATATCTTGCTGGCGAATTCCATTCCTTCTCTATCTCTTTCTTGACTATGTCAGCACTTGGCATTTCAGATTCCAGAATCGAACTTACAGTAGTCACTGCAGTACCATTGTTCTTCGAGGCAGTTTCATTGGCCTGACTGACAGCAGGAACTTTTTTCATGTTAGGTGACTTTGCTTTTGTTTCAGCATGGGCTTCACTCAGAAGATTCTTCAAAGGACTGTGCTGCTTTCCTGTGCTCCAATTTGTTACTTTGGCAATCATCGCCTCATTTTTCTTTCTACCTTCTGATTCATTTACAACATTGGTTAGAGAGGGAAACCAGCCGGCCTCCAAAGCCTGGCATTTTGTCTGTTCATCTCTTTGTGCCGTCTGAATTTCTGAAGCATCTGATTTCTTGTGTACTTCAGCACGAGATTCCACCAATGTCATGAAAGATGGAGGCTCAAAAGCATCAGACTTGTCAGGATGACATTCCACAACTGCAGCTTGTAGTTTCTTGGAATCACAGTCTATTCTCTCTGCAGCTTGAGTATCAGTCGATGACAGAACTTCAGCAGCTGTCAGATCTGACTGGGTAGAAAGTACTGTTCCATACGAAAAAGCATGCATAATCAAGGCATAAATAACACAAAAGACACAAGTGTTCTTGCTAATCACCCTACTTGGCAGCTACAAACTTACAGGATTGAAGAGAGAAAAGAATATATCACCTAAATCAGATTTCAGAACATTAACGATTTTGCATCATCCCTCAAACATGCATATTGGTTAACCTTTGTACATGAAAGAATACTTTTTACATCATATTTGGGTTTTCACATACAACAAAACAGCTTCCAGTAGTAGCAGTAAAAGTAAAAATTTCTGAATTCTGATCTCCTCCACAACTCATATAGTAATAGATTCATTTTTACCAGCACATATCACCATGCATATCTAAGATAAAAGGTATTACCTGAAACTGATCCCCAGTTTGCATCCAGACTATCAGTTCGGCTGCTCGAAGCAATAGAATTGTCAACCGCCAGAATTCCAAGGTCTTGTTTTGCAACTTTATCCTTGCCATCATCCAAGAAGGAGCCTGAAACAGTAGCATCTCTTAAATTGACGTCCTCAATACAACCAGAACTCTTGTCGGGGACTTCAGAATCTACGGAAAATGCGACTATCTCCTTAGAACTTGCATTTTCTGAAGTCTTTTCTGATGGTACAGTAGGGTCTTCATACTTCAGCTGAGAACCCATAGCAGAATAACCAGAGGACCTTGGTACTTCTGTTTTATCGCCTGTTTGTCCTTCAAAGGTGTTTGGAATTTCAACAGAGCAGTTTGGTGACACGGAAGAATTACTGGGTGCTTCTGAGGCTCGCATGTCAATATCCACCTGATTTGGACATCTTGCTTCACCTAAGCTAGCTGAATTTGTTAACAGGTGAGTGCACTCGTGAAGTGGATCTGCATGCTTCATTAACTTTTCTTCTGGAGCTAATCCCATGGTTTTGTTCCGAGCACTACTTGAGTTTAAACCCATACTAGAGTCCTCAGCAAGGCAGTCATTTCCTGCCAATGAAATACACTTTTCAATTGTTTCTGGTATGGATTCTTCATGTGTGAGTGATGTTGTGAGGTTTGTAGAAAGCTCATCTCCTGCTTGCACGTTTCCATGAACAGTTGATCCATGCACAAGTTCATCAATTCCATGATTATCAGCATTTTTACCTCCAGATAAGTTGGTTGTTTCCCAGATTTGCTCATCTGCGGAAGACTCATGAGGAGCCCTATCAGAATATTCCCTTGTGTAAAGTTCTGAATATTCATTTTGCAATGATTTTGCATCAAGAGATGGAGCCCGAGATCCTTCAAGATTGTTATTGGGTTGAGAGCTATTTGTTTCAAAGCCAGATGTTTCTGGAGGATCACCTGAGCCACTTGATCCAAAATCTCCATTACCTACAATGCTAAATCCAGAAGCATCAACTTCGCCGCCTATGGGGATTGGAACACCATCCATTTTATGGTCATCTTCCAAAGTATCTGATGAAGAGTTATCTACACTTCCAGCAGGGAAATTTGAAATAGCACTTAGAAGATTCTCAGGAGCAATCACTTTTGTATCATCTTCCACAGGTCTAATTTCTTCAGCAGCACCAGGGACTGAAGGAGAGCTAGATTCTAATAATGTGTGGCCTTTGAAGTCTCCAATCATAACCTTAGGGGTCTCAGCTGCAGGTAAAGTTTCAGCCATGGGTAGCAAATGAGTGTCAATATCACCTGTTATGCTAAACCCAGAAGCGCCAACTTCCTCCTCAATGGGTATTGAAACACCCTCTTTCTTAAGGTCACCTTCCAAAGTTGATGAAGAGTAATCTACGGTTGCTGCGGGGACATTTGAAGTGTCGCTTGGAAGATTCTCATGAACAGTAACCTTGTTATCATCTGCCACACAACTAATTTCTTCAGCAGCACTAGGGTCCAAAGAAAAACTAGATTTTAACACTTTGTAGTCTTTAAAGTCTCCAATTATAGCTTCAGGATTCTCCAGTGCAGGTAAAGTATAAGCCACTGGTAGCAAAAGAGTCTCTTCGTCACTTGTTATGCAAAACCCAGAAGAAGGAAGGTCCCCGTCAATGGGTATCGAAACACCCTCCTTTCTAAGGCCATGCTCAAAAGCCTCAGAAGAAGAGTTGTGTACTGTTCCAGAAGGTACACTTGTTCTAAGGATACTTGGAGGATTCACAGGAACAGAAGAACTAACTTCCCCTTCAATTGATGTTGAAATTCCCTCCTTTTTACGGTAATCTTTCAAAGCCTCTGAAGAAGAGTTGTCAATGGTTCCAGCAGGTACCCTCGAAAATGCACTTGGAGGATTGTCAGGAACAGAACTACCAACCTGCCGTTCAATGGGTGTTGAAACACAATTGTTTTTAAGGTCAGTTTCTAAAGCTTCTGAAGGAGAGTTTTCCACAGTTCCAGCAGGTACACTTGAGATCCCAGGAACAGAAGTGCCAACTTTCCCATCAACAGGTTTTGAAAGACCATCCACTTTACAGTGTTCTACCAAAGCGTCTGAAGTTGAGTTGCCTAGAGCTCCCACAGGTACACTTGAAACTCTTAAAAGATTCTCAGGAACACAAGTGCCAATTTCCCCATCAATTGGAGTTGAATCATCTTCCAAATCCTTTATAGAAGTGCTGTCAACAGTTCCAGCAGGTAAACTAGAAAGGGCACTTGGAAGATTCTCTGGAATAGAAGGAAAAACTTCCCCATCAATGGGTGTTGAGGCACCCTTCTTTTTTAGGCCAACTTCCACTTCCAGAGCCTCCATAGAACAGTTGTCGAGAGCTTTAGATGGTAAACTTGAACAGGCACTAGGAAGATTCTCAGGAACAGAAGTACCAATATCCCCACCAGTGGGTGCTAAGATATCCTCTTCTTTGAGGTCATTCTCCAAAGCATATGAAGAAGAGTTGTCTACACTTCTAGCTGGGACATTTGAATTGACACTTGGAAGATTATCAAGATCAGTAGCCTGCTTATCATCTTCCACAGATCTTATTTCTTCAGCAGCCCCAAGATCCAAAGAGAAACTAGATTTTAACACTTTGTGATCTTTGAACTCTCCAATCATAGCTTTGGGATTCTCCACTGCAGGTAAAGTTTCAGCCACCGGTAGCAATTGAGTTTCTTCATTCCCGACCTCCTTCAAATCACAAACCTCGTGTGACTGACCATGATTACCGCAAGCAAAATTCTTGGAAGAATCAGACTCAACTTCAGAAACAACCGAAGCATGCTCAAATTTGGGAGGTTCAGTTTGAGATGAGACATCATGCTTGGATGATAAATTGTTCGTTAGCTCTTTTTCTTGATCAACTAATTCATCCAATATTGCAGAATGTGCTGTCACACTGTTCACAATAGTTAACTTTGACTCAAATTCAGGTTCCATATGACGATCTGCAGTTTCTTTGGCTGTCTCATGTATCACAGCGTCTAGCTTAATAGGTCCTTTGCTTGCAGCAGCACTGTGGATATCTTTGGCTTCAATACCTTTTTCTTCTATATATGTTCCCACAGATGAAGAAACCATCTCTCTCTGTTTCCAAATCTCACTGTCACCATTCCTGTAATCTGAAACTGAAATGACCTCATAAACAACTTGGGAAGAATCAGGCTCTAGATCATTTGTACTACTGATGCCAACAGAAATATTCTGATTTCTGATATGACTAATTGATTCATTAGTCTCTGGTTGGTCCCTTTTACTTTCCAAAACATCATACTCTGAAGTTTCACTAGCCTTTTCGAAACCTTGTGGCATTTGATTTAAGACAAGATATAAATGATAAAAGTTCATATATATTATTTTATATATAAACATAAACACTTGACACATCACTTGGAGAAAATATGCACAAAAAATTTCATGAAAACCTACAAAAATAGAAGTATTAAATTTCAGAACATTGCCAATTTGAGAATACTACTGACAGAAATTTGTTCTCTTTATAGTTGCTCTTCAAGGAGTTTCGATAGCAATCCTGGATGTTGGATTCTAGTTTGTTCTTCCAAATTTTTACTTATCACTAGTTTGCAGTAAATTAAATTAATACAAGAACATAAATATACAAATCTTGGCATAATGACGTTTATGGACTGATCGATAAACAGCACATCGGGATGTCTAGAGAAACATACTTATGAAACCATATAAGCACTAAAGAGTGGTTAAAAATCATTCTCTCTTCTGTATCTCAAATTTTACAAGACTACATGGGATATTTGAAATAGGACTATATCATCAGGTCAAGAAAAAGTATCACACGAGATTTGGAAAAGAGTTTGAATTAGAAAAAAAAAAGAAAATGCTTACCAGCAGTTTTCTCATCCTTGGATACATGAGTGTCCTCCAGGTCATGTAACAACTCTTTTCCCACATTCTTATCCAATGGTTTAACACTCTCCAGGTGCCGTTCCAAGATTGGACTAACCCCACTATCAGAAAACTCTGTCACTGCATCTGAAAAAAATTCATCATCTGATCGGCACGATTTTAAGCCTATTCCATCACTACTACCATGCTCTTTGATACTTCCCTTGTCAACCTTAGGACCTTAAACACATTCAACCCACCGAAAATTGAGAAATAAAAATTAATCCAAACAAAACAGAAAATATTAAAAAGCAAATACCTAACATTTACTTAAATAGTTCAAGTTAGTTAGAAAAACTTACTTGGGGTTCGCCGGTCATCATCAGAGAGGTGCTCATTATCAGAAACAGAGAAATTGGTATGATCTGATTTCGAGTTAGTTAGCTTATACCCTTCAATGGCTCCGCAAACCCTCTTGTGGGCTCTTCTATGTTTGGCACTCGGATGTGGATTTGGAAATGGCCAACCACATTTATGACAGAGATGAACCCCGTGGATTTCATGCTCTGGGGATGATCAAGAAAACCCATCAAACACTTGGTCGACAATAAAAACAATATGCTACAACAACGAACATGGCAAGAAAACAACAAACTCAGAATTCTAAAATTTACAGTGCGGAAAGTACAAGAAGTTGAACCAAACCCTTCCCACAAACACTTCCCAGTTCCCCAGCATTTACTCTTTCTTATCAGTTAATAAAGATCACGACAACCCCCCCAAAAAAACCTCAAGGAAATAGAAAACCATTACAGAGTGCAGCAAAAACCCATCAAAAGAAACATATTCAAACGATAAGAAAATCACGACAAACTAATACCAGAAGCCATTCTTAAGCAAAAACCAAAAAATATATGCATAGTAATAACAAAATGTATGGCAGACCAAACCTGAAGATGCGGGTTTCTTGTGATCTTTCATCTCCATTACTAACAAAAACCAGAGTTATTTTATTTTTTTCTGTCTGGCTCTCCAAAATAGACTGAAAATGGAGAAAATTTGAGAGAGAGAGAGAGAGGTGTTTGTTGAGGAAAGACTTTGAACTTTGAAGTGTGAGTGAGACTGACTGACTAATAGGGGTAGAGAGAGAAAGTCGGAGAGAGAGAGAGAGAGAGAGAGTGGTAAAAAAGACAGCGATGATGAAAAAGGATGAAGAGAGGACACCATGTGGTTTTGTTATCAATCAGTTATGACTTTTTTCAGGACAGATTTTTGGTTTATATTCTCTCTGGTCCGATGTCTATAGTTTAGCTTGGAGATTTCTGCATAGAAGAGTTGTACCTTTGTGACTTTTTGCTGCCCCTATCAAAGTATGTAGTTGTCCTCTTCTCCTGTCATTCACTATTAGATTGGTATAAAAATATAAAAAAAATTGTAAAATATATATAATCTTAAACTAATTTAATTTTTTATTTATTGCAAAAAATTTAATTTTATGACTTTTTGAGTATGAACTATTTTTAATATATTAAATTTATAATAATTTAATAGTTTCAAAAAAAATTCAAGGCATATTTTACATATTTTATAACTTAATTTGAAAATTTTAATTATTTTTTAATCTATATACAAAATATTCTAAATTACGTCGTAAAATCATTAAATCAATATATATACAAATTTAAAATATTTAATTTCTATGAAAAGATAAAATAAAAATAAAATAATTTAAAATTATATGTAACTAATCTTTTCAAAAATATTTACGAGTAGTATATGTATATATTTATAATTTATTAAATATTATGTGTCTTCGACAATTGAATTTCTAATGATGATGGAAATTCTGAATACTTATTTTAAAGACTAATGAGCATCCTCTTGTGTGATTTGGAATTGGAAGAATTAAGAATTCATGATGAATTATGATTGGGACACTATAATTATTAGCAAATTCAGTATTGTATAATTGTGATAATATCTTGAAAAGTATAATATATTAAAACAATGTTTCCATTAAAAAAGTTACATAATTAACATTTGCTTTCAAAAGAATCCATGTACATTGTCTTCTACTTTTGTAAAAGGCTTCACAATATTACTTCCAAACAATGATATTCCTTTAATTGTCTCTTATCCATAAAAAATGATATTTCTTAGTAATTTCCTTTTTATCTTTGATGTACATATATTATTGAATTTTTAAAATTTTCACGGTTAAGTGTACGCCTCATGGGTAAAGGCTCCACATTTTATATTTAATAAGTACGATATTTAATTTTTTTAAAAAGTACAATCTTTACTTCAAATTACATGTCTTATTTTAATTTGATTATTTTTATCTCGAAGCTAATTGGAATACAAATTAAGAGCGAAAAAATTACTAATTTACCGTTATTAATCAAAGAAGATATTGGTGAAGCTTTGTATTATCTATTAAGTTAATGAAGCTAGTATTCTTTTTAGCTAATCGCTTAATTGTCGAGTGCGGAAGTTATAATTTAAGACCATTAGTGGAAGTATAGCAAATTCTTTTTTTAACACTGAATTTAATTGTAAAAGTGTGAACAAAAAATTATTATGTTTAAAAGACTTTTAACAGCAAAATAAATATATAAGTAACTATTTAATTTTAAACAAATATGATTAACAATTAAAAAATAAAGTAGTAGTAATTAAGTTATTAAAAGATACCACACTATATAGTAGATTCTCTATTTCTAAAAAAAGAAAGAATGAAAAAAATTATTCAATAAAGTTTAATTTTGAATTTGTGAAATATAAAAGTATATTCAGCCTAAAAAAATTATAAATAAAATATAAAAGAGAAAGCAAGGTATGCATCAAGTTTTTTTGCTTTTTTTTTTGTTTTTGGAAGGAAGCAGGAGAAAATGTTTAGCCATTACATTAGTAATCAAATAATCTAGTCACTTGCCTGTCCCCCCATAATTAGGTTATGCCTTATTTAACTTACCTATTTAACTTACGGAGAATTATACTGTAAGCCGCCTGTGACCAACGTTAAGGAAACAACCAATGGTGTAATGCTTTCACTTCATGAAGAACCAAAGAATCAGCACTATCTAATCTTAATGTTACTGCTTGTTGTTATTTATCATTTCTCCATTCCCTTTGTATTTAAGTCTGTTGGTCAACCATCATTTGAAAGTATCTACATGACAAAGATAGTTTTGTAGTAATATTAGTACGTATTAAAATACTAGGATTAATTTATATGAGACAAAAAGGTTTGGATTAAAATAATTTAAAACTAATGGAGCTAAAAACTATGATTTAGTTAGTTGATAAAATATTCCGGGAAAAAAAAGTTGATCATAGAGTAATTTTAATCTATAATGAGGTGAAGGCAATAGTTTAATGAATTAATTACATTTTCTTACTTCAAGTTCAAACAACAATTATATTATAATGGGTTTGTCCAACGTATGTGTATATGTAACAAACATTAATATGAATAAAATATACTAAAAATGAATAAAATATATAGTTTAAAAGAGTAATAAATTTTATAAATCTAAATATTTTAATAAAGATTATTAAATTTAAGTGTTCCTCGTTGCTATAGTTTAAGAACTATGACGAAAACGTTGCGAAGAAAACTATTATGTATTTGTTTTATTTATTACTATTAATTTGTTTTACTCACCTAGGGTTTTAAGTTTGCGTGCTTTTGTTTGTAAGATTGTTTTTATACCATTGTTTTTTTTTTTTTTTTGGATTATCCCCTCTCTTCAACTTTCCCGTTGAGAGTTTGAAGTTTAGTTTGGTTGTAAATTGTGAAAGTTTTTCAATAAGAAAAATACTTTTCTAAAAATTTGGCTAAATTTTATTAGAGCTAAAAGTCTTAATTTGATTGATTATAGAAGGGTGTATTTATACATAGAAGACAATAATGTAAAAGACTAATTATGAAGGATTGAAAATGCTTTAAATATAGAACGATGTTGATTCTCCTAGATCTATTCCTTAATCTCTGAGATTTAGGATCTTGATTGATCATCCTCAATACTTTCATTATCACACCCTCACAAGATGGAGGTGGAGTGAAAGTGAAGTCTTGTCTTGCTACAAAAATGCAAAAAGGAAGACTGTGGAAATGGCTTGATAAAGATGCTTGCTATATTTTGATAAGAGGGCACAAACCGTGTAACAAGATGCCACATAGCTATTTTCTCATATACAAAATGGTAGTCAATTTTGATTTGTTTGATTTGTGCGTGGAAAATAGGATTAACAAACATATGAAGGACACTAAGATTATTACAGAAGAGTTGAGGAGGTTGAGCAAGATGAATCCCAATATCGCGCAACAAAAATGTGAGCCAAGTGAGTTCAATAGTGATAGAGGCAATAGACTAATATTCTACTTCAGAACTACACTGAGCAACCATGGGTTGCTTTTTGGTACTCCAGGAAATACAATTTGGTCCCAAAAAGGCACAAAAGTCAATAGTGCTTCAGTGTGTCAAGGAACATCCTACCAATAAGCATATAAGAAGATGTATAAAGACAGTGGATTGCAAGAGGTGAACTGTAAGACGTAGTCCTGAGTACCTTTGAGATACTGAAGGATTCGCTTGACAGCCTGAAGATGCTATTCTGTAGGTTGGATAAAGGATTTACAGACTTTATTAATAGCATGTAGAATGTCCAAGTGAATGAATGTAAGATACTGAAGGGCTCCAACAATACTTCGATAATATGTAGCATCAACCAAATCATCTGCAACGAAAGTCTTCTCCTTAAGTACCATTGGAGCTGTAGTTGGAGCATAATTATATATGCCAAACCGTCGAAGTAGATCCTTAAGATACTTTCCTTGTGAGAAAACAATGCCACCATCAATTTGTTTAACTTCAACACCAAAAAAATAATGAAGAGAGTCAAGGTCCTTGATAGAAAATTCAAAACCCAATTGATGAATTAAGTTTGAAATAAAAGAGATATTTTACCAGTAACAAAAGTACCCATCGATATAGATGAGCAGCAAGACTGAAATAGCATTGATGATATACAAATAGAGAATAATCAACCTTGCAAAAATAGAAACCAAGGTGAAGAAGGAACCTGAACAATCGATCAAACCAAGTACATGGTACTTATTTCAACCCATAAAGAGATTGTGAAGGAGACACACGTAATCAGGTTTACTTGAATCTGCAAAGCCAAACGATTGCTCCATATATACCAACTCCATAAACTCTCCTTACAAAAATGTATTTTTCACATCAAGCTATCATCGACACCAATTCAAAGAGGTGGAGATAGCAAAAAGTAATCGAATAGTGGTTTGACAAATGACTGGATTATAAGTCTCATCAAAGTCAATGCCAGAGACTTGAGTGAAAGCTTGAGCTACCAAATGAGCCTTCAATCTATCAAGATAGTCGTCTTCATTTTGTTTCACACTTGAAACACCCATTTTGATGCAAGAACATTTGAGGAAGAAGGTCAAGGAACCAAGGACCATTTTTCGTTTAAATAAAGAGCTTGTAATTCTTCTTTCAATCCTTCCACCCAATGTGAGTCCTTGAGTGCTTGATCATGGTGTTGCGATACAATGGATAAAGTATCCTTTGCAAGATAACACTTATAATCCTGTAATTATTTTGGAGACTGAAGAGTTCACTACGGTAGAGATGAGGTTGAAGTATCTTATATATTGTGCACGTCAACAGTGGGAAAAGCAGTGTCCAGAGTAAGATCACTATCATAGACAGTGTCCATAGCATCAGTAGAAAGAGTACCAATATCGATAGTAGGAGCATTGTTAGTGTTGACAGTAATACCACAGTCGTTAACAATATCAATAGTATTTGGAGAAAGAGTATTGGTGTCAATAGCAGGAGCATCGTTGACTGCAGGAGTGTTAATGTTGACAGAGAGAGTAACATTGTCGATTGTAAAGGTAGTATAAGTTGTAGGTTCTACTTATGTATCACTAATGATGACCTTTGTTGGTGAAGTTGATATAGTATCATTTGCAGTGGACTATTGAAACAATTCATCAAGACTAGGGAATTCAAAAAGCCCTAGAGATACAGAAGTTATATCTGGTGAAGTTGGCAGATGGAATAATTTACTTTCATCAAAGACAGCATACCGTGATATATGCACTCGCTTCGTAGAAGGATCATAGCATCGGTACCTGATATGATCCTTGAATCAGATGAAGCGATAGAGGTTACAAAAGGATCATTCACAAGATCAAGGACGTAGAAGAGCATAGGATTCACAACTTAAACACTTTTACTTCACATATATTTTTGACAATTTTCTGTTCCAAGAACAAAGATGAAGCCTTCACCAAATTTGTAGAAGACTATTTAAGGATTATGGAATGATAAAGTATGTTTGAATCCAAGTTCATTTTTTACATCAAATTATTAGAGGAACTCAGCACATTTGGATTGCATCCCAATTTTGGTACACTTTCGTAAATGAGCCATAACTTGATCTATACTTATCCAAATAAGATGATCCAAGATTCTATGGAAAGCTAAGGGAAAGAGATACAATTTTGATTAGACACCAAGAGTTGAATCGCAAGGAATAAGGTCCAAAACTCTATCGGATTCAGCAAGCCGTACACGAGTAGTTTCTGCATGAATTTTAAAGACAATTTTAATGCATTATTATTTTAATTTCACTTTTATTTAATTGAGAGCATGTAATTAAGTGCCTTAATGCCCATTATACCCTTAGGACTTGGTTAAATGACTAGGTTTTAGGATGAGAGCTTGTGTAGCCTATAAATACATGTTATTGCCATGTAATCCTTAGCTTTGATGAAATGAATTAAAAATTGCAGCCTTTGAGTTGAGAGTTTTCCTTGGGTCTTAGGAATCTCTTCTTCTTCTCTTTTCTTATAGGGTTGATCGTCCTAGAAAGGTTTGAAAGCTAGATTCTTGAATTGAAATTCAAGGGCTCTTTGTACATCTAATTCGTATATTCAAGGAGTGGTCCGAGTCTATTAGGATTATTGCTTGAGTTGGGTCTCTTTTATAGTGTTAGGAAGGTGTTTGGTTTAATGTACCCATTGTTGTCCTAATCTGTAGGGAAAGGGCTAAAGTTCTCTTCAAAAGGTTCAAGGTTTGATAAACCTTGGGTTGTTTGTTGGAGGAAGGCAAAAAGACCTGATCAAGGAGGCAATCTTGGGAGTTGTTTGAATTCTTCAACAAAGCTTAGGAGGATTTATATCAGTACCCTTTGTGCAGTAGACTACATGAAATAAACACACAAAGATAAGTTTTCTTGACAAACTTTTCCCCCCTTGATAACATAAAGAAAGAAAATACAAACATCCAAATACTCGCAAGCTGTTAAAGTCAGGATCTCTACAAAACAGTTTGGAATATGGTGATGTATTTTGAAGAATTCTAGAAGGAATTCTGTTGATGAGATAAGAGGTTGTAAGAAATGCCTTAATCCATAAACACAGAGGTAAATTGGCATAAACAATACGGTTAAACAGTTTCCACAATATATCTGTATTTTCGTTCTGCAATGCCATTTTTGCTCTGGTATGAAATCTATAATTGAATATCATAATCTTTGATATGATTAAGGAATTAATTAGAGTTAAATTCTCCACCCTCATTGCACTGAAAAGTTTAATTTTTTTTTTTTTTGGTCACATTGATTTTCAACCAGCCTTTGAAATTTGACAAGCATGAGAAGAAATTCGATTTCTTCAGAGGGTAAAACCAATTGAATGAATGGTCATCAATAAAATAGCATAAAAACGAATTTAAAACCTTGATTAGAAGTAATAGGAGAGGGTCCCCAGGGATCACAATGCACTTTTTGCAAAGAAAAATAAAAAAAATTTATTGTTTAGACTAAAAAGAAGTTTGCAACTTTCTCCAAATTAAGAACCAGTATAATAGAAGGTTTGGATCGCCAATGAGTTACATCAATTATTTTCTTTCGCTTCAACAACTGCATAATCTGTCACCTAGGGTGTCTCAGTTGACAATACCACACAGAAAATGGGTTGTTGCCTTTCACCGTTATCAACGCCACATGAAAGTTGGAGTCCAAAGCATACAATTGATTTTGCTTATGCCCCTTCCCTACTGTTCTCTTGTTTTGATCCTTAATGACAAAATCAGAAAATGTAAATTCAACAATACAAGAGTTATCATCAATGATTTTACTTAAAGAAACTAGATTCTATTTTAGTTTAGGCAGAACAAGAACATCTCGTAAGTTTAATTTTCCAACACAAGTGTCAGCCAGTATGTGTTATGACAAGTTTATTACTAATCCCAATATAAATACCATCGCTACCTTTGTACAGTTTCAAATTAGATAACGTACTTGCACATTTGTCATGTGTGACGTAGCTTCTGAATCCAAATAAAGAGAAAGATCGTTGTTGCTTAAATTAAAGGCTGCTAAGGCTTGCGGAAGTGTCTCTGACTGATATAAATAATCAAACTGATACTAGTATTCAAGAGCAATATATGATTCCTTTTCCCGCAGATTTGGCAGGTAGGTTTGTTGTCTGCTATTTTTTTTTTTTTTTTTTTTTTTTTTTTTTTTTTTTTTTATCTCTATTGATGGCACTTGTACTGGTGAAGACAGTGTTTAACAATCAGCATGAGTAAAACCTTTTTCCCCTTAACTAAAGCCGTCTCGTCCTTGATCACCTGCTCTACCATTTCTACTATGACCGCGTTGACTAAAAAATGCTAAATTGTGTTTTGTATAGCTCTTTTTTTTTTTTTGTGCCATAAGATTCATTTCGTATCCCTGAAGAGGTAAGCATGGATTGATTAAAAGTAAGATAGGTGGTTTAATTACCATGTGATTTGAAACCTTAGTATTTTGCTCCTAATCAGTGAGTAAGTTGAAACACTTTATCAATGTCGGACACAGGTTTCTTGATTGAAGCAAGATTGTAACATATTAACTTGAATTCTTTCGAATAATCATTCAAGGATCGCGACCCCCTTTTGATAGCCATCAATATTTTTTTTAGAAGATCTTTCTTCTCTATCGTAGTTGGGAGTAGTTGTTCTTTCAGAAAATTCCACAAATCATAGGTAGCATGTTCTTCTACAATTGATGGTTGAGCTTATTCCTTGATATTTCGAGGAGTCATGAAATAAGAAGTATATCATTTGATGAAGGTTGGATTTTTTTTTAATCATCCAGAGACTCATTAGGTTTCTCACCAATTTTATCATGATGATGAAAACTTGAAGACCTCAATACAAGGGGAGTATTTGATATCTCCACATAACGCAGTTGTTTGATTGATATCAAAGTGGCACATTGATGAAATAATTGAATTATGAGTATAAGTTCTTCCATAATTGAACGAGAAGAAGATGCCTGCTTTGATACCTAGAAAGTTTTTCAGTAGGGAAAACACTTTTTTGAAAACTTGGCTGAATTTTATTAGAGCCAAAAGTCTTGATTGTATTGATTATAAAAGGGTGTATTTATACATAGAAGACAATAATGTAAAAGACTAATTATGGAGGATTGAGAATCCTTGTAAATATGGAACGATCTTGATTCTCTTTGATCTCTTATTTAGTACTATGTGATGGTAAAATATGTGATACCCTCAACCCGGCCACTAGGTCAACTGCGACTGGGTAGGGCATTTGCGTGCCTCTCGGTACTAAATTATAAGTTCCACAATAAAACACAACCCTAGAACAACACTAATAAGTATACACACTAAGTACGCAGAAAACTTAAGTAAATTAGATACTACTAGTGTGCTCAGAACACAAGATTTTAAAAAAACTTCTCATGATCGTTTCAATATAAAAACAAAAGTATCTTACATCAACAATTTTACCCGACAACATAAAAGAAAAACTTTACAAACGGTTCGAGTCTAGGAAAGATAAAATATAAACATATGCCCTTCTGGGGAGATTTGATCCAAAAACTCCTGGCCTAAAACTTCAGTGACTTGCTAGACCCCTGACTGTCCTGAGCTAATCTGAGAAGAAAACATGATATGTAAAAATATGAGCGCGAACGCTTAGTGAGTCCACGTGTGTGTGCTGTAGCGATTTCTTTTAAAACAATGATGATACAGTTTCACAAAGCAGTTCATGTAATTTTATAAGAAAACATTCTCTTTTATTATTTTAACAAAACTGATGCTTGAACCTACATGAGGGTTTCGAGCGCAGCCGGGAAGTCTGAGCGAATCAAGACACATCAGCGCAGCTTCTATGCTCCAAATTTAGAAGAACATGTAATGCAACAGTGGGGCTCTACAGACAAAGTCTGGATCCCTAAAACGAGGCCATCGAAACTAAGTTCCGGCATCTCGTAGTCGATACCAGCTAAACACTATACGAGCGCTCGATTACAAAACAACCGCACTCCCATATCATTGGTCAAAACATGCTACATACTCTTGGGGCACCTACTAGGTCTACCCTGGGGCCAACCTCCATTTCGAGCCCCTCCTAACTCTCCACTAGGTGACCGTCCCACCGCAGAGCATGATACGATGTCCACGTAAATACCGATTGGGCCACGCCCTTAAGGTACTACGCCCCTCTTCAAGTGGATCCACCTTCAGAGTAAAAAACCCATCCACTCATCAGAAGAGGCCTTAGTACAGCGGATTAGCCACGTACAGTTCAATCCGCTAACGCGTCCGTTCACTTGATTTTCACCAAACTTTAACCCTGGTCGGAATGAGATTTTCATATCTATTTACAAACCGAAGGGCCATTTGCCCGGCTGTCGGAACAGATTCAAGTCATAAACATTACAAAGTAGTAAAAATCCTCATCCGCGAGTCATCACATGCTTATACAAATTTCACAATTATGCTAATGCCAGATCTATATTCATGCATGTCAAAACACGTAACTTTTCAAGCTAGAACATTTTCCAACATATAAATATTTTCAGAAAAACCTGTGTACAACAAACTTCTTATTCACCACCGTAATAGTCTGTTTTAAAAGAAACACCTATATGGAACACCGCTCCTATGCATTTTTCTAGAAAACACATAACACATTGTGGAGAACATCTCCAAAAACACGCTGAGTGATATCGTTCAAAAAATAGCAACATTTTATGAAGGTTCGGAAAAACATATTAATACATCTCGTAATATTTTGTGAAGGTTTATGGACTCACCTGTATGCAGGTCTGGTGCTAAGATCCTACAAATATAGTAATAAGAAAATAAATATTTAGGTACCAATCAAATAACCTTATTCCCTAAAAATAGCGATCTTGCGAAATGACTTAAGATGTATATATATATATCCTCTAAAGTAGATCCAAAATCTTATAGTCTCAAGAATCTTTAATTTGAACACTTACTTAAAATGCCTAAATTAATTGAAATATAAAACCTAGAAATTAATCTTACAGTTAACTATATACTAAAACCCGTTTAAAATATTTAAAAATCCTAAAAAAAATCACAAACCTAAATTATATATATATATATCTCTAACAAAAAAAAAAAAACGAAAATAAACTTACAATATACTAACCTTCATGGTTTTGAAGTCTACAATGGCTGCCCCAAACCAAACAAGACTAAAAACTAAAAAAAAAAAAAAAAGCTTATGGTGTATATATATATATATATCAAAAAAAGAAAAAGTTATTATATATATATAAATTAAGGGGAGTTAGGCAGTTGTGAGGCCAAAAGGAGAAAAGAAATAAGGGGGTGGTGACGGGCGGCTGGTAGAGGTGGCACAAGTTTTCTTAGTCATTAAGGTTTTTTTTTTTTTTAATTTTTTAAATTTTTTTAGGCACTTGAAAATATTATATGAAAATGTCAAGTACTTAAATTTCTAAAATACAAATATTAGGTATTCTAAAAATATTCCTACTTAAAGGCACTTGTAAACCCCACTACTAAAAGCTCAATAACATTTTACTCTCATTCCTAATTATTTCCAAAATACCACTAAGTGTCAAAACACTATACTCCACTACATTAAACCCCAAATTCTACTTTCATAATGCCCACAATTTTTAGAGTCATGCTAGGTGCTTACGTGTAAATGTTTAGAAACAATTAAAAATTTTCAAATAAACTCATACTTCTAAGGAATGGTAATTTAGTCTATCTAACTTTAGATTAAAATAACCTAATCGTTTTCTTCATACGTGTCATATATTAAGGTGACATATAATATGAAACAAATGTAGTATTAAATATAGTTAAATTACCATATCTAATTACATTACAGAGATTTTGTTCTTAAAAAAAATGCAAAGTTTTAGCATGGGACAGTCTGCTAAGTGCATTTGGATTAGATTTAAAAATTAAAATTCATTTCTTTTTTTTCATTGTATCCCACATTTACCGCACATCTTTTTTCACATAAAATTTATCTTTTACGAAAATAAAAAAATCAATTATTTTTAATTTAATTTTTAATTAAATTCACCCTTAGTGTTGCAACAATGTCCTTGGATTTTGTATCTTCTACATATCATTCTAGCAATTAAAATATTGAAAATTGCATTTTGCTTGTATTTTATTTGTCAGCATCTAGAATAACTTTATTGGAATATAATTGTTCAAAATTTGTGTCCGAATGAAGAAGGGAATCCATAAACGAATGTTTATAAGTAGGGCTATAAACGGGGCAGGTCTTATCCGTACTCGTGCGGGTTTGTACCCGTTTTTAGTGGGTAAGGTTTAAATTTTATACCTGCGGACCCGTAACCATACTCGTGCCTGTATTTATACTGCTATATAGGTCTGGACAGGATATGGTGATGCCTAAACCCGTATACCCGTAGATCTGCATTAATAAAATAATAATATATATTATATATTATATTAAATGGAGGGTAGTATAGATGTTTAGGGAAGCTTGTCTGAGTGGTGAAGGAGGTAAACAGTTTGCCTTGCTGTGCAGGTTCAATTCCTACTCCAAGCAAGCTTTTTTTTTTTTTCCCCTTTTCTCTTTTTTTTCTTTTCAGTCTTTTTCTCTTTTTTCTTTTCAGTCCTTTTCTTTTCTTTTTCTCATTTTCAGCCCTTTTCTCTTTTTTTTTTCTCCTTTTCAGTTCTTTTTTCTTTTTTTTTTCTCCTTTTCAATCCTAAATAGAGTCTCTTTAGTTCATGATTTGGCCCAACTAACCTCTTTCAAATTATTTATTTATTTATTTATTTTCAACTTTATTTTAAATGTCATTTCACAAATAATTTATTTTTACTAAATATAAAAATATATTCTTTCATCCCGTGTAAAAGCAATTTATGGTAATAATATTTTTGTCTTATTTTTTATTTTATAGAATTGCTGAAAATATGAATCATGACAAAAAGGACAATCTTGTTCTTTGTTTTTCTTTGTCGTTCTTTATCTTATATGCTACTATTTGACTTATCTATTAGGCCACACCGTATTATTACATATACTCTTTGCTCAAAGGTTGTGCAGAAATTTGGATTACAGACTGATCTAATATAGTTAAAGGAGTCTATATCCCTATTTATTTATGTATATGTTAAATAATTATATTTGTTGAAAGAAATATTGAGGAGATTATGTTCATCATGTTAAAATTTTTGTTTTAGGATTATACATTGTTTTATATATTTTTGTTTAACAGGAAAAAAAAATAGAAAATATCATACGGGTACGGGTATACCCAGACCCAACCCTGGAACCTGGAGGGTTGGGTCTAGGTCTAGAATTTTATGCCCTGGAGGGTATGGGTCCGGGTCTGGGTCCAAGTTTAACTATAAGGGTACGGGTTTGGGTCTAGGAGTACCCTGAGGGTCTGGACCCGTTTACAGCCCTATTCATAAGTATTTATTATTATGGATATGTTTAACATGTGAAACTGAGGGAGTATACCATATATAAGGAAAATGTTAATACAGGTTAAATTCTAAACTTTTTATTCGATAGGTCTCAATTTCAGTTATTAAAATAAGGTGATTAAAAAACACCCTCCAAATATCTTTTATTTTTGTTAGCTAAACGGCCTAATGAGACATCACCTATTGGCAGTGGACAAAAGAAAAAAAAATACATACAAAGTGTAATCTTACTTATTTGTAGAAAAAGGTACCATAATAATCGAATAAATAAATTTAAAATTTTATCATTTTACAGGAAATTTTTTTAAGAAAAATAAAAAGGACCCAAAACTCTACAACGTCATATGATTTTGACTCATATCATATCCTTCAAAAATACCTTTTCTTTTCTGAGGAAAAAAAAAAAAAAAAAAAAAAAAAAAAAAAAAGAAGAATGCAAAAGCCTCAAACTAATCATTATATGAGGACTTTTCTAAAGCATCTCGAGTTACGGATTTCTTTTTTTTCAAATGGAGAACTTTATATTACACATTAAAATAAATTAACTTTTCAACAATTTTTCTTAACATTCAACAATTTGTATTAGAATCTTAAATTTTATAAAAAAAATTTAAGTATGATAATTATATGGGTTTATCTAAAGTGTATTCTTATGTCAACATTAATATAGATTAATTGTTAGATCTTTGGACTTAATTCATGTGCACACGCACTTGTATAGTATTTGGACATGTAGACCTACATATCATGCTTAATCTAATTATGTGCTTGTTATTATATATATATTTTGAGATGGAAAATACCCGGTTCTTTGAGGATATTGAGGTTGGGAGGGAAGATAATACAAGAAACTTTGTCATTGATGGGAACCTAGTTCTCGTTCTTAGTGTTGTTCTTGAACATGTGCAGGTTCTTGTACCTGGTCTTGTTGAAGAACAAAATTCTATACAAGACAATATTGTACTTCCTCATAATATAGATTAACAGGCTTTGCTTTAAATTGATCATCCACTTGCTCTTCAATCAATTGTTCCTATGGAGCAACCTCAACAACCTCAAGGACCAGTGCCTTTAAGAAGTTCCATTCAAGAAAGAAGAAAGTCAATTTCAGATGACTATGTTTTGTATCTTAATGAGCATATAGAAAACATTGACTCGGCAGAATATGATCCAATCACCTTTTTGTCAAGCTATTGAATGCTCTAATGCTCGTAAAATGGATAGATGCCATGGGTGAAGAAATTCAATTCATGAAAGACAATGACATTTGGGATCTCGTCCCTTTGCCAGAAGGTGAGAAACCAATTGGTTCTAAATGAGTTTTTAAAACCAAAAGGATTCACAAGGCAATGAGGAGAGATATAAAGTGCTTCTAGTCATTAAGGGATTCACTCAAAATGAAAACATTGACTACAAAGAGACTTTCCCTCATGTTCCTTCGAAAGACTCTTTTAGGATAATTATGGCACTAGTGATATATTTTGATATTGAGTTACATCAGATGGATGTCAAAACAACGTTTCTCAATGGGAATATTGATGAGACAATTTATATGGTACGACCAAAAGGTTTAGAATCCAAAATTTCTAAACAATTTGACATAGATTGACTTTTAATTGAAGATTGGAATTAACACCCTCCCAAGATCACCTCCTTTGATGAAGAACTTCTATTGAGGATTTTGTAGCTTCAATACTCTAATGGAAAACATTTAAGGATCTAAGATCATAAACCTAACATTGAGAGGGCAAAACTCATTTCCAATTTGATAGAAAAAACCTTGACGAAACTAATGCGTCAAATCCCCAACTACACAAACTAGAAGACATAGGATCAATTGAATCAAAGAACAAGAACTCTACGATGCAATCAAAGAAAGGAATTGGAATGCTCAATTGAATTCCATAGATTCATCAACCTAAGGCAATCAATTGTTCACAAATAAGGACTTTAAACCTTAGCAAGCTAACTAAGAAGCGTGAAGAACCCCAAAGACAAATAGAATCTTCTCTCACAAATTTCAACAAATTCATCAAAATTGTTTACAATGAGTTATAATAGGGTATTCATAGGCCAAGCCTTAACCTTAGCTAAACAATTGAGTAATGGCTTAAAATACCTATTAAACCTTTGATTAAAAGTTGAAAAAATAGGTTGAATGATAAATTCCCGTCTCAAAGGTCGCATTAGCCTTCCCCCAGCTGAACCTACCGGCAACGGTAGGGTAAGACCTAGCGGACGAGATAAGATGCCATCTTCCAAGAGCTTCACCAGCAGAAGCCTACCGGCAACGGTAGGGGCAGAGCTACCATCGGCAGTAGGTCACTTTTCTTCGATACTTAGTTAATTTTCACCTCCAGTTTGTTCCCTTGATTGATCCTTGCCAATTGAACAAATTAAGAACAAATTGGAAGCCCTTCCATGCTCTTCAAACTTTTTAAGCTTATTCTTCAAAGCTTCCTCCATGAAAACAGCCATGCCATTAACCTCATTTGTTTCAAGAATCTTGAGTTTCTTCTTTAGAGCTCTAGTAGTTGGTCCTAACTTCACATCCATAGGTTCTTGTCTCTTCAGATCTACATCATCAATCCCGCCTTTAAAAACATTCGTCCTCAAATCTTCACCTACATTAAAAGGAGATAAACCAGAAACATTAAAGGTGGTGCTAACAGTATAATCACTCAGAAGATCAATTTTATAAGCATTAATACTAAGACCTGCAAGACTTGAAAATGTCCATCGCCACGAGCGTCAAGCTTATTCTTGCGATGTGAAGGAAACATTCTTTCCAAAGATGAACTCAAACCCAATTTCTGGGCTCAAGCACAACACGTTTCTGTCCTACATTCCGTGAAGCCACGAGTTTCTTGTTTTTGGACTCAATAGCGTCATGCACCTTTGCATGAATAGACTTGACAAAGTCCACATTTCGTTTCCATCCAAACTCATAACATGGCCTGTAGGCAAAGGAACCAAATCAAATGGAGTCAAGGGATTGAAACCATAAACAACCTCAAAAAAAAGAATAAGAAGTGATAGAATGTCTACCCCTATTGTAAGAAAACTCAAAATGAGGAATGAATTCTTTCCATTGGTGCAAATTCTTCTTAAGGATGGCCCTAAAAAATTGTCCAATAGTTCTATTGACCACCTTCGTTTGGCATCAGAGTGGGGATGGAAAGTTGTAGAATACAACAAGTTAGTGCCAAGTTTACTCACAAAACATGCCAAAAATGACTAAGAAACTTGGTATCACGATCCGATATAATAGGCCTAGGTATACCATGAAATCGCACCATCCAAGTAAAGAACAAGTTTGCAACATGGCTAGCGTTATCGGCTTTCTTGCAAGGTATGAAATGAGACATTTTAGAAAACCTATCTACTGCAACAAAGACGGAATCCATACCTTTAGGTGATTTAGGCAAGCTAAGAATAAAATTTCTAGAAATATCAAGGAACTTTAGACACATCTAAAGGAGTATAAAGACCATGTGGCAAAGAAGTAGATTTAGCCCTTCTATAATCTAAGCAATTTCCAATAAATCTTTCAACATCTTTTCTCATGTGAGGCCAAAAGAAATACTAATGCAAGATTTCATAAGTTGTAATAATGAAAAATATCCCATTAACCCACCACAATAAGCTTCTTTGACCAACAACAATCTAGTAGAACAAGATGGAATGCACAATTTTCCTTCATAATAAAGAAAACCTTCATGTATGAAATACTTATCGCTAGGTATAAGCAAGAAATTCTCAAATATATCCTTAAAATCATGATCACTAGCATATAACTCCTTAAGCATCTTAAAACCAAGAATGAGCTTGCAAAGTAGAGATAAGAGTGTACCTTCTAGACAATGCATGGCCACAATGTTTTCTTTACCTTTCTTATATCGGATGATGTATGGAAAAGTCTCAATGAACTCCATCCATCTTGCATGTCTCTTGTTTAGCTTTTGTAGTCTTTTAAGAAACTTTAAGGACTCATGATTGGTGTATACTACGAATTCCTTTGGCTACAAATAACGTTGTCAATGTTTCAATGTCCTCACAAGTGCATAGAGTTCTTTATCACATGTAGTATAATTCAATGCTGCACCTGTCAACTTTTCACTAAAGTATGCTAAGGGTCTCTTATCTTGCATCAAAACTCCACCTATACCAACACTGGAGGCATCAGATTCTATTTCAAACATCTTCTCAAAGTTAAGTAGTGCAAGTAAGGGTGCACCACTCAACTTCTCCTTTAGCAACTCAAATGCTTTCTCTTGACTATCCTCCATTTGAAACCATTCATCTTCTTTATAACATCCATCAAAGGACTAGAATGGTGCTAAAATCGTTAATGAACCTCCTATAGAAAATTGCCAATCCATGAAAGCTTCTCACTTCGGATGTACTTTGGGAGTAGGCCATTCTTTGATTGCTTTCACCTTTTCTTGATCCACTTGAGGGCCTTAAGAGCTCACCACATAACCTAGGAAAGTTACTTTTTACAAATAAAACTCATATTTCCCAAGGTAAGCATACAATTTCTCACTTCTCAAAACTAACAAAACTTGTTTAAGATAATTCAAAAGATCTTTATAAGTTTAGCTATAGATCTAGATATCATCAAAATAGACAATAACAAATTTACCAATGAAATTCCTTAACACATGATGCATAAGTCTCATGAATGTACTAGGAGCATTAGTTAAACCAAAAGACATGAACTAACCATTCATAAAGATCAAAATTAGTATTGAAAGCCGTTTTTACTACTCATCCCCTTCCCTCATTCTAATTTGATGGTAACCTGATTTCAAATCAGTCTTTAAAAATATTTGAGAACCATGCAACTCATCAAGAAAATCATCTAATCTAGGAATGAGATGCCTATACTTGATAGTTATGTTATTAATGGCTCTACAATCTACACACATACTCCATGTACCATCTTTCTTTTGAACTAATAAAATAGAAATGACAGAAGGGCTTAAACTTTCTCTTACGTAGCCTTTGGAGAACAATTCCTCAACTTGCCTTCTTAGCTCTTTTGTCTCCTCGGGAGGACTCCTATAGGTCAGTCTATTTGGCAACACAGCTCCGGGTATCAAATCAATTTGATGCTCAATCCTTCTCAAAGGAGGAAGTCCATCGAGTATCTCTTTAGGGAAAACATCATTGAAGTCTTCAGTAACCTTTTCTATAGTATTAGACAAAGAAGACAAGTGATCATTAGTAGAAACAAATGTTCCCTTGCAATACAGAAGAAAAACTAACTCTTCTTTTTCAATGGCTTCTATGACCTCACTCTCTTTTGCATAGAAGTATCATTTCTTTCCCTTGCAACTATCACTCTTTTTCTTGTTTCTTTTCAATTTTTCCTCTTTAGGTTGTTCCATACTCATGTCTTTTTCATCAATTCTTTTTCCCGATTCAATGCTCTTTTTCTTTTTCTCACTCTCTAGCCTCTCTTTTTCTCTTATTTTCTTTTG
This sequence comes from Catharanthus roseus, assembly GCA_028651295.1. NCBI lineage: Eukaryota > Viridiplantae > Streptophyta > Magnoliopsida > Gentianales > Apocynaceae > Catharanthus > Catharanthus roseus. The sequence continues at coordinate 10,250,801 of JAPQWS010000102.1, read as the reverse complement.
TTCTACAAAGACTTGACTAGGAGTCAAGGGATTCAACATGAACTTTTCCCCATCCTTTTAAAAAATGTAGGTGTTCTTCACACCGTCATGAATATTTTTTCTATTATATTGCCAAAGATATCCCAACAACAATGCTCCGCTTGCATAGGAGCTTTATCACAAAGAATCTCATCATTATATAACCCCTTAGTAATAGACACTAGCACTTGTTTGTTCACTTTCACTTCTCCACTATCATTTAACCATTGAAACTTATAAGGTTTAGGATGCTTCAGAAGAGGTAAGTTCAACTTTTTAACAAGATAAGCGTTGGCCACATTGGTGCAATTACTACTGTCAATAATAAGATTAGCACATTTACCTCCCACTAAGCATTTAGTGTGAAATATATTTTCCCTTTGAATGTTAGTCTCCTCCTCATGGACTTGGGTAGTCAAAACTCTAATAGTCACCAAGCTCATGCCCTCTTTCTCGACTTCAAAAGAGGCAATATTTTGATCTTCACTATTCTCTTCCTTGTCAACAATATCCTTTTGGCAATCATCTTCACTCTTCTCAATCCAACCATTTAAATCTTCACTAAAGTCCAAAATTTTTTTGGTAGCAATATGGCCCACACTGTTACACTTGAAGCACCTTGTTGGATTGGTGATCAACCTTTCCTTCTCTTCCACCTTAGGCTTAGAATGATCTTTGAATGCCACCTTAGGTGTATATTCTTTCTTTGGCCAACTCTTGTGGGTTGATGCTTGAGATTTAGGCATCACATTTTTTGACAAAGGAAGATTAGTCTTGGAGAAACTAATCCTCTTCCTTTGATTTTCAATCTTGGTAGCCAAGTGACATATATCTTCATAAGTGGTGTAAGGGTACAACTCTAATTGATCAGCGATGTCCCTATTGAGATCACTTATAAATCTAGCAATTGAAGCATCCTTGTCCTCCTCCAAGCTCAATCTCAAAGTGTACAACTCCATTTTTTGCTATATTCTTCAACACTTTTGTTGCCTTGCTTCAGAGTTATCAACTTGTAGTGGAGCTCTATATAATAATGTTCCGGTACAAATCTTTCTTTCCATAAGAGTTTTCAACTCCAAACCAAGTTTCTACTGGTTGCCTTCTGTTCGTCAACCTTTGAGTGACAATTCTTTCCCACCAATGAAGTGCATAGCCCGAAAATTCAACAATGACTAATTTCACCTTGACAATGTCACTCTAGCTTCTCACCATGAATAGGTTCTCTACTTGTCTCTCCCAATCTAGGAAGATATTTGTCTCACTCTCACCCTTGAAGCTAGGCACCTTCCACTTGATTTTGTCTAGAGCTTTATCCCCTTGTTGATTACATAGTAACTACCATGATATGCTTGGCCAACATTAGGATCATCTCTATAACCTTCGTACAAGTTATCTTCATGTCATGCTTCATGTCTTGGAAACTCTTCTTGTGGTCTATAGTATCCTCTTTCTCCTAAACCTCCTCTTCTTCCACCTCTAACTTGTGGTCTTCCTTGGTATCCACCTTCATAAAATGGATAAGAATTTTGAACCGGCATGTCATGGAATCTATAAGTAGATACATTATCAAAAGGTTCTTGATTGTGAGGTAAATTGAAACCACTAAGGTTATCTCTAACTCTTTACTCCATTTTGGCACTATTCTTGCCTTTCTTAAGCTCTTCAACATCTCTAGCAATAGTATGGAATTGTCTTGCCAATCCTTTAACTGATGCATAGACCTCAAAGTCTTATTGAGATTCATCATTGTAGGATCATTAGTACCTTCTTGATGAGATTGAGTAGGCAAATGACCATCTGTAGATATTATTAAAACCTGCTAATTAAACAAAGAAAAAAAAAACAAAAAGGAACTCCTAATCACTCCCTAAGTGTTCACACTCTTTGATGATCACTCAATTCACTCGTGCTTAGCACTCTTTATTAGCTTTTATCAAGATAAGTTCACCCTCTTTTCTTTTCCAAACACTCAATACTCAAGTCTCTATATGATCCTTCGAACTTGATATGAGTCCTCTTTTGATTGTTGAATAGATCCAAATCATTCCCAAGATCACCTCCTTTGATTGAAGAACCTCTATTGAGGATTTTAGCTTCAACACTCTAATTAAAAACATATGATGATCTAAGCATCATAAACCCAACATTGAGAGGAAAAACTCTTTCCTAGAGCGATAACTAGAACCTTGAGGGAAACTAAGGCCTCAAAACCTCAATACAAGCTAGAAGAACTAGAATCAATTGAATCAAGAACAAGAACTCTAGACTCAATGAATAGAAGGAATTAAGATGACCAATTGAATTCCATAGACTCATCATCATAAGGCATTCAATTGCTCACTTCCAAGGACATTAACCCTTGGTGAACTAACTAAGTAAGGGTGAAGAACCCTAGAGACCAAGAGATTCTTTCTCTATAATTTCAGCAAAATTCATTCAACATTCAAGATTAGTTACAATAAATAGATAATAAGGCATTTATGGGCTAAGCATTAACCATAGCTAAACAAGTGATTAATGACTTAAATTTACCTATAAACCCCGTGTTTTAAAGCTGGAAAATCAACTTGAACTACAAAATCCTTGCCCAAAAGGGTACAAAAGCATAATCCCTCCCCAGACCTACCAACAACAGTATGATAGAACCTACCGTGGGCAGTAGGGGTCTTTCCTCATGAGTTGTGCATACAGAACCTGCCGGCAACGGTAGGGGCAACCCTGCAATGGTAAGGTGGCTTCTTGCAAGGACTTACGCAATTTTCACCCCAAATTATCTCCTTGATTGCTCCTGGACAATTGAACACATTGTGAACAACTTGGGAAGCTTCCTTTGACCATCAAACTCTTCAATCTTCCTCTTCAAGCGTCCTCCTTGTAAGCAATCATGTTGTTGTCTTCATGAAGCTTGAGTTTCCTTCTTTGAGCTTTAGTCATCTTTCCAAGCTTCAATCCAAAGGTGATTGACTCGTCCAGTTCATATCAAAACTTCTTAACCAACTCAAACCATAAGCAACAATCCCAAGCAAGTAAATCAATCAATGTGCTTAGTTGGATAAGTGTTCAAAGAGGCAAAGTTTCAAACACTTGAGGTGTAAGAATTTCAAAGAATGTAATCTATGGAAAATATCCAAAAAACATGATTAATCATCAAAAAATGATTATAGACACACAAGGAAACAATTATAAATCAAAACAATTAAGCTAAACAAAGAACACAAGAGTACTAAAACAATTTTTCCCAAGAAACAGGGGACAATGACACCCTGTCACTAAAATGATAACAACTCGAAAAATAAAAATCCAATTCTGCTGAAACCAATACACGAAGATTTCCCACTCAAAGAGGATGAATTTAAGAATCAAATTTCATGCAAACTGAATTCGTATAACATAAGATATACTCGGATTAATAAACACCTTCTTTGTAGTCGTGAATTCAAAATACATTTCACAATTCAATCAAATTGAGCAATTAATTGAACTCCAAATTGAGAAGAACTTATTTCGATTGAACCGTAACTCAAAGGAAAGAAACTCCATCACAAAATATCAATCAATTCACACATTATTCAACCGAATTTTCAATAGATTCTTGGAACAATTTTTTGTAATTTTTCCGTACTACTATTGCATGATTTGCATATTTTTTCATAGATCATCAAGTACTTATTTTTTTTCAACGAATTTAAACAAGTTACAACTCAAATTGACCTTCAATTGGAGTTTTCTCTGGTACTAGTTTGATGTAGATTCATTTTTTATTGAAGATCGGAATCAACACCCTCCCAAGATCACCTCCTTTGATGAAGAACCTTTATTGAGGATTTTGTAGCTTCAACACTCCAATGGAAAACCTATAAGGATCTAAGACTCATAAACCTAACATTGAGAGGGTAAAACTCATTTCCAATTTGATAGAAAGAACCTTGAGGAACCTAATGCCTCAAATCCCCAACTACACAAACTAGAAGACATAGGATCAATTGAATCAAAGGACAAGAACTCTATGATTCAATCAAAGAAAGGAATTGGAATGATCAATTGAATTCCATAGATTCATCAACCTAAGGCAATCAATTGTTCACAACTAAGGACTTTAAACCTTAGCAAGCTAACTAAGAAGCTTGAAGAACCCCAAAAACAAATAGAATCTTCTCTCACAAATTTCAACAAATTCACCAAAATTGTTTACAATGAGTTATAATAGGGTATTCATAGGCCAAGCCTTAACCTTAGCTAAAAAATTGAGTAATGGCTTAAAATACCCATTAAACCTTGATTAAAGATGAAAAAACAGGTTGAATAATAAATTCACGCCTCAAAGGTCGCATCAGCCTTCTCCCAGCCGAACCTTACCGGACGCGGTAGGGTGCTATCTTCCAAGAGCTTCACAGGCAGAAGCCTGCCGGGGACGGTGGGGGTAGGGCTACCGTTGGCAGCAGGTCACTTTTCTCCAACACGTAGTCAATTTTAACCTCCAATTTGTTCCCTTGATTGATCCTTGCTAATTGAACATATTGACAACAACCTGGAAGCCTTTCCTTGTTCTTCAAACCTTTCAAGTTTGTTCTTTAAAGCTTTCTCCATGAAAACAACTATGCCATTAACCTCATTTGTTTCAAGAATCTTGAGTTTCTTATTTTGAGCTCTAGTCGTTGGTCCAAACTTCACATACATAGGTTCTTGTATCTTCCGATCTACATCAAAATTGGTTTGTAAACTTAAGAAATCTATCTATGGGCTCTAACAGGCTTCTCTTCAATGGTACAATAAATTTCACAATGTGATATATGTTGTCTTTTGGTTTTGAGACTAATGTTGTGGATGATTGTGTGTATCACAAGTTCTGTAAAAATATGTACATTTTTCTAGTACTTTATGTGGATAATATTTTTCTTGCATGTAACAATGTAGGTTTAATGCATGAAACTAAGAAATTTCTCTCGAAGAAATTTGAGATGAAAGATCTTGGTGAAGCATTTTTTGTATTAGGAATTTCTCGCTGAATTCTTGGATTATCACAAAAGGGATACATCGAGAAGGTACTACAACGATTTTGAATGCAAGATTGTAAACCACTTGATACTCCTGTGACCGAAGGAGATAAGTTTCCTCTCAAACAGTGTCCTAATAATGACTTTGAACCCAAGAAAATGGAAGGTATTCCTTATGCTTCAGTGTTTGGAATCCTTATGTATGCGCAAGTCTATACTCGTCCAGACCTTGCATTTATAGTTGGCACGATGGACGGATATTTGAGTAATCCGGGTCCTGCACATTTGATAGCAGCCAAGCGAGTCATAAGGTATTTGCATAAAAACAAAAGATTACATGCTCGCTTATATAAATTTGGACAAACTCAAGATCATTAGGTATTCAGATTCCGACTTAGGTAGATGTCAAGATAGCATAAGATCTACTAGGATTTATTTTTCTGCTATCTGGATGGTTGATATCATGGAAAAGTGTCAAACAGACACTCATTGCTTCTTCAACTATGGAGGTAGATTTGTAGCATGTTTTAAGGCATCAAATCAAGCTATTTGGATGCATAATTTTACTACAGGACTGCATGTGGTTGACAATATTGAAAGACCACTTAAATTATTTTGTGATAACAAAGCTGCAGTCTACTATTCTAATAATAATAGGAACTCAACAAAATCTAAGTATATAGACCTTAAGTTTCTAGTTGTAAAAGAGCGAGTTCAAAATGGTATAATTAGTATTAAGCTTATTGGCTTTGGCTCTATGATTGCGGATATGCTAACTAAAACATTAACACCGAAGGTCTTTACAGGACATACTACCTTTATGGTGTTGTATCTTTAGATGGTGTCTAAGTTCAGTGGGAGTATGTATACATATTTATGCTCATTTTTATTTATTATTGTTAATATGACAATAATATTCTACCATTTGCTCATTGAGACTATGTTGTTGAGTTATTCATTTCCTATTTATATGTTACAATGATCTAATTTTTGTTGGACCAGTTGGAAATAGGCATGCATAGATTACATTCACATGTAATTTCCATGCTATGCATCCACACTCAACTCTGGTCGTTTAGTTGAATTAATGCATGTGACTAATGATGGGTTTAGCTATTCTTTTAATGCAGTGAAAGTGCCTTTGATCCGTGTATTAATAAAATTAATTGACATAGTTGGTTTAAGACGACAAATAAAAGTGTACTAGCTACTACAGTGACAATTACATAATGGTTTGGACGAGTGCATACATGAATATTAGTCCAAGTGGGAGATTGTTAGATCTTTGGACTTAATTCATGTGCATACGTACTTGTATAGCATTTGAGCATGCAGATGTACATGTATTGTTTAATATAATTATGTGTTTGTTATTATATATATATTTTGAGACGCAATTAAAGTAATCTATATTTATATAGGTGGATTTGTCATCTTAATAAAAGTGTAGGGTTACTTTATAAATGTATAAAAACCTAGGAGTTGTGTTGCAAAACTATGATGAGCTGTTTAGCAAAGACATCAATATATTAGGGTTATTGTCCCTAATTGTACGTATGTTTTATATCATTAGCCTCCTCTAAAGTCCCCATCCTTTTGAGGAAAAAAGCTGCGTACGTAACAATTAGAAGAATTAAACCCGATCTCGAATCTCTCAATCGACATGGATTAAGGTACATATTTCGATTTATTTATTCTAAATAATCGTTGAGTAAGGTTTAATTCTTTGGATTTATTTGTTCTAATCTTCCTTTAAGTTCCATCATTAACTTTCTAAATTAATATATAAGTTTCTTTAGAATTCAATAATTTCTATTAGATTTTTAAATTTTATAAAATTTAACTATCATATATAACTCTTTCAAAAAAAAATTATCATATACTCTCTCGGTCGGAAATATAAATCCCTTTGGACTTGTGCACAAGGATTAATGGCTTTGGAAACAATACCATTCTTATCCTTAATAAACAAGGAAAGAGATAGATAGTGAAAGTGAAATAATTGAATAAAAATATGAGTAAACATGAAAAAGTTCAATAAATGCTTAATGAAAATTGTAGAAGAACTTATATTTCCTTATCACTCATTAATCCTTTAAAAAGATTTATATTCATGACTTGAGGAAGTATAACATGTTTTATTCATATATAATATATTTATTTATATTAACGTGTGTCATGAACCATATTAAACAAATCCTTATGATATATAAACATTTTATTTATTTAAAATGGAGATATACGTGGAATAAACCCTTAATAAAATATTACTACATGCTGGGTCATAGGACACGGAGAAAGAGTTATGGTGTGGCCTTGTGATGCAGCAGATAACTTCTCAGGCAACCATATGGGATTGGCTTTTGGCCGGAGGCGGGGCCCATGGAAGGACTTTTGTCCACTTGTGCATAGCTGTCACGTGTTCATGAAGCACCACAATTTTTCCTCACTTGCTGTTGTGCTCGCCCGTCGGTTTTTTTCTATGTTTAGTCCATTTTTTGAAAATGGATACTAAATTGGTTTAGTTTTTTTTTTTAATCCTACAATGGCCATAACGCACGGTCATTGTACGTTATCATCTGAGATAATGCATAATAGTTGTGCGTTATTAATAATAACAGGATTAAAACGCATTAAAAATCATATTTAATGACGTGGCCGAATGGTTTACTGACGTGGCGGTGAGTTGTCAATAACGCACAGTGATTGTGCGTAATCAGTCATTATAACGCACTACCATTGTGCGTTATTATTGTTGATAAGGCGCAATGACCGTGCGTTATCACGTTATGAACCCTACACCACCTCTTTATTTCTTCTTTCTTTTTTCCCCAAAAATTTTCTTTTCCCCTTTCTTTGTGCCGCCGCCGCTCTCGTTGCTCCGCCGCTGCCACTACTTGATAAGTCTTTTTCCTCTTCCTTTTATTATCTTCCTTCTGCTTATACTTGTATCTTCTCTTCTTCTTATACTTTCGTATTTCATTGCAAAATTTATAGTAAAAATTTTGAAAAAATTTAATTCAATTTTTGAAATTCAAGTTTGAATCGGTGAGACTTTCCTTGGAGTACGAAGGTTGTTAAAGTTTGGAGTGGAAAACAGTAGATAGAGCTTATCAGTACAAAGGTGCATTTTTAATTTTCGGTAAGTTTTTATTTATTTAAATTATTTGGTGTATTATGCATTAATTTTAATTATTGCTTATTTGGGCTTGTTAATTGTTATTTGTGAATTATTTTTATGAATTTTATTTGGATTATTTGTCAATTAGAATGTAATGCCCCACTCGGTAAGCACCTCCGGCAATCTTAAGGAGGTGAGTAACGTTAACGTAGTAGCTGGGGCCTAGCATAGTAAAACCTAAGAATTTATGGTACGTATTTTTTTAGCAGTTTGGAATACTCAGTAAGTCTTATATTGAGTTAAAGCGATATATTTTCTTTTTATGGAGAAATACTAATTTTTATTAATTTTAATATTATTATTTTATTTATTTATTATTAATAATAAATTTTACGGTGGGTTAAAAAAGAATATAATTTGGCCACTTGCCAAGCGTGAAGTGCCACTTGGCATCTTGCATGCATATTGGGGTATCTATATATATGGATCTTGAGGAGGGAAGAATGTTGTTGAAAATTTTTTTTGTCCTCCTCCTCGCGGTTACACTAGCAGCAACAACATGTAATTTTTTTTTGTTTTATTTTTTAATTTTTTTCTTTCTTTTCCCTTCTTGTCCTTGCTTTCTTTTCCTCCTCTTTCTTTTCTACCATTTTTTTCCCATCTTTCTTTTTGCTGTTTTGATTCTTTTGTATATTGCTCCATCTTTGGTTTTTGGGTCATTTAGTAATAGTATGATTTTGTCAAGATTTGTTTAATTTTTGATTTTTGTGCTGATTTCTCTTATTTAATCTTATATAAATTTATTTGTTTAATTTTTCTTGGTATAATTCTTTTACCTAAAATGGTTTATATATATACCTAAATTTTTGTTAAATGATTTTAAAGTATTTTCTTATATATATCTATATTTTTTAGCACACGTAATTATTTATATTTTCAAATACATATGTAGTATATATTTTTGCATGTCTAGTTTTAGTATTTGTGTATCTTAAATATATGTTTATATGTACAATTTTAATATATAACAATTATATATATATATTTACATGCATGGTCGTAGCATGCATATTTATAGATACATATTTCAAATATTTATAGATATGTATATATTTTTTCCTCACGTGAAGCTTGTATATATATAAATATATTTGAGGTGTTGTATATCTATATATTTGCATGCATGGGGCTTTATACTTAATTGTAGGATATGAAGTCTTAATATATATGTGTAATCGTTGTAGATGAATTTTAATATATAACTTTAAATATAAATACATGTTTGTGGTATGTATAACTGTTGCAAATAATTTTAATATATATAGTTGGTAAATATGTGTATATACATATTTAGTATATATGTGATTTCCTTTTTATATAAATAATTTTAGTGAATAAAGTCTTGTTTATCTATATATTTTAGTACATAACTTTATATATATTTTTATATATAACTTTTGTAACTAGTTTTGGCATTCATAAATTTGGTACGTATTTTTAGAAATGACCCTTGAAAATGATGTTAACACTTATGGTTTGTATGTATAATTTTGGTACACTTAACTTGCGTGACTAATCTTGATATATATGTATACACCTAATTTTTTTATATAACATTAGTATATATATTTTTTGTATCACTAGTAGGTTTATATGATTTTAATATGGATGGGTATAAGAAATGTAGGCTCATTAGATTAGTGTACGTGCAGTTATATCCTAGATTTGTAAGAAGTTATCATCTTTTATTTTGAAGAAGAATATAAACGTGTGGATTTGTGCTTAAGTGTTTGTTGGTATCATGTTTGTAGGATTATAACACCAGAGCAGCATCCAGGTGAGTCCGCAAAACCCTGTTTTCTAATATTTTTAAACATTATTGACTTTGTAAGGTGTGTTTCCAGAATTTGTTAGAAAATATTTACTACGTTCAGCATGTACAATTTAGCATGTTTTTCGGAGATGTTCTCCACAATGTGTCACCTATTTTCTTAGGCAATGCATAGGAGCCGTGCTCCATATAGGTGTGGTTTTTTTTAAAATGGTTTATAATTGTTGTGAAGCAGGATTTGACTATATACAGGTTTTCTAGGAAAATTTATATATGTTGGAAAAATATTCTAGTTAAAAAAGCTACACTGTTTTGACATGCATGAGTATACATCTGGAATCTTTATGTGAATTTCGCATACACATTGAGTGAACTAGCGAATGGGGATTTTTATTAAGTATTCATGACCTGATTTTGTCCTGACGGCCGGTCAAACGGCCTTTCCTTTTATAAACACATGAGAAAACCCCATTCCGACCAAAGTTACAGTTCTGGATTATGTTGAGGTGGTCGAAAGCATCAGAGGATTGCATTGTATGTGGCTAGTCCCCTGTACAAGGGCCTCTTCCAATGGTGTGGATGATTCAGATTTGGGAGAGTGGATCCACTTGAAGAGGGGCGTAAACCGCGGAGGGTGTGGGCCAATCGGTCTACGTGGAAAACGCATCATACTTTGCGATGGGGTTCGACCGCCTAGTGAAAAGTCAGGAGGGGCTTGATACTGAGGTTGATCCCAGGGTAGACCTCGTAGATGCCCCAAGAATCTGTAGCCTGATGTTTTGACCAGTTTTAGGAGAGCGGTTGTTTAGTAATCGAGTGCTCGTATGGTGTTGGGCTGGTATTGACTACGAGATGTCGGACTTGTTTCTGATGACCTCGTTTTGGGATCCGGACCTTGTCCGTTGAGCCTGATTGTAGCATTTCATGTTTCTTTGCATTCGGGTGTAGAAGCTGCGGTGATGTGTCTTGATTCGCTCGAACTTCCCAACTGCGCTTGAAACCCTTATTCCGGTTCAAGTATCAGTATTGTTAAAATAAAAATGTTTTCTTAGAATATTGCATAAAATGGTTTCGTGAAATTGTATCACCAGTATTTCAAAGAAATCATTGAGATACACACACACATACGTGGACTCACTGAGCGTTCTCGCTCACGTTTTCCATTTCATGTTTTCTTCTCAAATCAATTCAGGATAGACAGAGGCACGATAAGTCGCTGAAGTTTTGGGAATGGAATCTTGGACCATATCTCTGTAGAAGGACATGTTTATGCTTTGGTTGTCACGTATTATGTTTTGTTTTTCTTAGACTTAGGTCAGGTGTAAAGTTCTTTTGTTTATATTATCATAAAGTTTTGTTGGTGTAAGATTTTTATTTTATATTGCAACAGTTTTAAGAAGATTTTTTTTTTTTAAATCTTATGTTTGGAACGAACTAGTGGTAACAAGTTTATTTAAGTTTTTCCACTGCATACTTTGTGTATATACTCTTAGTGTTGCCCCGGGGTTGGGCTCTCGTTTTTGGGACTTATAGTCTAGTGCCTAGAGGCACACAGATATCTTACTCAGCCACAGTTGACCTAGTGGCAGGGTTGAGGATATCACAGGTGGTATCAGAGCATCTAGGGTTATTTCTAGGTTTGAACTGTTGGATTTTAGACAAGCTATAGGAGTTAACTGTTTAACATTGATGTCAATCTTTCGATTTGTTGGTTAGTACTGACCCTAAGATTCTATTTTGTAGGTACTAGATGGCACATCCTACCCGTAGATGGATATATCAGGAGGGTGTACTTGTGAGCGGGTCCAGTGGGACAACCCCCTCATCATCGTACTGCCTTAGGGAGAATGTACCGGAGAGAGAGCGATCCCCATTATTGACCTATCAGACAGCGAGACCGTAGAGGGACTGGTGGTACAGGGAGTAGAGCCTAGAGTGTCGATTGAGAAAGACCCCAGCGAGGCTGAGTCTGATGTAGAGATGCTACCTGAGCAAGAGGAAGCAGCACCAGCACCGGTAGATGCTGAGGGTATGGACACCCTCGCAGTGGGTGGATTCCCGGTACCGTTATCACCCATTTGTGGCTATTGTTTATGGAGCGGGCAACAAGTGGAGGCCGTCGGACAGTAGATCGGTGAGCTGAGAGAGGAGATTTCTATAGTGGATGCCTTGTTCTATACGGCCCACCAGGCACACCGACAGGCGGTAGCAAGGACCGCTATGCTAGAAGTAGAGCTAGTCCAAGTGCGAGAGGCGCACGCAGCCAAAGAGAGAGAGATTCAAGAGTTGGTTGGCGAGCGAGACTGGTTTAGGCAGTTTATCGCCCAGTTCCTTTGTACTTTTAGGTATTTAGTGGACAGTGCCCGCGCCAAGCTGGAGCCCCGGCCAGGAGGTTCTGGTAGCCGACACCCTTAGGCGGAGTAGGCTTGGGATAGGGTGTGGGGATTTTTGTATATATAGTTATTTGGATAGGTATAAGTGGTGATTGATTAAGGCTTGATATAGTAGCCTTAGGATAGTGGATAGGAGGTCCTCGGGTTTTTGGATATGTATTGTAACCCGGTCATATATTTTTGGAATGATTAGACTATTATGATTTGTTTTTTACACCACTTGTACTAGAAATCCTGATTTTGAGATCTATATATATATATAAATGTTTATGTTTATACGAACGTGTTAATGTTGGTGCCTGTGATGAGTTTATACATTTACTTGTTATAGAGTAGCTGCAAACTTATAAGCGATGAAACTTCTAGTGTTTAGAAATATGTCAGATTCACGACCTTCCAACTATGCGGACGAGGCTGTGTCTGAGAATTCTCAAAGCAGACAGCCTGAACCTACTGGGGAAAACACAACTCATCCAAAGCGAGCTACGATATGGTAGTGGAAAATTTCATGATTAGAATGACGGAGTTGTTAGAAACTTCAATGGATACAAGGAGAAATGAGTGAATGCCTGCCATTGGGCAGATGAAGCACTATAACGATTTTTGAAGTTTCGACCACCAGAGTTCTATGGAGAAGCTGAGCAAGAAACTAAAGCGGAACTATTTCTTGAACAACTAAATGATATTTATGACACCCTTAGGTATGAGGATGCCCTGAGAGTAACATTCGCAGTTTTTAGACTCCGTGGAACGGTAAAGGATTGGTGGCTTAGAGCTTCCAAAGCTCGGGCACTCAAGAACCAACCATGGACCTGGATTGATTTTCAAGAAGAGTTCAAAACAGAATACATACCTCGATGGGTTCGTGATAGCAAGAGGATGAGTTCCAGCGATTGAGACAGGGTAACATGACAGTTGCCTAGTATATGGAAAAGTTTAATAGGTTGGCTAAATACTGCTTAAGATTGATAGATACGGATGAGAATAAGACGCAGCAATTTGTGAAAGGATTAAGGGCAGAATTACAGCGGGTATTGGCACCCTTACCACCAATGGGATTCGCAGCAGCAGTTGAAGCCACCACAAGGACGAAAATGGCGGATCAAGCGGTTACGTAGAGAAAAACAGCTATTGGCTCAGCTGCAACCCCCTATAAACGTCCTGTACAAGGACCCTAGAAATCTAGAGACTTTAAGAGACCCCATGGTGAACAAAGGATCGGGAATGGAGGCTGGCAAACCCTAACCCCTGTAGGAGTCCATAGAGTATGTACATACTGTGGACGAAGTAGACATATGGCAAGCACGTGTTATCGAAAGTTAAGGTTATGTTTCTAGTGTGGGAAACCAGGACATACCAAGGACCAGTGCCCTGGGATATAATAAGTACCTCCGGAGATGTCCAGAAGACCAGGCTGACCCCCAGTTATAGGAGGAGCCACAAAAGGAAGAAGCAATAAGCCACAAGTGAAAGCGAAAGTTTATGCATTGGATGGACTGCCCGTGAACACCGAAGCGGACGTAGTTGAAGGTATGATACCAATCTTTTCTTAACCAACAAGAACACTCATTGATCTTGGAGCTACACATTCTTTTGTGAGTTTGCATTTCATAAAACACATTCATATTCCCTCTGTTGACATGCATATCAGTTGTTAGTTAGCACTTCTATGGGCCTAAGTAGGATGGCTGAGGTAAAGTACCAAGGTTGTGACATCTGGGTCGAAAGTGTGGTTTTAGTCAGTGATTTAATTGCCTTATCCTTTGAGGGTTATGATGTGATACTTGGGATGGACTGGTTGGCTAGGCATTACGCTCAAGTAGACTGTCGATGGAAGTCGATTAAGTTTAGTAGACCCGATATGCTAATTCTGGTGTTCCAAGGGAAGCGGACAAAACGAGAGAATTCTTTTTTTTGTTAGGCATGAAAGCCAGGAGATTGCTATGGAAAGGATGTCAAGGGTACTTAGCATATTTACTCAACAAGCCTAAGGAAGAAATGAGATTAGAAACAGTACCTATAGTAAGAGAGTTTGGGGATGTATTTCCTGAAGAGTTAACGACGCTACCCCCAGAACGAGAAGTGGAGTTCAGCATAGAATTGGTACCTGATGCTAAACCAATATCTCGAACTCTATACCGGATGGTGCAAGAAGAGTTGAAGGAATTGAAAAAGCAATTACAAGAACTGTTACAGCAAGGATACATCCGTCCAAGTACATCTCCTTGGGGTGCGCCAGTTTTGTTTGTAAAGAAGAAGGATGGAACCCTCAGGATGTGTATTGATTATAGAGGATTGAATAGCATGACCGTCAAGAACAAATATCCACTACCCCTCATTGACGAGTTATTTGATCAACTCCGAGGAGCAGGATGCTTTTCTAAATTCGACCTAAGACGGGGGTATTATCAAGTTAGGATAAGAGAGAAGGATATCCCGATAATGACTTTCAACACATGATATGGGCATTATGAGTTTGTGGTTATGCTGTTTGGATTGACTAATGCACCGGCGACTTTCATGGACTTGATGCATAGGGTCTTCAGTCCTTACTTGGATAAGTTTGTGGTGATTTTCATAGACGGCATGCTTGTTTATTCACCCAACCCTGAAGCTTATGAACAACATCTTCGAAAAGTATTACAAATCCTACGAGAGCATAAGTTATATGCCAAGTTCAATAAATGCAAATTTTGGATGAGTTAAGTAACTTTCTTAGGACATGTTATCACCTAGGAAGGGATTTCGGTGGATCCGACAAAAGTAGAAGTGGTAACTCGTTAGGCGCAGCCCAAAACACCAACTGAAGTACGTAGTTTCTTGCGCATGGCAGGATACTATCGGAGATTCATAAAGGACTTTTCTAGGATTGTTGGACCTTGAACATAATTAACCAAAAAAGCGACCAAGTTTGAATGGACGGAGAAGTGTAAGAGGAGTTCTCAAGAATTCAATAATCGGCTGACTTCGGCACGAGTGTTAACCTTGCCCGATCCAAACAAGGAATTTTCACTGTACACCAATGCTTCGGGAGAAGGTCTAGGAGCTATGTTGATGAAAGACAGGAAGGTTGTCACTTATATTTCGAGGATGTTGAAGGATCATGAATGGAATTATCCCACACATGATTTAGAGTTAGTGGCCATGGTGTTTGCGCTTAAGAAGTAGCGACACTACCTGTATAGAGCCAAGTATGAGATCTTCACTGATCTTAAAAGCTCAAAATACCTGTTTTCTCAAAAGGACTTAAACATGAGACAACGTCGATAAATGGAATTGCTGGAGGAGTATCGATGCTCGATTAACTATCATCCTGGAAAGGTGAATGTGGTGGCGGATGCATTGAGAAGAAAAGTAAAGATATCAAGTCTTAGCCTAACCTCTACCCTACAACAAGATATTAGAAGCGCCCAAGAGAATAATAAGGAGTTCCAGGAGTTTAAAGGCCGTGTGAAAGCTAAGAAATTGGAATATTTTTGAACATTAGAAGCTGATGAGAGCTTGTACTTTCGAAATTGGTTATGTGTACCCAATGACACTGGACTTAAGCATAAGATTCTAGAGGAAGCCTATAGAAGTAAGTATTCAATACATCCTGGAGAGAATAAGATGTACAAAGACTTAAAGCAAAAGTTTTGATGGAATAGATTGAAAAGAGAGATTGCGGAGCATGTAGCAGCCTGTCTTCATGTCAAAGAGTTAAGGCGGAACATCAAAGGTTAGACTACTCCAACCGCTACCTATTCCCATATGGAAATGGGATCATCTAACAATTGATTTTGTCACGGACTTGTCCCGGACGAGATGATATAAGGATGCCATCTGGATAATCATTGATCATTTAACGAAAGTGGCTCATTTTATCGCCATTAGTATGACCTACCCTTTGGACAAGTTGGCACAGATTTATGTAGGCGAGATTGTGCAACTTCATGGAGTACCCATCGATATTGTGTCAGATAGAGACCCAAGGTTTATCTCAAGGTTCTGGCCCAAATTCCAGGCAGCTATAGGGACCAACCTTAGTTTCAGTACTACAGCACACCCCCAAACCGATGGACAAACTGAGAGAACAATTCAAACCCTAGAGGATATGTTGAGAGCTTGCGCTTTAGATTTTGGGAACAAATGGATTGACAATCTTACTTGTATTGGTTTGCTTATAATAATAGCTACCACTCTTCAATAGGAATGGTATCGTTTGAAGCATTGTATGGTAAGAAATGTAGAACACTCTTGTACTGGGATGAGGTTGGAGTTCGATCTCATTGGAAACAAAAGAACCTGATGCCAGAGTTGGAAGAAATGCAGAAACAAGTTAGAATACAAGATCGGGTTTGGGCAGCCAAAAGTAGACAGAGGAGCTATACCGATAATCGAAGAAAGGACTTGGAGTTTAGTGTGAGAGATCGAGTTTTCTTGAAACTCACACCATATCGTGGAAAGCCTAGATGTCTCAGGGGAGGAAAGTTAAGTCCCCGATATGTCGGAACGCTTGAGATTATTAACAGGGTTGGTAAAGTGGCATATCGGTTAGCCTTACCGAGTAAACTGATGGGTATTCATGACATGTTTCATGTATCACAATTGAAAAAATATCATCCTGCACCAGATCATGTGCTCAATGATGACCAACTGGAGTTACGTGCCGATCTATCCTACGAAGAAAAACCAGTAGAGATTTTAGAACGAATCGTAAAAGAGTTACGCAGGAGATAGATTCCAATGTATAAAGTTGTATGGAGGCATCATGGAATTGAGGAGGCAACTTGGGAGACTAAGGAATATCTGAAGAAGACGTATCCAGAAATTCTAGATGTATGACTATTCAATTTAGAGGACGAAATTTTTCTTAGGAGGGAAGAATGTAACACCCCACTCGGTAAGCACCTCGGGCGATCTTGAGGGGGTGAGTGACGTTAACATAGTAGCCGGGGGCTAGAATAGTAAAACCTAAGAATTTATGGTACGTATTTTTTTAGCGGTTTGGAATACTCAGTAAGTCTTATATAGGGTTAAAGTGGTATATTTTCTTTTTGTGGAGAAATACTAATTTTTATTAATTTTAACATTATTATTTTATTTATTTATTATTAGATTTTATGGTGGGTTAAAAAAAATAATAATTTGGCCACTTGTCAAGCATGAAAGGCCACTTGGCATCTTGCATGCATATTGGGGTATCTATATATATGGTTCTTGAGGAGGGAAGAATGTTGCTGAAATTTTTTTTTCCTCCTCCTCACGGTTTCCCCAGTAGCAGGAACAGGTAAGTTTTTTTTGGTTTTTTGTTTTATTTTTTTCTTTCTTTTCCTTCTTGTCCTTGCTTTCTTTTCCTCCTCTTTCTTTTCTACCGTTTTTCCCCTCTTTCTTTTTGCTATTTTGATTCTTTTGTGTGTACTGCTCCATCTTTGTTTTTGTCATTTAGTAATAGTATGATTTTGTTAAGATTTGTTTAATTTTTGATTTTTGTGTTGACTTCTCTTATTTAATCTTATATAAATTTATTTGTTTAATTTTTCTTGGTATAATTCTTTTTTCTAAAATGGTTTATATATATACCTACATTTTTGGTAAATGATTTTAAAGTATTTTCTTTTATATATATATTTTTAGTACACGTAATTATTTATATTTTCAAATACATATGTAGTATATATTTTTGCATGTCTAGTTTTAGTATTTATATATCTTAAATATATGTTTATATGTACAATTTTAATATATAACCTTTTTATGTATATACATTTACATGCAGGGTCTTAGTATGCATATTTATAGATACATATTTCAAATATTGATATATATGTATATTTTTTCCCCTCACGTGAAGCTTGTATATATTTAAATATATTTGAGGTGTTGTATATCTATACATTTGCATGCATGGGGATTTACACGTAATTGTACGATATGAAGTCTTAATATATATATATATATGTATAATTGTTGTAAATGAATTTTAGTATATAACTTTAAATATATATACATGTTTGTGGTATGTATAACTATTGCAAATAATTTTAATATATATAGTTGGTAAATATGTGTATATATATATATTTTTAGTATATATGGGATTTCCTTTTTATATAAATAATTTTAGTGAATAAAGTCTTATCTATATATTTTAGTACATAACTTTATATTTTTTTTTTATTCAACTTTTGTAACTAGTTTTGGCATTCATAAATTTGATACGTATTTTTAGAAATGACCCTTGAAAATGATGTTAACACTTATGGTTTGTATGTATAATTTTGGTACACTTGTCTTGCGTGACTAATCTTGATATATATACACCTAATTTTTGTATATAGCGTTAGTGTATATATATTTTTGGTATCACTAGTAGGTTTATATGATTTTAATATGGATGGGATAAGAAGTGTAGGCTCGTTAGATTAGTATACATGGAGTAATATCCTAGATTTTTAAGAAGTTATCATCTTTTATTTTGAAGAAGAATAGAAACGTGTAGATTTGTGCTTAAGTGTTTGTTGGTATCATGTTGTCGGATTATAGCACCAAAGCCGCATCTAGGTGAGTCCACAAAATCCTACTTTCTAATATTTGTAAATATTATAGGCCTTGTAAGGCGTGTTTCCAGAATTTGTTAGAAAATATTTACTACGTTCAACATGTACAATTTAGCATGTTTTTCGGAGATGTTCTCCATAATGTTACCTGTTTTCTTAGGTAATTCATAGGAGCCGTGCTCCATATAGGTGTGGTTTTCTTTAAAATGGTTTATAATTGCTATGAAGCAGGATTTGACTATATACAGGTTTTCTAGGAAAATTTATATATGTTGGAAAAATGTTCTAGTTAAATGGGGATTTTTATTAAGTATTCATGACCTGATTCTGTCCTGACGGCCGGTCAAGCGGCTTTCTTTTTGTAAACACATGAGAAAACCTGATTCTGACCAGAGTTACAGTTCTGGATTATGTTGAGGTGGTCCGAAACGTTAGAGGATTGCGCTGTACATGGCTAGTCCCCCGTACGAGGGCCTCTTCCAATGGCGTGGATGATTCAGACTCGGGAGAGTGGATCCACTTGAAGAGGGGTGTAGCCTGCGGAGGGTGTACATGGACACCGCATCATTCTCTGCGATGGGGTTAGACCGCCTAGTGAAGAGTCAGGAGGGGCTCGACACCGAGGTTGGTTCCAAGGTAGACCTCGTAGGTGCCCCAAGAATCTGTAGCCTGATGTTTTGACCAGTTTTGGGAGAGCGATTGTTTAGTAATCAAGAGCTCGTATGGTGTTGGGCTGCTATTGACTACGAGATGCCGGACTTTTTTTCGATGACCTTGTTTTGGGATCCGGACCTTGTCCGTTGAGCCCGATTGTAGTGTTGCATGTTTCTTTGCATTTGGGTGTAGAAGCTGCGCTGATGTATCTTGATTCGCTCAGACTTCCCAGCTGTGCTTGAAACCCTTATTCCAGTTCAAATATCAGTATTATTAAAATAAAAATGTTTTCTTAGAATATTGCATAAAATGGTTTCGTGAAATTGCATCATCATTATTACAAAAAAATCACTGAGACGTACACACACATGTGGACTCACTGAGCGTTCGCGTTCACGTTTTCCATTTCATATTTTCTCCTCAGATCAACTCAACATAGACAGAGGCACGATAAGTCGCTGAAGTTTTAGGCATGGAATCTTGGACCATATCTCTGTAGAAGGACATGTTTATGCTCTGGTTGTCACGCATTATGTTTTGTTTTTCTTAGACTCGGGCCAGGTGTAAAGTTCTTCTGTTTATATTATCATAAGTTTTTGTTGGTGTAAGACTTTTATTTTGTATTGCAACAGTTTTAAGAAGTTTTTTTTTTTTTTTTTTTTAATCTAGTGTTTGGAACGAACTAGTGGTAACAAGTTTATTTAAGTTTTTCCGCTGCATACTTTGTGTATATACTTTTAGTGTTACCCCGGGGTTGGGCTCTTGATTTTTGGACTTATAGTCTAGTGCTGAGAGGCACGCAGATACCCTAGTCAGCCACAGTTGACCTAGTGGCAGGGTTAGGGGTATCATATAGAATTAGTTTATTTTTGTGAAAGTGGGTTTTGGGTTTATGTTTAAACTTGTTGTTATTGATAAATTTGTGCAAATTTGATCATTTTATGTATATAATTGTCTTTTGTATTGCAAAAGTGATTTTAGGGTGATGAATTATTTTGATGAATTTATTTGGATAATTAGGTGATTTTTTTTACTTTACTTTATAATTATTTGAATTTTTTTTATTTATTTGGATAACTATTTTTCATCATTCTTATAAGTTTTTTAGTAGAAAAGATGGAGACTTGGAATTTGGGTTTTTTTTCTTCACTTGTTTTTTTTTCTAATTAAGGGTTTAGTATGTTATTATTAATTGTATGCCATTATCATATGAAGACTTTTATTTAAAAAAAAAAAAGAAAAATATGGACTAAACCCTAAAACCCTAATATTGAATTTACCAAGCAGAAAAATACTTAGCTATAAAATATAGCATCAATAACCCTAAAAAACTTAAAAATCCTAAACTTTAAATAATAAAAAACTTAAAAATCTATTATTAAAATCCTAAATTTTACATACTAAACTTTTTTAATAGTAAACCCTGAAACCCGAAAATCTTAATATTAAAATCCTATAGCGTAAATTATAAAAACCTTACAAATCCTAAAAACCCTAAAATTGTTATGTTAAATATTAAACCGTAAAACTCTAAAGTTTTTAACAGTAAACCCTAAAAACCCAAAATCATAATATTAAAAATCCTATAGCATAAATTATAAAACCTTAAAAATCCTAAATACCCTAAAATTGATATTTTAAACATTAAACCGTAAAACTCTAAACTTTGTAACAACAAACCCTAAAAGCCCAAAATCTTAATATCATAATTCTATACCGTAAATTATAAAAACCTTAAAAACCCTAAAAACACTAAACTTGATATGTTAAAAATCATACAAACCCTAAAAACCCTAAAATAATTGTACCATAAACAACACACCTTAGAAAGTTTGGAATTATTATTTATTTAAAATTTTTTACTTTAGTTTATAGATATTGACCGTAACTCAAACTGTAAATAATGTAGATGGAAGAAGTCCTGATACACGTGCATCCGGGTTCCATAATCCCTGATGTTTTGACGAGACAGTACGAGCATAGGTCTGGGTTGATATGGAGTGGGGACCATGAGATGTGTTTCAAGTATCTTTAGTGTAGGCGTTTTGGTCGCAATCTATTCCAGTGTT
The DNA here is from genome assembly GCA_028651295.1 of Catharanthus roseus. Lineage (NCBI taxonomy): Eukaryota > Viridiplantae > Streptophyta > Magnoliopsida > Gentianales > Apocynaceae > Catharanthus > Catharanthus roseus. The sequence goes on along the minus strand of JAPQWS010000102.1, from coordinate 10,229,182 downwards.
ACAGTACGGCTCTCCATAGTTTGGTAGATCTTATTGATAGGACTGGTTTAAGGGGAGTGTTTAGATGTGGTTACATTAGACTCGAGCTCTTATTACTGGGTTAGTTGAGTGTTGGAGACCGGAGACTCACACATTTCACATAACTTTTGGTGAAGTCACGATAACCCTTCAGGATGTGCATGTATTATAGGATTTACGGATAGAGGGTTTGCGCGTTACCGGTCCCAGTTGGCGTATACACCAGAAACAATATTGGATTGAGATGATCTAGAGACTTATTGGTGTACGGTTGTCTTTTAGTCACTTTTCTGGTTATAAGGTGAAGAAGGCATCTCTGGAAGCTTGGATTTTGAGAGCGTTTACCAATTCAGAGACCGATGATGACCTCATCTTGCACGCTCATGGATTTATTTTTTTACTTCTTAGCGGTCATATGTTTCCCGATTTCTCAGGCAATTTAGTTCATGTGCGCTACCTCAGTTGTTAGAGGATATTGATGTCATCAGCATATATAGCTGGGGTAGTTGCGTACTTGGTTTTTTATATAGGTAGTTGTGTACGGCAGCATTAGGGATGCACGACAAATAGGGGAGCCGTAGTCATACTACAAATTTGGGCATGGTCACGTAGCCCTATATTGCGGCCTCAGCTGATGACGGATGTTTAGGCCGACTCTCTTGCTCCACTTAGTGCTATATGGTGCACATCTTTTGACTGCAGCCAACTACCCACTCACACCCTAGTTATATACGGGGACTAGTTAGATTTCATGTCATCTGATCAGGTTTGCTTCAAAATACTTTGTATTACATGTAAACCCTAATTTTTTAAGCACTTAACTTTATATTGATTTTGAATTTTGACTTCACAGTTTGTATGGTTCTCTTATCATGATCGTGGTCTGGTTCTATCTGACCTGTGGCGGGCAGAGGTCCCACTCATTTGTTATAAGATAGTAGAGTATCACTATCCCCGACGTGCGATTCGTCAATTTGCACGGGCTCAACATATACCAGACGCATGTGATACTCATCTTGAGCTGCATCTGATACAACTTAGAGGAAATGACCACACTTATTGGGGGACACAACATGCTAGCCATGTAAAGGTCTGGCATCAGTGGCGACTGTATATTAGGGATGGCCCTCCCTTGGCAGTTGAGGTCTTATCATACCCCAATGACGAGTACATTAGATGGAACCGGGAAATCAGAAAGAGTATACATCGAAAATCCAGCAAATCGTGATACCTGTTCGGTTGGATACCAGCTTGCTGGGGTCGACAAACAAATGATGGTACATTCTAGAATTTCATTTTTTTGGTATTTTTATGCATTTCATTTATTTATGATTGACTTCTAACGTTTAATTTTTTTTTAAGACTTCCATACTGTAGAAGGTAGATGACATGGCTTCAGTGGTGATACAAGAACCACCTTCATCTCCATCACAGATGGCTATTTTTGTGAAGAAAATGCAGACTATCATTTGGAGGTGCATGGTATCTATTAGCGGTACCTTGGGCTGCACTTCATCACAACACGATATTCAACAGACATTTCAAGTACAGCTGTATCGTCGCCGTCTCCGAGAGCCTTTACTGGACCGGGGTACTCGTGGAGTTAAGAGGGGTACTCGTAGATTGCCTGATCGTGGAGCACGTGTGGACGCCCTCCTGTCCCTCCTTTTCTAGGCAGGCACAGACATACATACCTCGGACATGAGGTGGAGAGAGGTAAGGGATCTGGAGGTGGACGCCCTCCTATTGATCCATTAGACAGCCCAATCTTAGATATGTCATCTTTTAGTTTGGGTTTGACGCCACCTTCCCAGTCACTTCCAGGTGGATCCGGGACATTGCGCGCGCCTCCCCCTCCAGGTTTAGGATTTGCCTCATTTCACTCACCATACCATACATCTTTAGGGTTTTCATATTTTCGTGCACCTCCTCCTCCGGGCATAGTAGGTTCATCTACACCGCATCCGCCTATATCGTATGCATCTTCATTTGATGAAGAGGAGTGGATGGATGACACGGCATATGTACAGCATTTTGGATTCAGACATCGGGTTAAGAAAAAGACTACGAGGTTCACGCCATCCAACTAGCCACAATTGTAATTAGTATTTTGGAGTTTTCATTTTCTATTATATGTAAATTAAATTTCAATATAGAGTATTCAGTTTTATGTATATTATTGATTATTTTGTTTAAGTTTTAATATGGTATTTTATGTAATGAAAGTATTTCTACTACTTCGGTGTGTACATTTTAATATTTTACCATACATCAGTGTGTACATTTTAATGAAAGTATACTAATAACACATGTGTTTGATAACGCATAACGGTTGTGCGTTATCTTGAGTAATAACGCATAACAAGAATGCATTATTATAGTGATAACGCACAACCATTGTGTTATCTTGACTAATAACGCATAACCTGTGATGCCCCTAACCCCGCCACTAGGTTAATTGTGGCTGACATGAGCATCGGAGTGCCTCTCGGCACTAATTTATAAGCTCCACAACGCAACACAACCCTAGAACAACACTAACAGGTATACAAAGAAAACTTAAGTAAACTAGATACTACTAGTGCGCTCAGGACACAGAATTTAAAAAAAAAAACTTCTCGTGATCGTTTCAATATAAAAACAAAAGTATTTTACATCAACAACTTTACACGACAGTATAAAAAAAGAAAAAGGAATTTTTACAAACGGTTCGAGTCTAGGAGAGATAATACGTAGACATATGCCCCTCTGAGCGGATTTGATCCAAAAACTCCTGGCCTAAAACTTCAGTGGCTTGTTGGGCCCTAACCGTCCCGAGCTAATCTGAGAAGAAAACATGATATGGAAAAAAACGTGAGTGCGAACGCTCAGTGAGTCCACGTGTGTGTGCTATAGTGATTTCTTTTAAAACAATGATGATGTAGTTTCACAACGCAGTTCATGCAATGTTATAAGAAAACATCTCTTTTATTATTTTAACAAAACTGATGCTTGAACCTACATGAGGGTTTCGAGCGCAACTGGAAAGTCTGAGCGAATCAAGACACATCAGTGCAGCTTCTACGCTCAAAATTTAAAAGAACATGTAATGCAACAGTGGGGCTCCATGGACAAAGTCCGGATCCCCAAAATGAGGCCATCGAAACCAAGTTCCGCCATCTCGTAGTCAATACCAGCCAAACACCATACGAGCACTAGATTACAAAACAACTGCGCTCCCATATCACTGGTCAAAACAGGTTACAGACTCCTGGGGCACCTACCTGGTCTGTCGTAGGGCCAACCTCGGTTTTGAGCCCCTCCTGACTCTCCACTAGGTGACAGTCCCACCGCAGAGCATGATGCGATGTCCACGTAAGTACCGATTGGGCCACGCCCTCAAGGTACTACGCCCCTCTTCAAGTGGATCCACCCTCGGAGTCAAAAACCCATCCGCGTCATCGGAAGAGGCCCTAGTACAGGGGACTAGCCACGTACAGTGCAATTCGCTAATGCGTCCATTCACTTGATTTTCAACAAACTTTAATTTTGGTCGGAATGAGGTTTTCATATGTATTTACAAACCAAAGGGCCATTTGTCCAGCCGTCGGAATAGATTCAACTAATAAACATTACAGAGTAGTAAAAATCCTCATCCACCAGTCATCACATGCTTATGCAAATTTCACAATTATGCCAGTGTCAGATCTATATTCATGCATGTCAAAACACGTAACTTTTCAAGCTAGAACATTTTTCAATATATAAATATTTTCAGAAAAACCTGCGTGCAAGAAATTTCTTATTCACCGTCGTAATAGTCTGTTTTACAAGAAACACCTATATGGAGCACCGCTCCTATGCATTTTTCTAGGGAACACGTAATGCATTGTGGAGAACATCTCCAAAAAAAAAAACACGATGAGTGATATCGTTCCAAAAATAGAAACATTTAGTGATGGTTCGGAAAAACATATTTATACGTCTCGTAATATTTGAAATAACATAATGAAATTGAACTTGTGGACTCACCTGGATGTAGATCTGGTGCTAAGGTCCTACTAAATAATAATACGAAAATACTTAATACCTAGGTACCGATCAAATAGTCCGATTCCCTAAATAATAACGAAATCCAACGAAATGAATTTTAGGATATATATATATATACCTATCTAATGATATATATACTTATAATAATTCTTTAAAAGATCCAAAATCCTATACTCTTAAAAAAAAATACACTCTCGCAAGAAACCATAATAACTATATACTATATACTAAAAATTCATTTAAAACATTTAAATCCTAAAATAAGTAACCAAATTTAAAAAATATATATACACCTATTTATTTATATAATCTTAATGGGAGTGGAAATAAAATAAAAAAAAAGAAAAAAAGAAAAGAAAAGGATACTAACTTGAGGTTTCTCTTTCTTTTCATTGCCAAAACAAATGGCATACAGGCCATGCATATGTATAGTATACATTATGGCGGTTAGTGGGAGGGAGGGGTGGGGGCCGGAGAGGGGGGGGGGGGGAGGGGAGGAACGAAAAAAGAAGAAAAAGAATTTAGGTGGGGTAGGGTGACGGGTGGCTAGGGAGGTGGAGGAATGTTTTCTTAATGGTAAAGTTTTTTGGGAAACCTTATATGAAAATGTTAAGTACTTAAATTTCTAAAATACACACACTAGGTATTAAAAATAAAATTCACTTAAAAGCAATTATAAACCTTAATAATAAAACCTCAATAAAATTTTACTCTCATTCCTAAATATCTCCGAAATACCACTAAGTGTCAAAAACACTATACCCCACCATAAATCCAAACTATATTTTCATATATCTGTACTTTTATGGGGTAGGGCGTTACATTCTACCCTTCTTAAAAAAAAATTCATCCTCGAAATTAAATAGTTATGTACCTATAAGCTTTGGATATTTTTTCTTCAAGTACTCCTCAGTTTCCTAGGTTGCCTCTTCAATCCCATGATGTCTCCATACCACTTTACATATTGGAATCTGTCTCCTGCGTAACTCTTTTACACTTCATTCTATAATCTTAGTTGGTTTTTCTTCATATGACAGATCGGCTTGTAATTCAAATTGGTCATCATTGAGAACATGATCAGGTGCAGGATGATACTTTTTTAATTGTGATACATGGAGTACGTCATGTATACCCATTAGTTCACTTGACAAGGCGAGCCGATATGCCACTTTACCAACCCTGTCAATAATTTCAAAAGGTCCAATATATCGGGGGCTTAACTTTCCTCTCCTCGGATATCTCAGCTTTCTACGATGTGATGTAAGTTTTAAGAAAACTCGATCTCCCACACTAAACTCCAGATCCCTTCTTCGATTGTCAGCATAGCTCTTCTGTCTACTTTTAGCTGTCTGAAACCGATTTTGAATTATCCTAACTTGATTTTGCATCTCCTCCAATTCTGGCATCAAGTTTTTTTGTCTCCAATGGGATCGAACTCCAACTTCATCCCAATACAAAGGTGTTCTGCATCTTCTACCATATAATGCTTCAAACGGTGCCATTCCTATCGAAGAGTGGTAGCTATTATTATAAGCAAACTCGGCACAAGCAAGTTGTCAACCCACTTATTTCCAAAGTCTAAGGCGCAAGCTCTTAATATATCCTCTAGGGTTTGAATTGTTCTTTCAGACTGTCCATCGGTTTGGGAATGTGCTATGGTGCTATAACTTAGATTGGTCCCTATAGCTGCCTGGAACTTAGGCTAAAACCTTAAGGTAAACCTTGGGTCTCTATTGGATACAATATGAACGGGCACCCCATGAAGTCGGACAATCTCATCTACATAAATCTGTGCCAACTTGTCCAAAGGGTATGTCATATTAATGGCAATAAAATGAGCCACTTTTATTAAATGATCCACGATTACCCAGATAGCATCCTTATATCCCTTAGTCCGGGGCAATCCTGTGACAAAGTACAATGTCACATGATGTCATTTTCATTCGGGAACAGTTAGCGGTTGTAGTAGTCCTGCTGACTTTTGATGTTCCGCCTTAACCTTTTGACATGTAAGATAGCTACTACATACTCCGTAATTTCTCTCTTCATTCCGTTCCACCAAAACTTTTGCTTTAAGTCTTTATACATCTTATTCTCTCCAGGATGCATTGAATACTTACTTCTGTGGGCTTCCTCTAGAATCCTACGCTTAAGTATAGTGTCATTTGGTACACACAATCGATTCCGAAGGTACAGGCTCCCATTAACTTCTAATGCTCGAAAATCTTCCAATTTCTTAGCTTCCACACGACTTTTGAACTCCTGGAACTCCTTATTATTCTTTTGTGCGCTTCTAATATCCTGCTGTAGGGTGGATGTTAAGCTAAGACTTGATATCTTTGCTTTTCTACTTAATGCATCGGCCACCACATTCGCCTTTCTTGGATGATAGTTAATCAGGCATCGATATTCTTCCAGTAGTTCTATCCATCAACGTGGTCTCATGTTCAAGTCCTTCTGAGAAAACAGATACTTTAGGCTCTTATGATCTTGAATATTTCATACTTAGCCCTATACAGGTAGTGTCGCCACTTCTTAAGTGCAAACGTGATGGCTGCTAATTCCAAATCGTGTGTCGGATAATTCCGTTCATGATCCTTCAACTTTCTTGAAATATATGCGACAACCTTCCTGTCTTTCATCAACACAGCTCCTAGACCTTTCCATGAAGCATCTGTATACAATAAAAATTCCTTGTTCAGATCGGGTAATAACACTGGTGCGTTGGAGTGTAGACGAGCGAGCAGAGCCCAGGAAAGAGGAAAGCCCGTCATAGAACAGTCGACTAGAAGTAGAAGACTGCGGGCCTCAGAGAAGGCAGCCTCTCTCAGGAAAGATGTCCCAATTTCTCTTCTTTCTTTTTGATTTCAGCTTTCTTTATTTTATCAGGGGCCCAGAATGCGTGAAAGGTGGGTGGGGAATAAGGCTTTTGAGGAAGAACCACAGCATTGGGCTCTTCTTGAACCCTAGGGTCTTCAATGGGGTTTTCTACCAATATAGGGTTCAAACCCCTAGCACCTTTTTCATCTGGTACAAGGGGCTGATCATGATGGATAGAATCATCAATACCGTGCCCTAACTTGCAGCAGCCCTGGCAGTATTGTGGCAAATCGTAGTTATCTTTCTCATTATAAAAGTCTTGATCGTTACTGGATGAAGAAGTAGCTGATTTGATTTTCTCATTTATTTTCGGCGAGCAGACGAGGATTGTTGTCTTCGTGGATACGCCTTTGATAGAGCTGGAAAGCCTTTCTCTGGCTAAGCCGATTAAGATCGATTTATTAGAGTAAACTTTGATCTCCTCGTCGTCAGTTGGTTCTTCAATTCTTGAAAACTCCTCTCACACTTCTCCGTCCACTCAAACTTGGTTGCTTTTCTGGTTAATTGTATTGGAGGTCTAGCAATCCTTGAAAAGTCTTTTATGAATCTCCGATAGTATCCCGCCATACCCAAGAAACTACGTACTTCGGTTGGCGTTTTGGGTTATGTCCAATAAGTCACTGCTTATACTTTCGCCGGATCCGTCGAGATTCCTTCTTGGGAGATAACATGTCCTAGGAAAGTAACTTGTCTCATCCAGAACTCACATTTACTAAACTTAGCATACAACTTTTGCTCCCGTAAAGTTTGCAACACTTTTCGAAGATGTTGTTCATGAGCTTCAGAGTTGGGTGAATAAACAAGAATATCATCAATAAAAATCACCACAAACTTATCCAGGTAAGGACTAAAAACTCTATGCATCAAGTCCATAAATGTCGCAGGTGCATTGGTTAATCCAAACGGCATAACCACAAACTTGTAATGCCCATATCGTATGTTACAAGCTATCATCAGAATATTCTTTTCTCTTATCCTGACTTGATAATACCCCTTCCTTAAGTCCAATTTGGAAAAACATCCCGCTCCTCGGAATTGGTCAAATAACTCATCAATGAGAGGTAGTGGGTATTTATTCTTGACTGTCACACTATTCAATCATCTGCAATCTACACACATCCTGAGGGTTCCATTATTCTTCTTTACAAACAAAACTGGCGGACCCAAAGGAGATATACTTGGACGAATATATCCTTGCTACAACAGTTGGTGTAGTTGGTTTTTCAACACTTTTAGTTCCTCCTATGCCATCCGATATGGAGTTCGAGATATTGGTTTAGCATCAAGTACCAATTCTATGCCGAACTCCACTTCTCGATATGGGGGTAGCATCGTTAATTCCTCAGGAAAAACATCTACAAACTCCCTTACTACGAGTATTGTTTCTAATTTTACCTCGTCCTTAGGCTTGCTGAGTAAAAATGCTAGGTACCCTTGAAATCCTTTCCGTAGTAACTTCTGGCTTTCATGCCAGACAAAAAGAGATTCTCCCGTTTTGTTCGCTTCCCTTGGAACACCAGGATTAGCATACTCGGTCCGCTAAACTTAACCAACTTCCGTCGACAATCTACTTGGGCGTAATGTTTAGACAACCAGTCTATCCCTAGTATCACGTCATATCCCTCCAATGGTAAGGCAATTAAATCTCCGGATAAAACCACACTCTCGACCCAGATGTCACAATTAGGGTACTTAACCTTAGTTATCTTATTCACGCTAATAGGAGTGCTAACTATCAACTGTTAATGCATATTAACAGAAGGTATAGGAATATGTTTTATGAAATGCAAACTAACAAAAGAATGCGTAGCTCCAGGGTCAATGAGTACTCTTACTGGTTGAGAAAAGATTTGTATCATACATTCAACTACTTCTGCTTCAGTGTCTACGGGCAATCCATCCAATGCACAAACTTTAGCCTTTACTTGTGGCTTATTATACCTTCCTTCCATTGCTCCTCTCATAACTGATGGTCGGCCTGCCCTTCTGGACGTCTCCGGAGGTACTTGTTGCATCTCAGGGCATTGGTCTCTAACATGCCCTGGTTTCCCACACCGATAACATAGTCTTGACTTTTGATAACACATTTTGGCCACATGTCCACTTCGTTCACAGTATGTACATACTCTATGGGATCCTCTAGGGATTAGGGTTGGTCAGCCTTCATTTCCAGTCCTTTGTTCACCACGGGATCTCTTGAAATCTCTAGGTTTCCATGGTCCTTGTCCAAGACGTTTATATAGAGTCGCCGCTGAACTAATAGTTTTTTTCCTTTTGTATAACCGCTTGATCAGCCATCTCTGTTCGCATGGCGGCTTCAACTGCGGTTGCCAATCCTATCGGTGGCAAGGGAGCCAATGCCTGTTGTAGTTCAACCCTTAATCCTTTCACAAATTGTCGCGTCTTATTTTCATCAGTATCTATCAACCTTAAGCAATACTTAGCCAACCTATTGAACTTTGCCGTATACTGTGTAATTGTCAGGTTACCCTGTCTCAATTACTGAAACTCATCCTCTCGTTGCGCACGAACCCAACGAGATATGTATTCCTTTTTGAATTCTTCTTGAAAATTCTTCCAGGTCCATTGTTGGTTCTTGAGTGTTCGAGCTTCGGAAGCTCTAAGCCACCAATCCTTTTCCATTCCTCGAAGTCTAAAAGCTGCAAACGTTACCCTCAGGGCATCCTCGTAGTTAAGGGTATCATAGATATCATTCAACTGCTCAAGGAATAGTTCAGCTTTAATTTCCTGCTCAACTTCACCATAGAACACTGGGGGGAGGGGGGGGGGTCAAAACTTGAGAAATCGTTCTAGTGCTTCATCTACTCCAGTTGCCAATAATCGTTCGTTTCTTCTTGTGGCCAAAGTTTCTAACAATTCTGTCATCATGATCATAAAATTCTCAATTACCTTGTACGTGCCTTGTTTTGGATGAGGTGTGGCCTCACCCATAGGTTCAGATTGTCTATTTTGAGAACTTTCCGACACAGCCTCGTCCGCATGGTTGGGAGATTGTGAACCTGACATGTTTCTAAAAACTAAAAAGTTCCAACACTAATAAACATCTAAGGTTACAGATACTCTACAACAAGTAAACATGAATTTATCTCAAGCACCAACATCAATGCGTACATATAAACATATATATAACTCAAAATAAGGAGTTTTAGTACAAGTAGTATCAAGATACAGTCAGATCATCCTGGTCCTACCACCCAAAAATATATGGCGGGTTACTATACATGTCCAAATCCCGAGGACCTCATATCTATGATCCTAAGCCTGCTATGTAAAGTACTAACAAAAACACTACCCGCACCTATCCAAGTGACTAAATATGCAAACCTACCTGTACTTTATCCAACACCTACTCCGCCTGATGACACTGGCTACTAGAACATCTTTGTCGGGACTCCAGCTCAGCACGTGCTCTATCCACTGAATCTCTAGTAGTATTAAGAAACTGGGCGATAAACCGCCTAAGCCAGTCCCGTTCATCAATCAGCTCCATAATCTCTCTCTCTCTCGAGCCGCATGCGCTTCCCGCATCTGGGCTAACTCCCTCTCTAATATGGCGGCCCTCGCCGTCTCCTGTCAACGTACCAGGCGTGCTGCGTAAAATAAGACATCCATCTGAGAGATCTCTTCTCTCAACTCTACAACCTGCTGACTAGCGGCCTCAACCCGTTGCTCACGCCATAGACAATAACCACAGATAGGTGACACTGACAATGGGGAACCACCCGCTGTAAAGGTGCCCGTACCCTCAGCATCTGCTGGTACCACTCCCTCCAGTTCGGGGGTCATCTCTGAGTCTGACGTGGGCTCACTAGGGTCCTTTTCTATCGATGTTCCAAATCCTATTCCCGATGCTACTGGTGCCATCTCTGGTCTCTCTTCTGACTCACCATCGGAAAGGCCAATCACCGGAATTGGTTCCCTCTCTAAGATGATCTCCTTAAGTGAATATGATGATGATGATGATGATGATGATGATGATGATGACGTAGTCCTACTAGGCTCATCTACGAGTGTGCCCTCCTGATATATCCATCTGTGGGAGTGGTGTGCCATCTAATCCCTACAAAATAGAATTTCAAGGTCAGTACTAACCAATAAATTATATGGTTAACTTTAAAGTTTAAAAAGTTAACTCTTATAGCTTGTCTAAAATCCAACGTTTCAAAGCTAGTATCGAACCTAGATGCTCTGATACCACCTGTGATGCCCCCAACCCTGCCACTAGGTCAACTGCGGCTGAGTAGGGCATCTGCGTACCTCTCGGCACTAATTTATAAGCTCCACAATGAAACACAACCATAGAACAACACTAACAGGTACACAGAAAACTTAAGTGAACTAGATACTGCTAGTGCGCTCAGAACACAGGATCTTCAAAAAAACTTCTCATGATCGTTTCAATATAAAAATAAAAGTATCTTACATAAAAAACTTTACAAGATAATATAAAAAAAGAAAAATGAACTTTTACAAACGGTTCGAGTCTAGGAGAGATCATACATAGACATATGCCCCTCTAGGTGGATTTGATCCAAAAACTCCTGGCCTAAAACTTCAGTGGCTTGCTGTGTCCCTAACCATCCCGAGCTAATCTGAGAAGAAATCATGGTATGGAAAAACGTGAGCGCAAACGCTCAGTGAGTCCACTTGTATATGTTGTAGTGATTTCTTTTAAAACAATGATGATGCAGTTTCACAAAGAAGTTCATGCAATATTATAAGAAAACATTCTCTTTTATTATTTTAACAAAACTGATGCTTGAACCTACATGAGGGGTTCGAGCGCAGCTGGAGTCTGAACGAATCAAGACACATCAACGCAACTTCTACACTCCAAATTTAAAAGAACATGTAATGCAATAGTAGGGCTCTACGGACAAAGTCCGGATCCCCAAAATGAGGCCATCGGAACAAAGTTCCACCATCTCGTAGTCAATACCAGCCAAACACCATATAAGCACTCGATTACAAAATAACCGCGCTCCCATATCAATGGTCAAAACAGGTTACAGACTCTTAAGGCACCTACTAGGTCTGCCCTAGGGCCAACCTCAGTTTCGAGGCCCTCCTGACTCTCCACTAGGCGACCGTCCCACTGCAGAGTATGATGCGATGTCCACGTAAATACCAGTTGGGCCACGCCCTCAAGGTACTACGCCCCTCTTCAAGTAGATCCACCCTTAGAGTCAAAACCCCGTCCACGTCATCGGAAGAGGCCCTAGTACGGGGGACTAGCTAGGTACAGTGCAATCCGCTAACGTGTCCATTCACTTGATTTTCAACAAACTCTAACACTAGTCGTAATGAGGTTTTCATATATATTTACAAACCGAAGTGCCATTTGCGCGGCGGTCAGAATAGATTCAAGTCATAAACATTACTGAGTAGTAAAAATCCTCATTCGCCAGTCATCACATGCTTATGCAAATTTCATAAGTATGCCAATGTCAGATCTATATTCATGTATGTCAAAACACGTAACTTTTCAAGCTAGAACATTCTCTAACATATAAATATTTTCAAAAAACCTGCGTACAACAAACTTCTTATTCACCATCGTAATAGTCTGTTTCACAAGAAACATCTATATGGAGCATCGCTCCTATGCATATTTCTAGGGAACACGTAACACATTGTCGAGAACATCTCCAAAAACACGCTGAGTGATATTGTTCCAAAAATAGCAACATTTTGTGAAGGTTCGGAAAAACGTATTAATACGTCTCGTAATATTTGAAATAACATAATGAAATGGGGTTTATGGATTCACCTGGATGTAGATTTGGTGCTAAGTCCTACAAAATAATAATATGAAAATACTTAATACCTGGGTACCGATCAAATAGTCCTATTCCCTAAATAATATCGAAATCCTACGCAATGAACTTTAGTATGTATATATACCTATATAATGATATATATACTTATAATAATTCTTTAAAAGATCAAAAATCCTATACTCTTAAAAAAAATACACTCTCCCAAGAAACCATAATTAACTATATACTATATACTAAAAATTCATTTAAAACGTTTAAATCCTAAAATAAGTAACCAATTTAAAAAATATATATACCTATATACTTATATAATCTTAATGGGAGTGGAAATAAAATAAAACAAAAGAAAAAAAAAAAAAGAAAAGAATACTAACCTGAGGTTTCTCTTTCTTTTTTTCTTTCTTTTCGTTGCCAAAACAAATGGCATACAAGCCATGCATATATATAGTATACATTATGGCGGTTAGTGGGGGGGAGGGGGGGGGGGGGGGGGGGAAGGAACGAAAATGAAAAAGAAGAATTTGGGTGGGGTGACAGGTGGCTAGAGAGGTGGCGAAATGTTTTCTTAATGGTGAAGTTTTTTTTTTTCTTTTTTGGAAACCTTATATGAAAAGGTTAAGTACTTAAATTTCTAAAATGCAAACACTAGGTATTAAAAATAAAATCCACTTAAAGGCACTTATAAACCTTAATAATAAAACCTCAATAAAATTTTACTCTCATTCCTAAATATCTCCAAAATACCACTAAGTGTCCAAAACACTATATCCCACAATATAAATCCAAACTCAATTTTTATAACGTCCGTACTTTTAAAGTAATGCTAGATGCTTATGGGGTAGGGCGTTACATAACCGGAATATGTTATTACTCAAGATAACGCACAACCGTGGTGCGTTATCTTCAATAATTCAGAACCCATTCATTTCATATGCCACGGGTTATCATTTCATTCCATAACTTTTGTACTAATTCCCCGACAAATGCCATGTAAATGACGGTGAAATTGCAAGAGAAATAATTCATTTGCGTTTGTCTTCACTCCCGAGACTTCAACTTTAAACCACTATATACATACACCCTAAAATGTATTTTCAGCCATCACAACTTCTCAACCATTCCCCATTAATTCCTTTTCAATTTACAAATTACTTAACTTCTTTACATTTCATCCTCCCTAAGCCCTAAACACATCCAGTTAAATCAATTTAAAATGGAAGCAACCCACCATGTTAAAGTGATGCTATTTTGGAATTAAGAAATTGCAAGGGATGCATATAGTCCCTATTTTACTAGAGTAGTGCGGAAAAGTTAAACATTGCCAACGACCCGAATGATTTCACATAATGAACGGGTAAGGAAAATATTGAAATACCGAGATATGGATCCCAATCTCTGGATTTTTCGAATGACAATGAGGGTGCCTTCATACTACGAAGTGCATCATATGTTTTACTTTAATTTATATAGCATGAACTACGATGAAGAAATGCGTTATCTATGGACTATTCCACTTCACCACACGAAGGAAGGGATTCATATTCTCGTTGAATTCGAGCAGATGCAGCAACATAGTTTTCCAATTACACAAGATATAAATACAACAAACATGACCGAACATATTAAAGCAGTAACAGATGGTTTCCAATGAACTGTCTATGTTTCACCCTACCGTCAATGACGACGACGATGAGGTTGACCAATCGGATAGAGATGATGCCGTTTCTAGTCAATTTGAATAAGATGATGACAATAACCCGGAAGAAGGAGAGTTACAAACTCTTGTAAACCCTGTAAATCCTGTAAACCTTGTAACTGAAAACATAGTACCCCAATTGGAGAGCAGCCAATGGTTCAACAGCGCTAGGTATGACTACACACATTCTAGAGCATTCTTAGATATGGGCTCAGGTTCTCCTACAGATGTCCTTGTAGAATCTGGTACCATACGGTTACTCGATTGGAACGATTCCATGACTAACATTCATTTAGGCATGAGATTCGTTGACAAAGTGCAGGCGATAAGTGCGGTTCGTAAGTGGTCCATCAGTGTGGGACGTGAATACAGAGTTGTGAAAAGTAAAAATGGTACATGGACCGCAAGATGTTACCATCACCAGTTATGCTAATCACTGTTCATGGTACATCCGTATAAAAAAGAAAGTAATGGACGGTTGATGGGAAATAACCAAATTCGTAAAAGAACACACATGCCTTATTCGAATTGGACAAAAGAAGCACAGAAACTTGTCCTCAAAATTTATTTCAGTGTCAATATCGCACCTAGTTGCCAACGATCCTGAGATACCTGTGTCAAACATCATTCAAGAAGTGCAGGTATTGTTTCAAACGGGTTGTACTTACAAGCGGGTATGGTATGCTAAAAAATTTACCATAGAGAGGGTTTTTTGGTAGCTTGAAGACAACCTTCAATATTTTACCGAAATACTTACAAGCTGTACGTGATTTAAACCCGGGGACTATATATGAATTTTTGCATCACAAACAAGCAGTCCCCCTAATTATGTTTTCAATTTTTTTTTTTATGTGTTTCTCGCAATGTATAGACAGATTTCCATATTGTCGGCAGGTGATTTCTTTGGATGGAACACACCTAAGGGGACCATACAAGGGCATACTGTTAATTGCAAGTACGTGGGTTGCCAATAATCACTTGTTCCCACTTGCTTTTTCAATTATTGATAAGGAATCCTCCAAAAGTTGGAATTAGTTCCTTAAAAACCTGCGAGAATATATTGTCAAAGATCGTCACGTATGCCTCATTTCTAATCACCATAAAGGTATTTTCTCTGCTATTCAAAGTCAACCTTTATGGCAACCTCCATTTGCAATTCACTGGTTTTGTTTACGCCATATTCGAGCAAATTCAAAAAGACTTTTAAGAACACAACCCTAAAAAGCTTCATGTGGCAGGCGGGAATAGAATCAAAACAATGGAAATTTGACAGTGTAATGAAAGACATTTAAGACAAAAATGTGGATGCTTACACTTACTTAATGAAGTTGGACCCAGAAAAATGGACACTGTTGCATAATAGCAGGCACAGACATTGTATCATGACAACCAATATTTTTGAAGCACTTAACGGTGTGTTGAAGAAAGCTAGGGTCCTACCTTTAAAAGCCCTAGTTGAACTAATATTCAACAAACTAGTTAGATACTTTCACCAACACCGTGAAGAGGATGAAAATTGTGTGCATCCATTTCCAACTCGAATTTTTGACAAGTTCTTGTGGATTGAAATGAAATCAAGAGAACACAAAGTTACAACTTACAATCCGCGAGAAGGAATATACATGGTCAGATCTCCGATCCGAGTTTCTGGTACTGGAAACGTTTATACATTGCGAATAAATAATAAATCATGTAGTTGCGAAAAATGGCAAACATATACATTGCCTTTTTCTCATGTTCTTGCAGTGTGTAGAAAAAATGAGTCAATAGCAGATACTTATGTGCCGGAGATATATTCGCGACAAACGTACAGAAGAACTTACCAAGCGAATTTTCATCCGGTCTTGAGTGAGAACTTTTGGAGGGATGTTCCTTTTAGCTTAACATTTTATCCTCCAAACATGAAAAAGGAACAGGGTAGGAAATAGGGCAAGCGATTTCACAGGGAAATGGATTATAGAAATCCGGATTCTCTCCCAAGATGTGGCAGATATCGCATGCCGGGACATAATATAAAAAATTGTAATAACCCCAGACCAAGCAATGTATAAGTTTGTTTTCTTGAAATTGTTGTAATAAAACAGGTTTCTATTAATGAAATTTTTCTTTCAATTTCCTCTAATTTACTACTTCATTGCTCTAAATTTTTACAATATCTTTAGTATTATTTCTTCAAATAACTTGACATGAAATGGTTAAAAGTTAAACATATTTTCCAAGAAAACGATATAAATATTATCATAATAAATACGCTTAAAATAAGTTAAATATTATATATACAGTCTTTTTAAATAAATTATACAATTATAAGTTTTGACAAAAATGTAAAGAAAATTTCATTTCTTAAAAAAATTTTAAAAAATAAAAATAAATAATAAATAAATAACTGACATGGCAGATAACGCACAATCACTGTGCATTATTGCTGGGTCATAACATACAATGGTTGTGCGTTATCCGCCACATCGACGGATTATTGGGGCTAATTATAATTACATGATAACGCACAATTTTTGTGCTTTATTAATAATGATAACACACAACTATTATGCGTTATGACCACAATAAAGATAAAAAAAAAAAAAAAATAGGCTACTTTAGTAGCCAAATTTGAAAAATGATGTAAATAAAGATTGGATTTAGCGCACCAGATGAAATTGCACCCGGTCTTTGATCATTCGCATCCAATCCAGACACGAGACTATGGGTTTTTGAATTTTTTTTGCTAAAAAGAGTATGTGGCGGTTTTTTTCTTGATAAATAGAACGACAAATTTTTATGTCACCTGGATATCCCTATTAGCTTGTAGCTAAGTCTGTCTTTCATATTGAAAGCTATGTAATTGACGATGAAGAGTTATTAGATATTATGGAAGGATTTGTTTTAAAATAATTATTTTTTTAAAAGAATAGTCTAAACTAGACTTGATTTTTGAGAAAGATAAATAAATGACCATATTACAGAATTATTTTTTATTTTAACCACCTTTTATAAAAGATATCTGCTTTCTAACCCTATTTCTTTATAGAAGTCCAAAAGAGAAAATGTTTGACAAGGCGCAACGTCATTATGTGTCATTTATTAGTTTATATTAAATTTGCTCTCCCATTATTTTTTTTAAAATGGTCCTTACTTAAGAAGCATAATTGAAGTGTGCTTTTACCTTTCCGAAATTGAGTTTCTAAATATAAATAAGATAGATATACCAACTAGTTTTTTTAGAAAAATTCATTATAAATAACCATGAACTATTTTAACTTTTCAGTTCATAATTATAGTTATAAACTTTTATTTTATCTTTTTAACCAGGAATTTTTTTTGATTATGTGTTTATAGTCACAAACTTTAATTTTATTGTTTTATAGTTATGAACTATTTTTTTAGAAAAAAAATAGAAATGAATTATTTTTAACCTCTCAAATATAGCAATTTATTAAAAATAATTTATGACTATATTTGAGAGGTCAAAAATAGTTCATGACTATTTCCAGAAAAAAATAGTTCATGACCAGAAAAATATAAAATTAAAGTTTGTGACTATAAATAGAAAAATAAAAACAATTCATGGTTAGAAAAAATAAAATAAAAATTTTTTTATTATAAACAAAAAAGTTAAAACAATTCATAATTATTTATAACTAATTTCTCAAGGTTTTTTCTTTATTTTTTTTAAAAGGGAGTTTTGCTAATTCTATGGAAACACAAATATGGATTACTTTTATAAATTAGGATTATTTTTTTAGGATCCAATAATTTTCTATTAGATATTAAATTTTAAGATTGATTAGATTTAAAGTAATAATATTAATATGTGTTTCGCAACAGTTAAACAGACTCATTAATTTATAAAAAAGACTCATTAAAAAATATGTAATAAAAATTTTTCCTTCAACTAGAAATATAAGGATTTCTTTAAAAAAAATTAAAAAATGAGCAAAAGGAAATAAACCTGAGGGGAAAAAGTGAGAAATGCAAGGCAGCAGCTTCGTTGTGCGCTTTACTGACCTTTGTTTTCTCACACAAAAAAAGCCATGAGAATTTGACAAATTCAACGATGCTAATGAGAGACACATTATGATTTTGAGATTTTTCCATGAAGGCATTTTGTTATGGTCATCGACTACAAGGGGACATCTTCACAAATGTAGCCATCTTTTAAAAAAGGGGCCAAATTAAGAAATAACCCCATCAGCGAAGGCTACTCTATGAGTTTGGCTTTCTCAGTTAAATTGTTTCTAGAGAGTGAATCTCTATTGGCTGTTCGGAGTCTTGGCGATAGTTTGATTGATTTTTCTGAATTGGGACTAGCTGCTGGTCTAGCTCACGTTAATAGGAGATTTAATAGTTTTTTTCATATTAAAAGAACAAAAAGTATTCATGCGCATCTTTTACCAGTAGTTATACGTTGCACCTATGTGCACATTATAAAGTGCGCGTACAGAAAAGCGAAAAAATCATCCCAATCACTGTAAAGTGAGTGATGCACACGTGCATGAGATGTTCCATAATTATGCATTAATGTTTCATTTGTGATGTGTTAATGTCCCATAAAATATATATTAATGTTCCATGTATTTTTCCTATTTTTTCTCCCTGGATTCCAATTTTTTTTTTTTTTTTTTTTTTTTTTATGAAACATGCATTATATTCCCATGAGAATATAATGTTTGACCCTATAATGAGTGTTGATTTCGGTTTCAACAAAAAAAAAAAAAAAAGAACTAATATTAATATAATGCTTATTCCATGAGTTTGTGTTAATGTTTTATGAAATTAGTATTAGTATTCCATCGGTGATGTATTATTGTTCTATGAAAATATATTGTATGTTCTATTAGTTATATGCAGGTTTCTATGAGATTTGTGCTAGGTTTACTTTGTTGTAATGATGTTCCATGTATTATGTGTTAGAAGAAACTAGTGACATAAAACTTTATCACCTACATGCACTGTAAAAAAATAGAACTATAGTTATATTCCCATAAACATTCGCAATTGAAAAAATCAATTATACAGGAAAAACATCATTAATATGAAAACAAAACTGCTACTACCATTAGGGGACATTAGCAATTAAAAAATTGAACTATACTTATATTAACATGGAAAATTAGCAATAGAAATTTGGAACCCTGTAACTCCGATGACATAGTATTGATGTTCTATGTAAATAGTACTAATGTTTTATGGATTATATGTTAATGTTCCATCAGTTTTTTACGGATTTCCATGAGTTTTATGGTAGGTTTGCTTTGTTTTAATAATGTCCTATGGATTATGGTTAATGTTCCATTGGAATATAATACTTGTTCCATTAGTTATCTACAGATTTTCATGAGTTTTGTACTAGATTTGCTTTCCACATATAAATAGTATAACTTAACAATAAGAAAATCCATCTATCGCACAGAAAAAACCGATTCTTCCTCGTCATCTCCTCCAAAATAACAACTTTTTGACAATCCTCTATACACAATATACACTGAATAAGATAAAAAATGTCAAATAAAATAAAAACAAAACTGATACTGCTATTATGGAACATTAGCAACTGAAGAATGAAAGTATAGTTATATTTCTATGGAACATTAGCAAATTAAAATATGAAACTTCGTAACTCTGGTGACATATAACTATAACACCGAGTAAAAAACATCAATTGTACAGTAACCTCCTCATCTTCTCCAATAACGATTTCCTCATAATTCTTCCTCATCTCCTCCAAAATAACGATTTTTTCACAACATAATAACTATTTCCGTTGCTATCATCGATGATAAAACATGAGAAGAGAACTGCTAGTACCGTTAATATTTATTACTGCTGTAAATATTGTTCTTGTAAAAAAGAAACAGATGGTGACGCCAAAGAAGAACAAATGAAGAAAAGAAAAAGGAGAAGCGGTTGAAAAGGAGGAGAAGAAGAAGGCAGGTGAGAAGAGAAATCTTATAAATTCTCCTTTTAAGTAGGACGACACCTTCTCATTCATCTTTCAATTAAAACTCTGTGTTGCATCACCCAAAGTACATCTTGCAACATATAATTTACGATCTTTTAGTTAGGATTACCCTTGGCTCTCATATTTCATTGAAATGATCTATAAACATCTCTCATGATATAATTCAAGCCATTCTACTTGATATTAATAATATATAATTTTCTTTTGATTAAAGAACACTTTTAATGTTTTATTTAGGGGATAAACGCTTTAAGTTTCATAATGCATTCTCTCTATTATTTTTTAGGGTTAATTCTAAACAACTATTTCTAAGTTTAAGAAATTATTAATTAAAGGATTATTCTTTTCTAATTTGTCAATTTTGGGTCAATTTGGGTAAATATAATTTTTAAAACTCATGGTTTTATGTTTATCTCAAGTTCACCTCACTTTCTCTAAATCTTTTTCCTAATCTATTCTACACTCCAAAATTTTCATATTTTTTCATTATATTTCAAACCAACCAACTAATATAATTTTATATCATTTTATTTGTATACGCTACTATTTAATATTTTTGCTCAACAACTACTCTTAGCTCTTTTAATATTTTCTACATTTATTTTCAATTTTGTTGTCAATGCCTATTAATCTTGAAAGAACCTAAGAGGGAGGGGGAGGGAGAATTAGGTTCAAGGAAATCTTGACTACCTTCTTTTTAAAAAAAACCTTGTTTGATCTTTTATGTAAAATATTCCTTAAATAATATAAAAATAATTAAAAGAACTAATCAAAAGATAATCAAGAATAAATCAACAACAGTTACAGTAAAGGAGAAAAACACAAAGATTTATAATGGTTCGATCCTATCAAAGATGTACATCCACTACTTTGAGTCATACCCAAAGATTTACCAGTCACACTAACTCCCTTTTTCATTAAGAAGGTAGGAAAAACATATTCTTACAACAATGGATCACTCCACATGGGTTTTATACCTCAACCACTCTCTTCTTACAGAAGCTACAAGGTTCACCCAGTCTATTCGGGTTTCACAACACTTAACCTTGCACACACTACATTGACAAGAGGTGTGTGGTCTGATGGCATGACCCTTCACTTAGATATCTTGACTTAGCATGCCAAATGAGAGGTCCTAAGTTCAAGTCACCCAGAGAGCAGTTCAATACTGAATGTTAGCCTAGTACCCTCCAATCCTTCCTGGATTAGTCGATGAAGAATCACATTCAGTGTGATAACTTACAACCAACTAAAGCACCACAATCTCTTATCACTCTTATACTCGATAAACACTAATAAAATAAACTCAACAAATTTGACCCTTGAAAGCAAAGAAAATATTTAGGCACGAATACTCATATTCTCTAATGTTCCAGGAAGGTATGATATTTATAGAGAAGCTTCCAACGTTCAGAAAACGGCTAGAAACGAATAGTTTTGACCTGGTCCCGTAAAGTTCAAACGTTCAACAGGTCATCTAACTTGTAATTCGAACCTTCACACTTCATCCCAGAAGACAATACTTTGGAGATCTGAGATTTTACTCTCTGTATCTGAAGCTTCAATAAAAAGCTTCTTCTTTTAAGAACTTCGGGCGTCCGAGCCAGAGCTCTAGACTTTGGAACTTGTACTTAAAAATTATTTTTGAAGTTTAATTCAACCAACTAACTCGAGGCGTCTTAGGTACTCATTCATAGACTTTCTAAATTGAAGATTAATACAATTAAACCTTCAATCAAGATCATCTAATCATGAAGCACTTCAACACAAAGAATTAATCATCCAATCTTCTTAAAATACTTTTGACTCTAAAAAAAGTGTAGGTTTTGAAAATAATTCCTCCATTTTTTAAAACTTTTTAGACTTGAGCTTTACTAATGCATATTAAAGTAAAGAGAATTTGAGACAAGGGTTTACAAGATATACCTTACTAGACTCAATCCTATTCTAAGTCTTCATCACTTCAATCCTTGGCTATTTGGATCCACTTGAATCTTCTTGTCTTTGACACTTTAGCTCTTAGGATACCAAATCTTCTTGCCTTTAATACTTATGCTCTTGGTGTGAAGACTTCATCTTCCAATACAAAAGTTTCTATCACATCAAAGATAAAACATATAAGTGCACATTAACGTTTGCCATTTAATTAAAACAAGAATTGTCACCCTTAGAGCTAACAATCTCCCATTTTTTTATGATGACAAACACAAACGCAATGTGAGAGGATATAAACATATAAGCACACGGAACGATGTGAAATATAAAGATAAAACACTTAAGCACGTTTCACATATTAAGGCTAAAAAACCCTATGGCCCAACCAAACTTTCTTCAACACCTTCTTCCTTCCACAACTTGTTTCTTTGGAAACAAATTTACAAATCTTTCAATACCTTAGCACAAAATAGGAGGTTTCATAAAGATTTGAAAATATTTTGAATCTCCCCTTCACAATGTGCATAGTTGTTCTGATAACATTTGTAAAATATGTTTGAGAACTTTTAGAGGATATAAGACTTTTTAAAGAATTAACCAAGTTAAAAAACTTTGAAAAATATCCTTGAAAAACAAAGTTCAGACATTTAAACTTGAAACATTGAACGTCCGGACCTTCAACAAATTTCCAGAGTTCGAAAGTCAACATCGGACGTCTGAACTTCTGGACTTGCTGCGTCTAAAGTTCCATATTTTTTCTTTCAACTTTAAAACTTCCCAAACTTCACCAAAACTTGTTTAAAACAGTTCCAAAGTATTTTGAGAAACTTTCAATAGTTGAAAACAAGTTGGAAACACCAACTTGGATCTTAAAAACTATTTTAAAGCCAAAAAACATACCATTAGATGCTTGAAAACATAAAATTGCCTTTAAAGATCTAGGGTACTCAAATTTTGTTTCAAAAGGATTTTGCCGAAAATAACTTTTGCACCTTATATACCATTTAAAACAAGGTTGTTGGCCAAACACATTGTAGAGAATAAATTTTTAATTTATTTATAAATATTTTTTACTCTTGGTTATTTAAATTAAATTAATAAAAGAGGTTTTTTGGGCCATTAAGATTGGATAATCCGTAGCGCTATGAAGATTTGATCATTTGAGTTGGACGATTTAAATTGGGTCGGATTTGGAATAATTTAAATAATATCCAAACCCATTTTAAATAAAGTCTAATACAACAAGACTTATGCCTTGGGGGCCCTAGTAAAGTTACCCAAAGTCATTTTAAATTAAATCCATTAAATGATGGGTTAAACTCATTGGGCCTCATCAAATAAAGAAATGGGCCACCCAACATTGATAATGGGTCACTTAGTGGCCAAGCAACCGAATGCCCTATTTCCGCCTATAAATAAGGGTCTTCCCGATGTTAAAAGATCATTCAAAAGACACTCAAGCTCGAGGCAAGTGAAAAACTCTATCTCTAGAAGCTCTTCCCAAAAGCTCTCAACAAAGGTCTTCCTCAAAGTTCAAGCATTCCTCGTAGTGTTCCTCGCCTTGTTCCTCCCAAAGATCGAAGAAAGCTCCAACGGCACTACAATCCTTCAATCGTCCTCAAAGTCCATTCGATTTGAGAAAAAGCTTCCAAGTCCTCAAGTCAACGCTTTACCAAAGAGAAGAATCAGAGGATTATCCTACAAGCTAGGAATCCCCCAGAGATTTTGTAACCGCTATCATATCATAAACCAAATCACGTTGTTTGCTATTTATCTTTTACTCAATTTTCATACTTCAGATTTTGTTGTATACAAATTTTGGCACATCGAGTGGGACCATCTTTGTCTCCCATCTTTTCTCTTCAAAACTCAATTCAATCAAACTACAAGCATCAAATACTAATGGCTCATAAGAACAACTCAAAGTCAATTCGTTCTAAGGCTACTGCTGCCAAGGAAACTGTCACTGCTTCCACTATAGCTTCAAGTACTGGGATGATGACGAGAAGCAAAGCAAGGGCACTTTCTCAAAAGAAAGTCCAAAGTACACTGGTTGCTCCAAAGGCATCATCCTTTACAAAGCAAGATCATGAATCCTCAAGCACTGGCTCTGTTAATAAAGTTCATTATGAGAATCTAATGTCTGAATATTCGATGGCTGAAGATTCAACTGCTTCATCAGTATCACCAGTTATGATGACTGGAACGCTTAGCACTAAAAACCAAATGGAAAATCTCATAAGACTAGTTGAAGGCTTAGCAAAGCATACCCAAGAGCAAGAGTATTCTATTGCTCAACTTATGAATCGCTTGGAGAAAATTGGTGAGACAAGTCAATCTCCACTCAAGAAGCCAAATGTTAAAGAAGTGGTCAACTCCAAGAAGGACCATGATATCCAAGTGTCTACTGATGGTTTGATCCTCTTCGACCAATTGAAAGATTTCATCAATATTACCATCAAGGAGAAATATAAGGAGGGAACCAGGTCAATCAAGACTTATGCCAAACCTTATTCCCAAAGAATTGATAACATGAGAATGCTTGCTAGTTATCAACTACCAAAGTTTCAACAATTCGATGGGAAAGGAAATCCAAAGCAACATGTGGCCCATTCTGAGGAAACTTGTAACAATGCTGGTAACTATGGAGATCTTCTAGTGAAACAGTTTGTGCGATCTTTGAAGGGTAATCCTTTCAACTCGTACACAGATCTGGACCCTAGATCAATTAATAGCTGGGGAAAACTTGAACAAAAGTTTCTAAATTGCTTCTACAGCACCCATCGAATTGTTAGCATAATGGAATTGAATAATTCTCGCCAATAGAAAGAAGAACCTGTGATCGATTACATCAACAAGTGGAGGAATTTGAACTTGAACTACAAAGATCATCTGAACGAATCGTCTGCTATAGAGATGTTTATTCAAGACATGCATTAGGGATTCAATACATCCTCAAAGGAATCATGCCTAGAAAATTTGAAGAACTAGTAACTAGGGCGCATGACATGGAATTGAGTATAACTACAAATGGAGGAAAGGCACTTGTGTAAGATTTGAACAATAGAAAAGAGAAGCAAGACTTCAAGAAACAAAATAAGTCTTCTTCCAAGAGTGAGACAAAAGAGTCAATGGCCACAAATGCTAGTCCAAACAAGGTATCTACCAAAGTTTCCCACAAAAAGTAACCAAGAAGATCGATCCTCCTTAAGAGCAAAGGAAAAAGACCTTGGAAGAAATGAAGGCCAAAGAATATCCCTTCTTGGATTCTGACGTCTCTTTAATGTTTGATGAACTTATAGCTGTTGATGCTATAGAATTTCCCGACTCAAAACAACAAGCAAGATCGGATGCAAGGATGATCCAAATTAATGCAAGTATCATCGCATAATTGGTCATCCTATCGAGAAGTGCCTTGTATTCAAAGATCTAATAATGCGGCTAGCTTGCGAATGACGTGTTATTCTTGAAGAGGATAACGTGGTTGCTCATGCAATATTTGTAACCACCGCCCCTGTTCAACCAACTGCTTCAAAGGAGATAGTTGGAAAAATCAAGTTTGGAGAGTTTGATGCTGTGAAGGTTAGGGTTGATGGATCCATCATCTCCATGAAGGAATGTCAAGCGCATGTTGAAATACTCCCAATAAATAAAGAGGTTATCTCAACTAATGATGAAAGTTGGACCCTTATAACCCGCAAAAGAAATCGCACAAGATCCATAAAAAGAAATGTGCTAAAGTAGAGCTGTCAAAAGATCAGGTACTTTCCGATGTTATCGGAAGGTGGTCCAAAAAGAACCCCGTGTCCCATCACTTTTGGAGATTTTCTACTTGAAAATTTTGTTGAAATAAATGTGGCCCATGCTAGAGCATTCATGATTACTTGGAAGGAGAAAGCGATGAAGAAAAAGCCACAGATTGTGCTCAAATCACTTTTGGTGATGACGATTTGCTACTTGGTGCAACTCCTTATAATACGCTACTATTTGTGGCAGGATATATGAAAAGAACAAAGGGTCAGTAGAACATCCTAACCTTGCAGATATTGAAATAATTGGGAATTCCCACTGAGGACTTTCTCAAAGCCATTTGATGATCTACGGATTCAACCAAGGTAGGCAAAGGGCGATTAGGGCTTTGTGATTGAACCTGATGATGGATGATATGAGTACAAGTGCTCTTTTACATGTAATAGATGCTAAGACTTCCTACAACATTCTTTTGGAAAGGCCATGGTTTCATGAGAATGGTGTTATTCCATCTACCCTCCATCAATGTTTCAAGTGTTGTAGGAATGGAGTTGTGAAGAAGGTGGCTGCTGATGATAAACTTTGCACAGAAGCTGAAGCTCTATTTGTGGTAGGATATGTGAAAGAACAAAGGGTCAATAGAATCTTATTAGATGGTGGATCTGCAGTCAACATCCTACCCTTGCGGACATTGAAAGAATTGGGAATTCCCACTGAGGACTTTGTCAAAGCCATTTGATGATCTAAGGATTCAACCAAGGTAGACAAAAGACGATTAGGGCTTTGCGATTGAACCTGATGATGGATGATATGAGTATAAGTGCTCTTTTACATATAATATATGCTAAGACTTCCTACAACATTCTTTTGGGAAGACCATGGTTTCATAAGAATGGTGTTGTTCCGTCTATCCTCCATCAATGTTTCAAGGTGTTGTAGGAACGGAGTTATGAAGAGGGTGGTTGCCGATGATAAACTTTTCATAGAAGTTGAAACCCACATTGCTGATGCCAAGTACTACATCGGAAAGAAAACAGAATCATCTAATATTTCTTCATGGATATAAGGAGAAGTTCAAGAAGTTAGCTTCTTGAAGAATTCTTTAAGTAAGAAAAAGTTGGAAATCGAATCAACAAGCCAAGATGAGAATACCAAAAGAAAAATCGCAAATAGCGACCAAAATTTTCCGTCGCAATTTTAGGGACCAAATGATGGAACTAAATAAATAAAACCCAAGAAATTAACCTTACTCAATAGATTATTTAGAATAATGAATCGAAATGTGTACCTTGATCCATGGCAATTGATTGATTTGAAGATTAGGTTTGAATCTTCTGATTGTTATGTATGCAGCCTAATTTCCTCAAAGAGATGGGGACTTTTAGAGGTAGCTAATGATCTAAGCATACGTGCAATCAGGGACCATAACCCTAATATATAGATGTATTTGCTAAACAACCCATCATAGTTTTGCAATACAATCCCGAGGTTTCTACACATTTATAAAAAGACCCCACACTTTTATTAAGATGACAGACCCACCTATATAAATATGGATTACCTTAATTGGGTCTCAAAATATATATAATAACAACCACATAATTAAATTAAGCAATACATGTACGTCTACATGTCCAAATACTGCATAAATACGTGTGCACATGAATTAAGTCCAAAGATCTAACAATCTCCCACTTGGACTAATATTCATGTATACACTTGAACAAACAATTATGTGATCGTCACTATAGTAGCTAGCACACTTTAATTTGTCATCTTAAACCAACTCTGTCCATTAATTTTATTAATACACGGATCCAATGGACTTTTACTGCATTAAAAGAACAGTTAAACCCAATATTGGTCACATGCATTAATTCAACTAAATGACCTGAGTTAAGTGTGGATGTGTAGCATGGAAATTACATGTGAATTTAATCTATGCATGCCTATTTCCAACTGGTCCAACATAATTGAGATCACTTCAACATATAAATATGAAATAAACAACTCAACAACATAGTCTCAATGAGCGAATAGTAGAAAATTATTGTCACATTAACAATAATAAATAAAGTATGAGCATAAATATATATACAGACTCGCACTGAATTTAGATACCATCTAAAGATACAACACCCATATGGGTAGTATGTTCTATAAAGACCTTCGGTGTCAATGCTTTAGTTAACGGATCCGCAAGCATGGAGCCTGACCCAATAAGCTCAATACTAATTATACCATTCTGAACTCGCTCTTTTATAACTAGAAACTTGAGGTCTATATACTTAGATTTTGTTGAGCTCCTATTATTGTTAGAAAAGTATACTGCAGCTTTGTTGTCACAAAACAACTTAAGTGGTCTCTCAATATTGTCAACCACACGCAGTCCTGTAATGTAATTACGCAGCCAAATAGCTTGATTTGATGCCTCAAAACATGCTACAAATTCTGCCTCCATAGTTGAAGAGGCAATGAGTGTCTGTTTGACACTTTTCCATAATACCGCCCCTTCAGATAGCAGAAAAATATATCCTGATGTAGATCTCATACTATCTTGACATGCACCTAAGTCGAAATCTGAATACCCAACAATCTCAAGTTTATCCGACTTCCTATAAGTGAACATATAATGTTTTGTTTTCTGCAAATACCTCATGACCCGCTTGGCTGCTACCCAATGTGCAGGACCTGGATTACTCAAATGTCTGCCCAGCATACCAACTATGAATGCAAGGTCTGGACGAGTGAAGACTTATGCATACATAAGGCTTCCAAATACTGAAGCATAAGGAATACCTTCCATTTGCTTAGATTCAAAGTCATTATTAGGACACTGTTTGAGATTAAACTTATCTCCTTTGGCTACTGGAGTATCAAGTGGTTTACAATCTTGCATTCCAAATCGCTGTAATACCTTCTCGATGTATCCCCTTTTGTGATAATCCAAGAATTCCTCGAGAACGATCTCGATGAATTTGGATTCCTAATACAAAAGATGCTTCACCAAGATCTTTCATCTGAAATTGCTTCGAGAGAAATTTCTTAGTTTCATGCATTAAGCCTACATCGTTACTAGCAAGCAAGATGTCATCCACATAAAGTACTAGAAAATATACTTATTTTTACAGAACTTGTGATATACACAATCATCCACAACATTTACATCAAAACCAAAAGATAATATCACATTGTGAAATTTATAGTACCACTCACGAGAGGCTTGTTTGAGCCCATAGATGGATTTCTTAAGTTTACAAACCAATTATTCAGAATTTTTGAATTCTAAACCTTCAGGTTGTACCATATAAATTGTCCCATCAATGTTCCCATTGAGAAAAGCTATTTTGACATCCATCTGATGTAACTCAAGATCAAAATATGCCACTAGTGCCATAATTATTTTAAAAGAGTCTTTCGAGGAAACAGGAGAGAAAGTCTCTTTGTAGTCAATGCCTTCCTTTTGAGTGAATCCCTTAGAGACTAGATGCGCTTTATATCTCTCCACATTGCCTTGTGAATCCCTTTTGGTTTTAAAAAAACATGTACAACCAATTGGTTTCACACCTTCTGGCAAAGGAACGAGATCCCACACGTCATTGTCTTTCATAGATTGAATTTCTTCACTCATGGCATCTATCTATTTACGAGCATTTGAGCTTTCAATGGCTTGATAAAAGGTGATTGGATCATCTTCTGCCGAGTCAACGTTTTCCATATGCTCATTAAGATACACAACATAATCATTTGAAATTGCGCTTCTTCTTTCTCGAATGGATCTTCTTAAGGGCACTGGTTCTTGAGGTTGCTCCATAGGAACAAAAGGTTGAGGAGCGACCGGATGATCAATTTCAGGCAAAGCCTGTTGATCTATATTATGAGGAAGCACAACATTGTCTTGTACTGAATTTTGTTTTTGAACAGGATCAGGTACGAGAACCTGCACATGTTCAAGAACAACACGAGGAACGAGAACTGAGTTCTCATCAAAGACAAAGTTTCTTGCCTTACCTTCCCTCCCAACCTCAATATCCTCAAAGAACCGGGCATTTCCCGTCTCAAAAAATGTTCTGTTTTGCGAATTATAAAACTTGTAACCCCGTGACCGTTCAGAGTATACAACAAAATAGCAACAAACTATTCTTTCATCCAATTTCTTCTCATTAGGCCTATAAGGCCTTGCCTCAGCTGGACATCCCCATACCCTTAAATATCTTAAGACAGGTTTCTTACCTGTCCACAACTCACATGGGGTTTTTGTTGTTGCTTTAGTTGGAACTCTATTAAGTATATAGACTGCAGTATTAAGTGCATCCCCCCAAAGTGATTCTGGTAAATTAGTATGACAAATCATACTTCTTACCATGTCTTTAAGGGTTCTATTTCATCTCTCAGCAACTCCATTCATGCTAGGTGACCTCGGCATAGTAGGACGATCCCACACTCTTCTAAGAATTTGGCGAATGGCCCTGGACGTTGTTCACCTAAACCATCATTTTGCAGTAATATTCACCTCCATGGTCAGATCTCATGTATTTAATCCTTTTGCCTAGTTGATTTTCAACTTCACCTTTAAATGCTTTGAACTTATCCAAGGCCTCTGATTTCTCATGTATCAAATATAGGTAACCATAACGAGAGTAATCGTCTATGAACATTATAAAGTACTGTTGACCATTCCAAGAAGCCACAGAGAATGGTCCACATATATCCGTATGTACCAGTTCTAAAACGTCTTTAGCTCTCTCGACACCTACTCTTTTCTTGTCTGTTAATTTACCTTTAATACACTTAACACATATTGTATTATCCGAAGTGTCAAGTGTTTCAAGAATTCCTTCAGACACAAGTCTATCAATTCTCCTTTTGGAGATATGACCTAATCTTTTGTGCCATAATGAATAGGAGTTCTCATTAGTTAATTTTTGTTTGGTACCACGTGTACTTTCATGCAGGGATTCATTAGAAGAAGTAGTCTCAAGCTCATATAAATTATCATGCGGATATAAAAAACCAGTTCCCAATAATTTAGAATCAAAATAGAGATGACATTGTCTATTACCAAATGAACAGAAAAATCTTCTTTGTCCAAAACAGGAATAGAAACTAAATTCTGTCTAAATAACGGTACAATGAATGCCTCTTTTAATTCCAAAAATAAACCAGTCTTTAATGATAATTTAAAAGTGCGTATAACTTGAACTTCTGCCGTACTGCCATCTCCCTTATAGATGAATCTTTTATCATCCCTTGGTTGGCAGTAACTCTGGCAACCCTGCATAGATATACTTATGTGAGTAGTGGTAGCCGAATCTAACCACCAAGTATATCTTGGCACCGAAACTAAATTAACATCTGAACAGACAAAAGTTAGAGGCATACCTTTCTTCACGCGCCATGCATGATACTTTGGGCATTCCTTCTTAACATGGAGGGATCTTTGCAGAAAAAACACTTTATGTCTTTCGACCGTTCCTTCTGTTTTTTCTTCGCCGATGTATCCGCAGTCATTTTGCCTTTTTTTTCTTGTTACATTTTGAGAAAGTAAGATTAACACTTTCGACCTTATATTGTCTCATTCTCTCTTCCTCTTGCACTAAATGTGAGATGAGTTCATTGACTGTCCATTTGTCCTTTTGACTGTAACTCACCTCAAACTGGCTAAATTGAGGAGGAAGAGACATCAAAACAAGGTACACCGGTAGATCGTCAGGAAGATCCAACTTCAGTGTCTTAAGTTTTGATATAATATGAGACATCTCGAGAATATATTCCCTAATGTTTCCCGAACCATTATATCTCATGGAGTGAGTTTACGCAACTGCGCAATGATCTCTGCCTTTTCGCTTTTTATAAAACGTTGTTTCAACTGTTCGAGAAACTTAACTGTATTATTCTCATCTGTCACGTTAGCAAGAAAAGTCTTTGGAATTGTACTCTTCATGATCATTAGACTTAACCCATTTGACCGTTCCCACTGAGCCATTTCCCTCCGTTGTTCGGAGGTACTAGTATCCGTCAGCTCAGCTGGTCGTGGCTCTCTAATGGCCAAGTCCAGATCCACACAACCTAAATGAATTGCAACTTTATCTTTCCACGCTTTAAAGTTGGTACCATTTAATGGCGGAATATTACTCAAATTAGAGATAATTGAGCAACAGAGATACCACTAACTGTAACAGAAAACATAATATAACAAAAATAAAATAAAATTCACTCATATATATAAAACTTTAAAAATTCATGGGCTATATTCATAACAAATCAATCACAAGAATATCAGTGCAACACCAAGTCTAGTCTTTGGACAAAGAGTTAGCTTGCAAGTGATTTTCTTGATGTAGTAATCGAGCATTAATAGTAAAATCTAGTCAAGTATCAAGCCTTCCTTTGGGCCGACTTAATACTTACTATAGACACTTAATAACTATTACATGTTCATCACCACATGTGATTGTAATTCTCAGCCTAACAATAACAATCTTCCTTTGGGCCGATTGCTACCCGCATAAGAAATACAAAACACGACATCTAAATAGTTTAATATCAAAAAATTTTCATGGGAGATCCCACTTTGGTAGGATGCCACTTCCACCAATCAATATAAATCTACTAGACATGCTCGTTAGAGCAACTTAAATTGTTATGAATATTAAAACTTTAATTTACATACTTTTTCACATTATGTATGTATTAGAATTCAAGATTAACAAATAAATTATGACACATACAAAAATATATATAATATGTAAATAATCATATATATTAACATATAAATGATGACATTAAAAAAAATAATAATAACAAACAAAAGCTTTACATATATCGGACCTGATTAAATACAAGGTCCAAAAAACATTTTTTTTTTTATTATTAGGATTAAAAACCTTCATCAGTAGACATCTTGAAATAGAGATCAACCATAAATGCATTCATAAGAATGCAATATAATAATGAGAAATTTGATCCATATATATATATATATATATATTCATTCATATATGCAGTAAAAAGGAAAACAGAATTGCGGAAGACCGACGAAACCAAAAAACCGTTAAATATTATAGATTTCCAAAATCGAGAACAAAATTTGCCAAGCCTTTTTTTGTTTTTTTTTTTTAAGAAACGAAGAAGGAAATCAAGCGGCAGCGAAACCCGATATTATGAAATTAATATTGAGAAGACAGATCGGAGGAAATTCGATCGAAAAAAGATTTTTTTCTTTTTTTTTCCTTGAAACCGATTTTCGAAAATTAACTTTAAATCAAGAATCTAAATAATCTTTGATGTAAGGAGGCACTGAAACCATTGATGGAACTAAATAAATAAAACCCAAAAAATTAACCTTACTCAATATATAATTTAGAATAATGAATTGAAACGTGTACCTTGATACATGGCAATTAATTGATTTGAAGATTGGGTTTGAATCTTCGGATTGTGACGTACGCAGCCTGATTTCCCTAAAAGAGATGAAGACTTTTAGAGGTGGCTAATGATCTAAGCATACGTGCAATCAAGGACCATAACTCTAATATATAAATATATTTGCTAAACAACCCATCATAGTTCTGCAATACAATCCTTAGGTTCCTACACATTTATAAAAAGACTCCACACTTTTATTAAGATGACAGACCCACCTATATAAATATAGATTATCTTAATTGGGTCTCAAAATATATATAATAACAACCACATAGTTAAATTAAACAATACATGTACGTTTACATATCCAAATATTGTATAAATACGTATACACATAAATTAAGTCCAAAGATTTAACACCAAATTGCACCATAGTTGATGCAGTGACGACCAAGCTAGCGACGGAATGAAATTTCGGTCACAAAATAAAATAAAAAAAATTGGGACGAAATACCGATGAATCTGCTGACTCGCAATTTTTTCTAAAATATAACCCCTTGACACCTCCCCGGACGATGCCTCTCTTCCCTTCTCTACTCTCTTGAGCCCACTCTTTGTAATCATCTTCTGTGATTGCGGAAGAAAACGAGCTAGGATACAAAGGTTCTAGAAAATGGTAGAATTTAGGTGAGAATTCTCATTTTCTACATGCATTTTTTGTTGTATTAGGTAATTTTTGTTGTATTAGACCCAAATAGCATAATTTTGCTTAGGGTCCAGGTGAGCTTGGTACTTGGAGTGTCGAAGAGGAGATTCAACGCTGGCTGTCTTCTTCGGTGTCAGCATTGCCTTGGCTCGTCTCTTAGGACCTCCCGTGACCCTTCTGTTGCGCAGCAGTACCTATAATCTCGGGGGAAGACATCGTTATTTTCAGTATTACCAAAATATCCCCTAGTAGTGTTCTGGTTTTCTGAGAACGGGAGTGTTTTCTCGGTAGTTTTGGTTCAATTCAGCTCATTACAGGCTACCATGGTGATTATGGATGAAATTTGATCGTGGAGGATAGCGGAGCACTGTTCTTGGTGTTCAAAATTTTCTTGTTGAATTCCAGTATATTCTTTATCCTTCATCTGGGTTTAAATTTCAGTTTTGTTATTTAAATTGGGCAGTGTATTGAGTGCATTTTGGGTTGTCCCTTGAACTTTTGTTGAGGCTGTGACCTCTTGTTTGAGTTGCTTGCTGTGGGTTTCTTTGAGGATGCAGCAGATAATTTAATAGGAATATAGTGGTTAATTATTGGAAAATTGCTCTTCAAATTAATTATCTATTCTATCCTCGCAAAATTTCTGCTCTTTCTTTGTTGCTGTGTTTATTTGGCTGTTGCCCAGTTCTGTGTTGTTTGCGTATTATCTACTGCTGCTGTGCTCTTTTTTTTTTTTTTTGGGGAAGTTGCTGTTGTTTGAGTGCTATTATTTTCTTAGTTTTTGGTCTATTTTATGGCTAAGAAAAAAGGAAAAAAGTCAGTCCATCTTGAACTGGTTTGCTGGTAAAAGAACAGCGTTAGTGGAAGAAACAAAGGATGGGGATTTGCAAAGCCCCATTGCTGCTGAACCTGCACCTGCTTCAGCTGCTACTGATTCTTCTCCTTCAGTTTCAAGGACATTGGGTGTGGAAGATACATCTATAGCAGATTCCTCTAAAGGTTTGAATAATGTGGTGAATCATAAACCGACTTTTGCATCCTTGTTTGTGGGTAATAGGAATCCTAGTAATGGAATTTCTCTATCTAAAAAGTGCAAAATAATTCTGGTTTTATGGAGATTGAATTAGAGGAAGTGGATGATGTAATTGAAACTTGAGGATTTTCTCTTGTTGTTTTTGTTGTTGGTGGTTTTCTTGGAACTAAAGCTATGATTGATTTGTTTAATTCTTGGAGGATTCCCTACAAGTATGTGGCTGTAAACAGTGCAAATGCAGGGCAGAATAAGGGATTAGAAAACAGAAAACACATGCAGAAAAATGGGAACAGGTTGGAGGCTGGTTCTGTAATTTCTGGACAGATTGCTGATGCAAGAAATTTCAGGCAGAAAGGTACATAAAACAGTGGAAAATCTGGACAGCAAGGTGATGATGAGAATGGCAGAATTTTACAAGGAAAAGTGGGTAGTTTGGAGAATAAAGAACAACAGCAAAAAAGAATCACTCCAACTCTTGTTGCTCCAAACTTGAACTTGAGACATATTTGGAAAGACAAAGGGAAAGGTACCATGGCCAAATTATTGTGTCTGCTGGGAAAGTCGTCACAAACATTGCTTGAAAGGGACTTTGATGCTTATTGAATTCAACCCTAAGTAAAAAAAAGACATTATACTTCTTTTGTTTCTCATTTTTATTGCATAAATATTCAAACTTTGAATCTCCTTTTTTGGGATATATACTCTAAAGCCCGCTGAAATTTGAAATGTACACAAAACATTAGTAGTCTGATCACTTCTTCTCTCTTTGAATATATATTCTTCATGACCTTCAAAATATTCTTTCTTTGAACCACAAAAGAAAACCTCCTCTTCTTGATTTTTACAGTCCTTCTGAAGATGGAATTAATGTTCCTTTTTCTTCTTTAATTTCTCTTTTCTTGGTACTTCAGTTCATGCTCATGGCTATATATGAAGGATATCCATGAATGATGCCTGCTCATGCATATATAAGTTAGTAATTGTTAAAACCCTACATTTTTCAGTCTTTTTTTTCTCTTCCCTATCTTAAGTATTCATGTGTTCTATATCTGGAAATGGGAAGAATCTTTTCTGGGCATTTCTCAGCTTAATCATTCATTTTGGATATTATTTGTTAGTAGTATATTTGAGCAAGTACATATTATATATATATATATATATATATTAGGATTGAGGAAGCGCGTAATAACATTAAGGAAAGGCGCTCCATGAAATTATACTAATTACTAGATATGTATAATCTTTCTGTTCAGAATTGAATATTCACTTTCGTATTTTTCCTATGTTTCTTTGGTAAATCCGGATCTTTCTTATAGTGTAACTAACATTAGTTTCTTATAGTGTGTGACCTTCTTCCTCCTTCTACTTGACTTTTATTGACATATATTTAGATATTTTCAGGTGGATACTATTTTATATGCTTTATGATGTTAATTATAGTAGTTTGATTCTATTTTATAT
Source organism: Catharanthus roseus (assembly GCA_028651295.1). Lineage (NCBI taxonomy): Eukaryota > Viridiplantae > Streptophyta > Magnoliopsida > Gentianales > Apocynaceae > Catharanthus > Catharanthus roseus. The sequence continues at coordinate 10,192,546 of JAPQWS010000102.1, read as the reverse complement.
TTTATGATGTTATAGATTTTAGGTACTATTTTATGCTTTACAATGTTGTGGTAAGTTTTTGTAGATATGAATGACATTTTAAAGTATCTTTAAATGATAATTTTTCTTATAAGAATGTTATTTCTTCAATTTTTTTTCTTATTTTTAGGAGGATTTTTTATTTTTGCAAATGTTTGATGATTAATGTATATATAGTTGCGATCGAATTGCAACGGAAGTTTTTGTCATACAGTTAATATTTACGACCGAATAGCAACGGAACATGTTGTCCTAGACTTAGTAATTGTGACCGAATTGTGACGGAGCCTTTGGTTGCAATTTTTGGTGCGAATATTTGCGACGGAACGGTAGAAATTTTGTCGCGCCGTATTTGATCCGAACTTCATGACGGACCGTTGCCATTTTGTCTCATAACTTTTTTAGCGACCGAAAATTCTATAGCAAAGGTGTGCTTGCGACGGCCATTTAGCGACCGAAGAATTCGGTCGCAATTACATCACAGAAATGGAAATTGCGACCGAATTGCGACGGAATTTCGTCTTTTTCTTGTAGTGGAAGTTGCCTTTGGAAGATCTAGCGAAACAACAGGATCTCACTATGTCCCTTACCAAAGTTGAGCTTGTGAAACCTTAAACAATCATTTAAAAGGATTTGTCCGACCTATAGAAGATGCAAAGATGGAGGGTAGTAAGACTGTTAAAATGCTGGATACTCCTTCAAAGGATTTGATAAGCTTCCAACTTCAAGTACAAGTGATGGATTCAATCCCAATGCCTATAGACGTCTAGCCAAGGCATGATACAATTCAAAAAGTCAAAGTTTGTTAGGTAAACTGCCCCAGGAAGCCTCTAGAGAAAATGGAAAAACTACTGGACTTAGGAACAAATGTGCATCTCCCGTACGTATCAAGATCAAGAGAGCAACTACCCAATACATCACTACAAAGGATGAAGTTACCTCAAAACTTAAATTGAACAACAAAGCAAAAGCAAGCACTCGAATTTCTGTTTTTTACCTCTTGGAATCAAAAGGAAAGCTTTCTCGTGTGTCTGTCTTCAAACGTCTTTGGGACAGTACCATATCATAAAGAAATAGGCAAGAGAAGCATCCTCGTGGAGCAGAATATGTGATCAAGACTCCTTCCCAAATATGGGTCAGAGTGAAATACAATGAGGATTAAAAAGCTAAGATTCCCACGGAGATACATGCCATACCTCGAATTGAAGAGGATTTCAAAAGTGTAGGATCATCCTACAAAATCTCAAACTCAGGAAATACCGTGGTCCACACGCATAGGTGAAGAGATGCATTGACTTGAGAAGTTACAAGGTTAGTTAAAAATGGATATATTTGCAATATGGAGAACTGGGACATCTACTTATATAATATGGAAACAAGAAGTGGAGTATTCCGAAGAACCATCGTCTTTACGAGACACAACCCCTTCGTGGGAAGAATATGATGGAATTGAAAATGAAGAAGTTGTTGCGACACGTCATATCAATATTGTGGGAGAAGGAGCTTTTGAAGAAGATGTTGAAGATGCTTTATTAGAACTTGAAGAGGGAATAAAAGCTACTGTGGATAAATTAAAGGAAGTCAATCTTGGCACGATTGAAGATCCCTGTCTTGTGTTCATAAGTGCCCTTCTCACTCTTGAAGAACAAGAAGCTTATGCCAATCTCGTCAAAGAATACAAAAACGTCTTTGCATGGACGTACAAAGAAATGCTTGGTATGGACCCAAAGATAGCCATCCACTAATTAGATGTCAAAAGTGGGGCTTAACCTATAAAACAAACTCAAAAGCGTTTTCGAACAGAGTTGCTTCCATCAATTGAGATAGAAGTCAACAAATTAATTGAAGTTGGATTTTCCCACATGGATTGCAAACATTATTCCTTTGAGAAAAAAGAGTGACCGAATTCGCATATGTGTTGACTTTGGAGATTTAAACAATGTACGTCCAAAGGATGATTTTCCACTTTCCATCATAGAGATAATGATTGATGCTACCACCGAGCATGAATCCTTGTCTTCTATGGATGGTTCATCTGGCTACAATCAAATAAAGATGGCACTGTAAGATGAAGAGCTAACTGTATTCTGCACACCTAAAGGCATTTATTGCTATAAAATGATGCCCTTCAGACTGAAAAATACTAGCGCAACATATCATAGGGCTATGCAGAAAATGTTCGATGACATGCTACATAATTGTGGAATGCTATGTTGATGATCTTGTAGTCAAGTAAAAAACATGGTGATAAGACTTGAAGATCACTTTTGAACGACTTCGTAAATACCAATTGAAGATTAATCCCTTGGAGTGTGCCTTTGGCGTTACCTCTGGAAAGTTTCTTGGCTTTATTGTCCGTCAAAGAGGAACTAAAATTGATTAATCCAAGATTGATGCAATTTTGAAGATGCTTGAGCCTCAAAATATTCATGAGCTAAGAAGTTTGCAAGGAAAGTTAGCCTATCTTCAAAGATTTATCTCAAATCTTGCTGGACGGTGCCAGCCATTTAGCCACTTGGTAAGGAAGGGTATACCTTTTGAATGGGATGAAGCTTGAAAAAATACTTTCAAAAGCATCAAGTCATATCTCATGAAACCTCCTATGCCAGCTACGCCTATTCTTAGAAAACTATTGGTCTTGTATATTTCTGCTCAGGAACGTTCGGTAGGGGCATTACTCGCCCAAGAAAATGAAGATGGGAAGGAAAATGCCTTGTTTTATTTGAGCCAAACAATGACGCCTAATGAATTGAATTATTTAGAGAAGCTCTATTTAGCCTTAATATTTACTATTAAGAAATTGAGGCACCGCTTTCAAGCACACAAGTGCATCTCATCTCTAAGGCAAATCCAATTAAATATGTAATATCAAGGCCCGTGTTGTCTGATCGTCTAGCAAGATGGTACTTGCAAATTCAACAATTTGAAATTGTTTATGTACCCTAGAAAGCTGCTAAGGGGCAAGTGTTGGTAGAATTCTTGGCTGATCATCCTATACTTGTTGAATGGGAGTTGAATGATAAGCTACCTGATAAAAATGTCTTAGTGATAGAAATCCTTCCTCCGTAGAAAATGTTCTTTGATGGTATATCACATTGTGAAGGGACTGGGACTGGTGTAGTATTTTTTACCCCGAAGGTGATGTACTACTATATGCCTTTACTTTAAGTCAACAATGTTCTAACAACATGGCCGAGTATCAAGCTCTTATACTTGGGTTAGAATTGGATGTTGATATGAAGCAACTACAACTTGAAGTATATAGAGATTCTCAACTGGTGGTCAACCAATTACTTGGAGTATACGAACTTAAGAAGCCTGAGTTGCTCCTATGCTATAAATATGCAAGGTGCCTCATGTGATGGTTGGATGACGTGACAATATGACACGTCTTGAGAAATAGACGTAGGAAAGTTGATCCACTGTCTAATCTTGCTTCAAACGTGGCTTTGTTAGATCGGCTCACCGAAATTCCAGTGTGTCAAAGATGGGAGGTCCTACCAATGTTCGAAGATGAAAATGATAAAGAATGTGAAATCTATTATGTTTCAGTCTTCGAGGTTGATAAAGAGGATTGATGTCAGCCATTCATAGATCATCTGAAAGAAGGAAAGCTGCCAAATGATTTGCAAAGAAGATCCAATGTTTGGTGTCGAGCTGCTCGTTTTATATATTATAAAGATAAGTTGTTTCGGCGATATTTTGAAAGGATTTTCTTAAGATGCTTGGTCAAATAAGAAATTGTTCAAGTAATGGAAGAAGCTCATTCTATCATTTCTGGAGCTCATTAATTCGGTACGAAGCTTCACTTTTTCACCAAGAGAATGGGGTAATATTGGCCGATGATGGTGAAAGATTGCATAGACTATGCGCAAAGATGTCAAGCTTGTTAATTCTATGCTAACTACTGATATGTGCCATATTGTACTACATTTACATATGTCATTTTTGTCATTTTACGACATTTTTAATACATAAAATGTATAATTTACATAATTTATCTCCATTGTTATCTTAGGCGCTTTCCAATAAAGAAGACCAAGATTAAAAGTGAAAACGAGAGAAAACAGAGCGAAAATGGAGAAAACGAATGTAACTGGCACCAAGGAAGGAGACCTATCACCGACAGTAGGCCAACCTACCAGATGCAATAGGTTCAGGAGCCAAAAGAAATTCTAAGCAGAAGCCTATCGCGAATGGTAGGCTAGACCTACTGCACGCGGTAGGTCCTGAGCCTTCAAACGATTTCTGGACAGAACCCTACTGCGGACAGTAGGGCTTGACCTATCGGGCACAGTAGGTCCCGTCAATAATGCAGTTAACGCATTTTTAAGTATTATTTAAGAAAAAATTTTCCCTTTTTTTTTTATCATAAAGTAGTTTTAGGTTTAGAGAGGAAGAATTAGGGACGAACTTTAGCAAGAAAATATGTATTTTTATATATTTCTATATGTTATTTTCGTTGTTTTATAGTGTTTTTAATACGTAAAAAAAATACATATTTTGGACTAATACCCTTTATTCTTTTCCCAAATGCTTTCAAAAAGAAAAAACGATGAAAAGAAATGAAGCAAAAACGGGGCGAAAATGACGAAAATGAAGCCGACGACATCAACAAAACAGACCTACCTTCGACGGTAGGTCTCAAGCCACTAGTAATTTTTGGGTAGAAACCTATCGGCGACAGTATGCTACCCCTACCATCGACGGTAGGTCTCGACAGCAAAGAAGGAAATTTTGGGCAGAACCCTATTATGGACGATAGGGCTCGACCTACTATGCACGATAGGTATCAGTTGGAGCAGTTATAATCAAATTTTAACTCTATTTTGATGTAATTTTTCCCAATTAATAGGTTATTCTGTCATTAGGGTAGGAGAGCAACAATTAGGAGTAGTTAGTACATAATTAATGATTAATTTAGGATAGACAATTCTTCAATTTTTACATTCAATTTAGTTAGGCAACTATTAGATTTTCAACAATTAGTTCTTGGAGATCAAGATTTGAAGATCCAATATCAAGATTTCGAGTTTCAATTGGACGACTAGAGAGACAAGCTCGGGACATGTTCGAGACTGCTATCGCGACTTCAATCTTCCTCCTAAGCTTTCTTTTCTTTTCTTTTTATTGAATTCAATGTTTAATTTCAATTTTTATACAATGATTAGTGAGTAGTTCTTTATGTTTGGATGAGGGTTGAACCCTAGTTCTTGATTACAATGATTTTGGTTTAATTTGATGATTCAATGTTTGTTTTTAATTAAGTTGTCTTCCAATTGTGCTTGTTCAGAATTTAATTGTCGTGATAGATTTATTGCGAGAACGCTTAGAATTGAAAAAGAAGAGCGTTCTAGGGAAACCAATTAGGGTTTAATTGGGGCAATTGATTAGAGATATGATATTGCACTTTTAGGTCCTTTAAATCACCTAATATTACCGCGCTCAAAATTGGTTAGGGAGAAAAGAGATTTTCCTCTAAAAATAGGGTGGCTTTCGCCTAGAGATAAGGATTGCCCGATTAGTTGTGATAACCCAACTTAATTAATTCAACATCGTTTTCATAAATTTTTCCTATTGAATTAGTAACAAGGATTAGGTGGATTCCACCATCAAGACTCTTGCTTTTATAAGGTTTTAAACCTTAATTTTATTGCTTGTTTTCTTTAGTTGTTAAACTGTTTTCAGTTTTTAGTTTAATTCTTTTTCAAACCGACTTTTCTTTAGACCAAACATTAGAGAAGTGTTTAGTACTTAAGCTTTTATTGTTCCTCGAAATTTGACAGCCGGGTATAACTTGTTTACTACATTGATAGTTCCACTTGCCTGTTGCTTAGTTTAGTAGTTCATCCACATTTTTAAAACATACACATAATTTTATTTAGTGCTTTAGTTAACTTTTTTTTTTTTAATTTGTTTCGTTTTTCTTTGTTCTTTATTCTTGTTTTGGTGGGGTGTTAATTGTTTGGCCATTGGGAATTCGGCTTATTACTTTTGGGACCTGTGATTGATTGCATATCCAACTTTATTTCAGGTTTTGGTGGATAGGATATCAATACCAATGATGCCATGGAAGCCCAACTGGCAGTAGTATTAGAACAAAGGATGGAAAACATGGCCTTTCAACCTCAATATATGCATTATCAGCAGACCATGTTCGAAGAGAACTAGCAGGAGTACAACACGTAACCTAACCAGTACAGTTCGAATTGGAAGAATCAACCGAACATTCCTTGGGGAGTTTATACGCAATATTCACCATACAATTATACTCCACCAATACATCCATCCCCCCCAACCTAATCTAGAAGATCTCATTGCAAAATATATTAATTTAGCAGATGCCGGGATGAAGAGCATAGAAGCAGTCCAGAGAAGCAAAACAGCTTCCATCCACGACATGGAGAATCAAATTGCGCTATTGGCAAAGATGATCACTGACAGGCCGCTTGGTAATTTACTAGGAATACGGAGCGGATTCCAAAGGAACATACAGAGGCGGTCACCTTGCAAAGTGTACAAGATCTAGTGATGACATCTCCCATGGTTATGGACGAAGAGGAGAAAACTGCTCAAACATCAGAGGAGTTTACTTTCCCCAAAGAAGAGGAGCGCTCAACAGAAAATAAGAGTGATTTTGAGAAAGTTGAACTAGATAAGGAAAATGAGAGTGTCATGGAAGGTAAAAGGAGTCATATAAAAGAGCGACAAGAAGCAGAGATCGATGACATTGAAAAGAGTGAGGGAGTGAACTTCCTTACTAACGAAACTAACTCTTGTCTTGTCAAGAATTCTTTATGTATGCAAGAACTATGGAAGCAGCCTACGAATAATACGGAGGAGAGGAGACATCTCATGAAGTTCGAAGGCGACTGTGAGAGCGTTGGAAGAAAACGACCCTTAAACTGTGGAAAATCGCGAATGAGTTTTTCTTCAAACTTAGCCCTCGTTAACTTTGTGTTTTCCATTAAAGAGTTAAAATTGTTTGAATTTGTAACATCTTCCTTGAGCTTGATCTTAAGTTTTTGACCTCTCTTCTTGCATTAGGTTTCAAATTCTTTTATTTTCATTTCAAGGAGGTCATAACCGGGCATCACTTTAAGTCATATTTTGGTGAGGACGTGGAAAACCTTCAGTCGAAGTCCCTCGTTCTCCAAAACGGTTCAGAGTAGCTCACCCCGACAGCTGCTTTTTAAAATTTTTTTCAGATGCCGACACGGGTTGCTTGATAAGCAACTACAGGATAACCTCCCTAAACCCATCAACACCATTCTTCTTAAACTCTCTTTTCTTCTTCTTTTTAGTTACTTTCTTTGTGTTTCATTTATAGTTCTTGTTTATTTTCTTTTCTTTGTTTTATTTTTGTGTGGGTATGGCTTCCTGATATCTTTACTTGCTTTATACCTATAGGATTGCTTCCCTGTAGGTGTTTTGTTTGTTTTTTGTTAGTTTGGCCCGCACATTGAGGACAATGTGATTCTAAGTGGGAGGTATTTTTGTCTTTTTGTTCTTTGTCTTTCTTTCTCTTTTATTTTTAACTTTTAGTCTCTTATTTGAAAAACTCCCAGAAAGCTAGAAAATTTGAAAATCCAAAAACTTTAATTTCCTTTCTTTTTCTAATAATTAGAAAAATCCAAAAATATTTTTGTTTTGCCACTTTTAGTAAAGTACATAACTACAAAACCCTTTCGATTTTTCGAAAAGGCGTATTATTTGATCACTTTAAAAACCACAACTACTAGTTTTCTTACATGATCAATGGTTTTCATGTACTTGTAAATGTCAATTAGTAATAGATGCCTAGGAATCTTAAGAAATTAGCATGATAAGAATCATTTTTCGGGTCTTTGCCTGCTTGTTTATGTTTTTCTTTCCTTAGAAGCAAAGAGTTCTAGTCTAGGGTGATCCCGGAAATGATGGTCTTAGGCCTTCTTTGTACTGTTTGTGCCTTTCTTGCCAAATCCTTATATGAAATAAATCCCTAGTTCCCTTTTTTGTGCCTTCATGCCAAGGGTCTCATCCCTTCTTTTATTTGTTCTTTTAACCTCACAATACAAAGAACTTTCAATTCGTGGAGCTAATAGTTAGTATATTTTTTTAGTCGTTTTGAGTAAGAAAAGCAGCTAAGTGTGGGGGTAAAGGAGTGAAGAAAGAAATTCTGTTATAAAAAGGGTATTTTAGCCGTTTGGTGCTTGGCTGTTGAAAAGAGAAAAAGAAAAAGAAATTGATGCTTGAAAGAAAAAAATATGGAAAAAATGAAAAAGATATTGCAGAAAACGAAAAAAAATGTGATTGTTTATTTTATTATAGTTAAATTCTCGAAAAAATATCAAGCATCTCTCTTATTTTTGGTCTTTCATATAAATCTTGAGAAAAATGTTGTTAGGTGGGGTGTTCACCAAAATAACGAAGTAGGATGTTCAAGGGTAAGTGAGAAAAGTGAAAAAGACGGCTAGAAAGCTGTTTTTTAATGTTGTTATCTATTCTTTCGGTTGTGTTAGCTCTATCTCAGTTGTTTTTGTTCTCCTTTTACCTTCGTTTGTTCCCTATACATGTTCCAAGCCAAACATTATAAGCCGAAAAGTTCTACCTAATCCGAGAACGACCTAGAATAGGGCTTAGAGTAGATAAGCGATAGAAAAATACGAATTTTTGGTGCATGCTCCTTTAAATTATTTCATTGTGTTAATTGGCATGAGCAAAGCACACACACACACATACCTTTGATCTGTAACAATTTTTAATGACTTGTGGTGGACTTGGTGATTCTTGTCGTTTGTCTATTTTGATCTACCTTCGAGGTTGAATAGTGAAGTTTTCTACTGAAGTGGCCTTATCCTTAGTTTTCCTAGTTTTGTTCGTCTCTGTTTCGTTTTGTTTTGTTTATGTGATAATCTATGCTAGTTGGTCGTGATGATATGTAATCTTAACTGTTTTAAGTTGGCTTCTTTCATTTTCATTGTATCGTCTTTCTCCATTAAAAGTTTTAACTCCTCCTTTTTGTCTGTTTAGTTTATGTTGCTTGTGGGCAAGCAACGGATAAGTGTGGGGGTATTTGATATGTGCTTAGTTGTCTATATTTCTATATGTTATTTTCATCGTTTTACGATGTTTTTAATATGTAAAAATGCATATTTTTTACTAATACCCTTTATTCTTGTCTTAGGTGCTTTCAAAAAGAGAAAATGATGAAAGGAAACGAAAATAGAGCAAAAACAGTGAAAACAAAACTGACGGTATCAACGAAGTAGACTTAACACTAGAGGTAGGCCAACCTACCACTGACAGTAGGTCTCGGAGCCGCAAGTAATTTTTGGACAGAAACCTACCGGCGATGGTAGGCTACTCCTACTGTCGATTGTATGTCCTGACGATAAAGAAGGAAATTTAGGGTAGAACCCTATCGCAGACGGTAGGGCTCGGCCTTCCGTGCACAGCAGGTCCCGGCTGGAGCTGTTATAATCAAATTTTGCATCTATTTTGATGTAATTTTCCCCTATTTGGTTATTCTGCCACCATTAGGCCAAGAGAGCAGCAGTTAGGAGTAGTTAGTAGATAATTTGGAATTAATTTATGTTAGACAATTCTTTAAATTTTACATTCAATTAGTTAGGTAATAATTAGATTTTCAGTAAATTAGTTCTTGGAGATCAAGATTTGAAGATCCAATATCAAATCTCAAGCTTCAATTGGTCGACTCGGGAGACGAGCTCGGGAGACGTTCGAGACTGCGATCATGACTTTAATCTTCCTCCTAAGCTTTCTTTTCTTTACTTTTTATTGAATTCAATGTTTAATTTCAATTTTTATACAATGATTAGTGAGTACTTATTCATATTTGGATAAGGGCTCAACCCTAGTTCTTGATTACAATGATTTTGGTTTAATTTGGTGATTCGAAGTTTGTTTTTAATTAAGTAGTCTTCGAATTGTACTTGTTTGCAATTTAATTGTCGTGAGATTATATTTATCGCAAGAATGCTTGGAATTGAAAAAGGAAAAGCGTTCTAGGGCAACCAATTGGGGGTTAATTAGGGCAATTGATTAGAGATATAATCTTGAACTTTTAGGTCCTTTAAATCACCTAATATTACTGGACTCAAAATTGGTTAGGGAGAAAATAGATTTTCCTCTAAGGGTTAGTGAGTAGGGTGGCTTTCGCCTAGAGATAGGGATTGCCCGATTAGTTGTGATGACCCAACTTAATTAATTCAGCATCGTTTTCCTAAAATTTTTCCAATTGAATTAGTAACAAGGATTAGGGGGATTCCACTATCCAAAATCTTTCTTTTATAAGTTTTTAAACCTTAATTTTATTGCTTGTTTTCTTTAGTTGTGAACCGTTTTTAAGTTTTTAGTTTAATTCTCTTTCAAACCAACTTTTCTTTAGACTAAACATTAGAGAAGGAATTAGACTTAGGACTTTATCATTCCTTGAGATTCGACACTCGGGTATAACTTGTTTACTACAGTGATGTATTCACTTGCCTATTGCTTAGTTTAGTAGTTCATCCCCTGTTCTTAAAACATACACATAAAAAACCCTCTTAATTCTTCTTCAATTGGGTAGATTCTCCATAATTAACATTAAATTAAAACTCTTGGAGGAAGATTGAAGAGATTTTATGGAGCAATTTCGGGTTTCATCAAGTGAATCGGAAGACGAGCTCTGGTGGCCTTTGAAACCATAGATTCAAACATTCTTCAGCCTAAGCTTTTTTTTCTTTCGTTAATTATGATTTCTATTGTTGAATTTAATATTGTTATTATATTTACTAGCTAAATTTCCATTGTTTGAATTGAGGGTTGAACCCTAGCATTTGGATGAGATGAATTTTTATTGAATTTCATGAAATTGATGTTTGTTTGTTTGTTGGTTGTTTGATTATGTTTTGATGATAATTGATTTGCACGGAATGAATATTTATCAAGATTGGTTGGAATTGAAAAAGAAAGATCAATCTACGATAGCTAATTGAATGAAAAAGGTTAGCAATTGAATATAGATATTAATTGCACTTTTAGGTTATTAGATCACCTAAGTTAATTGCATTCATAATCGGTTAGGGAGAGAAGAGATTCTCCTATAAAGGTTAAGTGATTGGAGCGGCCTTCACCTAGAGATAGGGATTGCCTGACTTTTGTGTGATAACCCAACCTTCATTTTCAAACATCGTTTCATGAATTTTTCAATTGAAATAATTGATAAAAGTTATGGGGATTCCTTTATTTAAACTATTTTCCTAAAATTTCATACATTTTAATTGTTGCTTCTATTTAATTGTTTTTAGTAGTTTTCCAATTAATTTCTAAAAAAGCCATTTTGTTAGGCTAAACATTAGTTAAGACGGTGAGTATTTGTGCTTTTCTGTTCCCCGAGTTCGACGACTTGGGTGTATCTCCAATGCTACAATGATAGGTACACTTGTCGTTGCATTCATTTTAGTCACACCTCATTTTTAGACATCAAGTTATTGGGGCCGTTGGCGGAGAGCGGCAACTTCAAGAAAACCATTTTTTTTGTGCTGTATTCATTTTTATTTTTGTTTTTTGTTTGTTTTTGTTTTGGATTGTTTGTTATTCTTGCAATTATTGGTTTAATGTTAGGTTATATCTTGATTGTTGATTTATTATTTGTCATCTTTGATTGGGATTTATCTGTTTCAGGTTAGGAAATGTTTATACTTCGAAATAAAAGGGGGGAATTAGTCCCATTCGATTTAGAGCCCGAGCTTTCTTTGCGGAGTGCCCGCTGCGCTCTTCGGTTTGGGACAGCGAACAACAATGCCTTCATTGCCGTTGAGAAGACAGAAAATGGTCAAGAGACACCACTTTTCGTAAGTCCACTGTTTGTACCACATCCACACCAACAATGGCAAAGAGGACAGTGGCAGATTATGCTAGACCATCTATCTCTGGTACGCAGTCAAGCATAGCCAGGCTGTGGGTAGGAGCAAACAACTTTAAAATCAAATTGAACGTGATCCAAATGCTGCAGAACAATGTACAGTTCGATAGACTCCAAGAGGAAGATCCCAATGCACACATTGACAATTTCTTGGAGGTGTGTGTTATATTCAAGATTAACAGAGTCTCAAAGGATGCCATTCGACTTCGTCTTTTCCCATTTTCTCTGAGGGCGATGGCGAAATCATGGCTAAAACAATTACCTTCCCGCTCAATTCCATCATGGGATAACTAGCCGACAAGTTTCTAAGGTACTTTCCTCCTGGTCGTACAACAAAGCTTCGAAACAAGATATTGTCGTTCTAACAAATTGATAGAGAAAGCCTCTATGATGCTTTGGAAACATAGAAGGAGGTGTCCCCACCATGGATTAGACTTGGGAGTCAAATTCAGTTCTTCTACAATGGAGTCTCATTTGGGGCAAGACAGCAAATTGATGTCTCTGTTGGTGGTTCTACAAATCACAAGACCCCTCAACAGGTATATGAATTCATTGAACAAATAGCTAAGAATAGCTATACCTGGGATGGATAGAGGTCCAAGCCAAAACCTACTAGAGTAAATAATATAGAGTCTATCACTGGCACTGAAGCAAGATTGGCAGCAATGATAGAGCAGAAGATGGGGAACTTGACTACTACACCTGCAAATAAAACTACTCAGCCATTTATGTTCTTTGACTTCTGTAGTGGAGGGCATCCTAATCATGAAAGCCTTAGCATAGGAGTTCCTATAGAGCAAGTGGATTTTGTGCAAGGGAACCGGCATGGTAATAACCCCTACTCCAATACTTATAATCCGTAGTGGAGGAACCACCCAAACTTCTCTTGGGGTAGGTAGAGAAAACAACAACTTCCAGGATTCCAAAATAGAGGTCCTACCTAGACACTCTTGTATAATGCAGCTCCACAAAATCCTCCACTAGTAAAAGCTAATTTGGAAGAGCTCATAGTGAAGTTCATGAATGCCACTTACACCAGAATGAGCATTTTAGAGGCTGCCCAATGGAACCAAGAAGCCTTAATTCAAAATCTGGAGAAATAGATTGGGTAGCTCGTCAAATTAGTATCAGAGAGGACTCAAGGAACTCTCCCAAGCAACACCGAAATCTGAGAGAGCATGTCAATGCTATCTCGGTAAGATTTGATGAGGAAGTTCCAAAAGAAGAAAATGTGATGATCGTACAATCGAAAAGCTTGTTGAAAAAGAAAGAAGATCATCTGAGACTCTTGACTCTAAAGGCTTAGAGCTAAGCAAAGAAGAGAATAACGAAAAGTTGGCGATTGCCGAGTTCAAGACAAAAATCCCATATCCAGCAGCTCTAGTTTGTGATCGTAGCCAGGATAAAATGAGAAATTTTACAAAGATATCTAAGCAATTGAAAATAAGCTTACCTCTCTGTGATACACTCTTGCAAGTACCAAAGTATGCTAAATACTTGAAGTAGATCTTGAAAAAGAAGAGCAAACTGAACAATGCATCCACACACGTCATGGGCGAAGAATGTTCGACTATCCTTATCAACAAGGATAAACTACCACAGAAGTTAGAAGATCCATGTAGTTTTTTTTTCCCTTGTACTATTGGTAGTATTCAAGTTGATAAAGCATTAGCAGATTTAGGAGCTAGCATACATGTTATGTCGTATGCTATGTGTAAGAAACTAGGGCTAGGAAAACCGAGACCAATTAGGATGTCCATTAATCTGGCGGATAAAAGTGTAAGACATCCTAAGGGGGTCAAAGAAGATGTCCTGATAAGGCCAAGGACCTTGTATTTCCAGTGGACTTCGTCATTCTCGATATGGAGAAGGATGTAGACATCCCTATTATCTTAGGATGCCCATTTTTACGTACCTCAAGGGCTTAAATAGACATTGAGAAAGGGAAGCTGATCTTAAGGGTTGGGGAGAAAGAAATAGTAATTTAATTCCTTTTGAATCTAACTACACCTTCTCAAATCCAAGACACTTTATTTTATATTAATCATACAACTCAAGAAGTGTCTTTGTCTTTGCAGGAAACTTACCCAAAATGGGACAATAGCCCAAAGAAATCAAAGAAAAAGGGAAAGACTCTTTCCTTTAAATTGAAAGCGGGATTGACAAAATGGGTACTCGTTCAGCGTATTGAGAAAGGGAAGGTCAAGAAGAACTAGGATTGTCGTGATTCAGGAGGTGCTTTTGGCACCTAGAAGGGAGTATTTCTTACAACTCTTTGTAAACTTTTTGTAATTGTACACTTAAATAGTAGTTTTCTGGCCTTTTCCGCTTTGATCGTTTTGTTGTTGCAATGTTTTTTTTATTGAGAGATGAGTTCTTGTTTTAGACCTATTTTGAGCTTAAAGTGCATACATAACTTTAGTAGGCATGAAACAGGGTTAAAAAGCACAGAAAGAAAAAATTCAGCATTCAGGCAAAACCCTACCGTGGACGATAGGGTACATTACCGCACGTGTTAGTGTCATGGCACAAAATTCTCCACAGGCATAAACCTATCGCGGATGGTAGGTCCAACCTACCGTACACGGTAGGTTCGGCGACGAATTTCCTTTTGCGAACAGAAGCCTACCACGAACGAAAGGCCTCGACCTACCGGATGTTGTAGAGTGAATTTCAGGTTGCAGTTCGGGTCCTTTTGCAAGTAAACGGGTCAGGTCAACCAAATTCTAACTCAATTACAGCCAAAATCACCAAAAATTTTATGCAATTTTCCCCAATCTCTCTGTCAAGATCCGTTACTTTCTCCCTTCTTCTCTTCTTCCTTCCTATTGTTTCTACTCCCTCTCCCTCCCGATTCTCTCTCTTCCTTCCACCTCTGGCGACTATCTTCTTCTCCAGCGACTCCTCTGATGCACTCCACGACCTCCACCACCGGTTTGCTCTCTCTCTCTCTCTCTCTCTCTCTCTCTCTCTCTCTCTCTCTCTCTCTCTCTCTCTTCTCTTGTTCTTCCTTCTTCTTCTTCTTTTCTTCCATTCTTTCTCATACTACCTACCATCTCTACCCTCCATTTTTCTTTCCTTCTCTTTCTACTCCAGTAGCACTTCCCCTCCTCTTTCGATTTCCTCCCCTTCCATCCCGTTTCCCTTTTCTTTCTTTTTATTTTCTTTTATTTTTCTATTTTTTAGTTATTTCTTGTTTTACTAACCCTTGTATTATCTTTTATTATGTTTTTCTAACAAAAATTTGCAGAAAAATTAAAAAAAAAAAAATTCGGCGAAGATTCCAACAAATCTGGCGGCACACTGTTTGAGGCAGAGAACGCGTTGCACTAGAATATTGGCGATGGTTTGTTTATTCAAACAAAATCAGGCTAACTCTTACAACCTTTGCCTCACTTTCGTTTAATTAGTTTTACTTGTTATTTGTGTGCGTTTTTAGTTGTTTTTGTGCTATATTTATTAGTTCTGTTGTTAGTTTTCCCGTCGTTGTTTTCCTCATTTTTCTATTCGTTTATCTTGTATCACACTTCATCATACAAGGGCAACGTGTAGGACACTTTGCACACACGGGTTACGTTAGTTTGGCTATACTCTGTTTTATATGTTAATTATTTTAGTGTTACATATGTGTTATGTTGTGTCTTTTTACTCCTTCTGTATCGTGTCTTCTGTTTCACTTCCTTAATGCGCCGAAAAAGTCCATAGCTTCCTCCTCTAAATCTAAAAGGGCTTGGTTTGACGATTCCATGCCCGACACCAACCCCACTATTTTTCCCTATCTGGAGTGACTCTCTACAGTAGCCTGAAAATGGATAGGCGAATTGAAACTACAATGCGACTTGTGATTGCCTCGAGATCTGACCATGTTTGGGTGATCACCAACATATCCTTCATGGGGATGATTCTCCCAACTCCTTCCCCAAGTCCTCACATACTTCTTTGGCCACACTTTAGTCCAAAAAGAGGGCGGGTAGAGCAATGTTAGAATTCTCGATCTTTGCATGATCGTTAAACTCCAAAAACAATCCTCCTTTTTCATCGCGTCTCTCACTAAACACTGGTTGTGACACCACTCGCACATGTGTGTTTCGTTACCCGGTGATACTTTCTTGTGTATTTGCTAATTTTAATATTGCCTTCACAGGAGAAGAGAGAGCGATGATAGGCCAGCCCAGATCATAAAATTCACAACATTCAATAACTGCAGTGATGCTTGGGACGAGGCCCAACAGATTTGATACCTCCGGTCGAAGAAGACCGGCTGTGGGAACGTAACACTGCGATTTTCGTTCGATTAAGAAAACCACAAGAATCGGTATTGGAGCATCCCCTTCCCAACCCGCCGATAATGAGAGTGAGGACGATGAGTCCTATGATCTCTCGGCCAAAGATGCACCTCCCGCAATCCCCATGAAAGCATTTCAGATTAGGATGCGGGCTACTTTTGAGCAGCTCTGCCTAACACAAGATATCCATGGGGCACAACTGGTGGAGATAGTGGAGTCGACCCACCTTTATACGGACAAGTTGGTACATTAGAGGGCATCTACAGATTGTTAGGAGGTCATGCTGGCCCAGCTTTGCAGCCGATTTCTACCCGATCAGGACAGCAGTGGAGGCGGTAGTTCAGACTTTGGTTCGCAATGAGGGAGTTTTCTTTGTTCCTTTTCTTTTCCTTTTGTATTTTCATGTTTTCCTTGTTTTCTTTTCTTTCTTGTTTTGTTTATATTATTTTTTATGTTATTTCTTTCTTTTTCTATTTTAACCTTTGCATGGGGATTGCTTCTGAATATACTTATATGCCTTATATCTGCGGGATTGCTTCCCTTGTATGTGTCTTAATTGCTTTCACTTTGTTATAGGCCCCACATTGAGGACAATATGGTTTTAAGTATGGGGTATTTGTGTCTTTTGTCTATTCCTTTTTGTTTTTGTTGTTTGTTTATTTTTAATTTTTGTTATAGTCTATGGAGTTTTTTTTTTTTTTTTATCTTATTCACACTTGAAAATTCCAAAAAATTTAGATAATTTAAAAAAACCAAAAAAATTTTCCATCTTTTCCTTTTTATTTTCAATTTTCTTATACTTAGAAAAATCAAAAGATTTTTGTTTTTGTCACATTCAGTGGGAGTCTTGATTGCAAGACCCGTGGGATTTTTTAAAAAGGCGTTTAACTTGATCGCTTGAAAACAACACTCACTTTTTACTCTTACAGAATCAATGGTTTTTATGCACTTGTAAGTGTCAATTAGTAATAAAAACCTTGGAATCTTAGAAGGAATTAGCATAGTGAATACTTTTTTGAGTCTTTGCCTTCACTCTTGTGTCTTTTTTAACTTTGAAGCGATAAGGTTTAGTCTTGATTGATCCCGAAAATAATGGTCATAGGCCTTCTTTGCACTATTTGCGCCTTTCTTGCCTATCTCTTATATGAAATCAAACCCTAGTTCGTTTTTGTGCCTTCATGCCAAGGTTTTAATTCCCTTCCATTCTTTACCTTTCAAACTCACACTATATAAAACCCCAATTTGTTGAACTAATGATTGCATACCTTTTAACCATTTTGAGTGAGGAAAATAGATAAGTGGGGGGAGGGGCGTATTTCTGTAAAGAATAGGACTTTTATATAAAAAGGGTATTCTGAAAAATATTTGCAAGCAATATATATGCAACAATTGAAAGAGAGAAAATTTGTTTGAGAAAAAAATCAGAGAAAACAAAGAAAAATGAATATTTAAATATCTTTTCGTTTTGTCTCTCAAAAGTCTCGATAGCTTTCTCTCTCATACATAAAAAAATATATGGTTCATGAGAAATAGAAAAGTGTTAGGTGCGTTATGAGAAATTCGAACGAAGTAAGAAGGTCAAGGATAGATGGGAATGAGTGAAAAGTGGTTGAAAGTGTTCATAATGTTTGATATCTTTTCTTTCGGTTGTATTATCTCGATCTCAATTGCTTTTGTCTTTTCTTTTCCTTCATTTGACACTCTTTATGTCCTGAGCCTTTACAAACTAAAAAGTCTTACCTAATCCAGGAATGACTTAGAATAAAACTTAAAGTAGAAAGGTTTTGAGAAATCTGAGTTGTGTTGTACATTTTCCAATAAAGTTTTTTTTTACTATATTAATAACTTGATATTCCCTATTTTCTTTGAAAGGCCACATGAGCAATTCACATACACACACAGTTGATTAATAAGATATTAGTAAGATAGCGATGGGATTGTCGATTCTTGTGATTCGCCCTTTGGAAGATCTTTATGTGGTTGAGTTATTAGAACCCCATTGAAGTGATGTGTTTAGTTTTTCTTCTTCTTGTTTTCTTTGTTACCTTTTTCGTTTGTAGAGTCTTGTACTTCTTTGGTCATTTGTGTTCTCCTTTCATGCAAGCTTTATCAATTAATAAAACTTTGTGCACTTCTCTTTTTACGTTTTCCAGTTTTTGCCTAGTTTTGTGTTGCTTGGAGACAATCAACAGATAAGTGTGGGGGTATTTGATATATGCCATATTGCACTACATTTACATATATTATTTTCATTGTTTTACGATGTTTTTATATAAAAAATGTATAATTTACACAGTTTACATCCATTCTTATATTAGGTATTTCCCGATGAAGAAGACGAAGAATTAAACTAAAAACGAACCAAAATAGAGCAAAAATTGAAGCAGTCGGCACCAAGGAAGGAAACTTATTGGTGATGATAGGCCAACCAACCGGACGCAGTAGGTCCAGGAGCCAAATGAAATTCCAAACAGAAGCTTATCGAGGCAATAGGGCTCGACCTATCAGACACGATAGGCCCATCAGTTTTAGGTTTAGAGAGGAGGAACTAGGGGCGAACTTTGCCAAGAAAAACCCTTTCAATTCCTCTTCAATTAGGTAGATTCTCCATAATTAACATTAAATTGAAGCTCTTGGAAGAAGATTGAAGAGATTTTACAGAGCAATTTTGTGTTTCATCAAGCGAATCATAAGACGAGCTCGGGTGGCCTTCTGAACCATGGATTCAACCATTCTTCAGGATAAGCTTTCTTCTCTTTTGTTAACTATGATCTCTATTGTAGAATTGAATAATGTTAGAATGTTACTAGCTAAATTTCCATTATTTGAATTGAGGGTTGAACCTTAACTTTTGGATAAGATCAATTTTTATTGAATTTCATAAAATTGATGTTTGTTTATTTGTTGGTTGTGGTTCGATTATGTTTTGATAATAATTGATTCGCGGAATTGATTATTTCGCAAGATTAGTTGGAAATTGAAAAAGGAAGATAATTCTAGGGCAACTAATTGAATGATGAAGGTTAGCAATTGAACAAAGATATTAACTGCACTTTTAGGTTATCAGATCACCTAAGTTAATTGTATTCATAATTGGTTACAGAAAGAAGATATTCTCTTCTAAAGGTTAAATGAGTAGAGCATCCTTCACTTAGAGATAGGGATTGCCCGACTTTCGTGTGATCACCCAACCTTCATTTTCAAACATTGTTTCATAATTTTTTCAATTGAAATAGTTGACAAAAATTAAGGGGATTCCTCCATTCAAACTATTTTCCTAAAATTTTATACCTTTTAATTGTTGCTTCCATTTGATTGTTTTCAATAGTTTTCCAATTAATTTCTAAAAAACTAATTTATTAGGCTAAACATTAGTTAAGACGGTGAGTATTTGAGCTTTGCTGTTCCCTAAGTTCGATAACTCCTGGGTATCTCTAATACTACAATGATAGGTAAACTTGCATATTGCATTCATTTTAGTCAAACCCCTTTATTAGACATCAACTACATACATCAACCTCTTGAAACTTTGCATCCAACTGTAAATTCATGGCCTTTGCCAAAGTCATATGTTGGACATTTATACATCTTAGCTACTATAGATTACTTTTCCAAATGGGCGAACTTCGTAGTATTGAAGAAAACAAAGAAAGAAAATGTTTTAGACTTCATTCGAACAAACATTATCCACCGTTATGGAGTTCAAGATACATAATCACTGATAATGGGAAGTCATTCTGCAACAGTCTGATGAGCAAATTGTGTGAGAAGTTTGGTTTCAAACAACACAATTCCTCCATGTATTATGCTCCTACAAATGGACTTGCTGAGGTGTTTAACAAAACCTTATGTAAACTCTTACAAAAGGTCGTGAATAAATCTAAAAGAGACTAGTACATTTGAATTGGAGAAGCATTGTGGGCTTATAGAACCACTTATCACACGCCAACCTAAGCCACTCCATATGATTCGTGATATTATTATAGCAATATTCCAGTTAGAGCAACAAATCCCTTCTTTAAGGATTGATATTCAAGAAGGCTTGTGAAATGAAGAAAATGCTCTCTTGAGACTTGAAGAGTTAGAAGCACTTGATGAGAAAAGGTTGGAGGCATAACAATATTTGGAATGCTATCAAGCTCGCATCTCTAAGGCTTTCAATAAAAATGTTCAGCTTCACTCCTTTCAAGTTGGAGATCTAGTGCTTGCTGTGAAGAGACCAATTATCATTGGACACAAAACCAAAAAGTTTACATCAAAGTGGGATGGCCCCTATGTTGTCCAAGAGGTCTACTCAAATGGATCTTACAAGATAGTTGCTGAAGATGGCTAAGGATTGGTCCTATCATGGCATGTATTTGAAGTAATACTATGCAAAAAGTAGACGCTCCTTGATTGCACGAGCCTAAACTGCAAAGTTATTCTACCAAGTCCAAAGTTGGAAAGAAAAAGATGCTCCATGACTGCAGGAGTATAAACTGCAAAGTTAATCCTGGCCCCCATGAGTATAAACTGTTAAGATAACCACTAGAAATGTAGCATGTGGATAATCTGCTAAAACACTCTAGGAAGTCCAAGTTGGTAAAAATGGATACTCTTGTCCCGTATGAGTATAAATTGTGTTAAGGGAACCACCAAAAGTGTAGCATGTGGATAAACTACTAAAACACCCTAACAAATCCAAGTTGGTAAAAATAGATACTCCTGACCCGCACGAGTTAAAATTGTGAACAGCTAAAAAAATCTTTTTCTCCAAAACTTTGAACTACTTTTGACTTAATTCTTAAGTTCTTCTTAAGATACGTAGGCAGCTTAGGAAACAATTCCAAGTTAAGTCATAGCGTTTCAATAAACATACAAATTCTTTTGGTTTATGCTTTGTTGCTAGCACTCTTAATATTTAACTGGGATAACAAAGTCTTCTTCTAGCATTCATTCTCTATGATATGGAATAATGTTAAAAAGGTTTTAGTGAACTTGGGATGTGATTGTTGTTCTTTCCTCGGGAGAGATGTACGCTTCATACTTCACGGCTTCCTTGAACAAAAAATTGAACTATTTGTCGATGATGACTTCTGAGTTGATGTCTTGATAAGTGGATGTACAAAACATGAACAAATTTTCTATAATGATAACCCAGTTTTGACAAGCCTCCAATGCTTTTCAAATAGACATCTCATCAGCAATCGTCGAAAGCTTGTTTGTAGAAGTATACGAAGCCTTTTACAAGATGCTTTCGAAATGTTGAAGTTGTGGGCGTAGGTAAAGAGTGATGCTACATGGTGTTGTAGATTGTTGCAGTTGTCAAATCTTCATAGCGACTTGAGGTGTCTTTTATACACTCTCAATACTCTTACGTGGAACTTGCTAGGCAACTCAAGTGTTGAACTCCATTGAACCCGTCTATTGATTGTTCTTTGATCGAGTGAAAAGAAGTCTGTCAAAGAAATTTGGGACACGACAAGTTGAGTCCAGAAGGATCTAAGTTTTCTGAGATTGCAAACTTCTAAAGTTGATGCTTGTTAGCAAATCCTTTATGGGACTTGTCATTGTTGTCTCTGAAGAATGAGTATTTTTGAAGTTTATTTTCGTTCGCAAATCCTTCATGTTGGATGTGTCGCCTTTGTCTTGGGAGAATGAGTACTTCTGAAGTTGATGACTGTTCACAAATCCTTCATGCGATGTGTCATCTTTGTCTTTGGAGACAGAGTACTTCTGAAGTTGATATTTATTCACAAATCTTTCATGGGACGTGTTTGGTTTTGGAGATATTCTCATCTGAAGTTGCTATTTGTGAGCAAAATTGTCATGAGACGTGTCATTGTTGTCCCTGGAAAAGGAGTACTTCTGAAGTTTATGCTCATCGGCAAATCCTATATGGGATGTATTGTCGTTGTTTCTGGTGGCAAATCCTTCATGGGATGTGTTGTCATTTTCTCTGGTGGCAAACCTCATGGGACGTGTCGTTGTTGTCTCTAGAGAATGAGTACTTCTGAAGTCGATATTCGTTGGCACTCCTTCATGGGATGTTTCATCATTGTCTCTGGAGAATGAGTACTTCCGAAGTAGATACTCGTCGATGAATCCTTCTTGGGACATGTCGTCATTGTTTTTAGTGGCGAATATTTCATGGGATGTATCATCGTTGTCTCTGGAGAAGAAGTACTTCTGAAGTTGATGCTTGTTCGCAAATCCTTCATGAGACTTGTCATTGTTGTCTCTGGTGGCATATCCTTCATAGGACATGTCTTTATTGTCTCTAGAGAATGAGTACTTCTAAAGTCTATACTCATGGCAAAACCTTCATGGGGCGTGTTCTCATTGTTTCTGGCGGCGAATCCTTTAAAGAACGAGTCGTCATTGTCTCTGGAGAAGCAGTACTTCTGAAGTTGATCAATCCTTCATGGGATGAGTGGTGGTCGTGTTTGGCAATAGGCCCACATATCTGCCAGAAACCACCTTGTAAACTATCAAAATTGTTGTCGCCTTCATTGGATCACCGAAATTGGCTCGAATGACTAGGACATCTTGGCCGGATGAAGACTTGGAATCCATAAAGTGCATCATGGTTGGTCTAGAAAAAAAAGTTAGTCTTGTATAAAAAAAGAAAAAAAGGAAAAAAAGCAAAATTACTAGCAACACATGGCATCAAAGTGCCAAAAAAAAAAAAAATAAGTATAGCATGCCAAAAAAAAAAACTGTAAGACTGAGGCATTAACCAAATTATTGGAATCAAGTTTCCAAAAAAATGAGTCAAAAACGACAATTTGATGATGTAAAGAACTTTGTGCAAAGTGGTGTGTGCATGGAGAAAGTGTTCTGCAAATTGGTGTGTGCACGGTGAAGCCTGTCACAGGAGTTTGTACCTACAGAGCAAATAATTCATAGAGTCTTAAAAAAATAAATTGCACAAACCAAATTTTACAGAGGAAGCACTCTTGCTCTAAGATGGAAATTCCTAAAGGCTTAGGATGAAGGAGGAAGCACTTCTTGAAGGCTTCTTGAATTGAGATGAAGAGAATGGTGGAATAAGCTCTCTATATATAGAGGCTTGAGAGGTAAAGATTAGTTATATAATCCTAAAATGAATCTAGTTAAAATTTTTTAAGGATTCAAATTCCAAATTTCACAAGGATTCAAGTCTTCCAAATCATATGAAGATTTAAGATCAAAATTCTGAAATGATGCAAGTTTCTAAATTCTATGAGCAAAATTCTTAGTTTGAGAAGAATTCAATTCCTTGTTAATTCAACTTCCTCAAATCTTCAAGGACTCTACCACCCTATTTGATTGGAATTCGAGACTCCAAGACTCAAAGTGGGTAAAAAAAAAAAAGGTGTTTCAGAATTTCGGTTCGTGAACAATATGGTAATTGCCATCAATGTTCATAGCATTAGTTTGTTTTTAAAAAAAATGGAGGATGTTGGCAATTTCATAAAAACAAAATTGGGGACATTTGTAGACAATGAATTTTTAATTTATTTATTTAATCAAAGACTAAAATAAAATAAATATTTTTTGTCTTGGTTATTTAAATTAAATTAATAAAAGAGGTCTTTTGGGCCATGATGATTGGATCATTCGAGTTGGGTATGAAGATTGGATCATTTAAGTTGGGCCATTTAAATTCGGTTGGATTTGGAATTATTTAAATAATACCCAAACCCACTTTAAATAAAGCCCAACACAACAAGACTTATGCCTTTGGTCCCCAAGTGAATTTAACCCAAAGTTATTTTAAATTAAATCCATTAAATGATGAGTTAAACTCATTGGGCCTCATCAAATAAGGATATGGGCCAACCTAACACCGATGATAGATCGCTTGGTGGCCAAGCAACCCAATACCCTATTTCCACGTATAAATAAGGGTCTTCCCAAGGTTGAAAGATCATTTAGAAGATACTCAAACTCGAGGTAAGTGAAAAAGCTCTATATCTAGAAGCTCTTCCCAAAAGCTCTCCAACAAAATTCTTCCTCAAAGTTTAAGCATTTCCTCACAGTGTTCCTCGCCTTCATCCTCCCAAAGATTGAAGAAAGCTCTAGTGGCTCTGCAATCCATCAATCATCGTCAAAGTCCGTTCGATTTGAGAAGAAGCTTGCAAGCCCTAAAGTCAATGTTTTGCCAAAGAGAAGAATCGGAGGATTCTCTTACACTAGGAATTCCCGAGAGATTTTGTAACCACTACCATACCATAAAACAAATCACGTTGTTTGCTATTTATCTTTCTCTCATTTTTCAGACTTAAGATTTTGTTGCATACACATATATAAGAAAAACAACACATATTAAAGATTTTGACAACAAAATGTCAAAACCTTGTACTTATGGAAACACTAGCAAACACTTATATCCACACATGATCAAACATATACAACTAAAAAATCAAATATTTCAAAACAACACATATAACAATTAAGCAATCAATCAATTAATCACACAAACACATCGCACTTGGTCACATAAGCAATCAAAACCACATAGTCACATAGCACTTATATCATATAAACACTTGAGCAAATAAGTACTCAAGCACATAATTATTTGGTCACATAAGCACATAGATCACTTAAGCACTTAGCACATAGTCAATCTCGCACTTAGAACACATAACACTTAAGCTAGCACTTAAGAAAAAACCACACATAAGCCACATAGCACTTAATCACTCAAAGCACATAAACACTTAGCAACTTACAACATAATCAAACAAACAACATAAGCACTTGGGAAATTAACACATACTTAAGCAATTAAACACATTAGCACCTTAACTAGCACTACAAAAAAACTGTGAAATAGCGACCGATAAATATGTCGCAGATAGGCAGTTTGCAACCGATCTGCGACTGATAACGTTAGTCGCTAAAACGTGGTCCGATACCGGAGGTTTGCAATCGATGACGATTGTACACACAACTTTGCGACCGATGTTGTAACAGTCGATCGCTCACTTCCGGGTCAATGCTGTTTGTGAATAGCAACCGACCGACAACATCGATCGCAAAGTTTTTTATTTTTTTATAATTTTTTACGACCTCTTATAGGCCACAAGGCAGTCATAATTTTTATTTTTTTAAATAAAAATTCTAAAATAAAAAAAAAACTCTGAAAATTTAAAAAGAAATTCCCATAAAAGAGTAATATACAACCACAAAAATCCCTACACATTCACATAAACAAAATGTAATATATAACAGTCATAATAAAAAACGATACGAACATAAATACAAGTACTACAACAAAATGTAAAATAAAAATATCTAACTAGGAGGAGCATGATGGTCACCATCCTCCTGGCCATCCTTCTGTGCATCCTCCTGGCTTGACTCACCGCGCATCTTCCATTCTGGAGACGGTTGGAGATCTGTACGTGGTATGTCCTCAGATCGATAGCCTAAATCGGCGAAATATCGGGCGGCCCACTCACTGATGATATGCACTCCATATGCAATCTTCTGCTCCCACTCTCGACTTGCTTCTTGCATCTTCTCGAAAAGGATGTATCCAATGATCTTCGTAATCTGCGATTGGATATCATCCGGAAGGAGAGGACGAGCTCTAGCTACACCTCGGGCCTCAACCTTTATACAGGCTGACTCTACAGCCTTGAACCCATAGGCGTACCCCTTCTGCATCCCCATCTCGAACTTAAGCTTCATCTCTACATCGGTGGGTATAGGGATGCTGATCCAAGAATGCTCCTCTCCTTCTTCTTCAGGTCCAAGTACTTTCGCTGAGAATTAAGGAAACATGTTAAATCGACATTTGTTAAGTAAGTGACAAGGTTGTTTTATATTGATAATAATTTAAATGAAAATCTTACCCAAAACTCAGTAGAGCACTCATCGATGAACTGGCCAGCCTTCTCGTGGCTGTCAATGATGTGTGTGAAGCTTTCGTTAAACCTTATTTTTCGAATAAGCATCACCAAGCTTCTTACATTGCAACATTATATAAATTTAATAAAAAATGTCATAATTCATAAAGAAAATATAAATTTCATAAATATGTTAACTCATTACCTCCAGAGCATCCCACTCAATAAACTATAGTAAACTGCATGTACACTTCCCAAGTCCTCGGCCACCTCGCCCCTCTTTCTTGTTCCTCTTTGTTGTCTTTCTCTTCTCTTATACTCAGGCTTCTCCTAACCGCTCATCCAGGCATTCTATATGGGAATCGGTATCCAAGATTGCCTTTGAGAGGCAGCACGAACTTGGTACAATATGTCCCTGTACCACTTAATGCTTGTCTACTCAAACCTCTCTCTTGCAAACTCATTGAGGGCTTGGTCTGATTGGAAATATCTCTGTGCATTCACAAACACAAGTTAAAATGATAATACAAAAATGAAAAAGTTAGAATTATAGAGGTAAACAATTTAAGCTTATCGAGAACTCCTCGAACCATATGTCTTGAATGCGGTAATACTCCAACTCTCGTATACCTCGTCAAACGAGATTGTATAATGAAGGTCTAACTGCCGCCTCTATCGACTCCTTAAAATTGAAAGTTAGAGTTATCAAAGTGATATTAAACTTAAAGTTTTTAAAGTTATTAAGTTATGAAAGTTATCAAAGTTATGGAAGTTAGAGTTAAAATTTTGAAAGTTATTAGAGTTACTTACCCTCTAGGAAGAGGATGCAAGCGTATGCAATGATCTCTAGGGCTGCTGCCAAGGCTTGGATGGCTTAGGTGAAGGTGGACGTAACGGGCCGGCCTGTTAAGTGCCTGTGTGTAAAGGTTGCAGACTGAGAGGCCAGCCCGATGAGCATGTGTTCATGATTGAGCTAGTGCTATAACATCGAAGGGCAAGCCAGAGGAGGGGTGAGAGAGGCTGTGTCATGGGTGCAGGGGGCGGCGATGGCTATACCTCCGTAGTAGTCAAGGGCAGCTGTAGTGCCCGACCGCATGCATCAGGGTGGGCATATGGCGTCGTATAAAATCAAATCTAGTCGGAGATGTGCCGTGTGATCTCGGAGGAGGGGTCACCTTAGTATCTCCAAGACCCTGCTCATCTGATGTCAAGGCTCTCTTGGAATTGTCAACTATATCCTTTTTACCCTGGATCATATTTGCAATTACAAAGAATTATGAAAAGTTAGCAATGTATTCCTAAACTTTAATAACTTTAACTTGAATAACTTTTTGTAAAAGCTGGCAGTGAACTAAATGTAATTACATACATTAATAATAGAAAACACGATATATGGTGAACATAATATATAACTACGAGTCAGAATCATCATCCTCTTCTTCTTCAAATTCCTCTTCTTCTTCACTATCTTTGTCTTTGGACTCCCATTTTACTTCGTCATTAACAAAATCATCATTATTTGCATTATGTTCAGGTTCTCCAAGAATGTCTACTTCATCGATCGTGCTTATCTTATGAGCGAGAGTTCCAATATCTTCAATTCGGCGATCTACAATTGAAGTTTCGGCAATGTCCACATTTTCTTGAAATGCAACGTCAACTACAGGCACATAAAAACATGAGGCCTTGATTTCATTACTGTCCATCAATAATTCCTTTGTCTTTTTGCACAAGGTTACATGATGTAAGGCACTTGTTCCACTTGATGAGCAAAAACAAACGAATCATACCCGCCGTAGCATTTTTTAGAAAGAATCTCAATAGTTTTATATTGTGGATTCTTCTTTAAATATCTATCTACTTGAAGAATCGGACCAATAAAACTTAAAAAGTATAGTTGTCTGAATAGGTGTACATGAAAACTCAACCTCGATGATATCTTTTTACATCTCATAGTAGTCTCCCTTGACACATACCCAACAATTAGAAGTGGATTTTCCATCGTCACGATCTTGTGTATTAAATCTAAATTCGTTGATGATGTAACCGCTATAACTTTTCATGCGTCTCCCAAGACTCCATGGAAGATTTTTAAGTTTCTTGTGGCTCCTATCCATATTAGGAGGTTTGTGCATCTAAACCAAATTAAAGTCATCGTACTAGAATCATTTCCTTAACAAAATTAATTATGTGTATAAATTATTGAACTCCCTTCATCTCTAAACCATTTGGAGAATCCATCGGTCATCTACTTTTGTAAATCGTCTTCTATTATACTTGGATTACATATTTTGATTTTCAACGAGTACTTCTTACAAATCAAAAGTTGTGGTAAGACGAATTTCATTATATTTAATTTGATTTACAAACAAACACAAGTTCGGTTCACTTACTCAATGTAAAGCTCAATCTCCTCACAATTAAGCAAGATGTAAGTTGTTACATCCTCATATCTTGCTCATCCAAGAAATTTTTCTTTGCCTTACCAAATACCTTCTCAGTAAATTGCATATGGAAAGGACCGAGCCTGTTCATGAGGATGCTCACCACCATCGTTGCATCCAATGAAGAAAGTTGCAGCCTCCTCATGTATTTCCAATTCCGATGTCTGACTTGAAGTAGTAAATGAAGAAAGTTGCAGCCTCCTCAATTAACTACACACTACATAGTGAACCTTCTACGCGAGCCTTGTTCCTAATCATCTTCTTTAAATGGTGCAAATACATAAAACCAACATTTATATTTTAGTAAACAATATTTTATTTGAGAAAGACAGATTGAAGATAAGTTTTCGGCTTTTATCTCTCAAATAGATACATCCACCTAAACTGAATGGGACCATATATTCTAGCTTCGTATGACAAATAAACAATCAAGTGATCCATCACATCAAAGAACTTGGGAGGAAAAATCCTTTCTAGCTTGCACATCAAAATTGGGATGCTCTTTTTCAATTGACACATGTGTCTCTTGCTTATCTTCGAGGCACATAAGTCACAGTAAAAAAGGCAAAGTTCAGCCAATATTCCGTACGCTAGAAGGTCACTAATAGTCCAAAGAAGGGCTGCTCGCATGTTGAAGTTCTGTCTCATGGAGATGTCATATGTATGAGCTCCCACCTCCTATTTAGCTTTTCTGTTAACTGTTGCAAATAGACATCCAATTTGCTTTTCGGATTCTAAGGACCCGGAATGATAACCGCCAAGAACATAACTATGCACATCCAAGGAGATAAGCTATAAGGAGCTAAAGTTACTGGCCAAGAAGAGTATGCTTTCCTTGACATTCCAAATGGAGAAAAAACGTCCGTACACAAACAAGTCTTACATTCTTCGATTCAACACCGAAATCAGAATGCATCCTATCAAAGCGATTCCATACTTCCCCATCCCTCGGATGACTCATCACGTTCCCTTGCTACTCGCTTTTTAAATGCCATCTCATGTGCATGGTGGTTTTTTTTATATATACAACTAGGGTGTTCATCGATTCAGTTTGAATACATTTCGGCTTTTTGGTTTGGAGAAATTTTGGGTTTTCTAAAAATTTCTAAGAACCGAACCAAATAAGGTTCAAAACCGATTCTCTCAAAATAGAAATAATTAGATTTGGAGAAATTTCGGTTTGGAGAAAACCGCTTTTCTGAAAAATTCAAAAATTAACCATAAATTAGGAGGACTCACACATCATTAAGGATCAAACATAAAAATATCACATTTTCAACTAAACTCCTCCACAATCATATGCAACACTACCATAAGTAGTACCACACAAAAAGTATCAAATTACTTGCTTAATAAGTCCTAACCATAAGCAAGCAGTACTACTGCCACAAAAAGTATCAAGAGCTGAATTAAAGTAAAAAATCCAAATGAATAGACTTAGAGACATTGACAATTCATAGTAGTTAATCTCTTATCTACTACAAAAATAATGGCTGGGATCACTTGGACATTGGTAGAACCTTCGGAATTCTGCAAGGAATTCAATAAGTCAGCCTTCAAAAATAATGCAGTATACTATTATAGTATTAAAAACAATATAGAACGATTCTAGCCAAATAAAATTAGTCAACCTTCAAAACTCATATAATAACTCTAAATAATAAGTATATTAATTTAGCGTACCTTGAAAGTATATCTCCAAAGAACAAGAAGTATAACACATCAATTGGCCACAACTAATGCAACATCTTTTAGAAGCAAAAACAGTAATTAAGTGGTATTTAGCAAAAAAAAAGTAATTAATTCTAACCTTCAAAACAGTATATTTATCTAGATAAAAACACTATACCTTGAAATTCATCTCCAAAGATCAAGAATTGATGATTCATTAACATCCTTCTCAAATTCTTTAAAGACATAAAAAATGAATGAAATCAGAAATAAGTAAACATTTCTGAAAAAGAAAAACAGAAAAATATTAAACATGAATAAAACATTACCATTATCCATCTTCTCAATAAATTCAATATCTTCTTGAACTCTAACTGAATATGCTTCGTTTCTTAACCAATCTCTAGCATACATGAGGCATTGCACCATTCTAGGAGTCAATGAATTCTTAAATATATCAAGAACTCGGCCTCTCATGCTGAAAGCTAATTCGAAAGAAATAGTAGAAACGGGAAACTATACATGTCTCGTGCCATTTGAGACACAATAGGAAACCTTGGACCATTTAACTTCCACCACATCAAAATATCAAACTCATCTTCTACATCTTCACTCTCTTCTCCAAGAAACTTGTCCAATTCATTTCTCTTATCAATTCTTCCGACTTTTTTCTGCCTATTAAACTCATGCCTTGTGTCTATTGCCAAAGAGCGCATTTTCAATAATGGGACAGCTGGATCTTGTGTAAGATCACTTGAACATGAGCTAGAAGTGATGCTTTAAGATGATGGCAATAGTGATATATGACCATGAGACTCTTTAAAAGTGTTTAACTTCTCCTTGTACTCTTCAAAAAGTGCATAAATCCCTTCTTTTACTTTTGTCAACAATATTGAGATCTCTTAAATACATTCTCTAAATTTCCCACTTCACATACTCAAACTTAAACTGAGGATCAAGTATGACTGCATAAAACAAAATGAAATTCATCTTTTCGGGATTCCCCCAATACTTTGTCATACTTATCTCTCATTTTGTTTTCCATCATTCTATATCATCACTATCTTCCAATGAACTCAACAAACTAACCACATTACTCAATTCATGAAGCATATGATTAAAAGTCACATATAAAGTGCCTGAAATCCATAATGTGAGCTCATAAAAATGTTCCAAAAACTTCACAAAACGTGAAATATTATCCCAATTATCCTCTTCAGGCACCCTACCACCATTTTTCCATAATAAATCAAGTTTATAATATAGGTCTTGATCTTCAAATCTTTCAAACGCCTTACAATGTACAAGTGCAGTAGATAACATCAAGTAAGTTAAGTTCTATCTTATAAGAACATCCAAACACAATAACCTCTTACTCTCAATTTTTTTTTGCTCCAACACAACCCTTGAACCTCCTCAATCTACTTGGGGATTACCTAATGTATCTAACTGCTACCCGAACACGAAAAATGGAAGGTACAATCTCTTTAAACCATCATTCACAATAAGATTTATTATGTGAGCAATACATCTCATGTCAAGATATTTACCCAAGCAAACCAGTACCCCAATTTGAAAATCTTATCTTTAAGTAAGTTGGAGCAACATCATTAGAACTAGCATTATCAACAGTAATTGTAAAGACCTTGTCACTCTGCCACTTAAGTAAACATTTCTTCACAACTCTTTCAATAGCTTCCCCTTTATGACTATCAATTGGGCAAAAAGTCAAAACCTTCTTATACAATATCTAATTATCATCGATAAAATGAGCAGTCAAACACATGTAGTTTATCCTTTATTCAGAAGTCCAAGAATCAATAGTAAGACTAATTCTATGTGCTGAATATTTTAAGAAACTCTTTAATTTTGTTTTCTCTTCAACACAACAAACTATCGCAATCATGTGTAGTAGTGGTGCATGAAGGAATTTGAAAAGACGGACATGCAACAGACATCAAATTCCTAAACCCTTGCTTCTAAATAAAACCAAATGGCAATTCATCAACAATTATCATATGTGCACATCCCTTCCTAGTAGCATTTTGATTAAATCTGCATTTAATAAACATAACCAACCTTATTACCCCTCTTAGAAGATGGAAGAATTTCTTGTTTGACCTTAGTTGCATAGGAAGGAGTGTTATGTAGATTTTTCATGCAGGTTTTCACGTGATTGTTCAATGTAGTCGCCCCATTTGTGAATGAACTGGCAGCATGCTCATGCTTGTAGTGGTTACAGTATGCCTTGGTTTCTCTAGCATCATTTATGAACTTTGTGAAGTGATTCCACGAATCTGAACGAGGCTTCACTGTTTTCCTTCTCTATCTCCTAGATTCTTCAACATTCTTCTGAGAATTATCTCCTAGATTTGACATCCTGTAAGGAGGAAAAATATATTAATACAAATGTACAAACTATGAATCATAACATTTAATAATCACTACAAAAATTTCGCGGTTTATCGACGGAATTTGCCGACAGAAATCTTACCGCCGATAAGCTAGCGATGGTATTCCAATGGACCAGCTCCTAGCAATGCAATTTTCGCAAAAGCTTGAAAAAATTTTGGAGGGAATTATGGCGCAATAAATTCACGGAACATACCGACAGCCCTACTGTCGATGAGAGTCTATACCGTCTGAAATTTGATAGGGAAAACATACCTTCGGTAAAAGTTTTTTGTTACCGACGGATTTACAAATGCGTCTTTGTGCCCTCGGTATGTTTATTGAAGGTAGCGATGCAAGACCTGTGTGACTTCCATCGGTAATGTATTATGTTATGTTATTGACAATGGTTCTGTCACTATGTCCGTCAGAGAATAATGACTAGACGTACAAAACAGTCGAGCCCTTCTTCCTCCCCCCTTTATTTCTGGAAAAGGAAAATCCTTCCCGATGACTCTTCCATTATAGACCCCACGATGGCTGACCAACGGTGCCATCGACGGCCATCAATTCCCACCACCTGTAAGTCTCTCTCTCTCTCTCTCTCTCAACTCACAGATTCTATAAACATTTTGTTATTCTTCTTTCTCTTCTTTAATTTTTTCTTCCCTCTTCTCTTAGAACATGCCGGACAAGCTGGAGGAGCTTCCTACAGCCATTGATTGCCAAAGTTAAAACCAGGGCTTTTTTTTTTTTTGCTGGAAGAATGCTCTTTTTTTATTTTTTATTTTTTGCCGGAAGTTCTTCATAGAACTGGCAAATGGTTTGTTTTTTCTTGGTTTTTTTTCTAGCTACTGCTGATGATGTATTTTATTTTTGTTTCAATTAACAAAAATTTTCCATTTAAAAGCAGTGAAATTAAAGTTTTTTTCTCATTTGTTTTAAATATATCTTTGAATTGGATTATATGATTCTTTTGGGAATTTGATATAATCAGTAGTATTTGGTTGTATATATATATATATATATATAAGAATGATCATATATTTATATATATATATATATATATATATATAAGAATGATTGTGTTCTATAAGATAAATTTTAAACTAATACCTCAAGATGAGAATTTGTGTCTCACATTATTAGACATATGTTCAAAATAGGCTTCCTTCCTATTAATCATAAACCATGTATAAGTTGTGTTTCCTAGTTCTATTTAGCTAGGACTTTTACTTCTAATGTATTTCCTAGTTCTAATCTGCTTGGGATTTGTCTCTTAGGACAAATCTATAAATTGTACACTATTCTCACATTAATGAGACAGAAAACATAAGATTGTTTTCCCCACTGGAAACTTTCATGGTATCAGAGCCAATTGTCTGAAATTTCTCAAAATGAGTAACGACAATATTGGCAATGTTGATAATGACATGGTGGAAGAAAGCCATGTTAACAAAATAAAGAAAGATGCTTATTATGTGGCATCCACTGATGGACCTGGATTGATTCTAACAACGATCCCAGATTGAAAGAGACAGACACAGATAATAATTATGCAGAATGGGCAAGGGCCATGCGCATGGCCTTGCGATCGAAGAAGAAATTGGGATTCATTGATGGAATAATTCCAATTCCTGAAGGTGATCCAGAAAAAGAAGAAGAATGGTGGGAGATCAATAATCTTGTAAACTCGTGGATTCTCAATACTATCGAACCCTCTCTCCGATCCATAATATATCATTCAGAGAGAGCTGATGAATTATGGATAGCCTTGAAGGAACGATTTCTCGTTGGCACCGGCCCCCGAATATATGAATTAAAAGCAGCTTTGGCAAATTGTAAGCAAGGCGGTGATTCAGTACACGTGTATTTTTCACGTCTAAAAAAGGTATGGGACGAACTAGAAAATTATACTCAACTTCGCTCAGCCACGAGACACGAGATCTATTGAATTTTATTATAAAAGAAAGAGAAAACGAGAAGGTTTTCCAATTTTTAATGGGATTGAATAGTGCAATTTATGGCACTGTTCGTTCTCATATGATCCAACAAGAACCTATACCCAAATTGCGTACCGTTCTTGCTCAAATCTGTAAAGAAGAACAACACAAAAATTCAACACGGAAAGAAGATTATTCTGGAGATGGCGCCGCCTTCGCCGCTGCCGGAGCCGCCGCCGCGAACCAGAAAAAAAATCCTAGATTTTTTTTTCTTCATCTTTCTGCTCCCATTGCGAGCGCGCCGGCCACGACATCACCGGCTGCTTCCAACTCATTGGCTATCCGGATTGGTGGCCTCGGACTTCTCCAAAAACAGGCGGCCGCGGCTCCTCACCGGCGACCCGAAATTCCTGGCGTGGAGGCCGATCCGGGACAGCGCGCGGCGGCAGACAGCCCCAGGAGGTGGCTAGACCGCGCGAAGGAGGAAGAACGGCCGAGGCATGGGCCTTCTCTGCAACAACCGCCGCAGCTCCCGAACCTTCTGCTCGCCGGCGCCCTGGAGAAGACGAAGGGGTCGGGCCGATCTACAGTGCCGGGCCGGGCTTCGGGCCAACTTCCAGCAAAAACGGGCCGGGACGGGCCGGGCCGGGCCCGGGCCCCTTTCCAGCTTTGACCGTTGACCAGTGGTCAACCCTGTTGACTGCCCTCCAAAACTCAAATAATATGCAATCTGATAAGCTATCTGGTATGGCAAATTTTTGGATTTTAGATTCACGGTGTTCTAACCATATGACTGGTAGGAAATGTTTTTTACAAAATTTACATCCTATCTGTCCGCATATTATTGGGTTACCTAACGGTGCCAAAACTTTTGCTATGCACGAAGGAATGGTCTCTTTAAGTCCTACATTACAACTCCACCGAGTGTTGCTAATTCCTGAACTGACCTGCAATTTAATTTCTTTGTCTCAATTGGCAAGAGATTTGCAATGCTTTATCACACTTTCTAACAAATTTTGTGTTATACAGGACCGTATCTCGATGAGGCCGATTGGAGTGGGTGAGCAGAGGAATGGGATCTTCTTCTACAAACCTTTGGAATTGAAGGAATTATACACTTTCTCTAGCATAGTTCTTGATTCAAGCACACTATGGCATATAAGGTTGGGCCATCCTTCAGATTATGTAGTCAATCATTTTTTGGGTAATTCTAAAGACTCTACAACTAGCACATCACTTTGTAATATTTGTCTACGTGCCAAACAAACTCGTGATTGTTTTCCTCTTAGCATCAATAAAGCATCTACAAGTTTTGACCTAATTCATTGTGATTTATGGGGCCCATATAAATCCAAATCCACTATAGGTGCTTCATATTTTCTTACTATCTTAGATGATTATTCTAGGGCTATTTGGATATATTTACTGTCAGAAAAAAGTGAGGTTGCTTCTATTCTTCAAGATTACCTTACCATGATCAAAACCCAATTTCACAAAACTGTAAAGACAATCCGTACCGATAATGGGACAGAATTTGCACCCCTTAGGTCGTATCTTACTACCCAAGGCATAATCCACCCCTCGTCATGCTCATTGGGATGCTGCTATCCGAGTTGTCCGTTATCTGAAAGGGAGTCCCGGACGTGGCATTTTTTCTTTCTTCTAACTCTTCTCTTTTGTTAACTGCATATTGTGACTCCGATTGGGCCACCTGCCCGATCACTCGCCGTTCTCTCACTAGTGTACCGATAATGGGACAGAATTTGCACCCCTTAGGTCGTATCTTACTACCCATGGCATAATCCACCAAACTACTATTCCTGGCACACCACAACAAAATGGAAGAGTTGAACGCAAGCATCGCCATATCTTAAATGTAGCTCGGGCATTACGATTTCAAGCCAATTTACCTGTAAAGTTTTGGGGAGAATGCATTTTGACGGCTGCCTATCTCATTAATAGAACTCCCTCAAAGTTGTTACAAGGTAAGACTCCTTATGAATTACTATACCATGCAAAACCATCCTACTCTCACATTAAAACTTTTGGGTGCTTAGCTTATGTACATAACCATGATATCCCAAAAGATAAATTTCAAACCCGCAGCAAACCGTGTGTCTTCCTTGGCTACCCTCTTCATAAGAAAGGATGGAGATTTTACGACCTGCAAACAGAAAAATTCTTTGTGTCCCGAGATGTGATTTTTGATGAAACAAAGTTTCCATTCCATGACCATTCAGGTACTTCCACTTCTACAGACTTCACACAATCTTACAATTTTGGGGAACAAGTTTTGGGCTCCAAACCACAAAATATCCCAAAGAGGGGGAGTTTAACACACAACACACCAAGCCCAGATCAAACACATCCTCTCCACAGCCCACCTACAAACCCAGATCCACCAAATCCTTCCAGCAGCCCACTAACCCACAGCCCATCTCCACTTTCAGACCCTGATCCACACCCACAACCCAGCAGCCCAGTTCCGCAAGGCCCACCACCAACCTCTCCAGCCGCCTCTCTCCAAACTAGTCCCAATAATACTCCTGCCCGCTTGCCGCAAGAAACTCCGCAAATTAATGCCCCAAGACGAAGCACTCGAATTAAACATATTCCGACTCGGCTCCAAGATTATGATTGCAATGCCATATGGAAGTCCTCTATATCCCATTCCGCCTCTGCTCTCTCACCCTCTTCGGATCTCTCAGGTACGTCCCTTTATCCTATCACAAAATTTGTGGACTATAGTAAATTTTCTAATACACACAGGCAATTTTTAGCATCTGTGGCAACAGAATCCGAGCCTACCACTTACTCTGCGGCAGTCTCCAATCCTCTCTGGCGCACTGCTATGCGTCAAGAGATTGATGCTCTTGAACAAAATGGTACATGGACTTTAACCTCCTTACCTCCTGGAAAACGTGCACTGGGGAGTAAATGGGTCTACCGGATAAAGTACAAAGCCGATGGCACCATCGAGCGATATAAAGCCCGCTTGGTAATTTTGGGAAATACACAAATGGCAGGTATTGATTTCACAGACACCTTTGCTCCCGTTGCCAAAATGGTCACCGTTCGTACTCTCCTTTCCGTAGCCGCTGCTCGCAACTGGCCTATCCATCAAATGGATGTTCACAACGCCTTTTTGCATGGAGATTTACAAGAAGAGGTATATATGCGACCACCTCCAGGATTTCATCCCCGTTACAAAGGACAAGTCTGTCGTTTAAAGAAGTCTTTATATGGTCTTTGCCAAGCCCTCGATGTTGGTTCTCGAAACTCACCACCGCTCTCCGTCGGTATGGTTTTTCTCATCTTATGCAGATTACTCTCTTTTCACATATTCTCGAGGGAATATTTATCTATGTGTTCTTATTTATGTGGATGATTTACTCATTACTGGAAATTCCCTATCCACACTCGAAAAATTCAAAGCTTCATTACACAAGTGCTTTCACATGAAGGATTTGGGCTCGCTCAAATATTTTTTGGGCATAGAAATTGCGAGAAACTCCACGGGATTATTTTTATCCCAACGAAAATACACCTTGGAAATTCTCTCTGAAATGGGTTTATTAGGTGCCAAGACGGCATCTACTCCTGTGGAACCTAATCATCAGTTGACAAAAGCATCTGGCTCATTGTTTGACAACCCAGATCGCTACCGAAGACTCATAGGCAAGCTAATATATCTCACACTTACTCGGCCCGAACTTGCATATGCTGTACATACACTTGCTCAATTTATGCACGCCCTCGTCATGCTCATTGGGATGCTTGCTATCCGAGTTGTCCGTTATCCGAAAGGGAGTCCCTGGACGTGGCATTTTTTCTTTCTTCTAACTCTTCTCTTTTGTTAATCGCATATTGTGACTCCGATTGGGCCACTCGCCCGATAACTCGCCGCTCTCTCACTCGGGTTATTTTATCTCTCTTGGTGGGTCCCCTATTTCTTGGAAGACAAAGAAACAACATACTCGTTTCTCGTTCTTCCGCCGAAGTCGAATATCGCTCTATGGCTATGACTTTATGTGAACTTAAATGGTTATCTATTCTTCTGCGCGATCTTCATGTTCCTGTCACTCGCCCCCATTCCATTACATTGTGATAACCAGTCGCTCTTCATATTGCTCGAAAATCCCTGTTTTCCATGAACGCACTAAACACATTGAAATAGATTGTCATTTTGTTCGTGATGCTTTTCAAGACGGTTTTATCTATCCTGCTTATATTCGAAGTGAGGAGCAACCTGCCGATATTCTTACTAAAGCCCTTCATCCGACCCATTTTCATCGATTAGCTTCCAAGTTGGGCATTTCTGATCTTCATGCTCCAACTTGAGGGGGAGTATTAGACATATATTCAAAATAGGCTTCCTTCCTATTAATCATAAACTATGTATAAGTTGTGTTTCCTAGTTCTATTTAGCTAGGACTTTTACTTCTAATGTATTTCCTAGTTCTAA
This sequence comes from Catharanthus roseus, assembly GCA_028651295.1. Classification (NCBI taxonomy): domain Eukaryota; kingdom Viridiplantae; phylum Streptophyta; class Magnoliopsida; order Gentianales; family Apocynaceae; genus Catharanthus; species Catharanthus roseus. The sequence continues at coordinate 10,153,599 of JAPQWS010000102.1, read as the reverse complement.
TCTGCTTGGGATTTGTCTCTTGGACAAATCTATAAATTGTACACTATTCTCACATTAATGAGACAGAAAACATAAGATTGTTTTCCCCACTGGAAACTTTCACATATATATATATATAAAAGAATGATTGTGTGGAATAAGATAATTTCAAATTAATATCTCAAAATATCTCAAATTTCAAATTTCTCTAAAGAGTCTTCAAAATGTTGAGATAGTAACAATCAAGTTCTTTTGGTCAATTCTGTTTATGTTTTAACAGTTAACTCTAAAAGAGTTAACTATTTTGGCTAAAATCAATAATATAAATATTTTGGTCCTAAATAGATTAAACCCATTTTTTCTTTTTTTTTTTTTTTTTATTCCTTCACTCCACTAAATCAATAATACCACTCATTAAGTTTGATAGTTTTTTTCGTTTTGAGTTTTATAAAAATTAAATAATTTGTGAGAGGAGATTTGATAATGAAAGTGTAAAAGATTTTTAAAAAAACTTGAACGATGCAAGATAAACTCTAATAGAAAGTTACTACAAAATGTATTAGAGAATATATTTAGTATTAGACGATCCTGAGTATCTATAATATTATATACAAATATTTTGATCTCTCGACGTATTTTAACTTTTTATAAACTTCGATGAGACTTGAAAAAATCACACACTTGATTATAATGCTAAAGTTGTTTATGCCTTTCTTTGATATTATTCTCTTAAAAATGATGAAGATTTAAGTTTAAAGTTTAATTACTTTAACTTTACATTTCTTTATATTAGAGTTGTAACGTTACAAGTTTAAAAATTAATATTATTCTCTTTTTTTCCTTATAGTTTTTTTGTTTTTTTTTTTTGGTTAGGATTTTGTTGACATCTTCTCTAACATATATACGGTAGAGGTATATGTTTAGTTAGTTTAAAATTTAAAGTTTTACGGGGGAGCCCTGACTCTTTAAAGCTTTATAGGGGAGTCCTAACTATTTAAGTTAAGATGATATTTTATGGGGAGCCCTGTCTCTTTATCTTTGTTTTAAGTTGGTTTGTTGCCTATTTGTGTGGCCTGTGTGTTTGGAAAATGTCCATAATATAGCAGAAACTCTGTCGAAATTTTTCTCAACTTATAAAACATTAAGATTCATCTTATAATGAGTTACCATAAAACATAAAATGAAACTATTTTTATGCTGATAAACTTGAGAAATTCCTTCCACTTTTTGAAAGACTTTTGTTAACTCCCTTCTCATGTGTTTCTAAAGATTGTAAACGATTGAATGTTTAAATCATTGTTTCCAAAGATTATGAAAGATTAAAAATTTAAATCATTTTGCCTAAAGATTATAAGATTTTGTGGTATGTCTAAAGTTTAAACATTATAATCATAACTTAGAATAACAAATAACAATATTCCTTCTCTTAATAATCCTTAGAAGCTATGGAGAATGTACCAAATCGTAGTTGGATGTAGAGAGAAAGAGGTTCCGGGGTTAAAGCTTTATGATGATTCCAATGATTATTCTGATACCTAAAACATTGTATGATTTTTATACATATATGATTAATAAGTTATGAAGCAACCCTCTGATACTCATCCCTTGGTACTTAATGTTGATGGCACTTCTAAAGGTAATCCAAGAATGGCAGCAGCAAGAGGGGTTCTGAGAGACATAGATGGCTCCTTCATTAGAGGGTTTTCTTATTATCTAGTTGACAAATGTTCAAACTCATTTGCAGAGGTCAAGGCTTTTCTTCTTTAGATCTTTATGGCTGTTGAGATGGGCTTCTTCTCTTTTTTACTACATAATGACTCTTTTGATGTGGTTTCTATGGCTCAAGGCTCCTTTACTACACCCTGGAGTTTTGATAGTCTCCTTAAGCAGATTCATCGCCTTCTAGCTCTTCATCGTACACAAATTATGCATGTTTTCCATGAGGCCAATCAAGTAGCATACTCCTTAGCAAATCTTGGACGTAATCTTCATGATCGACAGGTCTTCTCCAACATAACAGCCTTCCCAAGGCATAATCACGGGATTATTCTTCTAGATCAATAGGGAGTTCTGTATCTTAGAAAGGTTAATTAATTTGGTCCTTTCTGCCTTTAGTAGCGATTTCGCCTTCTCTTGCTTGGGTAAGTCTTAAGCGCTACCCTATGTACTTTTTCCCTTTTCTTTAATAAAGAGCGGGGAGATGCCTGCCAAGTCTCGCCCTGTTTTTTTTAAAAAAAAAGCTATGTTTATACTAATGTTATCACACTTTAAGTATTTTACTTTTATGATCATACTTATTTTTTACACGTTAAGCATTTTACTTAATCGAATTCCCTTTTTTTCTTACATCTTACATGCAAGGACTTTGGTGAGCATATTTTCTTTCATAGACACGGTTGAGGTATGTGTTAAGAATTAAGTGGTGTAATTTAATGTTATGGTGTTTTCCAAAGAAATATTTATTTAGTTAATTAATAGTTATTTTGAGTTTAAATGAAGAAGAGTAAGTTTTGTTAATATTATTCTCTCTTTTGTCTTATAGTTTTATTTGTGAGGACTTTGGTGGCATATTCTTTGTCATATACATGGTTGAGGTATATGTTTTAGTTTAAATATTGTTTTACAGGGGAACCTTGACTCCAAGTTTAAATAACGCTTTACGGGGGAGCTGTGACTCTTTTAAGTTTAAATATTGCTTTATAGGGAAGCTCTGACTCTTTAAGTTTAAATATTGCTTTACAGGAAAACCCTAACTCTTTCATATTATGAATTTGTGTTTGTGGCCTGTTTGTATGGCCTGTTTGCCTCGAAAATATCCATAATACAGAGAAAAGTTTGCCAAAATTTTTCTAAACTTATAAAAACTAGATATTTTTTGTAATGACTTACATAAAAAATGAATCTTAAGATTTTATGAAACTTTATTAAAAGGGTTATTTAATACTCAAAATTTTATTATGTCAGATATCGCAGGTCTGATGGCACGTGGACGAAAAAGAAAGTATGTTGAGGATGCTAGCACATCCCAATAGGAACTATCGCTATCTACTACTTCCATGCTGTCTACCTCACCTGATGCAGCTGCGTTGTCTTTACTGCTGCCTTCTGAGTCTCTCACACCCCCTCTAATACGGACGCAGCTGACCTCTACCATAGAGGTTCCCACGGCATCTACCCACCATCCACACAACCATCCACTTCTTTCGAGGCTCCTGTGGCTTGGAAGAAGCCTCTTGGTGACTCTCAGGAGCTGTTGGAGTTAAATATTGATAAGTAAGTTTAATTTACTGTATATAATCGTCATTATTAAACTATAATATATACTAGCCCTATCTCTGTGTAACAGATTGCATCCATCTTTGAGAGCAGGCACTACTATCACTTCTATATTCCACGAGAGGTTCATGGGGGGATATTGTACATAGAATCAGGTCCCTCCAGTGGTTCGAGTTTTGTGGTGGGGACAGTTCTAGGTAAATGAATTAAATTTCGAAGTTTTTTTTATTGGTTTAGTTTTCTCTAATAATAAATTTAACAATCTTATGATTTTTCATTAAATACAAAAAAAATGTGTATGGGACCCGGCCTTACCCATCTAAAAGGTCTGAGATGTGTGTAACAGATTGCATCCATCTTTGAGAGCAGGCACTACTATCATTTCTATATTCCACGAGAGGTTCATGGGGGGATATTGTACATGGAGTCAGGTCCCTCCAGTGGTTCGAGTTTTGTGGTTGGGAGAGTTCTAGGTAAATGAATTAAATTTCGAAGTTTTTTTATTGGTTTAGTTTTCTCTAATAATAAATTTAACAATCTTATGATTTTTCATTAAATACAAAAAAAATGTTTATGGGACCTGGCCTTACCCATATAAAAGGTCTGAGATGCTTGGGAGGACAAGGCAAGTATTCAGATGAGGGATTTGATTAGAGACATTAGGAAAGATTGTAAGCAGCCCCTGTGGATGAGGAGAGACATTGGATGATAACGTTAGATTATTAGAAAAGCCCGCGATTTTGCTAATTAATTAGTACAAAATAATCTTTTAATTAATAATATTACTAATAATTCCTTCAAAAAAAAATTACTCATCATCAATATGAACACAATCTTGTATCTATGACTATTAAATACTGCGTACCTGATTCTTAAAGAAAATCATAAATCACTTGAAAAAGATATTAAAGAAAACTGAAATTTTCAAAGAAGTCTTTTAATGCCCCAAAAAAAGAAGAAGATGTTTTCTCCTCTGTTAATAATATTGTTACTGAAGATATCTGAAAACTAAGCAATTACTTGAAGAAAATCATAAACTACTTGAAAAAAATATTAAAAATCTGAAACTTTCAAACAAATCGTTTAATGTCCCTAAATACTAAGAGTAGGAAAGGAAGGAAGCTACTAAACTTGAAGAGTGAAAAAGCTTGTGTCGTTGTTGACGAGTAAAATGAGTTCACAGCTCAAAGAAATTGTGTTGTGGTCCTGGAAGAGGAGATGCTTTCTAGTGAGCGTGGAGTGGTGGAGATACATTCTGGTGCGCAGCTCATGGTGTCAATGATGTTGGATAGGTACGGTTTTTTGTGTCAGAGAGAGGGAGGGTCTTCTAGAGAGAGGAGAGCGGCGGGTCTGAGAGTGAAATGTGAAATGACCTTCTAGGATTCATTTGCTTAGATACCCTTATAAGGTCTGAGAGTAAAATGTGAAATGAGAGGTAAAAGATGAAAGCTTTTAGGATTTATTTGCTTAGATGCCCTTATAACTTTTTAGGTCTTATTGAGGGACCCAGATAATTGAAATTCAATCCTATTATTTTAGTTTTCGATTCGGTTTGAGAATCGCTTAAATTGAAAAATGAACCGAGTTATTATTTGGCGATTCAAACCGAACCAAAAATCGAAATTTTGATCAAGTCGGTTCGGTTTTTTGGATTTGTCCGAAGAGTGCACACCCCTATACAACCTTTGTAACCCAGGAGTTATGGGAAAGTAATGCATCCTCTTGTAAGGCACCTTCTTTTTTTTTCTTATCCTTTTTTTCTTCTTCTTCTTTTCATACCATTCACGAAAGAAAAACTTACACTCCCTTCTACCAGGTCTTCATTCCAATAAAGAATTCAACTATTAAGACATACACGATCTTCTGTACAGGCCACCCCAAACCATCTACCAAATTCTGCGTTCTATACCAATTATTCATCACCACATTGTTCGGTGGGAGTATACTCTTACTACAAGGATTTAAGCTTTTACCGACTGATGAAACGGTCGCTAAGATTTAGTAAAAGCATGTTACCGACTGAAATAATCAGTCACGGTATTTTGGTCGGTAATCGATGGAATACAATATCGGTCGATAACTTTTACCGACCGAATTTCTTGAGTTACAAACTGAATATTCGGTCGGCAACTTTATTTTTTTCTCAATTGAAAAATGTAAATTAAATATTAGGTTATCGAACGAGTCTTTCAGTTGGTAAATTTGAATTTCGATTGGTAACTTTTATTATTTTTAAAAAAAATATTGTATTAATACTTATAATTATCCACCTGAAATTAAAAAACAACATCAACCACAAACCATATAAAATCAACAAAAACATCTATAATACAATCAACTAACTTGTAGTAGAGTACATATATATCAAATAGAAATATATAAAAAAGTCAAAAATACATAATATGTGTCAAATTCAATATATCAAAAATGTCGTAAAATCTAGGTTGAAGCTGGTGGAGGTGGAGGTGGAGGTGGGCTATAGGAGGGAGGACAGGTCGGTGGCTGAGATATGGCGTCATTATCCTGTGGCAAGAAAGGAGGAAGAGAGTAGGTACCGAATCCAACTGCACTCTACACTGAGATATGAATGATGTCATGATGCCGGTGTACCCCTCCTGTGCCTGCTACTTGTATCCCCAAAAGTAGTGTTGCTCTATTCTGACTTGCTCACAACTGTATCAGTTTAATTAGGATTCACCATATTATATAAAACCTTGTTTATATCTCCACTCATGAATAGAGTTCATAACAATATATTTCTTTAATTTGAAGGTTATTCTTTCGTTTGAATTTAATGGTCACTCAGAGGAGTAAACTAACAAGTTGATCTTTTAATTATGGTTTTAGTTGGATAGTATCATCCAATTTATTTAAAAATATATAACCCATATTTGAAAAAGAATCACCTGATGTTCAATAATCTCTTAAAATGATATATTGCTAAAAATAAAAGAGTATGTATATGAACGAAAATTAAAATGAAACAGAAAACAGAAAACGTATCCAAATTAAAAACTTTCCATTAACTAAAAGGTTCCAATTGATTGTCCAAGCTTGGAAGAGTAGGTACTCAACCTCAACTAAAAATTTGGGAGGTTATGTTATAAACCTACTTGTTCAAGAAGGTTTATGCTCTTTTTCTTTTAACTTTTATAATTTTAGTTTTTAAGTTGAACTATACATATTGAATTTCTCTTTTAACTTTTATAATTTTAGTTTCTAAATTAAATTATAGGTATTAAATTATAGATGATGATAATATTATTTACCAATATTGTTTTTATTGTATTTTTTCTAAGAAAGAAAAGAAGGAAACTCCCAGGATGGCATACGGCACATTACGTGACTTGTCCTTTACAAAAGTTTTCGTATTTAAATTTTTTTTTAACGAACAAAGAAACAACGAAATTTTACAAAACATGAAAGTTTACAAACCCGAAAGTTTGAAAACAAACATGGGAACTTTTGTTCGTTAAAACAATTATTGAAAAGACTACTCTACCAATTTCTTAGCAAAAACTAGAGAGACTGCTTTACCTAGACTGTACTACATAAAAGTATTAGGTTTTTTATAAGTTTAAGATAATTGTGACACAGTTCCCCCTATAATATGGACGTTTTCTAGGCACACAAGCCACACAAATCGGAACAAACACAAATTCACAATATGAAAGAGTCATTGCTCCCCTGTAAAGCAATATTTAAACTAAAAGAATTAGGGTTCCCTGTAAAGCAATATTTAACTTAAGAACAAAAGAAAAACATGAAAAGAAAACAAAACCAAATGTGCTGCACAAACTTGGCAAAAATAAAATTAGAGAAAACAATGTTCCTAGACGGCAGGAACAAACACATGTCATCCATTTGTTCAAAATGGGGGATTTTGTAATAGTTTGGTATGGAACTCATGATTATGAAACATAATGAGCCCAAACTTAAGATAATTCAGTTAAGGAAGTTGAAACTAAACATAATACAAGAAGAAATAAGAAATTTAAAAAAAAACTGAAATTAAAAATTCTCCATACTTGACAGATACTGCAACTAGATCAGAAACAGCGACACCAACAGAGTGGCAACGACAAGAAGCAGCAACGTCTGTGAACAGAAACATTTGTCGATGAACAGAAATGTTGCAAAAAAAAAAAAAAATAGAAGTGAACGAGAGTTGTCTCCAGAAAAGAGAGAGAGAGAGAGAGAGAGAGAGAGAGAGAGAGAGAGAGAGAGAGAGAGAGAGAGAGAGAGAGAGAGAGAGAGAGAGAAGTATCAGTGGTAGAAATACCAGTGTATTTAACCTGTTGTTCTCCATTAATTAAAAAAACTATTTTTAACTTTTAGCTTTAAACAATGATAAATAAGATCTTTTAGCTTTAAATATTTTATTCTTTTAGAAGGTACATATATTTTCTATATAATAGATTAATATCACTTAAAGATCTTTAACTTTTATTTGTATATTACATAATGATAATATTAGTGACACTTTTAAAGAAATAAATATACCTAAACTTTGCGAGGGTTAGTATTCAAAAGTTTATATATACATATATTGATCACATATCGTAACTACGTTCCGCCATAAATTCAATGTAAAAAATTTATAGTATTTTCTAATCAAGGAGAACCAATGGAAAATTTCAAATACTATTAGATTTACAATTAGAATAAAATGTTGACAAGATTTTTGCTACATTTATAGTGCTTCTTCAAGAATCTCATAACTGAATACTAATAATATCATAATTTTTTCTTTTTGGAGGAAAATGAATATCATAGTTCTATGATAATATCACATACATGCCACTAACTTTTAGAAATGATGTTTGAAAAACCTTAGAGGGGGTGAATAAAGTTTTTAGCTAGTTAAAAAAAAAAAAAAAACCTTCTGCACAATTAAATATACAACCTCCGATTTTGTTTGAAGAAGAACTTAATAACTCTTTTTAATAAAATTCCTAACTAAACAAAATCTCTTTCATAAAGAATAATCAAACAATAAGCATAGAGATAACAAGAAAATCACAAAAAGAGAGACAAAGAATTTACAGGTGTTCATTCTCTCAATAGAGCCACATCCACTACCTTGAGGATTAACTCAAGGATTTTACAAATTCTACTAGTCACAAGTCTTTATAAAACACTACAATGAGGATCATCCTTCAAGGGTTTTGCACATAAACCTCAAAGATCACAAAACAATGCAAGATAAAAAAAATATCAAAGGATCACCCAAAGGGTTTTCATAAAACCTTTGATCATAATATAAGATGAGAGAGTAGAGATAAAACAATATTACCAAAGAAGCTTGAAATGAATAGAATACAACTTTGTGAACTGATTCTACAAGCTTCCTTTCTTCCTCTTTGAAGAATGATCAAACAATATAGCTCCAAGAAGTTTTTCTTTTGAATTTTATAAAAAATAGAAAATGTACTCTTTAATGATCTTAAATGTGTTCAATAGAACTCATCAACAACTCTCCATTTATGGTTGATCAATAGCCCTTTTATATGTGAAGGTTAAAATCTAGCCGTTATTGTCAATAGTAACGGTTATTTTTTTACAGTAAAAATAGAAACTGGACGACCAATTTTTAAAATAGGTCGTCCGGCCTTTTTGGGAACAAAAAATAGGATGATCGATTTTTGTAGAGGACAAAAATAGATGACCGATTTATTTAAAAGGTTTAAGAAATTTGGACATCTGATTTTTAAAATAGGTCATCCAATTTTTTGGGAACAAAAATAGGATGACCAATTTTTGTAAAGGATAAAAATAGGATGACCGATTTCTTTAAAAGATTTAAGAAATTCGGTCATCCGATTTGAAAAATCGGATATCCGATTTTTTGAGTCTTAAAAAACAATTTGGATGACCACGTTTAAGAATTTGACAACCTATTATTCTGTTTTCTAGACTTTGTGAAATGTTTGTAAAACACAGATTTTTCTTCACTTTCAAAAACATGTATTCTTGATGCAAGAGCTTGTAAAACATGTAACGGTTTTAATCCTCAAAGCTTTATCAAGAACAATTCGTTTTTTCAAGGATAATTTCTCAAAAAATATTTCTTCTAAGGAGCTAACATAAATGATCAAAAATCAAAGTAACAAGTTAGGGAGTTTTACATATATACCTTATAAAGCTCCCTAACCATTCTTCTAGTCTTCAAGGTCTTTTACTTGATCACTTATCTTTAAGAAGTCTTGTAATCTTGAATGATCTTTTGCTTCTTTGTACATCATCCTTAAGACTCATTTTGTGCATCTTTTGTTCTTCTTACAAAAATACTTCTATTATCACAAAGTACAAGTTAATCATAATCAAAACACTTTATATTTCTCCCCCTTTTGTCATAAATCAAAAAGCATAAGTTATTAAGAGATCATTGAAATAGAAAAAGGGAACTCTCATCATGAAGATTTCATCATCAAGTTCCAAAAATAAGACAATAAGCAAAGATAAAACACGTTTTCATAGATAAAGCATAAACAATGAAACAAGTTCCGAAAAAGTCAATAACCAAAAAGAAACATAAGCTATGAAACTTAAGAACTTTAAAACATAAGGAATAAAACATAAGCTTAATAAACTTGAAAACTCCCCTTTCTTCACTTCTTTGAAGAGCCTCATTTGTCTTCTTCTCTTCCTCTTGCTTCTAACCTCATCATCCTTTCTTGAATATCCGATATTCTTCCATCTAGAGCATCGAACCGACTATTCATTAAGTGCCTGCATAGAGGCTATCATCTCCATAAGTTGTGATATACCTCCTGATGATTGTCCTTCTTCAACCCTTTCTTGTCTCTTTTTCTGTCTCATCTCTCTTCTAAAGGTTTTCTCTTCAGGTTTTCCTTCACTAACCTCTTCATCAACATTCATAATATCCTTCCCCGCATCTTCTTCTTCTTCTTCCTCATCGCTTTCATCATCACCCTCTTGTCTTTCTCTCACCAACATACCTTCCTCGCTCCTTGAAATTCCCATTCTTTTAAAGGTGTGTTTGTTATATATTTTCCCAATACCAATATGATCACCAATTCCAACCAAATTTAGCACAAAGTATTGGAAAACCTTAGTGAGAAAACAACCATATGGTAAACACTTTGTAGAAGAGGCTTGAATAGCTAGCATATGTTTGATGGCCATAAATCCAAATTCATCCTTCTATGCTCATGTAAAGCTAGCATAACAAAAGAGTGCATATTTTTTATAAAAGGCTTGTGACCTACATTAGGAATAATTATGTAGGAAATCATGTGGTGCAATAATCTTCCAGAAGCATCAAGTTTATAACATTTCCGTTATCATGCCTCTTTCGAACTTCTCCTTTTGTAAATAATTCCTCAAATCTTTTCTCACTATAAAGGTTAGGATCAAAGTATTTCTTGTTTTTGGTATAAAATCTCATACCATTTTCAGGTGTTCCAAGGATGGTGTTTAACATTCTATCATCAAAAGAGATATCTCTACCACCCACCCTAGAAGTAACCCATTGATAAGTAATATTCCCTTGCTTTTGAACTCTTCTTTTGTATAAATTAGCATAAAATTCATAAATCATCTCAGGATAGTAGAGTTCATTAACTATAAGCAAAGATCCCCAACAAATATTCCCAAACAGATTAGGAATAATCTCCAAACCTTCTATATCAGATAAATCAACTTTGTGCTATGGAGCAATCTTTCTCCTTTTTCTTATTCATTCTTCAAAATTTGTAGCCTCTTTAACTGAAATAAACCTCTCTAGAAGCCTCAGTTCACTTGCCACTTTCTTCTCATTTCCCTTTCCACTTCTTCCACTTCTGCTACTTCCTCCTTCTTCATAAGTTTCTTCCTTTCCAATATTTGCATTTTTAACATTCACCAGTTTAGAGAAATTTGAGTAGAAGATTGATTAACTTTCAGAGAGAGAAGAACCGAGCGTTGGTTTTAAGGAGAGAGAGAAAGTTGAGGGCTTTGATAGAGAGAGTGAGTCGACAGTAGCTTGAGAGAAACTGATTGTGGGTGAGAGAGAGAGAGAGAGAGAGAAACGATCGATTGAAGGCTTTTCGAAAGAAAAAGCGGATGGGGAGTGTTTTTAGAGAGAGAGAGTAGTAAAAAAATGAGAGATATTCTCCCCCTTTTTGTTGTATAAAAGACAATCATCGTCGGAAAAAAAAAAAAAAATTGGTCGACCGATTTTTTAAAATTGGCGTCCGAAGTTTTTGAAATTAAGGAAATCGGACGTCCAATTTTTTTTGGATGCGTCTGGTCTTGAAGTCCGAAACTCTTGTCCTTTTTTGTGAAGAAAAAAGAAAGAACTTGAAACTTTTAAGGAAAAGTGGACGTCCAGTTTTTCCAAGACTCGTCCGATTTTGTAGTCCTAAAATCTCGGCTCAAAAAAGTAAAGAAAAAATTGAAACTCAAAACACACATTACATGGAAGGGTTTTTGTAGAAATAACAAAAACGATCTTCAGAAAGGGGTTTTGTAAAAATATCAGCAATTTGATCCTCTGTACAAATATATTCTAAAAATACATCTCCTTTTGCAACATGATCTCTTATAAAATGATGTTTGATTTCAATATGTTTGTTTTTAAATGTTGCAAAGGGTTTACAGAAATATTTATTGCACTTGTGCTATCACATAAAATAGTATTTTTTTAAATCAAAACCAAAATCAAGTAAAGTATGCTTCATCCAAATTACCTGAGCACAACAACAACCTGCTACTATGTATTCCGCTTTGGCGGTTGATAAGGACACGCATGATTGCTTCTTGCTATACCAAGACACTAAGCATCCCCCTAAGAATTAACAATTTCTGCTAGTACTCTTTCTTTCTACCTTGCATTCGGAATAATCCGCATCGGTGTAGGTAATAAGATCAAAGCAAGATTGTTTAGAGTAGCATAGCCTATAATCAATAAGAAGATATTAAATATCTTAAAATACCTTAACAGCTATCAAATGAGATTCCTTGGGGCGAGCTTGGAATCTAGCACACAAATAAACGGCGAACATAATTTTCGGCCTACTAGCCGTTAAATAAAGTAAGCTTCCGATCATATCTCTATAGCATTTTCCATCCACCTTTTACCTTTTTCTTCTTTTTCGAGTTTAAACAATGAGCTCATTGGAGCTCCTATTCCTTTTGCATCGCTCATCCCAAATCTTTTGAGAAGTTCCTTTGTGTACTTATCTTGGTTGATGAAGATACCTTCTTCGGTTTGTTTAATTTGAAGTCCAAGAACATAGGTTAATTCTCCCATCATGCTTATCTCAAACTCCTTCTGCATTAATGAGACAAACTCTTCACACAAACAAACCTTAGTAGCTCCAAAAATAATATCATCCACATAAATTTTGACAGTAGAAGATCATTGTTACAAGAGGGTTTTGTAAAAAGGAGTGTGTCCACCATACTTCTTGAAAAATCGTTTGAAAGGAGAAAGCCACTTACTTTTTCATTCCAAGCTCTTGGAGCTTGTTTTACCATATAATGCTTTTGAAAATTTATAAACATAGTTTGGAAATTTTTTATGTACAAAACAGGGAGGTTGTTAAACATAAACTTTCTTCTCAATATCACCATTTTAAAATGCACTTTTAACATCCATTTGAAAAAGTTTGAATCCCTTAAAACAAGAAGAATCTAAAAAGATTCTTATGGATTCAAGTCTAGCAACCGGAGCAAAAGCTTCATCAAAATCTCTGCCCTCTTCTTGATTGAATCCTTGGGCAACAAGTCTATCTTTGTTTCTTATAACTTCTCCGGATTCATTTAGTTTGTTTCTAAAACCCATTTTGTACCAATAGTGGGGTGATCACGAGGTCTTGGGACTAAAGTCCAAACTTTGTTTCTTTCAAATTGATTAAGTTCCTCTTGCATTCTAATAATCCAAAACTCATCAAATAAAGTATCATCTATAAACTTAGGTTCAATTTGAGATAATAAAGCAAAGTTATCAATGAAATACCTCCTTGTTCTTACCCCTTGTGATACATCACCAATGATTTTATCCTTGGAGTGTCCCTTTGGATATGTCACATCTTGAGGAAGATTTTGAGTTTCTTGATCATTCTCTTGTTTCTCCTAAATCTCCTCTTCCTCCTTTGCATGTTCCTCCATAGCTTGAGTGTGCAATGGTTGGTTGCTCAAAGAATTATCTTTATCATCATCATCTTTCTTTTAAAAAATGTTAGATTCATCAAAGTGCACATGAGTCGACTCTTCAACACATAAGGTTCTTTTGTTGTAATTCCTATAAGCTTTCTTGTTTGAAAAGTAACCAAGAAAAATTCTCTCATCAAATTTTCTATCAAACTTTCCAAGGTTTTCCTTGGTGTTTAAAATAAAACATTTACTTCCAAAAATTTTAAAATAGCTAACTAAGGGAGTTTTGTTAAAAATAAGTTCAAAAGGGGTTCTCTTCAAAATAGTCTCAAGAAGACACGATTCATCATGTAGCAAGCGATGTTAACAACCTCAGCCAAAAAATATTTTGGTAGGGAGTTTTCACACAGCATTGATCTTGCCATTTCTTGTAAAGTACAGTTTTTCTTCTCTATAACACCATTTTGTTGTGGGGTTTTAGCGGCCGAAAAATTGTGTGTAGTACCAAAATCATCACATAGTTTTGTAAAATCTTGATTGTTAAATTCCATCCCATTATTACTTCTCATAGAGATCAATTTAAAATCGAGGAAGGTTTGAACTCTTTTGAAAAGTTTGATAAACTCTTGAAATGCCTCATCCTTTTGTCTTAAAAGCAATGTCCAAGTGAATCTTGAAAAATCATCCACTATAACAAAAGCATGCCTCTTACCACCAAGATTTGTGGTCCTCATTGTTCCAAATAAATCCATGTGAATGAGTTCTAAAGGTTTTGAAGTAGAAATAATCTTTTTTGGTTAAAAAGAGGTTTTAACTTGTTTTACAAATTGGCAAGCATCACAAAGTTTAGTTTTCTCAAAATGCAGTTTTGTTAAACCTCTAACAAGTTCTTTTGAAGAATGATGGTTTAGTAAATCCATGCTAAACCCTAAACCCTAAATGATAGAAGAAGAATCACTTTCAAAGACAAGTTTGAAACCATTATCACATAATTGACTAATACTAAGAAAATTGAACTTTAAACCATCAATTAAGAGAACTTGCTTAATTAAAGAAGATGAGCCGTCACCGATGTTACCTATACCGATGATTTTTCCTTTCTTCCTATCTCCAAAATTGACAAAGCCACTTTCGATTCCCTTAAGCTCACCCATAGAAGATACATTGCCGGTCATGTGTCTTAAGCATCCGCTATCCAAGTACTATTTACTTGAGCTTAGTTTGTATTCCTACAATAGAAAAAGTAGAGATGACTTTTGGTACCCATATTATTTTGGGTCCATGAATGTTAGTTGCCTTTTCTTTTACTTTCCAAATAGTTTTTACTCCTATTTCAATCTTTCTTTTTATAAAACATTTTGTGGCCTTATGACCATTCTTTTCACAATATGTGCAACAAAAATGTGAGAAAGATGAAGAAGCTTTTACAAAAACCATGTTTGGTTTGGAAAAATTATTGGAGTGATTATATCCAATACCGTTTTTGTCAAATGGTGATCTTTGAGAACCAAGAAGTTTTTCAAAGTTTTTTTTATTCCATTTGTATATTTTTCAATACACATGGTATTATCATTCCCTTTTTTCTTCAAATCATTGTAATCAACCATGCATTTCTCAAGAGAAAGAACTTTTTCACAAAGATTTTTGTTCTCTGAAACAAGTTTTTGAAATTATTTGTTTGAGAAATCCTTTTCATTTTTCAAAACTTCTAAAGATTCAAGAAGAGTTTTGTTTTCACAAATAATTTTTGAATTTTCTTTTAATAAATCATCAATCTTGTTTTTCAACTCCTTGTTTCTTTTGGAAATCTTTTTGAGTTCTTCATACATTTCAATAAGCATAGAATTAGGATCATCATCATCATTAATAAAACTAGAAACGTTAAGAAGTGAAGATTGTACCTGACATTCTAATGCAATGAAACATATGTTGGCTTTTTCTTCTCCTTCACTCTCACTTGAGTCTTGATCCCAAGCTCCTATTAGGCCTTTACCTTTCTTCTTTTTCTTTATTGCTTCAAGCTTTGCTTCTAAAACTCCTTTTTCCTTTTTTATGGGTTTTGGGCAATCGGCTACAAATGATCGATGCTATTGCATTCAAAACACCTAGCCTTGAAGAGTGAGGAACTTTGTCCTCCTTTCTTTAATGGAGGTTTCTTCCCTCTTTTGTTGAAACCTTTCTTGTAGAATTTTTTGAACTTTCGAACCACCAAAGCCATATCTTCATCCTCATCATTTTCATCCTCATTGTTGGATGAACTTGCTTGCTCTTCCTCATTTACTTTGAGTACCAACCTTTTCTTCCTTTGTCTTCTTCTTCCATTTCATTTTATCTTTTTATCATCATCTCATAGGTAAGAAGGGATCCTATGAGCTCTTCAACGGGAAGAAGTCTCAAATCTTTGAATTCCTCTATGGCAAGAGTTTTTGGTTGCCATGCCTTTGGAAGTCCATCTAGAACTTTTCTATTTACCTCTCCCCTTGTGTATTATTTCCCATATGCCTTTAGCTCATTTGTGATGTTGGTGAATCTTGTGAACATGTCACTAATGCTTTCATTTTGCTTCATCATAAATAATTCATAGTCTCTCACCAACATGGCCAATTTTGATTCTTTTACTTGATTTGTGCCTTCATGAGGGACTTCTAGCAATTTCCACATTTCATGAGCCGAATCGCATCCGCTCAGTCTATTGTACTCATTTGCATCCAAAGCACAACTTAATATATTCATGGCTTGAAAATTGAGAGTCATCTTTCTTGAGTCAAATTTTTCGAATTCCTCAACCTTCTTGACTCTTCCATCCTTTTAGGGAACAAAAGGTCCTCTTTCTACAATACTCCAAAGATCAAAGTTAATAGAGCAATTATCGATTTTAATCCTTGACTTCAAAAAAGTATAATTAGTGCCATTAAAAGAGGGGGTCTATTTGTATAAGAGCCTTATTCATAAGGTAAGTTTGAAATACTAGTCATTTTATAAAAGATCTTTTGCTTCTTAGGATGTTAAACCTTTTGAAAGAAGACCTGCTCTAATACCAATTGAAAAACCTTAGAGAAGGTGAATAAGGTTTTTGGCTAATTAAAAAAAAACTTTTGCTTAATTAAAATATAGAACCTCCGATTTTGTTTGAAGAACAATTTAATAACTCTTTTTAATAAAATTCCTAACTAAAAAACTCTCCTTTATAAAGAATGATCAAACAATAAATATAGAGATAAAAAGCGAATCACAAAAAGAGAGACAAAGAATTTATAGTGGTTCACTCTCTCAATAGAGCTACATCCACTACCTTGAGGCTTAACTCAAGCATTTCACAAATTCCACTAGTCACAAGTCTTTACAAAACACCACAATGAGGATCACCCTTTAAGGGTTTTGCACATAAACCTCAAAGATCACAAAACAATGAAAGATAACAAAATATCAAAGGATCATCACCCAAAGGGTTTTCGCAAAACCTTTTATCACAATATAAGACGAGAGAGTAGAGATGAAACAATATTACTAATGAAGCTTGAGATGAATAGAACACAACTCTGTGAACCGATTCTACAGGCTTCCTTTCTTCCTCTTTAAAGAATGATCAAACAATATAGCTCCAAGAAGTTTTTCTTTTGAATTTTGTAGAAAATAGAAAATGTACTCTTTATGATCTTAAATGTGTTCAATAAAACTTCTTCAACAACTCTCCTTTTATGTCGGATCAATACATTTTATATGTGAAGGTAAAAAACTAGTCCTTACTGATAGCAGCAACGGTCATTTTTTTACAGTAAAAATAGAAACTGGACAATCGATTTTAAACTAGGTCGTCCGATTTTTTTCGGCACAAAAAATAGGATGAGCGATTTTCGTAGATGAAAAAAATAGGACGATTGATTTCTTTAAAAGGTTTAAGAAATTCAAACGTCTAATTTTTAAAATAGGTCGTCCGATTTTTTGGAACAAAAAATAAGATGATCGATTTCTTTCAAAGATTTAAGAAATTTGGATATCCGATTTTTCAAATCGGATGGTCGATTTTATGAGTCTTCAAAAACAATTTGGACGACCATTTTTAAGAATTGGATGACCTATTTTTCTGTTTTCAAGACTTTGTGAAATGTTTGTAAAACACAGATTTTTCTTCACTTTCAAAACATGTGTTCTTGATGCAAGAGCTTATAAAACATGTGAAAAGTTTAAATCCTCAAAGCTTTATCAAGAAAACTTAGTTTTTTTCCAAGGATAATTTCTCAAAAAATGTTTCTTCTAAGGAGCTAACATAAATTATCATAAATCAAAGAAACAAGTTAGGGAGTTTTACATAGATACCTTATAAAGCTATCATTAACCATTCTTCTAGTCTTCAAGGTCTTTTACTTGATCACTTATCTTCAAGAAGCCTTGTAATCTTGAATGATCTTTTGCTTCTTTGTACATTATCCTTGGGACTGTTTTTGTGCATCTTTTATTCTTCTTACAAAACTACTTCTATTATCACAAAGCACAAGTTAATCAAAATCAAAACACTTTAAACAAATATTCCTTTAGGGCTTACGATATTCTTTGTTATTTTATTTCATTTTTAGACTATCTAGAAGTCAATTTTTTTTTCTTTCAATTCCACAATTTTCTTATTACTGAATTAAACTAAATTAAATGATTTTTTCTTTTTTCAAGTTTCAATAACAGAAAATGCACATTTATTCTTATAACTTAAGAGTTATTTTTTTAATATACATAAAAGTAAAAAAAAAAATCATATAGTTAAAGAAATCATGAAAAACTAATCCCTAATTCAATCCAGAAAATGAACATTACCAGAGCAATGGCGGTAGATAGAGACACTTCTTCACCGGAGGAACAGAGAAGCTGCCAAAAAAAAAGCTTGAAGGAGAAGAGAGATATTTAAGGGAATAGAAGCGCTTCACGTATAGTGTAACTTGTTCAAATAACTTTTGAGTCCATAAGTTCTTAGACTTAATACCCAACAACTCCGCAGTCGCAGATAACTGCGAATAGTTTTACGCCCTTCCCATAATGGTGTCTCTATAGCTTTTAACATATCATAAAACTTTTGTGCCTCTGGATTAGGTGATTCTTCATAAGTATAGTTGGAAAATTCGGGCTCAAAAGCTCGGTTCGGTTGCATCAAATATAATCTCATGAATCATACTACTTTTTTCAACACTTGTCAAAGTTCTTTCCCTTCCACTACTTCCCACATTTAATCCTCAAAAAGGTTATTCATGACATGTCAAATTATGATAATAAAGTGTAAAACCCTAGTTACAAAGACAACTTCAATTCTGCCAAGGTGGTTAACTTCCTATATTTGCACTTCATACACGGGACCTTATCTCATCTAGCGTGCCATGATTTGTTGAAAAACACCAGCCTACAAACCGATGTACCCCATTCACAAATTTACTACTAAGTACCCTAATCTCGGGCACACATTCTCGTATACATCCAACTCCTGTCCTTCTCCATAACTTTTCTACATTCAAAAGAATAGAAGGTTAATATTAATCTTATTCATAACAAGAAAGTTAAAAAGAATTTAACATTAAGGAGAAGAAGAAGAAATAATTATAATACGAGTAGAAGAAGAAGAAGCGACCAAGCCCCACTTTACTTCTAAAAGTAAACTCCTAAATGAAGAAGTCTCTTTTGATAGATACAAGAGAAAACTTTTAATGTTTGTTTAAGTTCACTTCTAAAAGTAGAAGGCATTTTTGATAGATTGAAAATGAAGAAGTAGTAGAAGTACAAACACTCCTAACATTTGTTTAAGTTCACTTCTAAATGAACAAGTAATAGAAGCTATTCTTAGCTATTATCTAAGATTTTGAAATATTTGGACAGAGGTTCCTTTATAAAATGGACATTTTTACGGCACAACCGCCCCTAAAATGCAACACTTAAGAACCTCAATAGTTTAAAGAGTCCAGATTCCTCCATAAAAAATTTAAATTAAAGAGTTTCAAACTCTCCCATATACAATTCAAATTTGATAAACAAGATTTTATAGAAAACAGAATTCATACTCTCTACATTCCAAAAAATACAAAAGACAATTAAACTCTTGAAATATTTACTATTTAAACTTATGTTCATTACCAATAATTGAATTATTGTTACTTCCATATATATTTCGCTTTAAAATATGCATTTCATAATAAGAAAGCATCTTATTTCGCTATGAAACTTGGAACTTATAAATGTTTCATTTTCTCAAGATGAATTTCTCAAAAGGGACTGCTAAAATAGTGATACTACGAGCCTTGAGATTAATCTTGATGCAATATGTTAAGGAAAATGAGAGTCTTGGCATCAAACAGAGAGAGAGAGAGAGAGAGAGAGAAAGAGAGAGAGTACCTCAATGACAAGCTCGCCATCGGTTGGGGGTGGCACCGGATAGGGGTGACCGTTAGTGGTGCCCATCAGCTGTTGCGTGAGGGGGGAGGGTTTTTAGGGAAATTTGAAGAGTGTTTTCTGAATGCTGAAATGGGGAGGGAGGAGTGGTTTGTCCCATTTTGTTAATTATATTCCTTATTTTTCCGATGAAATACCTATGGAGGTACCGTCTGTAATTTTAATTCATAAGGTAGCGACAGATATTTCATCATAACATCGGTCGGTACGTTGAATATCTTACTGACAGAAACAGAACCATGCCTAAGGCCGTCACTAACCTGTTATTACTGACAGCCAATTATATAGGTAGCATACATCGTCTTATGGCGTGTATTTTTCCTCTGATTTTTTTGGCAAAAATTATGAAAAACCCGACTTGTTATCCCAAACCGTCGGAAATCCGATAGTAGTTTCCAGTAAACTAGGTTTCCGTAGGTAAGGGCTATCGGTAAAATGCGAATTTCTAGTCGTGATATATATATACATACATACATACATACATACATACATACATACATACATACATATGTATGTATATATATGTATATATACATATGTATAATAGTCAAAAGCCCATGCTATGCTATGCACAGAGATTAAATTTTTGTAATAAAAATAATATACATATGTGATATTTTATTTTTAAAATAAAAATAGTATTTAACTAAAAATACTATATTTTTATTAAAAAATTAATACTAACAATTATCTATCAAAAAACTATATATTTCCCACCTATGAATTCTATTAAATGAACTTATTTAAATAAAAATGGAAAAATAATATTAAATGAAAAAGAAGTATAAGAATAAAATTTAAAAAAAAATTGAACATTAAATGAAAATTTTATAAGAATTCATAATACTTCTTTTTTCCTCCAAACTAAACCCCTCCCCCTCCCCCCCCATCCCACCCTCACCCCACTAAATTTCCAAAAGATTAAGATAGAAAAAAATAATATTAAATAAAAAAGAAGCATAAGAATAAATTTTTTGTAAAAAAATTGAATATTAAAAAGGAAAAATGTATAAAAATTCATAAATACTTCTTTTTGGAAAATTAAAACATGCACTTGGTTACATGGTGTAATCACTTATTAAAATGACGTTCTTTTGGTGTAAATTATAAACAACATCATTACAGTTTCCAAACTTACATGCCTGATAAGATTAATTCAAATAAAATCTTTCGAGAAAATCATATCTTTTCCTCCTTACTTTGCACAATTTCTTCTCCTCTCATGATTGTCTTCTTCATAGCCTCATGAATTCACCAGATTTCTTGTTGTTTCTTGCTATTTTCATTCAATTGATCATCGATTATAGATTGCAACATTGTGAAATCAATGGAGAATTATGAAGAAACCAATATTGTACCTTTTGTTGATGTGGAGGAGTTCAATTTTTATGTTATCAATCATTCTTCATGCAATCGTGATGATTCTATGCTTCTGGAATGCGTGGCAAAAGAAGTTATACATAAGATATTGTTGATTTTCGATTTTTTTGTTGTTCGGTGTTTGTATGTGCGTTTGAATGTACGTGTGCCGAGTTTTTCAAGTCACAATGCCAAATTTTTCAACTAAGAGTACCTAGTTTTTCAACTAGCAGCGCTTATGGTTATGAACAGTGGAACTTCAAACTTTTTATTTTTGTTTGTGTATTTAGATGATTTATTCATCATTATTTTCAATTATAATAAAGTTGGTAACGATATTGTTATATTTTATTACGTAGTTGAATATCTGTTGTTAGCAGTGCCGACTTTTATACATTAGAGTGCCTACTTTTATGAATAGGAGTGCCTAATTTTTGAACTGAAAGTGCATATGTTTATTACCATTGGAAACTTTATATTTCCTGGTTTATTTAGTAGTGCATACTTTATAAGTGGGAGTGCCTACTTTCACAAGTAAGAGCACCCACTTTCATATGTGACAGTGCCTAATTTTTGAACTGATAGTGCATATGTTTATTACCATTATAAACTTTATATTTTCTTGGTTTTTTATTGTTTTAGATGTTTTTTGTTGTGTTTTGAACATATTTATTTAGTATTGCATACTTTTATTAGTGAGAATACTTACTTTCATAAATGAGAGTGTGTAAGGCGATAATTGAATTTCGGTTGAATAATGAAGGTGACTGGATAGTTAGCAGACATGATGTCACCCATAATCATGGTTTTTGTGATGTGAATCAGAGGCAGTTTATGCATTCTCGAAGGCAAGTTACAAAGAATAATGCTAGTTATCTTTAAGAGTTGAAGGATAGTAAAGTGTCCATTGCTGTTGGGCTGAGGGTTTGAAGAAGTAGATTGGAGGTTCACCGTTTGTTGGCTTTACGTCAAGGGATGCGTATAATATTCTAAATCAAAGAATTTGGATAGGGACGCAAATTCACTTATATAGATATTTAGATGGAAGAAAGAAAACGAAGATGATTTCTACTTTTATTCTAAGGTTGACAATGATTGCTCATTATGTTGTTTCTTTTGGAGGGATGGTCGGATGTGGCATGATTATGATCTTTTGGCGACTTGTTTGTGCATGATACAACATATCGTACGAACAAATATGAGATGATTTACGGCCCGTTTGTTGGATGGATAACCACTATAGGAACGTTATGTGTGATTGTGGATTCTTGACGAACAAGAAAACAACGCCATTCATATGGTTGTTTAACACCTTCTTGAAGTCTATGGGAGATAAGCATCCTATTGCTTTGATGACAGACCAGTCCACTACTATGGCTACTGCTATTGGTGTAGTTTTCCCAAGTATGCAGCATGAGTTTTGTATTTGGCATATTGGAAAAAATTCAAAGAAGCATATTATCGAGTTAAGGTCCAAACAAGATTTTGTCAAGCTGTTTAATCATGTACTAAAGAACACATATAAGGTTTCTGAATTTAAGTTTTATTGGAAGAGGTAATTTATTCCTTTTTTATGTGTTGTGCAGTTTATTTCTTGTTTTAGTATGCAGTAATGCCTAATTTTATGCAGTATGAGAGTGCTTACATTTTGGGTGTCAGTGCCTACTTTTGTATGTGCAAGTGCATACTCTTATAAAGGTTGGCTTAACTATTTTTATGTTGTTCAAGTTGCATTGTTTTACATGTATGTTTTTATTGGCTATCCATTTTGCTCAAATATATATGCATACTTTTATAATTAAGAGTTCCTAGTTTGTATAATTGACAGTGCCTAGTTTTATAACAGACAATATCTAGTTTTATAGATGACAGTGCTTAGTTTTATAACTTACAAGGCCTATTTTTTATAACTGATAGTGCATACTTATAAAACTTAGGATGCCTAGTTTTTCAAATGTTGGTATATTTGAGGGTGTTTTTATATCATAGGGGTATGTTCTGCAATGCGTGATTACTTTTATGAAAAAGAATGCCTACTTTTACATCTAAGAGTGCCTACTTTCATAATTGCCAATGCCAACATCCACAAGTATATGTGCCTTCATTTTCTTATATGAATTGATATGTTTATACTTTTGATTTTGCAGTTTGATGGATAAGTTTGGTTGCCACAATGACAGTTGGTTGAATAGGTTGTACAATGTGAGGGAGAAGTGGTGCCCGGCTTTTAGTAAGGACTTCCTTTCTAAAAGTGTTCTATCATCTCAAAGGAGTGAGGTAACTAACCATACTCTTTCCATGTCGCTTTAAAAAACAACTACGTTGTGCAATTTTTATTGAATATTTGATGAAGTTGTTTTTTAAAGGAGGAGCAATGTGAACAATGGAAGATTTTCGTTGTAAGGAAGAGTATGTTGAGATGACGGTCACTGAATCAAAATTGCTTAAGCATGCTAATGAAGTATATACTATTGGGCAATACAAGATTTTTGAAGAAAAGTTTATGAAATTTTCGGAGAATGGCCAAGGGCTTGTGGTAAGCAATGAGGGCAAGCTTGTGTAGGAGATTTCGCGTCCTGATGTAACTGCCTTTAGACATACAATTGTCTATAATGAGAGCACGTTAAACATTTCATGCACATGTAAGATGTTCAATGAAATTGGGATTCTTTCCTCTCACTGCTTGCATATCTTCAATATTCTTTGAATTCAGGCCACTCCGAATAAGTATATTTTGAAGAGATGGACAAAGGATATTGATTTAAGTTTGTGCAGTAGTAGTGTTGGTGATGTAGGGAAAGTTAGCAAGAAGGATATTGCTGGTTATAGTGCTTGGAGGAGAGAAATATTAAGGAAGTTTTCAAATTTAATTTTTTTAGTAAATTGAACATAAATGCTCAAGAAGGAGTAGAAGAAGGTTTAGGATGATGAAGGATGAGATCGCTTCTGAAGTAGGACCTTATTATGTCAATAATTCAGAGAATGAAGTTGATTCTTCCAACATTAAAGATCTAATTGGAAGGAGTGCAAAAGGAGAACGTAATATAAGGAAGAAGAGCATCGTCGAGATAAAGTGAAATCAAGTAAGAGGGAATAGAAATAGTGCTTTGATGCATACTTCAAGGATTAAAATGGCCGTCCAATTGTCTATGAACAATGAAGTTTTAGGAAGGGATGTGAATTTTACAAGTAGTGAATGTGAGATTAGTTTAGGAACATCAAACTATAGCAATATAGAACCTTTAAATGGTTTGCAGCATTTCATAAATTTCATGTAGAATTTGTAATTTAATTACTTTTGTTGTTTAATTATACTTTAATTTTTAATTTTTGTGGGGTTTGATGTTATTTGTATGTCAAATGTTTATGTAAATATATGAGCCTAATTTTATAGTTAGAAGTGCCGACTTTTATAAATGATAGTGCCCATTTTTTGAACTGACAAGTCTAGTTTTAAAGATATAGATGCCTAGTTTTAGAGTTTGGAATGCCTTGTTCTATAGTTAGGAATGAATAGTTTTAGTGCTAGGAATGCATAGTTTTAGAATTAGAAGTGCCTAGTTTTATAGGTGACAATGCCTAGTTTTTAACTGACAGTGCCTAGTTTTATAAGTCACAGTACCTAATTTTATAAATGAGAATTCTTAGTGTTAGAACAAGAAGTGCCTAGTTTAAGGGTTTCTTCTTTTAACATGTGTAAATTCATCATAACGCTAGTAGTATTTCATGATAAAACTAGGAATGCCTAGTTTTAGAGCTAGGAATGCCTAGCTTTAACACATTAGGAATGCCTAGTTATATAACTAGAAGTGCCTAGTTATATAACTGACAGTGCCGACTTCTTACAAGTAAGAATGCATACTTTATTAAGTAATTTTGCATTCATCATTCTTGATTTTCAAGTTTTATTGGTTTAACATGTCTTACAAATTCATGATAAAGTTGGTAGTATTGCATGATAGTAGATTTAAAACATAATTATAGTACAAAGATTGAACATTTATTTGATTTTCATTTCAAATATTGTATCATACAGATACAAGATATTTCAAGGATGTTGGTTCTTGTAGAAGATTGACGTTGTATTTTGAACAGTCTCCCTTTCATCATTCATTTTAGACATGATGATTGTGTACATATATTTTACTCTTAAGTCTTGATAAGATACTTTGGTCTTTTTTTGATTTGGCCAGCAGTGGATCCCAACTCGAACTTCGTTGCCCCTTATACATCTCCATATGTCACATGCAACAGATGCCACAGTCTACAATGTTTTCTCTATCTTGCCAAGTCATCGTCCTCACCTCTGCTTTGTATCTCATAACGTTTTTGTGGTTGACGAATGACCCCTCATGCCTCGATAAATATTGTTTCATGGTCTTTTTCTATCAATCACAAAGATGCACATATGTCAGTTTTTTCATTAAAAGATTACTGTTGTTATTCCCTTTGGCAGTGACCTGTTGTCAATTATTTCTACGCTCGTATCAATTGAGTTTAGGACAACAAAGTAAAAGTGTTCTGAAACTACCACATAGGAAAAGGAGCTACAGTTTTTATAAAACTCAAATCAGTATAAAAATACCAAGTTATTAAGATTATTGTGTAATTATTAAGATTACTTACAAGTTCAGAATCTTGGCAATAAGCATCACTAATTCCAAAAATTTTTAAGCTCCAAGTTGATTCTGTCTATAAAGTTTTCATATCGTACTTCTTCCGCCAATGGTTTATTGTATCTTCCAGCCAAAAGCCAATGTAACAGCCTAGTGTAAGAAAAAAAGGAATTTGGTTGTTGTTGTGCTGGAAATATATTAGAGCATATAGGATTAATGTAATGAAACTTACGAAGACATTTGAGGAGAAAATAATTCTCTTGGACTTATTATGCTTGGGTCTTTTTTTTTATCTGGTTCATATGCATTACCCACGCTTCGAAAAGATTGTGTTCTATATATTGATCGCTCATCATTGACCTTATATCTGACCTTGGGATGCTGCAGATTGTATCATTTGAAATGTGTTAGAATATGATGTTGCTGGGAAAAGAATGGGAAAAGAAATAAATATAAATAAATAGATTAAAAGATATATAAAGTTTAATAACCAAAATAAAATAAATTGATGGTGCCTAATTTTATAATTAGGAGCGCCTAGTTGTATAATTGGCAGTGCCTAGTTTCAAACTAGGAGTGCCTAGTTATAGGTGGCAGTGCCTAGTTTCATAACTAAGAATGCCTAGTTATTTAACTAGAAGTGCCTAGTTTTGAAACCAGGAATGCCTAGTTTATAGCTAGGTGCTCCTAGTTATATAACTGGCTGTGCCTAGTTTCAAAACTTGGAGTTCCTAGTTTTGAAACCAAAAATGCCTAGTTTTATGACTTGAAGTGAAAGCGTACTATACGATATGACACGAAATACACAAGAAAAAATATACCTGCTCAAAATGTTATGTTCTCGCATTTCATCGAGAAATGCAAAGTCAGTTTGGAGCATCTCTTTTGTGGATAGCTTAAATTCATCTTTATGCTGCTCTATCCAAAAAGGCGACCTCAAATTAGTGGGGACTTTCTTTTTCCTGTGCAGTGGACTTGGGTGAACATTTGTTTCCTCATCAAATTCCCCATTAGTCTTTATAATGGCACTGCAAGGGGGAAGGGAATGTTAATTATAGCTATATTAAACATGTATTTTATTCTTTTATATTAATGTTTGTTATACAAACCTGTCAACATCATCTCGCCCTCTTCTCTTTCAACATCATCATCTGCAACATTCATGCCTTCTTGCTGTTCTTCTTCTTGTTGCTATTGTTTTTGCATTTTCTCCTTTTTCACAACTATGCTAAGATATACAATGTTCACTGCTCCTTCAACAATGTCCGTTGTCTCCGAGTCTGTATACAAAGTGTCTTTTTCTTGTTGTTGGTTAAGAATAGGAGCCCATTTTCTCTGTGTATCATCTTTCAACCCGAGATCAAAATTAGGCATTGTTTCGTCTCTTAAGTTCTTTGCCTTTAGCATGTTCTTTTCAAAATTTTCGTATGTATTTAAGAATTATGGGCCTTCAAAGAATTTGTCATCTTTGCTTACAGTGGGTTGGCTAGACGATAAAGTAGGAGCACGTTGCGTGCTTTTCATTTCTTGCTCTGTTTGCAAGATCGGAAGCATTTTAGAGTGTAGCTTCTTGAATATGCATGTGATGTCTATGTTGTCAGCTTTTAACTCTTCACATGCCTAAAAATGGTTCACAGTAGTGTTTCCGAATACAGTCATTGTCGTTACGGCTTTTTCAATAAGACCCCGCAATTTATTAAAAAAATATATGTAATTGTTAGTGCCACTTATATATAACACACAAAGGATTATTGTAAGTAAGGAGTGCCTACTTTTAACACTAACAATGCCTAATTTTTATAACTGGAAGTGCCTAATTTTAACAATAAGAATGCCAACTTTTATAACTAAAAGTGCTTTGTTTTGTAAATAGAAGTGCCTACTTTTAAAACTAACAGTGCCTACTTTTAACAGTAACAATGCACTCTTTTATAACTAGAAGTGCCTAGTTTTAACAATAACAATTCCAAGTTTTATAACTAGAAGTGCCTAGTTTTGTAAATAGAAGTGCCTACTTTTAAAACTAATAGTGCCGACTTTTAACACTAACAATGCATTCTTTTATAACTGGAAGTGTCTAATTTAACAACAACAATGCCAAGCTTTATGAATAGAAGTACTAGTTTTAACAATAAGAATGCCTACTTTTAACACTAATAATGCCTAGTTTTAACACTAGATGTGCATAGTTTTCTTTTACAACAGTGAAGAAAAAAAAAAAAACATTTTGTGTGTTGTACATTTGATTTGTCACTATGACCGGTTGGTGGTAGTGGCGGTAATAGAGTTAGGGCAAGGGGATTTGTTGAACTTTCTTGCTTATTTTCATTCTTTAGGTGTTCAAGTACCCTTCCCAGCCCAAAACCTCCTGTTGCTATCTTTCTTTTGCCTCTTCCATATAGAATCGCCATCCCAACAACTTATCACTGGGATCGCTTGTTTCTCCCAGAGTTTGTACATCACCCTATCAAGATAGAAGTACTGCACAATGCAATTTTACAGTAAGTTAGCAATAATAGTTTTATTAAATCATCAATGTACCCACTAAAAATGTGATAGGTCAAGTAAAGTAGCTCTTGGTTGAAGGGTTTATGTGGAATGTTTCGCATTTATCTATCAGCGCAAGCATGTACTTGCACCAGTTGTAGTTACGAATGTCATTGCTGCTTGCTGCCATTCGCAGGAAGTTGGGGCGCAAGGTCTTCAATGAAGTTTGATATATTAAGTTTTGTATGCAAAAGAGGGATAAACTCCTCTTGAAGTAGTCCCCACCAACTTTGTTGTCAATTATTCTCTTTTGCACAGCTGATACCGGAGCTGGGAACTTGGTATATTTCTCCTTCATCTCCTTTATGAAGGCCTTGTACTTTTTTGTTTCGTTAGTTTGTTTGTTAGAGTCCTCAACCTCTTCTGCTCCATGTAGTATACCAAATACCAAGTTTACATCAGCTTTATCTACATTGATTATGGAATTTTTAAGCTTTATACTCATCTCGTGGACATTAAACCATTGTACAAGATACATTGCAAGTTTCTTAGGCAGCCTTATCAAATGGACAGAGAGTAAGGATCTGAACCCTATATCTCTCACTGCGTTTTTTTGCACCTCTGTTAAATTTTGAACAACAGCAGTGATCCCTGCCGTTATCATGTTCGCATTCAATGACGGGTACTGTTTCCCACCCTTACTACCTTGCTTTTTGGGTGTTTGTCTTGGGCATTTTTATAACGCCACGTTTGTTTCTTCTATTTGTCTTGGTCTTTTAAGCATACTTATGATGATGGTTTGTCCAGTTCTCTATGACTACGGTGCTTTTTTAGGGCTTAACCTGAATTACATAAGAATAAAATAAATAAATGAAATAAAAAGTGGATAGCAATGTAAATTATAAATGAAGAATTCAAGTGTATTGTGTTTGTTCGTATATTTACCTTGCAATTTCAGTGGTCAATATTTCTTCATCAGCCAGGACATTATGTTTTTGTTTGGTTCTCATTTTGTCCCTTTTATCACTGTTAGGCATTCATGGTATTAAAAGTAGGCACTCTTTATTTAAAACTAGGCATTCCCAGTTTTTAAACTTTGGCATTCCAAAGTTTTTTAACTAAACATGCCTAGTTTTAAAACTAGGCATTCTCAGTTACAAAAATAGGCATTCCTAGCTTAAAAACTAGGCATTCCTAGTTCTAAAACTAGGCATTCCCAAATTTCAAAACTAGGTATTCCTAGTTTTAAAAACTAGGCATTCCTAGCTTTGAAACTTGGCATTCTCAGTGTAAAAAGTAGGCATTCGTAAGTTACAAAATTAGAAATACCTAGTTTTAGAACTAGGCATTCTCAATTATAAAACTAGGCACTCCTAGCTTAAAAACTAGCATTCTTAGTTCTAAAATTAGGCATTCCCAAATTTCAAAATGAGGCATTCCTAGTCTTAAAAAATAAGCATTCCTAGCTTTGAAACTCGGCATTCTCAGTGTAAAAAGTAGGCATTCGTAAGTTTTAAAACTTGAAATGCCTAGTTTTAGAACTAGGCATTCTCAGTTATAAAACTAGGCATCCTAGCTTAAATACTATGCATTCCCAAATTTCAAAATTAGGTTTGCTCGTCTTAAAAACTAGGCAGTCCAAATTTTAAAACTAGGCATTCCTAGCTTTTAAACACGCCATTCTCAGTGTAAAAGGTAGGCATTTGTAAGTTTCAAAACTTAATATTTCATAATCCAAGCAATTTTTATAATTTTATATATTTATAACACAGAAAACATATCATAAAACACCTAATATAAAGCATAAAAAATAAAAATATACATATACAGGTATTCTTAGTTCTACGTATAACATGGAAACTATTTCGTTGAACATTCTTTTTTTTTTTTTTTTTTTTGGTTAAAAACTGCAATTTCATGTTATTTTTTAAGTATTTTTACCTATTAGTGCTTGAAGAATTGCATGAAGAACTCCTTGAAGGACTGTAGCTTGAAGAACTCATTTTTTCATGTTTCTGGTTGTGAAAATTGAAGAAACTAACAAAGATATTAAAGAAACGAACAAATAAATTGGAAAATAAAAGAAGATAGAAGTTGTGGAAACTTAAAAATCTTTCAAAATTGCAAACTGGATGAATTTTTAGAAGGTGGATAATTTTGGGAGGGAAAAGTGAGTGTTGTGAGGGGAGAAGCGTAGGGTGCAGTCACATAGGGTGAAAGTGGGTTTTGACTTTCGTCTACTTAGTGGTCTTTATTAAAACAACATCATTTTTGCACCGAGTACACCTAGCATGGTGTACCTCGAGTGCAGGATATAACGACCGCTTCTTTTCCCTCTTAACTTAATCCCTTTCCTCCCTTCCCACCATCCTCATGCCCCCTCTCCCCCTAACCAACCCACCACTAAGCTTACCCCTCTCTTACAAAAAAAAAAAAAATAATAATAATAATAATAATAATAATAAAACCCTCCGACACCCTCCCCTAAATAGAAAAAATGTATAAAAATTCATAATACTTCTTTTTCCTCTTAACTTAACCCCTTCCCACCCCCCCCACTCCCTCCAACCCATCCAACACTAACCTTACCCCTCTCCTACAACCAAAAGACCTTCTTTCCCATATCCCATCCCCCTTTCTCTAAAAAAACAAACTCCCCTCTCTTTCCCCCCACACCTTTGCCCCCCCCTTTTTTCCCCTCCTCCACCCCCCCCTCCCCCTCCCCTCCCCCCTCCCAACAACCATTACCCTTACCCCCTCTCCTCCTACACACAAAAAGAACACCACCCACCCCTCTCCTCCCCCTAAAAGGACCTTCTCTCTTTCCCTTCCATCCTCGCCCCCCCCTCCCCTAAAAAAATACCTCGGGATATGACTATAGTATAAAATTTTCTATTAATGAATAGTTCTTTAAATATTAAAAATAAAAGAAAAAAGTTAAAGTACAAACTATATTCTATTAAATTTATAAACTATAAACTCATTTAAAAATTTGACCCAAAAAATCATTAAAAAATTAATAAAAAGTTTAAATTTTGAGATAAAGATCATTTTTAAACAAATTAATAAGAATCATATATTGTGGCGTGATAGTTAGCGTAAAGGTAAGCCTTTTACAAAACTTTAGGATATCAAACACGCGCCTTGAAAATTTTCTCATGAATCCATAAACTTAGATAAAATATCAAAATTAATTTAAGAAATAAAGAATTGATTTAGGTAATTTAAATAATTAATTTAAGATTAAGATTACTGAACATTAAAATAGGCTCACAATTCCTCAATTCGTCTATAAGGAACTATAACTCTTGCAGAGAAAAGTATCTGTAGCTATGGAACTCTCCTTTTCTATTGAAACATTTGTGAATACATTAGATGAGATATTCAAATTAAAATATTAGATTTTTAATAATAATTTCATTCATTAAATATCTTCCTAACTAATCAAAATTTTAATAATTTACAAAAAAAATCAAATAAAAATAAATATAAAAAAAGAAGGAAGAAAGAATTGTGAAAACCAATAATTGTGCATATTTTGATTACCAAAATATTTGGAAGATATAAAGTAGAATACCGCTAACCTCTTCTCTATCTTCCTCCTCTTTCTCCTTCTTCTCACCCACTCCCAAAAAACATAATTATTTTTCATATTCAAGGAAACAATTATACCATAGAAAAAGATAAGATTACACATTTCTCACAAGAAATATCTACATACAAATAGAATTGCTCTATCGATCGGGAAAACAAAATTTTGTTCCTCTATTCCTTACTTATTCGAGACTCTTCGACATATCATATATCCAAATAAGACTAATTTCATATATAATTCTTGCCCCACCCCCCACCCCCCTCCCTCCAAAAAAAAACTTCATATAATAATAGAATTGCTCCAATTGAAAAAGAAGGGTTTGGGCTTATAAGTGTTGCTAAAGAAACATAAACTCACACAACCTCAAGAAAAGATAATAATCATCATTAGAGGAGCTGCTCTTTCACGGCCGGAATTAGAACCGCCGCCAGAGCAAATTGTATATAGATCAGCCATGGATTGGAAAATGTTATTAACAAAGGAATCTGCAAAATCGGAAAATCCAAAAGACTCTGTCAATACCAGTCAAAATTCTTTGTTACTTTTAATTTATTAAAAAAACCCTACATATTC
Source organism: Catharanthus roseus (assembly GCA_028651295.1). Taxonomy (NCBI): domain Eukaryota; kingdom Viridiplantae; phylum Streptophyta; class Magnoliopsida; order Gentianales; family Apocynaceae; genus Catharanthus; species Catharanthus roseus. Next base: position 10,121,190 of record JAPQWS010000102.1, on the reverse strand, counting down.
TAAAAATTCCCCCAAGGAGTATATTGAAAAGCACCACCAGCAGTAGGAAGAAAAAAGAGATCCAAATTATGGTGGAGTTCTTGAATTTCAATTTAAGTAATAAGTAACCTACCCAAATTCAAATCATACTTGCTGTGTGTCTTGAAGCTTTCATTATAGAATAACTTGAAGAAGAATCAAACATTTACTTAATAAAATAGGGACATATATCAATTAAATCATTAAGAAACACAAAAAGATCACAGCGATAGAGATATTATAGATAGAGAAAATTACCCAATTGGATAAACAAAAATTTTAAAAAGAATTGAGATTGGTTAGTGAAAATTATACAAAAGAAAATACCACAATCGAATAAAAAAATAAATTAGATAAGACATATTACCTGAGAATTGGCTATTGAAACTCATGATTATGAAGAATCAATATCGTTTAGCTTGCATGCGCATAAAACAAGAGTGGCGATAGGCGCTTTGGAATCGCCTTGGATAGGGTATTTTTGTAAAATTACTAAAAAGTGAGGTGTAAGATTATCTCACTATCCTTTCCCAATTTTCGTTCATTTAATTTAAAAATTTTGAAATTAAAATAATATTGTAATAGGGATAATCATGATATTTGCTAATAAATGTATGTCATTTCAAAACTTTTATCATTCCTACATCAATTCAACTAATGAACCACACCTGATATCTTGGACGTGAAGGAGACTAACTATAAAGTATGTTTCGAACTACATGGATGGGTATAGCAAATAGCAATAAATGCGATTATGTTGGCTAACATAAGCATTGGTGAACTTCTTTTTTTTTCGTTTTGAGCCATTAGAAAATTTGCCGGCGTGCATCGCCAAAGTTATCAAACCCAGACTGTAAACGGGACAGATCAATATCCTCCGTTATCAGGTAAAGTTAAAATTCTTAAAATTTAATATCTGCAATTCTGTATTAGTATAAATTTTATTAAATGGGATTGGACATAATACGATGATACTTACATTCGTAATAATACGTAATTTATACATTTATGATATTGAGTGGTTTATTTTCTTACTTTAGAGAAAAGAAGAGAAATTTTCTTTATAGTTTAAAGAAGAAAAATTTTCTTCAAGATTTCTGAGCGTCTCATAATTTAGAGGAGAGAAATTCTCTTAAGGCCTCATAATTTTCTTAAAGCCTCACAGTTTAGAAGAGGAAAATTTTCTTCAAGATTTCTTAAGATTTCTTCTTCGGGAAATCAGTATTATTGTTTTTTCCATTGGATGTTTCGTGTGGATTTGTTTCTCTCCTTCAAAATTTTATACCAGTTGTTTGTTCTACAGGCGAATAACAGAAGCGTGATTTTTTAAGGTTAGATTTTCTGAAAATTTTTTATGTATTTTTGTTTAATAAGAAAAAAATAAAAAAAATTTTCATACGGGTACGAATATACCCAAATATTACCTAGACCCTGCAGTCGGGTCTGAATCTATAAATTTTATACTCAAAGAATTTGGATCTAAGTGTAAGTCCATATTTTATTATAAAAATTTTAAATCTGGACCTGAAAATACCCAAAGAATCTATACCCGTCTACACCCTAACCACAATATCCTTTCCCAACACACATACAAGTATTCCATCATAATTCACATTCTTTTGCCTCCTAATCTCTCTTCAAGTTAAAACTCGGGAAAAAAATCCCTTTTTTCAATGAAAATGCTTGTGGAGCAAAAAAATTGGCAAGATGCTTTGGTGAGCCAATTTTTGTTCTTTCTTTATGTTAAATTCTGGGGTGATTGAGCTGCAGTTTTTTTTATTTTATTTTTACAAAATAATGTGCTAGTTTATTACCCGAGATCTTTAGAAGAGCATTTAACTCTATTCTGATAGTAAAATTATGTAACTCCTAATGCAGTTCGTGTATTAGATTGTAGGCTCACTAACTCTAACTTTAATTATTTTGATACGGCTATAGTGGATACTTAATTACTATAATCCCACAATTCTACAATAAATGATTTTTTTTGTTGATTATTCAATAATAAACAAACTACATCATTAATATACTTAAATTAATAATATACTATATCATATATAAAAAACATATACCATAAACAATCTATAATATATATATAGAATTAATTTATCCACCTAATTATATAAGATTTTTATAATTAAATTACGGAATACTTTTATGTTAATTAGGCCCCAAATAATTTAGTCATCCCAAATAACAGTGGTTTTTTGGGAGGGAATCAAGAAGGCTAATAATTTTGTTGAGAAGTATAAAAATGGAGCAAGATTTCTATTTGCTCATAAGGCGTAGGCACATAGTCAAGGAAGTGCAGGATGTCACAAGGGATATTGGAAAGTCGTTTCCTTCTTTATCCATGGCGAATAATATATGCTCAAGGAAATTGCAAGAGCTGTTGGAGTGCCAATTGAGACAGCAAATACAAGTAATGTAATGAAGTAGAGAACTTTAAAAGAGAAAAAGAAGAGAGACAGTCGCAGTGGTCCACATAACTTCTACACAGCTCGCCAAGAATTATCTACTACCGAAACAAGTTGTTCTTTTTTTTAATAATTAGTGGCGAGCTGTTCATATATGCACACAGGGACGGATCTACGCCCAAGCTCGAGCCCACTCGGGAATTCTTTTTTATTAAAAAAAAATTTATATTTTTTGCATTTAAGCCCCTTCAAATTTTTTTTCAGTTTAGCCCCCACAAAATGTAGGGACTGATTTAAAAAAAAAAAAAAATCTCGGCAGCTCCAGTAAAAACAACCAAATCAATTTCATTTTTTCTTCTTCTCCCTCCCCGTCTCCGATCTCCTCATCCCGCACCAGTGCACACAGCAACAGCAGCCCAGCCCCCCTCCCCCCCCGCCCGCCCGCTCACTCCGCTCCGCTCCCCCTCCCTCTGCGTGCAACATACCTCCATCCTCTTCTCTTCCTCCTCCTCCTTGTCGGACTCCGAGCTCGGCTCTGCAGTTGTCGACGAGTCGCAGCAACGGCGGCGCCAGCAGCAGCAAGCAACAACCGCGGCGGCAGGAAGAAGAAACGGCAGAAGTAAGCAGCAGTCTCTCATCTCAGCAAGCAGTGTTAGCTTCACAACAATCTTGAACCAAAAAAAAGTAAGTTTTCAGAAACATTTTTATTTCTATAATTTTTTATTTTGAGTGCCAAAATTTTTTTTTTTGGTAAATAGATTTTTGAGTGCTAAAATTTTTATGTTGTTATTTTATAGTGAAAAAATTGTCTAGGGTTTGTTTGGTAAAAATATGATTATTATGTAATTTATAGACTAATTAATTATTATGTTATACATGAAATGTGTTGAATTGTGAATTTAAAATATTTGAATATTATATAGGATTCTACTATGGAGAAATATATTGGAAAATGGAAGAAGGGTCCTAAACCGGTTGCAAAAAAATCAGCTAATAAAGGAAATGTTAATATTGAAGATCGTGGGAAAAAGCCTCGGGTAGGGGTAGAGTTTTCGGATTTTGAAATTATTGGTGATCCAGGATTGCGTAAACCAATTGATAGTTATCCTTATGAAATTAGAGATGAATTAAGGAGACGTTATGTGGCTAAAGGGCCAACTCAACCATGTGATCATAAATTTCCATAGCGATTTTGGTGAAATTAGAAGATCGTTTCAGAAACTATGGTTTAAAGATTTTACTTGGTTAGAGTACAGTGTACATAAAGATGCAGCATTTTGTTTCTGTTGTTATTTGTTTGCTAAAGGTCAAAATCACAAACATGGTGATGATATATTTACAGAAGTTGGTTTTAAAAATTGGAAACGTGCGAAAGAAAATTTTAAAAACCATGAAGGTGCTCCAAATAGTCCTCACTCTGGTGCTGTAATTCAGTTGTTGGGTTTCAAAAATCAAAGACAGAATGTGGAATACGTTTTAGCGAAACAAAGTAGTCAAACTTAGATTGACTACCGTGCACAACTGACTGCTGTTGTAAAAGTTATTCGATTTTTATTAAGTCAGGGTTTAGCTTTCCGTGGAAATGATGAGTCCATAAATTCAATCCGACGAGGTAATTTTCTTGAATTAACAAAATGGTATTGTGAGGAATCGGAAGAAGTAAATAAGGTCATGAACTTGAATGCTCCCGGAAATAATCAGTTGACTTCTCATAAAATTCAAAAAGAAATTGTTAATGCTTGTGCAACAGAAGTGAGGCAAGCTATTATCAATGAGATTGGTGGCAAGTTTTTTTCTCTTTTGGTTGATGAGGCTCGAGATAGCTTTGTGAAGGAGCAATTGTCTATAGTTTTGAGATTTGTTAATGATAATGGAGAAGTGGTCGAGCGTTTTCTTGGAGTGGTACACGTGAGTGACACTTCTGCACGGACCTTGAAAAATAGTATTGATGATTTCTTTGCAATAAATGGATTATCAATTTCACAGCTCAGAGGTCAAGGTTATGATGGGGCGTCTAATATGCGTGGCGAGCTTAATGGATTGAAACAAAAAATTTTAGATGAAAATAAGTATGCATATTATATTCATTACTTTGCTCAACAACTTCAATTAGTGCTTGTGGCTACTTCAAAGAAAAATGCTCACGTGTGTAGTTTTTTTTAGTACCTTGCTAAGATTGTAAATATTGTTGGAGCTTCATGTAAAAGAAAGGATGCTCTTACGCAAAAAGCGGTATGATGATCTTGTAAAATGTCTAGAAAGTGGAGAAATTGCTACGGGGAAAGGGCAAAAATCGGGAAACAAGTTTAGCTCGGCCAGGTGACACTCGTTGGGGCTCTCACTTCAAAACAATAACTCGGATTTTGCATATGTGGGATGCAGTGACACATGTGCTTGAAATTATATATGAAGACGCTGATGAGGTCAATAGTCGAGGCATTTCTCGAGGTTTGATTGATAAAATGTGGCAGTTTGAATTTGTATTCATTGCTCAATTAATGATAAATGTATTGGCAAAAACAAATACATTGTCAATGTGCTTGCAACAAAGGACTCAAAACATGGTCACTGCTGTCCGGATGATTAAGACAATAAAGGAAGATTTGAAGAAGTACAGAAATGATGATGATTATTGGGATGAGTTATTGGGTGTTGTTACTGCATTTTGTGTCAAACATGATATTTTCGTGCCGAACATGCAAGATCATTTACTAGGTCGAGCTAGATTATACAGGAGTGTGGATGGGCAGCCAAAGACTTACTACCATTTTTTTCGTCGAGACATCTTTTTTGAGGTAATTAATTTCATTGTTTTTTTAACTTATTACCTAATACTCAATTATTTGTAATATTATAAATTATTAACTGTTCTTTTCTCTATTTGATGTTAGGTACTTGATTTTATAGTCAAAGAAATGGATGATCGTTTTACGGAGTCAACTTCAGAGCTACTTATTTGCATATCATGCCTTGATCCCAGAGATTCCTTTGTGCATTTTGATCCGGGTCAGTTACTCCGTCTATCTGAGTTCTATTCAGATGATTTTTCTATCTCTGATAAGTTTGAGCTTAAAGCACAACTTGATACATATATCTCTTACATGAGATCAAGTGATGGGGCAGCTTTCTCTGGCCTTACTGACATTGGAGATCTCGCAAAGAAGATGGTTGAGACGAATATTCACAAGTTTTTTACTTTAGTTTATCGACTAATTGAGTTGGCTTTAGTCTTGCCTGTTGCTTCAGCGACCGTTGAAAGATCGTTTTCTGCTATGAGAACGATTAAGAATGATTTACGCAATAGGATGGGAGATGAGTTTCTCAACGACAGTTTGGTTTGCTATGTGGAGCAAGAGATTTTTAAGAGTATTGAAAATGAAGACATCTTGCAGCGGTTTCAAAATATGCAAACTCGAAGAATAAAATTGCCATCTTAATCATTTCATTCACATGTAAAACTCTATTTTAAATCATTTTTCAGTAGTCATTTCTTTTTCATTCTTTGCATTGGGATTAATGTTATTTGTTTTTATATTAATCTTCTAATGTTCTAAATCAATTGCAGGTCATATTGAATTTCGTCTTCTGATCGTGTTTATCTCATCTGTTATCTCAAGATTCTGATCAAGATTCTCAGCCTTGATAGAGGTATTTATCCCGTGAGTGATGGGTAATCATTCCTCGTGAGTGATGGGTGATCACTCCTCATTGGTAATGGGCGATTACCTATTCTTTTGTTTTATTATATGTAAATTTAGAATTTGTAATGTTTATCCCGTGAGTGATGGGTGATCACTCCTCATTGGTAATGGGCGATTACCTATTCTTTTGCTATATTATATGTAAATTTGGAATTGTTTGAGTGTCTTTTGTACATGGAATGCATCATTTTATAGACGAAATTCTAGCAAAATTTTTTTTTCCTCCAGCCCCCCCCCCCCATCATATTGTTCTGGTTCCGTCCCTGTATGCACACAATTTTAGCATCAAGCTACATTTATAATTAGTATAAGTAATTTTATTTAGAAATACTAAAATAAATGTATATCATAATAAAAGAATAAGTTATAGAGTCATTTTGAGAAAGAAGTTAATTTTGTAAAAATTTAGCAAAATTGATGTAAATTATACAAAATAGTAAAATTACTGGGTTTAGTGACAAATTATAATTACTATAATTGATTTAAAAAGAAAATACTAAAATAAATGTATATCATAACAAATTAATAAGTTACGGAGTCATTTGTAATTTTGTGAAAACTATGTTAAATTAATGTAAATTAAATAAAACAATGAAATTAGAGCGTTTACAGGAAAAAAATATAAATATTTATGATTATTATAAGTAATTTTATTTAAAAATACTAAAATAAATTTACATCATAAAAAATAAATAAATTATCGGGTCATTTTGAGAAACTAGTGAATTTTGTAAAAATTTAGTGAAACCCATGTGAATTACATACTTGGAAATATGTAATTTATGAGAAATAGAGAACGTTAGGGGGATTACATGCTATTTGAACGAAGCAAGACGTTAAGGGTATATGGGAATGAGTGAAAAACGGCTAGAAAGTTATTCCTATTTTTTAAATATTTCCTTTCGATTGCATTAGCTCTATCTTAATTGCTTTTGTTTTTCATTTCCCTTCGTTTGACATCCTTTTTGTCCCGAGCCTAACATTACTAGCTGAAAAGTCCTACCTAATCCGAGAACGACTTAAAATAGAACTTAGAGTGAAAAGGTGTTAGAAAACATGAGTTGTGTTGTGTATTTTCCATAAAAGTATTTCATTATGTTAATAACTTGATATTCCTTGTTTTCTTTGAAAGGCAACACAAGCAATACACGCAGACACACTGTTGATTAGTAAGTTTATTAGCAAGATAATGATGGAATTGTTGATTCTTATGATTCGCCCTTTGAAATTTCCTTACGTGGTTGAGTAATTTTGTCTCCTACTGAAGTGATGTTTTATTCGTGTTCGTTTTTGTTTCTGTTTTGCCTTTTGTCCTTTTTCATTTTTTAGAGTCTCGACCTTTGGTCATTTTGTTTTGTCCTTTTTATATCGTTCTCATGGAATAAGTTTTGAGCACTTCTCCACCTTGCGTTTTCTAATTTTTGCCTAGTTTTTGTGTTGCTTGAGGGCAAACAACAGATAAGTGTGGGGTATTTGTAGAAACCTGTCACACGACTTGAGTGTAGTCACACACGTTGATCATGTGACAGCATAAAGAAGCTCCAGGTCCTAAGCGGCACTATGTATTGGCATCGTTTTAAGAAACTTGGGAGATCTCGAAGAATCTACAATCGTAGGTGTAATATTGAAGTCCAATTAAGGAGATTTGAAAGAATAAGGAAAGGCCATAATCCTAAGTAAGAAAGGACTTTGAGGGAATTAAAACTAGAAGTCTTTTTGAAAACAAAGTCCTTGGTCAAAATTCATATAGAAAAATGAGTGGAAACTCAAGATCTACCAATCAGCCTCAACATCTATAAATAGAGGAACATAATTGAACATTAGGGCTACCCGTTCTGTAATTCTTCGAAGACATTCTGCAAGATAGAACACAGCGGTTCATGGTGATTGAGTTTGTGCAGTCACAAACTTCATACACTGTGATTCTCTATTGATGCTTATTGTTCATCCTTAATAATTCAATGGACTTCTTGTTTTCAAAACGATAGCTAATAGAAGTTGTGCTGCGATTCAATGGTGTTGAAGACTTGAAGGAATTCAAGATCAAGCAGCTTGTTCCAAAGGGGAGCTTTAAAGAGTTGAACGGATTCAACTTTGTAGTGTGCAAAGGGAGTTTGCATTGATCCCACTAGGAAACACTAGATGTGTGAAAAAGTTAGGTATTTTTTGTACTTTGTTGACTGTTATTAGCCCCGCAGACGTAAGCATGGTCAAATTGCATTACCAACTGATGTGTCTTGTGTGTTTGTGTTATTTATCACTTTTCACACTATGTATCACACTACTTCTCACACAACAAAATAAGTCACCCTGCACGTATTGCCTAAGTACTAGCTTACAACTGATATTAGAGCTTTGGCACCATTTGTTGTGCTAGTTATCTAACAAGTGAAGATTGTGGGAAGTTAGTAGTTAGGTCATCATGAAAACCAAGGAAAGCAGATCTGTTATCAGACCTTCTCTGGTTGAAGGCACAAATTATGCCTACTAGAAGATAAAAACACAGATTTTCATTCAATCCTTAGATGAAATTACATAGGACGCCGGTGAGACTGAATGGAATACGAATATTGAGAAAGATGACACAACTAAATTGACTAAGGTATAACGCCAAGAGTCGAATGGACCGATGCTAAGAGAAAATCTACTAAGGCTAATGCTAAGGCATTAAGCACCATCTTTGTCGGTGTGGATAAGGAACAATTCAAGCTGATTTCAACTTGCACCTCTGCAAAGAAGGTTTGGAAAACTTTGGAAACTATTCATGAAAGTAGAAGTATTGTGAGGATTTCCAAATTATAGATTTTGACTATGCAGTTTGAAGAATTAAAGATACAAGAGGATGAGACAATTGGTGAATTCAGTTGCAAAATCAGAGACATTGCAAATTAAGGCATATCGATTGGAGAATAATTCTCTGAAGAGAAACTAGTGTGAAAGGCACTAAGATCCATACTTGCACGATTTCGTCCTAAGGTTGCAGTAATTGAATAAGCAAAGGATGTGACAAAACTTCATTTAAATGATCTTTTAGGATCCTTAAGGACATACAAGATGAATCTTGATATTGAATCAAAAGGTAAGGGTATTGCACTGAAAGCTGAACACAACTCATGCAATGCCACACCTTATTCTGAAGAAGAGGTTATAATGCTCACTCGAGACTTTGAGACGTTTCCTCGTAGAACTAGAAAAAAAATCCAAACCTCAAGGAGGTTTAGGACTAATAACAGAGATAGGAAAGGCCCTAATAAGTTTAAGTCTGAAGGAAGCATAACGAAAAGGAAGTTTGACACTGGTAAAAAATGAAAAGGCATACATTGCAGAGAATGTGAGGGATATGGTTACATCCAAGCAGAATGTGCTAACACATTAAAAAAGAATAGATCCATTAATACTATTCTCAGTGATGATGATAAGAAAAGTGATTTTGAAGATGATGAAGAGGACACTGATTCTAATGAGACACTGGCATTTAATGTGATAATAGATTTGGAAGATACATCTATACACAATTATCACAAAGATGACAACAATAATGATTCATCTATATTGATGAAGAAGTCTCTTATGAGGAACTACAAGATAAGTATAGCCTTCTCTAGACTAAGTGGATTTGACTTGTGAAGTTACATCAAGATCTAAAGAGTAGCCTAAATAATATCCATGAACAAAAAGATGCTCTTGAAGAAAGAAATTGTGAGCTAATGGCTCAGGTCAAGGATGCAACGGAGAGAGTCAATGGGGCTGAAGGTAAAATAGCAAGATTCAACACTAGAAAGGCTAAACTTGATGAAATAATCTCTATGGGAAGACCAGCTGGAATGGAATCAGGACTTGGTTACACAAGTACGCATGTCACACAACATGAGAACAGTTACACAATGTTTGGCGAGTTGGAAGGAGTGTTTGTCAAAGACAAACCTAGAAAGCCTCCACTTATATGTGATTACTACAAAATGATGGGGCATGTGTGGCATCAATGCTACAGGAGGATTAGAGATTTAAAGCAAGGAAGAAAGCTACACACACATGTCTTGACCAAAGAAGAAGCCAACATGTGATGGATTTTGATCAAGAATGAAGAGTTGAGAAGTAATGTAGCTCATCTATCTCTGTCAGCAAATTTTGGGGGTGTATGGTATCTTGACAGTGGATGCTCATGCCATATGACAGGAATCACAGAATATCTTGTACACTGTACAGTATGTCATAAAGGCAATGTGACATTCGGTGATGATGTGAAGAATAGAGTAGTTGGTTGTAGGCATACTAAATGTAGCTAGAATGCCAAAATTATCTAATGTGTTACACATAGAATGGATGAATGCCAATCTGATAGGTATAAGTCAGCTGTATAATGAAAATGCCAATCTGATAGGTATAAGTCAGCTGTATGATGAAAATGATCTTTTGGTGTATTTTGACTAGATACAATGTTATGTGCTGACAACCAATAGAAAGAGATAATTGTAGGATCAAGAACAGCTGAAAATTGTTACCAGATGAATGCTATGAAAGAACCGGTATGTCTAGCTGGACAAATTGGAGAAGCTGAAATGTGGCATAAACGACTTAGGCATGTGAACGATAAGTACTTACACAAACTTAGAAGCAAATGAATTGTCAGAGGAATTCCTCAATTTAAAAAAGAGTGTGAGTTACCATGTGAAAATTGCTAGATCGGTAAACCAACCAAGCTATCCAAGTTAGAGATATCACCACAGCACAAACCTTGGATCTAATGTACATTGATCTGTTTGGACTCACAAAGGTAGAAAGTACTAGTGGAAAATGCCTTGGTGTGTGTCGATGACTTCTCAAGATACACATGGATAGACCTTCTTAGAAATAAGTTAGATTCATTTTATGTATTCAAAAAGATGTGTCTAAGTAGTGAGACAGAAAAGAACACAACTATGAAAAGGTTAGAAGTGATCATGGCAAGGAGTTTAATAACAGATAGTTTTCAGAGTTCTGTGAGCCACACGGCATCAGACATGAGTTCTCAGCACCCAAGACACCACAACAAAATGGTGTGGTTGAGAGAAAGAATAGAACAATTCAAGATATGATTCATGTGATGCTGAATTCCAAGGGACTATCCCACAGTTGGTGGGTAGAGGAAGCTAAACAAGGTGTTTCTAAGACCCTTGATGGACAAAACAGCCTATGAAATCTGGAAGGGCAAAAAATCTATGCTAAGCTACCTACTAATGTTTAGAAGTAAACGCTACATCTTGAAGGATCGAGAGCATCTAGGAAAATTCGATGCAGGAGTGATGAGGGAGTATTTCTAAGATACTCCACAAATAGTCATGCATACCATGTGTTTAACAAACGCACAGGAGTAGTCATGGAATCAGTAAATGTGATTGTTGAGGATATTGACACTAGGAAAGTAAATATTAATGAGCAAGCTATTGACGATGAAGATCACACACTTGAAGTGACAATAACTCAAGAAGGTCAAGGCAATGTTGAAGGCTCTTCAAGCCTACCAGTCGATAGGAGTGTGACTCACACTCAGGATAATGAAAAATCAAGAAGAAAGGATATAAGACTTTTGAAGAATCACCCCACAGATGCCATCATAAGTGACATCACAGAAGGTAGAAGAACTAGAAGCAAGATAGGTGTAGACTACAATCAGAAGGCAGTGATGATCAGCATGACATACTACACCTCTACACTTGAACCCAAAAATGTCAAGGAGGCTCTTACTGATGAATACTAGATTGAAGCATTGCAAGAAGAATTGCAATAGTTTGAGAAACGATGTATGAGAAATTGTCACGAGACTAGAAGGTGTGAATGTGATCGATATCAAGTGGATATTCAGGAATAAAACTGATGAGAAAGGTAACATCACATGCAATAAGGCAAGGTTTGTTGCACAAGGGTATACTCAAGTAGAGGGACTGGACTTTGATGCAGCATTCGCCCCAGTCACATGACTTAAATCTGTAAGACTGTTGGTCTCCACTACATATGCCAAGAACTTCACACTTCAGTAGATGGATATTAAAAGTGTCTTCTTGAATGAAATATTATAAGAAGAAGCATTTGTTGAAGAACCAAAAGGATTTGTGAATCCAAAGTATCCAGATCATGTTTATATGTTGAAAAAGGCTCTTTATGGGTTAAAGCAGGCTCCAAGAGCATAGTATGAAAGGCTCACACATTATCTGCTCAACAAAGGATACATTAGAGGGAGTGTGGATAAAACTATATCCATCAAAAGAAGTGCACAGCATATGTTCATTGCTCAAATATATGTTGATGACATAGTGTTTCGATCTATATCAAAGGAGCTCACTGAGGAGTTTATCACATCCATGAGAACTGAATTTGAGATAAGTATGGTGGGTGAACAAACATTCTTTCATGGATTGCAAGTCAGATAGATGAAGGAAGGTACATTCCTCTCTCAAGCAAAATATACAAAAAAATTTAGTGAAGAAGTTTGGTTTGGAGAATAGAAGACAATAAGAACACCCATGAGTACCACACTCAAGATCAACAAGGATGAGATGGCAACCGGTATGGATCGGCATAAGCACAGAAGCATTATCGGTGGATTACTCTACTTAACAACTGATATACTTGATATATCATATAGTGTTAGAGTGTGTGCAAGATATCAAGCAGATCCTAAGGAGTCGCGTAAGAAAGTAGTAAAACGAATTCTGAGATATGTACATGGCACGACTGAGTATAGGTTATTCTACAGTAAAGACACCACCACTTATCTTGTTGGCTATGATGATGCGGATTTGGCTAGAAACTGTGATGGTAGAAAAAGCACATCTGGAGGGTGCTTCTATGTTGGAAACAATCTGGTCTCTTGGTATAGTAAGAAACAAAATTGTATCTCACAATCCACTGCAGAAGCTAAGTATATCACTGCAGGGAGTTGTTTCATACAACTACTTGGATGAAACAGATGCTAAGTGACTATGGGATTACACAGAAGGAGCTGATCATGTATTGCAATAACACCAGCACAAGCAGCAAGACAAAGTACATTGACATAAGATATCACTTTATTCAAGAATTGTTGAGTAACAGATTGTGAGCTTGGAGTATGTGAACATACAGAAACAATTAGCTGGTATCCTCACTGAGTCCCTGGATACCATGAGATTCGATGAACATACAGAAACAATTAGCTGGTATCCTCACTGAGTCCCTGGATACCATGAGATTCGATGAACTCAAACAGGCATTGGGGATATGTTTGATCAACAAATACATGAGGTGTCTGTCTAACAATGTTCTTATTTCACACTCTCATAAATGTTAGACAGCTACATGCAGTGTGAGACTAAATGAACACTCTAGTATCACACTCGAACACCCTTTACCACACCACCTACATCGGCTAGCAACACACAGTTCTGTTCACATATAGAAGACTTCGGAAGCAGAGTCCTTTATTAAGTCTGACCCAAAAAATGAGGGATCTTCTCTTTCATCATATCAACTCAACAGGCATTTCTAAGTCTTTCAAACCATACTTGTTTTGCCTCCATTCTCAGCGATTCTCTCTCCACATTCCTTAGGGTTTTCTCCTCAAGTTTTTCTTCTTCGAGACATATTCACCATCTCTGCATATTTCGACAACAACTATGGCAGGCGAACAACCGATTAAGCCCAGGAGGTCCCTTGCTCTTGGACACGAAGGTCGTACTCTCTCTCTCTCTCTCTCTCTCTCTCTCTCTCTCTCTCTCTCTCTCTCTCTCTCTCTCTTTCCTAGCAAGGACTAGATACTCCTCGAGGTCATCAAGCATAGTGACTTCATCTGCTACACCAGTCACTCCAGTACTCAGGCTGGTAACCTCTCTATCTCTGGGACATTATTTAGGTTCTTCAAAAGAATTCTTACTCGTGTATGCTTTGACTATCAGGCACTAATATCTCTCATGTTGAATCTTTTGCTATTGCCTGTTCTGACTCTCTTTTACCTTCGTTTGATGATACATGCACATGTGCCCAGACATGTTTTAGAAAATACTCTGTCTCTGCTTCTTGTTGAAAATTTAGGTACTGAGGCTTTGTCGGTTGATGCACACCCTGTGCACCATTTTATTGATGAACTTTCTCCTATTGCTATTGTTAGTCCTAAGAGCATTATTGCATATGATTTTAATTATGATTTACATATGTTTGTGTGATGAAATATTAAGCTTAGTTTCAATAGAACAAAAGAAGCATATTTGAAGTCTCAAGGCTACACTCTCAGAAGCAAAAGATCTTGGTGATTAAGGCAAAATGAAGGAGAAAAGATCAAGGCATTGAAGATCTTGAAGACTTATGTCTTAGTTAGGGATGTACTAAGGTATTTCTTTGTAAAACTCCCTAACTCTCATCTTTGATTGTTGATCATGTATGAAGCTCCTTAGATGAATTTCTTTCTATAAACTATTCTTAAAAAAATCTAAGTATTCTTGATAGAGTTTTTGATGCCTTCAAAAGTTTTCTTATCTCTAAAAGAGTATCAAGAATACATGTTTTGAAGTGTTTTTGAAATGTGAAGGAAAGTTCTTTTTGTTTAAGGAAAAATTGGCTTTTAAATCCTTCTCAAAAAAGGGCCATCCGAATTTTCCGAACTGGTCATCCGATTTTCAAAACTAGTCATCCAATTTTTTCCAAGGGAGAAAATTTGGTCGTCCTATTTTAAAATCGGTCGTCCGATTTTTCTAAAGAAAAATCGGTCGTCTGATTTTTAAGAAGGATCATCCGATTTTTGTAGGATGCGTCCGAATCTTTCTGTTTCAATATCGGTCGCCCTATTTTAGAAAAGGGCTTATCTGATTTTCTTGTATAAGGAAATCGGACGCCCATTTTTAGAAATCGGTCGTCCATTTTTCCTTTTTCTGTGAAAAATATTACCTTTCAAGTAACGGCTACTTTTTTTCTTCTTATATATATATATATTGATTTTTGATCAGCTGCAAAAAAAATGAAAGTTGATTGAAAATTGATTGAGATCATTTTAGAACATTTAAAGAGCTTTAAAAGTACATTCTTTCATATATCTTCATCTCATAAAAACAAGTAGAAAAATCTTCTTGGAGCTTTATTGTCAATCATCCATCAAAGAAGAAGTAAAGAGGAGCTTGTAGAAGTATTCCATTGAGTTGCATCTTCCTCTTCTCAAGCTCATTTGGTAACATTGTTCCTTACTCTTTTTATTCTTTTATTGTGATCAAAGGTTTGTGGAAAACCCTTTGGGTGATCCTTTGATAAATTTGTTGTATTGTTGTGTTGTGTAAACTTTGAGGTTTTTGTGTAAACCCTTGAAGAGTAATCCTTATTGTGTTGTTGTGTAACCAACTTTGAAGATAGTGGATTTGTGAAATCCTCGAGTTGAGTCTCAAGGTAGTGGATGTAGCTCTTTGAGAGAGTGAACCACTATAAATTGTTGTGCATGTTCTTTAAAGTTTAATTCTATGCTCATTGCTTGATTGCCAAAACTATAAGATTTTGTTTGGTGTGGATTCTTATCAAAAAGAATTTTATAATACTTTCACAAACAAATTGGAGGTTTATCTGTCTAATCACACAAAAGATTTTTTAAAATTAGCCAAAAATCTTATTTACCCTCCCCTTCCCCCCTTCCCTAAGTGTTTTCAGCTATAATTCCACCTTTACCTATTAAGAGTTTAATAAATTAATCCATGGAAGATATTGATGAAGGAATTGAGGAAGGTCTTGAGGGGGAGCATAATGCTGAAGGAAAAGAAAGCTCTAGGTCAGACCTAGAGGTTGTAGGGGTGACCCTGGGCAATGGACTAAGTCAGGGGAGAAAAAGGACTAGAACAATAGTAAAAGGAGCCTCATCTTCAAAAATCAGTGCCAAAAAGGCACGAGTTGCCACTCCACAATCCCATGCTCCTCTTAAAGCAAAAAATGTACTCAACAAACACTTTTCTATAAAGACTACTGAAATGAAAATGGTGGAACTGATTGAAAAAACAAATATGGCTAATAAAAGGATTTCTCAAGAGATTTTGGAACAATACAATGTGATGGAGTTGTTACTTAGAATGGGCTGTGTGGAATTGGCTCTATTTGCTGAATAATACAATGATAACTCGGTCAAGGAGTTCTATACCAACCTGTCTGAGGATTTTGACAATCTTGGGAGCCCAGTTTATTGTTAAGTCTATGTGGGGGGCATGTTATTGACTTCTCCCCGGCCAATACTGCACACTACCTAAGCTGCCCAAGCTTTAGTGACATTGAAGGAACTGGTTTGGAGGATGAAGACTTTGATGAGGTGATAAAGGTCCTAACTAGAGATATAGGGGTTATTTGGCCAGAAATCAACATGCTCAATTCAAACCTAATGAAAATGCCATACAGAGCCGTGTTTAGAGTATTTTGGGGAAACTGGCTGCCCACAACAAATGTCACTACTGTTCTCAAGGAAAGAGCTCATCTGCTCAATTCCTTTGCCACTAGAAAGAGGATCAACGTGTCCACTGTTATCTTCAGGAACATCCTTAGGAAGATAGAACAAAAGAAGGCCAGTAAAATTGCTCTTCCATGTCCCTATATAATTTCTAAATATCTACTAGGTTGCAGGGATCTTTCTTTGCCTTCTTACTCCTGGGTAAGGGCACTAGACCCTCTTGTGATGCCAAAGATTGTAGCTTCTAGTGTGATGCCATCTTCTCCAACTCTATCCCCACAAGGACACTGCGGTCCAGCAAGTCTACCATGCAGCAGTTATCTAAAAAGAAGCAACCCAGCACTAAAAAGGCCTCACCCTCACCTCCAGCTCCCAATGTTGAATCCTCAAAAGTGTCCACCAGTTTAGACCTCCCAAATCAACAACTGTCCACTGTTATGGCCTTTGTTCTTCAAATGCAGCAAGACTTGCAGAATCTCAAGAATAAACTCCCCTGAGCATTCTTTCAGATCAAAAGGGGGAGTATCAGGCTACTGCAAATATTATTTATGAAAATTATTTGCTTGACCCTGTGTAGTCTATGGGTGGCTGAGTATGGCCTTGAACTGAATACTTTAATTTCTATTTTTAATGGCATATATAGCCTTGGGATATTTTTTCTTGGATTTCTTTATGTGGCAGCTTTTGAGCTATCTGTTTTGGCCTGTGTGCCACCAAAACTAGGACTTGAACTATTTACTTAGTTTTCTACTTATAGTTTAATATGCATGCTATGGGTTCTTATGAAGCATGAACTCCTTGGTCAAAACTCATATTGAAAAAGGATTGGAAACTTAAGACCTACCAATTAACCTCAAGATCTAGAAATAGAGGAAAAGAATTGAACGTTGGGGCTAGCCGTTCTGCAATTCTTCGAAGACATTCTACAAGAAAGAAAAAGGCGGTTCATGGTGGTTGAGTTTGTACAGTCACAAACTTCAAACACTGTGATTCTCTATTGATGCCTATTGTTCATCCTTCATAATTCAATGGACTTCTTATTTTGAAGACTATAGTTTCTAGGGATAGAAGTTGTGTTGTAGGTCAACGGAGTTGAAGACTTGAAGGGATTCAAGATCAAGCAGCTTATTCCAAGGGGGAGCCTTCAAGAGTTGAAGGGATTCAACTATCCAGTGTGCAAAGGGAGTTTGCACTAATTCCACTAGAGAAACACTAGGTGTGTGAAACAATTATGTGTTTTCTTGTACTGTGTTGACAGTTATTAGTGGATTGCTTTCTGGGCATAGCCCGGCAGATGTAGGTTTGGACGAACTGCTTTACCAACTGCTATGTCTTGTATGTTTTTTGTTGTTTATCGCTTATCACACTATGTATCACACTACTTCTCACACAATAAAATCAGTTACACTGCACGTATTGCCTAAGTACTAACTTACAAAATCACTTCCACTTACTTCATTATACTCAAGAAATTCAGCATTTCTAGCCTCCATAATCTTAGGAGTATGAGAGGGACAATAAAACCTAAAGCCTTTGGAGTTAACTGCATAGCCTATAAAATAGCCACTAATTGTGAAAACTGGCGGTTATAAACTCTCATTTCAGTTGGACAACTCCAAATGTGTAGGTGACTTGAACTAGAATTCCATTTATACCAAAGTTGAAAATTGTGTCTTAAGGATAGCCTTAGATGGAACCACATTTAAAATATACATAGCATTTTTAGGCCTCACTCCACAAGGATAAAGGTGCACTTGGTCTACTAATCATATTTCTTGCCATGTCCATTAAAGTACAATTCCTTCTTTCAAACACACCATTTTGTTATGATTTTCTAGGCATGGTGTATTAGGCAATATTATAGCCTCACCTTGAAGGAACTCAATAAAACGAACCTTTAGCTTCTGTTTTTTTGTGTACCTCTCATAATATTCTCCAACCCTATCAGATTTTACAATTTTTATCTTGATTTCTTTTTGTTTCTCCACTTCTATTTTAAAGACTTTAAAAGTATTAAGTGCTTTTGATTTATCAAGCAGAAAATAGAGATACATGTATCTTCATTAGTCGTCAGTTAATGAGATAAAAATATCTCTGTTCATTCAAGCAAGGGGTAGGAAAAGGTCCACAGATATTTGTGTGCATGATCTCAAGGAATTGAGAACTTCTTTGGCACCTTTATAGTATTGTTGGTTTGCTTTAATATTCCCTTAATGTGATCCACACAAGTACCAAACTTTAAAAAATCAAGAGATTTTAAAACTCAGTCATTTACTAACGGCTTAATTCAATCAATAAAATAGCACCTGTTCTTTTTGTGCCAAAGACTAGATGAATTCTCATTAATAATACATTGTTTAGTGCCAATTTTTTTATCATGCAAAGTTAAAACATTGCACTCATGTGTGGGGTCTAGCTCAAATTTAAATAAATTTCCATCCAAACTTCCATAACCAACAACTTTATTGTCTTTCATAAGTTTCATAGTAGAGAAATGAAACATAAAACAATATTCCTTATTTGAAATTTTTGAAACAGAAACGAAATTACAATTTTTTGAAATGATCATATAAGTCCCCATGCCTTCAACATTTGAACGCATCCTGTTGTCAGAAAAGATGTCTTGCTCACTTCCCATCAGCTTTCTCTAATTCATAAAGCCGTACATAGTTTTGGCAATGTGAATTGTAGAATCAGAATCAATCCACCATGTACTATCAAAAACCTCATCAAAATCCGAATCATGAAGCACAAAACTGATATTACCTTTTTCTCGAGCCATTTCTTATATTTCAAGCAATCCTTCTTGAAGTGTCCCTTCTTTTGCGAAAATGGCAAGTATCTTTATTTTTGTCTTTCTTCCTCATAGGAACATTCTTGCCTTTAGTGCATTTCCTTTATCATAAGTTACTAAATGAAGAGTTTCTAGTACCTCATGTGTCAATCTCCCTTCCTCCAGAACACAAATGGCGAAAAGTTCATTAATGGACCATTTTTCCTTATGGGTGTTTTAGGAAATTTTTAAAGGACCATATTCCAGAATAAGAGAGTTGAGAATGAAATGCACAAGAAATGACTCAGACATTCCAACCTCAAGGGCTTTAAGCTTAGCAACAATGTCTCTCATTTCCTTAATGTGCTCACGCACATATCTGCCTTTCTCAAGCGTCATGCTAAAAAGTTTCTCCATTAGGGTACTGGCCAAAGCCTTGTAAGAACTTACAAATTGGGCATTGCCGCCATGTAAACTTGGATAGTCTTGCAATCAGGAATAGAATCCCTAATGCTTTGGCTAATGTGTGCTTTGATGAACATTAAACTTATGCGATTAGATCGATCCCATCACTTATAAGCAACCTTATCTTCTAGCGTACTTGATTTCGTGGGGATGGGGAGTGCATTGATCCATATCCTTGCACCCTAAGGTTAGAAGACCTCTGTCCTTCCACTCTGAAAAGTTTTCACCAGAAAGCATTAGAATACAAGCATTTTAATTAAAGAAAGAATACGAAAAGCTGCAAAGCCAAGAATTTACATGCATAAGCTATGAAGTACAAACCATCAAATTGAATCAATGAGAGTGATTCATTTAAATTCTAACCTTCTTGTAGAGGTTGCAATTCATGTATAGAATTCACATTAACTTTATAATAAGACTAGTTAAAGCAATTAATAAAAAATAATCCATACCTATGGGCATAGGAAAATTATAGAGAAGTTGGACAAAAATGACCTTGACAAATTTACGTTTCACCAATTGAGGACATTATTTATTTCACTATCTACTTCTCCCCAACATCTTTTTACAATAGCGGAAACTACTCCTACACGGCAAAGATATATGGTTTCCATAACTTTTGGTCATGTGACACTCACATGGATTCTTAATAAGGGTAAAATAGTCCAACAACTAATCAAATCAAATTGAGAATAAAAAAGAAAGGGGTCTTAAATTGAAAACTCGTCATTCTTCTTCTTCTTCTTCTTCTCCTCTTTCTCCCACCCCCGTCCCTACCCATCTCCCGCCCTCCTCCCCCACTCCCAACCCAGTCCCTATTCAAATAAGCCATTTCAACAGAAGGCGATCAAGAAATAAAATTGAAACTCTTTTTTTGAAGTATAATAATATCTAAGCTTAGACTTTCTTGGCCTTTTTGTAAATGGTTTGTATAAAGTTTTACATTTGGTTGATTAAACCTTGACTTATCTCGTGACTTTATTGTACTACATACAACTCAAGCTGTGATGATCATTTGAGGTTGTGATGATTATTTTCTTTTCGAGCAATTAATTGATTTGGTTTCAGAAAATTAAGGATGAATTAGCTCATAACTTGGCTCGTATCTTAGCCGAACAACATGGATGGAAATTTTAGAAAATTTGAAATTTCTTAAACTTGTAACTGAGGTTGCACTATGCCAGTTTCACTTCCTCTTTTCTTGAGATCTGAGCCTCATTTCTTTTGCTAATTCATTAAATCTTGCTTGCACCCTCTTTTCAAAATCAATCTAAAAACTGTGAATTGTTTCCATATGAATTATGAATTTTTATTTCAAGAATAAAGATTATTCATTTTCGAAACTATGAAAATATGGTGCTACACAACAAAAGCTGTGGACACCTGCGAAAAGTAAGCAGTTGGGTTTGTTGCATAGATTATTAATAGGGAAGTGGCAAGTTTATTCCTCAGATTATTTTATTTGTTTCATTATTGTCCACCAAGTCTTGAGTTTTCGATTTTGTTTCTCGATTGCCTTCTATTAAAATGGCTTTTTTTAATAGCCATCAACGGTGGGGGAGAGAGAGAAGAATCATAAGACGAATGGTAGCTTATCAATTAAGCTCCATTTTTTTTTAATTCTCAATTTGATTGGATTAATTTAGTTTAATTAATTATTAGATTAATTTTCCCTTATTGAAAACCCAATGTGAGTATCACATTAACAAAAGTTGTCGGAAACCACCTATCTCTGTCGTGTAGGGGTAGTTTCGGCTATCATAAGAATATATTGGGTAGAAGTGACTGAAAAAGTAAATAATATCCTCTAGTGGAGAAACATAAATATATGAAGGATATTTTTGGTCAATTTCTCAAATTTTAACTATAGGTTTACAATCTTATTGCAATTAATCTCACCAAAATAGCTACCTCTCCGCGGGCCAAAGGTACTACTTTAATAAGATAATTGAACTTTACAGATGTCATTCAAAATTAATCACTAACTTGAAGTTGATTATATTTTTCCCTACATATCAAGCATAAGATGATGTAGCTACTCCTAAGCACATGTCATAAAATAGAACACAACAATGATAATATTCCATACCAAAATAATTACATTGAACAAACATGTTGATTTAATACAATAATGGGCATTACATTAAAAAACTTTAAAATGCCCTAGTGTCCCTAACAAATGGGCCAATTGATAATTAAACTGAATATTATCAAAACTCCAAAGAAAATCAACCAAAAAGAATCTAATTTATACATCACACATGTACTGATATAGGGATAAAAGACAAGAACAACAGACATAAACGAAAAATATTCTGTTTTTCATTCTCTTTCAACGAAAAGAAACTTTTGTTCATGAACCCTTATTATTTTTTTAAATATACTGCAAATGGGAAAAAATTTTAAACCAGAAGATATGTTAAAACATTACTTTCCGTGTATGAACAAAAATGCTCTGTCAAACCATCAATGCACAAACTCTAAGAAAAGTTTGGAAAATCCATGCAAAAGCCATATATCTACCCTTTCTTTTAACAAGAAATCAAACAAAAGCTTATGAATAAAAATTTATGAAATAGTCAAAGGCATAAAGGGAACTAAACAAAAAAGGTTTCGAAGAAAAGCTTCCACCAAACAAAAACACCAAAGGCATTAAATAAAAACCCTATTTTGGTAACACACGTGCATGCACACAAGCGCAAACACGTGCCCACACACACACACACACATATATGTATATATATGTATATATATACATATACATATATATATATATGTATACATATATATATATACATATACATATATATATGTATATATATACATATATATACATGTGTATATATGTATATATACATACATATATCTACATATATATATGTATATATACATGTATATACATATATATATATATATGTATATATACACATATACATAACACAGCTACACACACAATTTTAGGTTTTTAGGGTTTAACGTTTAGGTTTTTAACTAAGAATTTTCTTCCAAGATGGCTTCTAAAAGGGAAATGCTCTCAACACGTCCGGAGGTTTCTACAGAAGAAACTAATTCCCTATCTTGGAGTGTGAAAAAACTTAAGAGAGAAAGCAATTGGGAACTTATTGAGGTCTCTTCCCTCACTTTTACTGTCAGGGTTTCTGGTAATTCGGACCTGCCACCATGGATCCAAAATTATAGTCCCGCTGAGATTGCACTGACAAGAACTTTCAAAGATACTATTACTCATGGGAGGATTCTATCCCCTATCTACATGGGGAATGATTGAGGGAACAATGTGGATTTGTCTTTCATTCCCACAATGGAGGTTACCGGAGAATACCCAAAAACCTCCCTCTCGTGCATGCATATCAATCTAGATGACTAAGGCGACTTTGGTAAACCTTGCGAAAGGCGTTAATTATAAAAGTCCTTGACCGGAATATATCATACAAATCACTTGTACAATGAATCCATGATTTATGGAGACTAGATTGGGATTATGAACATACGGATATTGAAAGGGGTTACTACCGAGTTTAATTTCGATCTAAAAAAGATTACAACTGTGTACTGAATGATGAACAGTGGGTGGTGCTCGGACATTATCTTATGGTTGTAAAATAGCATCTTAATTCCGTCCATCACAAGATAAAATCATCAAAGCACTAGTTTGGGTAAGATTTCCAAAGATCCCTATTGAGTTTTTTCAAGAGAATTTTCTTATACACATAGGCGATCTGGTTGGTCGAGCAGTTAAAGTGGATCGGACCACTCTATCTACTCTTTGGGGAAAATTCGCAGGATTTTATGTAGAATTTAACTTCCCACAATCGTTAGTTCCTCTTGTCTCCATCATGGTGCATATTCAAGCAGGAGAGTATAAGGTCTCCACTCCATCTATTTTGGTTGCAGGGAATATGGACATCGGAAGGCTTAGTGTCCCAAAATTATGCATGAACCAGAGCACACTCCTCCTTTTTTCAAAGGTATCTCTGGCATCTATGCCCACATCAAAGTTCACCACGGCACTGGAGGTGGACTCTGCTCTGGAAAATCTATTTAGCCCTTAGATGTTGCCTAAGGAACTGGTGCAATGATAGGAATCCAATAGACAATAGTCGACAGCAACTTCACTCCCAACGAAACCAATAAAACATCCGGCAAAAATAAGTAGCAGCACCAATAGCAAAAGTGAAATGATCCGACCAGAAATCAAGCGGATAATGAGAAACAGGCGAATGCTAGCCGGAAAGAATAGCGCATATCAGCCAAATCTAATCTTCCTAAAAGTAAGGGCATGAGAAAGGAAGCTAGCCCCAGTGGTTCCGAATTTGATGTACTAGATCAATTTGAGGAGGATTGTATGGTTGAGGAAGTTGACATTGAGGCCTTTAAGGCAAGTTGTAAATTCCAAATCCTTTTCAGGCCCCCAACCCGATGAGCTCATTCTTTGAGCAAGTGGGGCCTAGTGGTTTGAAGAAAGGTCTCAAATAAAGTCTTAACCAAAAGCTAACAAAGCCTAAACCAATGATTGGATGGCTCAGGGACTAATGATCAGCAAAAGGCTTGATCAGTCCCCTTGTAATTCACAATAGATCTACTTATTTCCAAAACCACAAGTTCATTTCAAGGATTGCTAGCGACCACTGCCCTTGGTTACTCTCCTTGGAACCAAAGAAGTCGCCTCACTTTGCCCTCATTCGTTTCGCATGCTTTGTTCATGGTTCAAACATGCAAACTGTGGGACATTTTTCATTAATCAGTGGATCACAACAGTGGAAATTTTTTGGAAAAGCTCAATCATTTCTCCCATGTAGCTGCAAGACTGGAATCATTTCACCTTTGGAAACATTTTTGGAGAAAAAAATGTCTTGGCTCGACTAGCTGGTGTACAACGTGCACAAGAGATTGGTCCATGTCATTTCCTTGCTAATTTGGAGCAACAGCTATAACTTGAATACGGGAGCATCTTAAAATAGGAAGAATTATATTGGTTCCAAAAATTGGTGGAGGGTGAAATAAATACTCGTTTCGTCCATACTTCAGCTATTCTGAAACAGAGAAAAAAAAAAAAAAAAAAGAAGGAATGTGGCCATGCTAAAAGAAATCTCAGGTAATTGGATTGATGATGCAGATTCTATGAAAGCTACGGTATGGAATTTCTTTGTTTAGCTCTACTTCTCAAAACCTCATGAGCCAAGTGATACTAGTAGTTGAAAGTTTCCTACCCTCTCACAATCGGATAGGCAGTGGCTAAATCTTGAGGTCTTGAAATATGAAATTAAGGAAGCTATATTTTAAATGGGTGCTCACAAGTTTTAGGCTCGGATGGCTTCCTTCCTCTTTTTCTTGCAAAGATTTTGGAGTACTATTGGTCCATCATGTGTAACTATTATAAACCAGATCTTTAGTGAAGGGCAGTTCCTTCGGAGCTCAATGCCTCTCTCATTTGACTCATTTCCAAAAAAAGATACCCCAAAGCTGGTTTTTCAGTTTCCCCTTATTGTTTTGTGTAATGTCCTTATGAAAGTGGTAATAAATGCTATTGCCAACCGTTTGAAACCAATGATGGAAAAGCTTATAGGTGACACACAAAGTAGCTTTATACCAGGAAGATAGGCAGCTGCTAATATTTTCCTAGCCCAGGACATTGTTGATACTATGAAAAATTGACCTCGAGAAGGCATATGATAGGGTTGAAGGGGAATTTTTGGATAATATTTTGAGTCATACTGGGTTTGATGATACAATTGTGGGGCTTATTATGAGATGCAGTTCCTTAGCCTCTCTATTGATCCTATAAAATAGTGAGAAATTAGACAGCTCCCAATTTTCACGTGGGATCCATTGGTGTGACCCTTTATCTCGTAATCTTTTTGTACTGTGTATGGAGACTTTGAGTCAACAAATAAATGTTGTATGAAATAGAACATGGAAAGGGATTCGATTATTTAAGAAAGGGCCTTGTATCTCTCGTTTATGCTCGCTGATGATCTTTTTTTTTTTTTTTTTTTTGTAGGGTTACTATAGATTCACAACAAGGGCCATGGAGGGAATTCTTTAAACATCTTGTAAGCAATCTAGACAGCGAATTAATATGGTGAAATCCCAACTCTTTCTATCCTCAAATGTTCATAGCTACTCGGGCTCTTTTGATTAAGACTTCTTTCTCCACCAATTGCTAATTACGCCATGCACATTTCCTTTTTACCCATGCATACATTGAAGCTCATTTAGAAGGAAAACGTACGTTTCTTTTGGGGTGAAAATGAAGGAGTATCTAAAATCCACATCGTTGCTTGCGATCACATATGCCAACCCAAAGAAAGAGGAGGGTAAGGACTAAAATCCTTGAGGGAAATGAATAAAGTCTCCTTAGCTCTATCTGTATAGAGGTTTCTATTCTAAAGAGATAGCTTATAGGTGAAAGTTCTAGCAGCTAAGTACAGGGACATTCGGCAAGTTGATTTGGGAAAAGTCTTCAAGTCTACGTCTCATACTTGGAGAAGCCTTGTAGAGGGCTACAATATTTAAAGGGTGGCTTGGTTTGAGAAATTGGTAACGGAGTTTATGCCAGAATTGATGACTGGTTAGATGAGGGCAGCTTACTGGATCTTTGTTCCTCACCTCCTCCTTATGAATTGTCACGTGCATCAGTAGTTGATATTATTCGCATGGGAGGGAACAAGGGACCTCAACCATTACAGCCATCCTTCCCCCCTCATATTTTCGAGAAACTGCAACTGGTTATGGTCTAGGTGAATCCACAACAGCTGGACACGCTCTGGTGGAATTGGGACAGCACGCCCAGTTTCACTGCTAATACTACCCACTAGCTAACACCTACGTCGGCAGAGGATCGTTCAGCCTAGCGAAAAGTATGGAAACTCCAAGGACCTCTTAGGTTCTCTCTTTTTCTTTGGTCAACTTGAGCAGTGTAGAATAAAAACTAGACTTCTCTTATCAGGACGAGGTATGGAGATTTCATTGTATTGCTCGTCCTGTGATAGTTCTTTAGAATCAGATATGCATACACTACGGGATTGTGATGAGGTGGTTCCACTCTGGAAATTACTCCTACATCAAAGACATTGGAATCAATTCTTTGGCTTGCAAAATACCCCAGAGTAGTGGATTTGAACCTGGCTCGAAATTGGGGTTCAAATTTTGAGGGTATCAACTAGCCAACGTGCGTTTCAATTACTTGCTAATGGATTTGACAATGGCATAATAATACAATTTTTTCATAAGATAAAGTAGCTCTTTTCGATTAATTCCAACTTTGAATTCATTAGAAGATATATTTTTGAGGTTCTCTCTCCCAGAGCAAATTTTGCACTCCAGTGTACATGGATAATGTAAAGCTTGAATGTATATTTAAAGTTCTCCTTTCTCAAAAACCTAATTTTTCTTACAGTTTTCCCCCCTTTTTTCTAGTAGAGCTGAAACCGAACTTTACCCGAGATCACAATTGTATTTGGGCTCATTTGGGGCTCTACGTATCTATATGAGCTATCGCAGCCCAACTAATGTACTACGTACAGAACTCCCGCCAAAACTACTGCTTGGCGCCTTGGCCCCTTCGCTTCCCGCCATCCCTTCACTCCTTCTCTCATCTTCCCGCGAAAAGAACGATGAAAACCCCAACACATACAGAACCCCTCAAACTTCTCTTTCTTCTGATTCTCTGATTTTCCATCTATCTAACACAAAATGGATTCTTCTGTAAATTCTCATTCCAGAAAAAGGAAGTATTGTTCATCATTAATCCCCTCTAATGGCAGATTCACTTGCAGCAAGTCTCAAATGCATGTCCATAGCAGCCGTTTAGGCCGAACTCTGCCAGATCCTCCGGCTCGGGTGTCCGTTAACGGAGCCCGGTTGCTGACAGGTAAGCCTCTCGGGAAACGCAGAAATGTTGACCAAATATTACCGGTAAATGGGTCCTCATTGGACCTTTCTATCAAAGATCTTCGTGCCCGGGCCAGAAGAATCTTCTCTTCTGCTAGTGTTGTTGAAGAGAAGAGTCGGAAATTTGAGGTGGGAATCAGGTTTGCTGAAGAGGGTTTTAATGGGTTCTCAAAAGTCGTGGATAATTGCGAAATCTTGAATTTGGAAGGTGTGGATTCAGATCCGGGAGTGAAGAATTCGGATATGGATTCAGAATTGGGATTCGCCTGTTCTGATAAAGAGGAACAGGGGAATAGAGAAAATGCTGGTTCGCTTCCGGAGGATGTAGATCCAGTTCTGGATTTGGGAAGTCAAGGGCAGCCGGATAAGGAGGAGCATGTAAACTTGACTGAGAGAACACCAGTAATGAAGAAAAATGAATTCGAAAGTGGAAAAGATTGCAGTAAAACTAAAAGCAATTGCTTCAATTCTGGATCTAGATCGGTAAAAATCTTTCTGGCTCCAATTTTTTTTTTTATCGAACAGTTTCTGCTACATAAATAAAAATATAACTGAAAACTGAACGCAAAGCTGATATGATTTGGAAAGTGAGTTGAAGTTTTGAAGAAGTTTCAGCTGAAGTGAACTGGTTTTATTTTTTGAAATTCACATTTCGTTTTATATCATGCTAAGTTGATGATTCTTGACTAGCTAATTGGCAGTAATTCCAAAACCAGTTCATTCTTTTTCTTTTTCAAATTGTAGGAATGGAGTTATCATTTTATTTTGTCAGTATTTCTAAAATCAGTTCATTCTTTTTCGTTTTCAAAATCTAAGTATAGCTTTTTCATTGTTTTTTGGCGTAATAGTGGAATTTGATTTGGAATTTCTTGTTTAGGTTCTGAATTCCTCTTGTAAGAGAAAAGTATTTAAGGCTCCAAGCTCATTTAGCTACAGAAGGCTACTACCATTTTTAATGGAGATGACAAAGGATGATTCAAGTAAGCTCTTAACTTCAAATTGAAATACTGTTTTCTTTATCTGCAAACAATTGCAAGATTTCTTCAGTTTAAATGCAGTGGTTTTGTAGTTATCATCTTCCTTATTAAGATGCTCAGAAGCTAGTTAATCACACTTTTATCAATATATTGCAGAATATTTGCACATTCAGTTGGACCCTAAGAGACTATTTGGACCTTTCTTTCTTAACATTGTTCATGTTATGTCTTGTTGGTAGGTCTTTCAAAAATTGATGTGTTTGATACCTGCTATCCTTGCGAAGTTCAGAACTTAAATAAAGTCACTGGTAAATGCATACATAGTGAGGATCCTTTTGCTCATACAAAAACATTGGTTGAAGGAGACAATCAGAATTCTCAAGTTCAGCTTAAAGGGCAGGATCTGGATGATGCTGCTGAGATGTCAAAAACTGGAGGAAATGTTGGGTTGTCTGGTGTGGAGCAGACGTATCATGAAAGTGGAACCAATGGAGTCGATGAAACAGAAGAATTTGTTCAGACAACACCCCCTGATGACACTATCTTCCATAAACATGATAACAAGAACTCTGGAGTGTCGAGAGAACTTCATGCTTTGAAAAGTGGAAATCAAATCCTTCAGAAGCCATCAAATGGAAACAGTGCCGTCAACAATATATGCATTTCATTGAAGTCTCATCCTGCTAGAAACAGTAGCACTACTTCAAATGCCAAACTGGTAAGGGATCATTAATTTTTACCGTTCATAAACTTTTGAGCTTGGGGGGAATTCCTCTTGAAATACATTATGAGATGCCTAAATACATTTACTCTGTGTGCAGGTTCTAAATCCATGCTCTCGATCAAAAATATTCGAATCTTCAAGCTTCAGCTACAGAAGACTACTTCCTTTTCTGACAGACGTTGCAAAGAGTAATTCAGAAATTCCTCTAAATTACCTTGTCCATATGAAAATGGAAACAAGATCATGAGACTCTTTACCAACCAAGCTTATCTTATTAATTTTTCCTTGTAGGTACCACAAATATTGAGGAACATCCAAAATATCAGAGGAAGGAGTGTCACACTCATTCTGTCACTAAGGAATCTGTTGATGAGCATTTCCCTGTAAACAGATCAACAAGAGATGATTGCCATGACAGCCAAGATGCTGAAGTTCAGGAGCCATTTCCAAGCCCTGTAAACCTTCCCATCAGTGGTTCATCTGATGATGTCAGTCCGCATATGTCAACCCCACGTTTAAGCTCTGGAGATACAGCATGTTCTGAGGCTATTGCTAAACCTGATGTGCTCCTTTCGGAAGGAGCATTGCAATATGAACAGGTCACGTTATATAGTTCTGAAAAGGTTGAAGCTGAACTTCTCGCTAATGGCATCCAAAGCTGTCCTAGTGAATCCAATTGTTCTTCCGAGAAATCCTGTTCTACTATGAATCAAGAATCATTCACCAGAGAGTCCAAGTCAGATAGTCTTGAGGAGTTGGAAAAAGAAATTCTCTCTAACAGTGAAAACTGTAGTGAAATCTGTTCAGCTGAGAAATCATGCTCTCCTATCAACCAAGAAGCAATGACCGGGGAATCCAAACCAGAAGTCTTACAAGTCCCGGAACATGAGACAACTGACATTGGAAAAGAGTGCATGGCACTGGGCAAGGATTATCATAAAGATAAATTACAGCTGATTAAGGGTGTTAGTTTATACCAAAGTTCACTAGAGATTAAGGAATTTGGCCACCAGGGTATTCAAGGTAATAGTCCTTCAAAAGGAATATTAAAGAGAAACCCAAGAGGCTGCAGAGGGCTGTGTAACTGTCTGAACTGTTCTTCCTTTCGCCTACATGCTGAAAGATCATTTGAGTTTTCAAAAAATCAAATGTTAGATGCTGAAGAAGTTGCTCAGGGGTTGATCCATGAATTAGCGGAGCTTCGAAATTTAGTGGAGAAATCAGTATTTGGTGGCAATGATCTTGTTGGAACCCAAGTCAATCAGGTATCTGCAATGATTTCATAGCAGACTCACCTTTAAATCTTGCCTTAGCTATAATTAATGTGCTTCCTCTGTGAAACGTATGTCCTAAATATATGGCTTTTTTTAATACGTTTTTTATAAATTACCACTCTTAGGTAATTGGATCTTAGAATCTTCTTTGCTTAACAATTCATGTGCAGGGTGTCTAATTTGAAATTATTCCTTGAAAATTTTGAACTTCTTTACTTGTCACTCATTGGTTGAATGGAGATGAAAACATTGCTGATTCAAGACCTTGTGAGTAGTGACCTCTCTACAAATAAAAATGACCTTTGATATCCATGTCCAAGCTATAGTACAGTTTAACCATTGATGAACTCTAGAATAGCAATGGAACTCTGATGATGGTACGCTCCACTAATTGTAACATATTCAATGAATCTTACCAGTGGACTATGATTCGTAAAGCAACTCCTCTGCTCACTGTTCCATTGTTGCTTAGCCAAATATTGATCAATGGTTCTTTGCCTATTCTCCTAAGCTCTACATTATGAACTAAAAAATTAGCTTTCCACTTTGGTGCAAACTCTCCCGTTTTCTTGCCTTTGTTGTGTATGCATTAGCGGTAATAGTGGAAATGGTACCTATCTTCCTAGATCCTGGTTGCCCATTTGATATATGAATCTTCTTACCATCTTTGCATAATTTTTTTACTTACCCCTTTGAGAAGAGTTGTTGATTAAATTCTTTCACTGTTTCTATCCTATGATAAAGTTGGTGGAGGTTCAACCAAACTAATCTCGTGAACGAATGGTTTAATCTTTCAGGCAAAAGAGGCATGTAAAAGAGCCTTGGAAAAAGAACAGCTTGCAAAAACCCGCCTTAGCCAAATGATTGATGATCTAAACATTCATTGCAGAACTAGAGTAAGTGTTGATAAACATACACTTTCTTTTAACATCTTTTAAATTCCTTTTAGTTTCCTTTTATGATCATTATATTCTTATACATAATCTTACAGCCCTTGCAGCGACCGAGAGTGACATTTTCCAGATACATTAAAGAAATAAATACTCGAAAAACAGACCTTTTGGGGAGCCCTGATCTCCAGAGACAATATGAGAAAACAAAGTGATAAATTGGTTAAACTAGCTTTATCATAGTTTCAGTGAATCAGGCATTGCTGTAATGATTTGGGAAGTTCTGTGATTTGATTTGATTAAAAAAAAATATAAAGCATTATATTCTGGAAAATACACAAATGTTTATAGGGAAAGGTTTTGTAAACATTCTAAAAAATACAATTCAGTTTGATTGCCATTGAATTTTCAAAAATATTTGTCTACAGTCATAGTCTTTTTATATGTTACCAATAACTCGCTATAGAGACCTTGTGACCTCGCTTCAAAAGTTCGTTAGGTTATTAGGAGGTTTCCTTGTCCTGTAAAATGTGATTTATGGGAGTGTTTGAACTTGCTATGCTCCTACTTCTGATCTCGATCTAAACTCTTTTTGCAATTCTTGTGTAGTTAATTTGTAAAAAAAGTTTTTCACTTGTTAATTAGATTAAAAAGTTTATTGCCCTACAAATGTAGGATTAGAGTATACTACTATAATTTATCTGGTGTCTAGTTGTTTTAAAGTATAACTCAATTAATTGAAAGGTTAACGTTTATGATATTATGCTTATTGTGTTGATAATTGCATAGAGGAAAATTAAATTTAAATTGAATTTTAACTTCAATTCTTTTGTTAATACCAAAGTAAACAAGTTCAAAACACATCTTATTTAAACGTATCTATGATATATTCCTCCACTCCACGGCGCCTAGAACCCTTGGATTGGATTAGGCATAATTTTATGTTCCTTGTACATGTAAAGAGAGATTCTTACATCACATGCTAAGAGGCTCCAAATTGTATGTAGCTAATGAGAAGGATAAGAGCAGAGAAAAGTATTTCAGCTTATCGGGAAAGTACAAGATGTAGCCATACTTGGCTTGGCTTGTTAGATCATCTCCAACCAAGTTCCATTTCACACTGAAATGGCGTAAATTGAAGTCCAATCGATGCGACATTTCGTATCATATGGCAATTTGGTGTGATTAATGGTATCACACTAAATTTGGTATGGTATTGTACACACGTTATTTCTTAAATTTTTTTTTTAAAAATTATATATATTAAATATTTATTTTTAATTTAGTTCAATTAATTTTTTTATTCTTATAAATATTGAAAATTAAATTTTTACAATATAACAAAATTAGATATACTCAATTAATTATTACAAATATTTTTATTTTTTTAAAAAATTTTTTAAAAAATGAGTTGATCTAAACAACTTAAATAATAAAAGCACATTAAATAATACACATTTATATTAAAAATTTCAACGTAAACACAATGACAAATTACATATCAATTTCAATGGTGTTATTACCTTTTTATATTTTCTTTTTACGTTTTAATGTTTGCAATTAGTAATATTTAATAAAATTTGGTATTTTATAATATATTATGATCTATATAAATTCAAACTTTTTTTTATTATTTATTTTTTAAATATTAATAATGTGTATTAAAAAAATAAAGTAGTTTAATTATGTGTAAATAATATAATATAATAAAAAATTGAAGAATAAGGAATATTCAGTAGAATATTCTTTTTGGAGTGAAAATAGAATAAATTGATTGAAGTAAAAATACTATAGATATTGTATTTTTTTTGTAATTTGTACTGCACTTTAGAGTATTGGGTGGCCTACTCAATAGTATTTGTAGCACTGTCAAACGAATCGAACCGGACTGGACCAAAGCGGATCGCATTTAGCCCAAACTCAAACGGTCCAGTCCAGTCCTTGTTGATTTTTACCGGGCCGAAATTCATACAAATCATATTCGTCTGCGGTTAGCCTGTAGATAAATGATTAGCCTGCAAGCTTTTTTTTTTTTAATGAAAATTATTTTTAAACTTAAAAGATATTAAAATTAATTTTATTTAAAAATATTCAACTAATCATAAAAATTATACTAACTTCTAGAGAAGAAATAAACTAATTACAAATAAATAACAGACTATTTTTTTATAAAAATTATTTTTAACTTTAAAAATATTAAAAATTAATTTTCTTTAAAAATATTCGACTAATCATAAATTATACTAATATCTAAATATAAAATAAAATAATTACACAATAATAACACCTAAATAATGTCTAAAAACGAAAGGAAAAAAAAAGGCCAGCTTATGAACCGGATCGGAGTCCACACTCATAACGGACCAATTCGATCCAAACTAATTTTTAATAGGTCTAATTTAAAAAATTCATATTTGTCCATTTCCTGATCGATCCAGATCAACCGCGAACTTAAGCCCGTCTTGATTAGGGGCTGTAAATGGGTCCATACCCTCAAGGTACCCCAAACTTAAACTCATACCCTTATAGTAAAACTTGAACCCAAACTCGGACTTATACTCTGCAGGTCTAAAATTTCTGGATCCAGACCCGACCCTTCAGGTCCAATGTCTGATTTGGGTATACCCGTACCCGTATGACATTTTTTCTATTTTTTTCCCTTTTAAACAAAAATATATATAACAATGTATAACCCTAAAATAAAAATTTTAACATAATTAACATAATCTCCCAACCTTTCTTTAAACGAATACATGGAATATCTCTAATTTAAATGATTAAAAATTCAAATACACACAGAATCTTCACAGTACATTAATGTAATAAGAAAGAAAGTTCTACTTTAATACAATATATTAATCAAAGCATTTGGATTTTGAACACCGTTTGATCCTATTTGTCTCATACAAAAGAAATATAGAAGTGAGTATATATTATAACTGTATATAAAATAGAGATAATTATGAATATGTAGTTAAAGATAAAAAAAACTCACATCAATAGGTATTAATATAATATAATATATATAAATAATATAATATACAAATAAATAATATAATATAAATTATAATGTAAAAATTTATAAATTATATATTAAGATAATATAATATATAAATATATTATTATTTTATTAATACGAATATATGGATATATGAATCTAGGCATCATCAAATTCTATCCAGACCCATATAACAGAATTAATACGAGTACGGTACAGGTCCGCGAATATAAAATTTAAACCTTATTAGCTAAAAACAAATATAAATTCACACAAATATGAATAAGACACGTTCCGATTATTGTCCTAATCTTAACAATTCTAGCTACCTGGCAGCATTATTCATCAAATACATGGATGGAATTTATCCCATCACATAGCTAATGGCCCCTCCTTTCTAGAAGATTCTCTTAGGATAAGAGTTTTATTTTCTAGTAGTTTGAAGCAATGTTAGGATAAACTTAAGACCACTGCCCATTCATGCATGGAGAGATGCAATGCATACAATTTTGAAGGACAGATCAGAGTCAGAAAGAAGCAAGTACATTGCAGGCCCCCCAACCCCGTACACCACTCCATATCTCATCTCCTACAGCTTGCACGCACAACTACCAACCCCCCCTCGTTTCAGTATTCTACCAGAATGCTGTCCTGTACGTTGCAGGTTTAGAATTTAAGTTTTTGACCATTCTCAGTAAATTTTAAAAATTAATACTAATATATGTATATTTTATTTTTTTTATTTCAAGCATATTGTATATGTCATATCAAAATGTTTAGTAATATTACATATGTCATACATGATATCATTAATCCTTCACTAATTATCGTTAAAAGTTTAACGTGGACTGATATAGTATAGAGTTAGACATATCGTATTCGGTGTATATGATATTCTTAAAATATTGTATATAGTGTATGCAATATCGTAAACTGTAAAGTTAAAAAAGCTGTCACTGCATCAGTTTGTGTCTGTAAAATAGAAAAGGAAGGAACGGTGGCAGAGAGGGAGAAGAGAAGAAAGAGGTATCAAATGAGGAGGAGAGAGGAAGAAGATAGTGGCTTAGGCGGAGGAAGAAAAGAAGAAGAGAGAGGAAGAAGGAACGGCAGCAAACAAGCAGACAACTTCAACGCCAAGGCGACAGTAGACATTTTCAGTGGTAGCGGCGGTAGAGCACTTCAGCAGCAACAGGGGCTGAAATTAAATTAAATTTTATTGTTTGATATTTAATTGTAAGAATTAATTTTTATCGTTTGATTTTTTTTTTGTTAGAATTAATTTTAGTTTGTTAAAATTGATTGCTTTGAGAAATTTAGAGTTAATTGGTATGAGATTTGTGTAATTTGAAGAAGTTACAGTATGAAACTAATATGGAAATTGTTTAGTGATTTATGGCTTGAAATTTTTAGTTTTGTGAATTTATTTTAATTTGAAATACTTGATTGGTTTGAGAATTCTGGAGTAAATGGGTACGAAATTTGGCTTAAATGGGTATGAGATTTATGTAATTTTATTCAAAGTGAGGCATAGCGGCGCTTTGAAAACGAGGTTGCGAATACTAGTCAGAGCGTGAGTACGAGGTAGTTTAGCACAAGAAGGCAGACATTGGTTGGAAGGCGTGCCCTTACAATCGCCAGAAGAGGGGGTGGTGGTCCTCTTTCCTGCGGCCAAAATATGCCAGCCGCAGAAAAACGACAGAATGCAAAGAAGCCGTCTCCATACCCATAACTATAGTACTAGCCCGGAGAAGAAGCGGTACCGCCCTTACTCTATTTCCTTCAAGCAGGAAATAGAGGGCGGGGAACTTCTAGGCACTCCTAGTTGTGAAATACTCTTTTTTTTTGTTATGGTTTTAGTTTAGGATATGAAAATGGTTTGGTGATTTAGGGTTTGAAATTTTTTATTCTTGGGAATTTGTTGGAATTTATTAGAATTAATTTTAGTTTGAAAATTTTGATTGATTTTAGAAATGGTTAGAATTAGTATGAAATTGGTGTTAGTTGATGTAGTGATTTAGAATTTATTCTAATTTTTTTTATTTATTTTGGGAATGTTTTAGAATTGATTTTAGTTTGAAAAAATTGATTTTGTGAGGATTCATTAGAATTAGTATGAATTTTGTGAAATTGGTGAAGTGATTTAAAAGTCTGAAAATATTAAAATTAAAAGCCTAAAACACTAAACCCCAAAAATTGGTTCACCTAAACCCTAAACCTAAAACTATAAAACATAAACCATAAAACACTAAATCCTAAAATCCTAAACTCTAAAATTGTAAAACCATAACACCCTATATCCGAAAATCCTAAACGCTACTATTGTAGAACCATAAAACCCTAAAATAACTAACATTAAAACCACTAAAATTGAAACCCTAAACCATAAAATGCTAAAATCCTAAAACTACTAAGATTAAAACCCTAAACCATAAATTGCTAAAACTCTAAAACCACTAAGATTGAAACTCTAAACCACTAACATTGAAACCATAAAACTACTAAGATTAAAACCACTAAGATTGAAACCCTAAACCATAAAATCTAAAACCTTAAAACTACTAAGATTGAAACCCTAATCCACTAATATTGAAACCCTAAAACTACTAAGATTAAAACCACTAAAACCTAAAACTCACTAAGATTAAAACCAGTAAACCCTAAACCATAGAATGTTAAAACCCTAAAACTACTAAGATTAAAACCACTAATATTAAAACTCTAAACCACTAAGATTGAAACTAAAAAACTACTAAGATTGAAACAACTAATATTGAAACCCTAACCCACAAAAATCCTAAACCGAAAACCACTAAACCCTAAACCTAAAATGCTAAAACCTTAAAACTACTAAGATTGAAACCCTAAAACCCTAAATTATAAAATACTATAACACCTTAAAACCACTAGATTGAAACCCTAAACCATAAAATATTATAAAACCCTAAAACCACTAAGATTGAAGCTCAAATACCACTAAGATTAAAACAACCCGAAGACAATGAACTTATTATATTTCTAAAACACTTAAATTATTATACACTTAAATTATTATAAGACTAATAATTACCGAAAATAATGAAATGCAGATGGAGGACTTACGATGGGTGACTGCTGATGTGCATCCCGGATCGTTAGATCCTAGTATATTGACTAGGCAGGGCAAGCATCGGTCTTCACTCATCTAGGATGGGCATGAAAACATTTACTTACATGTCAACGCTTCGGTCGCACTTTGTTTTATTGTTATAGGGTGGCTCCTACTAGGGTTATTGACTGTATTGATATGGATGGTTTCGGGGCAGTCTTTAGGTGCATGTACTTATTGCTAGACCATCATCTTATTACTGCTTTGGTCGAGCATTGGAGGATTGAGACCTATACCTTCCACTTGACCTCCAGGGAGGTTACTGTGACACTACAGAATGTGGAGGTATTTTGGGGGTTACGGATAGATGGGGCACCAGTGACTGGATACTGTTGGACCTTATCTAACGTGCAATGGCTAGATATGATTGAGCATCTATTTAGACTTCACCTCCTAGTGGGAGAGTTATGTGGACATAGGGTGAAGAAGAGATTTATAGAGGGTTTGATTGCAGAGGATATGTCTGATTCTGTTACAGATGAGGATTATATTCGCCGAGCCTGTTCGATGAATTTCTTATTAATTGGAAGATCATTATTTCTTGATGGATCAAGAAATATGATTCATCTTCGATATCCTAGGTTGTTGGAGCATCTTGATGCAGTTGGGGCTTATAGTTGGGATAGTGTTGTTCTTGCTTTCCGTTATAGATACTTATGTAGATCATATTTGGGTTACCTTTGGACACTTAACCCTGATATAGCAATCAACGGCATCAATGTACTGGTTCAATTTGAACCAGTACAGTTACTAGATACAACCACACATGATTATACTCACGTCTCGACGTTTCAAGAAAATTCAAATGTTCCACAACACGTCACTTATGTAATAAGGATGGTAAATAATTCACCATCAATGTTATACGAGCCGACTACAGAAGATGATGTTGATTTCTATCTGATGATGATTATTTAAATGATTTAGATGACAATGATGATGATGATGATAATGATGATGGTGGTGGTGGTTGTGGTGGTGGTGGTGGTAGTGGTGGTGGTGATGATAACAACCCCAGAAACCCTAATTCCAAGCGAATCAAATGCAAAATAATGAGTGCGATGCTCTGTACAATTATCCATTATCTGGAGCCTTTCAAGATATGGGTTTAGGAGAGCCAATAGACGACCTTCTCGAATCGCGAACTGTCAAATTTGATGACTGGAATGACTCAATGGTTGATATTCGAAGAGAAATGAGGTTCCAGTTAGAAATCAAGCAATTTACACAATTCAAAAGAGTCAATCTGGATGGGACGAGAATACAGGGTAACAACAAGCAGGAGTGACCAGTGGATAGCAGAATGCTATCATAAAAAAGAAAGTGATCACCAATAGTGCATACGAATAAAGAAAAAAAAAACTCATGGTCTTTGGCAGATCACTATTGTCAAATGTACACAAACATGTGCTTATTCTGTTCAAGGAAAGAAATATGACAGCAAAATTTATTTTGAGAAAAATAAGCCATGTCCTTGCCAACAATCCCGAGAATGCGGTGACAAACATAATGAACGAAGTGCAATCCTTATATCAAACTGGTTGCAAGTACAAAAGGCATGGACCACTCGGATAAAAGCAATAGAAATAGTGTTCGGGAACTGGAAATCCACTTTTGCTATTCTACCACAATATCTCCAAGCATTGTTGGATTCTAATCCACAAACCATCATCCACTGGTTATATTATACCACATCATTAACGTACAGTATTTTTCGCTTTCTGTTTTGGCCCTTCAAAATCTTCTATAGACAGATTTTTACACTATTTGTCGATCATTTCCATTGACAGCACCCATCTAAGAAGATCCTATATTGGCACTATCCTAATTGCTAGCAAATGGAATGGGAACAACCATGTGTTCCTATTAGCATTTGCCATCGTAGATAAGGAGTCAAAGTAAAGTTGGAATTAGTTCTTATGATTGTTGCGTTTCGAAGTGGTGAAGGATAGGAGTATTTGTTTAATATCCGATCGTCATGCAGGTATTATGGATGCCACTGAAGACAACCATATTGGAAACCTCCACTTGCCGATTACAGATTCAATCTTCGCCACATTCGAGCCAATTTTAACAAACAATTTAAGGATTCGGCATTAAAAAGTTTAATTTGGGAGGCAGGCACAACAACAAAGGTATGGAAATTTGAATTTGTTATGAATGAAATCAAGAAGAAAATTTTAAAAGCGTGGGAATATTTAACTGAGATTTCCTTTGACAAGTGGACACTCCTTTATGATGGTGGGTGTAGGCATGGGATAATGACTACAAATATTTTGAAATCACTCAATAGTATCCTTAAAAGGATTAGGGCTTTACCGTTGAAAGCCCAAGTTGAAGTAGTCTTCAATAAACTTATTAGATATTTCACTGAACACTGTGACGAAGCCCAAAACTACATCAATCGTTCCCTAAGAGAGTGTTTGACAAGTTTATGGACACTAAAGTTAAATCAAGATCACACACAGTTGTGCAGTATAACGCACAAAAGAGCATTTACAAGGTTAAATCTGGTCTAAGGGGAGATGGTCAAGATGACCGCACTTATACTTTGCACATGCTATCAAATTCATGCAATTGCAGGAAAATGACAGGTTTACACACTACCATATTCAAATGCTTTTGTAGTTTGTAAAAAAACGGAACACCACCCTATAGTCTCGTGCCAGTAATATTTTGGTGAAAAACTTATTTAAGCACCTATGAATCTAACTATTATGCAGTTCTGCATTAGGATCTTTCGAAACCGGCCTCTTTCAACTTGATATGGTATCCTCCAAACATGAAAAATAAACGAGGTCGAAAGTAAGGCACAAGGTATCGTGGAGAGATGGATTATCGAAACCTAGATTCACCTCCTAAATGTTGTGAATGCCGAATGCCAGGGCATAATAAAAAAAATTGTCCTAAACCTAGCACAAGTAGGAATGTGTAATTTTTCTTTTCTCTTTAAAAGTGCTATAATATTTGTCTTTTTTATATAAATGATATTTTTCTTTTGGAAACTCTAGTACTTAGTTCTTAATTATATTCTTTTATAGTTTTAAAATACTTAACAAAAACATATACTTTTTCACAAAAGAATAAGACAACCAAATGAAAGAAAAACACAGAAAGTGAAATAAACATAAAATATTTTGTCTTCTTTTTCAAATAATAAAAAAATCAAAGTCAATTTTAACTTAAAAATACCAAAAAAAATTACATAAATTAGGAAAACACATTCAAAATAGTTTATCTTCACAAAATAGGAAAAAAGAAAATAACAATTTCATTCTTTCATTTTAAATATTTTTGGGGAAAAAAATTAATAAGAATATCCTTGTGTATATTGCATATGTCGTATGCTAATATGCCATGTCGGCTAAACAACATTTAGCAAAATAATTAGAGATATCGCATATACCATATGCGATATTACTGAGCATTTTGCATATGGTATATACGATATGCGTAGAATAGGAAAAAAAACTAACTTGCATATTTTAGTAATAAATTTTTAAAACCTCCTCAAAGTTGTCAAAAGCCCTTCAGAACTTGGTGCGAACCTCAAACAGAAGCACTAATAGCCCTGGCCAAGTTTTTGACATTCCTAATTCTTTTTCCGTTAATTTAACGGCTAGAATTGACATAAGGTTAATTTTACACATTTTGATAATTTAAAGTTTTGGACTTAGTATTTTTTAGTTTAAGGTCAAAAATTAAGAAGTTGAAAAGTTTAATGTCAGCAGTACACTTTACCTTAAAAGATATCTCAAAATCAAACTTTAAAAATAAATAGTAGGGAGATGAAATTAGAGAGAAAGGGAGAAAAGAAAATTTTGATATACAAATGAACATAACTTAGTTTATTCGATATTAGAGATAACAAATAAAAACAAAACACAAAAAGCTACACAATGATCAAACACAAAACTTGTACAAATTCTACTAAAATTTCAGATTAAAAGAAAAAATCATTTAGAGAAATGTTGATTAATGTTTGCATTCAGGAGGAAGGCCTTGAGAGAAACGTTTAAAATCAGTACAATAATTATAAATCATGAAATTCTTCTGAACCCATCTCAGTCTTCTTCTGCTATAAGCATCAAGTTCTTGATTCTGCCATTCTCCACTTGAGAATTTAGAATTTGTTGAAGTTTGAGCAATGAAGTTTCTGTAATATGCAGTAAAAGGTGCCTTTGACCAATCTGTTTTTATCAACCCTCCTCTTGTAGCCCAATCATCAGCATTCCAAAGGCTTGAGTAAATCTTCATTGGTTGGTGTTTTGGGTAAGGAACTCCTAGTGATTCTGCATTTTTGAACACTCTGATTGGTGTGTTATCCACAAAGAAACTGCAATTTAATTTAAAATTTTCATCAGAATCAGATATTGACGCTTATTTGAATTAAATTTGTCTATTCTTTTATACATTGTAATTATATTATTGCGGGAGAGCAGTCAAATAAATATAAATTTAAAGATAGAATGCATTCCTCTCTAAATTATAGAGACAGAACAGTAGCAAATTAGAAACGGAATAAGAAAAAGTTTAGAAAATGCAAAACTATAGACGATTAATTAAAAGACGAATTCATTTTTAAAATAATTGTTACTATTTTAATTCTATATGTCTCTAACTCAATTTAGAGTAAATTTCGTCTCTAAACAGAAACTCTCTTGTAAGTATTCATTATAAGTATGTCTTATGATTTTTCATTTGAAATTGTGTTTAACTTTTAATTTCAAGGAAATTAAAGAGATGGTAGAGGAAAAAGAAGAGGTGGGATTTGCTTACATAATATGTTGGGGATTCCAGGTGATGGAGTAGGTGTGGAAGTTCTTGGTGGGATCAAACCAAAGGTAAAATTGTTGTTCCCTGCCTCCCTTTCCTTGAGCATATACATTTGTGTGAAGTATGTAAGGTTCACCAGTAACATTTCCAAGGAATTCAAAGTCGATTTCATCATGAGTTGGCCCTTGTGAAGATAACTGCAACAAAAATTCAAAAAAAGTGTTATTAGCGTTCTTGTTGTTATTATTATTATTATCATTATTATCGTCGTACAGGGACGCTGCTATATGAAAAGCAAAAAAATAATAATACTAAAATAGTTTTATTTATGTCCTCTTATTTATCATGATCTTGATTTAAATTTACGAAGTTTAAATAATTTATAAAAAAAATATGTGAAATCTAAGTAAAAAGAAAAAATGATTTTGGAACCCGGAATGTTGGGCTTAGTTTAGAGAAGAGCGAAAGAAAGATATGGGATTGGGAATATATGGAATTTGAATTAATGTAGCAAAAAAGTTGATTATATATATGCATCTTCCCCTTGAAGGATGGTTGTGTGGTTCTTATTGGTCTATTACATTTAGCATGTCATGAAAGTGCTAGGAATACTTTTTTTCAATTTTTAAATTTAATAAATAAGTCTAAGAAAAGAACAGTAAGTCATAAAAATAAAATTTGTTTATGTCCAAGAAAGGTAATTAATTAATTAAAGGGTTGTTTCCAAAACATTCTTTATCGTGTATTCTAACAAAATTTCTTCCTTATGAACTCATTTTTATATACGAATGAACATACATTAATTATGACAATAACACTTTAGAATTGTGTAAATTTGTAATCTATAATATAATGTGCAACAAAATTTTAATATAGTAACTTTTTAAAATCGAGTAAGTATAATAAATGAGAAAATAAGAATAAAATTTTTACGGACATAATATGCGGTAACAGTGCCAGCAGAGTTGCCAGCAACAAGTTTGAGTTGCATATCAATTCTTCCAAAGAGATACTCTTTCTTGGATTGAAAACCAGAGCCAGAAACTTTGTCAAGAGACAAGGAAAGGAGTTGCCCTCTATTGAATATTTTTGCACGGTTTCCACCCCATGTAAGATCAAAATCTTGGTAAAAGTTACCACCAAATGCAACCATGCAAGAACTCAAAGTTATTAGTAGTGAACAAATCAAGAACCTATTATAAGAATAACCCATCTTTTGAAAATGGCTAAATGAAGAAATTATTTTCTTGGTCAGTTTGTGTTATTTGTGTTGTGTTCTTGAGGTTTTGAAATTGAGGTCTATTTATGGGGCTCATGTGAGAGATGTGCTATTAAGGGAAGAGGACAATGCTTGTGATCAAGTGAGGGGAATGGAGGAGTGGGGTTGGGGGTGGGGCTGTGGAGGGGCCATGGTCCTCATCTAAAAAATTATACACAGTATAGAATTATAATAATTTTATATGAAAATTAATATATTTAATTTATTTTAATTTTTTAAAATTAAATTATTAGGTATATACAAATATTAATTGAATATTATTTATAAAATTATAATATATAAAATTTTTGTACTTTAATTTTAGTGTTAGAGAGTGAAAGTCTGGTTTCGCCACTGGGAGGTAAGTTATGGATGGGCTTTGTGAGCTACAACTGGAAGAATGGGGTGGAAGTAGCGAGGGTGGATATGATGGGGCCGGGGGGGGGGGGGGGGGTTTTGTTTTGGTGGGTAAAGGCTGGTGACAGCTGAGCATCATGAAAGCTGGAGCCTTTTGTTTGGGTAGTTTAAGATTTTTGGTGTTTAGTTTGGAGAGCTTCCAACAATGATTCTGTCCTCTCAAGGGATTAGAAGAAGTATGGCTCCTTTTTGCTATGATTAATTGGACCATTCAGTGGACGCCAACCAGACTGTGTACTTCCTGACAAATAAATAAAAAAAATATCAACAAATTACAAAAGATTACCAAAAGAGAAGATATGAGAACTATTATTTATTGAACTCATTCTTATCAATTCATATATAGGAGGATAGGGTGACAATTTAATTAGTCCAAATGGAACCTCAAGAGATTAAATCTAATTAAATGAAAGTATTTGTTGCGAAGTATCAATTCTATCAACGTAGATGTAGGAGTCCTCTTAACATTTTAATGAGGTTATGATGATTAAAATGGTAACATTTTCACATAATTTATATA
Organism: Catharanthus roseus; assembly: GCA_028651295.1. NCBI lineage: Eukaryota > Viridiplantae > Streptophyta > Magnoliopsida > Gentianales > Apocynaceae > Catharanthus > Catharanthus roseus. Next base: position 10,076,506 of record JAPQWS010000102.1, on the reverse strand, counting down.
GAGGATGAAGGTAACACTTTTAGTCCAAATACGTCACAAGAAGAAGCATTATTTAAAACTCTAAATATCTTAATGTCGTCATAAATATTATTTGTAACGGCCTTACGATAATTTAATACTGTTACAAAAATTTTGAATCGTAAATATATATTCTTCAACAGTTAGAAAAAATATCATAAATATTATTTTATTTTGACTTTTAATCACTATAAATATATAAGTCATATATGATAGTTTGACATAACTACCATATAAAGCAAATTATTTATAGTGTTTTGTCACAAATAATAACTATTTAGGGTGGCTCCACTAACCCATTGTAAAAGGTTATCCTTTTTTGGAGGAATCTTTGTAAAAAACATTATTTACGGTAATTTAAAAATATTGTAAACTAAGCCGTTTTAATTAGTACATTTTATTGTAATGATGGAAGTTCAATAGATTAAATTCGATTAAATGAAAATATTTTTATAAATAGATATTATTCTTATGCATATAGAACAGGTACAGTTCTTTTAACATGGTAGTGAGGTTGTTAAGTTCAATTTAGTCACAATGAGATATAATAAATAGAAAATTCCTTAGTGATGAAATAGTCTCGTATTTTTTCATCCACGAAAAAATAAGAAATGGAACAATAAAGTTAAACGGAATAGGATCATTATTTTGCACTCAAATTAAGTAAAATGAATCTTAATGTTTGATTTTAAGATATTTTATGCACCAATAATTAAAATTAAGATAATAATTAATTGTTTTTTTCTATAATTATGTTACTTTTGCAAGAAATGATATAATAAAATTTTCCCCAATCTAAGTCAAGCATTATAATAAGACGTTGATTTTACTTCTCTTGAGGCAAAATATGCCAAAGGCTTTTAGATCAAATAAGCTTTACAAGCTGGCCAACAACAACTTTTGATGCATAAACACAAAGACATTATAAAGTTCTTTCCAACATGGAACCAAAATCCATCACCAAAAACCCTGAATATATGGAAAAACTTGTTAGTAACTGCTTGTACAATATCCTCTAATGCTTGTACACTTGAGTTGCTTTCATCAGCATACTGATTTTTATTTTTGTTGCCCTAACATTGAAGGCAATACGTTTTCAAAAACAAAAAACATTGAAGGCAATAATCAATTATCTCTGCATTTCTAAACTGGGAACAGCTGTACTTTAGTCTCTCTTGCAGCTATCCTATCTCACTTAAATCCAACCTTTAAATTCTAACTGTAAATGTCGAAGGGACAAAAAATGTCCCGCCTCAAGACTATTATTTCTGTCAAAATCTTTGTAAATTAAAAGTTTTAAAAATAATATTTTTTTTAAATGTACAATTTTTAAAAGAGAATATAGCTAATAGTACCATTCATATTTTTACATTTCGCCAATTTAAGATACATTCTTTTTTTTTCCGCCAATTATGGCACTTAACTTTTTTCGAATCTTTTATTGATGACCGAAAATACTCAAATAAGATAGTTTATAGTGTTTTAGGCGAATATTATTATGTAAATTACACAATGTTTGTTCATAAAAGGATAAATAGGTATTAAAGTACCGTTACTTACTAATCAATAGTCTTGTCATGCTTTAAAACATACGTCTTCCATGCATAAGTTTTCCCCACATTTTGTTTGTATAATTTTTTCGTCACTTTATAAAGGTAATATTATGCCTATTTTACATTTTTATAACCAAATCATGAGTGTTTTTATGATAATTTATGCATAAAGAGATCAACAATCTTTGCATAGGCTATTTTTAACTATTCAAAAAAATATTGAGTAATATAAGTGACAATATAAAAAATAAACCTAAATTAACAAAATATAAAAAGGTGAAATGCGTTTTTGGCTCTTTATCTCAATATCATAACAATACATTTCAAAATTTATAGATCACAATGACTTGGTTTATAAGAGAATTTGTTTCCTTCAACATTCATATCTTCTGTAAGTAAGGATTGTTCCCTGAAATTACACTATATATTCTCTAATGCAACTATTAATATATTCCTTATTGGCCTTTATTTTATAATAATTCTGTATTATGGTTTATCTGTTGGTGCTTAGAGTTAATATTTTATTATAAGGTTAATTGTAAAATACCTTCTTAAGTTCTTTACCTTTTGAAATTGACAAATAGGTACTGTATCTCCCAAAATATGTAAAATACCTAAAATATTCTTTCATGTAAGTTATGGTTGGTTGCAAAATAACCCTTTAAGTTTGATTAAAAAAAATCATTTTAATCTATAACCTAATTTATAGTTATAGTTTATTATAAAATACTTCCAAAAATTTTTTGATAATATCTTTTTAATCTATATTCTTTAAAGGTTGATTATTTAACTTAAAATACTTGATTATTTCAAAAAAATTAGCAGGGTGATTTTAAATTTAATTCAATGAAAAATAAGATATCTGAAAGTACAGTACTAAAATAATAGACGAAAATCTAATTTTTTTTACAATAAGTACTATTAAATTATTACAATAAATTGTTACAAATTCTAACCTTTTATTTATTTTATAAAATAAAATACATTTTTTTTAAATTAAATAATCATTATAGAGAATATAAACTGAACAATATTATTACAAAATACTTACATAAAATTTGTAATATCTTTTTAGTCTAAATTCTTTCAAAATTTATTATTAAAATCTAAAAACTTGAATATTTAAGGAAAAAACAAGGCAAGTTTAAATTATAGTATTCACTGTAAAGAAAAAATTAGATTTTTGTCTGTTATTCTACTACTTTACTTCCAAAGACTCGACTCTTTTCTCAAATCTTCGATTTCAACCAACGTTGTGAACCGAGGTTTTCATTTTGTAAGACCATAATGAAAACGAAATTTTGTTTCTGGACTTAAGAAGGAAAGCAAAAACGGAAAGATTGTTCGTACACTTCAGCGACCTTTTGATCGGCGATGATTACTGTTCCTGTTCCTAACTCTTTCCCGGGTAGTTCCCAATGTTTGGCACTTCGCTCTTCCGGAACCAGTATAGAAATGGGTGCTTTTTTTCTTTTATTAAATTTCATTTTGTCTATTATTAAGAATGTAACTATCTTATGTGAGAATTTTATCGTCTTTGTCGTCTTATCCTATCTAATGCGAATGAAAATGAATATGGATGTAGTGTGACTTAAAAGTACCTTATGTATGTCTATATATTTGCTCAAGATAGCTCATGATATAACAAAAACAAAATAATAGCAATCCCTTTATTCAACATTTGGAAATCTTCGATTACATACTATGAATATGTTCATGATACATTTGTAATTTAGTTTAAAACAAATAGTAGCGGACTTAAGAAATGCAGAATGATTATTTTGAAAGAAATATTATAGGCTGAATTTTCAACTGAAATAATTAAAAGAAAGAAACTGCCAAATAAATTGTTTCACAAGTTGAGCAATATAGAATCACAGTTCAAAATTGTTAAAATGCTGTTGAATTGTAGCTTTCCTGTGATTTCTCCCAAAGGTAGTTTTGAAACTTCAAAAGACAAAAAAAGATCACACAGTTCTTGATTTATAAATTCTTTTTTCTTTTATTTTTGGCATGGGTGGGATGGAGGATGAAGTAAAATGTAGTCAAGAAATTCTTTATTATCCCTAAGTAATTTATTTGTATTTTAACTAAAAATGTTGTTTTTATCTTTTTCATGTCTACAAATTATTTTCAAATTTACATAATTTTTATGTCAAAGTCTCGGCAACAAAAGGCATATCTTCACACGTGTCATCATTTGAGTGGTGTGCATGAGAATATTTGTCAATTCAAATAACTTTAAAAAATAATTTATGAAAATTTAAAAGAATTACTATAATACAAAAGCAAATAATTGTTCATGGGTATTCTAATGAAATTTTTTATTCTTTTTTTTTTCTCTGAGTCTTGTTAAATAACATTTGTTCTAAATAATCCTCGGACCATACTTTTTGTTGCCTTCCATGTGTCGCTTGTGTTTAGATAGAAATTGATTTAAAAATTTTTATTTTGAGTTTATAAAAGTTTTTCTTTATATTTATTTATATTTATCTTTAAGAGGCATATGGTATTTAGGGGTACATGACCTTGATTAATTCGGACTTGGTTTACGAGCGTCCGCAAACACTTGAAAGTTATTATTAGAGGGATGCGAATTCTAAATTGAAAATTGACACTTGAAAGTCATTATTAGAGGGATGCGAATTCTAAATTGAAATTTGACACTTGAAATTATCTCTAATCTTAGTCTTAGTTTCGTTGGAGCGAAATCAGAAAAGGAAATAGAAGAAGATATAAATAAGGATATAAATGTCCTATTTATGTTGTTTGGTTGTAACGTAAAAGTTGAAGGGATATAAATGAGTAGGGAGAGAGTTCCTCTTGTACGTCAGCAAATTAGCCTCCCGAAATGGATAGATTGAGACATAATGATGTTAAAAAATCTATTTTATTTTTTTACAAATTAGTTTATTACATATTCATCTTAAACTAATTTCCTACCTCATATATATAATATTCATAACTTTGTGCAATAGATATAATAGTAAATTATATATAATAAAAATTATTTACCTTCTATTTTTCTTTCCAACCAAACGGAGGGCAGTAATTCTCTCCCACGCCTACCAAACAATTTTGAAGTAAATAAATATATTTTCCTAAATGGAAGTAAATGGTGTCATTCCTCTTCCCCTTCCCCCTTTGCGAGCCAAATTAGGGCTTAGTCCTTTTTTTCCATAAAAGGGATCGATAAACTCAATTCGGGAATCTGTATGTATAGCGCAAAAAAATTCAAAAAATTTTATTTTTGAATATAAAATTTCTTCAACTTCAAAAAACCCTCTAAACTCTCTTAAAACCATAAATTTCAACTTCAGATTTAAGACGATCTTCCTGTTGTAAATTGGAAAAAAGGTTAATACTTCGATACATACTCATTTATTTACATTTTTATGGGTTGAAAATTTGAAAATATCCGTTGGATTGAAAAAAATGACTGCTTTTTTATGCTTTAAAAAACTGTCCGAAACCCTTTGAATCTCCCGGTCCGGAGATTGCAGCAGAGTCAGATCTCCCAGTCCGGCAATTCCTAGCAGTCGCGATCTTTGGTTCTAGTGGTTGAGAGCGGCTTTGACTGCCAGAATCTGGGCAAATGGAATTTTTTTTAAAAAATTTGTAAAAGGTTTTAATCGCCCAAACCGGCAAGCCGGAGCTAAGCGGGTTGCCCATCTGGGCGATTGTTCTAAGAACGGATCGCCTGAATGGGCGAACCACTTAGCTCCGACTTACCGGTCTAGACAATTCAAGCCTCAGTGCCGAAAAAAATAATTTTAACTTTTCTTACCTCAAATTCGATATTTTCTTCTACAAATTCTTCAGAATGATCCATATCCACCTCCAATACAAGTTCAATGTTAAATATTACAGTTTTAGAGTCGAGGGAGAGTAGAGAGAAGTAAGAAATGAAGTGTGTAGAGAGAGAAAGAGGAGGGAAGAGGAGGGAAAATAGTGAATTTTTTCGCTATACATATAAATTCTCGAGTTGGGTTTATCGACCCAAAAAAATAAACATAGTTTTTTTTAAAGTATCTAAACTTTTTTTTAATGAGTAAAAGAGGATCTCTCTCTCTCTCTCTCTCTCTCTCTCTCTCTCTCTCTCTCTCTCTCTCTGTTTTGTGAATTTTCTATAATTCATTTTTTAAACGACGTGAAAATCTATTTACATAAACATTAAAAAAACTGTTAGATAATAGTCTAATGACAATGAAATTGAGCTTGAGACACAACTGAAAATAAAAAATTAGGATGGTATAAAGATACAAAAAATTTGTGTCTTTGACCTTCATATTGTGTAGCTACTTTAGTTATTCTCTCCGGTGTGTCTCTCTTGACAACAAATTAACTAAAAATCCTGATGCTTTTTGTCGTTTCTTACTTTTTGATAACCAAATATTCTAGAGTTATCAACTAATTTGCAAATATTGAAAGACATAAAAACAGAAATACAAGATTAGTGTACAATATTAAATCGCTTCTTATGAATCAAACTCAATACCTCTCATTCAACAAGTGAGGTGGAGTTATTTATGTGAGGGAGTCTTCACCAACGGACCACACACCTCTGTCGCCCTTTACATTTGCTATATCTTCTGTTTCTTTTTTTTTTTTTTCTTTTTTTGTTTCTTTACCAGTGAAATATAGTTAAAATCGGCCGTTCAAATTTTATTTTGAAATTCAAAATAAAAAATTTGAATTAAAATCCTACTTTTATCTTCTAAACAGTTTTGTTTCAATAAATTCAAGTCCAGCAATTTAAGTCTAAATCCACTTCATCATAAGGGAACTTTCTCCCACTTATTTCCAACGTCTTCATTAGAATTTTTACTATATGCATAAAAAGTGCGCTTCCAACTTAGCAAATAATGTTATATCTACTTGAGAGTTAAAGTAAAATCATATTCAAAAAGTAGCGCTGGAAGTTTTAATTAAAAAAATATTTAACTACTTCCAGAAGAATCTTTCGAAGACATCCTTAATATGTTAAACTAATATATTTTGGTACTATTTTAGAAGTCCAAAAGACTTTAGGGGTAAGTCTAGAATTTCCAGAAAAAGTTTGTATACATAAATGAAAGTGAAAGTTTCCAGCGGGGAAAACAATCCAATATTTTCTGGTTTATCATTGCAAAATAGGTTACATTACGTACTTGTCAATTGTGACAAGTCCTAAGTAAATTATAACAAGGAAACTTAATCTATTTATGACTAGGAAACTAAACATACAAGGTTTAGGATTATATGAGAATATGAAGACTAACAATAATAATAATCCTATTATAATTATAATCCTTAATAAATCCTCAATACTCCCCCTCAAGTTGGAGCATGAAGATCTGAAATGCCCAACTTGCAAACTAAATGATGAAACTGAGTGGGATGAAAAGCTTTAGTGAGTATATCAGCTGGTTGAAAGCTGTTGCGAATATAAGCGGGAAAGATAAAGCCAGCTGGAAAGCATTACAAACAAAATGACAATCAACCTCGAAATGCTTAGTACGTTAATGGAAAATAGGATTAGCTACAATGTGAAGAGCAGCCTGATTATCACAATATAATGGAATCGGACAATTGATAGGCACATGAAGATCATGAAGCAGGCAAGATAACCACTTCAATTCACACAAAGTCATAGCCATGGCACGATATTCAGCCTCAGCGGAAGAGCGAGAAACATTATATTTTTCTTTGTTTTCCAAGAAATAGGAGAGCCGCCAAGGGAAATAAATTAGCCAGTGATAGAGCAGTGGGTAATCAGGCAGGTAACCTAATCAGAGTCACAATATGCAGTTAGTAAAAGAGGAGATTTAGATTGAAGGAAAATGCCAAGACCTGGACTACCTTTTAGATATCGATCCAACCTTAGAGCAGCATCCCAATGTGTGAGCCGAGGAGCGTGCATAAATTGAGCAATGATATGAACTGCATAGGCAAGCTCAGGGCGTGTGAGAGTAAGATAAATTAATTTCCCGATGAGTCTACGATAGCGATCGGGTTTATCAAAATAAGGACCGGACGCTTTAGCCAACTGATGATTCGGTTCGATCGGAGTAGAGGCCGATTTGGCTCCAAGCAAGCAGTCTCAGAAAGTATTTCCAAAGTGTATTTGCGTTGACACAAAAATAAACCCGGAGGATTTCTTGTAATTTCAATCCCTAAAAAATATTTTAGTGGACCTAAGTTCTTTATATGAAAACAAGGATTCAAGGAAGCTTTGAAAGCATTAATAGAGTGTAGTGAGTTGCCAATAAGGGATAAATCATCAACATAAATGAGAACACAGAAAGATATTATATGTAAAAATAGGGAGTAGTCTGCATAGGATTGAAAAACACTACACTTACGAGGGGCAGCAGTAAGTTTGGAGAACCAACACCTAGGAGCTTGGCGAACACCATATAAAGATTTCTTTAAAAGACAAACCTGTCCGCGGAAAGAGGGATAAAAATTAGGCGGGGGCTGCATATAAACTTCTTCCTGTAAATCTCCATGAAGAAAAGCATTATAGACATCCCTCTGATGTATAGACCAGTTTCGAGCAGTGGCAACAGAAAGTAAGGTACGAACCGTTACCATTTTAGCAACAGGAGCAAAAGTGTCTATAAAATCAATACCTGGGGTTTATGTGTTGTCCAAAATCACCAAACGGGCTTTAAACCGTTCAATTGTACCATTTGCCTTATACTTAATGAACCCATTTACTCCCAAGTGTACGTTTTCCTGGAGGCAAGGATGTCAAGGACCATGTGCCATTCTTTTCGAGTGCATCAATTTCTTGGCGCATGGCGGCGCGCCATTTTGGATTAGAAACTACCTCAGAGTAGGTGGTGGGTTCTAATTCTGTGGCCATAGATGCTAAAAAATGCGTGTGTGAAAAGAAAATTTTTTCATAGTCTACAAAGTGTTATAGGATAAAAGGACGTACCTAAGAGATCTGAAGAGGTGAGGGAGCAGAAGAGGAATGAGATATAGAAGACTTCCATATTGCATTATAGTCAAAATCTCGTAGTCGAGCAGGAACCTTTTAATTCGAGTACTTTTTCTCGTACCAATTATATCTCGCTGGCTTGGAGAAGAAGGAGCTGCTGGGCCAATAGTAGCTGCTGGATCAAAGGCTGCTGGACTAGATATAGCTGGACCAGCTGAATTCGTTTGTGCTGTGGTGCTCGCTGGATCAGGTTCATGAGCTGTTGGGTCGGAGCGAACGGATTGGACCGCAATGTGGGCCTCGGTGCTGGCTGGAGTGGAGGCGAAAGCAGTTGGGCCGAGTTGGACCGCGCAATCTGGTGGAGTGGACACAACTGGGCCAGACTGTCTGAGCTCGGTCACACGATGAGTTGGATAACTTACGGATAGACTGGAGCTTCGCTGAGGCTGGGCCACGATTGCTGCTGGGCCGTGTTGCACACGGTTGGGGCAGGTGCTGCTGGTCCAGGAGCAGATGATGCGGGGTCACTTGGTTTGTTGGTTCTGGGCCGATTTCTTGTGCTGTCTTCATGAAAGAATTCACTCCCCCTTTCTGGTAAGCCCAAAATTTGTTCCCCAAAATTGTAAGATTGTTCAAAATCCAAAATACATTGTGGGGTGTCTGATTTTTCTTTGTAAGGAAACTGGGTCTCATAAAAAATTACATCTCTAGATAAAATGAACATTTCCCTTTTTAAGTTATAAAATCGCCAACCTTTCTTGTTAAGGGGATATCCAAGGAAGACATACATTCTACTTCGGGCTCGAAATTTATCTTTAGGTAGATCATGATCATGGACATAAGCTAAACATCCAAAACTTTTAATGTGAGAATATGACGGCTTTTTCCCATATAGCAACTCATAAGGAGTTTTTCCATGTAACAATGAAGAGAGTGTGCGATTGATAAGATATCCAGCTGTCATAACACATTCTCCCCAAACTTTTGTGGGTAAATTTAATTAAAAACGCAAAGCCCGTGCCACGTTCAGAATATGTCGACCTACCATTCTGTTGTGATGTGCCAGCAATAGTAGTCTGATGTATCATACCATGAGTAGAAAAATACAACTTTAGACATGTAAATTCCATGCCATTGTCACTCCGGACTATTTTTACGGTTTTGTGAAATTAGGTTTTGTTCATGGCAAAGTAATCCTTTAGAACGGATGTGACTTCATTTTTTTTAGAAATTAAGTATATCCAAATGGCCCTAGAGTAATCATCCAATATGGTAAGAAAATATGAGACGCAGATACATTTTTATATAGTCCCCACAAATCACAATGAATTAAATAAAAAATCATGGATGCTTTTTTACTACTTAAAGAAAACAGTCACAAATCTGTTTAGCATGCAGACAAACATTGCAATGAGCAGTTCCAGTTTTAGCATTCTTAGAAAATCTTAAAAAATTATTCACCACAAAATCCGAAGGGTGTCCCAACCTTACATGCCATAATGTGCTGGAATCAAGAATAGTACTAGAAAAAGCATATAATGGTGACAGTTGCATAGGTTTGTAGAAGAAAATCTCATTCTTTTGCTCACTTACTCCAATCGGTCTCATCGAGATACGGTCTTATATAACACAAAAATTAACAAAAAGAGTGACAAAACACCTAGAGTCTCGGGCCAATTGAGACAAGGAAATTAAGTTGCATTTAAGCTCAGGAATTAAAATCATACTGAGGAGTTTGAGTCTATGATTTGAGGAAACTATTCCTTCTTGGAGAGCGATTACCTTGGTACCATTAGGCAGACCAATAGTATATGGGTAGATATTATTTAAATTGCTTAAAAAATCTTTCCTATCAGTCATATAATTAGAACATTCTAAATCCAAAATCCACGAATTTTCGATACCAAATAATTTTTCGGATTGAGTAGCATATGTGTTATTTATAATGGTCAACAATTTTGACCATTGGTCACTTGTTAAAGTTAGAAAGTTGCTTGGAAAGAAAGGTGTTGGAACCTTCTGCTGAAGCTCCCGCAGCTAGAAACTGATTGTCGCTTCCGTCACACGTTCTGCCCCGTCCCTCTACGTTGGATAGTGGCGGTGTTGGGTCAGGTATCAATGCCTCATTATCCTTGCATCTGTTGCCGCTGTTTCCCAGTGCTTCCAGCTCGATCAATAAAGGGGCGGCCTCTAGATCTGATGTGCCAACCACCTATAAACGGCGTCCCTCTACTACTGCGACCAGCTGGAGCTCCGCGGCCGCCGGCGCCATTTGTTGAGCTTTTGGGCCACTGCTTTGAGTACCCTACAAGCTGGAAGCAAGAGGTGATTTCATGCCCATTACGATTGCAATATGTGCAGTGTAGCTTCGTTGAGGAAGTAGATGTTCGTTCGGCTCCCGCGATGGCAAAGGCAGCACCGTTGCAAGCATAGTCCACTGCTCGTGCTAGGTTGCGATGCTGCTCTTATTTACAAATTTAGGCAAGAACTGTTCGTACCTTTGGCATGAGTTCCTGTTGTATCAGATGAGAGCGAATAGTGCCGTAAATTTCACTGTTTAGTCCCATTAAAAATTGAAAAACCTTTTCTTTCTTCTCCTTCATTTATGATAGCTGTCAAGATTTCTGTATCTGTGGTAGATGGGAGTTAGGAGTAATTGTCTAATTCATCCCATAACATTTTTCAAGCATGAATAATACACGTTCATCGAGTCTCCTCCTTATTTATAATTTGCTAATGTCGCCTTCAACTCGTATTTTCTTGGCCCGTTTCCAACCAAGAATCTTTCTTTTATATCTGTCCATAATCCATCAGCTCTCTCGGAGTAATTTATAGAAGATCAAGAGAAGGCTCAATAGTATTGAGAATCCAAGAATTTACGAGAGTGTTAATTTCCCACCATTCTTCTTCTTTGTCTGGGTCGTTTTCCGGTATGAGAATTATTCCGTCGATGAAATCCAATTTCTTCTTCGACCGCAAGGCCAGACACATTGCTTTTGCTCATCCCGCATAATTATTGTCCTTTTCGTTTTCTTTTAGTTGAACTGTTGTTATGATTAGTTCGAGTCCATCTGAGGATGCCAAATAGTAGGCATATTTCTTTATTCTACGAACATGACTTTCTTCTACGATATCATTATCAACATTACCAGTATTGTCGTTACTCATTATGAGAGTTTAGACAACGTGGCTATAATATCATGAAAGTTTCCAATGAGAAAAATAATCTAATGTTTTCTGTTTTATTATTGCAAAATAAGTTACATTATATACTTGTTAATTGTGATAAGTCCTAAATAAATTATGACCAGGAAACTTAACCTATTTACAACAAGGAAACTAAACATACAAGGTTTAGGATTATATGAGAATATAAAGACTAGCAATAATAATAATAATAATAATAATAATAATAATAATAATAGTGCTTAATAAATCCTCAATAGAAAGACTTCAGACGTCTTTGAGGCCAAAACTTTCAAAACTTCTGGGAGCAAAATATTTTCGAAACTTGTTTCAAGATTTCCATTTTATTTTATTTTTTTGGCAGCGGCTACTGTAAAAGATAAACTCCTTTTTTTCACTCTCAAATCAATTTCAATTGAATCATTCCCTAAATTTTACAAATTAAAAACATCTGAGAACACCATTTAATCATCAGAATATTTAAAACATCATATAATTATCATGAACACTTGAATTAAACTTTAACAAGACTAAACTAGAGTGATAGAAAACTTTAAGTGCAGATACCTTATAGCTTAATCTGTCTAAACATATAAATTAAAAAATTAATGTCAGTTGAATATAAATCACGCATAATTATACTTTAGTAGTTATTGAAGCATGAAAACATCATAATTCATTCTGGTTCATAAATAAAAACTTCTGCAACTTTCAACATCATCAAATTATTTACTCTCGTAAAATAGAATATAGAGAATGTAAAGCATGTCTCTAAGAATCAGCTAACATCCTACTTTTCTTTTTGCTCATTTTCTTTCCTTTTTTTTTTTTTTCTTTTTTAAAAAATAAAACTACTATCAAGAAGCCTATCAAAATCTCATGGGCCTAACGAAGGGAATTTTTGAATGAGCATCTGAACTAGGAAAGTGGGCCATATCCACCAAACCAGTGAATAAGTCAAACCCACTGCCGTCACAATGTAGGGACCCATTTGATTTATTTATTTATTTTGATATAGGTTTTTTTTTTCTTGGTACCAGGTTTATAGGTCCCTACCAAACTCTTCAATGTTTAAGTGAAAGATGTAAATAATAATAATTCAGTGGCTCTGCAAATTGGAGGCCAGACATTTGTGCGCATAAAGAATCACTCCTACATTAAAAAGGTTAAAAATCTCACACAACTAATTAAGCTATGACCATACGAGATTTTTTTCTTTCCTGAATTGTAAAGAACCCATTTGATTTATTATTGTTTGCCTTTTTATTCACTTCAGAGATTTTTTTCTTTCCTGAATTGTAAAGAACCCATTTGATTTATTATTGTTTGCCTTTTTATTCACTTCAGTGATTGGTTATCACGCCCGAAGCATCAGCTAAATGATTTTTGTTCTTTTTTATACAATGGCCGAAATGATTATTGATTTCTTGTTTTAAGAGGAAATAATTATTGTGTCAAGATAGTAGATATAAATACTTTTTATATCACTAAGAGTCTTGGTTCCCTTTCTCTAAATATGTAAAAGAAAAAAATAAATAATTATTAAAACTAACCAAGATTGAAAAGGAAAAATTATTTGAGTGTAAAGTATAAAACAAAGATGTGGCCATAATTATTTATTTATTAGGGTTAATTTAAAAGCTATTCCTGTATTTTTAATGAATTATAATTTTAATATTTAAAATTTTAATTTGATAAATAAGTATATAAATTAAGATTTTATAAAAAGTTAACTACTAAAAACCTTTTAATTTTGACAATCAAATATCTAAATTAGGTTTTTTTAAAAAAATAATGGTCGAACTCTAACTTAAGTATTTAATTGTATTTTTTAGTCTTTTTTTGGAAATTCTAATTCAAGTACTTATTTATCAAATTAAAATTTAAATATTAAATTAATAATTTATTAAAAGTACAGGTATATTTTAGAACTAACCATAATAATCTAAGTAGTGGGAATGCCTCCCTTGCTAATCTCTCTGGCTTTTAGGGCTCTTCTCGCATTACCGGATTGATTGCTTTTCTATAGTCGTATATTTTTGGAGCTGCAAAAGAATTTGGTTTTTTCTTCTGAAGTCCATCTGGTGTAGTTCAATGATAAATATATACATATATATTATATATCTACTTTCTTTAGTTAGCCAAAAGTTGTTGGGAAAAGAATTGGCAATCTGCAATAATATATCTGATCATGAGAAAGCTGGAGTTGGTAGCAATATTTGTTCTCATAATAAAATGCACATAATTTAAGACAATAGTGATAGAGAAACAACATCCTCAAATCAAATATTTGATTCCATATATGCTCCTTAAAAAATTTAAGGAATATTCACCTAAACTAAATTCATAAGAGAGGAAGAGAACCCTTTGTTTGATATCAACGATAGGCAAAGAAAGTATTGATTACAAGTAAAGGAGACTCAAGACATTGTATCTTTCATGATGTTGGTATAGGGAAGAAGAATGTTTAGTACAATATTAACAGATTTGAGGGTATTATTGGTCTGGTAATGCAATAATTTAATAATAAAGACTATTTTCATATTGAATATTATTGATTCAAATTACATTGTAAATACTATTTCTGATTAAAAAAAAAATATATTCCAAAAACATAGTGGGTGATTAAATATAAATTGTTTTACGTATTATTATTAGTATTTATTGTTTAGCTTTTAATTCTATCTTTTTATTTTGGTTATTTCTCTTTCTGATACTATTTTATTTATTTTGAAATGAAAGGACATAAAATATACTTAATAAAAATTACATTGATCAATAAACTTAATTATGGTAGATTGGGGGGGCGGTGGGTGGGTTCATTCAAGACAGTCTTGGTATACATTTTTTCTTCTCCTTTTTACCATTCCAATTACTATTACTATTATAATAATAATAATAATACTCTTATTATTATTAGCTTAAGTTTGATAAATTATCAATTAAGGATTGCTCTTTTCAAATTGTCAATTTAGGGGATAATTTAGGTGAAATTTATAATTTTTAAAACACATAGATTGAATTTTTATATCAAATTCACCCCAGTTTTTTTAGAAATCTTTTTAAATTTCCTAATCTATTTCACCCTCCAACATTTCCATGTTTCTTCATTATATTTCACACCAATCTAATCCATATATTTTAAAATATCCCGACAGCAACTGCCAAGCTGCAGAAGTAGTTAAATCGGCTTCCCATTGCCAACTTCAACGTGATTAAAGATGCTCTCCCAGGATCGGAATGATTATCCCTACCTGATGGGTCTATATCCATCCCTGAATATCGTCGGGTACTGTTAACTTCCCTGAGGCTAACAAGTACTAAAACTTTCCACAACTTATATTCAAGGATTCTTCTTTCTCACAAGTACCGGGTGATCCCGACCGCACCAATGCGACTTCATTTTATTTTTGGCCCACTATTTTATGTTGTTGCTCAACAACCCCTCTTAACTCTTTATTAATTTTCTCTTAAATAAACTATTTATATATTCTTATACCTTTATTATTATTTTTTGTTATCATTGTCTATTAACATTTTTCCCAATTTGCCGCTATTTCTTCTCTCTTTCTTGCACTATTGTCCTCTTTTTTCTTAAATTGAAGTAATAACAAGAGATGATGTAGGATGGAAGTAATAGAAATGAGATACACGATAAAAGTAATAGGAGGTAACTGCGACGAACCATATGGAAATAAGGCAGTTCAATTATAATTTTTTTGGTTTCAAAATTCTAGTATATCCATAAAAATAAAATAATAACAAAATATATGTTGGGTTGAAGATATAAAAATATATGATTTGTGATGAGATATAACAAAAAAAGATGAAAAAATTAAACAGTAAAATAATTTAACAAGTTTAAGAAAAAATTGAGTGTAAACTAGAAATGAAAATTAAATTATGAATTTTTAAAATTTTAAATTTGTCTTAAATTGTTCATCAATTGACAATTAAAAAAGAACTAAAAAAGAACGTACTCTTTATAGAAAATTCTTACTTATTTTTCTTATTATTATTATTATTATTATTATTGATAAACAAAGGGTTGTATTGATGACTCAAATGTGGTATACATTTGGGCTTGGAGTTATTCATGGATGATGAAGTATCCGCTACTCCAAAAGATGAATCAGAATCGGGAGATCTCCAAGGTGATGTATCTTGTGATTTTGATGTTGATGAAATGAACATTATAATTAGTAGCCAAATTATGAAACTCAGGTTGGGTTTGGCTTTGGAATTGGAATTCCATAAAATTTTAAATATTAATATTTGAATAAGTCACCAAATCTCATCATCCTCTTTACATAAGAAAAAAAAAAAAAGCTTCCGTATTTTATTTTATGCTAGAGAGGGGAGGGGAGGGGAGGTCCTGGAACTTTGGCACACATGTTAATCACCTTCTTGCTGCTTTGCTGACTACCTATCTCATTCAACCAGCATATATCATGTTGGAGGCTATTGGCGGGAGGAGTGATCGGTTGCAACATCAAAACCCGGTGGAATAAAAACAATATCATCCCACTCAGCTGATGAATCATCCTGCATTGTTGTTTTTCATTTCAAGAAAGAGAAAGCAAAATTCAAACAAACCATATATAGCAAGAAACACCAGAAGATTGTATGTTGCAAGACTTAACTTTCCCAGTTCTTGCATAGTTACATTGGCAACAATATAGAGAAATAACTGCAAATAAAGGATTCTTACCTTCATCCCTTGTATTATATCCTCAAGAACCGCAACCTACCACATCCAAGTTTCGATTAATACAACAAGATTTTGTAAGTTCAGAAATCCAAGGAAACCAAATCTTTACCTGAACATCACCTGCTCTTAAAGCAGGATTCATCGTTTTCTGCTGGCGTGACGCTCTTTGTAGAGAGTTTTCCAAGTCCTCCTACAAAATGATAAGGAGGATAAGAAAGAAATGAATATTATTCACTATGCAGATTATTAAGTAGAATATCCAAGTACTGGTTTTTCAACAGCTAACCTTCCTGAAAAAGACGGGACGATATCTCCTGTTTTGGCTCCTCAAGGCCAAGCTCTTTGACTGAAAACACATCATAAATAGATTAGGACTAAAACTGTCAACACCAGAAATACATGTGCAACCAAAGGAACGAAACATATGCACTTCGCATAACAGTAGAATGACCATATTATATCCTGAAATTGATCTAATCATAACGACATTGAACATTGGTGTACCGTTCAAAAACTAATTACTATTACAGGCAGCCAAAAATATGGCTTATCTAACCATTGCATAAGCTGAGTACAAAGATTGCTCTATATCACATCCTAGTATTTATCGGCTCTAAATATCTAACCATGAAAGAGAGGTAGCAGATGTATGACAAACACTGGTATTGTCCAATCCTAGTCTCTCATCACCCCTGATCCAACTACAAATTAATCCCTTCATGGGTCATGCCAAATGCCAAGTTTGATGCCAAAAAATCGCATAACTCTAGAACAACTGCATTAATTCATGAGAGATATAGAATGACAAGTCTAAAGCTAGAAAGAACATTAAATAGCACGTAAAAAAACAGCATGCATAGACTAATAACATCATGCTGACACTTTTAAGATGTGATTACTTAAAGCTTCCTTTGTTTCTTTTTCTTTTCCTTAAAGATTTTCTCAAGCTCTTTTGCCAAAGAAATTGATTCATTGAATAAATTTAAGAAATAAATGACAGAGCTATAGAACACCTGGAATACTGGAACTCCACGAAAGCTATCATCAGGAGTGCCAGCCTTCTGCCTTTCCTACAGATAAGAAGCAAAAGAGAAGTTACATTTGGCATTCCAAAATACCAGATGCCAAACAAGTTTATATGGAACTATGCTGATAGCAAAGCTCCAGCAAAATGTATGGAAGGCAAAATAATAAATATTACTCCAACACAAACATATTCACCATCAGAAACCAACCAATAGCAACAGCCATTTGTGGAAAACTTGGATACAAAGGGCTATACTTCTACTTTCCAGAAATTTCATTTTCAAATTTTTTGAGGGATAGGAATATAGGCAAAAATGTTAGACTTTATGCAAGAAAGTCAACAATGACTAATTGACTTCACCAAATTGTAACAGACGAGAATGGGTCATTTTGGAGCTTATAGCCTTATGTCCCAACACATTCATGTGTATATTGTTGCAAATAAAAGAAATTTATATATGCTAATGAATTAGAGAATACATGCAGATCTGCCATGATTTTTATGAACATGAAGAAACATCAACTATCACATTGATAACTTAAAGACCGTGCAGTAATTTCTCAATGATGTTCTCCTCTTTTTCCCAATAAGAAAAAACTTTCCCAAAAAGTACCTCCAAGGCTGAATAGCACCTTTCAGCTTTACCCAAGCAGAAGAAGATATGGTACAGAATAGAACATCTTAAAGCAACAATGAACTTAGTTTAAGCCAAGGAGAAAAGGCCTCAGGCTTTATTTACATTAAATTCATTTAGTATGGCAACATTTTCACTGAAGATAGAAATATTTTTCTTGCATTGTTTGTCAAACAACTTGATATAATCCTGCTGTGTTTAACAAATTAAGCTTCTACTGATAATAATGAATCTGTCTAACTATGTCGTACACTTGCTTCTGAAATGGATATCTGTCTCCCTAACTATATTATTGTCCAACAATTCTGGAACCAAATTTATTCTGTAAACCTATTCGCCGGAGCAACGCAAGAAAAGGCATTAAGAACTGGTAGTTAGATGAGAACCACTTCACAACAAGCAAAAGAAAAAACCAGAAGCAGTGAATGACAAATTACACATTGAAGAGAAAACAGAGATGATGACAAGAACCACCTAACTTGAAAACAAATTCGAGAAATGTTTCTAAAACCTTTAAGATCAGCTAAATTGTCCGAAAATAGGTCAAATATTCTGCAAATTTGAAATGCATGTCATTCTCAATACTGCAACACAAAAGTCATGTATACAACTAAAACATGCACAATAAGCACAATGTCAATCTGGAAAACATATTCGTAAACATGAAAATTGAGTAAATACTTACACTTATCGCATTCTTTATCTGGGATACCTCTGGAATCAACCTAAAAGCTACGCCATCAACTTTAAGCTGAAATACCTGTACCACAATAACCATCAAACTCCAGTACATTCACAAACCCCTGCTGAGTGAGAAACGGAATTCAAATACAAAGGTTCCAAAAATAGACGCATAATAGAATCTTTCATGACCCAGCAAAAAGAAAAAATATAGAATCTTTTATGAACTCATGTTACAATCCTAATAGAGGATCAAAATTACGAGTTTATGGAATCCAACAGGAGATCATATCTCTTCCATATTTTCCAAATAAATAACTCATTAAATTTACAATCATATCAAGAAGCAAGCTCATACAAAGACAAGAAATGTAACTAGAAACACCAAACACAAGGCTTTTCCTCGTACTCTTACTAAAATAACATGATATATCTAGCATATTCTGCTTCTCAACAAATCAAAAGAAAATAGCAGCAGTAAAGAGATTTTGATCAAAACCACCCTTTAAAAACAAATCCAATTTTGACAAGTCGAAGGACAGGAATACTCCTCCCAGTATATGGTATATATGCTTTTCTTTTAAGAAAACAATAATATAGGTAGCATATAAACCGAAAAAGCAAAATAGAAAATTTATTACATCGAAATATGGAACTGACTTTGTTTAGAGCCACAGCTACAACTTGAGAGCCATTTCTCATAGAAGGGTCCATGGATTTCATCTGCTCAAGAAGGGCAGCAGCATCTGCTTCACTGAAACAAAATAATCCCAGATTTTTCCCAGTTTTAAAGCCCGAAACCAACACAAATTCTTCAGAAGAATTGCTGAGAGCATACACAGGGACGCCAGCTAATCGCTCCTCAATAGCTTCAGTACTCAAAGCAAGACTCCTCCTTTTATTACTTTCATCACTGTTAATACTAAAAGAAGAAGAAGAAGGAGAAGAAGAGCTGGGGGAAACAGAGCTGATGGCATCAGAAATTCTAGCCCAAAGAGGAGCCCTTGGAGATAGTGAAGGAGCGGTGGGGAAGGGGAGTGGAGAGTGGTGAAGGAAGTTGGAGAGGTTCGTTTGAAGGGAAGAAACCACTTGGTGCAGCAGCAGCTGAACCGGCGGCGGTGGTCCTTGCGGTAGCTGCGGCGGCGAGGAGCCTTTGGGTTTAAATAAATTCATGATTTTGCTGTGATGGAATACGATTGAGGGTTTGGGGAGGTTTATGCAAATTGCAGGAAGAGAGACGAGAACAAAGACAAAATAGCCAATTTGGTTCTCCACGTAATTACGTTCCGCTTATTCAATCCCTCACTTTTAATTTTAAAATTCAGGTCTCTCAACCATTTTATGCTCCGTTAACTCAGACCCTATCACCATGTATAACAAAATCCAATCATCATTTTTTACATGTGCATTACATATGACTATTTAGAAAAAGTAAAGTTGTCATTTATCTTCTTTGATATTAAAATGAACACAAAATATTTTTCAGACATAGTAATAGAATTTTCTTCTTCTATTTACTTATTCTCTTCTCCCTCCCCCCTCCCTCCTCCTACGGACAAATTTCTTCATACAAATTGCAACCAAAGTTTCCCAATTCGAATCCTAACATTTGTATATGAGCCAAGGCTCAAAGTGGTGAAAATTTAAAGACCCATCTCCATTGTTGAAGATCACAAAAGCTATCAAAACAGATTAAGAAAATTTCCAACCATTTGAGGTCAAATTTCTACATATTTTGTAAGTTTTATCTAATGAAAAATGATTCCTACTTGTTATAATATTGATTGGGTATGATTACTACACAAAATTTCTTCATTATATGAGTTTTTGATGGCTGAGATATGGTAAAAATTCTAGTGACAAAGAAAATGAAAATTTTGAGTTGTTCTTGAAAACTCCATGAAATTAAAGGTCCTAATGCTTCCTATGAACTCTACTTGATATATTATTGATTGTATAAGAGATCTATGCAAAAAACCTTCATTATGTAAGCTTTTGATGTCCAAAAAGTTAGCTTAAAATCCTGACGAAAATAGTTGTTTCATTTGGTGTGATCTTTTTGGGGATTTTTTTGGATTCCTGTACCTCCTTATGGATTTCAATTTCGGACATCAATTCCAACCTCCACCCATCACCTTACAAGTTAAACTCAAAATTGGATTCCACACATCACAACTAGATTGAAGGTTAGAACTTGTGTCTCCACCCATGAAGTTCTTCATCAACTCATCCAAATCCGACTCACTGCTAGCAGATCCCGCTCTATTAGACCCCAACCTCGAATTGAGAAGAGGGAGTAAGAAAGGAGAAGAAAGATGAGAGAGAGAGGGGGAAGAAGGGGGTTAATTGTAGGCTGTAATAGGGGCAGGTCTTACTCGCATCTGCGGGTCTATACCCGTTTATAACGAGGAATGTTAAAATTTTATATCAACACCTATACTCGTACCTATATAGATTCTATTAAATGGATCCGGATAGGGTACGATATACCAAAACCTGTATACCTACATACCCGTTATAATAAAATAATAATACATATGTTTATATTATATTATTTTATATTTTTTAATTAATACATAATTTATATATTTATGATATTGAGTAGTTTATTTTCTTAGTTTAGAGAAGAAAACAAAATTTTCTTCATAGTTTAGAGAAGAGAAATTATCTTAGGGCCCTCATAATTTTGTTAAGGCCTCATAGTTAATTTAGATAAGAGATTCAAGATTTCTTCTTCGAGAGATAACATAGGCATGATTTTTTAAGGTTAGGTTTTTTGAAAATTGTTTTATATATATTTTTGTTTAACAAGTGTTATAAACTTCCGGCTACCAACAGTACACAACCACAAACCTATTTACTATTACAATGGCTATTACTATTACAGAACCGGCAAAAATTAAAAGATTAACAAAGACAGAAAGAGCGGAAATCTAAGCCTATTCTATTACAGAAGGAGTCTTCGTCGCCCGGTGGCCTTCTGTCTTCAGATCCGGTCACAACAGTGAACAAACAGTAGTATAACAGAAATAAGAGAGAAAAGGTGTGAGCTTTCCTTACCACGAGACCATCCGGTCTCGGAAATGAACTCCGACGGTCGGTAGGCGAACGAGCTCCGCGAGTTCGGCCTAGCCACCATGTCCCGCCTGTTCCCGCGTCCTTCCGGTGAAGAAAGGGAGAATCCCTCAGTAGCCCCGTTGCCTTAGATGAACACTCACTCTCAGTCTCTCTCGGCAAGAAGTGTCGAAGGCCCCTTTCCCCTCTAACTGCGGTCTCACACTCGGCAACCCGAAGGGTTGGCCGGCACCGACTAACAGGAGAGGGTCCCGAAGGGTCACGCACAAGGAACGAGCAAGCAGACTGCTTGAATGAAGAGAGAAGACAGAAGATCGAGAGAGGAGAGAGAAAGGCAGAGGCGGCACAAAGAATGCAAAAGAGAGGATTAGGGCAAGAGGCTGAGAAAGCGAGATATTTATAGCCGAGTCACCAGGGCGGGTCGGGTTGAACCGGCCCGCCCGGCATCTCTTGCCAGCCCAGCTTCCAATTTGCACTCAAGGCCCACCAGGGCTTAATTCATCATTGGGATTTATTTTGGGCCAAAAGAAAAGAAAATATTAGTGAAACAATTTGGGCCATCTGGACCAACAAACTCCACCTTGAACAATATTTTCATCTAATTTGGCCAACAATGACTCCAAGAGTCAGCCTTCATCAATATGAAGGAGGTCCCTGCACAAAGAGAATTTGTCGCTTGTCACAATCTTAGTACCAAAGTCAGCAGGGATTATCATTAGTACTAATTTTCTCTATGTTAATTAAACCACTAGAAACCTTTTCCGTAATGAAGTGATACTTGACATCTATGTGTTTGGTTCTTTCATGGTAAACAGGGTTTTTACATAAGTGGAGACAACTCTGACTATTAGTAAAAATTACAGCCTTCGAATTTAAAACATGCAATTCGGACAACAAACCCTGAAGCCAAATGGCTTCCTTGATTGCCTCAGTGGCTGCAATATACTTAGCCTCTGTAGTCGACAAGGCGACTACAGTGCTGCACTGTGACTTCCGGGGATATGCGCTTTCGCCAAAGTAAAGAAATAAGAGCCGGTAGATTTTCTACCATCTTTGTCACCCTGCAAAATCGGAATCAACGTACCCTACCGGCTTCAAAATCATTGGACCAATTATGATAGAGGAGACCTCTATCAATAGTCCCATTTATATAGCGCAACAACCACTTTAAAGCTACCCAATGGTCCCTCCCCGGATTACACATAAAACGGCTAAGGAGGCTTATGGAATAAGCAATGTCGGGCCGAGTGGAAATCATGGAATACATGACCGAACCTATAGCCATCCTATAGGGAATATGGGCCATCTCATTCTTTTCTTTTTCGGTTTTGGGGCAGGATTTTTCAGAGAGTTTAAAGTGGCTTGCTAAAGGTGTACAGACTGGCTTGCATAAATACATTGAAAATTTGGATACGATTTTCTGCAAAAAGGGTTTCTGGGATATGAATAGGGATCTACCTGCCCTATCCCTCCTAATATTCATCCCAAGGATTCTAGATGCTGTTCCTAAGTCCTTCATGTCGAATTCGGACTTCAACAAGGATTTCAGGTGGTTGATCTTATTCCTATGCTTACAGGCAATTAGCATATCATCAACATACAGCAACAAGTAAATAGCAGATTCAACATCATTGCCACAAAAATACAAACAGCTATCATAGTTACTCTTAATAAAACCAGCTTTCAACATAAAGGAGTCGAAACGTTTATACCATTGACGAGGTGACTGCTTAAGTCCATACAAGGACTTCTTCAGCAGGCATGCCATGTGCTCTTTTCCTTTCTCCTCAAAACCAGGAGGTTGACTCATGTAAATGGTTTCCTCAAGTTCCCCATGTAAAAAGGCAGTTTTGACATCTAGTTGCTCTAAATCAAGATCATAAAATGCAACTAAAGCAAGCATTATCCTAATTGTTTTGTACTTAACAACAGGAGAAAAGATTTCATTAAAATCAATGCCCTCTATTTGAGAAAAACCTTTTGCCACGAGTCTAGCCTTGAACCTTGGAGGTTCATTGGCAGAGTCTGGTTCTTTTATTTTAAAAATCCATTTACAGTCAATCAATTTTTGCTTAGAGGGTTTTGGTACAAGAATCCAAGTTTTGTTTTTATGCAGAGAGGACATTTCCTCTTCCATGGCACGCAACCACAAAGAACGGTTTGGACTCTTTAAAACATCAGAGAAGCACATAGGTTCTTTTTTCTTCAACAAAAGATGCAAAGAAGACATGCATATGAGACAATGTAGGAGTAACCGTACCTAGCTGGTTTCCTAGTCTCTCTCCTAGCCCTATCTCTCGACAGCTGGTAATCCCTTAAGGCTTGGGCTTGTGCCTCGGGATGATCTTCATCATCCTCGTCCGAATTTTCGATTCAGGGCGTGTTATTTTCAGTCGCTCATCGGTCGGGATATCCGACGCTCCACTAGACTCGGAGTTGGTCGTGGGGTTGTGAAGGCTCTGAGGTGTTCTCCACCTCCACGGGAATAATCCCATCAGTAGGAGGGTCACTAGGTTTTTCAGGGTTGGCTTCAGCCTTTAGACAAGGCATATCTTGTTCGTTAAAAATCACATCCCGACTCACAAGGACTCTCACTCCCGACTCACCTTTGAGCCATACCTTGTAGCCCTTCACCCCACTACGGTATCCTATAAACACTCCCTTTCGTGACCTAGGGTCCAACTTACCCTCCTTTTGGTGCACAAAAGCAGCACACCCAAATACTCTAAGGTTTGAGAGATTCGGTGGTTCACTGCGACCACATCTCTAAAGGTGTTTTGAAGTTGATGGCGATTGAAGGTGATCTCGTTAATGAGGTAGACAAACTGTACTTACAGCCTCTCCCCAAAATGGTTTTGGAATACTCGAGGACACCATAAGGCACCTAACCTTATCCATTATAGTACGGCTTCATCCTCTCAAAGAACTCCATTTTGTCGTGGGTTGTGCCTAACAGATCCTATGGTGAATTATGCCATGCAATGCACACAAATCGAAAAATTTTTTATTGCAAAACTCAAGACCGTTATCTGTCCTAATGGTTTTAAGTTTATTACCAGTTTGGTTTTCGGCAAGGCGTTTCCATTCAGAAAATTTTTCAAAAGTTTGGTCTTTAGATTTTAACAGAAAGACCCAAACATGCCTAGAGAAATCATCCACAACTGATAAAAAATAAACATTTCCACCATAAGTTGGGACCTTTTCAGGTCCCCACAGATCACAATGCACATAATCAAGAACAGAAGTGGACTTGTGTGTGCCGACAGAAAAACTGATTTTGTGTTGTTTTCCAAGTACACAGTGGTCACAAAAATCAAGAGATTCGATTTTGTCACCACCCAAAAGGTTTTGTTTGTGAAGGCAATGTAGTCCCTTCTCACTGATGTGGCCAATCCTTCGGTGCCACAACAGAGTCTTTTCAGGGACTGTTTTCGAAACCAATGCAGATGCATCCAAAACAGTTTTTCCAATTAGATGGTAGAGACCATCCCTTTTAAAACCTTTGAGCATGACCAGTGCTCCTTTACAAACTTTCATAATGCCATTTTCAGATTTATAAGAAAAACCATTTGTGTCAAAAACACCAAGGGAGATTAGGTTCCGACGGAGGTCGGGCACATATCTCACCTCAGTTAGTTTTCTGGTCACCCCATCATGCATTTTTATGAAAACATTTCCGATTCCTTTCACTTCACAAACATTATTGTTGCCCATAAAAACCTTTCCCTGATCAAGGGGTTTGAAATCTGAAAACCAATGTTTGTTGGGAGTCATGTGAAAAGTGCAGCCTGAATCAAGGATCCAGTGTTCAGAAACAGAGGAAAGGGTAGAAGACACACACAGCACTTCAGAATACATAGAATTACCATCTGATTCAAAATCGTGTGGTTTGTCATTTTTATCACTCCCTTTACCTTGTTTACGTTGTTTCTCCTCTTTGATCCTTTTAAAACACTTGTTTTTCATGTGACCTTCCTTGCCGCAATAAAAACATTTCACTTTCTTATCTCGAGATTTCGACCTCCCTTTACTTTTAGAGCGGTGACTAAAAGATTCCCTCCGGTCAACCCTCCCTCGCACGTAAAGGTTTTCTCCGTTTGATTTATTTTCTTTTCGTAAATCAAGGTCCTTAGATTTCAAAGCATTTTTAACATCAGCAAGAGTCAAGTCATCTCTACCGTACTTAATAGCTGACTTGACATCGTTAAAAGATTCAGGTAAGGAGTTTAATAAAATCACGGCAACATTTTCGTCAGAAATCTTTTCACCGATGTTTTGTAATTCTAAAACAATTTTGTTTAAATCGTCGATGTTTTCAGAAAGAGATTTCGACCCGCTCATTTTAAAACCAAAAAGCTGTTCTTTTAGGTAAATCTTGTTGGATAAAGATTTTCCTAAGTAAAGTTTTTCAAGTTTGGTCCATATTTCAAAAGCATTGTCTTTTTCGTCTATTTCTCTTAAAACATTGTCGGTTAAATGTAGGGTGAGGCAACTGTGTGCATCACCAAGTTTTTCCGAAAGTACTTCGCCCTTCCAAGACTCCGGATACTTGTCAGGGCTACAAATAGCGGGTGCGGTTTTATTTTGGACTAAAACAGCTTTCATTTTTCTGCGCCACATTACGAAATCCGATTTGCCATCAAACTTGTCAGTTTCAGTCTTTTGAATAGACATGGTTAAATGGCAAATGAGAGTAGTGCTGGCTAGACAAATGAAAGGTTTGAAAAACTGGAAGTTTTGTCCCGAAAAAAATTGCCCGGATTTTGCTTTTTGATGGAAAAACAGAACAGTTCAGTACGTAGTACGCGAAAATAGTTTTGTAGCTAAAACAGCGCAAAAGGTACTCACAGAATTTAACCAAAGCAGAAACAGCAGAAAGCACAAAAAACAACCACAGCAGAATTCAGAACAGTTTATGCAATTAAAAGAAAAACCACCAAGTCACAGATACTGGGTGTCTCTTGGACTCCCAGCCAGGCTTGGGTTTTGTGATTTTTCAAAAAAAAAACAATTGCCAGAAACAGAACTCAGAAAGATGTGCTGCAGATTATGAAGCAGAAATTGGACCGTAAACAGAAACTGGAAACAGCTTGAACCAAAGCTAAAACAATAAAAGCTTTAGCAACAGATCCGCAGAAAACAGTAATGGCTAATAGGTTCGCGCAAACAGTAAACAGGATAAACAGCAGTTTAACAGACAAACAGATTCAAATCAGTTTAGCAAACGAACAGCCACAGATATCGCAAACAGTAATAGCAGAAAAATGAAGCAGAAACAGTAAATAAGGAGAGAGGGTTTAGAGATTGTCCTGTTCGTCAGATCCCGCCTGGATCTGACACCGAGTGGTAGCCGGATAGTAAATCCGACAACCTAGGTCTGATACCACTGTTATAAACTTCCGGCTACCAACAGTACACAACCACAAACCTATTTACTAGTACAATGGCTATTACTATTACAGAACCGGCAAAAATTGAAAGATTAACAAAGACAGAAAGAGCGGAAATCTAAGCCTATTCTATTACAGAAGGAGTCTTCGTCGCCGGTGGCCTTCTGTCTTCAGATCCGGTCACAACAGTGAACAAACAGTAGTATAACATAAATAAGAGAGAAAAGGTGTGAGCTTTCCTTACCACGAGACCATCCGGTCTCGGAAATGAACTCCGACGGTCGGTAGGCGAACGAGCTCCGCGAGTTCGGCCTAGCCACCATGTCCCGCCTGTTCCCGCGTCTTTCCGGTGAAGAAAGGGAGAATCCCTCAGTAGCCCGGTTGCCTTAGATGAACACTCACTCTCGGTCTCTCTCGGCAAGAAGTGCCGAAGGCCCCTTTCCCCTCTAACTGCGGTCTCACACTCGGCAACCCGAAGGGTTGGCCGGCACCGACTAATAGGAGAGGGTCCCGAAGGGTCACGCACAAGGAACGAGCAAGCAGACTGCTCGAATGAAGAGAGAAGACAGAAGATCGAGAGAGGAGAGAGAAAGGCAGAGGCGGCACAAAGAATGCAAAAGAGAGGATTAGGGCAAGAGGCTGAGAAAGCGAGATATTTATAGCCGAGTCACCAGGGCGGGTCGGGTTGAACCGACCCGCCCGGCATCTCTTGCCAGCCTAGCTTCCAATTTGCACTCAAGGCCCACCAGGGCTTAATTCATCATTGGGATTTATTTTGGGCCAAAAGAAAAGAAAATATTAGTGAAACAATTTGGGCCATCTGGACCAACAACAAGGAAAAAATAAAAAATGTCATACGAGCACAGATATACCCCTAGACCCTAGAGGGTCGGGTCTGGATCCATAGAGTTTGGATCCATGTTTCACTATACGGGTGTGAAAGTATCCAAAGAGTCTGAACCCGTTTAGTACAATTGTGGGCTGGAGATGAATAAATGGGGTATGAATTTAATGGCATGGATTAGTATGCGTGCACCTAAACAAATGGGAGGTTTAGGGTTTAGTAGCATGCAACTATATGGAATGAGGCTTTGTTGGCAAAAATTAATTAGAGATTTCTGAAATGCTCAAGAGCGTCATGAAGTGTGGTTCTATTATCTAAATATGGCTCTCTTAATTAGTTCTATTGTGTATAATAAAGTTTCGGCATCATATTCATGGAAGGCTATGGTGAAGGGTTTCAATTTTTTGTATTAAAGAATTGAAATGGTAGCTTAGGAAAAGAAGATATGGCGAAATAGATTGTTAGGGGATGAGTCTTTTTAAGTGGCGATATCCTCTGCCCTTGGAGAAATATGAATGGGATAAAAAGGTAGTTGATTAGTGGCATTCAGATATACTAACATGGAAATAGAAACTTCTGAACACGATGCTCACCTGGTGGGGAGATGTTGCAAAAGGTAAGGGCTAGTGTCCAACATGCAGTGGTTGTCAGGAATGGTTGTGTGATTTAAAGGGAGTGGCAATAGTGAGATATATTGTCACTTGTTGGAGCAATAGGGCATGTGAGGGACATGGCATTGCACTAGTATTTGGAAAGTAAAGGAGCCATCACAACTAATTTGTTTTACTAATTATATATGAAGTTTATACCTGAAAGGGATATGTGTACTTTTAGTTGCAAGAGCAGATACTTCCGGCTAGGTCAATAAGCCATAGCTTACTTCTTGTGCAATCTTCACTCCTTTCACCATCACACCATGGATGATGTACAAAACCAGTATACAAGTCTTAGTATCAATAATAATCATAATGTCATTTGATTCTGACAAAGTAATCATAGCACATAATAGAATAAACAAGCCAATGTGATCTGCTACTATGCTCATTAGCACTAGTTTATCCTACTGCCCTTTTGGTTGCTACTGGTTTGTAGGACTTTTCATACCTCTTTCATATCGCTCACATTAGCTTGCTTTATTTCCAACCTGCACAATTAACCACTTACGAGACTTTAGTATAATGTAGCACATACAAGTTTTCAAACTCCGTAGCAAAAACTGATTTTAGAAGCATAACAAGTCTTGTAGATTACATCTTGTTGTGACACTCCTATTTTGAACTTGCCATTGACTTCTACACATTCTAGTAATTAATTAAACTTTTAATAGAATATACTGGTAAGAATGGCGCCTTTGTAGCTGAGCACTCCAACAATCTTACTTAGACCTTGCTTTTGGAGCCTTCTTACTTTAGGATCAGTAGCGAGAAAGTAAAATAAATAAAGAAAATAATGGGACGAATACAATGGTAATGATGATATAATTTGTTCTTTTTTTTTTTCCTTCTTTTCTTCTTATTATTATATAGCTGTATTACTTATTTTCTTGTTATTTATGAAAAATTTTTTCATCATACTCTTATGGTTTATATTTCTTGTAGATAATGAATGAAAATAGTTTCTCAAATAAGGATTTCATCTAGGTAGAAAGTTATATTTTGATATCCAATTAGTGATATCGATTGAGGCAAAAGAAAATGTGGAAAACAAAAATAGTTTAATGAAGGCCGAAGACATTGAACTTGCCATGCATGAACAAATTACATAGAAATTGATGCCCAAGTAGTTATGATTTTTGAAATTGAAGATGTAACTTACAAATTTTATCACCAATATGCTGAGGTAACTGGTTTTGGAACTAGAAAGGTCCATCTCACACAATGATCAAAGCAATAGCGGCATATTAGATAAAATCTTTTGTTGTTCTCGGGAAGGAAAGTGACCAAATGATAAAGAGACTATAAGATCAAAAAAAGCATTGAGCTGTGGCAAGGTGTGGTTATGCTGCAACAATGAAAATTAGCTGCCGATTTGGTAAGTGTGAAATTATTCAATTTTTGTTGATCACAATCACGAGCTTTCAAGTCGAAGGAAAACTCATTTGTTTAGGTCTTTTCAAAAAGTAACAAATGCCCAAGAAGCTAAAATGGATATGGCTACTAGTTGTGGTATAAATCTAAAAGAAACAATGGAATTTATGGAAAAACAAGTTGGTGGTTAGAAAAATCTTTTATTCACTCGTGTTGATCGTAAGAATGATCAAAGCAAAAAAAAAAGCACTAGACAAATGAGGATAGGCGAAACAG
Organism: Catharanthus roseus; assembly: GCA_028651295.1. Taxonomy (NCBI): domain Eukaryota; kingdom Viridiplantae; phylum Streptophyta; class Magnoliopsida; order Gentianales; family Apocynaceae; genus Catharanthus; species Catharanthus roseus. Next base: position 10,046,156 of record JAPQWS010000102.1, on the reverse strand, counting down.
GAGGTATATTGGAATACCTACAAAAAACACAATTGGGAGATCCTAATTTCTTTTATGCCATACAATTGGATGAATATAGTAACTAATATCTTTTGGTTTAATGGTAAATTTGGCGACTGGTTTAATAGAAAGATGAAAGCTTATTATGGTAAATTTGGTGACGTTGTTTGTTTTAATACAACTTATAGGAAGATAAAGATGGATGACCAATTGCATTTTTCGTTGGTGTAAATCATCACAAACAAAGTACTATTTTTGGTGTTGCTTTGTTATTAAACGAAACTGCTGAATCTTTTGAACGGTTGTTTGAGACTTTTTCCAAGGCAATAGGAAAAGCTCCAAAACTATTCTTACTGCCCCACATATAGCTATGGCAAAAGAATTAGCTTCTAATTGGCCTGAAACTTATGATAGACTCTGTCTTTAGCATATTTATCAAAATGTAGCTACTAATCTTAGTGGTGTGTTTTCAAAGTTTTAAAAAGTTGCAACTGATTTTACCAAATGTTTGTACAATTATGAGGAAGAAAAAGATTTTATAGATGCATGGAATGGAATGTTAGATAAGTATGAACTTCATGATAATGACTGATTGCAAAAGATGTTCAAAATTAAAGAAAAATGGGTATTAGTATATAGACGAAGTACTTTCTCTGCAGATACAAGCACTACTAAACCAAGTGGTCTATGAATAGTGTACTAAAGAAATATGCCAACTACAAACATGATTGATTCAATTTTTTTGAACATTTTGAACGCTTATTGAAAATTATATATAAGAGTTGACATCAGATTTCAAAGCAAGTCAAAGAGCTCCTGTATTTCCATTTTCAATGGAAATAATAAAATATGCTGCAACTGTGTACATACTAAAGGTGTTTTAGAAAGTCAAATGTGAGATAAGTGATGCTTATGGTTGCAAAGTTGTTATTCATTGTGAAAAAGAAAATGTTTCTTAATATAGAGTAACACCTTATGGAAAGAGATATGACCATTTTGTGGTGTATAATTCGTTAGACGAAATTATATCTTGCATTTGTAGGAAATTTGAGTTTGTTGGCATTTTATGCTCGCATGCTATAAAAGTGTTGTCATTGAGGAGCATTGTAAAAATACCTTCTCAGTATATCTTGAAGAGGTGGACAAAAGAAACAGAGGTAGGGATTATAGAAGTTAGCTAAAGCATGCTCGAGAAAGATCCTAAGGCGATAATGAGTTTTTGCTACAAGGATTTATGTCAATTATGTACTTAATTGGTCACAAAAGCTATAGAATCTGAATCGGCTTATAAAATTGCTAAAGGACTTTGTAGAATGTTGAAGTAGGTTGATAAATGTTTAGAAGAAATAAATTTTGAACAACTGATGTTTAAAATGGGGTATATGGGTAAGTGCACATATCACTGTAGTAAAAAAGATATACCTGGATTGTCAAATCAGGGAACACAAAGTTAAAGTACTAACAATTTAATCTAAGGTCTAGTCTAATAAAATTGAATTTTGAGAAAACATTTAAAAACTAATAAAAAAACAATTAAATGAAAACGATTGGCTTGAGAGGTAAAAATATAAGAAGAGAGTTTGAATGGTGGAATCCCCCTAACTTTTGTCAACTATTTCCATTGGAAAAATTCATAAAACGATGTTCAAGAAAATAAAGCTGGGTCATCACACGTTAACTCGAGCAGTCCCTATCTCTAAGTGAGGGACACTATTCACTAACCTTTAGAGAAGAATCTCTTCTCCCTCTCACCGATTATGAATGTAATATGATTAAGTGATTAAAAAGACCTAAAAATGCAAAGGATATCTTTATTCAATTGTCAACTCCTATTATTCAATTAATTGCCCTAAATTGGTTTTCCTTGTTCAATTCCAAAAAATTTGCGATATAATCGATTTTGCGCAAAGTAATTAAGACAAAAACACAATTGCATAACAACCCAAAAAAAATCAAACATTAATTTTATAAAAATCTATAAAAATCATATCATCCAAAAACTAGGGTTCAACCTTCATTCAAACCAATGTTAAATTAGCTTCTCAACATCTTAACAAAACATAATTCAATAATAGAATTCATAAATACAAAGGAAAAGAATGTTTATGATTGAGAAGAATTGCTTCAACGGTTCCGAGGGTCACCCGAGCTCGTTTCTCGATTTTCTTGAGAAAACTCAAAATTTCTCTGTCGGTTGGCTTCAATCTTCACCCAAGAACTTCAATTCAATGTTTAATTTATGAAAAACTACCTAATTACAGATGAATTGAGAAGTGTTTTGAGTCCAATTTTCGCCCAAATTCTTCCTCTCTAACCTAGAACTAAATAATGACTCAAAAGAGGCAAAAATTACATAAATAGAGTCCAAAAATGCATTAAGTTATATGTAATCGGGACCTACCGCATGCGGTAGGTCGTGCCTTACCGTGTACAGTAGGGTTCTGTCTATTCTTCTTCTTAAATGTTGTTGACCTACCGTCGACAGTAGGAGTACCCTATTTTCGCCGATAGGCTTCTGTTCCAGCTCCCCTTGCATACTCTAGACCTATCGCATGCAATAGGTTAACCTACCGTTTGAGTTAGGTTATTATTTTCGTTGCCGACAGCTTTCGTCTTCTCCATTTTTGCCCATATTCACTTTTATTCTCCATCAGGAAGCACCTAAGATAAAAGTAAAGGGAAATGATACAAATTATACATTTTATATACTAAAAATATCGTAAAACGATGCAATTAATATACAAAAGTATATACATTACGACATATATCAACAACCAATTCAAAATAGCTAGAATGAAACTGAGTGTGTCATATTAAGTGGCATAAAAACAATGGAGAGGACATATAAGTCTAGTAAACGACCAAAAAATGCTTTGGAAACAACAACAAAGAGAAAAAAAGTGCCCAAAGTTGATAAAAGTTCTGGTGAAAGATTTCAGAGTTTGTTGACAAAATCATCACAATATACATATATTGCACAAGTAATTTCTTTTTCTTTTTTTTTAATTATATCATTATTGTTTAACCCATCATAAAGATGTTGTAGTGAATATTTTTCTTTGTCTACATGTGGATCTGATTAGGATTGCATGAATAGTGAAACCAGATTGGGCGAAAGATTTCAGAGTTTGTATTATTTTAATTATATCATGTGATGTTGCACATGTAATTTCTTATTATTTTAATTATATCATGTGATGTTTAACCTATCACAAAAATGATGTGTTGAAAGTTTTTTTTTTGTCTACATGTGCTTTGGATTAGGATTGCATGAACAGTGAAGCCAGATTGCATGCTAATGCACCTATTGTTGAATACCAAGATTTGTCACATGTTCTTTCACTGAATTCATTGTAGCTAAGTGGAGTAGAATTTTTCAATAGTAATCTAATAACTATTTGTTTTGATAGTAAATATATGAATTACATATGTAGATACCTTATTCAAATATATTATGAGAGAATGCTTCAACAACTTCTAACTTGAGAGAGCAACAAATATAATGGAAGATCCCTCATTGGTATTTTAATCAAGTGATGAATTCAATTTATTTTCATTTGCATAGTTACAATAATTCCTATAAGTATTACAATTATATAAAAAATTGCTTATCTTCTATAGGCGGAAAATCCAAAATACAGTCACACTTTTTATAGTGAAGGAGCAAAATAATAGACCATCTACAATTGAAACTGAAGTTGGTATGAAATAATGCTATTCTTCCCTCATAATCTTATTGCTCAGTTATAAATATGATCTCTTTAGTTATAGTTAGAAAATCATATTTATGTTTCTCTTTTTTACAGTATATCGAGACCACCGCAGATGCAAATTGACAAAGTTTTATACTTAGATGTAGAAGGTTGAAGCTGTACATGTTAGCACTAAATATGGAGGCACCTTTCATACTTGAAGACTTAGCTAGAATAAGTTTTTATCAAATGGGACTAATTAGTTAGACTTTGTTTTATTTTGTTTAGTATAGGTTTTTATTCAAAATATTGAGATCAAGTTGATTCTTGGTTTACTTAAGTTGTATTATTGAGATTGCCACGAACTTTAGTCTATGCAGGCAACAAGATCTTACAAAGTACTATCCAAAGTGTTCATATTACATTAATTTCATAAGCAAGAAGTAACAAATGGAGCAAGTTGGAGGAAGAAAAATTGCCAAACATCCAAAAACAGAGCATGCTGGCCCTGACCTATCGGCCCCGGCAAGCTCCTGTTCTAATTGTTGACTTTGAAGAGACCTTGCCAATCTTGAGGAAGGGTGCTCGGCCAAGCCCGGCAGGGTATGTTGTAACTTGAAGATAATGCGATCTTTGTTCCGATTTTTAGTGTTTTAATTCTATTTTCAGCTTTAATTTAAGGGCTTAAATGGTCTTTTGGTGACCTAAGACCCTAGTCAATGAGGGATTAACCGGAAACCTATAAATACCCCTTTATAGCTTATTTTTTCAACTAAGTTGAACTTGAATGAAAATTGAGAGAATTCCCAATTGAATTTCTAGAGTTCTTCCGTCCATCTTAGCTTAGTTCCTAAGGTTTCCTTCCTTAGTTGGTGAACAATTGATGAACCTAGATTGTATTCAATTAATCATCATCAATTCCTCTTTAATCAATACTATAAGTTCTTGTTTCTTTGATTGATTGATTAGGTGTTTGAATTGAGGTCCCTAAGGTTCTTGTTGCCAATTTGGAAAGAATCATCCTTCTCATTATGGGGTTTATGGTGCTTAGTTCTCTATAAGTTTTATAGTGGAGTGTGTTGATTTCAAATCTTGAATAAAAGTTCTTCAATGCATGGAGGTGATCCTTGACAAGTGATTGAATCAATCAAGCTTGTATAAGTGGATTCACATCTCCATAAATCCAAGACAAAAACAACACGTATGCGCTCAAAGTTGCCATAGAAATCTGAAGGTTTTTCCCAATTTTATACCCTTTCGAAAAATAGGCACTAAAATGGTCCAAATTTTTTTTCCAATTAGGGCCATAACGCACAATCATTGTACGTTATAGGATTTGAAAACGCACAATGACTGTGCGCTATCTTTAATAACCATGATTACCCATCCGCTAATCATGTTTATTAACGTGGTAATGACGTGGCGGAGGCGGGTGTATAGATAACACACAACCGTTGTGCGTTATCTTTATTAATAACGCATAACTGTTATTATCTTGATAACGCACAACCATTGTGCGTTATCATTTTATAAAAACCCTAACTGTGCCGCCCCCTTCTCTCCTTCTTCCCTTTTTTCTTTCTTCGCCAGCCACGCCTCCCCCTCCAATTTTCTTCTTCGCCTTCTTCTTCCCATTGCTGCTCTTCCTTCTTCCATTTTCTTCCTTCTTCTATTTTCAGCAGGTTCCATTTTCTGGTTCCACCAAGGTATGTTCTTCCTCCTTCTCTTGTTCGGTTCCTCCTTTTCTATTCTTCTATTTCTATATTTATTTGTCTCTTTTCCAATTTTTTAGGGTTTATTTTTTTTGTTTTACCGGCACTTCATTGGAGTATGAAGGCTTTCAAGTTTGTGGAGTGGAGAACGGAAGGGAAAGAATACCACAAAAATCAAATAACGCTAAATTAAATTTATTTAAATTTTCGGGTAAGTTTATTTACGTTGATAATTGTTTTAAAATTTTTGTGTACTATGTTTAAGTTTTTATTATATTTTAATTTTTATTATTGTTTATGTGAAAGTATTTTTTTTTGTGGTTCGTGAATTAAATTTATGAATTTCAATATTTTAATTTTTATGGCTCTTACAGTTTGAATTTTGCAAATGAGTTTATAGGGTTTATATTTAGAGTTGTTATTAAATTTTATTTTGGGTTATTGATAAATTTTTTGTAATTTATATTTTTTTGTTGGTCTTTTATAATAAAATTTTGTATTAAGCTATTACCGTATTTATTTACTTTGTAAATGGGATTTGTTGGAATGTGTTTATTTATTTATTTATTTACATTGTAAATTTATGAATTAGGGTATTATTAATTTATTTATTAATTATGCTATTAAATAATGATTGTTTATTTATTTTGGTAAAATATTACTAGCATTCCTAGAGTTATGCAAAATTAATGTAATATTTTATTGTTAACGTTTATATAATTTTATTGAATTTATGTAATATTGAATTCCTAAATTGTGCACCGTAAATTATAAAAAATTGCATTTATATGAGATTAAAATCCTAATAAATTTACAATGTGAAATATAAATTAGGGTTTACATCAATAAAATCCTAATATGAAAATCCTAAACCTTGAATTCAATAAACCACAAATTAAATCACACACCATTCATTTATTAATATTCTAAAATTCTTAATTGAAAATTGTCATTCTAGTAATTTTGGAAATATAATTTTAACCTGTAAATAATGTAGATGGAAGAAGTGTTAACACACGTGCATCCGGGTCCCATAAACCCTGTTGTCTTGACGAGACAACACGAGCATAGATCTGGATTGATATGAAGTGGCGACCACGAGACGTCTATTACTGATCTATAGTGTAGGCGTTTCGGTCGCAATCTGTTTCGATCCCCTACGAGATGACTCCCATGATCGATTGATATTATTAATAGGACGGGTTTACAGAGAGTTTTCAGATTTGGTTATATTGTTTTAGACCACGCTCTTATTGCCTCGTTAGTTGAGCATTGGAGGCTTGAGACTCACACATTTCACATGACATGTGGTGAGGTCACAGTCACTCTACAAGACGTACAGGTGTTGTGGGGTTTAAGTGTAGAGGGTTTGCCTGTTACAGGTCTTAGTTGGAGTGTACACCAGAAACAGTATTGTATTGAGATGTTCGAGAGACTTATAGGTGTACGGTTGTCTATTAGTCACTTTTCTGGCTATAAGGTTAAGAAGAAACCTCTAGAAGCCGGGATTATGAGAGAGTTTACATGTTCAGAGACAAATGATAACCTAATCTTACGCACCCGTTGATTCATTTTTTTACTTCTGGGAGGTCATATGCTTCCCGATTTCTCTGGCAGTTTGATTCATGTTCGCTACATTAGTCTCTTAGAGGATTTTTCAGCCATGGCACATATAGCTGAGGTAGTTAGTACGTTATTATTCATATAGGCAGTTGTGGGGGTGCAGGGCAGATAGGGAGAGTATTAGTCTTACTATAGATTTGGGCGTGGTCGCGTATACTAATGTTGCGGCCTCAGGTTATCCAGCATGTGCATAACGACCTGCTTGCTCCCCTTGATGCTATGTGGTGCACTGCATCCAGCTGCCCACTCACAATCTAGTTACGTACAAAGACCAGTTAGATTTCATGCCATGTGATCAGGTAATAAATTAAAAATCCTTTTCTAAAAACATGTAAACCGTAAATTTATACGAGTATATTTTTTTATTGATTTTAAATTCTTGCTACACAGTTTGTATGGCTCCATTATAATGACCGCAGTTTGGTTCCATCTGACCTCTGGCGGGAAGAAGTGTCATTCATTTGCTATGAGATAGTGAAGTATCACTTTCTCGGGCGTGTCCTGCGTCAATTTTCATGTGATCAGCAAATACCAGACCCCGTGTGATGCTAGGCTTGATCTGCATCAGATTCGGCTTAGGAGAAATGACTACACTTATTGGAAGACGCAGCATGCTAGCCACATAGAGGTATGACATCACTAGCGACTGTATATTAGGGATGGTCTTGTCTTGGCAGCTGATGATTTATCATCCGCCAGGGACAAGTACAGTAGATGGTATCGAGACATTACCAGTGTGTAGATCGAAAATCGAACAAATCGTAATACCCATATAGTTGGATATCAACTTGCTAGGGTCGATAGGCGGATGATGGTACGTATAACTTTTTATTTTTTAATTTTATTAGTTATATTTATTTATATGTGATAACTAACATTTGGTTTTTTTTTAAGACTTTCATGCTGCAGGAGGTAGATGACATGGCTACTGAGGTTATACAGGGACCACCATCTTCTCCCACACAGGAAGCTAGTTTTGCAAAGAAAGTTCAGACAATCATCCTCAGATGTATGGTGTCCATTGGCGGTACTTTGGGCTGTACTCCATCTCAGCACGATATTCAACAGACTTTTCCAGTTCAACCATCGCGTCGCCACCCTCAGGAACATATATCGAATCGTGGTGCTCATAAAGTAAAGAGAGAGGCTAGTAGATTGCCTGGTCGTGGAGCACGTCACGGACATACAGACCTCGGACATGAGGTGGAGTGAGGAATCTGGAAGACGTGGACATGTACATAGACATGTAGGGGCTTCACATCTTGTTGACCCATTTGACAGCTCAGACTTAGATATACCATCTTTTAGTCTAGGTTTGACGCCACCTTCTCAGTCACTTCCAGGTGGATCCGGGACATTGCGCGCCTCTCCCCCTCCGGGTTTAGGGTTTACCCTATTTCAGTCACCATACCATACATTTTTAGGGTTTTCATCATTTCGTGCACCTCCTCCTCCGGGCACAGCAGGTTCATCTACACCACATCAACATATATCGCATTCATCTTTATCTGATGAAGAGGAGCGGACGAATGACACGACACATGTACAACATCTTGGATTCGAACATCGTATTGGGAAAAAGACTACGAGGTTCACGCCATCCGACTGGCCATAGTTGTAATTAGGAATTTGAAGTTTTCATTTTCTATTATTAAATTAAATTTCAATGTAGAGTATTCAGTTTTATGTATATAATTAATTATTTTGTTTAAGTTGTAAGCTGGTATTTTATGTAATTAAAGTATTTCTACCACTTTGGTGTGTACATTTTACCATCTTCAACATTAGGGCTTTGGGGATAACCTTTATGGCAAACTCCATTTGCAGTTCACAGGTTTTGTTTACGCCACATTCGAGCAAATTTCAACAAGACTTTTAAGAACACAACCCTAAAAAGCTTGATGTGGCAGACCGGAACAGAATCAAAACAATGAAAATTTGACCGTGTTATGAAAGAGATTCAAGAAAGAAATGTGAATAATTACATTTACTTGATGAAGTTGAACACAGAGAAATGAACACTGTTGCATGATGACGAGCACAGACACGGTATCATGACAACCAACAATTCTTAAGCACTTAAGAGTGTGTTGAAGAAAGTTAGGGTCCTACCTTTAAAAGCCCTGGTTGAACTAATATTCAACAAACTAGTTAGGTACTTTAACCAACACTGTGAAGAGGCTGAAAATTGTGTACATCCATTTCCATCCCGAATTTTTGACAAATTCTTGCGTATTGAAATGAAATCAAGAGTACTCAAAGTTACAATTTACAATTCGCGAGAAAGAATATAAATGGTTAGATCTCCGATCCAGATTTCTGGTACTGGCAACGTCTATAAATTGCGAATAAATAATAAATCATATAGTTGCAAAAAATAACAAACATATACATTGTCTTGTTCTCATGTTCTTGCAGTGTGTAGAGAAAATGAGTTAAGAATAGATACTTATGTGCCGGAGATATATTCACGACAAACGTACAGAAGAACTTACCAAGCGAAATTTCATTCAGTCTTGAGTGAGAACTTTGGAGGGGTGTTCCTTTTAATTTAACATTTTATCCTCCAAACATGAAAAAGGAACGAGGTAGGAAACAGGACAAGCGATTTCAAGGGGAAATGGATTATAGAAATCCGGATTCTCTCCAAAGATGTGATAGATGTCACATGCCGGAACATAATAGAAAAAATTGTAATAACCTCAGACCAAACAATGTATAAATTTGTTTTCTTGAAATTGCTGTAATAAAACATGTTTCTATTAATGAAAATTTTCTTTCAATTTCTTCCCATTACTACTTCATTGCTCTAAATTTTTACAATATCTTTATTATTACTTCTTCAGATAACTTGACATGAAATGGTTCAAAGTTAAACATATTTTCCAAAAAAACGGTTATAAATATTATCATAACAAATACGCTTAAAATAAGTTAAATATTATATATACAGTATTTTTAAATAAATTATACAACTATAAGTTTTGAAAAATTATACAACTATAAGTTTTGAAAAAAATGTAAAGAAATTTTCATTTCTTAAAAAAATTTTTAAAAAAATAAAAAAATAAAAAAATAAATAACTGAAGTGGTGGATAACGCACAACCACTATGCGTTATTACTGGGTCATAACGTACAATGGTGGTGCGTTATCCGCCACATCGACGAATTAGGGAGATAAATTATAATTAGTTGATGACGCATAATGGTTGTGTGTTATTAATATTAATAACGCACAACCATTGTGCGTTATGGCCACAATAATAAGGATAAAAAAAAAATGGGCTACTTTAGTAGCCAAATTTCAAAAATGGTGTAAAGAAAGAAAAATACCAAATATGAATAAGCTTTAGAATAGGAGAGATCCATTAAACATAAGCACTTAAGTGCTTATAAAGATATGGGCTGGCCATGGAATAAGAAGATTAAGCAAAATCAGATGCTCCATAGTTTATCCCATCAATCACAAAGGCCAATGAATTATTCAGTTGAGTTGCTGCAACAAACTATATTCAGATATAAGTCAAACTTTTTTTAAGCAAACTGAATGAGAAATAAAAGAAGTGATCTGCTAAAGTAGATGCAATTACCGGGATCCCAAAGCTTAAAAGATAAAGAACAACCATATCCTTCGTAAAGTCCAGATGAAAATTTGAGCAGAAGGGCAATAATGACTGAAAAACCCAGCCAAGAACTAATACTATCTGCAACGTGGATATGTTATCAATATCCGAATAAAAAGAGAAGAGAAACAAAGACATTAATATGGCTTGAGAAAAGTAGCCGAAAAAGTTCCTAGAACCTGCAGTACATGATGGGCAGCAGATGTCGTGGCTCTACCATATTCATGTTTTGCAAATGCACAAGCAAGTATGCTAAAACATCTGATTGAGATCTAAAAGGTGATCTCATCCATTTAAGTAGTTGAAATCAATTGTGTGCCCACTAAAGCATAGTTAAGGTTTGGTCATCCAATTTGGCATTATTGCAAGCACAAATATGTCATAAAAACATGGTTGTCGCCGAGGATTATTACCATAATTTCATACAGTATACCTTCACTTGTAAGTACACATTTTAGTTTTGCATGTTATGCATAATCAAAATGAAACTTGTCCACGTTCTGGAGCTCAAAACCAGATGGCAGGTGAAAGTAAAGGTCACTTGCATCCTATGATTCAATGGGAAGTAGCATATAAACAAACAGAGGGAACTAGTAGACGAACAAGATGAAATACAAATGTTATCTACTGTTGGGGGGAATGAGTGAGAAAAAAAAAAAAGGTAAAAGAAAAAGAAGAAGAGATGGATGGTTTGACGCCAAAGAAGCAACATCATTTTCTTCTCTTCCACACAAAATTCATATATCCAACAAGACCCGCTTGGAATATCTTGGTAACATAGGCCTACGTTTGCTTTCATTCAGGGGTTGCCATTTGTTACATTATAGTTTATATTCTTATTCTTTTGGGGCTACTTTTTCTTTGATCTTCATCTTCTCTCAATATTAATCATAAGCAGATCATATATCCATAGTCTAAAAATAAATGAGTAAAATACATTAGAAAGAATAAATTATACTGCTAAAAACAGTTGTTATCTCACACAATTTCTTAACATAGACACATGAACTCATAAGCATTACAGCCTATCAATTGTCAATTATTAAGAACATCATCACAATTTGTTAGTGAAGATGGGCTAAGAAAGGCAAGATTTGGGATTAGCTTAGGGCAGATTTTCCTATTCTCGCTGCTAAGAGTATTGAGTTCTTGATTTTTCCTATAGTATGCAGGAATCCGAGAATTGCATTCTGGATGTGATTCCTATAGTATACAAAATGGCTTAAAATCAGAGAATATATCATATTCATATTTCACTATTTGAAGATACAGAATGCAGAAAATTAGGAAATCCAAAGGACGCACAAATATTTACGTACCAAATAAAACTCAAGAACTATTGTGATCGAGATTGTACCAATAGATTGAAAAAGAAACGTATGGGAGATAGGCACACAAAAGAGGAAAACTGGACCCTTTAACAGAAAAAAAAAAAAAAAAACTACATGAATCAAACAATTTTCTTCAGCAAGCAAACTTTACAAAGGGGAAGACAGAGGACCTGGGTTCTGTTCTTGGGCGACAATTGCAAGATTATTCAGTGCTCGTGACTTTGAGAACTCCAAATTGCTTTTTGGCATGAAGAAGAAACTTTGTTCCCAGGGCGGTCGTTTGCGAAAGAATCGCCAATGTTTTTGAGCGCGTTAAATTAGCTAATTATTCAGCCGCTTTAACAGGTGTTAGTGCAGAGGGGAAGTATTTGTTGGCATTTTTTTTATTGGTTTCCCATAAAAAAGTATTAAAAAGTGTATTTCGACGGATTTTGATAAAGAAAATTATAATTTATATACATTTTCTCTTCTTTAAATTCAAATTCTTTCACTTTCTTAGTAAAAAATTAAAATTGTTATGACGATCATTCTACTAATATAAAATTACATTTTTTTAATATATAACGAACTCAACACTTTAATTCTAATAACTATCTCTCAAAAACTCAAATTCTCTCTCTTTAATGAAAAATAATATTTCTATGAGATTTCATTACAAATCTGTACGAAATAAATTTAAAATTATAAATTATGATAATCATTTAAAAATTTTAAACAAACTCTTAAAGAGAAAAACACAATTGTACTAATTGATTTTATTCAATTGAATGTTGAAAAGTGATGAATTTCTATCTTCATCTTTTTAAAGAGAAAATAGAAGTTTTAGGATAGGGAATATGTATCAATTGAATCTTGAAACGTTATGAATTTTTATCTTCAACATTTTTAAAGAAAAAATAGAAATTTTATGATAGAGGATATATATAATGGATTGCCTTCAATTTATCCATGTATGATTTCACTGTTCTCTTGCAATCTTTTGGTGAGCAAGACAAAAAATTAAGTAGATAAAGTTGAAAAAGAAAAATAAACAGAAACATATCCTAATTTGTTAAAAGCTTGTTGACTATACCTAAAGAAATCAACCTTCAGTATCAGGTTTCGTAGGCCAACAAAATGGCCACATCCACAAGATAGAAGTAAGAAAATTGAGAAGAATGGCTCTTGAAAGTTGAAAGAGTTTTAATTGAAGATGAAGAGGTTTTTGAGGTTTTTAATGTGGTGAGGGATAGGAAGAACGTGGTAATCAAATGGGAACTTTAAAACGGTAAAACTTCCAACTTCTAAGTGGCAAAAAAGTAGGAGTTGAGTTCGGATTATGCTTAAGATTACAATGAAAAATATTGTAATTAATAAAATAAGTCAAAAACCTCAGAAAATAAGAATGAAAGGTTCAGAAGATTTAGGAGGGGTGAGAGAAAAAAAAACATGCATTTTAATATATATATATACTAGAAAATAATTCATGCTATGCACGGAAGGTCAATATTTCAAAAATAAATAAAAAATAACATTTAAAATAATAAAGTTAATAAAGGTAAAAAAATTAAAATACCTATGAAAACATAACATAAATTTTTTAAATTAAATATAATAAGTAGAAATAATAATTTAAATTTATGAAAAATATAAAAATGCTTGAACATGTGAGTATGAATTACATATAACAAATCATCCATAAAAGAACAAAAATAATAACTATATACTATAACTCATTTTTAATAAAGGAAAAAAAAAAGCATCAATGAAAGTTTGGCATTAAAAATGATATAGATTTAATATTGGGTACTAATATGATAAACATTCTTGACTCTCTTTGAATATTATCTCTTACATGAGTTAAACATTTACAAAAATTTTTATGTTTTTATATTCCAATCTTCCAAGAAAGCAATATTGAAAATAATTTCCTCGTGATTGCAACGAAAGCACCAGATCAACAATTAATTTTAGCAACATCTTATAGTCAATGAGTTGTATACTTTTCATCCACAATTAGTTTTTAAAAATAAAAAAACTTGGACAGAGAGAACATAATCATGCAGTTTGCATCACCATATCAGTTAAATAGCCAAAATTAACAAACAAACAAATAAATAAATAAATAAATTTAGCTATACTCTTTCTTTCTTGCAATATTGCCACATTCCAGTACATCCAATTGCAAATCATTTTCATATGTTTGAGAAACCTTTTAAGAAACAGAAAATATTTTTAATAAAATGAAATATATAATTTAAATGAACACAAACTTTACAAACTGCAAGATCAAAGCTTAAAAAAAAGAAATTAAAACAAAAATAAGAAACATACATTGAAGAAGATTCCTCCTTAAAACTGTTCAATATATTGAAAAGGATTATTAATGGGAAAAAGCAAACAAAATAGTAGAAAAAGAGTAGACGGTAGTATAAATGATTATATCCAAAGAAAAGAAAATTCATGCTTCAGATCATAGGTTGCAATTACCACTAGGTAAAAAAATTAAACTTGAATAATTTTATCATGTAGCATGCTTATATGGGGAAAAAAATTATCACTTGAAGGGGCGGAAAAAAGAATCACTTCAAGATAAGTCATGATTCAAATCATAAACTACAATATAATGCTAACTCAGTGGATAAATAAACAGAACTCATAAATTATTCATAAACTAAATAACGGTAACAATTCAAAAAAAAAAAAATTAAAACCTGAACAATTTTACTCGATGACCTCTTTATTGGGAAAAAAATATTACTTAAAGTGGTCCATAAAAAAATTGCAAAAAAAAAGCCTTCGAGAAGAGTACCTGGCTTCAAAATATTAAAAGAGTATTAGCAAAGGTAAACAACAATCCTAAAAAATAAAAATAAAGTACAAATTTAAATAATGAAAAAAGAAAGGAATGAGGTAACGATCTATAGAAAATACATCCATAGTTTTTGAAACAAAGAAGACATCTATAGTTATTGGACAGTTTTTCTATGAACGTGAGGTGGTGGAAGTTATTATTCAGGAACGGAAAATTGATGCTAATGATCAGATTATTTGAAAGTCAAATGATGATTAAATTATTATAGAGTACAAAAAATAAAAAGTCTTGGAAAATGTGAATGGAGAATTGAGATGTTTAGGAGAGGAGAGAGAAGAAAATTATTATTCAAATATATATAGTAATATATATATATACACACTAGCCTAACAATTTGTGCTATGCACAGGAATGGATTCTTTATAAAAAAAAAATTAACTCGTGCTATGCATGAGAATGGAGTCTTTATTAAAAAAAAATTATTTAATGAATACATTAATTAAAAAATAAATAAAAACAAATATTAAAATTTGGAAAAAAAGAGATAGGTATTTTTCCAGAAGTTCTTTTATTGCTATCATTCTATCCTTTATAACTTTTATTTGGAAAAAGAGAAACACAATAGCTGTATTAAAATTTTGATTTAATGATACCAAGAAAAATTATAATTCAAAAGTCAAATTCTTAATCCAACTAAAAAAATCATATCTCATTTTGATTCGTAATATATATGAAAAAAAATAGAGCTATCTGAATATGAGTTTATACATATCATGTAGTTGCAACATACTTAAACTATCTTCTTGAGTTCGATTAAAACCTGTTACAATGTCAAACCATATAGATCGTTTATTCAAAGCTTGTTTTTAAAGATGAAATCTTGCATGTTAGAGACTGACAAAAAATAGTTAAAGAAATTATTTTAAAAAAAAAATCTCTCAAGACAAATATTTAAAGAAAAATAAAAGAATCGAAAAAAGTAATCTTACCTCATATATGCTTAATTTATTTCTTAGAGAAAGAAAAATGATGAGCATTAAAAAAAGAAAAAAAGGTAAAGAATGTTAAAATAAACAAAAATAAATAGTCAAAAAAGAAATCTTCAATAGATGGCGAGAGATGGTTGCCTCGAAAAACAAATCCAACGAAAAAAAGGAAAAACTTGTATGATCATTGGAGGCTTTCTTCAAGGGCTGTTCTTGAAGCAAATAAAAAAATTAGTCTATACATAACAAATGAACAAAACAATTCATCCAATAGAAAACACATAATCTCTACTATTGAAGAATACGAAACCTATTCCAGGAAAAAAAAAAAAAAAAAAGAGAATACGAAACCTTATATCAGTCTATTTCTAAGCCAAAAAAAAAAAAAAAAAAAAAAAAAAAAAAAAGGATACATCTACTAAAAAAGAAAGTATGACTTTATAAATTTATAATTTGGGGGAAAAATGATTTAGAGACTTACCCCAATGGAGTCTTGAATGTAAACAAATATTACATATACGATTGATTTCACTAAAGTTGCTTTTAGTATTAAAAAAAAAAAAGGCAAATTAACTATTCTGAGAGTATGAAGTCAACTACCCACTAAACTTGAGATTCGAGACTGATTTGACTCCTTAGTTGAGTCATAAGGAAGTAAATCAATAGTAATAAAGAATCCCTTATTGTATTGAAATACCATTGATAAAAGAGGTTTTTTTTTTTTTTTTTTAAAGATTACTCTAAAAAATTTGTTAGAGCATAAATCAGTTACTTACAACTATGATTTATGATTGAATCCTTAATTGAGTTGTCCAAGGACATAAATAATGAACATTAATAATATCTCCTGTTGGCCTTATTGTAGTGAAATACCATAAAATAAATGGATAGAGCCAATAAATGGATAGAGCCTTAAACGTAAAATATAAATGATCACCTTGTGGTTTGTTTCAGCTCCTCACCCATTTATGCTCAATTTATTTCTAATTATAAAAATGATGAGTATTAAAAAAAATCTTTAATAAATAGATGTTTTCTTGAAGTAAAGAAAAAAATTAGTCTACAAAACAGTTCATCATACAAAAAAATTAATCAATACATAAAATTAATACTTTTCCAGTAAAAACTTGAACTTACTTTAATCTAAACTCAATTAGAAGGGCCTTTTTCTGCAACAATTTTTTTTTTTAAAAAAAGAAATCTTATATAAAGAGATGATCCCAACTTAACTTTGGATTAAAAAAGAGGTCTTTAGAAACCAAAAGCAACGAAATTGAGGACATAAAAAAATGAAGAAGAAAAAATAGATGGATAGAACTAATCAAAGTTGTTTTTGGGCAGAAAAGTTAGTAGTTTTGAGATTTTGGGAAAGGAGATGAGAATGTTTAGAAGAAGAACATGAGAATAAGGGTTGGTTATTGTGAGTTTGGTTTGAATATGATATGTGGAGTTTGAATTTGAATTTTAATAGAATTTTATGAGCCAATCAAAATTTTTCTAATTAATAAGAAACTTCTAAAACTCTAGAAAATTAGAATAGAGTTCTAAAAGTGTTAGGAGAGGAGAGAGAGGAAAATTGGTATTGTAATATAGATAATAGTATATATATATATACAAGTCTAAAAGTCCGTGTGATGCACGGATAGATGTGTTTTATATTTTTTTAGAGAAATATTAAAAGAAAAACAAAGTTACTTTATATGTATTTTTATGAGATCATTTTCTTAATTTATTATTCTACATTTTTGTGAAAGTAGATAAGATTAAAAAGAAGGTAATTATTCTTTTGGGGAAAAGAACATAATTATTATAAGCCTAAATAATCTATAATGAGAAATAACTTAGCATATAAAAAAGTAGATACTTTTTTAGGGAAAAACAAAATACATAAATGTTTGTTTCTTTTTAGGGGTGATTTTATTAGAAATAAAAAAGAGAAAAAAATTAGTTATTATTTATAAAAAATATTAAATTTAATAATGTGAAAATTTTATAAACTTAAAAAATTTATTAAAAAAATTAGGCTAAAAATCTTACTTTATGAATGCATATTATTCTAGTTTTTAGAAAAATGAAAATATTATTTAATAAAAGTGAAAAGTATTATTTAACAACACACTCCAAAAAATATCCAACGTTTAAAAAAATGAAAGAATTTAAAAATATCTAAGGATTCACAATACTTTCCAAAAAAAAAAAAAAAAATCTCTCTACTTCCCTCCCTACCCCCTTCCCACCCTTAAAAAAATAAAAAAATAAAAGAAACCACATCTTCTTCTCCCACCCCTCCCAAAGAAAAAAAACCCTCTTCCCCACCCCCATTCCTACTCCCATGCCCACCCCAAAAAAAAAAAAAAACCCTCTTCTTTCCCCACCCTACCACCTCAAAAACTCTCATTCCCCACCTTGTCCCACCCACCACCTCCCCCCAAAAACCTTTCCCCTTTCTCCCCCTCCAAACCCCTAACCAAAAAAAAAAAAAAAACCCCTGTTCCTCACTTCAACCTTCCCTGGGCTGGTAACCGACCGCTCGGTCAACAATCTTGTTCTTTTTGCAGCTTGTCGGTTGCGTGGTTCGGGATCGGTAGTGGGCTTTTTTTTTTTTAGGATTATGTTGGTTTTTAAAGTTATGATTTCGTTTATGTATATTTGTTTAATTTAGAGTTTATATTATGTTATTTAATTTGTTTATTTTTTTTAACATTTATTTTTGGATTATGTTGTTATAATTAATGATGATGTTAATTTTTTTAAAATTATGATTACGTTTATGTTTATTTGTTTAATTTGGAGTTTATACTATGTTCTTTAATTTGTTTTTTTCTTTCTTTTTTTACATTTGTTTATGATTATGTTATTATAATTAATGATTATGTTATTTTTTTAAAGTTATGATTACGTTTATGTTTATTTGTTTAATTTAGAGTGTAGGTTATCTTATTTAATTTGTTTAATTTTTTTTAGGATTTGTTTATGATTATGTTATTATAATTAATGATTATGTTATTTTTTAAAAATTATTATTACATTTATGTTTATTTGTTTAATTTAGAGGTTATATTATGTTCTTTAATTTGTTTATATTTATTAAGGTGCCTGTGGATTTGACTGATTGTATAATTTTGTTTATTTAGAGTTTAGGGTTTAATAATACGACTTTATAAACAAATGTCATAAACAAATTGCATAAATTAGGGTTTAGGGTTTTTCAGGTTATGTATTGAAAGATTTATGTGTTTAGGGTTGACACAATCTAATAAAAAGTATGAAGTATTCAAATGAGGTAATAAATATAACTATAATCAATTTAGCTTAATGCACGTCTTTAACTTAATAATATAAAGATGAAGAAAAATGCATTACTTGTATTGTATAAAAAAGATTTAAATAATATAAGAGATGAATTAGATAAATATGATGTAATGTCATTGAGGAAAATATTTAATAATTTGTTTAGATGGTTTGGCCTGGAGCATGTAGGGGTGATAAAGATTTAGGTCCTGTGACAGATGGGACCGGTCAGGTGTAAGGTCGTGCAGTGACTGTGTCATCCCGTGGTGTGAGGGATGCCCCAGTACCTCAGAAATACCGCCCACTCTTGCACCTCTTAGATAGGGGATATATAATGATCCTGGTGCACCGGGGTCTTCCACCCAGCCATCTCCTATACCGTTTAGGATCCGTCCTCCTACCAAATTACACCATCCTTACACCCCCATACCCTATGACCATTATGGATATTCTCAGCCACTACTTACGTCATATGATTTATATGCCTATGCTCCCTCTCTGCCTCTTCGTATGCCTGGCCATGATCGGCCACAGTTTTTTTCTAAAACTCAGATTCTATTAAATGAGGTCAGTGGTCCAGGGTTGCAGTTTAGTGCCTAGTTTTCCGAGCAGCTTGTGGCATTCGTCCCGGTGGACTCATCTTACAGCGGTGCTGACTATGGATCCACTAATTGTGGTAATCCCTCATTTGATGCTGGGTTGGGTAGGGATTCTGGTACATCCGGGGATGGTGAAAGGAACCGGTCTGAGGTATCTATTAGGATTGGTTCCTTTCGCATTCATGGCAGTGAAGATGATGAGGATGAGCCTGAGGATGATGGTGGAGATGATGATGATGATGGCAACGATGACAGCGATGATGACGAGCCTGTTCCTATGGCTCATGCCTCATCATCCGGTCATAGGCCTGCTCTGGGTAAGGGGAAAGGGTTGACTGGCAGTTTCATGTCAGTGATGAGTAAGATTGTTGGGTTGCGACAAAAAAGACCCGAGAAGTCGCGTCCTCCTACAAACCCTATGCAGAGAAAGAACGCAAAGAATGATGGTTGGGAGCAGACAGGTCCAGCTGAGGTCCATAGGATCCAGTCCTTGTCCTTTCATATAATGGTTATATAGCTGGTAGTATATGGCGTGGACAGGTAATTTGAATATTTTGTTAATTTTTTATTTTTGATTATAGATTTGAATATTTTGTTTATTTTTTAGTTCTGGTGTTTACATTATTATTTTTATTTGTTTAAAATGCAGGAGAAAGGCATTTTGAAGTCGGGGTCCCGCTACGTGTCCCTGACCAGTTGGAACCCTAGTGATCTTGCAGTTGTACAGTTGAGAGAGGAGACAGAACTATCACATTTGATGTCCTGCATGTTCCAGCATCCGAACTCCTCCTTATTATCTGCTTTTGTGGAGAGGTGGCAGCCAGTCACCAACAGTTTCCACATGTCCTCAGGGGGGGGGGGGGGGGATGACAGGTTACATTGCATGATGTTGAGTTGATTCTGGGCGTATCTTCTTACGGTAACATTGTCGACCATTATTATTCTCAGGAGCAGTTGATTGCTGTTATCCAGAGGACCTCGATATCTCCGATTCCAGTATCAGCATAAATGGTCAGGACTTGGTGTTAGTTGTAGAATCACCCGGTAGTGGACTGTCTATAGAGTAAAGGGACACCTGTTATGTTCTATATTTACTTGGCAGTTTGCTCTTCACCGACAAGAGTGGAAATATTGTCTCTGAGAAGCTATGACCACTCGTAAAGAATGTTTGTTCAGTTGGTGGATTTGCATGGGGTGCTGCTGCACTTGCCTACTTGTACCAGAGTTTAGGACAGGCCTCTCGTATTGAGCGAAGGAGTTGTCTGGTTGCTGGTGACTGCTTGAGGTAATATCACTATAATCATCATCTTGTTTAATTATTGTTTACAGTTATCAACGTTTATTTTTGTCTAATGATAGGGTTGCTAATTTTTTTAAATTCTGTTTTTTTTAAGGCTTGGATATACTTTTATTTTCCTATGTTTGCACCAGCGATGAGACCGGGAGCGAAGTTGTGCAAACCGTACATCCAGAGGTTTGCGATGTTGGGACACAAAACGTAGCACAAATTAATCGATTTATGCATTCTTTTAGACATGATGACTGCTGACGAGGTCAGGTGGACTCCGTACAAATACGATGAGATTATTGATGTATGGGTTTCTACATGGCATGGGATGATTGCATACTTTGATTGTGTTGAGCCCTATATGCCCGATAGGATTGTCAGACAGTTTGGGTGGATTCAATGCATTCCAACTCATCTTATTCATCCTCTGGAGTACCGTAGGTCAGCAAATAACAGGGTGTACATGGCCGAGAATGTGTTCATAGAGGCATTGTGGCTGGAGGCACCGTCTCATCTGCTTACGTCTACATGGACCACTGTCCTTGTTCTACCACCATCTCGGTGCACAGACGATTACATGCCTTGGTTTCTTCCCTGCACTCATCCAAGGATTCAGAATCTGGAAAGTCTCCCCCGCAGCGTACAATTACCGACGGCAACTCTCATTACACCGCAGGTTCTAGTGGATATGATATGTCGCGAGGTGGACCGTGACGATATTGATGATACTACGAAGATTGGTAGGATTTCTGACATGATCAAGAGGTATAATCAGCCTCGACGTTAGTTTGTTGTTTTAGGGTTTTGACTGGTTGTACTGTATGACGTATTTTGTACTGTATGAATTATTTAATAGTGTACTTATCTTGTTTTGTATTGTTGTTGTTACTTGGTTGATGGAATTTTTTTATGCATTCAGTATTTTTACAATTGTAATAGAAAAAATATAAAGCACCCTAAACTCAAAATACATTAAATATAAAGATAATGAACCATAAAACATTCGTATATATAATTTTTTTAATAAAAAAATAAATTCCTATTTAATTTCTATTTCTAGCCCTTCTTGCATTCCAATCTACAATCCTTTCATAATACGAATCTGCCCAATTGCTGACTCGTTTGCTACGATGATAGATCTATTGAACTTGTAAAGGTGGTATCGAGGTTAAATATGCAGGCTTAATCCTAAACTGTATTTATAATATAACTTTAAACAGTCAATGTGCAAATAATACCTAAATGTATAATTAATATAACAAATTTAATACAACTTACTTGTTTGTTTTATATGTCGTATCCATTATAAGTACATACACCCACGTTCTCATCATTTCAATTTATGTCGGGTGTGCAACGACAATGTCACTGAGCACATTGCTGTCCTCACAATTTTTATAGAAGACCGTGTAACCCTGTTTAGCACTTAGGCAGAGAACTTCTTCAATCGTGTTTCGCCCTGCATCTTATTTTTCTTAATCTTCATAATGACGTTATATATTTTCTGGACACTACAAAAAATCATGAAAATCATATTATTAGAACCTCCATTTTAAACCCTAAATATAAAACCAGGATGCATTACAGTTAGTGCAACATACATGACAACACAACCCACGTTTTGTTCCCGAAAAAATCGTAAGATATTATAGGGTGGCACAAGACTCTTCCTGAATTGCTCAGTCTGTATCAGCTACTCCTCCGTCAGTTTTGCTGCATGAGCCTAACCATAAGTATATACACCTATTGCATGGTTGTGCCTCCCATCGTGTACGAATACTTGTCAATTTTCACACATCGCCTCGTCTTTTAATTTGAAGGGACAACCACACTTTTTAGTTCCGTAAGGACCCTACCTTTTTATTTGAACTTCTTCTTCTTCATCGTCAACTACGGGCTTTGTTCTTAGTTTATTTTCACCTCCACACTCGCAACCCAATGTAATATACGGTCGGTGGTCGGATGTTCTTGAACTTAAATACCGAGTGACAATCAAATACGTGTTCACTTTCATAGCTGTTTCTTTTGCCCAGTTCACCAACTCTACTTTTGGATTAAAGATTCGATCAGTTGCAAATAAATGTTCGTGATCCACGTATTCTTCCGGTTCTAAAAATTCTTCAAATGTATTTCGATCTACGTCATTCTGTTACGATATAGTACGAAACAATTAAAATATGAACATATTTCATATTAAAAATAAAATTATAAAAACAGTGTAATAAACAAAAATTTAATATACTAACATATAAAAAAAATACAAAAATAAAATCATATACTAACATTTTAAAAAAAAAAAACTAAAATTTCATATTAAAAAAAAATCAGCGGCTCGGGTCGCCCAAGCCGGCGAGCCAGACCTTAGCAAGTCGCTCATCTGGGCAACCATCGCTGAGAACGGACCGCCTGAATTGTGATCCGAGCCCCAGTTCCGAAAAAAAAATTTTTAGTTTTCCTTACCTCAAAATCCATATTTTTTCTTCTACAAATTCTTTATAATGATGCATATCTACCTCCAATACAAGTTCAATATTAAAAATTATAGTTTTAGAGTAGATAGAGAGTGTAGAGAGAAGTAAGAGAGAAATTTTGTAGAGAGGGAAAGAGTAGGGAAGAGGATGGAAAATAATGAATTCTTTCGCACTATACATATAGATTCCCGAGTTCGGTTTATCGACCCCCAAAAAGAATAACCCCATTCTTATACCACCCCCACCCCTAAAAAATCCCTCTTCCCCATCCTCCTTCCTATACCGCCCCCACCCCTAAAAAAAACCGCCTTCCAAAAGGAGAAAAAAAAACCTTCCTTTGTTCCATCCCCCTCCCCCCCGAAAAAAACCCCTCTTCACCTCCCTAGAAAAGGGGCCTCTTACACTAACTCCCTCCCAAAAAACCCCCTCTTCCCCAACCAAAAAAAAAAAAAAATTCCAATAGCAACTAATTAAAAGAGCGGTAATGTTTTATTACCAAAAAAAAGAAAAAAAAGACGGTAATGGCATTGTTTATCCCGTTTTTCATTGATGGAAAGAGTATATCTTCATAAATAAAGTGAAATGAATAATATTATATTAAAAGTAGAACATGTTATAAAAACATTAAAAAATAGATGATACATTTATTTTTCATTTATTTAAAGTCTTCATTAGAGTAATTAATTTAATGAAAATTTTAAAAGAATCTCTATTGAATTTAGTAGAGATAATAGAAATAATTAATTATATTTAAAATAAAGTTTCAAGTTATCCCTCAAAATCCGTAAATAGTGGAAGATAAAAATTTAAAAGACTCAAAATGTAGTTCAATTAATTTAATTGATATTTCTCAGCCATTTTAATTTAATCTAGTTCAACATTTACTAATTATCCTAGTTCATTTATACTAAACATTTTCAATTTATTAATTGTGTATGAATTATTTTGTTTTTCATTTAACAATTGAAGGATAAAATTTTCAGAAGTACAATAATTTCAACGAAAATATATAAATGTCTAATTTTAGTTTTAGTTTAAAAAGATCAAAAGTAATTTTAGTTCGTATTATTTTTTTTTCTCCTTTTTCTCGGCCTTTCCTTGCTCCCTCATCTTTGTTAACCCCTATCAATTGGTGGCTTGGAACTCTAGAAATCACCTCATAAAGTTCCACCATCTTTGTTTTATTACCAAAAAAGAGGAAAAAAAAGACAGTAATGGCATTATTTATCACGTTTTTTCATTGATGGAAAGAGTATATCTTCATAAATAAAGTGAAATGAATAATATTACATTAAAAGTAGAACATGTTATAAAAATATTAAGAAATAGATGATACATTTATTTTTCATTTATTTAAAGTCTTCATTAGAGTAATTAATTAATGAATTTTTTAAAAGGATCTCTATTGAATTTAGTAGAGATAATAGAAATAAAGTTTAAAGTTATCCCTCAAAATCCGTAAATAGTGGAAGATAAAAATTTAAAAGACTCAAAATGTAGTTCAATTAATTTAATTGATATTTCTCAGCCAATTTAATTTAATCTAGTTCAACATTTACTAATTATCCTAGTTCATTTATACTAAACTTTTTCAATTTATTAATTGTGTATGAATTATTTTGTTTTTCATTTAACAATTGAAGGATAAAATTTTCAGAAGTACAATAATTTCAACGAAAATATATAAATGTCTAATTTTAATTTTAGTTTAAAAAGATCAAAAAGTAATTTTACTTTGTATTATTTTTTTCTCCTTTTTCTCGGCCTTTCCTTGCTCCCTCATCTTTGTTAACCCCTATCAATTGGTGGCTTGGAACTCTAGAAATCACCTCATAAAGTTCCCCCATATCTAATATTCCTTATCCCCGTCAAAAACCGAAAAGCTATAACAATATATCGAGTGCTTTTTTTTTTTTTAAAAAAAACACAGTAAATCATATGAGAATAAGAAACTTTTTAGAAAAATATAAGGAAAAAAATATTTTGGTTAGAAAAATTCCAACATATGATTCTTAGGAGAAACTTCATAAAGTCATTAGTTTCAATAAATAATAGTAGAATAATTACAATAAAGAAGTTTTACCTTCAATCTTGAATTTGAGAGTAAAAAGAAAACATTCTAACCATTATACAAAAAAATCCTACAACAAAAAATGAAGACAGTTAAGAGAGATAAAAGAAGTCATGGAAAGGAGAAGAAGAGTGTCGGGTAAACTAATTGAGAGAGTGGGATGAGATAGACTCGGGTAGGATTCTTATTTTAGTTAATTACTGGCTTAATTTTAGCTAATTAGCAAATTAAAAATAAATTAACTAAATCTGTTGGATATCTAAATCCTTAACTTATAAATCAATTCAAATTTCTAACTAAATCATTTAGTGCTTTAAAATTTAAATAATATAAAATCTTCTCAACCAATAAAAAATTTTAAAATCAATTAAGTGCTTTAAAATTTAGAAAATTAGTTTGGGGTTTAAAGCTTGAAGAGGGCTAATATATATATATATATATACACACACCAAACAACTCGTACTATGCATGGAGAGTTAATATTCAATAAATAAATCAAATTTAACATTTAAAATAATATAATCTAATAAAAATGTAAAAACAATTAAAATACCTATAAAAATATATAAATATTTTAAAATAAATACAATAAGTGAAAATATTGTCTAATTTATAGAAATATAAAGGTTATTGCACTTTAGATAATTAGTATAGTAGTAATCACAAATAAATATTTGTAATCGTTACGGTATTACGGGTGTGGCTTTTATTTATAAGAAATATGGTTATTGTTATTTAGGAAAAAAGTTAAATTAAGATATTAAAATGTTATTGCCTTAAATATAAATTAATTACTCTAATAGATCACAAGTTAGAAGTTTGTATTAAACTCTCTATAACATTAAGAGTTAATATTTAAGTGGTTTAAAGAAAGAAAATAATATTTAAGTCTCAAAAGGGTACAAAGATAAAATTCATGAACTTGATAAGCATAAAAGGCACAAACAATCTGTTGAATTAGTCAACTTTTGATGCAAAAAGTTTAGAGACGAAATTAGCTATGATTTGAAGAAGGCCTAAGACCGTGTCTCTGAGTAAAATAAGGGATACCTTTTAATTTCGCCTTAAGAGGTACTCAAGTAAGTTCTAAAATGTAAGGAGAGATTATCAATTCTATGCAACTGAAAAATAATGTAAAGGATATATTAAACACTAACAATGACCCAGTTCTCAAGTGCTAGTCATGCAAAAGCTATAACAGATATAGAACATAAGTTCATCACCAAAATTTAAAAAACAAGAAAACAAGCGATTTTCTCAACTTATCCAAGACATTTTTTGAAACACACTAATAAGAACTATTCCTCAAGTGAAATCATAATTTTGCCTTTTTTTTTTTTCAAAATAATGTAGAAAAATAAAAATAAAAAATCCAACAAATCTTGAACTAAAAACAAGACGAAAAAATTGACACTAAAACAATCTTCTCCTCCACACCTAGACCATACATTATCCGCAATGTGATAAAAGAATTCTAAGGGTAGGGAAGCAAAAAAGAAAAGAACCACACAACCTGGTAGAAGAAGCAATATTAATGCATGACCAGAAGAGTAGTAGACCATCTTTATAATTTCCATGATAATGATAAGTTGTCTAATTATCCTACAAAATAAACACTTCATACCTTTCTACCAATCAAGTGAGATAAAATAAATAAAAATGAAAAGATGTACAAAAAACAAAAAAATAAAGAAATAATAAAGAAAAGAAACATAATGAACTTTGGGTTGCCTCCCAAAAGCGCTAAATTTAAAGTCTTCAGCCAAACTCCCTAATTATTTTTTTGTTCAGCCAGGAATATTTCTCTCATATTGAACTCATAATTCATGATCTAAGAAGAATTTTCTAATGGACCAAATGCAAGTAAGATTCAAATTGACATCCTCAATACACATTAGGTTCTCTTTCTCAATGGACATATTCTTTTGAACATATTAGAGGTAGACTTTCTTCATTTAATTCATTAATTACATATACAAAATAGCAATCAGAATAATCTTCTATAGAAGATGTGAAGAAGCTTTAAAGACATTCAATCTAATCCTCATATTCATCACATAGACATGCATAACCCCAGTTCTACAAGTAATAGTGGCATCAACAGTAGCCAAGAAAGGACGACTTAAAATAATGGGGATATGATTCTTAGAAGGTCTACCATGTTCCATATCTAAGACTATGAAGTCTACAGGGAAGATACTTTTATCTATTTGAACTAGAATATCATCTATCCTCCCCTAGGTACCTTGATAGACTAATCAGCTAATTGTAAGGTCATATCAGTGGTTGTAGTTCCCCAAATCCTAACTCTTCATAAACGGAATATGGAATCAAATTAACACTAGAACCTAAATCTAGGAGTGCCCTATCTATTTTATGATCACCAATAAGACAAGAAATAATAGGGACACCAGGATCTTTATATTAAGGTGGAGTATTGTATTTCAAAATGGAGCTCGCTTGTTCAGTTATAAGATTTTCTTATAAACATTTCTTTTAGATTTTCTTTTAAAAGTGCATATTTCCTTAAGAAACTTTTCATAAGATGGGACTTGCTTAATGACCTCTAAAAGTGGAAGATTGATTTTAACTTCTTTGAGAGTTTCTAAAATATCTTCCTTTTTATTATCCTTTCTAAAATGTAGAGGTGGAAATAAAGCTTGAGAATAAGGAACCTTTGGCTTATTTGAAGCTGTAGGAGATGATTCTAAAGTCTTAGAATTGGAGGAGGAAACTAGTTCCTTCTCCATCTTCCTTTCAGTTTTAGCACCATTATAAGTCCCCTCAGTTTCATTATCATTTAGCTCACTTTCTTTTATAGGTTCCCTTACTTTATTATCTACCAATTTTTTGTTTCTAAGAGTTATGACAACTTTGACTTGCTCATGATAAGAATCAGCTCTAGGGTTCTCTATTGCATGACTAGGAAACTTACCTTCCTCTTTTCTACTCATTGCACTAGCTAGTTGCCCTATTTGAATTTCTAACTTAGTAATAGACTGAGCATGTGATTCAAAATTTGGATCTTAGCTTCCAAACTGTTCAAAGTAAATAAAACTTTTTCTTCAAAAATAGAATTTTCACTTTGAGAAGGGTGACGAGATACATACCTTTGAGATTGAAAACCATGGGGGATAGTCATACCAGATTGATTGTTCTGTTGATATTGTTGATGGCCTAATTGAGCTTCCCTCCTTGTTGCCTCCAAGAGAAATTAGGATGATTTCTCCATTCTGGATTGTACGTGTTATAATATGGATCATTCTGTGTATGGAATGCTTGCACCACATTGACTTGTTCCTCAACTTTTTGGAAAAAGTGAAGAACTAGGACAATCATAGATAGAATAAGAAGGACTAGCACAGATTGCACAAACACTTTGTATATTAGGAGAATTAGTAGATAATATATTCAAAGCTAACAATTGATCAAACTTTTTAGATAATGCATCGACTTTTATAGAAAGATCAATAATTTGAGAAACTTCATACATTCCTCCTTTATTCCTATTTATCTAGATGTTCCTATTTGTGAGGATGTGGCATGTTATTATGAATTATCACTTAAATTTTCAAATAAATCCCACGTCTCATCTACAGTTTTACGAAGAAAGGTACTGACACAAGATGAATAAACTATTTGTCGACTTCTCTCATTTAATCCCAAATAAAAACTTTGTACTTGTTGCCATTTAGGGACTTCATGGTGGGCAACTACGAAGAAGTTCTTTAAATCTCTCCCAACTCTCATAAAATTGTTCATTATTTTACTGCGAAAAAGTAGTGAATATTCTCCTTAACCTCGTAAGTTTACCATAGGGAAGTACTTTTTCAAGAATTATTTGGATATCTCAGCCCATGTACCTACCTTTCACGAGTATTTAACTAATGTTTAGCCTTATCCTTCAAATAAAAAAGAAAAAAGCACAAGCATCATCTATAACATCAAGCAGTTTAAAAGTTGAGCAAATCTCTAAAAACTCATCAAGCTTACAAGGATTTTCGGAATCAAGTCCATGAAAAGATGGTAGCATTTAAATAGTAGAAACTTTGATTTCGAAGTTGTTATACCTATTGGTGAGTTATAAGTGTTCGGAGTAAAATACTCCTTTAGTCGTGGATTTCCAGCCATCTTAACCTCACAACTGTTAATGATTTTACTTTGTGCCCTTAAGTATACAGTCTATCTCAGGATCAAATTCTTTTAAATCAAGAGAGAATGAATGACGACCATGCATTAAAAAAAAAAAAAAAAAATCTCAAGGCAAATAACAATGAAAAATGAATAAATGAAACAAAGAAAAAAGTTTTAAAAAAAACTAAACTAACTTTTTTTTTGGTTTAATTGTGAACTTTTATATACCAACAAACATTACATAGAGAGTGTACAAGGCAGAGCAACTTTAGCTCTGGCATCAAAAAACTCAACAACATACTTTTTAATGAATTCCGACTTAGCAATTAGAGTTAAAGACGGGTTTTTAGGGTAGAAAATTAAACCATTCCGCCACCTCCACATCCAATAGTATGTGACTAGATAGATAATAGTCCAATCCAGCTCTAGCACAGTTGAGTCCCGTTTTTGTGATAAATTCTAATCAAACCAGCTAACAGCTTCAACATGGTGGAAAAATGCCTGCACACGATGTGGTGGAACTACCAGTTTCTAGACCCCCGCCTCATCAGGACAATCTCGGAACACATGAAAATCGTGTTCCAAGCTATCCCCAAACTGCAAACAGAAGGGTGAAACTCCGATACCTCTTGATACAAGCAACACCCTTGTCTTCAAGCTGCAATACCATACTTTCCATAAGAAGAAACTGAACCTCAAAGGCCCTTGAAATTTCCAGATTGCTTTCAAGTTGGGATTTGACACTGAAGAGGGTTCCTGAAGCAGCAGATGGGCCGATTTGGAGGAGAAGATCCCTCTACTATCCAGCTTCCATCTCGGCTTATCCAAATTGGAGGCCAAAGGTGACAAATGCACCAAATTAAACTTCTCCAAAACTAAGCTAGGGAGAGAGCTAATAACCGATAAGATGTCCTGCGAGACTCCTTGTGAAATGTAAACAAAATAGGGGCATGGAGCTCTTCAAAGGAGATGAGATCTGGGCACAATTCAATTAATCTGGGTTCTTCTAACCAATCCTCCAACCAAAAATGGACAAAGTTTCCATCTCCGATTTCCCAAGATAAGCCCTTCTTTAAGAATTTATACCCTTCTACAAGCCCTCTCCAAGAGGAGTAAGCTGTCCGAAAAACCTTCCTGCAATCAAGCTCCTTATGTCAGTATATTTAGACCATAGCATTTGAACCCACAATTAATTTCCATTTAACGACAGCCGCCATGCCGCCCGAGCTAAAGCAGTCTTATTTGTTCCCTGAAGTGACCATAGCCCAAATCCTCCTCTGTCTTTTGGCTTCCATATTTTTGTCCATGCCACAATGTGCAGTTTCATGGAGTTCTTTGTATCACCCTAAAGAAAGGGCCTATTGCTTTCTCCAATAATTTCACATTATGTACCGGCGACAAAGAGCGGTTTGCATAGCATAATTAGATAGTGTGCCCACGGAGGATTGGATCAAGAGAGCACGAGAGGCCATAGATAAATTTCACCCCTTCTTGGAGCTTAACTTCCTCCTGGTTTCCTCCACAAGGAAAGGATATGTGCCTTTATTCACACGTTTGTGAATGATAGATATGCCAAATAGGTGCCAAGAGATTGGGAAACAGATGTACCAAAACTTGTGGACAAACCGAGAGCAATCTCTGGCTGGACATTTGCAGAAAATGTTAGCTGGGATTTTTCCACATTCACTCGCTGCCCCGACTGTCTACAAAATTTTTTTATGACCTCTTCCATGATATAAGCCTGTTTCTTACTAGCAAAACCAAATAACAAGAGGTCATCTAGAAAGCAACGATGGGAAAGAGCCGGGCCATGATGAGTTAGCTTTACTCCTCTCAATTTCTCTCCCAAGGCAGCTGAAAGAATAAGATGACTTAGCAATCTCTATGCACATGACAAAAAGGTACATGATAGTGGGTCGCCTTGCCGGATTCCACTAGAAGGTTTGAACTCTTCAAGCCATTCCCTATTCCATAAGATAGATAACGATGCCATAGATATGCGTTTCATAATCAAATTGGCCAAATTATCATTAAATCCAATGCTCTGTAGAACATTTTCCAGAAATTTCCAATCTATTCTATCATATGTCTTCTCCAAATATATTTAATAGCCATCAACCCATGCTTTGTCTTTTTTGTTTCATGGTATGAATAACCTCCTGGGCAAGGAAAATGTTGTCTGCGACCTGCCGACTTGGTATGAAGCTGCTTTGGTTATCCCCAGTTAGTTTAGCAATCAATGGCTTTAGACGGTTTGCAATAATTTTACGTGACCACTTTCATCAGGACATTACAGAGGGCAGTAGGACGAAACTAAGAGACCAATTCTAGAGTATCTTCAGGATAAGAGAAATGAGAGTGACATTTAGCTCCCGCGGGAAGGCACCATCAACAAAAATTCTGTGAATGAACTTGGTATAGGCTGGGCCAATGGTTCCCCGAAATCTTTGAAAGAATAACGAAATAAAACCATCCAAGCTTGCTGCCTTATTTGCCCCCATCTGCAAAATGACCTCCTTAATCTCAAGCTCTGACACATCATGGTTGAGGCAACGTCTATCCATGTGCGACAGATTTGAAAAATTCCACTCCCTTAGGTCGCAAGGTTCACATGATTCTGAAGTATATAACTGGATATAGAATCTCTCACCAATTTTTTTAATTCCTCCAGATCTTATACCCAATTTCCCATGGGGTCTTTAAGCATAGAAATGTTATGTTTTTCTGTTTTAGTACAACGGATGCGTGGAAAAATATGGAAGTTTGTTCTCCATCAACAAACCACTTAGCTCTAGATTTTTGAAACCAAAAGAGTTGCTCTTGCTTTAAGAATTGCCCATACTCCGTGATCAACTGCGATTCAAGGCTGACAGGAAATCTGAAGGCCCCCATTCAAAAGCCCTTTGAATATCCCCCAACCGTGCCAAACAGTTCCTTTTCCTCCAAAAGATTTTATCAAATTTTTCTTTATTCTATACAATAGCTGCATGAGAAAAAGTACAAAGCATGGCCATAAAATCTAAACTCACATGCTGCTAATATCCATGTACTAGTTTCGCCAAATCCATCATGTTGAAACCAGGATAGCAGTATTCGAAAATCTTGATGCCTCGTCTTTCCTGTATACTTCGTATCCATCTTTAACAGTATAGGGTAGTGATTGCTGGTAGTACGTGGTAAGTGAAGCAGTTGAGAGCTAGGGAACAAATGAAGCCATTGTAAATTACACAGTGCAGGATGCAGATGTTTCATGATGAGCCGACCCTCACCCCTCTTATAAGCCAAGTGATTTTAGGACCTGAAATTCCCATGTCCAACAGTTTACATGAGTTTATCACATTTAAAAAATCCGAAGCTTGTTTTCTATGTATACTTCTGCCACTCGTTTTTTCCTTCAAAACTAAAACTTGATTCCAGTTACCCATAAGCAACCATGAGACCTTATGCAATTCCCCACTCTAGTGAGGTAAGACCATAACAAATTCCTGGAAGCCACTTTAGGAGAAGCAAAAATATCTAAAAAAATCCATTTAACAAAATCTCCACTTTTTAAAGCCACCGTAATAACTTGGTCATATATGCTAAGGATTTCTAGTTCAAAATCTTGTCATCCCAAAAAAGCCAGATGCCACTAGAAATCCCCAAAGCTTCAGCCGCAACCAATTTTGTAAAATGAGATCGTTGCATAATAATATTAGCAGTTGAACTATGAACTTTAGTTTCCACAAGAACTAAAATATCAAGTTTATGCATCCGAATTAAATACGAAATTTCAGCTACAATATCAAAGGAAGCTACTCCCCGACAATTCCAAAGGAGACAATTCATGGAAAACTTACAAGGGTAAGAAGTTTTCATCTTCCATGAGGTCATCACCCCTAGGAGGATTCAACAAACTGCTTTGGATGGAAGGGAGTTCTACTGCAGCCACTGCTACATCAAAGCCCACTGACCCAGCTTCTTAGGATACTCCTCCAGCTAACCGGGGACCATTGAAGCTGACCTGCCACCTGTTGGCTCATTGTCTACTGGGAGGTGGTTTTGCTTGGTCTTCATACGAGTCCAAGATTTTTTCTTGGTCAAGCCCACCACAGAGATCTCACCAGGTGAGGATGAAGAAAGTTGGTTGAGCCCCTTTAGAGGTTTGGCTTTCGTTGGGCCTCCTGTAACTCCTAGAGTTGGTAGTTTAAAGCCCTTTTTCTGCTCCACTCGGCTTGCTTACCTCATGGGTTAGCCCATGAACTTTATCAATTTCAAACGGATTTGGAATATCTACAAGTTTCTTCTTCAACACAGAAATCTCCTCATCCATCACTACATATTGCCCATTTGACCAAGGGCAACAAATCTGGAGCCCCTAAGAGTGGAATCCTTGTTTACTTCTTTCACCGCATGTTTTTATTGAACCCTGGATTCACGTCCCCTTGGTTCCGCTTGTCCTTTCCCTTTTTCTACCTTGCCGCGGTTTGGAGCGAAATTTTCGGCTCTGCTGGCTTAGCACCAATTTGGCCTACCAGCTTGTGCCGAATCGGTTTCTTGGGAAGTATCCATGGACCAGATAGAGAGTTTTTATCTGCCCAGGTTGCTCTTTTCGCCTCCAAAGCTGCGTTTGTGACTGATGCCAGAGAGGGCCTAGATTCTGGTTCCACCTGCACCTCCATCGTTGCAGCTCTCGGACAGGACCCTTCTCTAAGCCCAAACTCCTTGCAATTGAAGCAAATCAAATGCAGCCTCTCGTGCTCCACCAACTGCACATGCCGCATCACAGAGATAAGAGGTACTTAAGGTTGTCAAAAATATATTTCTACACAAACTCATGCAAATTTGCTCCGCTTGGTGCCCACTATTGTAGGATCTATTGTATTGTGTGCCCTACCAGATCTCCTATCCACATGAGAAATTGTTCTTGGAAAAACTCAATTGAGATTTTCAGGAAACACACCTATACTAGCGTAGAAGATATCTTGTCCTGTGATGGTCGGAAGTATGCACCACACTATGCACGAAGCTGAAAGTTAATTAAAAAAATAAACAACTACTGATTTTTTTGTTTTTGGAAAACTTTGTTTTAATACTAAAGACCAAAAAAGGAAGTCAAGTACCTATTTTTTTAAAAAAATAACAAGAAAACACGTTGCTATATAACTTAAGAAATCACCGGGACAGGGAAATTTTTTTTGAATTTTTTTTAAAGAGGAATAAAAGAAGACAAAACAAGAAAAATAATTCTTAATTAAAAAAATAAACTAATTAAACAAACAAAAATAAACTAGGAGACAATAATTCAAGCAATTAATTTAACCTTTCCTTGGCAATGACGACAAAAATTTGGTCAGAATTTCTAATTAAGTTTTAAACCCAATACTTGTAAGCGCACAAGATCAATATAAAACAGTGAGTAAAAAGGTTGACGAACCACAAAGAAAGGCTTATGCACTAAATTATGATCTCCCTAAATTAATTTTATAAAAAGAATCAAAATTTTTTTATCTAAAATATTAATCCTCAATTAATTTAAACTATCAAATAAAATAACCAAATTAAAAGATAACAATAGTTTAACTAATAAAGATGATTTACAACCTTGAATCCACCGCTAACCAACTATGATTCAATTTTATTTATGAGAAAAGATTAGACATTTATGTGGTGATCTAGGCTACAAGTTTTGATTCACTAGAAAAATATATTGTGCTTAAATACATGACATACCACATTTAACAATTAGCATGACTTATTCAATTTTATTACATAAATAATCTCAAATTAGCATGAACTATTTAATTCTAAAACCCACTATATACTTACAAAAATTACATACCTCTCATACTTAAGACTACAAGAATTAAGCATGGATAAAAGTATCAATTAAACCAAATAATTATTCTGCAAGAACAATTAAAAAGAATTAAAATGAATAAATCAATAAAGATCTCAAGAATGCAATTACATAGAATAATTAAAATAATATCCTCCAAATAAAGTAAATAAAATTACATAGTTAGAGTTTCATCCAAATTCTAAAAAGAAAATAGATAAAAGTAGAGAACTAAATTATTGGAGTAGGTCGTTGACTTCTCCTTCTCCTTTAATTCTGTCTGCACTGATCTTCTATTTCCGTTGAACTCCACGAGCAACTAAGGCTGTAAACTGGGTGGGTTTACCCGTACCCGCGCAGGTCTATACCCATTTATAGCGGGTAAGGTTAAAATTTTATACCCGCAGACTCGTACCCATAACCATACCCATATAGATTTTATTACATGGGTCTGGGTAGGGTACGATGATACCTAAACCCGTATATCCTTATACCCGTTATAATAAAATTATAATATATATTTATATATATTATATTATTTTTATATTTTTTTATTAATACATAATTTATACATTTATGATATTGAGTGGTTTATTTTCTTATTTTAGAGAAGAGAAGAGAAATTTTCTTCAAGATTTCTTCTTCTTCGAGACATCAGTACTACTGTTTTCTTCATTTGATGTTTCTTGTGGACTTGTTTCTCTCATTCAAAATTTTATACCAGTGGTTGTTTGTTCCAAAGGCGAATAACATAGGCATGATTTTTGAAGATTAGATTTTGTGAAAAATTTTTATTATATTTTTTGTTTAACAGGAGAAAAATAGAAAAATGTCATACGGGTACGGGTATATCCAGACCTTACCCTAGATCCTGAAGGGTCGAGTCTGGGTCCATAAATTTTATATCCAGAAGGTCTGAGTCTGGGTCTGGGTCCATGTTTAACTATAAGAGTGTGGGTTTGGGTCTGGGAGTACCCAGAAGGTGTACACCCGTTTACACCCCTACGAGCAACCCTCTTCTCTACCTTTGTGCGGCTATATTTAAAGAGAATAAAAGCATGTGGCCTATGTAGAAACTTCTTTGTTAATTGCTAAATCAATTAGAGATTGAAGAGAAGTCCTACTCTTCTCAAATCTTCAATAAAGTAAACCACTCCTATGACCATTAAGTCCTCTTTTTCTCCCCTTCTTTGAGTTGGCTTTGGGGTTAAATCCTATTGGGCTTGAATATCTAATTTTTCACTCTTATAATCTAGTAACCAAGGGCTTCTTGTACTTTAAATATGCAAGGATCAAAAAAGACTATCAAATATAATAATTATAATACATAAATAAATAATATTCTCAAGCACTAATAATTAAATACCTATAAAAAAATTGATTCTATCATACAAGTCATGTCTTTTACATTTTGTCATTCGCATTAAAATTTTCATATAGATATTCATGCTTATCCTTATAGGATAACACTTCAAATATATCGCTTCTACTAGGAGTATATATATAGACGTCAGGTGTACTTACTTATAGTTGTCCGGACATTTCATATTTTTATGCGAACCCTATATTATTATCTTGATTATCAAATCTTCAATTTTGAGTATGCATACTTTAATTTTAGATCCTCATTTAGATTAACAATATGCACATAAATACCATCGATGTCTTGTACTATTTTTTGATTCTATCATAATTTCTAATCAAGATATGACATATTGAAATTTCATTCTTACAATTCTCAGGTACTCAAAATTTTGTCCAGAAATAATACATGTCATGTTTAGAAAAATTCTGCGGGATTTTTTTCCCGATTTTACTAAAATATGACCATCTTAATTATATTGCTCATTTCATATGAAAGGAATATATTTTGTTGGAACCGACTTATGTTGTAACATTCTGACTAAGTACCTCAAAGTTAGTTTAGGTCGCTGTAAGTTTGAATAAAAGTTTTGGGGTTAGTTTATAAAGAATAGTAAGTCTTGAGGTCATTTGGTAATTATTAGAAAAATTAAGGGAAGAATTTTTTTTTCTATGGAAAACTTTTCGGACATGTTTTAGAATTATTCGGGTTTAACGCTTTAAAATAGAAATGACAATTTTAAGATTAGGATGAATTTTTATTCATTTTAAAGATTTGAGGCCAACGTAGAAATTTTAAGAAGTTGAGAGACTATTGACTTGGAGAGGAAGTAATGATAAGGCTGGCAAGACCATGTGGGCTAAGGATTGAGGGACACTTGGATGGTGTGAACATGTAGATAAAGGCATGAATGACACATGTTGCTGAAAATTTTACTCAATTTTCTCACCATTTTCTCCCTCAATATGTTTCCTAAAATACCCTCCCCTCTCTCGTTCATCTCCATCCACTCCTTTCCCTCACTTTTTTTTCCTTTCTTTCCTTATTTCCTCTTGGATTCTCTCTTCAGGTAGGTTGCTTTATTTATTTTTATTTTTTTTACTTTTCCTTATGTTTTTCTTTTCCTTTATTATATATTATTTATTGCTCCTCCAGTTTAGGAAAAATTTTATAAAATGTTATATTCTCCCAAAATAATGGGAAATATAGGGTTTATTACGGATTTATTTTGGAAGCCCATAATTCTTGAAAGTTATTATGAATTTATTTCTTGGAGGTAGCTTCTCGAATTTCTTCGGGTCTAGAATAATTTTAGGTGAACCTTAGAATCATCTTGGGGTCAAGTTATATTTTTTGTTTATGATGTTATTTAATTAAGTTTGGAATTATTATTTGTAGGTTTAAATTACATCACGACGCTAGGTGAGTTCACCGTTCCTTTTATGTTAAAAGAAATTTAAATATTGTTCTTATAAAGCATTTTATTTTGTTATCGAATCTTGACAACATGCGCAAAATAATTATCGGTGTTATATTACGGGTTATGCTAAAATGTGATAAGTAATTAATGTATTTAAATTTTAAATATTCGTTTATGGCATTAAAAAAAAAATATATATTTTAAAGGTTAGTGCCATATTCTTATTAATTGCTCTTACTAGAAACATTTCTTTTAACCATCCTTTTATTTTGAATTTTGAGTTTTAAAATTATTTTGAAGAAAACATTTTCAAAATAAGTGTTATTTCTTTTTGAGAAATAATATATTTAAATATTTTAAATTCTCTTAAGGTTTTAAGTTTTAAAATAACTTGGAGAAATTATTTTCAAAATATTACTATTTTTTTAAGAAATAATATTTTTTAATTCTTTTAGAAGTTTTTGAGTTTCAAGATTATCTTGAGAAATTATTTTTTAAAATATTTATTATTTCTTTTTAGAAAGAATACTTTTACATATTTTATATTTTCGAAGTTTTGAGTTTTAAATTTATTTTGGGAGATTATTTTATTTTATTTTTTTAACATATTTATTATTTCTTCATGAGAATAATGTTTTATTTTATTTTATTTTATTTTTTTATATGTAAATACTTTAAGTTTCCTTAAAAGGATTTTGAGAGATATTATTTATTTGGAAAAATTATTCTTAAAATAGTTATTATTTATTACTTCCTTTGGAAATAATATTTTAAATATTTCTTTAGGGTTTGAGATTTAAAATAACATATTTATTATTTCTTTTTGAAAATAATACTTTACATATTTTCTAGATGTTCTTAAGAAGGGTTTCTTAAGTTAAGAGAATATTTTCATAATACTTTTACTTTAAATATTCTTAAAGTATAGTTTCGAAAAATGTTTACTAGTTAGGTTTAAAGAATATTTCTCTACGGTCTTATTCTTACTTTAAATCATGGAAGTATTAATGATTTTCTTTTGAGAAATATTTATCATAATTTTTGACACGCATATTGGCATAACCTATTTTATACCCGGTAATGTGTTTCAAAACTTACATTCTAAAGTCACATTTACATGACTACGAGTTTTGCCCAGCGGATAGGGAGTCTCATATCCAAAGAGTTTTATGTGGCCTATAGATGGCCTATAAATTTATAAAGTAAACTAATCCGGCAAAAGGTGGCTTGGTATACATTTTTTGATCAACATGTCGAAAGGACTTGCACTGTGCATGGCTAGTCCCCTGTACGAGGGCCTCTTCCGAACGACATGCTTGGTAGTGTTACTCTTGATCTGGATCCAGTTGACAGAGGGCGTAGTACCGTTGGAGAGTTAGGCCCAAGACGGTATTACGTTTGACTCCGTATCATGCTTTGCGGTAGTGGCTATTTCCTAGCAGGTTGGGTCAGGAGGGGCCCACCGACTAGGGTAGCACAGGGCGGCCTGGTACGTACGCCAGGGCTCGTTACCTGTTTATGTATACGTTGTGTGAGGTTGAAAAATCGAACGTTCGTACAGTGTATTTGGAGTTCAGGCTGGTTTTGACTAAGGGATGCCGGAATTTGTCTGAAGACCCTGTTTTAGGTTCCGGACTCTGTCCGTTGAGCCTATCATGGTGCATGCATGTTTTTTTCCTTAAAATTTCCAGTGTCATGGCAGCGCCGATATGTCTTGATTCGCTCAGACTTCCCGGCTATGCCCGAACCCTTCAGAAAATTTATATTTTGCATAAAAGTTTTAAAAGCACTTACTTTGCTGGGATGATAAACCGTTTTATAAATATATACATATATATACTTTTCCCCGTACGGGAAGCTCACGAATAGCACACGTGCATGTGAACTTACTGAGTGTCTATCGCTCATGTTTTCCAAATATTTCTCTCCCCATTTTTAGATGACTTGGTAACTAGCTCTGGTTAGAGGAGCCATGGTGACCATCGAAGCCGGCATATTTGAAGTCTTCCATCTCTAGTAAAAAGATTTTGATTACGTAGACTATGACCTTAGCGGCCTTAAACCGATGTATAAGTTTGATAAGCTTTTGTTATAAAGTTATATTCGAACCTTTCTTTCTTCTCACATTATTTAATATAGAAATACTCATTACAGTTCCTCCCAGTTGTACCTTAGTCTTGTATCTTGTAAGTTCAGTGCCAAGAGTCACGCAGATACCTTACTCCGCCGCAGTTGACCTAGCAGAGGGGTACGAGGCATCACATATGTACTACTCTTTTAATTGTATTTCAAATTATATGTAGTAGTAGTTTTTCCTTCTATTTCAAATTATATGTAGTAGTAGTTTTTCCTTCTAGGACATAAACTAGGAGCATTATTATATCCAGATGTTGGTTAGAAAATTGCCTGGCTACATAACTTTTTTTTTTTTTAACTTTAAAAGTAAAATATTCTTCTATGAGGATCAAGAATATAAGATACAAAGTAATATTATATTCATCCGATTTCATTTACGTATCATCTCCTCTTTATGTTGGGAAACATATTCAAAATCATCAAAATGCAAAACTTCTCCTTTAAGATTTGCTCCCAACATTTTTATTATCCCATTACTTGTGGTGGAGTATATTAAAAAAAATACAAAATCATATTTAACATGGAGATGGAAAATATTTGGTTATTGACCACACAAACTAATTAAAAATATAGGAGAACTCATATAGTTTGTTGGCAAAATACGAAGTGCTAGTAAGAATTTTCATTAGTCATTCAAGGCAAGGTATCTATGGTTCTTCAAAACCATTTTGCACATGAACATATTCTGCAAGATGTTCATATAATATTGCCAGTATTATTATGATAAATTGTATTGGTAGGATAATACTAAATGTGAGCTCATAATCAAAGAAACGAAGCAACAAGTT
This sequence comes from Catharanthus roseus, assembly GCA_028651295.1. Lineage (NCBI taxonomy): Eukaryota > Viridiplantae > Streptophyta > Magnoliopsida > Gentianales > Apocynaceae > Catharanthus > Catharanthus roseus. Next base: position 10,005,015 of record JAPQWS010000102.1, on the reverse strand, counting down.
GCATGTCAACAATATATACATGACTATATTTTTAATGCGCATTGAATAATATTTCTTTATATTTATCCATAATACATTCAACCCCAAATAATACTAGTATCATTCATATAATTGTATTGCCTAAAAACAAGTAGCATATGAATATTAATTGGAATAGGGAAACTTCTTGTCCCATAATATTTCCAAGCATTTTAAATAAGTTTTCAAATTTTAATTAGTGATTCGGGATGGTTCAATCAGTCATGCCAACAAATAAAGTATTTGAATAAGTAAACTAAGTATTTGAATAAGTAAACTTCACGTTACTTAATATATATCTCAAATCCATAAATTTGGATGAGATCTAGAAGGAAAATCTATAATATGTATTTGTTTAGATAGAACAAAAATAGAAATACATATACACTAATTTCATCCACGTTCTCGAGATCATATTTCTTTTAAAGAATATTAAAAAAAACTTTTAACAATACTTTAGTGGATATAGTATATTTCATACTAACTATCTGCTAAATACCTTAAGTAATAATAACTCTTCAAGAGTAGCAATTAATTGGCTCTTCTAGAGTTTAAACTTAACTAGTTCTTCTAGAACTATTTCCACTTTGATAATTATATTCAAATATATTCCACTAAATAATATATGGCAAATAACACACATTTTCCATTTATGAATAGAAATGAAACTAATGAAAAATAACATGGGGAAGTTAAATTACGTAATATGTAACCTTAAAAGTTTAAAATGTTACAAAACCAGATAGAAAATACAATAATGATTCAATTCTTTCGACAATTTCTATTATCAATGAAAATGACAAATATTCTTTTCTTGAGACTCAATGAAATTTGTTGCATTTGCGTGTACCATATTAAAGTATATCATGAATATTGATATTGGTTGCATTTGCATGTACCATATTAAAGTAAATCATGAATATTAATATCAATAGTATAGTTTCAAGGGAAGTAAAAGAATATTTTTTGCTCTTTCATTGCTGATGCTAATTAATTAGCAAAATAGGATGTCAAATGTACTACAAGTATGTGACAAATACTTATTCATATTGCATCAGTAATATCCCCATAATATATTAAATCTTAATTCCTATTTTCTTTCTTATAATTTTCTCGCTTCAAGCAAATATATATATATATATACTTTGAGAATTTGATGAATTAGTAATTATAAATTTTTAGTATCTTTTTCAATATTTTCGCTTCAGGTGAAAATATATTTTTAGAATTTGATGAATTATTTCACCAATATAATTGTGGAGAGTACTTTTCATCATAACCACATCTGCAAATGAATCATCTTAATAAAGAATTACAAGATCTAATTTCATTCACTTCAGGGAATAATATAGAATATTGATCAAGTATCACATAACTTACTCATTTTCTCATTCAAACTCAAACAAATATAAGATCAAAATTCAACAATTTTAGAAACATTTCACTCGATATAGCACTAGTGAGTGGGTGCAAATTTTCCTTTATCATATCACCAATTAATAATATTTTATATTATATAGCTTTGGTTGATTAGGAATTCCAAAGGTCACAAAATATGCATAATGATAGATATACATTTTTGTGGCCACAAAGTATAACTCATTAGAATTGGTGTTTATATATTAACCATCTTCTGGTAGTTATATATATTTGCTTTCAAATATTTTTAAAAAATCAAGTGGCATAGATTCATTACTATTTTTCTTGTGATATCTTCAAGATCCACTATATCTAAATGGATTTTAATATCAAATATGCATATCCGATAGATAATTTCTATCATGAATTTGAAGAGTCACGAACTCGAATTTAACAAAATTCATAATGAAAATAGAGACATTGATATGAAAAACTTATTGAATTCTTAAGCAGAATAGCAACATCGAAACTAAAAGAATACACTTAAAGAAGAGAAGAGCAAAGATAGTAGAGAGACAAGAAAAATGTGTAGAGAATCTCAAAATCTTCTTATGTTATTCATATATTTTACAAAGTCACTCTAGACCTATTTATAGGCATTAGAAGATAGAAGATGGGAATGGAGGGGATAAAAAAGAGTTATATATTCTATCTTTTAATACATATATGATAGCCTTAATGATGATAACTAGTCATCAATCCTCTAATTAAAGAGATAATGAAATTATTTCTTTTGGGATAGACATCTACTTAATAATTTCATAACAAGAGTTCATTTTTTATTTAATTACTCAAGCTTATGTTTAGTAGTGTTTGATATTAAATTCTATAATAGTTAAAATCTTAAGAGAAGAAGGTACAAAAGTGAAGTAAAATTTTTCCTTTATATGAAACTGAATTAATTGAATCAATGTATAATTGTGAGAAATAGGGAGTTCATTTAAGATGTTCCTTTGTTCCTGATGTAGATCAGGAAAGCCAAGAAGTTAAATATTTATTGCATGGACCATTCACTAGTGCAAGGTCGAAGACGATCAAAGATAATGATGGAAATGTGGATGATGGCATGGTTGTTTACATGGAAAATGCTTTGAAGAACAAGCTTGAAGGTTTTGAACATCAACAAGGGAAGACTTCCAAGTTGCTCTCAATTTGTACAATAAGCAAGGATCACTCAAGAGAGCAAATTGGATGTGAAAATGGCTAAGTGTTGGCAAAGAGCACACCTATTGCCGACGGTAGCCCTACTCTTACCGTCGTCGGTAATCTTCAGGATGGAAACGATTTGGAAGCCAACACCCTACCGTGTCCGGTAGGTTGCACCCTATTGTCGCCAATAGGGTTCGGGGAAAAATATACTTTGTAATCTTTAGGCTGGATTTTATTGTTTGAACCTATTTTCCAACTTTTAATCAAGGGCTTAGTGGGTATTTTGAAGCCATTAATCACTAGATAGGTTAGGTTTAGGCCTTAGCCTATAAATATCTTATTATAAACTCATTGTAACTAACTGTTGATGAATTTACTAGAATTTGTGGGAGAGGATTTTCTTTATCTCTAGGGTTCTTCACCCTTCTTAGTTAGCTTGCTAAGGGTTAATGTCCTTATTTTGTAAGCAATTGTTTGCCTTAGATTGTGGAATCTATGGAAAATTTATGATCTATTTCCTTTCTTTAATTGAATCTTTGAGTTCTTGTTCTTAGAATCAATTAATCCTAGGTCTTCTAGTTTGTAGTTGGGGTTTTGAGGCCTTAGTTTCCTTAAGGTTCTTCCTATCAAATTAGGAAAGAGTTTTTCCTCGCAATGTTGGATTTGTGAGGCTTAAATCCTCATAGGTTTTCCATTAGAGTGTTAAAACTTCAAAATCCTCAATAGAGGTTCTTCATCATAGGAGGTAATCTTGAGAAGGTGCAGAATCCAATCTACGTTTAAAAGAGGATCTACATCAAAGTGGTATCAGAGAAACCTCTAAATGAAGGTCAATTTGTGTTGAAAGTTGTTTAACTTTGTTGAAAAAAAGTAAGAAGTACTTGATAATATATGAAAAATTCCATGAAGATTATGCAATAGTAGTACAGAAAAATAGATTCGAAAACCAATTGCAAAATTGACTAAAAAATTGCAAAATTGATTGATGATTTGTGATGGAGATTTTCTTTTTGAGTTACGGTTCAATTGAAATAAGTTTTACTCAATTTGGAGTACAATTGATTGCTCCATTTGAATGAATTGTGAAATGTGTTTTGGTGACTGTAGAAAAAGTGTTGATTAATCCAAACATATCTTGTGTTATACTAATTCGTTTTGAATGAAATTTGAGTTGGTTTCATCTGATTTTGATCTGTATTTTTTCGAGTTATCGTCGTTTTTGTGACAGAGTATCATTATCCCCCGTTTCCTGAAAAAATTTTCTTACTACTCTTGTGTTCTTTGTTTAGCCTAATTATTTTGAATTGCTTTGTTTTTGACTTCCAATTGTTTTCTTGTTGTTTCTAATCTTTTGTTGATGGTCAATTATGTTTCTTTGAAATTCTTACACCTCAAGTTTTTGAAACATTGCCTATTTGACCACTTATATCTAACTGAGTGCATTTATTGATTTACTTTTTTGGGATTGTTGCCCTTAGTTTGAGTTGGTTAAGAGGTTGAAGGATCATATAGAGACTTGAGTGTTGAGTGTTTGGAAAAAGTCAAGAGAGTGAGCTTATTTTGATATAAGTTAATAAAGAGAGTTAAACATGAGTGAATTGAGTGATCATCAAAGAGTGTAAAACACTTAGAGAGTGATTGGGAGGTCCTTTTGTTTTGTTTTCCTTTGTTTAATTTGCAGGTTTAAACAATAAATAAATGGAGTACAATTGGTCTAATCCATCATGGAAAAAGGATGGAAGTAAAGAGCAAATAAGAGGATTGTCAATTTAAGATTGCAAGGGATATAAATAATTTCCATCATGGTGGTGGCAATGGATTCAATGCCTATAGTAGGAACGACCATGGAAATGGAAACTTCATTCATAGAAGACATGTTGGAGTTGGTAACTTCTCTTCTTATGCTGAATCTTTTGCGCATAATTCTTATGTTGATTATGGGGGTTATGTAAGAGTTAATACTAAATATGATAATTATGAGCAAAGTCCTTATGATTGTTATGAAAAGCATCGTCATAGTTATGATGGAGAAGTTTACTTTGAGAGCTTATATGACGAAAATGTATATGGGAGGAAGAAAGAAGTACGCATATGGTCCATCTCAAACGCTTTGTGGAAGGAAAGGTTGCTAATCTTGTTGTTTATGGTAGTAGTTGTGCTAATGTGGCTAGTACTTACCTTGTGGAAAAGTTGAATTTGCCTCTTCTTGAACATCATAAGCCCTACACACGTCATTGGTCAAAATGATAATGATGAGATCAAAATCACTAAGCAAGTGTGGGTGTCTATTTCTTAGGAATATATAAGGATGATGTGTTATGTGATATAGCACCCATGCAAGCGGGTCATTTATTGTTTGGAAGTCCTAGGGTAAATGATAGGAAAACTATATACAATGGGGACAAGAATTCTTACAACTTCACTAGAGATGGCAAGAGATTAATTCTAAATTCTTTGGCGCCTCATGAAATTTATGAAGAGCAAAAGAAGTTGAAAGAAAGGGTAAGGATATTTGATCAAGGAAAAAAGGGAAAGAGCATCACAAAGGCTACAAGATATGGAGAAAAATAACTTTCCATATCACCTCAAGGAGTTACGAAGGTATTGAAACCATCAATGATTGAAGAATTTTCAATCGTAAATGAGCTTCCACAAGCTTAAGAGGTAGTTGAAGAAAAGTATTGTAAATCATGTTGTGAAAGAAACATCTAATGAAGATTCTTGTGATAACATGAATAAGAAGTGCATTGGAAAAGAAGAGTACATTGAGATTAAAGAAAAAGAGAGAGTGGATAACAAAGAGACATTAATTGAGAGATCATGTACCTTTTCAAAAGAGAGTGAACATTAGAGTGCTGAAAAGAGTGCTCAAAGAAAGTGAGCTTGAGAAAAGTGAGAAAGTAAAAGAAAATGAGTGCTTCATTGAAAAACAAGAGAGTGAAAAAAGTGCAAAGAGAAAAGGAGATAGTTTGATGTAGATCCACTTTGATTGTAGTTTGGATTCTACTCCTTCCCAAGGATCACCTCCTTTTCTTGAAGAACCTCTATTGAGGATTTTTAAACTCAACACTCCAATAAGAAATCTATGAGGATTGAAGCCTCATAAACCTAATATTGAGAGGCTAAAGTTCTTTCCTAGATTGATAATTAGAACCTTGAGAAAACAAAGGCCTCAAAACCCTGATTACACAATTAGAAGACCCAAGATCAATTTATTCAAAGAAAGGAACTCTATGAATCAACTAATGAAAGAAATTTGAATGATCAATTGGTTCCATAGATTCTACAATCTAAGGCAACTAGTGTTCACAATACTAAGAACACTAACCCTTAGCAAGCTAGTCTAAGAAGGTAAAGAAACCTAGAAGCAATTGGAGAATCTCTTTTAAATTTTAGCAAATTCATCAATGTTGTTTACAATGTGTTATAATGAGATATTTATAGACTAAAGTCTAATCCTAGCTAACCTATAGCATATGACTTAAAATACCCATTAAGCCCTTGATTAAAAACTGAAAAGACAAGCCAAATAACAAAAACCCCTCAATTAGATCGCATTAACTATCCCTTTAGTCGAACCCTACTAGCAACAGTAGTGGGAACCTACCATCGGAGGTAGGTGGGCGAATTCCAAAGGCTCTGCCAGCAAAAGCATATCGGCGATGGTAGGGACAGGGCTATCATTGACGGTAGGGTGAAGCCTTTCTTTGATCTCCAAACTCTCCAAACTTGTTCTTTAAAGCTTCCTCCATGTAAGTTACCATGCCGTTATCCTTATTTCCATTGGAAGCCTTGATTTTCTTCATCCGAGCTCTAGTCATTGGTCCAAGCTTCAACTCCAAAGATGCTTGACTCTTCCGATTTACGTTATAGTTGTACTTGAAAAGAGTGATGAAGTGAATTTCTATTCTAATGAAACTAACTCTTTCTTTCCTAGTGAAACCCTATGTGTGCATAATTTTGAAGATTCAAGCAAGGATAAAGGAAGAAAACTTGCCTACAATTCCATCAAGACCATAAACTCCTTTCCCTCTATTCCTACTTGAGCTTTGAGATTTATTTTAAGGAAATTAAGTTGTTTTCACTTGTTTTCTTGGAAAATGGATATCAATTTTATTTTCTCAACTCTCTTGGAACTTTATTGGAAAAGAAACATTTCATAGAGTTTAATTCCATTTCTTGTGCAATTCCTAGAGTTGATGAATGCCATTTCAATATTACTAATTATGTTTCTTATGTGCTACAATTGAAGATAAAGGAAGAAGCATGGAGAAAGAGCTCAGAACTATTCAAGAATTACCAATAAGTTTATCTCTTAATCCGTCTCTCATGTGTTATAAAGTTTCTCTTGTGTGATTAGAATTGTTTTTAGAGTCTTATCTGTCTCACGTGAGCATATATGGAGATCTTTGTGCTATTTCTTTTGGTGATGGTCTCTTTCTTGTTGTGCTTTATGTGTCTAGATGTCTTTCTTCTCATACTTTTCTTGAGAATTTATTGATGCATAATATTGTTAAGTTTGATCCTTCTTGCAATGATTTTGGATGGTTGAATAATGCTTCCTTTCTTGAACATAACATTGTTGGTTTTGAGCTTGAATGTGCTTTGTTTGAGGTTCTTCGTAATAAATATATAGGGAAGTATGTTGAACAATGTGACTATGTTTATCCTACCTTGGTATTTTTTATGAGGAATATTCATGGTTTTATTCTTTTAAACCAACATGAGGTCTTTTTGAGTGAGTAAATAGCATTTGTTAGTGGTAAGCGTGAGCTTTCAATAGTGGTAACAATTCTTAAAACATTATTTGAAAACACATTTGGATTCTAATTTAATCATTTGCATTTCAAGGAACTCTTATTGAAAGATTTTGAAAATCAAATAGAAACTAATCTTGAGTTTTTTTAAAGTTAATCCTTTGGCATTAGAAAAATCTAATTTAAGAGAGGAGGCCTTTGAACAAGTTAAAAAATAATTTTTTTTCGTTGAGCATTTTTATTACCACAAACCTTTGAAGGATTGGTTTTCAAAATTGTTCATTTTATGTGCTAGCTTTCAAAAGAACTCTTGTGCATTCATTTTGAAACATGAATTTGAAGATACATTGTTTATTCATCAAATTTATAAAGAGTTCTTTTATATAGTGGTTTCCAAAGAAAAATGCAGACCATCTTGGGATGTTGGAAATTTCATGTTTATATTTTCTCATCTCTTTTTGTGTAATACTATTGGAGAAAAGAGATGTTTCTATGCTAAAGAAAGTGAGTTCATATAAGCTATTGAGAAAGATGAGTTGGTTTCACTTCTCTATTGTAAAGAGGAATTCGGTGTACTCTCTCCATTAAGGGAAATAGAACATCAAATTGAATTGGTGACGGAAGCGACATGGAGGTATGCTATTCATGCTTAGAGTATAAAAGAGTTAACTCTACATCTTTGCCATATGGACATTATATTTCTTTGAATAAGCCTAGAGAACCTTGTGTAGACATATCTATGGAATTTATAATTGGACTACTTAGGTTTCTTAAAGACATGGATTCTTTATTCGCTGTGACTTATGTTGACGAGATCTTGAATGATAGCAAAACTTTGAAGATCACTGGTTGCATTTTCAACAAGTTTTGTTTGTTTTGAGAAATGATAAATCACATGCTAACCTTGGGACATATGAGTTTTGTGTGAAACATAGTACTTTCCTAGGTTATGTAGTGAATTTTCAAGGTCTCCAAGTTGGTAAAAGTATGGTGCAAGCAATCCAAGATTGACTTACTTCCAAGAGTGCCTATGTGGAGGAAAGCTTCCATGGTTTAATAAGCTTTTATAAGAGCTTTAACAAGGAACTTAGCATGCTAGCTAGTCTTCTGATGGCTGTACCTAAGAAGATGATCGGACTCGTTTGGAAAATTTGTTTATTCCTTGTTGAGTTTGCTTCCAATTAAGCTTATTGTTCTACTACTCTCTATTTTTCTCTTCAAGTGGATTATAGTTTCAAACATCTAATGTCTTTGATTTGATAGGTCATTTATGTGTTTTGATGACAAGCCGAATATGAAATCATTTATGTGTTTTGATGACAAGCCGAATATGAAATTAACCACGTATATCCATTCCAGGAATCATGACGTTGTTAATGCGAACAACAAGAAGTTTGGAATGAAATGGTTGGTCTTTGATCCCGAAGGTTTGGGTTGGGGTTCCCTTGGATTTGAATGATGTTCTTCCCAACATAAGTCTACGCTTAATAGTTGTGGCGATGAGCCTTTGCACATTCCTGAATGCTTTAATGCTTCTATAATTGATTTTTCGATTGAATTTCATTTGTGCTCCCCTTATATTTTGATGTCTTTGTTTGATGTATATAAAGATTCAAGGACGAATCTTTTCAAAGGAGGGGTGGATGATGTAGATCGGGAAAGCCAAGAAGTTAAATATTTATTACATGGACCATTCACTAGTGCAAGGACCAAGAAGATCAAAGATATTGATGGAAACGTGGATAATGGCATGGTTTTTTACATGGAAAATGCTTTGAAGAATAAGCTTGAAGGTTTTGAACATCAACAAGGGAAGGCTTCCAAGTTTCTCTCAATTTGTACAATAAGCAAAGATCACTCAAGGGAGCAAGTTGGATGTGAAAATGGCTAAGTGATGCAGATGAGCACACCTACGACTGATGGTAGCCCTGTCCCTACTGTCCCCGGTAGACTTCTGGACGAAAATGGTTTGGAAGCCAACACCCTATTGCGTCTAGTAGATTGCACCCTTCCGTCGCCAGTAGGGTTCGGGGAAAAATATACTTTGTAATCTTTAGGTGGGATTTTATTGTTTCAACTTGTTTTTTAATTTTTAATGAAGGCTTAGTGGGTATTTTGAAGCCATTAATCACTAGATAGGTTAGGTTTAGGCCTTAGCCTATAAATACCCCATTATAAACTCATTGTAACTGAGTATTGATGAATTTGCTGAATTTTTGAGAGAGGATTCTCTTTTTCACTAGGGTCCTTATCCTTCTTAAATGGCTTGCTAAGGGCTAATATCCTCAGTTGTGAACAATTATTTGCCTTAGATTGTGGAATCTATGGAATCAATTGATTATCTAAGTCCTTTCTTTAATTGAGTCTTTGAGTTCTTGTTCTTAGAATCAATTAATCCTAGATCTTCTAGTTTGTGCAGTTGGGGTTTTGAGGCCTTAGTTTTCTCAAGGTTCTTAATATCAAATTAGGAAAGAGTTTTGCTTCTCAATGTTAGGTTTATAAGGCTTAGATCCTCATAGGTTTTCCATTGGAGTGTAGAAACTAATAAATCCTCAATTGAGGTTCTTCATCAAAGGAGGTGATCATGGGAACGCGTGGAATCCAATTGACATTCAAAAGAAGATCTACATTAGTTCCCCTCATAGCTTTATGAAAAAAAAAAAACTCCAGATACAATATTAAGTACCACTAAAGTCTCTTGCTCAAAAATTCTAAAAGGAGAAAAATTAATTAAAAAGAATAGATAAAGAATCTTGTCCTGATGCCGTAAGGGTCCGTCCTCTACATTGTAGTGCATAGGAATCAAGATGAGCTTCTATTTCATGCCTAACATATAAATGAAAAAAAAGTGCATTCCTTTCAAGCTAAATATCTACGGTTACAGTCATTATTTGTAGCTTAGTTGCATTATCGCATAAAAATATGCACCCCTTGAAATTAAATATCTAAGTTTATACCTAAATTTGACATTTTGAAGGTCATCATATGGTGCCCCCTAAATTAGTGAAGGGTGCTTGATATAGATCATCTTTTGATTGTAGATTGGATTCCACATATTCCCAAGATCACTTCTTTTGATGAAGGATCTCTATTGAGGATTTTGTAGTTTTAACACTCCAATGGAAAACCTATAAGGATCTAGGCCTCATAAACCTAACATTGAGAGGCAAAACCCTTTCCTAAATTGATAGGAAGAACCTCGAGGAAACTAAGGCCTCAAAACCTCAACTACACAAACTAAAAGACCTAGGATTAATTGAATCTAAGAATAAGAACTCAAAGACTCAATTAAAGAAAGGAATTGGATGATCAGTTGATTCCATATATTTCACAGTCTAAGCCAAACAATTGTTCACAAACTAAAGACATTAACCCTTAGCAAGATAACTAAGAAGAGTGAAGAATCCTAGAGACAATGGAAAATTCCTCTCACAAATTTCTGACTTACTCTTTAAAGCTTCCTCCATATAAGCAACAATTCCATCCTCTTCAAGAGTCTTGAGTTTCCTCCTTTGAGCTCTAGTGATTGGTCTAAGCTTAGTTTCCATAGGTGATTGACTCATCCGGTTCACATCGTTCGCCCCACCTTTGAAAATATTTGTCCTCGAATATTCACCTACATAAAAAAGAGAGAGGTTAGAAACATTAAAATGTGGTGCTAACATTGTATTCACCCAGAAGATCAATTTTGTTGGCATTATCATTAAGACACTCAAAAACTGTAGAAGGTCCATTGCCACAAACATCAAGCTTATTCTTGCTTTGAGAAGGAAAGCATTCCTTCTGAAAATAAACCCAAACCCAATCACCTGGTTCAAATACCACACGTGTCCTTCCAACATTCCGTGCAGCCAGCAACTTCTTATTTTTGGATTTAATAGCGTCATGTACCTTTACATGAATAGACTTGACAAGCTTTGCCTTCTATTTTCCATCCAAGCTCACAACATGATCTGTAGGAAAAGGAACCACATCAAATCGGGTCAAAGGATTGAAACCATAGACAATCTCAAAAGGAGAAAAGAAAGTAGTAGAATCTTTAGCCCGATTGTAGACAAACTCAATAAAATGTGAGGAATAACTTCTTCCAATTGGCGCACATTCTTCTTAAGGATGGCCCGAAGAAGTTGCCCAATGGTTTAATTGACCACCTCCATTTGGTAATCAGTTTATAGATGGCAAGCTGTAGAATACAAAAAGTTAGTACCAAGTTTCCTTCACAAAACATTCCAAAAATGACTAAGGAATTTGGTGTCACGATCCAAGGTAATAGTTTTAGGTATTCCATGGAACTGCACCACCAAGTAAAGAACAAGTTTGCGACATGGCTAGCATCATCTATTTTCTTACAAGGTATGGAATGAGCCATTTTAAAAAACTTGTCTACTACAATAAAGATAGAGTTCAATCCTTTAGTTGATTTAGGCATGCTAGGAATAAAATCCATAGAAATATCAATGCAAGGAACTTTGGCACATCTAAAGGAGTATAAAGACCATGAGGTAAGGAAGTAGATTTAGCATTTTTACAATCCAAGCAATTTCTAATAAACTTTTCAACATCTTTTCTCATATGAGGCCAAAAGAAATGCTCATGCAAGATGTCATGAGTTTTAGTAATGCCAAAATGTCCCATTAAGCCACATAATGAGCCTCTTTAACCAACAACAATCTAGCAGAACAAGATGGGATGCACAATTTTCCTTCATAATAAAGAAAACCATCATGTATAAGGTACTTATCACAAGGTACAAGCAGGGAATTCTCAAAATATATCCTTAAAATCTTGATCACTAACATAATTCCTTAAGCATCTCAAAACCATGAAATTGAGCTTATAAAGTAGAGATAAGAATGTACCTTCTTGACAATGCATTGGCTACAGTGTTTTGTTACCTTTCTTATACCAGATGATGTATGGAAAAGTCTCAATAAACTCCATCCATCTTGTATGTCACTTGTGCAACTTTTCTTTTCCTTTTAGAAATTTCAAGGACTCATGATTAGTGTGTACACAAACTTCTTTGGCCACAAAATAATGTTGCCAATGTTTCAATGTCCTCACAAGTGCATAGAGCTCCTTATCATATGTAGCATAGTTCAATACTGCAACGGTCAACTTTTCGCTAAATTAAGCCAAGGATCTTTTGTCTTGCATCAATACTCCTCGAATGCTAACACCCAAGGCATCACATTCTATCTCAAACATCTTCTCAAAGTTAGGTAGTGCAAGTAGTGGTGCACTACCCGCCCTCTACTTTAATAGCTTGAATGCTTTCTCTTCACTCTCATCCTATTTAAAACCATTCATATTTTTTATAACATCCGGCAAGGGACTAGCAATGGTGCTAAAATTCCTTGATGAACCTCCTATAGAAACTTGCCAATCCAAGAAAGCTCCTTACTTTGGATGCATTTTTGGGAGTAGGCCGTTATTTGATCGCTTTCACCTTTTCTTGATCCACTTGAAGGCCTTGAGAACTCACCACATAACCTAGGAAAGTCACTCTTTCCAAACAAAACTCACATTTTCCAAGGTTAGCATATAGTTTCTCACTTCTCAAAACTAGCAGAACTTATCTAAGATGATGCAAATGAGCTTCATAAGTTTTGCTATAGATCAAGATACTATCAAAATATACAACAACAAAGTATACTAATGAAATTCCTCAACACATGATGCATAAGTCTCATGAATGTACTAGGAGCATTAGTTAAACTAAAAGGCATAACTGCCAATTCATAAAGGCCAAAATTAGTTTTGAAAGTCATTTTCCAGTCATCCCCTTCCCTCTTTCTAATTTGATGGTAACTCGATTTTAAATCAATTTTTGAAAATATTTGAGAACCATGCAACTCATCAAAAAAATCATCTAATCTAGGAATAGGATGCCTATACTTAATGTTGTTAATGGCTCTATAATCTACACACAAACGCCATGTACAATCTTTCTTTTGGAACTAATAAATCGGGAACGGCACAAGCGCTTAAGCTTTCTCTTACATAGCTTTTGGAGAGAAGTTCCTCAACTTGTCTTCTTAACTCCTTGGTCTCTTTAGGAGGACTTCTCTTCTATAAGCCGGTCTATTTGGCAACACAGTTCCGGGTACCAAATCAATTTGATGCTCAATCCCTCTCAAGGGAGGAAGTCCACCAGGCATCTCTTCGGGGAAGATATCCTTGAACTCTTGAATAACCTTTACTATAGCATTAGACAAAGACGACAAGTGATCATTAGTAGAAACAAATGGTCCCTTGTAATAAAGAAGTAAAACCAACTCTTCTTTTTCAATGTTTTCTATGATCTCACTCTCTTTTGCATTGGAGTATATTTTCTCTCCCTTGCAACTATCACTCATTTTCTTGTCTCTCTTCATCTGTTCCTCAATTTTTGTCCCTCTTCAATGTTCTTTCTCCTTTTCTCACTCTCTAGTCTCTCTTTTTCTCTCATTTTCTTTTGTTTTTACAAAGACTTGATGAGGAGTTAAAGGATTGAACATTAACTTCTCCCCATCCTATTTCTAAAGTGTAGGTGTTCTTTACACCATCATAAATAGCCTTTCTGTCATATTGCCAATGATGTTTGTTAGTATATGTCCTAAGACCAATTGACTCACATTTATGATTTATGAAGCATGTATTTTTGAATTGTATTTTATGCTCTTGATCATCAAGTATGTGACTTGATAGTAAAACCCTTATAGCTAATAAAATACTATTCTTATTTGTCCCTAGTTTATTACATCTTGTAAACTAGTGTGAAGTTGATTGATGGTCAAGTTTTACTGATCATGAATATGAGATATAAAATCAATTCATAAATACATATTGAGAATATTGTATTGGACATGACCCAAAGTGAAGAAGAAATATTGCATGAGTTTAAGTTATAAGTATTTCTTCTCAGTTTTATATTTGGTGTGTTTGACCTAATGTTTCTAATGTTTCTTGCATGGGGAGAAAATATGTTTTGACATAGTCAAACATCACTTTTAATTAGGTGATCATTATGACTATTGGTTGGCTTATTTTCTTGTCATGGTTTGAATATTGGAGATAGTGAAAGGGATTTGTCCCTCTCTTTTAGAGAGAGATATCCATGGGCCCCTTGATAAGGAAGACTGGAAAATATGCATGGCCATGCTCAAATAAGTATTAATAAGGTGTTATTAATATTATTTGTTGGAACAGTCTGCCTGGTGATCAAGTAAATGGTTACTTAAGTTTTATAAGGATGACTTGATCCATGCCTTATACTTAATTAGGATATCGTGTGACAAAAAGGACTAAATATTAAATCTGATGCTAGGTTATTATTACATTTACTTAACTTGGGTAAGCATAATGTCTTTCTAGAGGCCGCTTATGTTTTGTGAATAAATGTCTAGGACATTTTTATTCACTGCCAACGTTAAGTGAACCTACAGGGTCACACGCATAGACGATCTTGTGAGCATAATGTCCACGTTCAATGAATCTAGATTGTGTCCAGATTCGTTGAACGTATACAAAAGGGGAATCAGATTCCATATTGTATTTTTTGGTAAGTTAATAAGTAATTAATTTTATTTAATCGAATAAATGAAATTAACTACTTAATATTACTCATCCAACCGTTGGATGATTATAGGAATAGACGGACGAGATTAAATTGTCATTAGATGACAGTTAGGGTTTTGATGTTGACAGCTATAAAAGGTTATGTTAACCTTTTCTTGGTGGCCGTCCTTTATCTGATTAAAGAAAAACAAAACCCTAAACCCTAGAACGGTGATATAGTATCTAGCCTCCTCTCTCCGAAATACGACCGATTACCAAATAGTCAGGATCAGTTCTGAACAGTTTTCAGAATACAGAAGGGGCTAGCATCCCGATCGCTTGCAGAGGAGTTCGTCGTGTGGATACCAATAGAGGGCGAAGCGTACAAAGCAGCGCCTCCACAACGAACAATCAAAACATTGAGGTAATTTCTATCCAATCGGTTTTTCTAGTATGTGCAGATCCTGTTGGTGGATTTCTGTAGTTTTATTTTATTTTGTTTTTTGCCTACGAAATCCAACAATTCCAACAACAAATGCCCCGCTTGTATAGGAATAAAATCACAAAGAATTTCATCAGTATAGGACCCATTTGAGATAGACACGAGCACTTGTTTGTTCACTTTCACTTCTCCATTATAATTTAACCAATAAAGCTTATAAAGCTTAGGATACTTGAGAAGAGGTAAGTTCAACTTTTCAGCAAGATAAGTGCTAGCCACATTAGTGCATCTTCTGCTATCTATAATGATGTTAGCAACTTTACCTCCCACTAAGAATTTAGTGTGAAAGATGTTTTCCCTTTGAATGCTAGTCTCCTCGTCATGGACTTCGGTAGGAAAAGCTCTAATAGTCACCAAGCTCATACCCTCCTCATCGGCTTCAAAAGAGGCAATCTCTTGGTCTTCACTACTATCTTTGTCAACAATACTTTTTTGGCAATCATCATCACTCTTCTCAATCCAACCATTTAAGTCTTCACTAAAAATCAAAGTTCTCTTGGTAGGACAATTTATAGCAATATGCCCCACACCATGATCTTGAAGCACCTTGTTGGATTGGTGATCAACCTTCCTTTCTCTTCCACCTTAGGCTTAGAATGATCGTTGAAAGCTACCTTAGGTGTATCTTCTTTCTTTTACCAACTTTTGTAGGTAGATGCTTTAGGTTTAGGTACCACACTTCTTGAAGAAGGAATATTAGTTTTTTAGAGAAACTAATCCTCTTCCTTTGATTCTCGATCTTGGTAGCCAAGTGAAACATGTCTTTATAAGTGGTGTAAGGGTACAACTATAATTGATTAGCAATGTCACTAATGACACCACTTAGAAATCTTGCAATTGAAGCAACCTTGTCCTCCTCCAAGCTCAATCTCAAAGTGTACAACATTTCTTGCTTACATTCTTCAACACTTTTGTTGCCTTGCTTATGAGTCATCAACTTGTAGTGAAGCTCTCTATAATAATGTTTCGAACACAAATCTTTCTTTCATGAAACTCTTCAATTCCACCCAAGTTTCTACCGGGTGCTTTCCATGTCTCAACCTCTGAGTGACAATTCTTTCCTACCAATGAAGTGCATAAACCGAAAATTCGGCAATTACTAATTTAACCTTAACAATGTCACTATTGCTTCTCACCATGAATAGGTTCTCTACTTTTCTTCCCTAATCAAGAAACATATCTTGATGACTCACACCCTTGAAGCTAGGTACCTTCCACTTGATCTTGTCTAGAGCTTTCTCACCTTGTTGATTACCATAGTAGCCACCATGGTAATGTTGGCCAACATTAGGATTATCTCCGTAATCGTCATACAAGTAGTCTTTATGCCATGATTCATGTCTTGGAAACTCTTCTTGTGGTCTATAATGTCCTCTTCCTCCTAGACCTCTTTTTTTACCACCTCTAACTTGTGGTCTTCCTTGATATCCACCTTAATGAAATGGATAAGAATTTTTAACCGGCATGTCATGGTATGCATAAGTAGACATATTATGAAAAGGTCTTTGATGTTGAGGTGAATTATAGCCACCAATGTTATCTCCAACTCTTTGCCCCATTGTGGCACTATTCTTGCCTTCTTAAGCTCTTCAACATCCCTAGCAACACTTGGGAATCATCTTGTCAATCCTTTAATTGATTATTGCATAGACCTCAGTCTCATTGAGACTCATCCTTGTAGGATCACTAGTACCTTTGAGATTGAGTAGGCAAATGACCATATGTAGACATTATTAACTTGGAAATTAAACAAAGAACACAAAACAAAAGGACCTCCCAATCACACCCTAAGTGTTTACACTCTTTTGATGATCACTCAATTCACTTGTGTTTAACACTCTTTATTGGCTTTTATCAAGATAAACACTCTCTTGCCTTTTCCAAACACTCAACACTCAAGTCTCTATACGATCCTTCAAACTTCTTAACTAACTCAAACCTAGAGCAACAATCCCAAGCAAGCAAATAATCAACGTACTTAGTTGGATAAGTGTTTAAAGAGGCAAAGTTTCAAACACTTAAGGTTTAAGAGTTTCAAAGAATTTAATGTATGGGAAAGAGCCAAAAAACATTATTGATCATCAATAAAAGATTGGAAACCCATAAGAAAACAATTAGAAGTCGAAAACAATTCAAAATATTTCCGCAAAACAAAGAATGCAAGAGTACTAAACAATTTTTTTCTAGGAAACCAGGGATGATGACACCCTGACACTTAAATGGTGATAACTTGAAAACTACAAATCCAAAACAAATGAAACCAACTCATGAAGATTCTTTACTCTAAGAGGGTGAATTTAAGCACAAATTGCATTCGATTAGAATAAGTATAACATAAAATTTTATGTTCGGATTAATCACAACTTTTTCTTCAATCATGATTCCGAAACATATTTAACCATTCAATAAAATTAAGAAATCAATTCAACTCCAAATTGAGTAAAACTTATTTCAAGTAAATCCTAACTCAAAGGAGAACATCTATATCACAAATCAACAACAAATTCGCACAAAATTCAACTGAACTTTCAATTGATTTTTAGAACAAATTTTCTATATTTTTTTATGTTCTACATTGCATGATCTTCATGTATTTTTTTCATAGATCATCAAGTTCTTCTTCCTTTTTCTTTGATTTTCAATGAATTTTAAACTCTTATATCACAAATTGACCGTGATTGGAGGTTGCTCTGATACCACTTTTATGTGAATCTTCAATTGGTTGGAGATTTGATTCAACATCTTCCCAAGATCACCTCATTAATGAAGAACCTCTATTGAGGATTTTTTAGCTTCAGCATTCTAACGGAAAACCTATGAGGATCTAAGCCTCCTAAACCCAACACTAAGAGGCAAAGCTCTTTCCTAATTCGATAGGAAGAACCTTGAGGAAACTAAGGCCTCAAAATCCTAACTACACATACGAGAAGACCTAAGATCAATTGAATCAAAGAACAAAAACGCTAAGACTTAATCAAAGAAAGGAATTAGAATGATCAATTGAATTCCATAGATTCATCAACCTAAGGCAATCAATTGTTCACAAATAAGGACATTATCCCTTAGCAAGCTAATTAAGAAGGGTGAAGAACCCTAGAGACAAAGAGAATCCTTTCTCACATATTTCATCAAAATTCCAAGTTATTTACAAATGAGCTTATAAATGAGTATTTATAGGCTAAGGACTTAACCTAATTAATCTATTGATTATTGGCTTAAAATACCTATTAAGCCCTTGATTAAAAGCTAGAAAATAAGTTCAAACAATAAAATCCCGCCTAAAATTACAAAGTATAATTCTTTCCCGAACCCTACGGGCGACGGTAGGGTAAGACCAACCGTTGGTTGAAGGGCATGTTCTTCCAAATGCTGAGTCAGCAGAAGCCTACCAACAATTGTAGGGGCAGGGCTATCGTCGATGGTAGGGTGCTCCCCTTCAATGACTTAGCCATGTTCTCCTCCAATTTGTTCCCTTGATTGCTCCTTGCTAATTGAGCACATGAAGAACAACTTGGAAGACCTTTCTTGACCTTCAAACCATTCCAACTTGCTCTTCAAAGCTTCCTCCATATAAGCAACTATGCCAATATCTTCAAGAGTCTTGAGTTTCCTCCTTTGAGCTCTAGTGATTGGTCCAAGCTTTATTTCCATAGGTGATTGACTCATCCGGTTCTCATCACCCATCGCTAGGAGCATGTAGCTTATTCTTACGGTGTGAGGGAAAATGTTTCTTCCGAAGATGAACCCAAACCCAATCGCTGGGCTTAAACACAAATTGTTTTCTTCTAATATTCTGCGCAGCCACTAATTTCTTGGTTTTGGACTCAATAGCATCACACACTTTTGTATGAATGTACTTTACAAGCTCCGCTTTCCACTTTCCATCCATGCTCACAACATGATCTATAGACAAAGGAACGAAATCAAATAGAGTTAAGGAATTGAAACCATAAACAACCTCAAAAGGAGAATAAGACGTAATAGAATGTCTAGCCCTATTATAAAAAAACTCAATTTGAAGAATGAACTTTTCTCGTAGGCACAAATTCTTCTTAAGGATGGCCCGATGAAGTTGCCCAATAGTTCTATTGACCACCTCTGTTTGGCCATTGGTTTGTAGATGGCAAGCTATAGAATACAACAAATTAGTTCCAAGTTTCTTCTAAACACGCCGCAAATGACCAAGAAACTTGGTTTCACGATCTTATATAATAGTTCTAGGTATACCATGAAATCGCACAGCCAAAGTAAAGAACAAGTTTGCAACATGACTAGCATCATCGATTTTCTTACATGGTAAGAATTGAGCCATTTTAGAAAACCTATTTACTACAACAAAGATAGAGTCCATTCTTTTAGGTGATTTAGGCAATCCAAGCATAAAATCCGTAGAAATATCAACCCAAGGAACTTTAGGCACATTTGAAGGAGTATAAAGATCATGTGGCAAAGAAGTAGATTTAGCCCTTTTAAATTCTAAGCAATTTCCAATAAATCTCTCAACATCTTTTCTCATGTGCGGCCAAAAGAAATGCTCATTCAAGATATCATAAGTTTTAATAATACTAAAATGTCCCATTAAGCCACCCCAATGCGCCTCTTTAACCAACAACAACCTAGTAGAACAAGATAGAATGCACAATTTTCCTTCATGATAAACAAAACCGTCATGTATGAGATATTTATCATTAGGCACAAGCAAGCAATCTTCAAATATATCTTTAAAATCTTGATCACTAGCATATAATTCCTCAAACATCTCAAGACAAAGAATTAGAGCTTGCAAAGTAGATATAAGAGTATATCTTTTTGACAATGCATCGGCTACAATGTTTTCTTTACCTTTCTTATACCAGATGATGTATGGAAAAGTCTCAATAAACTCCATCCATCTTGCATGCCTCTTGTTTAGCTTTTGTTGTCCCTTAAGAAACTTCAAGGACTAGTGATCGGTGTGCATAGCAAACTCCTTTGGCCACAAATAATGTTGCTAATGTTTCAATGTCGTCACAAGTGTACAGAGCTCCTTATCATATGTAGCGTAGTTCACTGCCCCACTGGTCCACTTTTTACCAAAGTAAGCCAAAGGTCTTTTGTCTTGTATCAATACTCCTCCAATACCAACATCTGAGGCATCGCATTCTATCTCAAACATCTTCTCAAAGTTAGGTAGTGCAAGTAGAGGTGGACTACATATCCTCTCCTTTAGTATCTTGAATGCTTTCTCTTGACTCTCCTCCCAGTTAAAACCATTCATCTTCTTGATAACATCTAGTAAGGGACTAGCAATAGTACTAAAATCCTTGATGAACCTCCTATAGGAATTTGCCAATCCATGGAAGCTCCTAACTTTGGATGCATTTTTGGGAGTAGGCCATTCTTTGATTGTTTTCAACTTTTCTTGATCCACTTGAAGGCCTTGAGAGCTATCAGTACATACCCTAGAAAAGTCACTTTTTCCAAACAAAACTCACATTTTCAAAGGTTAGCATATAATTTCTCACTTCTCAAAACTAACAAAACATGTATAAGATGATGCAAATGGTCATCATAAGTTTTGCTATAGATGAAAATATCATCAAAATATACAACAAAAAGTTTACCAATAAAATTTCTCAACACATGATGCATAAGTCTCATGAATGTACTAGGTGCATTAGTTAAATCGAAAGGAATGACTAGCCATTCCTATAGACCAAAATTTGTTTTAAAAGTCATTTTCCACTCATCCGCTTCCTTTATTCTTATTAGATGATACCCCAGTTTTAAATCAATCTTTGAAAATATTTCAGAACCATGCAACTCATCAAGTAAATCATCTAACCCAGGAATAAGATGTCTATACTTGATAGTAATGTTATTAACGGCTTTATACACATACCCCATGTACCATCTTTCTTTGGAACTAATAAAACGGGAACGACACAAGGGCTTAAATTTTTTCTTACATAGCCTTTGGAGAGCAATTCCTCAACTTGTCTTCTTAGTTCTTTGGTCTCTTCAGGAGGACTTCTATAAGCTGATCAATTTGGCAACACTGCTTTGGGTACCCAATCAATTTTATGCTCAATCCCTCTCAAGGGAGGAAGTCCACCAGGCATCTCTTCGTGAAAGACATCCTTGAATTCTTCAATAACCTTTACTATAGCATTAGATAAAGAAGACAAGTGATTATTAGTAGAAACAAATGTTCTCTTGTAATAGAGAAGTAAAACCAACTCTTCTTTTCAATGGCTTCTATGATCTCACTCTCTTTTGCATAGAAGAATCTTTTCTCTCCCTTGAAACCATCATTCTTTTTCTTGTCTCTATTCAATTTTTCCTCTCTAGGTCTTTCCACACTCAATTTCTTTTCTCTCTTCAGTGCTCTTTCTCTTTTTCTCACCCTTTAGTTTTTCTTTTTCTCTCATTGTATTTTGTTCTAATAAAGACTTGACTAGGAGTCAAAGGATTCAAAATGAAAATTTCCCCATCCTTTTCAAAAGTGTAGGTACATCATGAATAGCCTTTCTATCATATTGCCAAGGGTGTCCTAACAACAAATGCCCCATTTGCTTAGGAGACACATCCCAAAGAATCTCATAATTATATGACCCCTTAGTAATAGACACTAGTACTTGTTCATTCACTTTTACTTCCCACTATCATTGAACCAATGAAGCTTATGAGACTTAGGATGCTTGATGAGAGGTAAGTTCAACTTTTCAACAAGATAAGTGCTAGCCACATTAGAACAATAAGGTTAGCAGGCTGACCTCCCACTAAGCATTTCGTGTGAAAGATGTTTTTCCCTTCGGATGCTAGTCTCCTCCTCATGGACTTGGGTAGAGAAAGCTTTAATAGTTACCAAGCTCATATCCTCCTCATCGACTTCAAAAGAGTTAATCTCTTGGTCTTCAGTACTTTCTTCTTTGTCAACAATACATTCTTGGCAATCTTCATCACTCTTCTCAATCCAACCATTTAAGTCTTCAATAAAAACCAAAGTTCTCTTGGTAGGACTATTTATAGCATTATGTCCCACAATATTGCACTTGAAGAACCTTGTTGGATTGATGATCAATCTTCCTTTCTCTTTCACCTTAGGCTTAGAATGATCTTTGAAAGCCAGTTTAGGTGTATCTTCTTTCTTTGGCCAACTCTTGCAGGTAGATGCTTGAGGTTTAGAAACCACATTTCTTGAACAAGGAAGAATAGCTTTGGAGAAACCAATCCTCTTCCTTTGATTCTCAATCTTGGTAGCCAAATGACACATGTCATCATAATTAGTGTAAGAGTACAACTCTAATTGATTAGCAATGTCCCTAATGAGACCACTTAGAAATCTAGCAATTGAGACATCTTTGTCTTCCTCAAAGCTCAATCTGAAAGTGTATAACTCTATTTCTTACCTATATGCTTTAACACTTTTGTTGTGTTGCTTAAGAGTCATCAACTTTCAGTAGAGCTACCTAAAATAATGTTTGGCACAAATCTTTCTCTCGTGAGAGTCTTCAACTCTGCCTACTGTCGGTTGTCTTCCATTTCTCATCCTTTGAGTGATAATCCTTTTCCACCAATAAAGTGCATTACCCAAAAGTTCGGCAATGACTAATTTCACCTTGATAATGTCACTATAGATTCTCACTATGAATAGGTTCTCTATTTGTTTGTTCCCAATCAAGGAACATATTTGGATCACTCTGACCTTGAAGCTAGGCACCGTCCACTTGATTTTGTCTAGAGCTTTATCACCTTGTTGATTACCATAGTAGCCACCATGGTATGCTTGACCAATATTAGGATTATCTCCATAATCTTCATACAAGTTATCTTCTTGCCATGTTTCATGTCTTGGAACTCTTCTTGTGGTCTATAGTGTCCTGTCGCTCCTAGACCTCTTCTTCTTCCACCTCTAACTTGTTGTCTTCCTTGGTATCCACCTTCATGAAATGGATAAGAATTTTGAACTGGCATGTTATGGTATCTATAAGTAGATACATTATCAAAAGGTCTTTGATAGTGGGGTGAATTTAAATCACTAAGGTTATCTCCAACTCTTTGCTCCATTGTGGCACTACTCTTGACCTTCTTAAGCTCTTGAATATCCCTAGCAACAGTTTGGAATTGTCTTGCCAATCCTTCAATTGAATGTTGTACAGACCTCAAAGTCTCATTTAGATTCATCATTATTGGATCACTAGTACCTTCTTGATGAGGTTGAGTAGACAAATGACCATCCGTTGACATTATTAAACGAGCAAATCAAACAAAGAAAAGAAAGCAAAAGGACCTCCCAATCACTCCCTAAGTGTTTACACTCTGATGATCACTCAATTCACTCATGTTTAACACTCTTTATTGGTTTTTATCAAGATAAGCTCACCCTATGGCCTTTTCCAAACAATCAACACTCAATTATCTATATGATCCTTCAAAATTTTTAACCAACTCAAACCAAGAGCTACAATCCGAAGCAAGCAAATTAATCAATGCACTCAGTTGGATAAGTGTTCAAAGAGGCAAAGTTTCAAGCACTTGAGGTGTAAGAATTTCAAGGAATATAATCTATGGAAAAGAGCCAATAAACATAATTGATCATCAACAAAAGATTAGAAACACATAATGAAAAAAATTAGAAGTAAAAAACAAAGCAATTCAAAACAATTGGGCTACACAAAGAACACAAGAGTACTATACAAATTTTCCATGAAATAGGGGATAATGACACCCTGAAACTAAAATCATGATAACTCGAACACCACAAATCCAAATGAGATGAAAACAACTCACGAAGATTCCTCACTCGAAGAGGATGAATTTAAATAAAAATTACATTCACATGGAATCAGTATAACACAAGATACATTCGGATTAATCAACATTTTTTGGTAGTCGCGATTATGAAACACATTTCACAATTCATTTAAATTGAGCAATCAATTGAATAAATGCATTTCAAATTGAGTAAAAATTATTTCAATTGAATCCTAAATCAAAGGAGACTATCTCTATCACAAAATATCAATCAATTTCGCAATTATTCTTTCTCTTTTTCAGTTGATTTTCAAATATATTTTTCTTTACTACTATTTATGATCTTTATGGAATTCTTCATAGATCATCAAGTACTTCTTTTTCTTTTTTTGATTTTCAATTAAATTAAACAACTTATAATACAAATTGACCTCCATTTGGAGGTTTCTCTGATACCACTTTGATGTAGATCCTCTTTTGATTGTAGATTGTATTCCATACCTTCCAAGATCACCTCTTTTGACGAAGGACCTATATTGAGGATTTTGTAATTTCAACACTTTCATGGAAAACCTATGAGGATCTAGACCTCATAAACCTAACATTGGGAGGCAAAACTCTTTCCTAATTTGATAGGAAGAACCTGAGGAAACTATGGCCTCAAAACCCTAACTATACGAACTAGAAGACCTGGGATTAATTAAATATAAGAACAAGAAATCAAAGACTAAATTAAAGAAAATAATTGGATGACCAATTGATTCCATAAATTCCACAATCTAATTCAAACGATTGTTCACAAACTAAGGACATTAATCCTTAGCATGCTAACTAAGAAGGGTGAAGAACCCTCGAGACAATGTAGAATTCCCCTCATAAATTTCAGCAAAATATCCGAGTTAGTTACAATGAATTTATAATGGGGTATTTATAGGCCAAGCCTTTACCCTAGCTAAACAATTGATTAAGGACTTAAAATACCTATTAAACCCTTGATTAGAAGATGGAAAAACAAGTTGAATAATAAAATCTTTCCTAAAAGATAGCATTGACATTGCTTCAGCTGAATCCTAACTGCAACGGTAGGGTGAGACCTATTGGACGCGGTAGGTTGTGGTCTTCCAAGCGCTATGCCGACAGAAGCCTACCAACAGTAAGGTTAAGGCCACGGTTGGTGGTAAGGTAGTCTTTTTTAAGGACTTAGCCTTTTTTACCTCCAATTTGTTCCCTTGAATGATCCTTGCTAATTGAACCAATTGAAAACAACTTGGAAGTCTTTCCTAGATCTTCAAACTCTTCAAGCTTGTTTTTCAAAAGTTTTCTCTATATAAGAAACCATGCCATTAGCCTTATTTGCTTCATGAATCTTGAGTTTCTTTGACCGAGCTCTAGGGGGTGGTCCAAGCTTTACATCTATAGGTACTTGACTCTTCCGATCTATATCAGTGCTTCTAAAAGATATCACCCTTCTCCTTTTTCTTGAAACTTTCCCAAGTGATGATTTGGACATTTCTTAGCAGTGGAATGATATTTTAAGATACTGCTCTTTAACCATTTATCTCTGAGTCGTTAAATAAAAAAATAAAGAAATATTTAACTATATGAATTTAATTAGATGCTTAGTAAAAAAGTTATGTGTTTATAGTTGTAATTAATATTTTTAAAAAATAATCATAATTAAAATTAACAAAAATAGAGAAATACAAAAATAAACCAACCTTAGTATTTACCTTGATGATGCTTAAGACATATAGTTCATCATATGTTAATATAATGCTCCTTGCGACAGAAGAGAAACACAAAGCATAAAATTAGACGAGAAAGAATAGCATTGAAATTGAAACAAAAATAACCTTGAAAAGAAAAATAAACCTCAAAATTTCAAAGTATATAAGTAATAAGTTAAAATAATAATTACATGTATCAGAAGGAATATAATATATTTGAACAGTGTATCTCGTCTACTTATTGTCTCTTATATAGGAAGTGGAAGACACTGAGATGTGATACTATGATGAAAAAACTATGGGCTTGAAATTCCTATGAAAACAACAAATCCCATCGAGAAAAAATAATCATCTTATAAAAAATAAAAAATCGAACCAAAAGGAAAAACGATAAAAAGTTAAACCAAAATCATTTATAGAAGTGGTTAAAGTCCTAAATCAGGTTGTATTATTCCCTTGATTAAGTAAAATAACATCTCATTCACATAAGAAAAGATGAATGAATGGAGAAATAATACTGGTTGCAATTTTAAAGATAAAAGAACAGAGAAATTAGAAACCAACTCAATAACTCACCCAATATGATCAGTTGATAAGTTAAAGATAATCTAGGAAATGAGCGTAAGAATGTGGGAGTATTAGTTTTAAACAATTAGTCTCTTTTAAATTTTAATCAATGACACTATTTTAACTAATTAAATAAATCTAAAAATCTATAAAATAAGAACCAAGCTTTCAAGGATTTAGGGGTGGAGATAGAGAAAAAGATGTATTCCAATATATGTATAGATAAATATTTATGTATAGATAAATTAATAGATGATAAATACAAATAACTAAAGTTGTTTGTAATTCAAGAAACATTAAAAGAAAACTCTACAAAGCTATCTGAACGTGCATTTAAGCATCTTATATACTTGCAAAAAATTTAGGTTAGGCTTTGATTAAAACTTACTCGCCGATTATCCACTCAAAAAAGAGAAGATAACAAAAAAAGATAACTATTTTAAAAATCTACCATGATCAATTGTAAATAACTAAACTCATCAAGGCAGATATCTAAAGAAAAATAAAGGAATCGAAGGAAGTAATCTCAACTCCATATATGTTTAGTTCATTTCTAATAGAAATAAAAATGCTGACTATTTAAACAAAAAGTGAAGGATTTTTTTTATGGGAAAGGAAACAAATGAAATTCATTAAGAAGAAGAAAGATCAGCCAAAAAGACTCAGAAAGCTTAAGAGCATACTGTCCTAGTAAGTCTGCAGGAATATTTGCTTCTTTATGGATAAATGATTGGGATTTTTTATACCAAAGTTTTAACTCAATACTTGCAAGTGCACAAGATCAATGTAATAACGAAGTATTAGGGTATCGAACCACAGAGAAAGACTTGACTACTTAAATTACTATCCTCTTAAATTAATTTTATAAAAATAAGAATGAGATTTTATTATTATTCCTAAATTAATTAAAACTAATGAATAAAATAAAGAACTTGAAACTAACAGGAGATTAACCAAATAAATTGATTTAGAACCTTGAATCCATAACTAACCTATATAACAATGATTAAATTTTATTTAGGAGAAAAGATTAGACATTTATGTGGTGATCTAGGCTACAAGCTTGGATTCGCTAGAAAATATATTGTGCTTAAATGCATGACATAATCCATCTAACCATTAGCATGACTTATTCATTCCTATGACATAAATCATCTAAAATTAGCATGAACTACTCAATTCTAAAACCCACAATATACTTGCAAAAATCACATCTCTCATACTTAAGACTCAAGAATTAAGCATGGAAAACAATATCAATTAACCCAAATAATTATTCTACAAGAACAATCATAAAGATTTAATTGCATCAAACCAAGAAATTTCCAAAGATATGCAATCACATAAATAAAATAATAGATCTCCAAAATAAAATAAATCAAAGTCACATGGCTAGGGTTTCATCAAGATTCTAAAAATAAATTTAGTTCATGACTAAAAGGAAAGAAAGAACCAATTTATTAAAGAAAATCATGGCTTTCCTTTAATTAGAAGCTTGATGGAATTTTTCTGCTATTGCTGGAAAATTGCTTCAGCTACTGCGACGGCTGTTTTCTGCACCTGATGGAAAATTTTTTCTAGTTACAGCTTGCAGCTGCCTGCTTCAGCTGCTAAATTTCTACTGTTGCTTCAAAGTTTCTCCTTCAAATTTCTGTTGCGGCTTCTTCAATTCCTGCGCCAGCAGCTGCTTAAGTTTCAACTGCTGTGTACTAATTTCTGCTTCTTCTTTATTCCAGGCAGCACAGCAGCTGCTGTGTTTTTTTCAATTTTTTTCTTCTCTAAGCCGCCTCTCGCAGATCTCCCCCTCTCTCCTCTCTGTTTCTTCTTTTAAAGCTGCCTGTCAGCAGCTCTTGTTCTCCTTCTTCTACTAGACTTTCCCCTTTCTTTTTTTTTTTTTTTTCAGCCCTCTCTTTTTAGTAACTTCCCTTTTCTTCTTTTTTTTTTGGTCCTTCTTTTCTCTTTATTTACAATAGCAACCTTATTCTCTTTCTCTCTTTTTTTCTTATTCCTTGAATTGGGCTACCTCCACTTCTTGGACTTCTCTCAATTATGGACTTGCTTATGGGCTTCTTTTCCTTTATCACCAAAAATAAAATAAATTAAATATAATAATTATATTTAATAGATAAAACATTTTTAAAAGTTAATAATTAAAACTTAAGGTGTTTATTTATACTAAAAATCAACTCTATCATAAAATTAAGGGAAACTCTAGGATTAATTCTAAACACTTCTTGTAAGTCAGCCATAATATGAACCAATTGTGAACAATCACCTTCTTTTTATTAATTCTTTACACCATAATCTTTGCAGTCACATTCAATCACACAATTTGAAAAAATAGGCTCCTACGCCAAAGTGGTGCTCTTCCGAATTACTAGCAACTCAACATGGGCTGCCTCCATAGCTCAAAAAGTAAAGGATGTTAAAGAAACAAAAAGAAATCGAACAAAGAGCACTAAGTTCTACATAATAAATAGATCATCACTAACTTACTTTCTCTTCAAATTAAAATTTAAAAAAAAATCATATTTTTTGGGTTTACATTTATCTATGGAAAGAACTTGCCACCATTGATTTTTTTTTTATCTCATATCAATAATATGGTTGGCTTCCTTTGTACAATCTCTTCTTCTCTTCATCTTCACTTACATAATAAGGGAGAAGGAAAAAGAAAAAAATCATTACCATGAAAGAGAAAAGTAAATCAATAGTAGAGATGTGAGAACGTGCAATGAATTGGACAAAATTTTTGAGTTGGTTTTGAGAGGAGAAGGGAAGAAGTTACATAAATGTGAGGTCGGTTTTGTAGAATAGGGAGCCAACTCCAATATGATAAGATCAGTTGAGTGTTTGGAGATAATTATTTGAGTTTAAACCAAAAAGAGCTTTTCTAACTAGCAAAAAAAATTAAAAATGTAGAAATTTAGAATCTAAGTCTTAAAGCATTAAGGGAGGAAAGAGGATAAAACATGTATTTCAATATAACATAGTATATATGTATATATATGTAGAAATTTCTAAATTGCTACATCTTTTACATATATATGTAAAAATGTAGAAATTTAGAATCTAAGTCTCCAAAGCATTAGAGGAGGAAAGAGAATAAAACATGTATTTCAATATAATATAGTATATATTTATACATATATACATATATATGTATATATATGTATGTATATATATACATATTGATATGTGCCATATTGTCATTACTTTCATATTTTATTTTTGTTGTTTTTGCGATGTTTTTAATATATAAGATGTATAATTTATACCATTTACCTTTATGTTTATCTCAGGTGCTTCCAATGAAGAAGATGGAGAATACAAGTGAAACAAATGGGCAAAAATGAAGCAAAAATAGAAAAAATGAAAACTATCGGTACCCAATTCAATAACCTACCAAAGACAATAGGGTAACCTACTGCACGTGGTAGTTCCGGAGGATTAAATAAGTGTCTGTTTAGATTAAGAGGGAAAAATTGGGGCAAAAATTGGCAACAAATCCCCCCAATCCTTCTTCAATTAATTAGTTTTTCATCAATTAACATTGAATTGAAGACTTTTGGTGGGGATTGAAGAAGTTTGACGGAGTAATTTCAGATTTCATCAACCAAATCAAAAGACGAGTTCGAGCGATCTTCGGAAGTGTGGCAGTGACTTTTCTCCATCCTAAGCTTTCTTTTCCCTTCTTTCTTATGAATACCATTATTAATTTGTATTTTCTTAGGAGGTTTAGTAGCTAGATTTCATTGTTTGATTGAGGGTTGAACCTTAACTTTTGGATGATGTGATTTTTGGTTGGATTTTATACAATTGATGTTTGTTTTACATTAGGTTGTTGTTCAATTATGATTTTACGAAAATTGATTTGCACGGAATCGATTATTTCGCAAGGTTGGTTGGAATTGAAAAAGAAAAACTTCTAGGGCAACTAATTGGATAATAAATGTTGGAAATTAAATGAAGATGTTCTTTACACTTTTGGGTTTTTAGATCATCTAATCTTATTGCATTCATAATAAGTTAGAGAGAGAAGAGATTCTCCTTTAAAGGTTAGTGAATAGAGTAGCCTTCACCTAGATATATGGATTGCTCAATTTTCGTGTGATAACCCAACCATGGTCTCTCAAACATCGTTTTATGATTTTTTCAATCGAAATAGTTGACAAAAATTAGGGGGATTCCACCATTCAAACTCTTTTATCAAATTTCTACCTTTTTAAACTTTGTTTTCTTTTAATTGTTTTCTTAGAAGTCTTTAAATATATTCTCAAAGATATATTTGGTTAGACTAGACATTAGATCAAGCAGTTAGTATTTGAGCTTATTTGCTCCCTGAGTTCGACAACTAAGGTGTATCTCTGTTGTTACGGTGATTGGTACACTTTCCTGTTGCGTAATTTTAGATATACCCTACTTTTAAGAGAACAAGATTTTGGCGTTGTTGCCGGGGAACGACAACTTAAAGAAAAGTATTTTCTTGTGCTTTAATCATTTTATATTTTTTATCTTTTTGTTTTTGTTTGGATTGTTTATCATTCTTGCATTTAATTGTTTATTTGTGCCTTATATCTTGAGAATTGTGCTTTAGTATTTGTGAAACTTGACTGGGTTTGTCTGTTTCAAGTTTTGGGTTACCTAGTTTATGCCCCGGATTCAACAGAGTGAATTAGCACCATTTGATCCAGAGCCGAGCATTTGCTTTGGAGTGCCGCCACGCTCTTTAATTCGAGACGGCGAAAAAGAATTCTACTATGACCGTCGATAAGATGGAAGAGGGTCAACAAGATCCACCTTTGTTAAATCCTCTATTCGTACCACCTCCACCACCACCGGCAGCGGAACGGACAATGGTGGACTATGCCAGGCCATCTACAATTATGACGTAGTCAAGGATGCCCTGTATAAGCGAACAACTTTGAGATTAGTCACAACGTGATCCAAATGGTGCAAAATAATTTAAAGTTAGATGGACTCTAGGAGGAAGACCCAAATGTGCAAATTGCAAATTAGTACCATCTCCACCACCACCAATAACACAACGGACAATGACGGACTATGCCAAGCCATCTATAATTGGGATGCAGTCAAGTATTGCTAGAGCTCCCGTATAAGCAAACAACTTTGAGATCAAGCCTAACATGATCCAAATGGTGCAAAATAATTTACAGTTAGATGGCTCTAGGAGGAAGACCTGAATGCGCACATTGCCAATTTCTTGTAGCTGTGCAACACATTCAAAATAAAGGGAGTTTTAAAGGATGTCATCAGACTTCCCTCTTCCCATTTTCTTTGAGGGGGAAGGCGAAATGATGGTTAAAGTCATTACCTTCTGGCTCAATTACATCATGGGATTCCTTAGCCGAGAAGTTTCTAGGGAAGTACTTTCCTCCTGGTCACATAGCCAAGCTTCTGAACAAGATCTTGTTGTTCCAGCAAATAGATGGAGAAAGCTTATATGAGACTTGGGAAATGTGGAAGGAGATGCTCAGAAAGTGCCCATATCATGGGCTAGACTAGGGGATCCAGATCTGGACATTCTACAATGCAGTATCATTTGGGGCAAGACAGCTCATTGATACCTTTGCTGGTGGATCCACAGATCACAAGACTCCTCAACACGTACACGATCTTATTGAGCAAATAGGTATGAATAGCTATAACTGGGAAGGATAGAGATTTGAGCCCAAGCCTGCCGGATTAAACAATGTAGATGCTATTACTACCATGAAGTTAGATCAGCACCATTATAGAGCAGGAAATGAGAAACATGACTCTTGCACCACCTAATATAAATTCTCAGCAAGTCATGTTATGTGATTTCTACGGTAGAGGCCATCAAATCATGAGTGTCCAAGTATGGGTACTCTTATGGAGCAAGTGGACTTTGTCCAACAGAACTGACAGGAGAACAACCTCTATTCCAACACTTATAATTTGGGTTAGAGGAATCACCCCAACTTTTCTTGGGGAGGGCAAGGACAACGGAGGTAGTAGTAACCTCCAGGATTTCATAGTAGATGTCCTACTTAACCTCTACATTACAATGCTCTATTGGTAAATCCACCACCTCTAAAATCTTATTTGGAAGATCTTATCACTAAATGTATAACTTCGGCGGATGCCAAAATAAAAAGTATGGAAGTTGCTCATCGGAATCAATAAGCCTCCATCCATAATCTGAATAATCAATTTGGGTAGTTGGCAAAGGTGATATCTGGAAGGCCCCTTGGTACCTTACCTAGCAATACCAAAAAGGACCTAAGGAATCAAGTAAAGTGGTAACTTTGAGGAGTGGAAAGGAACTAGTGGAGACACCTCCTATGGTTGTGGATAGAGAGAAGAAAAGTGTTCAAGTACCAGAGGAGTTCACTTCCACCAAAGAAGATGAGATTCAACAAAGCAAGTTAGAAGGGAAGAAATCATCTCCTGCACCATACAAGCCTCCCATCTCATTCCCATAAAGAGTTTAAAAGGCAAAGAAAAATGAACAATATTGTAAGTTTTTAGAAATTTTTAAACAATTATATATTAACTTGCCTTTGGTTGATGTTTTGATACAGATGTCGAAATATGTAAAGTTCCTGAAGGAGGCTATTTCTGGAAAGAAAAGGTTGGAAGACATCTCTTCTGTGATGATGAATGAGGAATGCTCATCCATTCTCAATTCTAAGGAGAAGCTTCTAGAAAAACTAAAGGATCCAAGGAGTTTTACTATTCCTTGTACTTTAGGTGGTTTAACTGTTTCTAGGGCTTTAGCTGATTTAGGTGCTATCATCAATTTAATGTCCTTTGATTTCTTTAAGTAGTTGGGAGTAGGGGAATGAAAAACCTACTAGGATTAGTATTCGACTCGTAGATAGGTCTATTAAATATCCTAGGGGTATCATTGAGGATATGTTAGGTCAAGTAGAGGATTTGGTTTTCCCTATTGATTTTGTAGTTATTGATATGAGTGAAGACATTGAAGTCCCTCTCTTTCTTGGTCGTCCCTTCCTCGCCACTGCTAAAGCTCTAATTGATGTAAGAGAAGGGAAGTTGACCTTTAGGTTAGGGGATGAGAAGGTTGTTTTCAAAATTCCTGATGCTATGCGTAGATATTTGGATCATGATGATACTTGTTTTATGATAGATATTATTAATCCTTACATTTCTATTCATGTGCAGGAATCCGTTCGAGAAGATTCCCTTTTGATAGCTCTACAACAGGATGATCAAGACAAGAGAGATTATGAGGAAGTTCGAGAATTGGTGGATAAATTGGATTAATTAGAAGTGGAGAAGAAAACTGATGTAAAACCCTTGAAGAACCCCAGGAGTTGGAGCTGAAACTATTGCTGGATCACTTGGTGTATACTTTCCTTGGGAAAAATTCAACACTCCCGGTCATCATTTCATCCAACTTGAGCCGACCACAAAAACTAGCTTTGCTAGGGACCTTGCAAAAATACAAGAAGGCTACCGCATGGAAGATAGCATATATTCAAGGCATAAGTCCATCCTTCTGCACCTACAAGATTTTACTTGAGGAGGATTCTAAGCTTATGATTCAACCTCAAAAGCGGTGGAATCTGAATATGCAAGAAGTGGTGAAGGAGGTGATCAAACTCTTAGATGTCGGGATCATCTATCTAATACTAGATGGCATCTGGGTAAGTCCGGTACAAATGGTACTGAAGAAAGGTGGTATGACGGGGGTTCTGAACAATAGAAAGAGCCGATCCTACATGAGTGATCACCGGTAGAGGGTATGCATCGACTATAGAAGATTAAATTAAGCAAAAAGGAAAGACCATTCTGCTCTCCCATTCATTGACCAGATGCTTGAGCCACTAGTAGACAACTCTTTCTATTGTTTCTTAGACAGGTGTTCAGGCTAGTTTCAAATTCTTATTGCTCTGGAAGATCAAGAGACCACCTTTACCTGCCCATACAGTACATTTGCTTATAGACATATGCCTTTTGGTTTGTGCTATGCTCCTTCCACTTTTCATGTTGCATGATTGCCATTTTTGAGGGTTTGGTGGGGGATATTATAGAGATTTTTATGGATGATTTTTCTGTTTTTGGGAATTCTTGTGATGCTTCCCTTTCTAATCTTGAAAGAGTTTTTGAAAAGATGGGAGGAAACATATCTTGTTTTAAATTGGGAAAAGTGCCATTTTATGGTCTAAGAGGGGATAGTTTTGGGTCATAAAATTCCTAAAAATGGCATTGAGGTTGATAGGGCTACGATAGAGACGATTGAAAGGTTACCTCCCCTTTCTTCTGTGAAGGTAGTGAGGAGTTTCTTGGGGCACCCGGGGTTTTATAGGAGATTTATCAAAGAATTTTCAAAGATAACTAAACCTCTTACTGTTACTTGGGAAAGAAGTGCCTTTCAATTTTGATGATAATTTCTTGTCTGCTTTCACTTTGCTTAAGGAAAAGCGAAAAAACTCTCCAATTTTAGTTCCTCCAGATTAGTCACTCTTTTTTAGCTTATGTGCGTGCTAGTGACTATGCAATATGTGCTGTTTTAGGCTAAAGGAAGGGAAAGTTCTTCCAACTGATATAATTAGCAAGCAAGACACTAACCGACGCCCAGACAAATTACACAACAATAGAGAAGGAGTTGCTTGCAATAGTTTTCGCATTTGACAAATTTCTCCCTTCTTTCTAAAGTCATAGTTTACACAAATCATTCTGCTATTAAGTGCCTTCTTTCTAAGAATGATGCTAAGCTTAGATTGATTAGATTGGTGCTTCTGTTGTAGGAATATGATTTGGAGATCAAGGATAAGAAGGGAGCAAAAATCTGGCAGCCGATCACCTCTCTCGATTAGAGAATCCTAGCTTTGGACCTCTTTATAAGGAGTAAATTGATGACACATCCCCTGATGAATGAATTCTTTTGTCAAGCTATTACTGATAACTCACCTTAGTATGCCAATATAGCTAACTATTTGGTTGCTAATGTTGTGTCTGCAGGTATTACTCAACAGAAGAAGAAGTTCTTTGCCGACCTCAAGTACCATTTTTTGGGAAGACCCATACCTTTCTCGCCAATGTGCTGATCAAATCATCTAGACATGCTTGGCGTACCATGAAACGGAAAATATCTTACGCCATTGTCATAACAGTCCTGCCGGCGAACATCATCAAGTAAACATGACTGCTCAAAAGATATTCGAATCGGGCTTCGATTGGCCGACTTTGTTTAAGGATTCAAAGAGTTATGTTATGGAATGTGATAATTCTCTGCGAACATGTAACATCTCTAAATGTAATGATATGCCTATGTCTACTTAGTCTGTGAGCTCTTTGACTGTTGGAATATAGATTTCATGGACCCTTTCCCTAATTCCTTTGGCAAATAGTATATCTTTGTCACTGTTGATTACATGTCTAGGTGGGTTGAGACTCTAGCCTTACCTACAAACGATGCTAGAGTTGATGTTAAGTTTTTAAAACAGTTATTTTCTCGGTTTGGCATTCCTAGAGCTATTATAAGTGATAGAGGTACTCATTTCGTAACAAACAGCTTGAAAAAGTGTTTAAGCAACTGGGAGTAACTCATAAGATAGCTACTCCTTGTCATCCTCAAACTAGTTGCCAAGTAGAAGTAGTGAATAGAAAAATCAAGCATATCTTAGAGAAAAATTGTTCATTACCTGGAAGGTTTGGAGTATTAAGTTAGATAATGCTCTTCGGGCATGTAAAATAGCTGGCAAGACCCCCATAAGTTTCACTCTGCTTCGTCTTTTGTATTGGAAGTCTTCAATATGTCTGAAGTTTTCCGAAAAAGTTTTAAATAAAACCTTACCGCGAATGCTAGAGCTCAACCTACCGTATGCGGTAGATCCCGACAGCGACGTAGTAATGCATTTTTTTGTTATTTATTTGTAATTTTCCCCTCTTTCGGGGGCATTCTTTAGTTTAGGTTTAGAGAGAAAGAATTGGGGGCAAAAATTGGCAACAAATCCCCTCCAGTCTTTCTTCAATTATGTAGCTTTTCATCTATTAACATTAAATTGAAGACTTTAGGTGGAGATTGAAGCATTTTGACGGAGTAATTTCAAATTTTATCGAGCAAATTGAGAGATGATTTCGGGTGATGTTTGGAACCGTGGCAGTGACTCTTCTCCATTATAAGCTTTGTTTTCCCTTCTTTTTATATGAATACTATTATTACTTCCAATTTTCTTAGGATGTTTCGTAGCTAGAATTCCATTGTTTGAATGAGGGTTGAACCCTAACTTTTGGATGATGTGATTTTTTGTTGGATTTTATGCAATTGATGTCTGTTTTACTTTGGGTTGTTGTCCAATTATGTTTTTACGAGAATTGATTTTTGCAGAATTGATTATTTCGCAAGATTGGTTAGACTTGAAGAAGGAAAAGTAATAGGGCAACTAATTGGATAACAAAAGTTGGCAATTGAATAGAGATGTTCTTTAGTTTTAGATCACCTAATCTAATTACCTTCATAATCGGTTAGAGAGAGAAAAGATTTTCCTCTAAGGTTAGTAAATAGAGTGGCCTTTACTAGAATTAGGGCTTGCCCAATTTTTGTGTCATAACCCAACCTTGGTTTCTCAAACATTTTTTTATTATTTTTCCAATTGAAATAGTTGAAAAAAGTTAAGGGGATTCCACCATTTAAACTCATTTATCAAATTTCTACTTTTTTAAACATTGTTTTCTTTTAATTATCTTCCTAGTAGTCTTTAAATATTTTCTCAAAGATTGATTGGTTAGTCTAGACATTAGATCGATAACCCAGGTGTATCTATGTAATTTTAGATATACACCATTTTTAAGACATCACTTATATATGTTATACATTTATAAATCTCTAACCCTTAGGATTTAATTGAGGGTTAAGTTTATTAGGAAAAAGATTAAAAAAACCTTTAGGACTTAATGTCACGTCCCAAGCCCACAGGCATGAGAGTGCGATTCATGGGCCTGACAACATCCATGTGCCCTACTTGGCAACCGTCCTCGCAATGCCAAAATGGATATCCCAATGTGACCATGGGTATTTTGGGTATTTAGGCCCATGCTTATATACCATACAAATGTATCATACATATCCCATGGGGGATTGGAGTTTCATATACCCCTTCCTTAAGTCCTTAGCATCCTAGCTAGGCGCCTCAGACTTAGCCTAGGACAAGACCAAGGGTGCGGGATTTTAGAGGTGGCTCCCACCAGTGTGGCACTTGGCTACAAACAGGACTGTGATGCCCCCAACCCTGTCACTAGGTCAACTGCGGCTGAGTAGGGCATTTGCATGCCTCTCGACAGTAATTTATAAGCTCCACAATGAAACATAACCTTAGAACCACACTAACAGGCATACACACAAAGTACACAGAAAACTTAAGTAAACTAGATACTACTAGTGTGCTCAGAACACAGGATCTTAAAACAAGCTTCTCATGATCGTTTTATTATAAAAAAACAAAAGTATCTTACATCAACAACTTTACATGACAACATAAAAAGAAACTTTACAGACGGTTCGAGTCTAAAAAGATAAAACATAAACATATGCCCCTCTGGGAGATTTGATCCAAAAACTCCTGGCCAAAAACTTTAGTGGCTTGCTGGGCCCCTGACCGTCCTGAGCTAACCTCAGAAGAAAACATGATATGGAAAAAACATGAGCACAAACGGTCAGTGAGTCTGCGTATGTGTGTGCTGTAGTGATTTCTTTAAAACAATGACGATGCCATTTCACAAAACAGTTCATGCAATGTTATAAGAAAACATTTCTTTTATTATTTTAACAAAACTGATGCTTGAACCTACATGAGGGTTTCGAGCACAACTGGGAATTCTGAATAAATTAAGACACATCAGCGCAGTTTATACGCCCCAAATTTAAAAGAAAATGTAATGCAACAGTGGGGCTCCATGGACAAAGTCCGAATTCCCAAAAGGAGGCCATCGAAACCAAGTTCCGGCATCTCGTAGTCAATACCAGCCAAACACCATAGAGCACTCGATTACAAAATAACTGCACTCCCATATCACTGGTCAAAACAGGCTATAGACTCTTGGGGCACCTACCAGGTTTGGCCTGGGGCCAACCTCAGTTTCGAGCCTCTCCTGACTCTCCACTAGGTGATCGTCCCACCGTAGAGCATGATGCGATGTCCACGTAAATACCGATTGGGCCACGCCCTCAAGGTACTACGCTCCTCCTCAAGTGGATCCACCCTTAGAGTCAGAAACCCATCCACGTCATCGGAAGAGGCCCTAGTACGGGGGACTAGCTACATACAGTGCAATCCGCTAACGCGTTCGTTCACTTGATTTTCGACAAAATTTAACCCTGGCCGAAATGAGGTTTTCATATGTATTT
The DNA here is from genome assembly GCA_028651295.1 of Catharanthus roseus. Taxonomy (NCBI): domain Eukaryota; kingdom Viridiplantae; phylum Streptophyta; class Magnoliopsida; order Gentianales; family Apocynaceae; genus Catharanthus; species Catharanthus roseus. Next base: position 9,966,240 of record JAPQWS010000102.1, on the reverse strand, counting down.
AAAAACCGAAGGGCCATTTGTCTGGCTTTCGGAATAGATTCAAGTCATAAACATTACAGAGTAGTAAAAATCCTCATCCGCCAGTCATTATATGCTTATGGAAATTTCACAATTATGCCAATATCAGATCTATATTCATGCATGTCAAAACACGTAACTTTTCAAACTAGAACATTTTCCAACATATAAATATTTTCAGAAAAACCTGCGTACAATAAACTTCTTATTCACCACTGTAATAGTCTGTTTTAAAAGAAACACCTATATGGAGCACTACTCCTATGCAGTTTTCTAGGGAGCACATAACACATTGTGGAGAACATTTCCAAAAAAACACGCTAAGTGATATCGTTCCAAAATAGCAACATTTTGTGATGGTTCGAAAAAATATATATATATTTATACGTCTTGTAATATTTGAAATAACATAATAAAATGGAGTTTGTGGACTCACCTGGATGTAGATCTCGTGCTAAGATCCTACAAAATAATAATACTAAAATACTTAATACTTGGGTACTGATCAAATAGTCCTATTCCCTAAATAATATCAAAATCCTACGAAAGGAACTTTAAGATGTATATATATACCTATATAATGATATATATACTTTTAATAATTCTTTAAAAGATCGAAAATCTTATACTCTTAAAAAAATATATACTCTCTGAAGAAGCCAAAATTAACTATATACTATATACTAAAAATCCATTTAAAAATATTTAATCCTAAAATAAATAACTAACTTAAAATATATATTTATATATATAATCTAACTAGAAATAAATCTCACTATATACTAAAGAAAACCAACAAACAATACACCTAAACTATATATATATATATATATTCTAACAAGATTAAAAGGAAAAGGACTTGCAAGGAAAATAAAGAAAAAAAATACCTAACTTACTAACTTCTAAGTGGCTAATATGGCTGCCAACCAAGATCATAAGAAAAAAAAAAAGATGACACACACACACACATATATATATATATATATATAGAGAGAGAGAGAGAGAGAGAGAGAGAGAGAGAGAGAGAGAGAGAGAGAGAGAGAGAAAACAAGGTGGTTAAGGGGGAAAAAGAAGAAAGAAAAAAATAGCAAATGGTGGCATGACGACGGGTGGCCCATGAGGTGGCAGCCAGTTTCCTTAATTGGTAAGTTTTTTTTTTTTTTTTTTTTTTTGGAAATCCTTATATAAAAATGTCAAGTATTTAAATTTCTAAATACACACACTAGGTATTAAAAAAAAAAAATCCACTTAAAGGCACTTATAAACCTTAATAATAAAACCTCAATATAAAAAAATTTTATTCTTATCCTAAGTATCTCAAAAATACCACTAGGTGTAAAAAATATTGTACTCCACTATGTCAGATTCAAACTCTATTTTCATAACGTCCGTACTTTTAAAGTAATGCTAGGTGCTTATAGGGTAGGACTTTACATTCTACTCTCCTTAAAAGAAATTTTGTCCTCGAATTTGAATAGTTACGTACATATAAGCTCTGGATACTTTTTCTTCAAGTACTCCTCAGTTTCCCAGGTTGCTTCATCAATCCCATGATGTCTCCATAGCACTTTACACATTGGAATCTGTCTCCCGCGTAACTCTTTTATGCTTCGTTCTATAATCTCAGTTGGTTTTTCTTCATATGACAGATTGGCTTGTAACTCCAATTGGTCATTATTGAGAACATGATCAGGTGTAGGATGATACTTCTTTAATTGTGATACGTGGAACACATCATGTATACCCATCAGTTTATTTGGCAAGGCGAGCCGATATGCCACTTTACCAACCCTGTCAATAATTTCAAACGGTTCGATATATTGGGGACTTAACTTTCCTCTCCTCGGATATCTTAGCTTTCCACGATGTGGTGTAAGTTTTAAAAGAACCCGATCTCCCACACTAAACTCCAAATCCCTTCTTTGATTGTCGGCATAGATCTTCTGTTTACTTTTAGCTGTCCGAAGATGATCTTGAATTATCCTAACTTGTGTCTGCATCTCCTCCAATTCTGGAATCAAGTTTCTTTGTCTCCAATGGGATCGAACTCTGACTTCATCCCAGTACAAAGGTGTTCTGCATCTCCTACCATATAATGCTTCAAACGGTGCCATTCCTATCGAAGAGTGGCAGCTATTATTATAAGCAAACTCGGAATAAGCAAGATTGTCAAGCCACTTATTTCGAAAATCTAAGGCGCAAGCTCTTAACATATCCTCTAGGGTTTGAATTGTTCTTTTAGACTGTCCATCGGTTTGGGGATGTGTTGCGGTGCTATAACTTAGATTGGTCCCCATAGCTACCTGGAACTTAGGCCAAAACCTTAAGGTAAACCTTGGATCTCTATCGGATACATTATCAACGGGCACCCCATGAAGTCGGACAATCTCATCTACATAAATCTGTGCCAACTTGTCCAAAGGGTATGTCATACTAATGGTAATAAAATGAGCCACTTTTGTTAAACGATCAATGATTACCCAGATAGCATCCTTTGATGTTCGGGATAGCACCCTTGGTCCGGGGTAATCCTGTGACAAAGTCCATTGTCACATGATCCCATTTCCATTCGGGAACAGGTAGCGGTTGTAGTAGTCCTACAAACTTTTGATGTTCCGCCTTAACGCTTTGACACGTAAGATAGGCTGCTACATACTCCGCGATTTCTCTCTTCATTCCGTTCCACCAAAAATTTTGCTTTAAGTCTTTGGACATCTTATTCTCTCCAGGATGCATTGAATACTTACTTTTGTGGGCTTCCTCTAGAATCTTGCGCTTAAGTTCAGTATCATTGGGAACACATAACCGATTCCGAAAGTACAGGTTCTCATCAACTTCTAATGCTCGAAAATCTTCCAATTTCTTAGCTTCCACACGGTTTTTGAACTCCTGGAACTCCTTATTATTCTTTTGGGTGCTTCCAATATCCTGTTGTAAGGTGGATATTAAGCTAAGACTTGATAATTTTGCTTTTCTAATCAATGCATCTGCCACCACATTCGCCTTTCCTGGATGATAGTTAATCGAGCATCGATATTCTTCCAGCAGTTCCATCCATCGACATTGTCTCATGTTCAAGTCCTTCTGAGAAAATAAATACTTTAAGCTCTTATGATCTGTGAATATCTCATACTTAGCCCTATACAAGTAGTGTCGCCACTTCTTAAATGCAAATACGATGGTTGCTAATTCCAAATCATGTGTCGGATAGTTCCGTTTATGATCCTTCAACTTTCTTGAAATATATGTGACAACCTTCTTATCTTGCATCAACACAGCTCCTAGACCTCCCCATAAAGCATCTATATACAATGAAAATTTCTTGTTCAGATCGGGTAATGTTAGCACTGGTGCCGTCGTTAGTCAGTTCTTCAATTCTTGAAAACTCCTCTCACACCTCTCCGTCCACTCAAACTTGGTTGCTTTTCGGGTTTATTGTGTTAGAGGTCCAGCAATCCTTGAAAAGTCTTTTATGAATCTCTGATAGCATTCTGCCATACCCAAGAAACTACGTACTTCGGTTGGTGTTTTGGGTTATGTCCAATGGGTCACTGTTCTACTTTCGCCGGATCCACCGAGATTCCTTCCTGGGTGATAACATGTTCTAGGAAAGTGACTTGATTCATCAAGAACTCACATTTACTAAACTTAGCATACAACTTATGCTCCCATAGGGTTTGCAACACTTTTCGAAGTTGTTGTTCATGAGCTTTAGGGTTGGGTGAATAAACAAGAACATCATCAATAAAAATCACCACAAACTTATCCAGGTAAGGACTAAAGACTCTATGCATCAAGTCCATAAATGTCGCAGGTGTATTAGTTAATCTAAACAGCATAATCACAAACTCGTAATGCCTGTATTGTGAGTTGAATGTCGTCATTCGAATATCCTTTTCTCTTATCTTGACTTGATAATATCCCTGTGTTGGAAACTGTAGGCAAAAACAAAATAAAATAAAACTATGGAAATCCACCAACAGGATCTGCACATACTAGAAAAACCGATTGCATAGAAATTACCTCACTGTTTTGATTGTTCGATGTGGAGGCGCGGCTGTTTACGCTTCACCCTCTACTGGAATCTACGAGACGAACTCCTCTGCAAGCAATCGGGATGCTAGTCCCTTCTGTGTTCTGAAACCTGTTCAGAACTGATCCTGACTATCTTGTAAAAGGTCATATTTCGAAGAGAGGAGGCGAGATACTATATCGCCGTTCTAGGATTTACGGTTTTGTTTTTCTTTAATCAGATAAAAGACGGCCGACAAGAAAAGGTTAACATAACCTTTTCTAGCTGTCAATATCAAAACCCTAACTGTCATCTAATGACAGTTTAATCTCGTTCGTCTATTCCTATAATCATCCAACAGTTGAATGAGTAATATTAAGTAATTAATTTCATTTATTTGATTAAATAAAATTAACTACTTATTAACTTACCAGAAAATACAATATGGAATCTGATTCTCCTTTTGTATACGTTCAATGAATCTGGACACAATCTAGATTCATTGAACATGGACATTATGTTCACAAGATCGTCTATGCGTGTGACCATGTATGTTCACTTAACATTGGCAGTGAATGAAAAATGTCCTAGACATTTATTCACAAAACATAAGCGGCCTCTAGTAGGACATTATGCTTACCCAAGTTAAGTAAATGCAATAATAACGTAGCATCAGATTTAATATTTAGTCCTTTTGTCACACGATATCCTAATTAAGTATAAGGCATGGACCAAGCCATCCTTATAAAACTTAATTAACCATTTACTTGATCACCAGGCAGACTGTTCCAACAAATAATATTAATAACACCTTATTAATACTTATTTGAGCATGGCCATGCATATTTTCCAGTCTTCCTTATCAAGGGGCCCATGGATATCTCTCTCTAAAAAGAGAGGGACAAATCCCTTTCACTATCTCCAATATTCAAGCCATGACAAGAAAATAAGCCAACCAATAGTCATAATAATCACCTAATTAAAAGTGATGTTTGACTATGTCAAAACATATTTTCTCCCCATGCAAGAAACATTAGAAACATTAGGTCAAAGGCCACTAAATATAAAACTGAGAAGAAATACTTATAACTTAAACCCATGCAATATTTCTTCTTCACTTTGGGCCGTGTCCAATAAAGTATTCTCAATATGTATTTATGAATTGATTTTATATCTCATATTCACGATTAGTAAAACTTGACCATCAATCAACTTCACACTAGCTTACAAGATGTAATAAACTAGGGACAAATAAGAATAGTATTTTATTAGCTATAAGGGTTTTACTATCAAGTCACATACTTGATGACCAAGAGCATAAAATACAATTCAAAAATACATGCTTCATAAATCATAAATGTGAGTAAATTGGTCTTAGGGCATATATTAATAATCTCCCACTTGTCCTACTACCAATTTGACATGACTCTCAAACCCATTGACCTAGTATGACTCTCATGCTTAAGTTGTGGGAGTGACTTTGTCAATGGATCTGTGACATTGTCATTGGTGTCTAGTTTAAAAATTTTAACATCTCCACGCTCAATAATTTCTCGAATGAGATTGAAACGCCTGAGGATATGTTTGGATTGTTGATGAGATCTAGGTTCCTTAGCTTGTGCAATGGCTCCTGTATTATCACAATATAGGTCCACTGGGTTCACAATGCTAGGAATTACACCTAGTTCTGTGATGAACTTTCTGATCCAAACTGCCTCCTTGGCTGCATCAGAAGCAGCCACATACTCAGCCTCTGTAGTAGAATCGGCCACAGTATCTTGCTTTGAACTCTTCCAACTCACAGAACCTCCATTCAAACAAAACACAAATCCAGATTGCGATCTAAAATAATCTACATCAATCTGAAAGATAGAATCCGTGTAACCATTTACAACAAGCTCTCCTTCCTGACCTCCGTAGATCAAAAACATCTCTTTAGTCCTTCTTAATTCTTTGAGAATGTTTTTTACTGCAGTCCAATGCGGTTCACCAGGATTATACTGGAATCTGCTAGTCATGCTTAATGCATACGAGACATCTGGACGAGTGCATAACATGGCGTACATGATAGATCCAATTACGAAAGCGTAAGGAATCTTACTCATGCATTCTGTATCCTCCCTTGTGGTAGGACTTTGAGACTTAATGAGTTTAACGCCATGTGACATTGGCAAGAATCCTCTCTTAGAATCTTACATACTGAACCTTTTCAGTACCTTGTCAATATATCCACTCTGACTTAGGCCAATTAGGTTTTTAGATCTATCTCGATAGATCCTAATGCCTAGCATATAGGCTACTTCGCCTAAATCTTTCATTGAAAAACACTTCCCCAACCAAGTTTTTACACTTTGCAAAGTGGGGATGTCACTCCCAATTAACAAGATGTCATCGACATTGAGTACTAAGAAGACTACTGCATTTTCTATAACCCTTTTGTAGACACAAGGTTCATCATCATTCTTGATGAAATTGAATTCTTTAATTGCTTCATCAAAATGAAGATTCCAACTTCGAGATGCTTGCTTCAAGCTATAGATGGATCTTTGAAGTTTACACACTTTACTATAATTCGAAGGATGAATAAAACCTTCAGGTTGTGTCATATACATATCCTCCAGTAGATTTCCATTAAGAAAAGCAGTTTTAACATCCATTTGCCATACTTCATAATCATAAATGCTGCAATGGCAAGTAGAATTCTAATTGACTTAAGCATTACAACTGGAGAAAAGTTTTCATCATAGTCTATACCATGAGTTTGTCTATAACATTTTGCTACCAATCGTGCTTTGTAAGTATGCACATTGCCATCTATGTCAGTTTTCTTTTTGAAAACCCATTTACACCCTATGATCTTGCAACTTTCAGGTGGATCAATCAAAGTCCAAACTTGATTATCATGCATGGATTGCATTTCTGATTTCATAGCCTCTAGCCATTTGCTAGATTCAGGACTATGAATAGAATCTTGGTAGGAATTAGGTTCACCTTGATCAATAAGATCAACATTATGATCCTCAGTCACAAGAAATCCATATCTCTGTGGTATCTGAGGAATCCTACCAGACCATCTTGGGCCTTGTGTCAAAGGTTCAGGCTCAGTATGAATACGTGAGTCCAACTAAGTGTCCATACTCGGTTCAGAAATGGTCTGCTGTGCTTGAGCTTCTTCAAGATGGATTCTACTCCCACTAACTCTTTTGGAAACGAATTCCCTTTCAAGGAAAATTCCGTTCCGAGCAACAAACACTTTGTTTTCAGATGGAAGATAAAAATAGTATCCTTTAGTTTCCTTAGGATATCCCACAAATAGACACTTATCATATTTGGGTGCTAGTTTTTCAGATAATGATCGCTTCACATAAGCATCACATCCCCAAATTTTGAGAAATGCTAAACTAGGTTGTTTCCTGGTCTATATCTCATATGGTGTCTTCTGAACAGCTTTAGATGGAACCCTATTTAATATGAATGCAGCAGTTTCTAGAGCATAACCCCAAAAAGAAATTGGAAGATCTGTTTGACTCATCAGAGATCGAACCATATCCAATAGAGTTCGATTTCTGCGTTCAAACACACTATTCCATTGTGGTGTTCCTGGTGGAGTTAATTGTGATACTATCCCACAATTTTTTAGATGTTCGTCAAACTCTTGGCCTAAGTATTCACCACCTCGATCTGATCGAAGTAATTTGATACTCCTTCCAAGTTGATTCTTTACTTCATTTTGAAATTCCTTAAACTTTTGAAAGGAATCAGATTTATGTTTCATTAGATAGACATAACCATATCTACTGAAATCATCTATGAATGTAATGAAATACTGAAAACCTCCTCTGGCTTGTGTGTTCATTGGCCCACATACATCGGTATGTATAAGTTCCAATAAATCGGTAGCCCTTTCACTTTGCCCTGTAAATGGACTTTTAGCCATTTTGCCCAATAAACAAGAACCACATTTTTCATAAGACTCAAGGTCGAATGAAGATAAAAGTCCATCTTGATGGAGTTTGAATATGCGTTTCTCATTTATATAGCCCAAACAACAATGCCAGAAGTAAGGTTGATTTAAATCATTAGATTTAAATTTCTTTGTATTTATGTTATAGATGAGCTTAATAATGGAATCATGTAGGTTAAGAATGTAAAGTCCATTACATAAAGAGGCATCCCCATAGAAAATACCATTTCTATAAATAAAACTTTTACCATTCTTTGTATTAAACTCAAAACCATTAATATTCAAACAAGAAACTGAAATGATGTTCCTACTCATAGCAGGAACATAATAACAATCTTCAAGCTCAATTATAAGCCTAGTAAGCAAAAGTAAATCAAATGTCCCTACAGCTACAGCAACAACTTTTGCTCCATTTGCAACTCGCAGGTCCACCTCTCCCTTTGCCAAAGATCTACTCCTTTTGAGTCCCCGCACATTTACACAAATATGAGCTCCACATCTGGCATCTAATACCCATGAAGTAGGAGTAGACATATTAATTTCTATAACGAAAATAACTGAAGTGGCAGTCTCACTGGCCTTTTGCTTCTTCTTTTCTTCTAAGTAGAGCTTGCAATTCTTCTTCCAATGACCAAGTTCATTGCAGTGGAAGCAAGTCCCTTCCTTTGGTGGTTTAACCTTGGGCTTGGGCTTCTGCTTGCCTTTACCCTTTTTGGCCATATCCTTTCCCTTTCCCTTTCCCTTGTTCTTCTTGAACTGCCCCTTCTGAACCATCAGAACATTAGGAGTAGACTTCCTAATATTTTGTTCAGTCTGCTTGAGCATCCCGTGCAATTCATTTATGGACTTTTCCATATTATGCATATTGAAGTTCATGACAAACTGATCACAGTCAGACGTCAAAGAGGCCAAGATCATATCAGTAGCCAAGTCATGACTTACGGGTGCTCCAAGTTTTTCAAGCTGATCAAAATACCCTTTCATCTTAAGGACATGAGCACTAATTGAAGTGCCAGGGTTCATTTTGCAGCTATTCAATGCCTTAGTGGTAAGATATCTCTCTTGACTTGCCTGTTCTTGGAACATTTCCTTGAGCTGTTTTATCATCTCATAAGCCTCAACTTCCTCGAATTGCTTTTGCAACTCAAATTCCATTGTAGCCAACATAAGACATGTCACATCGTTAGAATCATCCTTGTGCTTACTATAAGCATCTTTTTCGACTCTAGGGGCGTTGTTAGCTGATTGATTAGGGATAGGGTTCTCGAGTACAAATAGCTTTTTCTCTTGTTTAAGGACAATCCTTAAATTTCGTGACCAATCAAGAAAGTTACTCCCACTAAGCTTATTCTTTTCAAGCACGGATCGCAACGAGGTGTTTGAATTGTTTGAGGCCATTATCTACATAGAATTTGCAAAGTAAAATTAAATAAATGAAGCATTAAATTTTCCCTGAAATATTCAACACTTAATATAAATCATGGGTATAAAAAATTCATTTTATTCTAATCATAAGTAAGCTTTGGCTTAACACCCATAATTAGAGAAAAATGTATTAATGGGATTTACATCTATATGTACCGGCAAAATCCTATATGATGTCCTAGGCTCAAAACCGTTTTGATAGCCTAGTTAAGTAAACTATTCCAAGCATATGGAAATCACCATTTTTCATCTTCCGCTATCTAGGTAACCATTTATCTGTTGCTTTGGCAATGAGACAAAATGATGATCCAAGCATGGAGAAGTGCTTATGATTATGGGAGGCATTTTACGACTTAATTTTTACATGGTTTCAGAAACCTTCTTCCTTTTATTTGTATATTATTTCACAAAACATATATCCAAAAATAAAAGGAAATAAACTAAACATCACATGCATAATATATACATCAAATAAAACGTGTCATAGAATGGCCCCAATCCTATATTGACTTCCACGAGCCTCATGAAAGTCAAAGGTCAATCTAGGTAAGCCTTCATCTCCATGAGCTTGCCTCCAATGTCTCGGCCTTCTAATCTTGTTACATAGGACATAAAACATACCTAGGAATAGAAAATAGAATTAACCTATTCTAGTAAAGCTTGATAATATTACATCAATGAAAACAATTACACGCATGCCGTATTTAAAAAACATACAACCCATTAACAAAATAAATCAATCAATCATAAGAGGTAAAGGGTCATGCTATGCACCATGCATCTAAAAATAGAAAGAAACACGCCAAAAAACAACAAGGGGTTTCCGAGGGCGAAGGCCCCAGAAGAAAATGGCGGTCCCGGAATATGATATATGCGAATCCTATAATTCTATTTACTATGATTATTACATTAATCGGAAACCTTACTATAAGGCCGATTGAAAACATCACATGTAATCAAAGCGGTAACAGATAAAATCAGTAAAACTAGTATGTACGAGGCTCTGATTTACCTTCGTTGGAAACCGTAGGCAAAAACAAAATAAAACTATGGAAATCCATTAACAGGATCTGCACATACTAAAAAAACCAATCGGATAGAAATTACCGCAATGTTTTGATTGTTCGATGTGGAGGCGCTGCTGTTTACGCTTCGCCCTCTACTGGAATCCACGCGACGAACTCCTCTGCAAGCGATCGGGATGCTAGTCCCTTCTGTGTTCTGAAACCTATTCAGAACTGATCCTTACTATCTTGTAAAAGGCCTTATTTCGGAGAGAGGAGGCGAGATACTATATCGCCATTCTAGGGTTTACGGTTTTGTTTTTCTTTAATCAGATAAAGGACGGCCGCCAAGAAATGGTTAACATAACCTTTTATAGCTGTCAATATCAAAACCCTAACTGTCATCTAATGATAATTTAATCTCGTCCGTCTATTCTGATAATCATTAAGTAATTAATTTCATTTATTCGATTAAATAAAATTAATTACTTATTAACTTACCAGAAAATACAATATGGAATCTGATTCCCGTTTTGTATACATTCAACGAATCTGGACACAATCTAGATTCATTGAACGTGGACATTATGCTCACAAGATCGTCTATGCGTGTGATCCTATAGGTTCACTTAATATTGGCAGTGAATGAAAAATGTCCTAGACATTTATTCACAAAACATAAGCGGCCTCTAGCAAGACATTATGCTTACCCAAGCTAAGTAAATGCAATAATAACCTAGCATCATATTTAATATTTAGTCCTTTTGTCACACGATATCCTAATTAAGTATAAGGCATGGACCAAGTCATCCTTATAAAACTTAATTAACCATTTACTTGATCACCAGGCAGACTGTTCCAACAAATAACATTAATAACACCTTATTAATACTTATTTGAGCATGGCCATGCATATTTTCCAGTCTTCCTTATCAAGGGGCCCATGGATATCTCTCTCTAAAAAGAGAGGGACAAATCCCTTTCACTATCTCCAATATTCAAGCCATGACAAGAAAATAAGCCAACCAATAGTCATAATAATCACCTAATTAAAAGTGATGTTTGACTATGTCAAAACATATTTTCTCCCCATGCAAGAAACATTAGAAACATTAGGTCAAGGGACACCAAATATAAAACTGAGAAGAAATACTTATAACTTAAACCCATGCAATATTTCTTCTTCACTTTGGGTCATGTCCAATACAATATTCTTAATATGTATTTATGAATTGATTTTATATCTCATATTCATGATTAGTAAAACTTGACCATCAATCAATTTCACACTAGCTTACAAGATGTAATATACTAGGGACAAATAAGAATAGTATTTTATTAGCTATAAGGGTTTTACTATCAAGTCACATACTTGATGACCAAGAGCATAAAATACAATTCAAAATACATGCTTCATAAATCATAAATGTGAGTCAATTGGTCTTAGGGCATATACTAACACCCTGTCTCAAGTCCAATTTGGAAAACATTCCGTTCCCTCGGAGTTGGTCAAATAACTCATCAATGAGGGGTAGTGGGTATTTGTTCTTGATTGTCACACTATTCATTCCTCTGTAATCTATACACATCCTGAGGGTTCCATCCTTCTTCTTTACAAGCAAAACTGGCGCACCCCAAGTAGATGTACTTGGACGAATGTATCCTTGCTGCAACAATTCTTGTAGTTTCTTTTTCAATCTTTTAGTTCTTCCTGTGCCATCCAATATGGAGTTCGAGATATTGGTCTTGCATCATGTACCAATTCTATACCAAACTCCACTTCTCGATCTGGGGGTAGCGTCGTCAACTCCTCAAGAAAAACATCCACAAACTCCCTTACTACGGGTACTGTTTCTAATTTTACCTCCTCCTTAGGCTTGTTGAGTAAATATGCTAGGTACCCTTGACATCCTTTCCACAGTAACTTTGGCTTTAATGTCAGACAAAAAGAGATTCGCCCATTTTGTTCGCTTCCCTTGGAATACTAGGATTGGCATACTCGGTCGGATAAACTTAACCAACTTCCGTCGACAATCTACTTGGGCGTAATGCTTAGACAGCCAGTCCATCCTAAGAATCACGTCATATCTCTCCAATGGTAAGGCAATTAAATCTCTGGATAAAACCACACTCTCGAGCCAGATGTCACAATCAGGGTACTTTACCTCAGTTATCTTATTCATGCCCATAGGAGTGCTAACTATCAACTAGTAATGCATGTTAACAGAAGGTATAGGACTATGTTTTATGAAATGCAAACTCACAAAATAATGCGTAGCTCCAGGGTCAATGAGTATTCTTGCTGGTTGAGAAAAGATTTGTATCATACCTTCTACTACTTCTGCTTTAGTATCTACGAGCAATCCATCTAATGCATAAACTTTAGCCTTTAGTTGTGGCTTCTTATTCCTTCCTTCCGTTGCTCCTCTCATAACCGAGGTTCGGCCTGTCATTCTGGACGTCTCCGGAGGTACTTGTTGCATCTTAGGGCACTGGTCTCTAACATGCCCTGGTTTTCCACACCGATAACATAGTCTTCACTTCTGATAACACATTTCGGCCACACATCCACTTTGTCCACAGTATGTACATACTCTGTGGGCTCCTCCAGGGGTTAGGGTTGGTCAACCTTCATTTCCAGTCCTTTCCATGATCCTTTTCCAGGACATTTCTATGGAGTCGCCGTTGAACCAATGGCTGTTTTCCTCTATATAACTGCTTGATCAGCCATCTTTATTCGCGTGGCGGCTTCAACCACCGCCGCGAATCCCATCAGTGGCAAGGGAGCTAATGCCCGTTGCAGTTCAACCCTTAATCCTTTCACAAATTGTCTCGTCTTATTTTTATCAGTATCTATCGACCTTCAGCAGTATTTAGCCAACCTATTGAACTGTGCCGTATACTAGGCAACTGTCAGGTTACCCTGTCTCAATTGCTGAAACTCGTCCTCCCGTTGCTCACGAATCCAACGAGGTATGTATTCCTTTTCGAATTCTTCTTGAAAATCGTTCCAAGTCTATGGTTGGTTCTTAAGTGTCTGAGCTTCGGAAGCTCTAAGCCACCAATCCTTTGCCATTCCTCGAAGTCTAAAAGCTGCAAATGTCACCCTCAGGGCATCCTCGTACTTAAGGGTATCATAGATATCATTCAACTGCTCAAGGAACAGTTCAGCTGTAATTTCTTGCTCAACTTCTCCATAAAACTCCGGGGGTGGAAACTTCTAGTGCTTCATCTGCTCCAGTGGCCGGTACTCGTTCGTTTCTTCTTGTGGCTATTGAAGTTTCTAACAATTCTGTCATCTTGATCATAAAATTCTCAATTACCTTGTGCGTGGCTTGTTCTGGACGAGGTGTGGCCTCCCTCATAGGTTCAGACTGTCTGTTTTGAGAACTTTCCGACATAGCCTCTTCCGCATGGTTGGGAGATTGTGATCCTGACGTGTTTCTAAAAACCAAAAAGTTCCAACACTAATAAACATCTAAGGTTACAAATACTTTACAACAAGTAAACATGAATTTATCCCAGGCACCAACATCAATGCTTACATATAAACATATATATAACTCAAAATAAGGATTTTTAGTACTAGTGTCAAGATACAGTCAGATCATCCTGGTCCTACCACCCAAAAATATATGGCTGGGTTACTATACATGTCTAAAACCCGAGGACCTCATATCTATGATCCTAAGCCTATTGGGTCAAGTACCAACAAAAACACTACCCGCACCTATCCAAGTGACTATATATGCACACATACCAATACTCTATCCAACACCTACTCCGCCTGAGGCCACTGGCTACTAGAACATCCTGGTCAGGACTCCAGCTCATCATGTGCTCTATCTAGTGAATTTCTGGTAGTACTAAGGAACTGGCCGATAAACTGCCTAAGCCATTCCCACTCGTTAATCAGCTCCATAATCTCTCTCTTGGGCCGTATGTCCTCCCGCGCCTGAGCTAGCTCCGGCTCTAGCATAACGGCCTTCACTGTTGCCTATCAATGTGCCTGGCGAGCTGTATAGAGCAGGGCATCTACCCGAGAAATCTCGTCTCTCAGCTCCATAATCTGCTGCCCAGCAGCCTCAATCTGCTGCTCGCGCTACAAATAATAGCCACAGATGTCATGCTCCCTGACCCCACCCCAAAGTAATTATGGTAGTGCTGGAAAAGAAGACACAGACTCCACGGGTGGAATAGGGGTAAGGGATGTTGCTACTAGCAAATTATCTGCTACAAAAGTACCCATATCCCCATCGGCCGCCGGTGCCACTCTCTCTAGCTCGGGCGTCATCTCTGAGTCATGGGCTCACTAGGGTCCTCTTCTAGCGATGTTCCAAGCCCTATTCCCGGTGCCACTGGTGCCATCTCTGGTCCTTCTACGGACTCATCATCGAAAAGGTCAATCACCGGAATTGGTTCCCTCTCTGGGACGATCTCCCTAAGGGAATATGATGATGATGATGATGATGATGACGACGTAGTCCTGCTAGGCTCATCTACGAGGGTGCCCTCCCTGTATGTCCATCTATGAGAAGGGTATGTCATCTAGTACCTACAAAACAAAATTTTAGGGTCAGTACTAACCAACAAATCATATGGTTGACTTTAAAGTTTAAACAGTTGACTTTTATAGCTTGTCTAAAATCCAATGTTTCAAACCTAGTATCAAACCTAGATGCTCTAATACCACTTGTGATGCCCCCAACCCTGCCACTAGGACAACTGCGGCTGAGTAGGGCATCTGCGTGCCTCTTGACACTAATTTATAAGCTACACAATGAAACATAACCCTAGAACTACACTAACAGGTATACACACAAAGTACACAGAAAACTTAAGTAAACTAGATACTACTAGTGCGCTCAGAACACAGGATCTTAAAAAAAACTTCTCATGATCGTTTTATTATAAAAACAAAAGTATCTTACATCAACAATTTTATATGACAACATAAAAAGAAACTTTACAGACGGTTTGAGTCAAAAAATATAAACATAGACATATGCCCCTCTGGGAGATTTGATCCAAAAACTCTTGGCCTAAAACTTCAGTGGCTTGCTGGGCCCCTGACCGTCCCGAGCTAATTTAAGAAGAAAACATGATATGGAAAAAACGTCAGCGAGAATGCTCAGTGAGTCCACGTATGTGTTGTAGTGATTTCTTTAAAACAATGACGATGCCGTTTCACAAAACAGTTCATGCAATGTTATAAGAAAACATTTCTTTTATTAACAAAACTGATGCTTGAACCTACATGAGAGTTTCGAGCGTAGCTGGGAAGTTTAAGAGAATCAAGACACATCAGCATAGCTTCTACGCCTCAAATTTAAAAGAACATGTAATGCAATAGTAGGGCTCTACGAACAAAGTCTGGATCCCCAAAACGAGGCCATCGAAACCAAGTTCCGGCATCTCATAGTCAATACCAGCCAAACACCATACGACTGCTCAATTACAAAACAACCGCACACCCATATCACTGGTCAAAACAGGCTACAGACTCCTGAGGCACCTACTACGTCTGCCCTTGGGCCAACCTCAGCTTCGAGCTCCTCCTGACTCTCCACTAGGCGACCGTCCCACCATAGAGCGTGATGTGATATCCACGTAAATACCAATTGGGCCACACCCTCAAGGTACCACACCCCTCTTCAAGTGGATCCATCCTCAGAGTCAAAAACCCATCCACGTTATCGGAAGAGGCCCTAGTACGGGGGACTAGCCACGTATAGTGCAATCCACTAACGCGTCCGTTCACTTCATTTTCAACAAAGTTTAACTCTAGTCCAAATGACGTTTTCATATGTATTTACAAACCGAATGACCATTTGCCCTGCCGTCGGAATAGATCCAAGTCATAAACATTACAGAGTAGTAAAAATCCTCATCCTCCAGTTATCACATACTTACGGAAATTTCACAATTATGTCAATGTCAGATCTATATTCAAGCATGTCAAAACACGTAACTTTTCAAGCTAGAACATTTTCAACATATAAATATTTTCAGAAAAACCTGCTTACAACAAACTTCTTATCCACCACCGTAATAATCTGTTTTAAAATAAACACTTATATGGAGCACCGCGCCTATGCATTTTTCTAGGGAGCACGTAACACATTGTGGAGAGCATCTCAAATAAAACACGCCGAGTGATATCATTCAAAAATAGCAACATTTGTGATGGTTCCCGAAAAAAAACATATTTATACGTCTTGTAATATTTGAAATAACATAATAAAATGGAGTTTGTGGACTCACTTGAATGTAGATCTGGTGCTAAGATCCTACAAAATAATAATACGAAAATACTTAATACTTGGGTACCGATCAAATAGTCCTATTCCCTAAATAATATCGAAATCCTACGAAAGGAACTTTAGGATGTATATATATACCTATATAATGATATATATACTTTTAATAATTCTTTAAAAGATCGAAAAACTTATACTCTTAAAAATATATATATATACTCTCCCAAGAAACCATAATTAACTATATACTATATACAAAAAATCTATTTTAAAATATTTAATCCTAAAATAAATAACTAACTTAAAAAAAATATATATATAATCTAACTAGAAATAAATCTCAATATATACTAAAGAAAACCAACAAACAATACACCTAAATTATATATATATATATATTCTAACAAGATTAAAAGGAAAAGGACTTGCAAGGAAAATAAAGAAAAAAAATACCTAACTTACTAACCTCTAAGTAGCTAATATGGCTGCCAACCAAGATCATAAAAAAAAAAGATGACACATATATGTATAGAGAAAACAAGGCAGTTAAGGGGGGAAAAAGAAGAAAGAAAAAAAGAACAGCAAATGGTGGCGTGACGACGGGTGACCCATGAGGTGGCAGCCATTTTCCTTAAGTGGTAAGTTTTGGAAATCCTTATATGAAAATGTCAAGTATTTAAATTTCTAAAATATACACACTAGGTATTAAAAAAAAATCCACTTAAAGGCACTTATCAATCTTAATAATAAAACCTCAAATATAATAAAATTTTATTCTTATCCTAAGTATCTCCAAAATACCACTAGGTGTCAAAAACACTCTACTCTACCATATCAGATTCAAACTCTATTTTCATAACGTCCGTACTTTTAAAGTCACGTTAGGTGCTTATGGGGTAGGGCGTTACAAGGACTCTAGAGGTGGCTCCCGCCAATGTAGCACTTAGTTTCCACATGTGCTGGTAACGTTGCTCTGATACCATAATGCTACGTCTCAGGACCACAGCATGAGTAGCGCTCTTGTGCCTCTTGGCTCGGGGTGTGACATTATGCTAAATGTCCGCCCGCAATTTGAGGGACGTAACATGGTCATGCCACGGCCACAAGACCTCTTACCTCTTATAACATAAAAAGGAAAAAACAAAAACTTAGAATAAAAACATCTCGAATAAAAGTTATAACTTAGTATATCATCTTGCGCAGCAGAAAGTCTAACACATTGAAAAGGAAAACTAAAAACTTAAACCTATCTAACTTCTTCACCAAAAGAGGACTTCCTCCCACTTATCTCCAGCATCTTCTTTTGAAATCTTATTATATGCATGGGGGTAGAAAGGGTGATCTTCTAACTTAGCAAGTAAAACTAAACGCAAACCGAGAGTTAAAGAAAAAAAAATTCATCTTTGAAAAAGGGTTGGAAATTTTATATATATATATATATTTAACTACTAGCAGAAGCATACTTAATATACATTTTTAATTTGTAAAAGTAACATATTTTTGTGCCTGTTTTAGAAGTCTAAAAACTTCGGGGTTAACCTACAATTTTCAAACAAAAGAGTTTATGAATTAAAAAGACACTAGAAACTTTAAGTTAACATGCAATTTCTAGACTTGCTAGTCAACAAGTGAAGTGTTTTTTCTTTTACCTTTCAAAAAATGATCAATGTTAGTGAACAACGCAAAAAAAAAATAAATAAAAAAATAGCAGCTTATTGGCATTTACAAAGTCCATTGATGATAATTTAAAATCAAGTTATGAACGGCGGCTTCAATTCCAATAAACTAATTTACCAAAAACCAACATCAGTAGTACATAAATATTTAAAAGAAAGGCACATCTCATATCAAATTAACCAAATTTAAACGCCCAAGAACATGATTAAAGAAAAGCATTCTATTAGTTTTCATGAACTTTGATAGGCACAACTCACACGCCAGAGACGGATTTCATCCTCAAAAAAGGGGTTGAAAACTCTACGAAATATATACACATATATATAACTACTGGCTGAAGAATACTTAGTATACCATTTTAATTCGTAAAAGTAATAGTTTTGGGGCAATTTTAGAGGTCTAAAAACTTTTGGGTTAACCTGCAATTTTCTAACAAAGAATGAACTAAAAAGGACACTAGAAACTTTGAGTCAACTTGCAATTTCTTGACTTGCTAGTCAATAAGTAAAGTTGCATTTTTTCTTTTAAGAAATGATCAATGTAGTGAACATCTATGTTCACTAAAGCATACAAAACAAAGTAGAAGCTTATTGGCATTTACAAAAGTCCACAGATGACAATTTAAAATCAAATTAGAAATGGCGATTTCAATTCCAATAAATTGAGAACCAACATCAATAGTACCAGAAATATTTAAATGAAAGGAATATCCCATATCTAATTGACCAAATTTAAATGCCCAGGAGCATGTTAAAACAAAAGCATTCTATTAGTTTTTCATGAACTCTGACAGGCACAACACACACACACCAGAGTTGGATTCATTAGCTAAAAAATCCTTTTTCTTTTCTTTCATCAACAAAATTTGATCATATAAACTTTATACAAAAACATAAACACAACACTTAACATGGCGCAATCATGATATGAAGACGAAACATTAGTTCCAGAGAACACTTACTTCGTCTGAACATACTTTGTATGAACATTTAATTAATTAGTTGCACAATTAATAACTTCAGTTTATCATGAATGTTACACATATCATACTTAGGTGGTCATTGCGTTATAAAAATATCAAAAGCATACTTAATTCATAAAAAGACAGCCACATTAAAATTTTATAAAACCGTATGCTCTTACAAAATCAATGATTAAAGAACATCAATTATGATTCTAAGGTTAAGAATTAGTCTTACTTATCTTAACCTATCAAATCTGCAACTCCGATGGAAAGCTTAGCTCTCTCTCCCTTTTGCTTCTCTGATGTCTATGAACAAATGCTAGAGCACAGAATAGGTATTTAGGTTAATACTGATGTTAATTATTTCCTTTTTTTTTACACATAAGGACCAAATCACTTTAACCTTCTAATAAGACACCCAAAGACTCATAAATAATAAAAATTAAAGCTTGATTTTTTCTTCTACCTGAAATATAATTATAAACTAGTCCCTAAAAAACCCAGGGAAATACATTCCCCCCTTCTTATAAAAATTTTCGGCCTCGAAAATTACGTCTAACCCAAGCAACTAACATACAAAAAAAACAAAAAAAAAAAAAAGAAAAAAGAAATATCTAAATTTATAAATAAACTTACCTCTTCTAAGCTCCATGAGGAAAAGGGCTCTCACGTTTCCTCGAGTATGCTAGTTTGATGTCCTGGGTTTCTGTTGTTGCTTATCAGACCTCTTTTCCTGAATTCGTTGAGGATAATCTCTTATCTTGTGCCTTGGTTTACCTCATTCAAAGCAAGTTCCCAAAGGCCTTCTGCATTCTCCAGAATGAAACCTGTTGCATGCAGGACACCTTCTAAAAATTCCTTCCTTTGGTGTCTGCTAGGATAAAATGTGATCGGAATTTTTATAACTAAATTTTGAACCCAATATTTGCAAGTGCATAAGATCAATGTAATATGGAAGTATCAGGGTATCAAACCACAGAGAAAGCCTCAACTACTTAAATTATTATCTACCTAAATTAATTTTATAAAAAAAAGAATGAAATTTTATTATCTAAGAATTATTCCTTAAGTTAAATAAAACTAATAAATAAAATAACTAAATTAAAACTAGCAAGAGATTAACCAAAGAAGATGATTTAGAACCTTGAATCCACCACTAACCTATATAACAATGATTTAATTTTATTTAGGAGAAAATAATTAGACCTTTTATGTGGTGATCTATGCTACAAGATTCGATTCACTAAAGAAATATATTGCGTTTAAATACAGGACATAGCCCATCTAACCATTAGCGTGACTTATTCAATTCCTGACATGAATCATCTAAAATTAGCATGAACTATTCAATTCTAAAACCCACAATATACTTGCAAAAATCACATATCTCTCATACTCAAGACTACAAGAATCAAGTATGGATAAAAATATCAATTAACCCAAATAATTATTCTACAAGAACAATCACAAAAAATTAATTGCATCAAACCAAGAAACATCCCAAGATATGCAATCACATAAGTATTATAATAAATCTCCCAAAATAAAATAAACCAAAGTCACATAGCTAGGGTTTCATCAAGGTTCTAAAAATAAATTTAGTTCATGGTTAAACGGAAAGAAGGAACCGATTTATTGGAGTAAATCATGGCTTTCTCCAACCAAAGTTGATTTTCCTCTTCTGCTTCATCCAGCTGCTGCTTCGGTTTTTTCTCCAATTACAGCTGGTTCTGCTCAGCAGCTCCCTCCAGTCGCCTCTCTGGTTTTTGTCTTCATGCAACAACTTGCTCAACTGCTTCTATATTTGTTCTTGGCTGTGTCCGGTTTGCTTTTGCAGCTGCCAATTCTGCTGCTCAATTCCTGCACAGCTCCTTAGCTCCTCTATATTCCTTCCTCTCTTTTCCTTTTAAAGCTCTGCGCAACTTCTTCCTCCTTCTAATTTCTACAGCTGTAGCTGCTTTCAAAAGCTGTTTTTTCCTTCTCTTTCTTGGTTTTGGCTGGTTTCCTTTTTCTGCTGCCCTTCCTTCTCTTCCTTTTAGCAGCTTCTATTTTTTTCTTCTCCAGCCGCTTTTGTTCCTTGTCCTTCACCGTGGGCCGCACTCTTTCCTTCTTCAATTTGTGGGCTGCTATCTTTTCTTCTTTTCCTTTATCATCAAAATAAAATAATTTAAATATAATAATTATGGTTGATAAATAAAATATTTTTAAAGGCTAGTAATTAAAACTTAAGGTGTTTATTTGTACCAAAATCAACTCTATCAACTCCCCCACACCTATGTTTTGCTAGTCCTCAAGCAAAAATAAAGAATAAAAAGAAAAACTAACCAGCCACTTTTGTAGAACTCACGATTGCACTTAGCACGTGCAACAAGCCCTTTAAACCCCTAAGTTACCCCTAGTGGATGAGTATGCACTCGCGAGGGTTTGTAGACGACGTACCCAAAAAGTCAAATAAACAAAAAGTTTTAGACAAGATATAGAATAATACAAATTAAGTACTCTTCATCAATATCTCAAAATTATCAAGACAAGTACTCTTTCTCTTATCTCAAACTCAAGTTAACAAACAAATATTCAATTATCTCCCATAACTAACGTAAGAGTTGTGTAAGGTGTAACCGTGGTCATAAGAGAATGTAAAAATAAATGCTAAACAAGATTTCCAAATTACACATATAAGACAAATCTCAACAAAGAGTTCATTCCATAGGCTCACTCTTTATACTTTCTCTCCACTAATCGAGGATTTTCAAACTGAACTCAGATCAGGTAGGACTTTAAAGCTTGTAATGTAAGGTTAAGGTGTTGGTTATCAAACGAAGGTAAGGAATTCAAATTCAAAGAAAAAGTTCTTGCAAAGAATATGTATACTTTAAAATTTCGACGAACTTTCTAACTTTGTTTTTCCTCCCCCATTTTTTTCAATTAATACATTCACCAACTACCATATTATTTTTCTCAAAATGTCATCATTTAAGGCCATTCTTTTTCTTACATTCACAAATTTGGGCCTCTTGAATTTTTTTTCTTTACACCTTATGGCTTATAACAATTATGTATCAACTTTTATTTCTTCTTTTTTTTTTTAGCTCAATACATTTTTTTTCAACAACAAGTTATATATTTTTCTTCACCTCTTTTTCAAGATAATTTATTCTCTTTCCATAACACAAAAACAACAACCCATCATTGAAGCACAAGTTAGAATTTTTCATTAGGCTCTCTACAAGATTAAGGGTTAATATGTAAGTAGTTTAAAGAAAGAAGATAACATTTAAGGCTCAAAAGGGTACTAAGGTAAAAATCATGAGATTTGGTTAGCTTGAAAGGCACAAACAATTCAAAGAAGGCCTATGACCGTCGTCTCTGAATCAATTCAGGAAAACCTTTCTATTTCGCCTCAAGAGGTACTGAAGTAAGTTCTAGAATATAGGGAAGAGATTCATTAACTTTATGCAACTAAAAAATAATGTAAAGGATTTATCAAACACTAACAATAACCCATGTGCTCAAGTGTAAGTCATGCAAGAGTTATAACAGATATAGAATATAAGTCCATCACCCTAATTAAAAATAAGAAAACAAGTACTTTTCCCAACATATTCAAGACGTATTTAAAGGAACTAAACAAGAATCATCCTTTAAGTGAAATCATATTTTTGGTTTTTTTTCCTCAAAATAATGTAGAAAAATAAATAAAATAAAAAAATTCAGCAAAAACTAAACAAGAAAGACGAGAAAAAACGAAAATAAAATAAAAGAAATTCTCCCCCACACCTAGACCACACATTGTCCACAATGTGATAAAAGAATACCAAGAGTAGAGAAGAGAGAAAGAAAAAAGCAACACAACTTGGTAGAAGAAGCAATATTAATGCATGTCTGAAAGAGTAGTAAACAATCTCTGTAATCTCCATGATAATGATAAGTTGTTTTATTACCCTACAAAACAAACATTTCATACCTTTCTACCAATCAAGTGAAATAATAAAATAAATAAATAAATAAACAGATAAATAAATAAATAAACAAAATAAAATTTTGGATTGCCTCCCAAAAGTGCTAAATTTAAAGTCTTCAGCTAGACTCTTTAAATCTTTTCCTTTTAGCCAGGATCTATTTCTCTCATGTTAAGCTCATGATTCACAGTCCAAGAAGAATTTTTTAATGGAGTAATGCAAGAAAGATTACAATTAACATCCTTAGTGTAAATTAGGTTTTCTTTCTCAATAGAAGTACAATCTTTTGAACACATTAGAGGTAGAGTTTCTTCAATTAATTCATCATTTACATCTACCAAATAGTAATCAGAATTATCTTGTATAGAAGGTTGTGAAGAAGTTTTAAAGATATTTAATCTAATCCTTATATTCCTTACAGAGACATCCATGACCCCAATTCTACAATTAATAGTGGCATCAGCAGTAGCTAAGAAAGGACGACCTAGAATAATGGGGATATGATTCTGAGAAGATCTACCAGGTTTCATATCTAAGACTACAAACTCTACAGGGAAGGCACCGTTATCAACTTGAACTAGAACATCATCTATCCTCCCCCTAGGTACCTTGATTGATCTATAGCTAATTGTAAGGTCATGTCAGTTGGTTGCAATTCCCCTAATCCTAACTCTTAGTAAACAGAGTATGGAATCAAATTAACACTTGAACCTAAATCTGGGAATGCCCTATCTATTTTATGATTACCAATAAGACATGAGATAGTAGGGACATAAGGATCTTTATATTTAGGTGGAGTGTTATATTGAAAATTGGAGCTTACCTGTTCAGTTAAGAAGATTTTCTTAGAAACATTGCTTTTCGATTTTCTTTTAAAAGTACACATGTCTTTAATAAATTTTGCATAGGATGGGACTTGCTTTATAACATCTAAAAGTGGAAGGTCGATTTTAACTTGTTTGAGAGTTTCTAAAATATCTTCCCTTTTATTATCCTTTCTAAGCTGTAGGGGTGGCAATAAAGCTTGCGGATAAGGAACCTTTGGTTTATATGAAGCCGTAGATGATGATTCTAGAGTCTTAGAATTAGAGGAAGAAGCTAGTTCCTTCTCTATCTTCCTTTCAATTTTAGTCATATCAATTCCCTCGGTTTCGTTTTCATTTAACTTATCATCTTTAATCGGTTCCCCTACTTTATTATCTACCAACTTTCCATTTCTAAGAGTAATTATAGCTTTAACTTGCTCATGATAATTGGCTCTAGGGTTCTTTGTTGGATGACTCGGAAGTTTACCCTCATCTCTTCTACTTATTACATTAGCTAGTTGCCCTATTTGAGTTTCTAACTTAACAATAGATTGAGTGTGTGAGTCTAGAATTTGTGTCATAGATTCTAAACCGTTCAAAGCAGATAAGACTTTTTCTTCAAACATAGAGTTTCCACTTTGAGAAGGGTGAAGAGGTACATACCTTTGAGATTGAAAACCAAGGGGAGTAGTCATACTAGATTGTTTGTTCTGTTGATATTTGTTGCTGGCCTAATTAACCTTCCCCTCCTTAGGATTTCTCTAGCCTGGATTGTATGTATCTGAATGTGGGTTGTTTTGTCTATGAAATCCTTGGGCTGAATTGACTTGTTCCTGCACAAATTCTGGGAATGGTGAAGCACTAGGACAGTCATAAATAACATAAGAAGGGCTAGAGCAAATTGCACAAACACTTCGCACATTAGAAGAAATAGTAGGCAATATATTCAAAGCTAGCAATTGATCAAACTTTTTAGATAAAGCATCAACTTTCAAAGAAAGATTAACTTTTTGAGTAACTTCATACATTCCTCCTCTATTTCCTATTTGTCTAGATTTGCTTACACGAGAGAATGTGGCATGTTGTTGTGAATTATCGCTCAAATTTTCAAATAAATCCCATACCTCATCTGCAGTTTTATGAAGAAAGGTACCACCACAAGGGGAATCAACCATTTGGCGGTTCCTCTCATCTAATCCTGAATAAAAACATTTTATTTGTTGCCATTTAGGAACTTCATGGTGAGGGCAACTACAAAGAAGTTCTTTAAATCTCTCCTAACTCTCATGAAATTGTTCATTATTTTGTTGGAAAAAAGTAGTGATTTCTCTTCTTAACCTTCTATGTTTAACCATAGGAAAATACCTTTTTAGAAATTCCCTAGACATCTCAGCCCATGTACCTATTCTCTCACGTGTGTATAACCAATGTTTAGCCTTATCCTTCAAAGAAAAAGGTAAAAGGCTCAATCTACTAGCATCATCACTAACATTAGGCAGTTTAAAAGTATATCAAATTTTTAAAAACTCATCAATATGTTTATAAGGATTTTCATAATCAAGCCCATAAAAAAGATGGTAATATTTGAATAGTAGAAGATTTAATTTCGAAGTGATTAGCCTCAATTTCAGGTAGTCTATTACCTATTAGTGAGTTATAAGTGTTCGGAGTAAAATACTCCCTTAATGCTCGTGGATTTTCTGCCATTTTAATATCACAAGTGTTAGTGATTTCTCTTTGTGCTCTAAGTGCCTTAAGTGTACGCTCTACCTCAGGATCAAATTTTTTTAAATCAATAGAGAGAGAACGACGACCATGCATTAATAAACAAATTCAAGAAAGAAATAAAAATAATAATAATGAAGAATAAACTATCAAATAATGAAATAAATAAAAATAATAATAAAAAATACAGTGAAGACAACTAAGAGAAAAAAAATTTTTTCTTTTTTTTTTCTCAAGAATAATAAAAAATAAAATAAAAATATAAAAATACGAACAAATTTAGGAGACAATAACACAAGCAATTAATTTAACATTTCCCCAGCAACGGCGCCAAAAACTTGATCGGGATTTTTATAACTAAGTTTTAAACTCAATACTTGCAAGTGCACAAGATCAATGTAATATGGAAGTATCAGGGTATTGAACCATAGAAAAAGGCTCAACTACTTAAATTATTACATACCTAAATTAATTTTATAAAAAGAAGAATGAAATTTTATTATCTAAGAATTATTCCTTAAGTTAAATAAAAATAATAAATAGAATAACTAAATTAAAACTAACAAGAGTTAACCAAAGAAGATGATTTAGAACCTCGAATCCACCACTAACCTATATAACAATGATTTAATTTTATTTTGGAGAAAATAATTAGACCTTTTATGTGGTGATCTAGGCTACAAGCTTCGATTCACTAAAGAAATATATTGCGTTTAAATACAGGACATAACCCATCTAACCTTTAGCGTGACTTATTCAATTCTATGACATAAATCATCTAAAATTAGCATGAACTATTCAATTCTAAAACCCACAATATACTTGCAAAAATCACATGTCTCTCATACTCAAGACTACAAGAATTAGGCATGGATAAAAATATCAATTAACCCAAATAATTATTCTACAAGAATAATGGCAAAGAATTAATTGCATCAAACCAAGAAACATCCCAAGATATGCAATCACATAAGTATTATAATAAATCTCCCAAAATAAAATAAACCAAAGTCATATAGCTTGGGTTTCATCAAGATTCTAAAAATAAATTTAGTTCATGGTTAAATGGAAAGAAGGAATTGATTTATTGGAGTAAATCATGGCTTTCTCCAACCAAAGCTACTGATTTTCCTCTTTTGCTTCAGCCAGCTGCTGCTGTGGGTTTTTTCTCTAATTACGGCTGGTTCTGCTCAGCAGCTCCCTCCAGCCGCCTCTCTTGTTTTTGTCTTCATGTAGCAGCTTGCTAGCTGCTTCTATATTTGTTCTTGGATGTGTCCGGTTTGCTTTTGCAGCTGCCGATTCTGCTGCTCAATTCCTGCACAGCTCCCCAGCTCCTCTACATTTCTTCCTCCCTTTTCCTTTTAAAGCTCTGCGCAGCTTCTTCCTCCTTCTAATTTCTTCAACTGCAGCTGCTTCCTTCCAAAAGCTATTTTTCCTTCTCTTTCTTGGTTTTCGGCTGGTTTCTTTTTGCTGTTTCTTGTCATTCATCATGGGCCGCACTCTTTTCTTCTTCAATTTGTGGGCTGCTATCTTTCTTCTTTTCCTTTACCACCAAAATAAAGTAATTTAAATATAATAATTATGTTTAATAAATAAATATAATAATTATGTTTAATAAATAAAATTATTTTAAAGGCTAGTAATTATAACTTAAGGTGTTTATTTTTACAAAAAATCAACTATATAAAAATGTCGGGCTTCTTCATTGGATATTGCATTTCTCTGCTATAGTTTGAGAATATGAAAGCTTGATTAGTAATGGGCTTGCTCCTTTCTGATTTCTTTTCTCTCTTTGCATGTGAGCTTTCTATATTTCTTTCTATCTCTGACTCGATGCGGATACTTCTATGGAAAGCCTCATGAAGTTCCTAGGCTCTTTAGCCGAGAGTAGCCTGCGAATTTCTGGCAATAGCCTCCCTTGAACTGTAGCATCTTCAGATAGTCTCTTCCATGATCCCCGGCACATATTGTCCCAATGAATTGAACTAACTGTTGTATTCAATAGCCAAAATATTTTCAAATTGCTTGAGTATGAATAACTTCTTCTGTCTCTCCGCTTGGATGGATTGAGGAAAGTAGTTGTTCAGAAATTCCTCCTTGAATTCCATGTTAACACCCGTCCGTTAGCCGTGAGTGTAGGCGCCACACTCTTCTGTCACTTCTTAGCTTTGCCTACAAAAGAAAGGTTTTACCACCGGCACCTTCACATATTCAGGAGTTTCGAGCAGCTCAAAGTTGCTCTCTATTTTGTTGATCCACTTTTCATCTTTCTCGATATCTGAACTTCCATCAAAAGTAGGCATGTGCCTTTTCTTCAGCCACTGCAAATGATAACGAGGTCCGGTGTAATTTTCTCATTCCATTTGCATTCGCATTTTCTCTTGTAACATCCCTTGTCTATTCTGCATCGCTTGTGGGATCAACATCAGTGTTCCAGACATATCTGGAGCAGGAATAGGTGCATGGGCAGGTGGAGGAATAGGTACCGGTGCAGGGGTAGTTTCTTCATTTGGCATATAAGGAGACTGTCATCCCTTCCTCCACCTTCTTTGGTTTCCCAAGTTAGCAAACATAACATTCATGTCGCCTTCTATATCCCCACCTCACCTTGAGGCTCTTCCGGATCTTCTTGCAAGTGGCATCTTACACGACACAAACAAAACACATATAGAAATCAACAAACATCCTTAAAGTTCCTCCTTAATCATTCTAA
The DNA here is from genome assembly GCA_028651295.1 of Catharanthus roseus. NCBI lineage: Eukaryota > Viridiplantae > Streptophyta > Magnoliopsida > Gentianales > Apocynaceae > Catharanthus > Catharanthus roseus. Next base: position 9,937,713 of record JAPQWS010000102.1, on the reverse strand, counting down.
CACTAATTTAAGGTTACCGAGAACTTAGATTATATGTCTCTCATACCCTTCTCAAGGCTATCTAAACCTAGGCTCTGATGCTACTAAATGTCATACCCAAATCCGAGGGACATAACACGGTCATGTGCCGCAGACACAAAGCCTCTTACATCTTATTAAAAAAGAAGAAAAAAATATTATGTAAAACCAAAACAGAGAATAAAAACATCTTTAACCAAATTTATGATTTGTTACATTGCCTTGCATAGCAGAAAGTCTAAGACATAGAAAAGGAAAACTAAAAACTTAAATATATCTAACTTCTTCACAAAAAAAAACTACCTCCCACTCATCCCCAGCATCTTCTTTAGAAATCTTATTATCTGCAAGGGGCGGAAAAGGGTGAGCTTCCAACTTAACAAGTAAAACTAACCCCTACCCAAGAGTTAAAGAAAAAAACTTTATCTTTGGAAAAGGGTTGGAAATTTTATGAATATATATGTATATATATATTTAACTACTAGCAGAAGAATACTTAGTACAGAATTTTAATTCATAAAACTAACATATTTTTGGGGCTATTTTAGAAGTATAAAACTTTTGGGTTAACCTCCAATTTTCTAACAAAGAGAGTTTATGAACTAAAAGGAAACTAGAAACTTTGAGTCAGCTTGCAATTTCTTGACTTGCTAGTCAACAAGTAAAGGTGCATTTTTTTTTTTTTTAAAGAATTGATCACTGTAGTGAACATCTATGTTCACTGAAGCAGAACAAAACAAAGTAGCAGCTTATTGGCATTATAAAAGTCCATTGATGACACTTTAAAATCAAATTATGAATGGCGATTTCAACTCCAATCAACTAATTTACCAAAAATGAACATCAGTAGTAGCATAAACATTTAAATGAAAGCAATGTCCCATACTCAAATTAACCAAATTTAAATGCCCAAGAAGATGTTAAAACAAAATCATTCTATTAGTTTTTCATGAACTCTGACAAGCACGACACACACACACACACACACACACACACCCCCAAGAGATGGATTTCATTAACTGAAAAATCCTCTTTCTTTTCTTTCATCAGCAAAATTTGATCATATAAACTTTATACAAAAACATAAACACATCACTTAACATGACCCAATCATGATATGGAGACAAAACATTGGTTCAAGAGAACTCATACTTCATCTGAACATACTTTATCTGAACATTTAATTAATTAGTTGCACAATTAATAACTTCGGTTGATCATGAATGTCATACATATCATACTTCGGTAGTCATGAAAACATCAAAATCATACTTAAATCAGAAAAAGATAGCAACCTTAAAATTTTATAAAACCATATGCTCTTGCAAAATCAATGATTAAAGAAAATCAATTAGATTGTAAGGCTAAGAATTAGTCTTACTTACCTTAATCTGTCGAATCTGCAACTCTGGTGAGAAGCCCTAGCTCCCCCTCCCTTCTGCTTCTATGGCGTCTATGAACGAATGCAGAGAACATAATGGATCATTAGGCTAATATTGATGTTATCATATCTTTTTTTTTTTTGGGCACATAAAGACCTCATCACTTTAACCCTCTAATAAGACACACAAAGACTGATAATTAATAAAACTTAATGCTTGATATTTTTCTTCCACCTAAAATATAATTATAAACTAGTCCCTAAAAAACCTAGAGAATTCACTTAGAGTGAAATATTATAAGTGTAAGCTAACCCTACCTATTAAAGAGTTATATAAGTGAAGACACTCGGTAAAAAAGAACTTACGCTTGTTTTAGATGTCAGAGAATTTGTCAAAGAAGAGACAAACACCTAGGATTTCTTATTAGGGTCAATCTTTTAGCTAATTAAAAAAAAATTTAAGAATGGATTTGATCTTTTGACTTTTAAGTAATATTTGATGTCTTTCTTTATCATGGAGTTTTTCAGCTTTAAGAATGAATGAAATTTTTGTTTCCAAAAAGGTCACAAAGGAGTTTGAAAAATATTTGGCATGACACATCTTAGGTATATTTGATATTAAGGGACTAAGTAATTAATTTTTTAGATTATTCTATCACTTATTAGGTGTGATTTGTTTTATTTGGCGTAAGTTTCGAGGTCAAAACTTTTTGAAAATGAGGTAAGTATTTAAATCCCCAACCATTTAAGTAATGAAATTTTTTTGGGGTTCCTAATACTAATAGGATTTAATAGAGGGTTAAGTTTATTAGGAAAAATATTAAGAAGATCTTGAGGAGTTAAAGGGCAATATTAGTAGTGCGAGCTAACTCTACCTATTAAAGAGTTATATTTGTGAAGACTCTTGATAAAAGAAAAACCTACCCCTGTTTTAGACGCCAGATAAGTTGTTGAAGAAAAGAGGAACAGTTAGGAATTCTTGTTAGGGTAAATCTTTTGGCAAATTGAGGTGAGTAACGGCTAATTCTCGATCTTAGAGTCATAATCTACGTTCTTCGATCATCTGCTTTGCAAAAATATATGATTTGATAAAGTTTCAAGTGTCTGAAATTTTATGAATTAAGAATGAATTTTAATGTTTTCATGACCTAGTGACTACCAAAGCATGATATGTGTGATAATTATGTTCAACTAAAGTTAATGTTCAAATGATGAATTATATGTTCAGAGGATGAATTAAATGTTCAAACGAAGTTATGAGGTCTTTGGAACTAATGTTTTCTGTCACCATACCATGATTTAGTCCTGTGAATATATGTGATAGTGTTAATGATGAAATAAAGGGTGTGCTTATGTTTTTTTGCTATTTTTTTCATCACCAAATCATTGAGGAAAATTGTTCGAAAAAAAAGGGCATACGTGCTTTCGTTTTAGTCTTTGATTTAGTTACAGATTTTGAATGCAATAAAAAACTAAGCGATGAAGATTTAATCTTTTGTTAACAAAACATTCTTATACTTTAGAATCTAGTTATTTGCTTTAAATTTTAGTTGCCACTTGGTATATGGAATTCCTGGTCATTGATACCCCGTCCTCATACAATGGCCTTATAGGACACCAGCTCTCAACCACCTCAAGGCCACCAGTATCTATGCATTCATTTACTCTAGAACTGCGTATAGCGATAGGGCTTTTTTGCTGCGCGCACAGAAGTTAAGCATGATACACCAGTGTCATTGGATTCGATGAGGGCAAAACCAGTACGAAGCTACAACCTCAAGGTGAACATGAGTCCTTTGCTGTGGACACGGTTCATCCTGATATACAAGTGCGAATCGGCAAAGTGCTCCCGACAACTGTCCGAGAAACACTCATCGAGTTTCATGAAGTTTTTTCCTGGATGCTGTTAGACCTTAGTATATATCACTAGAAGCAGCAGTCCACCGAGTGGGAACACCAGAAGGTACACAGCCGGTAATACAAGAGAAGAGGACATTCACAAGACAAAGACAACAAGTGATCCAGAAAAGCGTGAAGGAACTGCTAGAAGCTGGCAGTGTCAAAATGATGGACTACTCGGTTTAGGTAACTAATCCGGTAGTTGTGCTAAAGTATAATGGAGGATGGCAGATGTGTATTGATTATACTGACTTAAAAAAGGCCATACTAAAGAAGCCATTCTCGTTATCTTGAATTGACCAAGTAGTGGATGCAGTCATGGGACATTAAGTTCTTTGCTTCTTAGATGCATACAAAGGTTACTATCAGATCCCGATGGCGCCAGAAGACATGGAGAAGACGACATTTGTGACCAATATTGGCATCTTTTGTTAGATTAGAATGCCATTCAGATTAAAAAATGCTCAAGCCGAATTCCATCGTATGGTAAATGACATATTAGCTATCAAATTAGTAGCAACATTATAGTGTATATTAATGATATTATACTGAAGTACAGAAAGGTGGACATGTTGCCGCAGGATATAAGAGAAACATTCAACAAAATACGACAAGTAGGGATGAAATTAAGCCCCAAGAAATGCGTGTTTGGAGTTTCGGCAGGGAAGTGTTGAGGATTCATGGTCATCGAATAAGGAATAGAGGAAGACCCATAAAAAATTCAAGCAATAAGAGACATGTCCACACCGAAGAGTGTGTGAGATGTGCAGTGATTATCGGGTTGCATAGCATATCTGGGCCGGTCCCTTGCCCACATGGATAAAGAGAGTTTACCGCTGTATTCGCTTTTGAAAGGGGGCGCAATCTTCACGTGGACTCCACTATGTTAGCGAGCCTTCGGGATGCTCAAAGCCTACCTAAGTAGCGCACCACTATTAGTTAGCCTCGTTAAGGAAGAAACCTTATTTATGTATTTGGCTGTAACGGAAGCGATCATTAGCTTTGTACTATGTTCTTTTCAAAATGAAAAAATGATGCCCATTTATTATGTGAGTCATGCATTAGAAGGGGCAGAAACCCAGTATAGCCCACTAGAGAAAAATACCTTCACTCTCGTGATTTCAGCACAAAAACTTGAGCTATATTTTTAAGCTCACCCTATTATTGTGCTCACGGCAGAGCCTCGCCGGCAAGTCATGCACAAAACCGATCTCATAGGGAGAATGACAAAGTGGGTCTTGGAACTGAGCGAATATGAGATAGATTTCCAACCCAAACGTGATTTAGATGCACAAGCTTTAGCGTACTTTGTAGTAGAAAACACCTTGTTAACCCCCGTAGGACTAAAAGCTACGACACAGGACTTAGACCCGAAATGCGCTTAGGTGTTATACATTGATGGCTCCGCAGGACAGCAACATCAAGAGGCAGGGTCCGTGCTTCAAAGCCTGAATAATAAGGAGCTAGCTTACACACTGAAGTATGAGTTCACTGCCAGTAACAACGAGTCAGAATACTAAGCTATCATAGCGGGATGACGCATAGCACTAGCTTTAAATGTGGAACAACTCATCATTCTAGGTAATTTCAAAGTAGTCTTTGGTCATGTCATAGGCTCCTTCGAGGAAAAAGAAGGCAACATAAAGAAATACTCTACCATAGTCAAAAGCCTCATCAAGGAATTTGCAGCAAGCTGGCTCAAGAAAATCGACTGAAAGGATAACCGAAGAGCAGATGAGTTGTCAAAAGTGATAGCAGGAGAGTAGATTCAGGGAATATGGTTATGTTGGTATTCATAGACAAAAGCATAATAAATAAAAAAATGAATACCACCAACAAGATCCGCATATATCAGAAAAACCGATTGGAAAGAAAACTACCTCAATATTTTTGATGTCGCTATATGTGGAGGCGCTCCTGTTTATGCTTCGCCCTCTACTGGTATCCCTCGGCATTTTGAAAGCTATTCAGAATGAATCCTAACTATTTGGTAATGCTTTGAAATTTTAGAGAGAGAGAGAGAGAGGCAAGACACAATTCTCACCGTACTAGGGTTAAATTTTTTACTTTTTTCTAGAGGAAGTCTACTGTGGAAAAGGTTAACATAACATTTTATAGCTGTCCACATCAGAACCCTAATTTTCATCTAATAACAATTTAATCTCGTCCGTCTATTCCTATAATCATCCAATGGTTAGATGAATATTATTAAGTAATTAATTTTATTTATTTGATAAATAAATTAGTTGCTTATTTAGCTTACCAAATATATACAACACGAGATCTGATCCATTTTTGTATATGTTCAACGAATCTGGACACGATTTAGATCCACTAAATGTGGATATCGTGCTCATAATATTGTCTATGCGTGTGACCCTGTAGGTTCACTTAACATTGGCAGTGAATAAAAATGTCCTAGACACATTTATCCACAAAACATAAGTGGCCTCTAGCAAGACATTATGTTTATCCAAGTTAAGTAAAAGATATGATAACCTAACATCAGTTTTAATATTTAGTCATTTTTTCACACGACATCTTAATTAAGTATAAGGCATGGACCGAGTAATCCTTATAAAACTTAATTAACCATTTACTTGATCATTAGGCAGACTGTTCCGATAAATAATATTAATAACACCTTATTAATACTTACTTGAGTATGGCAATGCATGTTTTCCAGTATTCCTTATCAAGGGGCCCATGGATATCTCTCTAGAATAAGAGAGGGACAAATCCCCTTCACTATCTCTACTATACAAGCCATAAAAGAAAATAGCCAACCAATAGTCATAATAACCACCTAATTAAAAGTGACGTTTGACTATGTCAAAAGATGTTTTCTCCCCATGCAAGAAGCATTAGAAACATTAGGTCAAAGGACACCAAACGTAAAATTGAGAAGAAATACTTATGACTTAAACCATACTATATTTCTTCTTCACTTTGGGCCATGTCCAATAAAATATTCTCTATATGTATTTATGAATTGATTTTATAACTCATAATCATGATCATAGTAAAACTTGATCATCAATCAACTTCATACTAGCTTAATAATACAAGATGTGATAAAACTTGTGACAAACAAGAATAGTATTTTATTAGCAAGAAGGGTTTTACTATCAAGTCACATACTTGATGACCAAGAGCATAAAATACAATTTAAAATTTACATGTCTCATAAATAACCAATAAATCTAAGTTAAATTGGTCTAAGGCATATAACTAATAGGTTAGAACCTTTATCGAAGAAGAGCATTAGAGTAGAAATATTCCCAGTTGAGATTGAGAGCAATTAGATAACGCCACTCAAGCAGTATATCGCCAATGAGCTCCTGCAAGGTGACACAATGCGGCTCGAAAGGTATGAACCACTGCTGCTCGTTATGTTATGGTAAGGGGTGACCTGTACTGTACCATAGGGGATTGGCCTCTCCTGAAATATATCTCTGAAAGTGATGGTTCTTACATTCTCAAAGACATGCATGAAGGTATATGCGATGCTCACATCGAGGCTAATGCCTAATCAAGAAAGTTATGTTGTGTGGATACTTCATTCATTCAAATTCCATCCAATAAAATGGAAGAATTATAAATCTCCAAAATAATAGATAGAAATACGGCAAATAGAGCCATTGCGACACTTATCAAAAGAGTTTGTTCCCCACCCAGGAGCTACTTTACCATATTCCGAATTCCATGGTTTTAATAAATCCCCTACAATAATTCGTCTTGGACCAGATCTAGAACCATTCTCAACAGTTTGTGTAGCCATAAATTCTATTGTGTTCACTGAGATCTGTTGACTTTGTATACCATTCCATTGTAAATAAATGATCTTATCATAGATCCATTGGGGTCTTGAAATTATATAAGAATGGATACAGCAACCCTAGTAGCCATCTTTATATCTGGTTCACTTGTCAGTTTTACTGGGTACGCCTTATACACCACTTTTGGGCAATCTCCTCAACAACTAAGAGATCCGTTTGAGGAACATGGGGACTAGTTGAAGTAATAAGCCTTATACACCTTACTTGTCAGTTTTACTGGGTACGCCTTATACATCGCTTTTGGGCAACCTTCTCAACAACTAAGAGATCCGTTTGAGGAACATGGAGGCTCATTACTTCAATTGAGATAATGAAAAATCATTTCACCTTTTTAGTTGGAACTTTAGGCTGTTCTTCAAAAAAGATAGAGAAAAAAATTATTCCTAGAGTCGAGGCTAAGAGGAAAGGTCACCGGTGCCATCTCTGGTCCTTCTACTGACTCATCATCGGAAAGGTCAATCACTGGAATTGGTTCCCTTTCTGGGATGATCTCCCTAAGGGAATATGAGGATGATGATGTTGACGTAGTCCTGCTAGGCTCATCTACGTGGGTGCCCTCCCTGTATCTCCATAAATGAGAAGGATGTGCCATCTAATACCTACAAAACAAAATCTTAGGGTTAGTACTAACCAATAAATCATATGGTTAACTTTAAAGTTTAAACAGTTAACTCTTATAGCTTGTCTAAAATCCAACGTTTCAAACCTAGTATCGAACCTAGATGCTCTGATACCACCTGTGATGCCCCCAACACTGCCACTAGGTCAACTACGGCTGAGTAGGGCATCTGCGTGCCTCTCGGCACTAAATTATAAGCTCCACACTAAAACAAAACCCTAGAATAATACTAACAGGTATACACAAAGTACGCAGAATAATTAAGTAAATTAGATACTACCGATGCGCTCAAACACAAGATAAAAAAAAAAAAACTTCTCATTTCCGTTTTATAATAAACACAAAAGTAATCTTCCATCAACGACTTGCATAAAAACCTAAAAAGAAACTCTACAGACGATTCGAGTCTAAAAAGATAAAACATAAATCTATGCCCTTCCGAGGCGATTTAATCTAAAAACTCCTGGCCTAAAACTTCAGTGGCTCGCGGAACCCCTGACCGTTCCAAGCTAATCTGAGAAGAAAACATGATATGGAAAAACGTGAGCGCGAATGCTCAGTGAGTCCACTTGTGTGTGTGCGGTAGTGTTTTCTTTAAAACCATGACGATGCCATTTTACAAAAACAATTTATGCAATGTCATAAGAAAAATATTTCTTTTGCTATTTTAACAAAACTAATCCTTGAACCTACATGAGGGTTTCGAGCGCAGCTGCGAAGTCTGAGCGAATCAAGACACATAGCGCAGCTTCCATGCCCCAAATTTAAAAGAACATGCAATGCAACAGTGGGGCTCCATAGACAAAGTCCGGATCCCCAAAACGAGGCCATCGGAACTAAGTTCGGCATCTCGTAGTCAAATACCAGCCAAACAACATACGAGCGCTCGATTACAAACAACCGCACTCCCATAACACTGGTCAAAATAGGCTACAGACTCCAGGGGCACCTACCAGGTCTGCCCTTGAACCAACCTCGGTGTCGAGCCCCTCCTGACTCTCCACTAGGCGGTCGAACCCCACCGTAGAGCATGATACGGTGTCCACGTAGACCGATTGGGCCACACCCTCCGCGGTCTACGCCCCTCTTAAAGTGGATCCACCCTCAGAGTCAAAACCCCGTCCACGTCATCGAAAGAGGCCCTAGTACGGGGGACTAGCCACATACAGTGCAATCCGCTAACGCGTCCGTTCACTTGATTATCAATAAACTTTAATCTTGGTCGGAATGAGGTTTTCGTATGTATTTACAAATCAAAGGGGCCATTTGCTCGATCATAATAACAGATTCAAGTCATAAACATTTCAGAACACAAAAGAAAATCCTCATCCGCCAGTCATCACATGCTTATGCAGTTTCACAATTATGCCAACACCAAATCTATATTCATGCATATCAAAATACGTAACTTTTCAAGCTAGAACATTTTTTAATATATAAATATTTCCGAAAAACCTGCATACAACAAACTTCTTATGCACCACCGTAATAGTCCTTTTTTTTAAAAAAAACACCTATTTGGAGCACCGCTCCTATGCATTTTTCTACGAAACACGTAACACATTAGGGAGAACATCTCCAAAACACGCTGAGAAATATCGTTCCAAAAATAGTAAAATTTTGTAAAGGTTAAAAATAAACATATTTATATGTCTTGTACTATTTGAAATAAAATGGAGTTTATGGACTCACCTGGATGTAGATCTGGTGCTAAGATCCTACAAAATAATAATGTGAAAATATTTAATACCTGGGTATCAATCAAATAATCCTATTCCCTAAATAATATCAAAATCTTATAAAGTGAACTTTAGGATGTATATAGGTATACCTATATAATAATACATATACTTTTATAATTCTTTAAAAAAAATCAAAAAAATCCTATACTCTAAAAAAAAATATACTCTCCCAAGAAACCATAATTAACTATATACTTTATACAAAAAAAAAAAAATCCATTTAAAATATTGAAATCTTAAAATAAATAACTAGCCTAAGAACGATATAATCTAACTAGAAATAGATCTCACTATATATTAAAGAAAATAAATAAACATACACTATAACTATATATATACATATATATATATATAACCTCACTAACTAAAACAAAAGAAAATAAAACATGCAACTTACTTGAGAAATATGCAAACATGCAAATATATATAAACTTACTTGAGGTTGGCTGCCTTTTTTTTTTTTTTTTTTATTCAAGAAAGGAAATGATAGGTTTATATATATATGCTCAAGATTGAGGAAATTGCCTAAAGAAAGAAATGGCTTGCATGCCTATATATATAGAGAAGGAAATGGCGGCTCATGGCTGAAAATAATTAAGATGATGGCAGGTGGAAGGCTAGGTGGCGGCCTTCCTTAATTGTTAAGTTTAGTTTTTTTTTATTTTTAATTCCTATATGAAAATGCCAAGTATTTTAAATTTCTAAAATAAATATACTGGGTATTAAAATTAAAAATCCACTTAAAGGCATATATAATCTTAATAATAAAACCTCAATAAGATAATAAAATTTTATTCCTATTCCTAAATATCCCCAAAATACTACTATGTGCCAAAAACACTATATCCCACCATATAGATCAAAACTCTATTTTCATCACGTTCTTAATTTTAAAGTCATGCTAGGTGCTTACGGGGTAAGGCGTTACATTCTACTCTCCTTAAGAAAAATCTTGTCCTCGAAATTGAATAGTTACGTCCCTATAAGCTCTGGATACTTTTTCTTCAAGTACTCCTCAGTTTCCCAGGTTGCCTCTTCGATCCCATGATGTTTCCATATCACTTTACACATTGGAATCTGTCTCCCGCGTAACTCTTTTACGCTTCGTTCTATAATCTCAGTTGGTCTTTCTTCATATGACAGATCAGCTTGTAATTCTAATTGGTCATCATTGAGAACATGATATGGTGCAGGGTGATACTTTTTAAATTGTGATACATGGAACGCATCATGTATACCTATCAGTTCATTTGGTAAGGCAAGTCGGTATGCTACTTTACCAATCCTGTCAATAATTTCAAATGGTAAGGGGACTTAACTTTCCTCTCCTTGGATATCGCAGCTTCCCGCGATGTGGTGTAAGTTTTAAGAAAACTCGATCTCCTACATTAAAATCTAGATCCCTTCTTCGATTGTCGGCATAGCTCTTCTGTCTACTTTTAGCTGTTTGAAGCCAGTTTTGAATTATCTTAACTTGTTTCTGCGTCTCGTCCAATTCTGGCATCAAGTTTCTTTGCCTCCAATAGGATCGAACTCTGACTTCATCCCAGTACAAAGGTGTTCTGCATCTCCTACCATACAATGCTTCAAATGGTGCCATTTCTATCGAAGAGTGGTAGCTATTATTATAAGCAAACTCAGCACAAGCAAGATTGTCAACCAACTTATTTCCAAAGTCTAAGGTGCAAGCCCTTAACATATCCTCTAGAGTTTGAATTGTTCTTTCAGACTGTCTATCGGTTTGGGGATGTGCTGTGGTGCTATAACTTAGATTGGTCTCCATAGCTTCTTGGAACTTAGGCTAAAACCTTGAGGTAAACCTTGGGTCTCTATCGGATACAATATCAACGGGTACTACATGAAGTCGAACAATCTCATCTACATAAATCTGTGCCAACTTGTCCAAAGGGTATGACATATTAATGGCAATAAAATGAGCCACTTTTGTTAAACGATCAACGATTACCCAGATAGCATCCTTATAACCCTTGGTCCGGGGCAATCCTGTGACAAAGTCCATTGTCACATGATTCCATTTCCATTCGGGAACAGGTAACGGTTGTAGTAATCCCGTTGACTTTTGATGTTCCGCCTTAACCCTTTGACATGTAAGACAGGCCACTACATACTCTGCAATTTCTCTTTTCATTCTGTTCCACCAAAACTTTTGCTTTAAGTCTTTATACATCTTATTCTCTCCAGGATGCATTGAATACTTACTTCTGTGGGCTTCCTCTAGAATCTTGCGCTTAAGTTCAGTATCATTGGGTACACATAACCGATTTCGAAAGTACAGGCTCCCATCAGCTTCTAATGTTCGAAAATCTTCCAATCCCTTAGCTTCCACACGGTTCTTGAACTCTTGGAACTCCTTATTACTCTTTTTGGCACTTCTAATATCCTCTTGTAGGGTGGATGTTAAGCTAAGACTTGATATCTTTGCTTTTCTACTCAATGCATCCGCCACCACATTCGCCTTTCCTGGATGATAGTTAATCGGGCACCGATATTCTTCCAGCAGTTCCATTCATCGACGTTGTCCCATGTTCAAGTCCTTTTGAGAAAACAGATACTTTAAACTCTTATGATCAGTAAATATCTCATACTTAGCCCTATACAAGTAGTGTCGCCACTTCTTAAGTGCAAACACGATGGCTGCTAATTCCAAATCGTGTGTCAGATAATTCCGTTCATGATCCTTCAACTTTCTTGAAATATATGCTACAACTTTCCTGTCTTGCATCAACACAGCTCCTAGTCCTTCTCCTGAAGCATCTGTATATAATGAAAACTCCTTGTTCAGATCGGGTAATGTTAACACTGGTGCCGACGTCAGTCGGTTCTTCAATTCTTGAAAAATCCTCTCACACTTTTCCGTCCACTCAAACTTGGTTGCTTTTCTGGTTAATTGGGTTAGAGGTCCAGCAATCCTTGCAAAGTCTTTTATAAATCTCCGATAGTTTCCCGCCATACCCAAGAAACTACGTACTTCAGTTGGTGTTTTGGGTTGAGTCCAATAAGTCACTGCTTCTACTTTCGCTGGATCCACCGAAATTCCTTCCTGGGTGATAACATGTCCTAGGAAAGTAACTTGACTCATCCAGAACTCACATTTGCTAAACTTAGCATATAACTTATGCTCCCGTAGGGTTTTGCAACACTTTTCAAAGATGTTGTTCATGAACTTCAGGGTTGAGTGAATAAACAAGAATATCATCAATAAAAATCACTACAAACTTATCCAAGTAAGGATTAAAGACTCTATGCATCAAGTCCATAAATGTCGCAGGTGCATTAGTTAATCCAAACGGCATAACCACAAACTCGTAATGTCCGTATCATGTGTTGAATGCCGTCATTAGAATATCATTTTCTCTTATCCTGACTTGATAATACCCCTGTCTCAAGTCCAATTTGGAAAAACATCCCGCTCCTCGGAGTTGGTCAAATAACTCATCAATGAGGGGTAGTGGGTATTTGTTCTTAACTGTCACATTATTCAATCCTCTGTAATCTATACACATCCTCAGGGTTCCATCCTTTTTCTTTACAAACAAAACTGGCGCACCCCAAGGAGATGTACTTGGACGAATATATTCTTGCTGTAACAGTTCTTGTAATTGCTTTTTCAACTCTTTTAGTTCCTCCTGTGCCATCCGGTATGGAGTTCGAGATATTGGTTTAGCATCAGGTACCAATTCTATGCCAAACTCCACTTCTCGATCTGGGGGTAGCATCGTCAACTCCTCAGGAAAAACATCCATAAACTCCCTCACTACAGGTACTGTGTCTAATTTTACCTCCTCCTTAGGTTTGTTGAGCAAATATGCTAAGTACCCTTGACATCCTTTCCATAGCAACTTCCTGGCTTTCATGCCAGACAAAAAGGGATTCTCCCGTTTTGTTCGCTTTCCTTGGAACACCAGGATTGGCATACTCTGTCGGCTAAACCTAACCAACTTCTGTCGACAATCTACTTGGGCATAATGTTTAGACAGCCAGTCCATCCCAAGTATCATGTCATATCCCTCCAATGGTAAGGTAATTAAATCTCCGGATAAAACCACATTCTCGACACATATGTCACAATCAGGGTACTTTACCTCAGTTATCTTATTAACGCCCATAGGAGTGCTAACTATCAACTGATAATGCATGTTAACAAGAGGTATAGGAATATGTTTTATGAAATGCAAACTCACAAAAGAATACATAGCTCCAGGGTCAATGAGTACTCTTGGTGGTTGAGAAAAGATTTTTATCATACCTTCAACTACTTCTGCTTCAGTATCTACGGGCAATCCATCCAGTGCATAAACTTTAGCTTTTACTTGTGGCTTATTATTCCTTCCTTCTGTTGTTCCTCTCATGACCGGGGGTCGGCCTGCTTTTCTGGACATCTCCGGGGTTACTTGTTGCATCTTAGGGCATTGGTCCTTGGTATGTCCTGGTTTTCCACACTTGAAACATAATCTTAACTTCCGATAACACATTTCAACCACATGCCCACTTCGTCCACAGTATGTACATATTCTGTGGGATCCTCCAGGGGTTAGGGTTGGTCGGCCATCATTTCTAGTCCTTTGTTCACCACGGGATCCCTTGAAATCTCTAGGTTTCCATGGTCCTTGTCCAGGACGTTTATATAGAGCGGTCGCTGAACCAATCGCTGTTTTCCTCTGTATAACCGCTTGATCAGCCATCTCTGTTCGCGTGGCGGCTTCAATTGCGGCCGTGAATCCCATCGGTGGCAAGGGAGCTAATGCTCGTTGCAACTCAACCCTTAATCCTTTCACAAATTGTCGCGTCTTATTTTCGTCAGTGTCTATCAATCTTAAGCAGTACTTAGCCAGCCTATTGAACTTTGCCGTATACTGGGCAACTGTCAGGTTACCCTGTCTCAATTGCTGAAACTCATCCTCTCGTTGCTCACGAACCCATCGAGGTATATACTCCTTTTTGAATTCTTCTTGAAAATCGTTCCAGGTCCATGGTTGGTTCTTAAGTGTCCGTGCTTCAGAAGCTCTAAGCCACCAATCCTTTGCCATTCCTCGAAGTCTAAAAGCTGCAAACGTTACCCTCAGGGCATCCTCATACTTAAGGGTATCATAGATATCATTCAACTGCTCAAGGAACAGTTCAGCTTTAATTTCTTGCTCAACGTCTCCATAGAACTCCGGGGGTCGAAACTTAAGAAATCGTTCTAGTGCTTCATCTGCTCCAGTGGCTGGTACTCGTTCGTTTCTTCTTGTGGCCATTGAAGTTTCTAATAATTCTGTCATCTTGATTATAAAATTCTCGATTACTTTTTGTGTAGCTTGTTCTGGAAGAGGGTGGCCTCTCTCGTAGGTTCAGACTGTCTATTTTGAGAATTTTCTGACATAACCTCATCCGTACGATTGGGAAATTGTGAACCTGACATGTTTCTAAAAACCAAAAAGTCCCAATACTAATAAACATCTACGATTATAGATACTTTACGATAGGTAAACATAAATTCATCTCAGGCACAAACATCAAATGCATACATACAAACATATATATAACTCAAAATAAGGATTTTTGGTACAAATAGTGTCAACATACAATCAGATCATCCTGGTCCTACCTCCCAAAAATATATATGGTCGGGTTGCGATACATATCCAAAACCCGAGGACCTCATACCTACGATCCTAAGCCTACTGCATCAGGTACCAACAAAAATACTACTCGTACCTATCCAAGTGACCAAATATTCATACCTACCTGTACTCTATCCAACACCTACTCTGCCTAAGGACACTGGCTACCAGAACATCCTGGACGAGACTCCAGCTCATCACGTGCTCTAACCACAGAATCTTTAGTAGTTCGAAGGAACTGGGCGATAAACTGCCTAAGCCAGTCCTGCTCGTTAATCAGCTCCAAAATCTCTCTCTCTCTCGGGCTGCGTGAGCCTCCCGCGTCTGGGCTAACTCCTCTTCTAACATGGCGGCCCTCACCGTCTCCTGTCGCCGTGCCTGGCGTGCCGCATAGAAAAGGCGTCTATTCGAGAGATCTCCTCTCTCAACGCTATAACCTGCTGGCTAGCGGCTTCAGCCCGTTGCTCACGCCACAAGCAGTAACCACAAATGTCATACTCCCTGACCCCACCCCGAAGTAGTGATGCTGGAAAAGAAGATACAGACGCCACGGGTGGAATAGGGGTAGGGGATGCTGCTGCTGGCATAGTATTTGTTATAGAGGTACCCATACTCCCAGTGACTGCCGGTGTCCCTTGCACTGGTTCAGGCGTCATTTCTGAGTCCGACGTGGGCTCGCTAGGGTCCTCTTCTATTGATGTTCCAGGTCCTATTCCCGGTGCCATTGGTGTCATCTCTGGTCCTTCTACTGACTCATCATCGGAAAGGTCAATCACTGGAATTAGTTCCCTTTCTGGGATGATCAACCTAAGGGAATAAGAGGATGATGATGGTGACGTAGTCCTGCTAGGCTCATCTACGAGGGTGCCCTCCTTGTATGTCCATCTATGAGAAGGATATGCCATCTAGTACCTACAAAACAAAATCTTAGGGTCGGTACTAACCAATAAATCATATGGTTAACTTTAAAGTTTAAACAGTTAATTCTTATAGCTTGTCTAAAATCCAACGTTTCAAACCTAGTATCGAACCTAGATGCTCTGATACCACCTGTGATGCCCCCAACCCTGCCACTAGGTCAACTGCGGCTGAGTAGGGCATCTGCGTGCCTCTTGGCACTAAATTATAAGCTCCACACTAAAACAAAACCCTAGAATAATACTAACAGGTATACACAAAGTACGCAGAATACTTAAGTAAATTAGATACTACCTATGCGCTCAAACACAGGATAAAAAAAACATCTCATTTCCGTTTTATAATAAACGCAAAAGTAATCTTACATCAACAACTTACATAAAAACATAAAAAGAAACTCTACAGACGATTCGAGTCTAAAAAGATAAAACATAAATCTATGCCCTTCCGGAGAGATTTGATCCAAAAACTCCTGGCCTAAAACTTCAGTGGCTCGCGGAACCCCTGACCGTTCCAAGCTAATCTGAGAAGAAAACATGATATGGAAAAACGTGAGCGCAAATGCTCAGTGAGTCCACGTGTGTGTGTGCGGTAGTGTTTTCTTTAAAACCATGACGATGCCATTTTACAAAAACAATTTATGCAATGTCATAAGAAAAATATTTCTTCTGCTATTTTAACAAAACTAATGCTTGAACCTACATGAGGGTTTCGAGCACAGCTGGGAAGTCTGAGCGAATCAAGACACATCAGCGCAGCTTCTATGCCCCAAATTTAAAAGAACATGTAATGCAATAATGGGGCTCCATAGACAAAGTCCAGATCCCCAAAACGAGGCCATCGGAACTAAGTTCCGGCGTCTCGTAGTCAAATACCAGCCAAACAACATACGAGCGCACGATTACAAACAACCGCACTCCCATAACACTGGTCAAAATAGGCTACAGACTCTTGGGGCACCTACCAGGTCTGCCCTGGAACCAACCTCGGTGTCGAGCCCCTCCTGACTCTCCACTAGGCGGTCGAACCCCACCGTAAAGCATGATACGGTGTCCACGTAGACCGATTGGGCCACACCCTCCGCGGTCTACGCCCCTCTTAAAGTGGATCCACTCTTAGAGTCAAAACCCCGTCCACGTCATGGGAAAAGGCCCTAGTACGGGGGACTAGCCACGTACAGTGCAATCCGCTAACGCGTCCGTTCACCTAATTATTAATAAACTTTAATCTTGGTCGGAATGAGGTTTTCGTATGTATTTACAAATCAAAGGGGCCATTTGCCCGGTCATAATAACAGATTCAAGTCATAAAAATTTCAGAACACAAAAGAAAATCCTCATCCGCCAGTCATCACATGCTTATGCAATTTCACGATTATGGCAATGCCAAATCTATATTCATGCATATCAAAATACGTAACTTTTCAAGCTAGAACATTTTTCAATATATAAATATTTCAGAAAAACCTGCATACAACAAACTTCTTATGCACCACCGTAATAGTCCATTTTTTTTTTTTAAAAACACCTATTTGGAGCACCGCTCCTATGCAATTTTCTACGAAACACGTACCACATTAGGGAGAACATCTCCAAAACACGCCGAGAAATATTGTTCCAAAAATAGCAAAATTTTGTAAAGGTTAAAAAAAACATATTTATATGTCTTGAACTATTTGAAATAAAATGGAGTTTATGGACCCACCTGGATGTAGATCTGGTGCTAAGATCCTACAAAATAATAATGCGAAAATACTTAATACCTGGGTATCGATCAAATAATCCTATTCCCTAAATAATATCAAAATCTTATAAAATGAACTTTAGGATGTATATAGATATACCTATATAATAATACATATACTTATATAATTCTTCAAAAAAAAATCGAAAAAATCCTATACTCTAAAAAAAATATACTCTCCCAAGAAACCATAATTAACTATATACTTTATACAAAAAAAAAAAAAATCCATTTAAAATATTGAAATCTTAAAATAAATAACTAGCCTAAGAACAATATAATCTAACTAGAAATAGATCTTACTATATATTAAAGAAAATAAATAAACATACACTATAACTATATATATACATATATATATATATATATAACCTCACTAACTAAAACAAAAGAAAATAAAACATGCAACTTACTTGAGAAACATGCAAACATGCAAATATATATAAACTTACTTGAGGTTGGCTGCCTTTTTTTTTTTATTCAAGAAAGGAAATGATAGGTTTATATATATATATATATATATGCTCAAGTTTGAGAAAATTGCCTAAAGAAAGAAATGGCTTGCATGCCTATATATATAGAGAAGGAAATGGCAGCTCATGGCTGAAAATAATTCGGATGATGGCAGGTGGAAGGCTAGGTGGCGGCCTTCCTTAATTGTTAAGTTTAGTTTTTTTTTTTAATTCCTATATGAAAATGCCAAGTATTTTAAATTTCTAAAATAAATATACTAGGTATTAAAAATAAAAATCCACTTAAAGGCATTTATAAATCTTAATAATAAAACCTCAATAAGATAATAAAATTTTATTCCTATTCCTAAATATCCCCAAAATACTACTATGTGCCAAAAACACTATATCCCACCATATGGATCAAAACTTTATTTTCATCACGTTCTTAATTTTAAAGTAATGCTAGGTGCTTACGGGGTAGAGCGTTACAAATGTATAAACCAGTGCTTCCATAGATTCGATCGCAGTTTACAATTATAGCTTCCATACCTGTTTGTTTATTTTAATTTTCTTTCTGTGAGGGGACCAACTCGCAGATAAATAATGAACAAGAGTCAAAAAGTGATGATTCAAATCAAGATTTCTCTGGTACCCTATGAGACAAATTCTAAAAAGAGAATAGAGACAAAAGATACCCCAGCAGTGTTGTTTGTATCAGACTACCTGTCTTCTTGTAGTTGGATCCCAAGTTTTTGGAATGCTCCAAATTCTACTTGAGCATCTAAATCCGGGTCAATGCAGGCAAAAACATCTCTGAACAAGGTTCTAGCACCGTGCCAAATGTGTCCGAAGAGGAAGAGCAAAGCAAATGAAACATGTCCAAAAGTAAACCAACCCCTTGGACTGCTACGAAAAACACCATCGGAATTCAAAGTAGCACGATCTAATTCAAAAATTTCACCCAATTGAGCACGTCTAGCATATTTTCTCATAGTAGCAGGATCACTATAACTCACTCCGTTTAGTTCGCCACCGTAGAACTCAACAGTTATACCCACTTGTTCAACACTATACTTCGATTCTGCCCTTCGAAAAGGAACATCCGCTCTAACAATTCCGTCCTCGTCACCAAAATAACTGGAAATGTTTCCAAAAAAGTAGGCATACGACGTACAAAAAGTTCATGTCTTTCTTTATCTCTAAAGATGGGGTGTCCTAACCATCCAACTGCCATTCCATCCCCGTTATCCATTGAGCCCGCCCCGAATAATCCTCCTTTGGCAGGATTATTTCCGATGTAATCATAAAAAGCTAATTTTTCAGGAATTTTAGTCCTGGCTTCTGCTAAACTTTGATTTTCTACTAGCCCAGCACTAACTCTTCGATATATCTCTTGTTGGAAGTATCCTTGATCCCATTGATAACGAGTGGGCCCAAATAATTCGATCGGAGTAGTTACTGAACCATACCACATAGTTCTGGCAACAACAAAAGCTGCAAAAAAAAGACAGCAACGATACTACTGGAAAGGACGGTTCAATATTTCCCATACGCAATCCTTTGTATAGAAGTTGTGGTGGGCATACACTTACATGGAATAGAGCCGCTAATATGCCCAACGTCCCTGCTGCAATATGATGAGAGGTTATTCCTCCTGGAACAAAAGGATCAAAACCTTCCACACCCCACACTGGATTTACAGGTTGTACTTTTCCTGTTAGTCCATAAGGATTGGATACCCATATTCCAGGACCATACAAGCCCGTTACATGAAATGCTCCAAAACCAAAGCATGCCACTCCTGAAAGATACCCGGATTTGTTATAGTTCCTCCTGTGATACTCCAACCGCCCCATGAATTGGTTATTCCTAAACGAGTCATGAAGGGTAAAACGAACATACCCTGTCTCCACATTGGATCAAGAATACAAAGCGATCGAACCAACCCAACCACCAACCAGAGCTGTATGCATTAGATGAACAGAAAGCAAGCGGCCGGGATCATTCAATACAACGGTATGAACACAATACCAAGGTAAACCCATGGAAATACCCCTTTATCAAAGAAAAATAGACACTACGTAACTTTATTGCATTGGAAAAGGCTCTACTATGACTATCCTATGGAATTCTCCTGTTCGGTGAATTATTTCAGAACAGGGGTTAATATTTGTTATATTCTGTTGGTAATAAAAAAATGTACCAATTCTGTTCACAGGAACGAAGAGAAGCAGATTTATTCTATACTCGATAAGTACCAATGCGCAATAGGAGCTAATATCGTTTTGTTTTCTATGAGCGAATGCGTATCATCGCCCTATTCATAATAATTTGACTTTATTGGTTCTGTTTTTCTTTATGATTTTTTTCGAATCTATGGATAAAATAAATACGATAAAAGCCAATATTATATATTATTATAAGATTATAAAGACAAAAAAAATCATATTGTTATGTTTCCACATCAAAGTGAAATATAGTACTTAGTTCTTCTTTCTTTCAATTTATGCCTATTGGTGTTCCAAAAGTACCTTTCCGAAGTCCTGGAGAGGAAGATGCATCTTGGGTTGACGTATAGTGCGACTTGTCAGATATATTGGGTCATATGGGATTTCCCCGTTCTCTCCCACAATCGAGATATCCTCTGTTTCGCCCAAGAAGGATTCGTTGAATCATCAAAAGTTTGGAGCGTGAATTAGATCCATTTTGGGGGATTCATATTACTATTATCAATTAGAATAATTTATGGTTGTCTCGGTTGGACTAAAAAAATCAAAAATGAAGTATCCAGGCTCCGTTTAGAAAAACCCAACTCAATTGGTAATATATCTATGATTATTAGTTCTATCAGAAATGATTCCTATTTGTTAACCGAGTTAATCTTAAACTGTTAATGAACAAACTCAGTATCAGTAGAAGTAAATTGAAAAAAGTAGAAAGTCATAACAAAAAGAAATGGTAATGCGGGAATGTTTGTCCTATATGTGCAAATCCCAATCGGGCGAATCTTTACCCGGAGTAGAGCATAAACCTAAAAAGATGAAAGAGACCCACTCAGGAACAAGAAAATACCATCGTGATTTGGATTGAATCTCGATGAAAGAATACATCAATGAGAAGTTAATTCAATAAGTTTAGTCATTTTTTATTATTTATTAATTTGATTTTTATCATAGTCTAGTAAAAACCCGTCTTTATTGAAGAAGACAAAACCCTTTCTTAGAAAGAGCCTAAAAGAAAGAGGACTGGAATCCATACATTGATTCTTTTGTTTTCGCAATTTTTTTGAACCGTATGCATCAAAAAATGCGTGTACGGTTCCTAAGGGCTACAATTGTACCCTAATCAACCGACTTTATCGAGAAAGATTACTTTTTTTAGGACAAGCAATTGATAGCGAGATCTCAAATCAACTTATTGGTCTTATGATATATCTCAGTATTGAAGATGATAACAAAGATCTGTATTTGTTTATAAACTCTCCCGGCGGATGGGTAATACCTGGAGTAGCGATTTATGATACTATGCAATTTGTACGACCGGATGTCCATACAATATGCATGGGGTTAGCCGCTTCAATGGGATCTTTTATCCTGGTCGGAGGCGAAATTACCAAACGTCTAGCATTCCCTCACGCTTGGCGCCAATGAGGTTTTCATTTAAGAGAAAAAAAAAAAAGAAAGAAAACTATGCCTTCGCCCTATGAATATATTCAGTAATAATAGCATGGCACTTCGAATTCAATATAAGATTGTTTTTTCAAAACATTAGATTATGTATCGAGAGAGTAGTATGGGAGAAAGGATATTTCCGATTTTTGGGAGTCCAACTCAGCGTCACAAACCCTTTTTGTTCACACCTGAATGCCCTTAACAATATTTATGTTATGCAAGGAGTGGGAAAAAAACAAGAATTTTTCTTTAATTAGATCAAAAAGAAACTTTGGGATTGCTAAATCACAGAAAAAAAAAAAAGAATAAAAATGAATATATTAGGCAACAGAGCCATCATAGTATTTTTTAACCAAAAAAAAGAAGGGTGGCAATTTGATCATTTAACCCATCTGAGTCTAGGATATTTGACTTTTCTCTTTCTGGAAGGGAAAGGTCAATTTTATTGTAAAGCCGTATGCATATGCAATGCACCAAAGATGCCCGTACGGTTGTTCAATTCTATCTTTTTCCTATTAGTCTTTCTATTTCCTTTCTCTTCGCTTCATCATGCGAGATAGAGGAACTCTTTTTATATCATCAGGTTAATGATCCATCAACCTGCTAATTCGTTTTATGAGGCACAAACAAGAGAATTTATCCTCGAAGCGGAAGAATTGCTGAAAATGCGTGAAACCCTCACAAGGGTTTATATACAAAGAACAGGTAAACCCTTATGGGTTATATCTGAAGACATGGAAAGAGATGTTTTTATGTTAGCAACAGAAGCACAAGCTTATGGAATTGTTGATCTTGTAGCGGTTG